>CM070514.1:29780769-31193195 GCA_036346375.1 Guadua angustifolia | reverse complement strand
GCAAGATGAAGGCTCTCGGCGACGAGATGGCGACTGCCGGCAAGCCCATAGATGATGAAGAACTCGTGGGCTATATTCTTACCGGACTCGACATGGAGTACAATCCTATCGTGTCTGCTGTTCTTGCTCGTGTCGAACCGATCACGGTCACCGAGCTTTATACTCAGCTGCTTGCTTTCGAGCAGCGCGTTGATCTTCTGCAGGGAGAATCTCCTTATTCGTCCTCCGTCAATACTGCCTCGTGTCGTGGTCGCGGTGGTGGACGCGGAACTGCAGGCATGCGAGGGAGGAGCTCCAACAGGGGCCGCGGCAACGGAGGACGACGTGGTGGCTTCATCAACAACAAGAACCGATCCTCTCCAAACAACGCTGGTAACACTAGTAGACCCAAGTGTCAACTGTGTTTCAAGGAAGGGCACACCGCCTCTGATTGCTGGCATCGCTTTGACGAAAATTTTGTGCCTGATGAAAGACACGTTAATGCTGCCACTTCATCATATTATGTGGATACAAATTGGTATGCTGATTCAGGGGCTACAGACCACATCACAGGAGAACTGGAGAAATTAACAATTCGTGACAAATATCATGGAGGTGACCAAATTTATACGGCAAGTGGAGCAGGTATGGACATTAGTCATATTGGTCATTCTACTGTTCATACCCCAGTTCGCAATCTGCATCTAAATAACATTCTTCATGTTCCTAAAGCCAAGAAAAATTTATTATCTGTTCACCGGTTCACTAGTGATAATCATGCCTTCATGGAATTTCATCCTGATTTCTTTCTTGTCAAGGATCAGGAAACGAAAAAAAACTCTGCTGCAAGGCAGGTGTAGAAGTGGTCTTTATCCTCTTCCTTCAGCATCCGTTGATTTGAAGAAGCATGCATTTGGAGTTAATAAACTTCATCTGTTCGATGGCACAGTCGTTTAGGTCATCCGTCGTTTTCTATTATTCAGCATGTCATTAGCAAGAATAATCTTCCTTGTTCTAGTGAGTCCAATAAACAATCCATCTGTGATGCATGTCAAAAGGCTAAAAGCCATCAGCTTCCTTATTCAAAGTCCACTAGTATTTCTTCTGTTCCTTTGGAACTCGTATATTCTGATGTTTGGGGGCCTGCACCTGATTCTGTGGGTCGAAAGAAATACTATGTTAGTTTTATTGATGATTTCAGCAAATTTACGTGGATTTATTTGCTGAAAAATAAATCTGAGGTGTTTCAGAAATTTCATGAGTTTCAGAATTTTGTTGAGAGGCAATTTAATCGAAAAATGATTGCTATTCAAACAGATTGGGGTGGCGAGTATGAGAAGCTAAATTCATTTTTTACAAAAATTGGTGTTTCACATCGTGTATCCTGTCCCCATACTCATCAACAGAATGGTTCTGCTCGAGCGCAAACATTGACATATTGTTGAGGTTGGTCTTGCCTTACTTGCGCATGCATCCATGCCGATAAAATTCTGGGACGAAGCTTTCCTTGCTGCTGTCTATCTCATAAATAGAACTCCTAGTCGAGTTATTCAGTTTTCTACACCCCTTGAACGCCTACTGAATCAAAAACCTGATTATTCCTCTCTTCGTGTTTTTGGGTGTGCTTGTTGGCCCAATCTTCGACCATATAATTCTAGAAAATTAGAGTTTCGCTCCAAACGTTGTGCTTTTCTTGGCTATAGTACTTTTCATAAAGGCTTCAAATGTCTAGACATATCCACCTGTCGTGTCTATATTTCCCGAGATGTCGTCTTTGATGAAGAAATCTTTCCGTTTTCTGAGTTACATTCAAATGCTGGCTCACGTCTACGGTCTGATGTTCTTCTTCTACCATCATTCTTGCGTACTGATCAAAGGGGTGAACAGCTAGATGATTTATTGACTAATGTTCCATTAAATCCTGATTAGAATAATAGCATTTTTCCAAGTGATGATATTTTACAGGGTGATTCTTCTTCGACCGATGATCCTGCTTCGGGCGCCTTGACTCCTGCATCTGGCGTCGAAACCACTCAGCCGGATGATGCCGTGTTGCAGTCATCAGCTTCGGCGAGGGACTTGACTTCTTCGCCACCGCATGGACCAGAAGAAGGAACGGGAGCATCTGTCCCAGAACACTCATCAGCACCTGTGCAGTCTCAACCACAATACACTCGGCCAGTAACAAGGTTACAGCACGGTATTCGTAAACCAAAAATCAGGTATGGATGTTTTACAAGTACCGGTGAACCTCAGAGTTTAGATGAAGCGTTGAATCATGAAAAATGGAAAATTGCCATGGATGATGAATACCAAGCTCTTATGAAAAATAAGACTTGGCATTTGGTTCCAGCACAAAAGGGTCAAAATATAATTGATCGTAAATGGGTATACAAGATTAAAAGGAAAGCTGATGGGACTATAGATAGATACAAGGCTCGCCTAGTTGCAAAAGGATTTAAACAAAGATATGGTATTGATTATGAGGATACTTTTAGCCCTGTTGTTAAAGCTACAACTATTAGAATTATTTTGTCTATTGCTGTATCAAAAGGTTGGTGTCTTCGCCAATTGGATGTTAAGAATGCGTTTCTTCATGGCATTCTAGAGGAGGATGTGTATATGAGGCAGCCACCAGGGTATGAAAGACAGTATGAAAGACAGTCTATGTCTCAGCTTGTTTGCAAATTGGACAAAGCGTTATATGGGTTGAAACAAGCTCCAAGGGCATGGTATTCTCGGTTAAGTCAAAAATTGATACATCTTGGTTTTCAGGCATCCAAGGCTGATACTTCACTATTCTTTTATAATAAAGGTCAGACAATAATATTTCTGCTTATATATGTTGATGATATCATTGTAGCAAGTTCATCACAAGATGCAGTTGAAGCTCTTCTTGGTGATCTCAAGATGGATTTTGCATTAAAAGATCTAGGTGATCTGCATTATTTCCTAGGTATTGAGGTAAAGAAGGTTAGTGATGGCATAATTTTGTCACAAGAAAAATATGAATCAGATATTCTAAAACGTGTAGGCATGGAACATTGTAAACCTGTTGCTACTCCTTTATGTGCATCTACAAAGCTTTCAGTTGAAGATGGTGAAAAACTTGAAACAGAAGATGCTACACGATTTAGAAGCATTGTTGGAGCCTTGCAGTACTTAACCTTGACCGGCCAGATATATCATTCCCAGTAAATAAGGTTTGTCAGTTTTTGCATTCACCTACCACAACACATTGGACAGCGGTAAAAAGAATATTGAGATATCTCAAATTCACTTCAAACATTGGTCTGAAAATAAGAAAATCAACATCACGTCTTGTCAGTGGTTTTTCTGATGCAGACTGGGCAGGCTGTGTTGATGATCGTCGATCTACTGGAGGATTTGCTATATTTCTGGGATGTAATCTCATTTCATGGAGTTCACGGAAACAAGCTACGATGCTCGCGATCAAGTCTGAAAGTCGAGTACAAGGCAATAGCAAATGCAACTGCAGAAATCATATGGGTGCAAACACTCTTAAGAGAATTGGATATTCATTGCTCACCGACTGCAAGATTATGGTGTGATAATATTGGTGCAACTTATTTGTCTGCTAATCCAGTTTTTCATGCCAGAACAAAACACATTAAAGTTGATTATCATTTTGTCAGAGAGAGAGTATCTCAGAAACTGCTAGAGGTTCGATCAATTTCAACTAATGATCAGTTGGCAGATGGCTTTACTAAAGCACTTACAGTAAAGAAGCTTCAAGAATTTAGACACAATCTTAACTTAGGAAAGTTATGATTGAGGGGGAATGTTAGCGTGTAAATATTCTGTACATGCATGATATCTTGATCAGTTAGGAATCTTATATTGAGAATAGTTTGTTTCCTTGTAAATAGGATCTTTATCTCCTAAACTGATCAATATCATTGCTTTCCATGTAAGCCACGCCAGGGCTGTTCTGGCTTTATATTAACACGCAGGTGCACACGGAGGGGTGTTGCACTTCAACCCTACTAGTATAATGCCCGTGCTAGCATCTGGCGATATATTTAGTAATACAATTCAAATAAGCAAAAGGTGTTATATGTTTTGGTAATCAAGTGTAGTAAGATGTAGGGCTGGAAATTTGGCTCATGGCTCGCAGTATTTCATCGGCTCGGCTCGGCTCGGTCGGGCTCGTGGCTCGGGCGAGCCGAGCCGAGCCTATTTTGACTTGAATTATAGCATGCTCTGGCAGATATTTTTGAACGGAAACTTAGCTTAGCAGAAATTAAGATCAGTCATCAACTCAGTTGATTTGTTGCTATCAGAAAACAGCAGAAGTTCCACAGCTAAGTAAAATTATCATCTGCTTGGTTTTTGTTAAAAAATTACTAAAAATAGACTCGCCTGCAAACCACCTCTGCCACCTGAATGGAGTATAATAGACTCTAAAGTGGGGATGTTCCATCTCTGGGGATCCCAAATTATAGTGCTGTTAAAAGCAAACCCAGAGAAACCAATTGGAAATCGACGAGATACACCCCTTCTCTAGTTGGTATGCCATCCAGTGACTTGATCACCACTACAAAGGGGGCCTTCTAAAACCACTCTATACTTGGTCCCAACATGTATCGCTACTGGCCATGTACCAAAGCGCCTGCAGAACATAGCACAAAAAATCATGAGGAACATCTCAACTGTCACAGTATAAGAAAAATTATCAGGGGGCAGGACATAAAAAATTATCAGGGGGGCAGGACAGGTGTTAGAAGCCATACTTTATAATTTTTCTGATGGTAAAACAATTAAGAGAATTCCTAAATACTGAAGATGAGATAATTTGCAGTAGTAAGCCAAAAATAAATAAATAAATAAATAAGCAACAACGAAAGACCAATAGACACTTACATGGAATTAATTCGCTTCAGTTCAACTACAAAATGGTGTGACTTTTCATAATCTCCTGCACAAAGAAGGACAAGCTGGCTATTGTTTTAAGTTAACTCTGGCATAAGTTGTTAATCCCATGTAGAAGATCAGCACGGGAATTAATGACTTCATTTTGAAGTTTATCATCCAAGTATACATATTAATAAGGATATTAACCATAGAGTACATAACAGTCAAGCAATCAAAGACCAGTAAATGGAGAAGAAAAATATCAAAGCCTTTGTTACAGTCATCCTCATGTTCCCTTTTAAGGGAGAAAGAAGGTGTTACTCTTTTCTTATTGAAATTTTAGACAAGCTGTTGGATCCATTCTCTACACCAACATGAATTAAGGGACATGATTAATATAGCTCCAATAAGAATTTAAGCTTCATTTAAGCCAATCAGGCTTAGTTAGACCAAAAAGAGCAATGTGGTTACGGGAAAATTCAACTGCAGTAATGTGCGTAAAAGCACAAAAGCAGGAAGAGCTACATGGCTACCTACTCGTGACCTTTTTACCAGAAAGCTTAAGGTATCAAATAGAATAATATCAGTTTACATTAGTTTAGTCATGTGCGGGCATATAGAGTAGGAATATTCAACATTTCACATCACAACTGCAAATTATGCATAGTATCCTTATTTCATAAAGCATTATGCAGACACATGAAAAAAGATGTATAGCCTTTTTATGACTTGTCTACGAATAAACAGTTGAAGGTATATAAAGAATCATAAACAGAAGGCATGATAAGTTTCAGCCATAATTTTAGGAAGTTAAAAGTAGAATAAAATAAAAGAGAAATATCAATGCCTATTTACTTCCACTGGCACCAAAAAAAAGAGTGTATATGCAAAATGTGCGGAGATAGTACACATAACAAAATTCAAATATGATAAGCATTCATACACCAATTTCATCATCGCTCTCAACTCCCAAGCACTTCATTCCGATAAGCATGTGCAACCATACACATCACTTACCTGAACTTGCTGCACAACCTCCTGCTCATCCGAATCAGCTAGCACTTGAATCTGTGGAATTTTCAATATATTGGAGAAGACTGAAAGGGAACAAACGTTGAAAGAACCGAATCAACAAAACTCCAAGACAAAATTATATCACCCCAACTCCTAGACTTAAATGTAGTCACCTATAACTTGGTCAACTAATGAGACCTCCTTGACGGCAAAGAAAAAACCTCTAGCATGCGACAAAGATGCAACAGAAACTTGGGTGCTCCCGGAAGCTTTGTTTTTATCTGTTCAAACATGTCATCCACCCTTTTTGCAGCAGGAGCTCGTCTCATTGAGGGATTTTCTTCAAACACATCAAAAGGTTGATCTACCTTCTGCAAAGTTAAAGAAATGAGTGAAAATGCAGATTTTCTTCAAACAAATAAAAAGTTGATCAACTTTCTGCAAAGTCAAAAAAACAGTGAAAATGTACTTGTGGAAATGAGCAACATTAGGTGGAATTTTGGGGAATAATTATGTCATCGTGTTTGTCCTAACGGATCCTCACACCCCTTATTTATAGTGTCAATCATACTGAATTACAACCAAACTCTAACTCAATTTATATCTAACTTGAATCCTATCCTAACATGACTCGAGTCACATGACTCAGACCCTTATTATCTCGATACTAAATCTCCAACAATAAGGGAAGGCTATAAATGGCATTAGGGGTATACAAATGACAAACCGCATGCAAACCAATGAATTGTAAATTGATAAAAGCAGAGAATTACAAGATCTTGATATAGTATGGAGCAATGGACAACTCCGGACTTGCGATCTTGTATTTATTATCGAGGAACTAACCAAGGCGTATATCCCGATCTTTGGTGAGAAATATGTTGGAGCACTTGCATATATGAGGAACAATGTCAATGATATTATCGTATAAACAATTGATGGTGATACTATCTATTGTCACTTACCTTGAGATCACGATGCAAGACATAGTTTGAATGCAAGTAGTCAACAGCTAATACCAATTGAGCGAACCATTTCAGCGATTTCGATGATCAAAGCGATATTATGAGCCCAATGTTGGATGCTTTTTCATTCATTCAGAAAAACAAAAGAGACAAGTCATCTTATACCTCCTCCGGAAAGTAAGTACCATTTGATTTTTTCATCGGTTCATCCTCGTGGTAAAAGAACAAAGTGAGACAAATACAATCTACAAAATAGCAAATAAAACTAAACTCCCAAGCGCCAAATCACACTCACATATCTCCACCTTCACAAGATGGCAAGTGACAATGCGAGACATAGCAACCTGCAAAACTCACCTTGTCAACTAAACAAGCACAACCGCAAACCGAACAAGAAAATAACAAGTTCCTAAACGACAAAACCTTCTCAACCCAAGCCTCTTTGAATTCAACAATGTACAGGTGCTGCAGTAGAGCAATCGAGCCATCTGCACTTTGCTTTCCTCTTGATCAATTCCTCGAATTAACACCGTGAACCAAGATAAGAAAATCACAAGGATTCCACGCTTCTACTAACCTCTTGGTGAGCAGACTTGCGGCAGCGATCCGTCTGCCTCGCAAGCCGAATTTTCTTCAACACATACCTGCCGTCGAGACACAAAGCATACGGTCACCAACATCAACGGGAGAAAACAAACTCTACACCTTCACGTAAGGGAACTGGAGCATGTCCTACTTCTTCTCAATCTTGTGATTCACAAGGATGGCGGCATGTAGGAAAGATTGAACTGTGTGCATGTAGGAAAGATTGAACTGGTGAATTATAAAGGGGTAAAGAAGAAAATCAGCTATGGTTTGTCGGAAGAAGTCATTAATTGCCACCCAAATCACCATATTAAAAGAAAATCAGCGATGGTTTGTCGGAAGAAGTCATTAATTGCCACCCAGATAAATTTTCTATTTATTTAAACTAAAAAATGACCTATCATTGGAAAACTAAGGACAAAATGCTGACACTAACCTCGGGAGGATTGAACTTTGCACCAGGTTGCTCAGTTTAGCATGAGCTTCAAATAGTAGTCTTTAAAGAATGCTTCTTGGTCCTCTGCATATTTTTCGCATAGACCTGAATGTGTTGTGGATTCTCGAGATAGTAAGTTCAATAATTATTTCATTTTCATAGGATCTGACAAAGATACGGTTTAAGCATCGAAATCACCTTGAATCTTGGGTCCTCAAATAATCAACATCTGTAGGCAAGACCGGAAGATCCCGATATCTTTTCTCTTTTCTCCTAAAAGTATTGCTACCAGCTCAGATCTCACAAAATCGGATGAACTATTTAGTATGTAAAATATGGCAAAAGAGGCATGTACATTGAAGTAATTGTTATCAAACTTCACCATTCATTTGTCCATGATTGCCCACAGTGCACCAGGCCATTTTACTCAAAATAATAGAAAATAATGGAAGAACACAAGATTGGCCCAACCGAATTTACTCACAAAGGCAATGCACTTACAGCACATTTGGCTTCATAGAGTTTTGCAAGTAGCATCAATGTTTCAGAGAGAGAGAGAGAGAGGGTATTATAGAAAAAAATATGTAAGCAAAAAAATTGCATCTTTCAACCAAAACCAACAGAGGTGAATAAAGGCCAAGAAACAATATCTAAAGCATACAGAGCTCAATTGTATCCTGGCAATGTACAACAAATCCTGGAAAAGAAGCACAACCAGTTCCTTTCCAAAGAGAAAAAGGATAAATATAAGCAGAAACATAAAGTACCAAAGCATTAATAAAGTGCAATGTGGTCCTTATAGCAAAATTGATAGCATGCTATGCAATCATTAACCTGAACATGGGAACACAGTGGATGGAACCAATCATGCTCAAAATAAACTTCCAGCAGAAGAAAATAACATATATTCCTGCTTTGAACCTTGCACAAAGAACATAAGCTAAAGTTATGGCAGGAGAGCAGTATAAAATGACCAATCTCTTAACCATGACCTTAAATAGGTCAGGTATTGGATCAGAAGCAACAGTTTGAATAATGCCTGGTGGATTTCCATTCTTATCTTGCCAAGACAGATTTCACCTTTGAGATATATTTACAGATGGGTTTAATCAATATTTAAATGTAATTTACAAGATGATGGAACTAAGAAGCTCAAACAAGGTAAGTACCGTAGCATAATTATAACAGCATCCAAATTGGATTGTTACCTGCCCTTTATCACGCATCCATTTTGGGGGTTCTGTAAATCCACATCTTACTTTTTAAAAGTAAATCCACATTATGTACTTACAAAAATAACAACTTGAGGAAACAAATTTATGCTATATATGCAATCTATGTTGAACTGCAAGTATAAAGTACTAATGCAATGGAATACAAATAACACATCATGTGTTTTTCTACGTGAAAGGCTAATATTTGCAATCTATATCTCTCATCCTAATATATGAAAGAATCACTAATCCAAATATGCATGTGTGATGCATTTCATAACTGCATAGTTTCAATATGTACACTCTTTTTTAGAACCGAAAGAGTTTCAATATGTGGGCTTTCAGCTAATATACATGTTTCTTTCAGTTTTGTGAATCTCACACACAACAAAGTGATGAACCAACTTGCATTTACTCCTAAAATAAATTTAAAAACAAGGGCTCTGATCTAAGCTTCATCCATACACATACAAAAAACCAAGTTTCCGATCCCTTTGCATAGCCAATCTGTACCTGGACCTGGAAGAAAACCATCCATATTTCATCCATTTTTGCAAATGATAATTTATCTTGTTAGAACATAGTTACCTCTAAAGCCAGAGTTAGATGAGTAGAGAACTTCATCAGCAATGGAGACATCAGAGCTGAAACTTTAAGCTTGTATATCCAATAGAAGATATATAAAGTAGTAGCAGAGCTTTAGCTTTGAAATATCCATTTGCAACGTTGTATCCTTTCAATGAATCAGCAGCCCTTCGCTGCCCATTTTCAAAATTCTGTCCCAACAAAACCAATTAGCGTGCATGCTCTCAGGAGCACATAATGACACCATTCAAATGAACGAACACATGAAAGGGACATCCAGATACATACCATCTGGCATCTGCCTGATACAGTGGTCTCCAATGTCCCTATACATTGATCGCAAAAAAAGTACTTCATGTTTGCATAATTCGATTAAAATTATTATTTTTGAATTATCTGTTCTCTGTTTTAATATGACCCTGTCTTTGTGGTGTGTCTACCATGGCAAAGTTCATCAGTTGTCTTAAGCCTCTAAGGGGAAAAAGCAATGCATATACATATTAGCAATGCAGGTGAAAATAGGTTGGAAGCAGAGGAATTGAAGCATAAATGGTGATTATTCACAATAAATCGGCTAAAACAAGAATACTGTGAAAATCATTTAACAAAAGCGTACATTTCTTCTACAGGTGACGTTATCAACCATCTATACTCGAAACTGCTACGTGATTCTGCAATTTATAGAAAATCTTAAAATGTGTGCATGGTTTTATGCAGAATAACACTAAAAATTGTGGAGATCTCATTCACGTAAGGCTACTGATATGGAGATAAACATAAAATGCATACCTATCCCAATCTTAAGGGTTCCTTCCTCCATGGCAATCGCCATGATGAGCAGGGATACAATGGTTTGTTTAGTCTTCTTCATCGCCTCGCACGCGCCTCGGCCTCAAGATGGAGCTGCGAATATCTCATTTGGATTCATCGTGGGTGGCGCTTGGGTTCATAAATATCGAAAACTCCCCGCAGATATATAGTAGCGAGGAGATCATCAACGTAGAGGTGATGGAGAATCCGCTGGTAGAGCGGTGACAAAGACAAGGCCGAGGTCGTCATGGAAGGTCCACTGGCGTAGGTGTCTGGGAGAAGCTGGCGTCGGCGGCGCTCCTCGAGGAGGCATGAGCGGATGAGGCGTCGATGGGCGAGCCCTTGAGCAGCGCCGCGCGCGCTTGGAATGTGGACCACAGGATGAGACCACCACAGCGTGAAGATGAGCAGCTCCTCCAACATCTTGAGCAACTGCAGATCCGTGCAAAGCAAACATCAATTCACCGAAAGCTGCATACATCATATTCTCTTGGCACCCACCGTGGGCCAAAACAAAGCGCATGGAGGGACCAGATCTGGCGATCGGTGGAAGGGAGGAGAAGAGCTCACCACGGCGGCCGAGGGGACCTCCCTCCGCTCATGAGTGCTCTTCCTAGACTTCGTGAGGGCAGCCTGCAGAGAACGTTGGGTAAAGGCGGCCGTGGGGTTCTGGAGGGCGCGCAAGCGGAGGGCATTGCGGTCGGAGTGTGAGGATAAGGCGGCGGGGAGCGGAGGCGCGATCTTTGGAGAGGAGTAGGCGCGGCGAGGCCGAATCTGAGGAGAGGGAAGGAAGGGAGGAAGGAGGCGGCAAGCGGCGTCGGGAGAGAAAGCTGGGGTGGCCTTGAGCACATTAGGGCGAGGAGGCCGGGGCGCGCGAGGATTGGGGCGGCGTGAGCACAAATCGCCCGAACACGATTAGGGCGAGAGCGGGTCTGTGGCGCAATTGGCGAGGAGGAACCGTTAGGGGCTGGCGATTTGTCTTGAGGATTTAGCGGTATTTGGCGATTTGTGCGGAGCGGGAGGGGAAGAGTTGGCGCCGGGAGGATGAACCAAATGATTTGGACCATTAGATTTGATGAAGTGGTGTGATAAAACATCTTAGCCCTTGATTATGAGGAAGGGGGATTTCTGGGTGCACATATTAGGGAAAACACTGTGTGGATGTAAGAAAGATTTAACTGGTGAATTATAAAGGGGTAAAGATGTTTTCACAAACACTACTAGCAGAGTGCTGAGCCAGCGCCGGTCTAGAAGTTCGCTGACCCCGCATTGCCGAGCGTCGAAGGCAGAGTAGTTCCACCGCCATGTCGTGACCTCCGCGAGCTCACGGCATTGGCTAAGAATTATAGGTGTTTCTCAATTCTCATTCATAATGATAAGCACTAATTAATAAATCCTTGGGTAGAATCAAATAAGGGTTTCATACATCAGGAAGAACTTGGAGCATACTCTGAATTCTGATGCAAGGTTGAGACATACTTTTATCGAATCGACCTGCCAATAGAAGAAGCAAGAACTGAATTCCTGCCAAGTCCAATTGCACCGACAAAGAAGGAACCTTTTGCCTTCAGAAAAGAGAAGGAAGAAAACTATATCCAAACCTAAGCACCATGATTGCACTCAATCCATAATCCCAAATTAAAATATCACCCGAGTCAATTGAAGGATTGGAGGGATCTCCTTCGCCATTCATTTTTTCGATTTATTTTTCTTTGAAATCTGCATTCAATTTTTGGTCCTTGTCTGTGAATTGAAAGGAAAAAAAACATGGAAGCAGGGAAGATACAGAAACAACCATTGGTGAGGATAGGGATGGCAACAAGGAAAATCCCCGCGGAAAGCGTCCTCTTATCCCTGATCTCCGATAACCAAAACTTTCCCATCCCTGCTTCCGTCCCTGTAAGCGGGGCTTAATTTCTCCCATCTCAACCCTCGCGGGTTCGCGGGGCCTCGACGGAGACTAGTCAACAAAAATGAACAGGCAAATATAATCAAAATTTCATCAATAATACACCAAATAACAGCAAACAATTACAACATTTCAATAACAAAATCAGAAAGATGAGTATATGATAGTACGATACATTAAAATTGTTCGTAAATCACAAACAGTACTTTGACCTTAAGCTACAAATTCACCTATCAATGATAACGCATGGCGGGGACAAGAAATGGTGGAACATCCGTGATCCCGCCGTCCTTGACGTGGCAACATTTTCCTCGATAAACCTTCACGGGAAGAGATTACTTTGTCTCTGTTCCCTAACAGAGGAATTCCCTACGGGAAACGGGGATCAAGGCTATTGCCATCTCTGGTGAGGAAAATGAAGGTTTGGGCCCCACCCTAATAAATCCAAACCGTCCATACCTTGGGCGCACCGATGGAACAGGGAGAAGGGAGGGAGCAGGGAAGCGCATCCATTTTGCTATCTTGTATTCTTCTCAGAAAGCATGCAGCTGTATCAAAGCTAAGGATAGTGCTAGTAGAAGACATAGGGCACTATTAGAACGTAGGAATTTAATAGGAATTTTTCAGGATTTTTGTAGGAAACAGTTCAAATTCCATTCGAGAAAAATTCCCGCAATTCAACATAAAAATTTTGCAAGAATTTCACGCCAGCTTGGCTCAAAAACTTGTTTTGCGTTTTGGTCCTTTTAGAAATTACAAATAGGGCCTCGTAATTTTTTGTGAGGGGAAGATTTTTCCCTCTAAAATCGCGTTCGGGTCCCTCGTGCGTCATTTTACGAAAAGAACCTCCCGTTAAATTCAAATCGCGAACAAGCCCTTTTCTAATTTTTCGGGATAGCGAACAGGTCCAAAAACGTAACATTCAGGTCCTTCCTCCTTATGTCTAGGTCCTTTCTCTGTTTTCTGAGGAAAAATGTTTTCGTCACGAGAATATGTGTGCAATCTCATCCCTAGATTTTTTCCCATCTCGATTTTCCATCTCGATCTCGAGATTTTTAAACCATGTATTATTACTCGGTGAGCAGCGTAGAGTGTTAGACTCAAAGAAAAGAAGGTTGTCATCTCTAATGATTTTTCACCCTTTTCCTCTAGACTTTTTTTCCCGCGCGTTTCCAACTCGGTCTCCAATATTTTCCAAGTAATTAAATGAAAGAGATATTTCTACAACTCTATCTCTCTGTTTTTCCCCGTTTCGCTCATTAATTCAACGATTTTAAAAAATAAAACAACGTTGAAAAAAAGAAGTTTTTTCTACGAAAAAACGACACGCGTGGCGTGTTACGCCGCGAGTCTCCGATATTTTTTAAAACATGTATTATTACTCGACGAACACATAGAGTGTTAAACTCGACAAAAGAAGGTTGTCATCTCTAATGATTTTTCACCCTTTTCCCTCTAGACTATTTCCCCGCCGCGGTTTTCCAGCTCGGTCTCTAATATTTTCTAAATAATTTGTCGAAAGAGATATTTTTACAACTCTATCTCTCTATTTTTTCCCCGTTTCGCTCATTACTTCGATGATTTAAAAAATTAAACGCCGCCAAAAAAAAAGAAATTCTCCTTGAAAAAAGCGACCGCATACGGCGTGTTCTGGCGTAAAATTTTTGTGTCCTTTCAGCCGTTTCGCTCATTATTTTGACGATTTAAAAAATAAAACGCCACCGAAAAACACCACGCGTGGCGTGTACGCCGCGAAAAATTTTCTAGTAAGATCGATCTGTAACAAGCTTGGCATGCATGCACCGTGACGGTGGTGGAGATGGTACGTACGCGCGCACTGGTGTAGGCGCGGCGTGTTGAGAAATCTTACTATCGGGTGTAGTTCAGAGTTTTTCAACAGATCGAATACAACGAATAGAGAGACAAAGTATATGGAGGAATAGAGATTTCTTTATTGCTTTCTCTCTCTTGTCTGTACAATAAGGGGGGGACCCCTCCTCTATTTATAGCCTCCATCTAGGGTTTCGGCAAATGGGTCATTATGGGCCTTCGTGGGTTTTAGGGTTTCTTAACACTCCCCTTTGGGCCTTTTGCCGCGAGATGCATATGCCTCATCAAAACTCCAGAAAAACCCAGTGGGAAAAATACTTGAAAAAAGAGTACATAGCATACGCTTACTATGTTGCACGAATTGCCTCATTAAAACCTTATGTAAGAAAACTTTCGTGAAAAACTTACTAAGGAAAAAGAGTACAATTCACCCAAACTTCAATGTTAATCTTCAAGATTACGTTGGGTACTCAAACTTCAAGTTCAAGATTTATGTAGGAGTATGTGAAATATCTCCCCCTGAAATCTGCACTTCTCTAAGTCTCATCATCCCAATTCCTTTAATGCACCTTTCAAAAGTAGATGCTGCGAGTGACTTAGTGAATAAATCTGCGAGATTTTCATATGACTTAGTATGCAAACCTTAATCTCGTTCATCTTATGCAATTCATGAGCATAGAAAACTTGGGGTTGATATGTAGCCAGTGAGATTGTTTTCACATATCCCATTTGCACTTGAGCAACACAAGCTGCATTGTCTTCATAGATGATCGTGGGAGATTGTTCAATGTTCAAACCACATGACTTCTGGATGTGGTGAACCATTCTTCGAAGCCATGCACATTCACGGGAGGCTTCATACAAGGCAATGATTTTCGAGTAGTTTGTCGACGTCGAGACAAGAGTCTGCTTAGACGACTTTCAGGAAACTGTTGTTCCTCCACAAAGGAAAACATATCCCGTTTGGGACTTTCCAGTATGCGGGTTCGATAGGTACCCAGCATTGGCATAACCGACCAAACTTAGTTCATTCATATTTCTATAGAATAGACCGAGGTCATTGCTTCCTTGTAGGTAACGGAAGATGTCCTTAACCCCTTTCCAATACCTTTTGGTGGGTTCTGCGCTGTACCAGGATAGCAGATTAATGGCGAATGCAATGTCCAGCCTGGTGCTATTTGCAAGGTACATGAGCGCTCCGATTGCACTCAGATATGGAAATTTCGCTCCCAGGACTTCCTCCCCCTCTTCTCTAGGCTCAGTATGGATCTTGGTGCGCTTGGAGTGACCTTCCGACCATTGGGGTTTTCACAGGATATGATTTTCAAAATCAAATCTTTCCAACACTTTTACGTGTGTAGTGATTGATTTACCAAGATTCCTCCTTAGGCGTGTTCAAGTACGCAAGCCTAAACGAATTTAGTTTTACCCAAATCTTTCATTTCAAACTCGGACTTCAAGTATGAGCATGCCTCTTCAATTTCTTCATCCGTTCCAATGATATTCAAGTCATCTACATAGGCGAGATTATATAGAATCCGTTAGGGATTCTTTGTATAAATCTTTATGGACAATCTTACATTGTTAGTGTAGCCTTTCTTGCGAGAAAGTCACTCAAGTGATTGTACCACATTCTTCTGTTTGTTTTGGCCCATCTGGATTTCTCCAATTTCACATTGTATAGGTTTCTGCTTGCTCTATCTTGATTCAGGATAGGATACCTTCCGATACTTTCATGTATATCTCGAACCCAAATTTCCATCTGGAGATATGGTGTGACAACATCTATTAGCTTCATTTTCAACTTCAAGTTGGCGCCATTGAGATCAAATATCTAAAGGTAATTCCTCCCATGACCAGAGAATAGGTTTCTTCATAATCAACTCCAGGTCGTTGAGTGAAACCTTGAGCAACGAGTCTTGCCTTGTATCTTACAACTTCATTGTTTTAATTCCTCTTCCGAACAAAAACCCATTTATGACCTACGGGGTTTATATGGGGAGGTGTATAGCACACTGGCCCAAACACCTCTCTTTTGTTCAGAGAGACTAACTCTACGGTGATTGCCTTCTTCTATTCATCCCAATCTAGCCTTTTCTTGCATTCTGCGAGAGATGCAGGCTCGGGATCATGATCAATAATCGAGGCGATCTTCTTTGCAAAGTATGCATCGACATTGGTTGTTGCTCTATTCAGGGATTCTCCTGTTATTACAAAATTTATGGCCATTTCGTCATGGGGTGCTTCATGCATTTCTACTTGCTCTTAACTGCTATTTCTCATCACAGGAGCAAGTTCCTTTAGCCTTTCATCGCCCATGTGTGTGCACACATTGTTTCCAGCGGCTTTCTGCAATGGAAGATTTAAATCTGGAATTGCCTTTTCTATAGACTTCTTTCTAGCGTCAGGTCTCAACTGGCTCCCCTTCTTTCCTTAGGGCATCTTTGTGATTGGCTGTGGTAAGTCCTCTTGCCCGATTTTCTCGAACGTCTCGGGTACTTTGGGTTTGAGAAGCGATTTCCTATCCTTTTCCTTTGAGGCCTCTGAGCAGGATGAGGATATCTTACCTTTCTTTGGTACTTCCACCCTCTCTAGTGCATTTCTTGCGGTACATGTGACTTAATCCGCCTTCGGATCACAAAAATGATCAGGCGGTTCATTATTAAGTTTTGCAAATCAATTATCTTCGGACTTTTGATTTGCTTCATTAGTCTTGTGGTCATGCTTGGGGATCGATGGAATGCCATTTGATTTCCGGCATTTTTCATCCAAAGGTTGATTTCCTCCCCTAATGACGAAGCGATCCTCGTCAAAGATACAATCGGAATCGAATCAGTATGCAAGTCTCCAGTCATGGGTTCCAAATACCTGATTATGGATGCACTTTCATAACCAACGTATATCCCAGACTTGCGGAGAGGGCCCATTGCAGTCCGCTGTGGGGCGGTATAGGTACATATACCAAACATCCAAACTTTCTGAGATGGGAAATCTTCGGGATGACCCCTTGCACTAGTTGCATAGGAGAATGGATGTTGTAGGCCGATGGTCTGAAATTGATGAGAGCTGCTGCGTGCAAGACTACGTGTCCCCAACAGTGTTGGGCAAGTTACAACTCTGCAAGAGCGGTGCAGCTATGAATTTGATCCTCTTTATTAGTGCTTGGCTAGTCCATTTTGTGTATGGGCGTGCGGTCTGAAGTGCTCAACTTTTATTCCTATTCTTGTGCAATAATCATCAAATGCCTTTGAAGTAAATTAAATCGGCATTGTCCATTCGGATGGACTTCACACGATGATCGTGAAATGCATTCTTAATTACGATGATCTGCGAGATCGACTTTGCAAATGCATGGTTTACGGTTGACAAAGAAGCATACATGCGACCATTTCGAGGAAGCATCTATAAGCACCATGAAATACCGAAACGGCCCTAACAAGGGTTGAATCGGGCCACAAATATCCCCTTGGATACGTTCTAGGAATGCAGGGATTTCACTTTGCAATTTTGTCGGTGTTTCGTACAACCGGCAAATAAATTTGTAAGTATAGGGGCCGCGCGTTCCCTCTCCTTGAATGGTTAGACACAGGGAGCCCAAGATATATCTTGGTTCGGGCGAACATCCCTACGTCCGATTAGTGTGGTGGTTTTGTATTGCTTTCGAGTGCGAGGGACTACGGGATTACAAGCGAGGGCCAAGGGCCGGCCTTGAAAGCCTCGTCTGAGTGGGGGAGCTCGGGAGCTCGGAGGAGCTAAGGGTGTTCGTTTGTATGTTTGACCGATTGGATCCGATATGAATCGAACTGAATTGAATGCCCAATGCCCTTCCCTGAGGGTCCTGCCTCCCTTTATATAGGTGGAGGGGTAGGTTACACGGGAGTTTGGAGGAAAAAGGTAGGGGTACGCTACGCCTGAGAGTCCCGGTCTTCGGTCCTGGCGACTGACAAGCTCCTGTGCGTCCCACGTCTGGGTTGGTAGACACAACGGGCGGCATTCCATCAGGAAGGTGCGCACCTGCCCTCTGAGCGCTTGTCAGGTGTTGACGTCGTTACGCTGTGCCCTGGTACCACCTCGGGATGGAGCGCGTCTCTCCACTGCGCAGGACGGAGTGAAGGGACGGGCGCTTGACTTTGGTGGCCCCTCCGCCACCTTGGGAAGGAGCCACCTGCGCCAGCATGGCCGTCGTGTCCATGGGGCAGGTGACCAGCTTGAGGTCGACCAGCGACGTGGCGAAGGTCGCTGAGTTGGAGCTCGTTGGGGCCCCGACCCGAGGCCAGGTCGGCGCCTGTGGGAGCGCCCGACCTGAGGCCAAGTCGGAGGTTACGGGTAGGGATGGCAGTTTTACCCATGGGTTTGGGTACCCGTGGGTACCCGACCCGATAAGAGTGGGTATGGGTAGCACTTTAGACCCATGGATTTACGTGTTTGGGTACCCGATAAGCCCATAGGATAGGTGTGGGTGTCAATTTCTACCCATGGATACCCAATGGGTATCCTATGACATGTGCGCCCACTTTTTTAGAGGTATATTAGAAAAATAAACTCACGGACTACTTGGCTGAGTCGGCTCCTCCCTGATTCCCCTCGCCCCCATCAGGGAGAGAAAGGAGAAAGGAGATGTGAAGAGATAGAAGGAGGGGGAGGAGCATGCAATCGCCAGGCGCCCCCCTCTCCGCTTTTGCCCTTGGTTGCTCAAGCCTGATTCTGTGCCCGTGGATACCCATTGGGTTTGGGTATAGGTACAAATCTGTACCCGCAAAGCTTAATGGGTTTGGGTAGACGGGACTTTGTTCGGGTTTGGGTTTGGGTTTAAGGCAGTGGTACCCGGAGGTACCCACCCGATTGCCATCCCTAGTTACGGGCGCCCAGGGCGAGGCAGTCGAGGTCATGGGGCATTCGACCCGAGGCAGCCGGGCGCCCAAGTGGGCTTGGTCGAGGCTGAGGATCCTTCGTGACCCGATTGAGGCCTTTGACCGGAGTTGGGCCTAAGATGGCCCATTTAGTGCTCCGGCCAATATTCAGTGATAATCCTGTCTATGAGGGGCGGAGGCTTTGGTAATACCCTCTCCAAAGATTCGCAGATCACGCTAACTGGGCTTCATACCTGGATGAGTGAGAAGAACGATCTTGAAATAGATGTATACCTTGTTGTGGGGTACCCCTAGTATAAGTATTCGTCAGTAGCCCCTGGGGCCGCCCTGGAACGCGTGCGTTCCCTGATAGACCCACCGTCTTCGGCGGCACGGTTTCTTCAGAAGTGTAATGGCGCTTCGGCTTCCCACGCCTTCATTTATTTGAACCTGTTCGGCTTCTGCGCCTTGAGCATATAAGGATGGTACGGCCGCAGGCATTCAGGGCAATCGCTTGCCGCACGAATCTCCCACTGCCCTTTGACGCTTGGCTTCCCTTAAATCCTCAATGGCTAGGCATGTGTTCAATTTCGGAGACGAGGAACCGCCGGCGCAGCGGACGAGGAGGCCCTTTTCGCAGAGCTCTGGGGCGACTTCGACCTCGCCATGGCCGAATGGGTCGAGCTGGACGCCGCCACTCGCGACACCGTTGCTGTTGACGCGCTGATCGTGGTCATCCTGAAACTTGTCAAGGCGAGGGATGCCCTTATCGAAGCGGTTAGGCGCGCGCGGCGCTTAGATGTCGTCTTGATGTCTTCATTGTTATGGCGTGAGTAGCAATCATATGTAACTCGCGTGTTATAATAAATGATATCAGCTTTTGCCCCCCGAGAACCTTTGTCCATACGGTCTCTTGGAGACCAGCCTACGCCTCTTGAAGCAATGGGTTCTTTGGGGTGGTGACTTGACGGCCGGAAACCCGAAAGCTAGTCGGATAGCCGGCCGGGTGGATGCGTGCGTGGACTCGGTGGAGTGTAGCCTCGAGCCCCGGCTGCTCGGAGAGTCGGTTGGGGGGTTACTTTGGCTTGTGCAGGCCGACTGGCTTGGTCGGCGAAATCCGACTGGGAGCGCGCGGGTGGACCCAACTGTCCCCGAGCCCTCGAGTGGATCGGAGGGCTGCCTTGGTCGGCAGAGTCTAAACCGAACTTGGCCACCGGTTTAATACCGAGTCATGAGCTTTACCGGTGGGTGTAGCCCCCGAGCCCTTGAGCAGGTCGGAGAGCTGGTTGGGGGGTTACTTTGGTCGGTGAAATCCCTCTGGGTCGGCGGGATCCGACCCGACATTACCTGGGTAGGCGCGGACGCCCAGATGCCTTAGATAAGGTTCTGTTATCCGAGTGCTCGTTTTACGTTGTAGCTAGACGCGGCCTTGGTCGGCATGGATGCCCAGATGCCTCAGCGAGGTTCCGGTTTTTGAATGCTCGTTTTACGTCGTGGCTGAGATCGCCTTGGTCAACATGGATGCCCGTGATGCCTCGGCGAGGGTGCGGTTTCGAGTGCTTTCGTTTACGTCGTAACTCAGACGCCGCCTTGGTCGGCATGGATGCCCAGATGCCTCAGCGAGGGTCTGGTTTCCGAGTGCTGATTTTACGTCGTAGCTAGACGTTGCCTTGGTCGGCATGGATGCCCAGATGCCTCAGCGAGGGTCTGGTTTCCGAGTGCTCGTTTTACGTCGTAGCTAGACGCTGCCTTGGTCGGCATGGATGCCCAGATGCCTCAGCGAGGGTCTGGTTTCTGAGTGCTCATTTTACGTCATAGCTAGACGCATTCGCAGGGCTGGTTTTACGCCGGAGCTAGGCGGAGGGCGTCCATCCCGAGTCCTCATCTGGCGAGGCTATCTGCGAGAGGAGTGGCCGCTGTCTGTCCCACGTATACGCCCCGTCCGCAAGTGTGGGACCTGGAGGGGGTGAGCAGGCACGTGTTTACCATGCGTTGGTTTGAACACCGTGCTCATGGAGCTACTAACGGGTTATCCGAGTGGGCCCTGGAGATCCCTCACAAGGAGGAACTTTTTCCGAGGGGCGATCCATAAAAAAACCTTTCTTTACTCGATCCCGTATCAGACTCCGAGCCGTCCGCCGACCCAAAGCGCAGCTGGTTGCCACTCATCGACGGGTTCCGTGGGAGAGTGTGAAGTATGGTCTCGGACACGAGTTAAGGCGATTGGGTCGTCCGCCGACCCAACTAGAGACCCACTAGGGGTTCGCCTCGTCCTCGCCCCTCGCTCAATTTTCTGCTGGGGCGAGCACGAATCCACTTGATGGATCCGGCTTTGAGAGCCTTGTACTCGCCACCTCGAGGTCAGCGGCGGCCTTGGGCTTTATACTGTTGGTCCAATCGATCCGGCCCAAATGTGGAGATCGAGAGGTTGTAGGGCGTGTCACCCGGAGGGCGCCCTGGCGCCTCCTGCTGGTATTTAATGCGTGTGGAGGCAATTAAATATGAAGCGAAATGATTGGGAACCGATACGTCTCACCAGCGGCAAGGCGTGGCGCTCTAACGGGACACACGACGCTTCGACCGAAGCGATGTCCGCTCGAGTGGCATCCGCTCGGTCGATGCCTGCGCGGCTGGTGCGTGTTTCGGCTGGTGCCTGTTCGGCGCCTATAAATTCGGTGCGGGGGGTGCTCGGGCGAGTTCTTCGTGTTTGCTTTCCCTGTCTCCTCGCCTTCTTGCCTGAGAAGAAAGAGCAAAAAGGAAGCCAGAGAGTTCTTCACCTTTCCCCTTCTCCCACCTTTTCGCGGTTTCCACCTCTGGGGATGTCGTGGCCTGAGTGCTCCGCCCAGCCCAGCCGGGCGCAAGGCTTGGAGAAGAAGGGGTTCCTCCCCCCGCAAGATGCCACGCGGTGGAGGGTGCCGACGGGGGCCGTGGAACTCTTGGGGAGGATGAGGAGATCGTCGTGCCCCTCGTTCTCTGAAGCTGGTTGAACTCCCCGCTCCATCCTTCGATCCTCGCCGCCTTGCATCACTCACGAGGTGGAGTACACCACTCAACCCCAACGGCGTGCTCCACATAGCAGCCTTCATGACGTGGGAGGCATTCACGGGGATCGAGCCCCATCGTTAGTGGAGGTACTTCTTTCAAGCCCGACTGTGGAAGGACAAAACGGCGGATGCTACGGCGTCCATGGGGGGTGCCGCCCTGCAGCTGCGCGCTGGCCGCTCGGCGTAGTATATCAATCTAAAGCTACCGTCGTCGAACCAAGGGTGGCACTCCGAGTGGTTCTATGTTCAAAACACGAAACGGCAACCGGCCTTCTCCGTGGCTTCTGGCGAGAATCCGAGTGGGCCTAGGGGCCCGACCAGAGGGAAAAGAATAAGGTGGAGATGATCGTCAAGCAGATCAAAGCCTAGAAGGACCGGGGCTTGACCGGCGATGTCGTCGTGTGCGCATTCATGAAGATGCGTGTTCAGCCCCTCATGGATAGGATGCACCCCATGTTCCGGTACGAGGGGGCATCCGATCCCATGAGGATGGTGGAGACGGAGCTCGCCACGTCAGAGGTCGAGGCTAGAGTGCCCGCCGTGTTGGTCGGGAGTGCCACCGTGGCGGCGAGTGGCCACCCCGAGCCTTTCTCGGTGGAGAATCCCGGGACTTGGTAAGCCGAGTGATTTTCTTTTCTTATTTCTTCCTTCCTCCTCAGCCCTTAGCACATTGTCCGATCGGCGCCTTTGTGTTGTCCAGGGGTTGGGCAGGATGGTTTCGAACATTCTTTGCCGAGGAGAAGGAAGCAGAGGACCAAGGCCCGTACAATGGCGCATTTGCAGAATCCGCAAGAAGCGGAAGGAAGAGAAGAGGAGGAGGAAGAAGAAAGAGCGCACGGCGAGGACCGCGCGAGGTGAGGAGGTCTCCGAAACGATCATCGCTGACACGGCCGATCTGGAGTCGTCCTCGAGCAACAACGGCCGAATCCACAAAGAACTCGTCAGACAGCGTTCGACTTGGCCGCCAGTGGCGGTGGCCTGATGAGGGTGTCGATGAGAGCGCCATCGCTGCACCTCAAAGTGAGGTGTCCCGATGGAGACGCCCTTGGGAAAACGGAGGGGCGATTCGCCTCCAGGGGGGCCAGCGAAGAAGAAGCGATTGCAGCACCCTCGCTCGTCGGTGGTCCGCTCTGGAGTGGCGGCCGGCGAGACCGACGCTGCCGTTTACCCATCGGCAGCGAGGTGTTGGTCTTGGTATGCCGCCAAGGCTGCAATGGGACAGTAGCAGAGAGGAGGGTTCCGGAGGAGTCGGGCGCGAGGTTCTGGCGCCTTGGCGGTCGGGGCCTCGATCGGAGGTCGAAGCGAAGAGAGCTCGCCACCACCACAGAACTCGCCCACTGGCACGATCTGTGTTGTCGTGACACCGCCACCGTCGCCGAGGACCCACGGGGGCGCTCCCGACCGAGGTGGTTCCAGCCACACGGAGGAGTCACCGCGCGACTCTTCATGGCGCTAGACCAATCGGGCGGCCGGAGTCCACGGACGCCTTTGTTCTGACCGTCTGGCCGGCGACCGGCCATCAAGTCGCTGTTTGTTACGGGCCGCCTTGGCGGAGGGGGCACAGGGGCCCCTCAAGGCGGCGTCTGGCCAGTTGAGGCTGAGGTGAGCCGGGCCCAGAAGGGTCTGGCTCTCACGCTCGAATCCACCCAGAAGGCGCTGGACACCATCTCCGGGGTTGCCCGCCCGATCGGCGCGGTAAGCCGAACGAAAACCCATCCTTAGCTTTTGACGAGCTTTTAGCGGCTGGTGAGTTGATAGGGCATTCGCGTTTCGCAGGATTTGCATGCCTGATCGGGGGAGAAATCGAGGTTCCTCCGAGTCCTGTATGGCCGGAGGGCGGCAGCCAAAGTGGAGGCGGCGCACGTGCTCATTGCATGGCCTTGACGCCGGAAGCCCTAAGCGCCTGAGCGAGAAGGCGGAGGGAGCCCGCCAGGCTGGGTCGATCCTCCAAGTATTTGCTCGAGGCGTCGAATAACCAAGTCCGGGAGATGAGGATATCGAGCTTGAGTCTCTCTAGCAGCGTATCAGCAATGCAAGGACGCCGTCGCCCGAGAAGAAACCGCCGATCGGAGGTGACCGCCTCCGGGTGCGACTGACCAAGCTCGGGAGGAGTTGGACTCGCGAGGAGGCGCCGCCGCGTGACCAGGAGGCCCGGCTAAGGCCGAGGAGGATCTCCGGTCGATGGCCTCCGGGTGATAAAACAGCAATCTGGATTCGGTTTCTGCGATCGCGGATCGCCGGGCATGCTTTTTGATACAGATTTGATCTGCATAGTTGCAGAAGAATCTCAGCGACGCCATGGAGGCGCGGAAGTTGGTGGTGGAGGAACGTGACACGGCAGTCGCGTCGCGAGAAGTGGCCCTCTCGGCGAAGGGATTGGTGGAACAAGATCTGTCCGAGCAAACCGTCGAACTGACGACCCTTCGGGGGGTCGGCCAGGAGGTCTGCAACCGGTTGTTCGGAACCACCGTGCGTGGTCCGAGCTTGCTTGCCGCCGCGTTAGCCCGCGTGCCGGAGCACGTCCACTGTTCGGTGAACGAGGGGATCGACCTCGAAGCTTCTTCGGTGCTCGTTTTCGTCATCTCTCACTATGACGGTATTGACCTTGCCGTCGTTAGCGATTAAGTGCGGGTGCCGGACGGGACCGGCGAGGAGGTCGGCGAGTTCAACACCAGTCGACACCTTGCGCCGCGGTGATCACCAAATAGGATATCGCCACGAGCATCCTCCACCGAAGCGATAAAAAGTTAGATATTTTGCCTTTTAGCAATGTAAAGGACTTTGTCGTGTAATGAATTGAAGTTCGTTTTAGCGTTTCAGCCAGTCGGGCCATTCCGTAGGTCCGACTTTATTCTTCGCGCTTCCCTGAGGTGATGAACATTTGATGACCATAGCTTTAGAAACCACGGGGGTTGTACAAGCGTAGGTCGGTATGTTAACACCTTTGAGGAAAGCGCAAAGAGAAAACGGGGACCTAAGGAACGAAGCGTTCGCTTGCATTCGACACGGAGAAGGAGTGTTTCCGACCAGCTATGGATCGCACCGCACGGGCACTTCCTTCTACCGCAAAGCACTACTTCGAAACCGTAGCCGCTGGGGCGTAGGCCGTAGCACTTGGGTCGAGAGGGTTACCGCCAGGGAGGACCGAGTAGCCAGCCGGGTCACCGACTCGTGTGAGTGTAGGAACTTAAGTATAAATCGTTCAACTGCACTTGCGCGGGAAAGGAGTGTTCTCGACCAACTATGGATCGCACCATACAGGGCACTTCCCTCTCTGTGACACTACTTGAAACCGTAGCCGTTGGGCGTGGTAGTAACACTTAGGTCGAGAGGTTACTGCTAGAGGAACCAAATGGCGGTCAGTCACCCACCCGGTGTAAGTGTGTGGAGTTTAGCCCCGGCGGTGCGTGGGATCCAAGGCGTGGTGCGCAGCAGCCTCTCCAGAACTTCGGAGGATAGAAGATTGTGCGGGAACAAGGAAAAGTTTTAGGGATAGAATCGTCTTAACTTTCTTATTCTGCATGTTGGAGACGACGTGACTATTGGGCCCCTCACTCAGCCCTCCGCCGGGGCGGTTGAGCCAATGGGCCCTCTGCCACCTCAGGCGCCGCGCCACCATGTCGAGCCTTTCTTCGTTATGTCGTCGCGGTCGGTCGGCCAGGCTGGCCCGAAGAGTCGCGTTGCGCCACGCGGCGGTGTCCTTCGCCCCTGCTGTCCCATCGTATTTTAATACGTAGGGGGGAGTGGAAAGGGCATGTCGCGACGTGCAGGAAGTGGGTTTAATGCGCTGCGGCGCTTTGCCCAGGGGGACGCCTGCTCGGACCGCTCTGCCTCGGCTCTATAAATACGGCATGGGGGGCACGAGAGCGACCATGCCCAGCCATTTGCCCTTGCCTCTCCACCTCTTTGCACTTTTCTGCAGCGCGAGAGGGAGAGGTTCTTGCATCCGAACACCAGATGGCAAGTGGCGGTGACGACCGGAGGGCTGGCAAGCGGGAGGCGGCACGGGAGCCAGCGAGGCTCCGGCGCTAAGAGGCCCCATCTTGGCCCGGGTCCTCTCTACATGACGAGGGCGGGATCACTCTGCCCTCGTCAGTCTTCCGCATTAGGAACCCCCTCCCAGAGTGAGTTCCCTTTGCTTGGTCTTGGGATGGCTTTGACTCTGTCTTGCTGACATTGAGCTGCTTCTTCTTTCTCTCAGCGCTTCTGGCTCGGGTTCGCGCCAGCTACCCGTGGCGTCCCCGGTGGCCACCGTGGTGGGGGGCGCAAGCCGAGACCGGCCTCCGGCGCTCCCCAACCGCCGGGCAATCCCCACCTGCGGAGCAGGCGGCGGATCTGGCGGCCCGCCGCAGTGAAGGCCTCCTTCGACGTCCGAACGCAGCTGTGTTGCCGCTAGGAAGCGAGGCGTTAATGGCAGCGGGCTCGAGTCCGGCCATTGAGAAGGAGCTCATGAGCGAGAGGCGCGGCGCAGCAATGGGCTTTGAGGTTGCCGGAGGAGCTCGCGAAGATGCGCGAGGTGGTGGCACTTCGCGGGCTCGGGTCGAGGGCGCCGGGGGAGCTGGCGGCCGCACGAGGAACACTGGACCCGCAGCGAGCCTCTGTCCATGCTCAGCTTGACCTTCCGAGCATGGGCGGGAGCTTGGAGCCGCTAAAGGTGAGTCTGAATGGCCGATTGGAAGCGTCTTGCGTCGCGATCGCCTTCGCCTCCGAGGCGGCCGAGGTCTTAGCCGACTTGCCTCGCGCCTTCGTGCGTTCCTTCAGCGGCGCGAATCGCCATCGGCGTGGCGAGTATGCGGTCGGCCGCTGCGCTAGCATGACGCCTCCTTCGACTGATCGCGATAAATCACTTTGGGATCGAAAGCGGCGAGCCGGGTCTGCGAACTGAGAAAAGGGTGGCGGCGGAGATGGTGGCGGGGCTAGGCGCGGTCGTCGTGAGCAGCGACAGCTCTGACGACGACGCCGCCTTTGTTTGAGAAACCCCCCCAGGCGCCCATGTCTGACTTTTGCTTCGATGTAATGAAATGTATATATAATATGTATATATTGGAACTTTGCTTGATATTTTGCGTTTTTTCTATCGTGAGCACTCGTCGAACGACCGTAGCCTTCCCGAACCACTGGGGCGGTTTGAGCGTAGGTCGGAGTGCCAACATTTGGAGGAGAACGCAAAATAGCAAAGGACTTAGCAGCTCGAAAGCGTGTCCCTGACCGCGTGGATCGCCCTGCATGGGTACTTCCTTCTCCTGCGAAACACTACTTCGCAACCGTAGCCACTTGGGCGTAGGCCGTAGTGCTTGGGTCGAAAGGGTTACCGCTAGGGGGAACCAAGCGGCTGGTCGGGGCACCGACTTGAATGAGCGTGCGAACGAGTAGCCCCCGAGTGGCACGTGAGGACCAGGGCATGGTCGGCACGCAGCGCTTAGAACTCGGAGGATTTGGTGGAGACGCGAGGATAAAGAGAAAATTTAGGGATAGAATCGCCTTAACTTCTCAATATTCCATGTGTTCGGTACAATGTTGCCCTCGGCGTCCTTGAGTCGAAAGGTGCCGAGTCGGAGGACCTCCACGACGATGAAGGGCCCTTCCCACGGAGGGACAACGTACTGTCCTTGTTGGGTGGACTGGCGGCGAGACGGTCGCCTGTTGAATGACCTTCCATAAATCTAGAGGCGTGGTAGCGTTCGGCGTCTGCATTTACTTGGCCGACCATGAGCAGCCACATCGCGCACCTCGTCGAGTTGGTCGATGGCGTCTTGTTGCGCGTCGAGCCCCCGTGCCTCGTTGAAGGCTTGTAGTCTCGGAGCGCCGTACTCTAGGTCGGTCGGGAGAACAGCTTCAGCACCGAACACCAAGAAGAATGATGTAAACACGGTTGATCGGGTCGGTGTGGTCCGCAGGTTCCAGAGGACGGAGGGCAGCTCGGCCGCCCATCGCCCCACGAATTTCTTCAGTCAACTAAAGATTCGCGGCTTGAGCCCTTGGAGGATCATGCCATTCGCCCGCTCAACTTGGCCATTGGTCCGCGGATGGGCTACGGCTGCCCAGTCGACGCGGATGTTGAAGTCGTTGCAGAACTCAAGGAATTCCCTCCCCATGAACTGCGTTCCGTTATCGGTGATGATGGAGTTCGGGACTCCAAACTGATAAACGATGTCGCGAAAGAAGTTGGCCGCCTGCACCGAAGTGATGGTGGCGACTGGTTTGGCTTCTATTCACTTGGTGAACTTGTCCACCGCGACAAGTAAATGAGTCAAGCCTCCGGGTGCCTTTTTGAAGGGCCCAACCAGATCTAGTCCCCAAACGGCGAATGGCCAAGTGATGGGGATTGTCTGCAAGGCTTGCGCTGGAAGATGTGTCTGCCGAGCAAAAAATTGGCACCCTTCACAGGTGCGAACGATTTGCTCGTCATCGGCCACGGCGGTTGGCCAGTAGAAACCTTGGCGGAAGGTTTTCCCCACAAGGGAATGTGGCGCAGCGTGGTGGCCGCAGATTCTGGCATGGATGTCGAGCAACAAGCGCCTCGTTGGTCGCGAAATGCGCCACGGAGGACCGGAGGAGCTCCTCTTGTAGAGGTCTTGTTCGACCAGGACGAAGGATTTCGCCCACCGAGCGAGGCGCCGGGCCTCGGTTGGCTCAGCGGGGAGCGATCCGTTAGTCAACCGGTCGATGAAGGGCTTCCTCTAGTGGTCGACAACCAGACCGCCGTAGCCGACCGGAAGGTCCCAGCGTCCATTGTCCGTGATCGGGCGGATGCACCCGGAGTGTCGGTCGGTTGCTCGGTTGGCGAGTCCAGTCAGACGGAAGGTTTGTGGAGGTTGAGCGAAGATCCCAGTGGGACCGGCCCTCTGTTTGGGCGAGATTGGCTAGAAATGTCGTCCTCGGCATTTGTCGGGACCGGTAATTTGCAAATCCGGACCCTCGTGTATTCAGCACTAGTCGGGATCATGCTAGTGCACCACGATCTCAACATTGGTACATATCCGCGGTCATAACCAGCGAAATAATAAGTACTTTGATTAAATACTCAAACTAGTTGATCGACCTTATGGTCAAGTTACAAAAGATCGCCTCGCAGGCTTAAGACTTATTAAAATATTCAAATCACGTTGGAAATAAAATAAACTCGTGGCGCCAACCAATTTACCACGAACAATGGCCGGGCTCGCTCCCTAGTTTGTCGGCTCCTCCCGATACTCCTCCTCTGACGAAAGGTGGTTTGCTTCTTCTTCAAGCTGAAGTTGTGTTGTTGTGGGGTGAGTACTTTGAGCACTTTCGGCAAGTCATGCATGAATGCAATTCTAATATTCTACATGCATGGCTTAGTACAAAGGATAGGCTATGGTTCATGAAGCGATCTGACATTTAAGAATAACAGATAATAATTTGCAAAGCAACAAAAAACGATAATAAGAATAGTAGCTTTCACAAACATTTTAGCCGGGACGGATATGCAAATCCAAAACCCTCTGTGTATACTGCACTAGTCCAGGATCACGCTAGTGCACACAGTGGAAACATAGATGACATATCATTCCATACATCGAAATAACTAAGAAGAAGCAAATTATTATTGAAATAAAACAAACGACCTTATGGTCAAAGTTCATACACCAATGCCTCTTGGCTTAAGAAACAAGTGAAACTGTTGCAGCGGAAATATAAAAACTTTAGGCCATTCGACATGCCACAGGCAATAAATGCAGGGAAACGCCTTCCTAGTCCACGTAGTCTTCATAGTATTCCTCCTCATCAAAGTCTTCACCACAAATGTCTTCATCGCTTTATGGAATAAGCACCCATAATAAAAAGCGGGGTGAGTATGCAACATACTACAAGTCTCGGAAACTTAATGCAAGTAACTAAATGCATGGCTTAAACAAAGGAAGGCATAATATGGTTCATTTATGTAAAGCAATAACTTGAATTGAAATACGATAAATAGATTGAAGGCGATTAATAAAACAATAATAAATAATCGGTAAATCAACGGTAGACAACATGAGCGAGAATGACGAGGCATCACCCTACATCATTGAAACAAGTATCAACCACACAATTCAACGGTATAGCTTGAGACAACAAAACAACGATGAATTCCCGTTCACATTCCAACAATTCCCCATTTCAAGAAATTACTCTATACCCGTGTGAAATTCCGGGCTTGTCCATGACCGCGGACACGGCTATTCGAATAGTTTACACTCTGCGAGAGGTTGTGCGGCTTTACCCACAAGACATGATATTCTCCTTGCTTTGGCCATTAGCACACTTCCTTTGGTGTGCGGCGGAGAAATCATGACAAAGCCTTTACAATGCATGTTTAAACTCGATGCAGCCCTCTAAGGTTTAGCCCTCGGGGCCCCTCTTGAGCCATGTGAATCTACCCGTACAACCGGAACCCACACCAACATTTGGCGATACTCAAGACTAAACATTGCAAATTAATCGGCTAGAGTCTGTCCCATACCGGACTTATGGTTTGCAGGTTAGGCCCGATTCAATGGCGCACAAGATTAAGTCCTTAAATTATCTCAAGCAAGACAACCACATCCCAATGTGCGGGATAGCACCCCCTTCTTTGCCACGATCACTTGCTCAAGGAAAACATTTTGTTCAACCAAGATCATTAACATCCCTTGCCATGGTACAACAAGTTTTACAACAATGCCCAGCGGCCACAATTCCATATCTCATTAAGTCAAGATTAACATTAATTCTTATGTGATATGAATCCCATCGGACAACTAAGCATGGCTAAGCATAGCTACGATAACCCAATGTTGGTATTATGATTATGTCCAACTAGTAAACAACCCAACCTAGGGTGACAATGGACACATGACATCTCAATTAATCAAGGTGGCATAATGAAAATTTGGCATATAGCTATTCGATAAATAGTTCTTGTATCACATAGCATGCATTTGTATGAAACAAAATAGTTTTGCAAACATGGGTTCAATATGATCAAAGGACTACGACTTGCCTTCACCCTCTTCCATTGCTGCTACCTCCATTGGATGCTCCTCTCGCTCAACCGGTGAGTCGTCTACCACCATGAAACACGCAAATCGAGGCAAAAATAAATAAAACCAGAAATAAACAAAATTCAAAAATTCATAAAAATGACACCAACAGATAGATCTTGATTTTAGATGAATTTAGAAATTTGAATCGTTCAATCGGAGTTCGAGCGGAGGAAACGGCCTTAGAAGTTTCTCGGGAGAAAATCGGAAAAATATTAAAAGTAACACGTGTCGGGCTCGGATTGGTTGATTTTCGGATTTTCGAAATAATCGGAAATACCAAAATGAATGCTGACGACACGGGGCCCACGAGTCATTGACTCGGCTCACGTGAACTTCGGTGCAGGAGGAGTTCTACTGATGGCGTGGCGAAGCGTGTAGGCTAGGGTCTCGTGGCGCCTGACGTGGCACCAGCGAACATCCGTGGCGATGACTGGCGGCCGACATGGTGGGCTTGGATTTTCGGTGGCGACGTCGGTGACATGGCGATGATGGCGACCAAGTGGTCCTAGGCGGAGATGGCATCTCGTGGTGAACAGGCGACTCGTGAGATGTTAGCGACGGCGTGGCGCTGCGTGGGCGCGCGTGGCGCACACATGTCTGGCGTGACGACACACCGGACTTTCCGGTGAGGTGGCGTATGACGTGGTCAACACTGATGGAGTCGAGGGGACGTGGCGGCGTTGTGGCGGTGACAAGGCGACACGCAAAAGGTAACCAGCGGTTGGCTCGGGGAGGGCTTACCGATCCTGATCTGGCGAAGATCCGGCGGTCGTTCGCGGATCGAGCGGTGGAGGTTGACGGAGAGAGTCAGCGGCGAGGTTGCGGCTCAAACGCGCCGGACTTAGGGAAAACGGCACCGAAGCAGCGATGGAGCAACGGTCGGATGAAAGAGTTAGTGATTCGGGTAGAGGTTGTGAAGTGAACTCAACGGGACCAAAAGATCTGGCGAAGGCTCACCGGAGAGGAAAGAAAGAGGCGGCGGAATGGCTCGACGCAGTCTCGCACTCGGCGAGTCGCCACGGTGTGTCGGCGAGGTCTCGGACGGCAAGAGCTAGGGCAAAATCTGGCGCGTGAGGAGGCGAACCTCGGGCTAGGGTCGGGCGGCTTTTAAAGTCTTGGGAGGCGTGAAAACGCGAGGCCGAGGAAAGGCGTCTTGTGCGAGATTCTTCGGCTAGGGTTTCTGCTGGCGGCGCTCGTGGCTGTAATCCGACCATCCACAGGCGATGATCCAACGGCGGTAGAGATTGGCTCGTGGGTGGCGATGGTCATTGGATTGAGATCAGCGATCGGAGGCTAGGGTTTTCGGTGGGTTGAAATTTGAAGCAGAGGGTGCAGGGAATAGGAATTGGGCTGGTGAGGAAATAGGAGCGGGCGGGCAAAATCGGCGAAGCGAAATTTCAAAATAAAACGATTTTCCAATTTAATAATTACCGTAAATTCATATAAATCCAAATAAATACCAAATAAATTCAGAAAAAATCTCCAAAAATACTGAGAAAAATTCCTTGAAGCACAAGGAACCCAATAAAACTGAAACCTTTAATTTGGCGCATAGATTAATCAAATTAAATCTTTTCATTATTGGAAAATTCATATTAAGCTTCAATTAATTCCAAGAAAATGCAAATGGTTTTTTTTACACATACCAAAACTCAAATTTTGGGATGTTACACATTTTAATCACAATCATATTTCCATCCTATGTCAAGTTCCTCATTACCAACCCAAGCATTTTCCATAAAAATTCATTTTCATAAAATCTAACCCTTGGCCAGTAATCACCGAAGCGATGCTCATTACTGTGAAACACGGCTATTCAATAGGTTGTACACTCTGCAGAGGTTATACACTTTACCCACAAGATACAGTCAAATACCACCAAGGCAAATAACCGTAAAAAGCTTTTCCAAAGTTCCATCTAAACCCGACGCTCGCTAAGGTTTCAACCTTTGGAGGGTAGGTTACCACACCGGGCCCCCTCTTGCGCCATGTGAGTTCTCATTCCGCTTCTCTGGGCCTCACACCACCACGACGATTACCAAAGAATAGATTTCCCGGTTTACTCATTAAGTCCGTCCCATTACGGAGCTTGTGGTCAGTATGAGAGACTTCAGTTCAAATGCTCGCAAGGTTAAGTCCTTAGTTGGCCGAGGCAAGACTAACCAAGTGTGATCTCAATTATCCAAAACCAATAAAAACCAAATCGACCGCCCGATTGCCACTCTTGGCCCACGAAAACAATCTTGCCATTTGCCCAGTCTAAATCATTTTCCCACCCCGTTCTTTACCATTGCACCACGTGCCATCATCAACTCAATAACACATGTCTCATTCACAAAGCATGTTCAATATCTCATTAAGTCGAGATTCACTTTGGTATTCCAAAATCATGAAAGCGTCCACGTGGCGGGGCTAAGCATACTACTTGGTCTACTCAACCCATGTTGGCAAATTATAAAAGTCCAACTATTAATCCATATCCTAGGGTGACAAAAGATTCATGGCCTACAATTATATATGACAAGGTGGCATACTGACAACTTAGGCATTTAACTAATCCCAAAACTTATTCAAAATCATTTCTATCAAATTAGCATGCAATAGTTTAAATCAAAATAATTTGCTCTAGTAGGTTCAACATGATCAAACACAACTTGCCTTCAAAAAGTACTAATTACGGCTCTGAGCTTGCTCACAGGTCGAGAACCTCTCCTCGAAACCCGGGCACTTCAACGTCTCACAAGATAGCGTAAACACAAACAATAAAATAAATAAACAGTGAGAAAACAGTGCTCAAAAATTCAATTAAAATTCATAAACAGAAATATCACAATTTTACAAATTTATAGAAATTGGAATCACTCAAATAGGAGTTAAAAGCATAAAAGTTATAAGCATTTGAAGTTTCAAAATATATTTAAAATCAATATACCGAATTAAATAAATATTTTCTTTTTGGAAAATCAATTATTGCGTCATCGTGACACGTGTCGCCACCGAGTGACACGTGGCCTGACGCGTACCTACCGGCCGGCTCCGTGATGACGTCGGCATGGCGTCATCGTGGCGTTAACGCGACTCGGCTATCTCTCGACAAGTGGGTCCCACACTGGCGTCGGCATAGCGTCAGCGGTGGCGTCACACGCCGCGGTGCGTCGCGGCGGACGGGTGGGCCCGTCTTGTCGGCGTCTCATCGCCACGATGCTCGTCGCGGCCGACATCGCGAACTGCCTTGTCGGCGACTCATGCGCCTGATGAGCGTCGGTGAGAGGCGACATGTGGGTCCGCCTTGTCGGCATCACGTGCCGCGATGTCGGTGCCGTGTACGACGGTGGCCCTCGGTTGCATCTAACGGTGGAGATTAGAAGATGGGCTTTCTTTGTTTTGAGGCGGCGTGGCGGGATCTGAATCGTCGATTGGAGATCGGACGGTCGACGGCTTCGAAGCGGCAGCGATGGTCTTGTGGCCAGCTTGACCGGAGACGAAACGGCGACGTGCGGCGTGGCGTTCCGTGGTCCTCGGCGACGTCGCGATAACGCTCGGTGCGGCGCCGAGATGAAGTCCGATGGTGGCGCGGCGACGGCGGAGAATCACCGGCGGCGGCAAACCGACGCGAAAGAAGTGCGGCCGACGGCCGGAGACTTTGCGAGGTCGTCTGTGGGCGGCGTCTCGGCGGCGTCTGGCGTCTGGTGGAGTCTGGCATAAACCGAGGAACACGGAGGGTGGCGCATTAAATAGGGGCTCTTAGCGTCCGTCTTGGTTACAAAATTCAGGAGGAGTCCGAGTGGCGGTAGTCCGTGAGGAATAGGGTTAGGTGATGTGGCGCATCGTGAGCCGTCGGATGAAGATCGAGCAGCCACGCGCTAGGGTTTTTCGAAGCGGGCCGCCATTACTTTCGGCCCAATACTATTCATCCGGATTTTTAATTCTTTTCGATTAAAAATATTTCCGAAAATAAAATAATTTGTTTGGGGCATTAAAAATATCGAAAAATTCTGGAAAAATTCTCATAAATATTTTAAGACATTTGTGACTCAAATAAAATATTTTCAGCAAAACTTTATCTTAACTTTTCCATTATTTAATTAATTTGCTAAATGGTTTATTTCAAAATAAATTCAAATAAATCCAAATAAATCCCAGAAATTCAAAATACCACTAAAATGCAAGAAAAGCAAAAATTGGGATGTTACAAACCTCCCCCCTTAACGGAATCTCGACCCCGAGATTCAGGGCTGACTAAGGAATAGGTTGGGGAATTCCTTCTTCAGATCTTCTTCGCGCTCCCAGGTTGCTTCGCTCTCAAAATGGTTACTCCACTGAACTCTGCAGAAGCGGGTCGAGTTATTTCTCGTTTCTCGATCCATCGTATCCAAGATCTTCACCGGGTACTCTTTATAGGTCAAATCCTCCTGCGGCTCGATTGACTCTACGGCATTTGCTCTTCCGGCACTTTCGGAGGCATTTCTTTAATTGTGACCGTGGAACACATCATGCACTCTGCTAAAGCTGCGGTAACTCCACCGATCGCTACTTCGCCTCTCGACTTAGGATCTTGAGCGGACCAACATATCTTGGTGCTAACTTCCCTTTAGTGTGGAACCTCTTAACTCCTCGAGTGGTGTAACTCGAGATACACAAAATCTTGGGCTCAAAGCTCAAATCCTGCGGCGATTATCGGCGTAACTCTTCTGTCTTGATTGTGCAATTTTCAACCTTTCACGATCATGGCTATCTGCTCTTGACTTCTCGAAGAATGTCGGCCCGAACATATGGCGTTCTCGGTCTCATTCGGTTCAACGGCGTTGACGAGGTCTTCCATATAAGCGCTTCAAATGGCGACATCTCGCAAACTTGCTGGTATTTGTTGTTATAGCTAAACTTCGGCATATGGCAAACACTTATCCCACGAAGTTGTATAAGCCAATGCACATGCCCTCAACATGTCCTCGATGTCGATTAACTCTTTCCGTTTGCCCATCATGCGTGGGTGATATCGATCTTGAAGTTGAGGGGGTTCCTAGGGCCTCATGCAACTTATCCCAAAATCTTGAGGTAAACTGGGTACCTCATCAGATACAATTTTCTTCGGAACTCCATGCAGACACACAATTCTCGACATATACAAATCTGCTAAGCGGTCCCCTGAGTAGGTAGTTTTCACCGGTATGAAGTGGGCGACCTTGGTCAACCGGTCCACTATAACCCATATGGAGTCATACCACATCGGGTCCTCGGTAGACCCGATAATGAAGTCCATTCGATTTCCTCCCATTTCTACTCAGGTATCTTCAGTGGCTGTAGCAACCCTGCTGCCTTTGATGCATTGCTTTGACTCTTTGGCATATGTCGCACAACGCAACATGCTCTGCAACTTCACGCTTCATGCTTGGCCACCAAAATCTTTCCTTCAGGTCTTGGTACATCTTAGCGCTTCCCGGATGAATGGAGTACTTGGAGTCATGAGCTTCCTCCAGAATCAGCTGTTTCAGTTCCTTCTTGTGCGGTACGCAAATGCGCTTCTTGATCCATAATGTACCTTGCTCATCCAGCTTGAAATCCTTTGCCTTGCCTTCCTCCATTTTCAACTTAATCCTCTGAATCTTGACATCGTCATACATCCTTCCGGATCGATCTTCGGGGTAGGCTTCACTTCTAAAGCGGCTATAAATCCTTTAGGCACAACTTCCGACTTGACTTCGAAATTCCTTGCATAACTCAACGACTTGCTTCCACCAACATGTTCACGAATGGCTTTTTCGCTTAAAGCATCGGCCACCACGTTGGCTTTCCCGGGTGATAATGAATCCCAGTTGTAATCCTTAATTAGTTCCAACCATCTTCTCTACCTCATGTTGGTCCGATTGTGTAAATATATATTTAAGACTCTTATGGTCGATGTACACCTCACATCTGTTTCCAATCGATAGTGCCTCCATAACTTCAAAGCATGCACTCTACCGCTAACTCCAAGTCATGTGTGGGGTAGTTCTCCTCATGCGGCCTCAAGCGCCTTGGCCGATACGCATAGCGACCTTTACATTACGCGTTAACACGCATCCTAGTCCTTGGCGCGATGCATCACGAGATATATCAAAACTCGCTTAAATCCGGTAGTACTAACACTTGGCGCCGTTGTCAAACGTTTCTTCAACTCACGGAAACTCCGCTCACATTCCGCGTCCATGCGAACTTCTTTTCCTTTTTCAACAATTGCGTAAGAGGTCTACTTAATCGTTGAAAATCCTTCAATAATCGGCGGTAATAACCGCCATTCCAAAAACTACTGAATTTGAGTCACCGTTTTGGGTGGCTCCCAATGCAACTCTTGCTTCCACCTTACTTGGGTCAATCTGCGACTCCTCAAGGTCACCACATGTCCAAGAAATTCCACCTTGTTCTTCCGAAGTCACACTTGCTAAACTTAGCGAAAAGTTCTTGCTCTCTTAACCTCTCGAGAACTAGCCGGATGCTCGCATGCTCTTCCACAGTCTTGGAGTAAACTAGAATGTCATCTATGAACACAACAACGAACTTATCCGGTATTCCATGAAAACCTTGTTCATCATGTTCATGAAATATGCAGAGTGCATTTGTCAAACCGAAAGACATAGCTGTGAACTCGTAATGTCCATATCTTGGCGAAAATCTTTGTCTTGGCACATCCTCCGTCGAATCTTCATTTGGTGATAACTTTGATCGAGGTCAATCTTGGAGAAAACTCGGCTCCTCTCAAGCTGGTCAAGCAGATCATCGATCTGGGTAGCGGATACTTATTCTTTATAGTGACTTCATTCGATTGCTCATTAATCCACACACATCCCAGAACTCCGTCCTTCTTCTTGACAAATAGAACAGGTGCTCCCCATGGCGGCGAACTTGGTCTAATAAATCCCTTATCCATTAACTCCTCTATCGCTTCTTCATTTCCACTAGCTCATCGGTTGACATCCGATAAGGTCTCTTAGCTATCGGGTACGTTCCTGTACTAACTCAATTACAAACTCTATGTCCCTGTCTGGTGGCATCGGGTAAATCCTCTGAAACACATCCGGTATTCTCGACAACCGATACGTCTTCTATCTTGGCGGCCTTCACACTATTGACCATCAAGCTCGTCCATCCCGAGCAGCGGTGGCTTGAAACTCTACTTTTCTCCCACAAGGACTCTCGTGATATGACTCTTCGTCCACAGTCTAACACAACCTTGTGCTTAGACAATCAATCCATTCCCAAAATAACATCTAAGGTGCGGGTATCTAACACTACTAAGTTTGCTAGGAACTCCATTCCATCTATAAGCAACTTTACCCCGAACATCCTACATCGGATCGGAGTTCGATCCGGGGATTGTACTAGCAATACATGCCTAAGATTCACCATTTTCAATCCATTATTCACAGCAAAAATCCGAGATATAAGCGAATCTGAAGCTCGAGAATCAAATAAAACTATTGCAGTCTTGAGTTGACAAGTAACTTACCCAAGATCTGACGTCCGATGTATTCTACTTTGCATCGGCGGTGACATGATTGACTCGCCTCTTACCACGATCTGCGTGGCGGCTCAGTTATGTAACTCCACGACTTGCTCTGGCGCGAGTGTCTTCGTTGGAGTAGTCCCAAGGTTGAAGCAAGCGGTGTCACTCCTCCTCCCTTCTTAGGACAATAATTTGCAAAATGCTCGGCTCGTGACCAGATAAAACAACGTTTAGCTGCCATTCGCTGCTCCTACTGTTTGCATTCCCAAGCGGTGTTGGTGTCTGGAAATTTTGTCCGGCGGTCTTAATCTTGGCGGTGGCGTCGTCATCACATTCCTTGGCTGAAATCTGAAGAAGCGGTTTGGTGCAACCCTCAACCGCTCGCTCCTGGCGTGCTCCTGCTTGTGCCATCCTGCGCTTCGGTTGTCCTCCGGCTCCTTGCGCTTGTCCTCCAATATCGGCGCCTTGTTCACTAGCTCTGAAAATCGAGGAAAAGTGTGGGTTATGAGTCCCACTGCAGCCCGAATTCATCCTTTCATGAATCGAGACTACTGCCTTATCCGTTGCTACATCCTCGGTGCATAGCGTGCGGTGTGTGAACTTATTGAGATACTCGGACAGCGATTGATTGCCACGCTTGATGCCCTAAACTCCTCCTTTTCAGCTCCATTATGCCTTCGGCACATGCTGCTTGCCGGAAGCGATCGTGAACTCCTCGGTGATGTCCTGCGGGTGCTCATGAAGCGTGATGGTTTTCCCACCATTCATTGCGGTTCCTTCAAGGCGATGAGAGGCATAGAGTACCCTCTCATTTCCTTCACCTTTGGGTAATGTGCAACTTTCTCTCTATCGTCCTCGGCCAATCATCGCCTCCAATGGATTGGCATTTCGAGAAAATGTAGGCGGTCGTGTCCTCATGAATTCAAGCGGACCTCGAGTGTGGTCTCTGCCTTTGGGTTGACTGGTTAGCTTAGGCGGCGGCGGCTTGGCGATGACTTCTTGCATCTGTTGCATCATGGCATGCGTTAATCGGGTGCGTGCGGCAATAAAGGCTCCAAAGTTACGCATATCAATCTGGCGGTCTTGGTTGGGGTCCTTGTCCTTCCCCATCGATGTTTCGGTGAGTGAGAACAGCTCCCATTTCCTCCTTGGTTTCCTCGAGTGTTCACCATCTGCCGATTGCTCCATGGTTTAGAGGCGAGAGGAAATAAGAATAGACGAGTAATAGAGTACTTATGCGAGGTCAAAGGTGTAACACAAAATCCAACTTTATTACTTTATTAATATTTGGGTATGGTTGCTCACAATGCCTAAGGGCCTTGCAACACATACCAATCACTCACAAGCATGAAAGAAGCAAATCGAACTAACATTAGGAGTCAAACGCCTCTAAGGGTGACTCTTATTCCAGGGAGCGACTCGGCGCAGAGTCTCAACCACTAATCCTAATGCTCACTCCTCTAGCCATCCCCACCGAACTTCTGGTGGATACACAGGCGTGGTGTCTTTGGTGCGAGTACAAACCTATCCCAGCGATCCTCCATTGGATCGCCTCCTGCCAGGCTCAACCTCCACTGGCTCTGCTTGACCTCGGCTCTGCTTGACCTCCACAGCTCGGGCTTCACTTCCACTTGCTCAGACTTCACTTCCAGCTCGCTCGCTCTGGCTGCGGCTCTGCTGTGGCTCCTCGGGGTCTGGGTCGTGTAGCTCTAGCAGCTCGGCTCGTCCGTGCATGCATCTCCAGTTCCCCAATCCTCTGGATAGAGTGGGCCAAGTACTCACAAGTCTGCAGCAGATGAGCCCTAAGGCATGTGAACTTGTCCACGAGACCTCTGCGGCTCTGAACCGTCTCGTCGATAGCATCCTCTTGGCGATAACATATCTCGGCCGGTGGGTGATCGTGGCATCCTCCTCCTCGATGGGCTCTCGGTTGTAGCGAGTGTCTCTCGTGGGTGGTGGCGAAACTCTTGTGCCATCCAACTCTCAGGGGTAGTGCGAGCAATCGCCTCATCGCCAGACGCGATGTCTCCTGAATCCCAGCGTCAAATGACAACCTCTGGGCTGCGATACGGATCTGACGGCTCGTCCTTGCCCTATCCCGCGTGTAAACCGTGATAGTGACATCCCAGGCAATATCCAGTCCTGCCCGATCCACAGTAGTCCCTCGGTAGATCGGCCTGTCATATCCTCCAAGCAGCTGCATCATACGCCAAAGCTCCGCGGCGTACCCTCCAGTGCGCTCACCAAAAGAGTGGATCATCCTCATCTGCCAAAGGACACTCACGTGAAACTCAGATATTTTAATCAAAGCGAATATGTGTTGAATTCAGCAAGGGGTATGAAAGAAGAGAAGGGGTAAGTCGAGATTGCATTATCATCTTGGCACATTTTAGCTTTTAGAAAATAGTTTTATCCTCACTACGACCATTCTAACTAAGGGCCAGTCCTACAGTCAGTATGGCTCTGATACCACCTCTGTCGGGACCCGAATTTGCAAATCCGGACCCTCTGTGTATTCAGCACTAGTCCAGGATCACGCTAGTGCACACAGTCTCAACATTGGTACATATCACAGTCATAACCAACGAAATAATAAGTACTTTGATTAAATACTCAAACTAGTTGATCGACCTTATGGTCAAGTTACAAAGATCGCCTCATGAAGCGAAGACTTATTAAAATATTCAAATGCAATGAAATAAAATAAACTCGTGGCGCCAACCAATTTGCCACGAGTAAGCCCAGTGGGCTCGCTCCTAGTTTGTCGGCTCCTCGATACTCCTCCTCTGAGCGGGGTTTGCTTCTTCTTCAAGCGAAGTTGTGTTGTTGTGGGGTGAGTACTTTGAGCACTTTCGGCAAGTCATGCCTGAAATGCAATTCTAATATTCTACATGCATGGCTTAGTACAAAGGATAGGCTATGGTTCATGAGCGATCTGACATTTAAGAATAACATAATAATTTGCAAAGCGACAAAAGCAAGAATAAGAATAGTAGCTTTCACAAACATTTTAATCACAATCATATTTCCATCCTATGTCAAGTTCCTCATTACCAACCCAAGCATTTTTCCATAAAAATTCATTTTCATAAAAATCTAACCCTTGACCAGTAATCATGAAGCGATGCTCATTACAGTGAAACACGGCTATTGAATAGGTTGTACACTCTGCGAGAGGTTATACACTTTACCCACAAGATACTGATCAAATACCACCAAGGCAAATAACCGTGTGAAGCTTTTCCAAAGTTCCATCTAAACCCGATCTTGCCGCTAAGGTTTCAACCTTTGGAGGGATTGGTTACCACACCAGGGCCCCCCTCTTGCGCCATGTGAGTTCTCATTCCGCTTCTCGGGCCTCACACCACCACGAGCAGTACCAAAGAATAGATTTCCCGGTTTACTCATTAAGTCCGTCCCATTCACGGAGCTTGTGGTATGATGAGAGACTTCAGTTCAAATGCTCGCAAGGTTAAGTCCTTAGTTGGCCGAGGCAAGACTAACCAAGTGTGATCTCAATTATCCAAAACCAATAAAAACCAAATCGACCGCCTTGATTGCCACTCTTGGCCCACGAAACAATCTTGCCATTTGCCCCGGTCTAAATCATTTTCCCACCCCAGTTCTTTACCATTGCACCACGTGCCATCATCAACTCAATAACACATGTCTCATTCACAAAGCATGTTCAATATCTCATTAAGTCGATATTCACTTTGGTATTCCAAAATCATGAAAGCGTCCACGTGGCGAGGGCTAAGCATACTACTTGGTCTACTCAACCCATGTTGGCAAATTATAAAAGTCAACTATTAATCCATATCCTAGGGTGACAAAAGATTCATGGCCTACAATTATATATGACAAGGTGGCATCTGACAACTTAGGCATTTAACTAATCCCAAAACTTATTCAAAATCATTTCTATCAAATTAGCATGCAATAGTTTAAATCAAAATAATTTGCTCTAGTAGGTTCAACATGATCAAACACAACTTGCCTTCAAAAATCTTGATTACGGCTCTGAGCTTGCTCTGGGTCGAAACCTCTCCCTCGAAACCGGGCACTTCAGCGTCTCACAGCATAGCGTAAACACAAACAATAAAATAAATAAACAGTGGGAAAACTGTGCTCAAAAATTCAATTAAAATTCATAAACAGAAAGATCACAATTTTACAAATTTATAGAAATTGGAATCACTCAAATCGGAGTTAAAAGCATAAAAGTTATAAGCATTTGAAGTTTCAAAATATATTTAAAATCAATATACCGAATTAAATAAATATTTTCTTTTTGGAAAATCAATTATTACGTCATCTGTGACACGTGTCGCCACCGAGAGTGACCGTGGCCTGCTGACGTCGTCACGTGCCGGCTCCGTGATGGCGTCGGCATAGCGTCGGCTGCGACTTCGGCTATCTCTCGACAAGTGGGTCCCACCGTGACGTCGGCATAGCGTCGGCGGTGGCGTCACACGCCGCAGTGCGTCTTGGTGGCGCAGGTGGGCCCGTCTTTGTCGGCGTCTCATCGCCAAGGTGCTCGTCACGGCCCGACATGCGGGCTGCCTTGTCGGCGACTCATGCGCCTGATGAGCGTCGCGGTGAGGCCCGACATGTGGGTCCGCCTTGTCGGCGTCCGTGCCGATGATCGGTGCCGTGGCGCGACGGTGGCCCTCGGTTGCATCTAACGGTGGAGATTAGAAGATGGGCTTTCTTGTTTTGGGGCGGCGTGGCGGGATCTGAATCGTCGATTGGAGATCGGACGGTCGACGGCTTCGAGGCGGCAGCGATAGTCTTGGCGGCAGCTTGGCCGGAGAGCGAAGACGGCAGCGTCTTGGCCTGGCGTTCCGTGGTCCTCCGGCGGCGTCTTGTGCGCTCCCGGTCTTGGCGCGATGAGATGAGTCCGATGGTGGCGGCGAGCGGCGGAGAATCACCGTGGCGGCAGCCAACCGACGCTGAAAGTCGCGGCGGCCGGGACTTCAGCGAGTCGTCTGGCGGCGGCGTCTCGGCGGCGTCGCGGCGTCTGGTGGATGTCTGGCGCAAACCGAGGAACACGGGGAGGGTGGCGGCGCATTAAATAGGGGCTCTTAGGCGTCCGTCTTGGTTCTGCGAAAATCAGCGGAGTCCGTGGCGGTGAGTCCGTGCGGGAATATGGTTGAGTTACGTGGCGCATCGTGAGCCGTCGGATGAAGATCGAGCGCCGCAGCGCTAGGGTTTTCTGAAGCAGGGCGCACATTACTCGGCCCAATACTATTCATCAGATTTTAATTCTTTTCGATTAAAAATATTTCCGAAAATAAAATAATTTGTTTGGGGCATTAAAAATATCGTAAAAATTCGGAAAAATTCTCATAAATATTTTAAGACATTTGTGACTCAAATAAAATATTTTCAGCAAAACTTTATCTTAACTTTTCCATTATTTAATTAATTTGCTAAATGGTTTAATTCAAAATAAATTCAAATAATTCCAAATAAATCCAAATAAATTCCAGAAATTCAAAATACCACTAAAATGCAAGAAAAGCAAAAATGGGGATGTTACAGCGTTGTAGCATCGATAGCTATGGTGAAGCTCGAAACCCTTGAACCTTTCCTCGAGATTGCACACCTTACGGCAGTATGCTGCCATGCGGGCGTCACGAGGCTCCGTGGCTTTCATGACTTGGTCGACGACAAGCTTGGAGTCACCGTGTATGTAGAGCCGGCGCACGCCGAGGTCGGCAGCGATCCGGAGGCCGTTGACGAGTGCTTCGTACTCGGTGACATTGTTGGTTGCGTCGAAGTGTAACCGGATGGCGTACTGGAGCTTGTTTCCAAGCGGGGAAACAAGGACGACCCTAGCACCCGCTCCGTTCTTGGTGTAGGACCCGTCGAAGTACATCGTCCAGTACTCAGGGTCTTCAATCGCCGGTGGCGCTTGGGCTTCGGTCCACTCGGCGATGAAGTCGGCTAAGAACTGTGACTTGATCGCTATCCGGGGGACGTACGATATGTCGTGGCCGTTGAGCTCAAGCGCCCACTTGGCTATTCTTCTAGAAGCGTCGCAGTTGCGGACGATTTCGCCGAGCGGCGAAGAGGTCACCACGGAGACGGGATGCTGGTCGAAGTAGTGAACCAGCTTCCTCTTCGTGATGAGCACCGCATAGAGCAGCTTCTGCACTGCGGTACAAAACCTTGGACTCGAAGAGTACTTCATCGATGAAATACACGGTCGTTGTACCTTGAGCACATGGCCTTCTTCGCTCGCTCCACAACAAGCGTCGTCTTGACGACTGGGTAAATGGCGGCGATGTAGAGAGGCGGCTCCCCAGTCTTTGGGGTGACCAAAGCCGGGGGAATCGAGCACGCCTTTGAGTCGGTTGAGGGCTTCCTGCGCTTCCTTGGTCCAGCTGAAGTGGTCGGATTTCTTGAGCAGCTTGTAGAGCGGCATTCCGCGCTCGCTAAGGCGAGACATGAAACGGCTCAAGGCTGCAGGGCATCCTGTTAGCTTCTGGACTCCTTTCAGGTCCTTTTCGTGAAAAATAAATAGAATAATTCAAACGTAATTTTGCTCTTTTTTGGTATTTATTTAGGGTCTTCTCGTGGAAGATCTGCGTTTTTTTCCGAACCAAAAGGTTCTTTTTGCAAAAAACCGTAGAAAGGATCTATACGTAATTATGTATTTTTTAAGGGACGTAAACGCAAAAAAATGAGCTGAGAGTCGACCGGCTCGGCTCGAGCCGAGCGACGAGAGACGGCTATTCCGTTGATCTTTAATATAAGACTAGGAAGGTTTTCTTGGCGTGATCGCCCGTCTGTTTTTTTTTCGCGAAACAATTTCGTATTTTCTAGCGATTTTTTTTTAAAGATTGAAAAGCAGCGTGAAACGGTTGGAAGGACACAAACGTAATCACGCTCTTTTTTGCATTTATCCGGGGCTCTCTCACGAAGGATTCGCAATTGCGATAAACCGAAAGGTACTTTTCATGAAAAATAGCTGGAATGATTCAAACGTAATTACGCTCTTTTTCAGTATTTATTTAGGACCCTTTCACGAAAGATCCATGATTTTTCTGCACCAAAAGATTCTTTTTGTAAAAAACTGTCGGAAGGACCTACATGTAATTACGCATTTTTCGAGGGACCTATACGCGAAAAAAACCGAGCCCAGCTGGTCGTGTGAGTCTCGCGTGAGGGGCGACATGGGCGGCCCCCAGACGTGGAATCCTGTAGAGTATAATGTAGGTATGATTCGCGGCGTGATACGTCGCATGCATTTTTTTCGCAGAAACAATTACATTTTTTCGGTGGTGTTTTTTCTTAAAGTCATCGAGAAAACGCGTAAAACGGTTGAAAGGATACAAACACCATCACGCTTTTTTTTGCATCTATTTGGAGTCCTCTCCCGAAGGATCTGCGATTGTGCTAAATCGAAAAGTCCTTTTCGTGAAAAATAGCTGAAACAATCCAAACGTAACTACGTTTTTGGGTATTTATTTAGGGTCCTTCCACGAAAGATTCGCGATTTTCTCTGAACCAGAAGGTCCTTTTTGTAAAAACCGTGGGAAGGACCCACACGTAATTACGTATTTTTTCGGTATTTATTTAGGGTCCTTTTACGAAAAGATTCACGATTTTTCTGAACCAGAAGGTCCTTTTCGTAAAAAACCGTGGGAAAAACCCACACGTAATTACGCATTTTTGGTATTTATTTAGGGTCCTTTTACGAAAAGATTCACAATTTTTCTGAACCAGAAGGTCATTTCGTGAAAAACCGTAGAAAGGACCTACACGTAATTACACATTTTTTGAGGGACCTATACGCGAAAAAAAATGAGTCGGCCAAGCCGGCTCCCGCCCGACTCACTCAGCGCGACATGGCCCTCTCCCTAGCGAGGAACTCTGCGAAGCTTAATATATGGTAAAAGTCCTTTTTGTAAAAAACCGGGGGAAAGACCCACACGTAATTACGCATTTTTTCGATATTTATTTAGGGTCCTTTCACAAAAAGATTCGCGATTTTTCCTGAACCAGAAGGTCCTTTTCGTAAAAAACCGGGAAAGGACCTACACGTAATTATGTATTTTTTGAGGAACCTTTACGTGATAAAAAACAAGCCGGTTGGCCTGCCTTTTACGAAAAGATTCACAATTTTTCTGAACCAGAAGGACTTTTTCGTAAATAACCGTAGAAAGGACCTACACGTAATTATGCATTTTTTAGGGACCTATACGTGAAAAAAAGCCGGCCAGCTGGCCTAGCCAACTCCCGCCCGGCTCACTCGACGCGACATGGCCCTCTCCCTAGCGAGGAACTCTGCGAAGTTTAATATATGGTATGATGATTATGTCAGCGTTCCGAACCATACTTTTTCACCAGCTTAAAAGCTAAAAAGTTAAAATCTAAACAAACGAGTAGCTTTTTATCTAGATTTTTCAAAAGCCATAAGGCTCTATATAACTAAAAGCTAAAAGTCAGTGGACAGAGACTTTTTTGACTTATTGATGGTTGATTTTAGACTAATAATACTAAAGTTAGATAAAATTACCCACCTCTATCACGTACAAAAGTTATTAACTTTTAAGCTATTTAAATCAAAAAATTAGCTTTAAACTATAAACCAAAAAATCAGCTTTAAGCTATAAACCTAAAAATCTAAATTTAAACAAACAGGATCTTAATAGAAGAACATTGAGACTTCTCCGTTACTAGGCCTCCACGACGCCGCTCTCCGCTGCTCTCTTCCCCCCACCGCCACCAGGAAACCACCCGACACGAAAAAACCAACGGAAAATTAAAGAAAACAACGAAATCGCTAAATCTGCATTGCTTACTTCAACCATTTAGTCGAGCAGTTGGGGCGCGCCCGGCGGCGGGGGGCATGGATAACCTGACGCTGATGTGGGGAATCATCGGGCCTGGCGTCGCCGGCGCCGTCTTCGGCGCGGGCTGGTGGTTCTGGGTCGACGCCGTCGTTTGCAGCGCCGTCCAGGTCTCCTTCCTCCGCTACCTCCCCGGTAAGCTCCCCCTTTAGGACTTTTGCTTTGGGGCTTGGCCGCTTGTGGTTGGATTGGTTGGAACTGATGCTATTTTTGGGTCGCGGAATCCCAGGGATCTTCGCGTCGCTGGCGGCGCTCATGTTCAACTGCGTGGACAAGGATGAGATCGGATATGACTACTACTCGCCTTACGGGGACGATTCTGAGTGGAGGTTAGGCTCTTCCTTGGATTGGGTTGCTTAATTAGGGCTCGTGAATTTTGATGTGAGCCCTGCATGGTTGTCGAAACGATGAAGGTTTTAGGGTCTGCTGTTGCTGTACTCCTTTATATTAACAATGTGGATAGAAGTTCAGTGTTTGTCTCTGGTAGGTCGAGTTCTGCACCACAAACAAATGTGTAGAGTTTGCTTGCATACGAGGTAGTGGGTCTCCAATGTATATGTTCTGTGTAACAATGGCTTAGGCATTGGGACCTCCAAGCAGGTATTAAGATTTTGAACCCAACTGTATTGAGAAAGCAAAGTTAGCCATGTATATACCAGTCAGATGCTCTTTTGCAACTTACAAGCAGCATTATAACATTTTTAGGCTATTCTTTTGGAAAATTGTATTTTATTCCACAGCAAAGTGTAGGAGAGACTACTGATGAATATACAGTCAACCCTCAGTTGTGCAGATGTATTTTTTTTCTTGTACAAATCAAATGTGTATGTTGAATCTTGTTTGATCTAAATCTTCTTATCACTCAAATCAAACTGTTGAATGATCGGTTCTGTTAGTTAAGTTTAAATGCTATGGTATGGTAGACAACCTGTAGATATAATTTATTTTGAGGATTTCAGACCATTTTAGATGATTCAGTTTAAACTGGCCAATTTCATAAACTTTAGTTTTTTTCTCATCAGGCAAGAATTTACTCCATTTGAAACCAAACATTTGATTTCATTGCATGTGATTGTTTTTCATTATTGCTACTTCCAAACTTACAGCTGCATTTTCAAATGTGGATTGTTTTCTTTTGTATCTTTCTTCTTATGCAGTTTTCAATCTTACATCTATTTAGCGTCAAATGCATATCAGTTGTACTCTTATCTTGTTGTTGGTCGAGCATGATTATTTGATTGAACTCTATTAGAGCTGTTTACTTAATCTTCCTCGAGACTGACACATGCTATAAAGTAGCTTTTGCCCATTTTCTTTGACACTGCTATAGGTTAAAGTTAATATTTCAGAATTTAACTGTTTATTTTATTTTGTTCTGTTAGATTTTCTTGTTACAACTCTTAATTTGGCTCATCATTTTTTTCATGCAGTCTTGAATTCAAACCTTTTTTCCGATTTCCAAGTGACCTTTGGTAGGACATCATCTTTTCTATGTTCTTTTTTAATATGATGCTCAGTCAAGGTCATAAAACTTTGGTATGAACCATGGTTTGAGAAAATCAGATCTAAACCAATAATCTAGTGGTCACATCCTGGCACATACTATGGACTGGTTCAGATTGAGTTATTGTTGTTGTCGATGATTATGCTCTTGTAAGTTGGAATATGTTGGGCTGTCAAAATGATAACTTTTTAGTGTTATAGGCTTATAGGCACATCTAAGTCATGCACGGTGATAAAGAAGGTCAAGTTTAAATGGAGAAGAAGCTGCTGAAATAAATGTTAACTAGGCAGCTACGATCATCCTAGCTCTGATATGTAATTTTAGGTAGGACTACATAAAGCCTTGTACTAGATTAGCTGTTCTGCCATTCTACTTTGCATAAACAAGAATAGTGTAGTTCTTGTTTCCTCACAAGGTCATTACATAATTCTTGCTGTCTCTAAGCTAATCAATTTACATCAACGCAACTTTCATGTTGTTGCATGGTCAAAACACTGAAAATTTCTAGCACGTCAATTTTCTGCTTACTTTTGAGTCTGACTATTTGCGGAGGATAACAAACAGAAGAAAGATAGTACCAAGACACTCTTTTGCTGAATTAGTTTGTAATGGAAAACCTCTGGTGATGCTGTACGAAACTTTTTCTTACTCATAGTTATTCCTTAATATGCAGAGTGAAGCTTTGGCTCTTTGTGGCATATGTTCTTTCTTTCTTATGGCTAGCTGGAGCAGTTGGTTTGTAGGTGCAAGACACTTTGACGGACAAGGGCTCATCTGTGTGGACCGGTATTGCTGGTTTTCTGCAATGTGTCCTCATGTTGATAAGGTATGTGTGCATGTTCAGTCAACTCTTCTTCCAGGTATACCTATGCATCATGGTAATTCTGATAGCTGACTTTGATCATTCTCACAGTAGGTTAATTTACTGGACTTGCCACAGTGAAGATTGATGATGAAAAGCGTCAGAATGATCAGGCTTCAAGGTGAACCGTTGCTGTCCTCTTGACTGTATTCCTTACATACTGTGTCTATTGCCATATCTGTACATTCTAAGTTCACTTGATGAATATGCTGAACTTTGCCTTTTTTGGTGCAAAAAAGCAATGTTCAAAAAAGCGCTAGGCGGTAGGCGGGCAAAGGCCCACTGCCTAACGCCTAGCCCGCATAGGCAACCCCTAGGTTTTTTGCAGCAAAAAAGATCCTGTCAAACACGCTTTACATATACACGGAACATTCATTCCCAAGAAAGGTTAATACTTATTGGCGGATTCCCATCGGTTATGCACAAACAAAATATTCAGATCAGTCTGATCAAATGCTTAGCACAATAACATGATATACCAAGTTACCAACTAATGCTTGGGGAGCTGATGCATAAAGAGTGAAGACACAAATCTGTAGTTCACTTTAGAGTTTACTGTTTAGACCTACTGAAGTACTGATACTGGCTCATACAAACCCTTTTGTACTCAACTGAGGCTGACCTAAAGTCTGAAGAAGACACCGCGAGAGGCTGAAGCAGCCAGTGGCGCGGGAGGAAGCTAAAGCAAGCAAGCAGCCAGCGGCGTGGAAGACCTCGGCAAGGCAGGCGCGAAGGCGAGGAAGCTAAGCGCCGCCGTGACCGACGGAAGATCGGGCGACGGAAGATCCGGAAGACCTCACAAGGCAGTGGCAGGCGTGGGAGGAAGTGGCACGGTGGTGGCGCGGAAGATCCGACGGCGGTGGGGAAGATGTGGGGAAGATCCGGTGGCGGCGGCGGGGAAGACCGAGGAAGACAAGATCGCCGCTCATGAGCCTCATGCCTTCGGTTTCTAATCGTGCTAGCCCTTCTCTCTCCCGATTATCCTCTTGACTTCCAGCTAAGCTCCACCTAGGCACCGCCTTTTTGCCGCTCACAGTCGGCTACACACGCCTGCGTGTCCACCGAGCTCCACCTAGGCAGCTCCTCCGCCTAGAGCACGCTTTTGCACCTAGGCGAGGCAGAGAGCCGCCGAGCGCCTAGGCACCGCATTTTGCCGCCTTTTTGAACACTGAAAAAAGACAACCATCTGTCTAGATGAAGTCATGCTCTACTTTTTAGGGTATGAAGTAGGAATTAGGAAGACAGAATATTTCATCTGCGCATAATTGAGCTATTGATAGTGCCTGTGCCCTTGCAGTTGCAGTAACAATTCGAACCACCAGCCAATGTGTTTCACTAAGTCAGAGTGTCCGGATTTGCAGATTCGGGGCACGACATTTGAGTAGCTAGTCTTGCTCCAAATGTTTCATTTAGCAAACCCATTGTCCAGTTGACTATTTTCATTTTCCTGGAGACACACAATTGTAGCACCGCTTGACAAAATGAAACGCTTTATGCTTTCCCGCTTAGTTGGATCGTTTAGTCCTTTAACTTTCCATGAGAGAATCGTACAGTCTGCTGACATTAGAAACTAGACATACCACTTCAATGGGTACTAGACTTACATTAGATTTCAAACATAGAGCCAAAATACATAGTAGCAATACAACAACATCTCTGGGCATTAACCCCAGGCAGCAAGCGCACCTGTAACTACGATGCAAGGGTCTGTCGACCCAAACTTCACCAGAAACACCATTGGTCATTACCCAGGCCTTGCCGATAACTACCAAAACAACCATTTCACCGGTCCTTAGCCCCAGGCAACCAAAGCACTTGTAATTACGATACAAAGGCCTATTGGCCCACACTTCACCAGAAACTCTATTGTCAACAGCTAACCAGACTTTGCCGACTAAAAGACAATTAACTAAGATACATTGTTACTTTGCAATTGCCTTACAAGCGCTGGTAGAAACAGCTAACATTTTGACACACGAGAACCATCTACCTTACCGCGAGCCTCTCTAGATCAAACCTTCAGACGAGGCTTGTCTCTGTCGCTGGTACCACCATGCCCGTTTTCTTTTTGGCCCTGTGCATGGAATTGACGTGGTTCACCAGTTCCAGTATGGCCTCCATCTTCTCTTTGGTGATTGGTCTTTCGAAATGCCTGGCCAGCTGTTCAAATAAATCTTCATGTGAGTTATCATTTTGTGCTTGAGGGCTTAGGTTTTTGAGTTTTGCAGATAGCAGCTCTTGGGCTAATTGAACCGGTCCTTTGTTGGCTCCTAACCTGGATTTTGCCTTTGCCGCTAATCTAGAGCTTTTCCTTTGCGTGGAGTTGTTAGGTAGTGCCATCTGGTTGTCTGACTTGTATGGTTCTGGATCGTTGATGCAGGGAGGGGAGTGTATGATGGGCTGCTCAGGATTGTGTGAAACCGCTAATATAAAATCTTCCAAACCCAACTGAATATTAGATGTGCTTTGGTCTGTTACAAGTTCGTCTTGGGAGGTTGTTTGTCGGTCGACTAGGCACTGGAGTGGTTGAGGCTCTTGCTCCACTGGACGGCTAAGTTCAGAATGGTCTAGAGTATGTAGTTGGATGCTTTCTGAGGGTGAAACAGGGGCCTGAATTTCTGTGGGTGACCTAGGACTCTCTCTTTGGCAGAGGTCTTGTAATAGCATGGTACTAGTAACTGACATTGGTTTAGGAGGTTCAACATATGGCACTAGCCGAGAACTATTCAATCCTACTTGCAAATCGAGCATCTCATCCCCAACCCGCAAATTATCACCAACTAGTATATTGGGGTGGTCAAAAAGTTGCGTATGCAGAGAGGCTTCCAAACCCAACTGAATATGAGATGTGCTTTGGTCTCTGACAAGTGGGTCTTGGATTGTTTGTCGGTCAACTAGGCAATGAAGTGCTTCAGAATGGTCTATATTATGTAGTTGGATGCTTTTGTGGATGATCTGAGGGTCTGAATTTACGTGGAAGTAGGACTCTCTATTAATTTGAAGTCGTTACATGACATGGGACTAGCAACTTCAACATATGGCACCAGCAGAGAACTATTCAACCCTACTTGCAAGTCAAGCATCTCATCCCAAGCCGCAAATTAGCACCAAGCTGGTATATTGAAATGCTCGAGAAAGATTCTGCGTGTCACGAAGAGCATTCATGGGATAAGCTAGTATGACATACTGCGACCCCATACACACTAGATCCTCTGAGATCTTTCCTTGCATGGTGTCCTCCGATATGATGAGTGTTGAAATTACGTAAAAGTGACCTTCCTCTTATCCTTTTCATACGGATTGTTGGTTTCTTTGGCGGCCAGGTAGGGTGGTAGCATTCCTCGGGAGCTGTGGGTACATTGTGTGTTCGCAGTTCCTATAGCAAGATAGCGAATCGGCAATGGCAGCGCCCGAAAATGCTATGGCGATCCTCCATTCCCCGCATCTAGATTCCGGACCAGGCTTCGACATCTGCGATGTCTGGCGAGGTGAGATAGCGGTCGTCGTGGTTGAAGTAAATCGTGCGTCGTTCTTGCGGTCATAGCGTCGATGGCGACCATTGGCCCGACCTCTGTCCAAGCCAGGCCCGTCGGCGTCTCTCCCTTCATCAAGACCGTAGGCGGACAAACTCACGGCCTTATTTGCTTTGGTTCGATGGTCCACCCAAGCCACCGCGACCACGGAGGAAGGACAGATCCTCGATGATCTCCAAATGGTTGCGAAGGTTGAAGACTTGTCCTCGCTTCAGATCAGTTGGCTCATCATAGTGAAGCACCACTTGTGGTAGCGGGATGCTGGTGAGGGGAAGCTCTCTGTCAGGTTCCATCACCATCAGACTGACTTCCTTCGAAATGTCGCAAGGATCCGAGCACCATGCCCAGAGGTCGAAGGACCTAGTGCGCTCCCTTCTTGTGCGCTCTTGAACGTAGTGGATCGCGCAACTTTTCCCCAAGGCCCTCGCCGCCACTTCTTCGCTCCAGCAATGCACAGGAACGCCTTCCACCCGGACTTTGACATGATATTCAAAGTTGACGTTTGTTGCGTAGCGGTGTTCGCACCAAGCCGCAAACTTGAATTCTCGACCCCGGTATGGCACCACGGCTGTGTTCACCGCTCTCCTCCTGTTCATTGGGTCGGAGAAGATGATCAGGAATTGCTCGGGGAAGTGCTTGACAAGTTGAAAGTCGTCGTGGTTGAGGTTGAAGCGGTCCCGCGATATGTACGCCCGCGGAGGGCGTCTCACGTCATGGTTGTTTCCATCGAACGACTGCGATCGCCCTTTCGATGAGATCATCACGTCGTCGAGGCGATGTGATGATCTCATCGAAAAAAAGCGATAAATTTGATAAACAACCACTACTCTTCGGGAAGTGCTTGACAAGTTGAAAAGTCGTAGTGGTTGAGGTTGAAGCGGTCCCGCGATATGTAAGCCCACGAGAGGGCGTCTCCACGTCGTGGTACATTTCCATCAGCGGCGACGTGATGATCTCATCGAAAGGCGATGGTGTCTTTGGTTCGATGGAAGCGACCACGGCGTGGAGACGCGATTCGTAGGCGACATCTTTGCTGGGACCGCTTCAACCTCAACCACGCGACTTTCAACTTGTCAAGCACTTCCCGAGCAATTCTCATCTTCTCCGACCCAATGAGCGGGAGGAGAAGCGGTGAACCTGGTACCAGTGGTGCCATAAAAATCGAGAATTCAAGTTTGCGGCAGTGCGAACAACCACGCGAATAAGCGTCAACTTTGAATATCATGTCAAAGTCCGGATGGAAGGCGTTCTCGCGGCATTGCTTTGAGCAAAAGAAGTGGCGGCGAGGTCCTTGGGGAAAAGTTGCGCGATCCACTACGTTCAAGAGCGCACAAGAAGAAGGGAGCGCATGCGACATTTCGAAGGAAGTCAGTCTGATGGTGATGGAACCCCGACGGAAGCTTCCTCCACGAAAGATCCCACTACCACAAGTGGTGCTTCACTATGATGAGCCAACTGATCTGAAGCGGGGACAAATCTTCAACCTTCGCAACCATCTGGAGATCGTCGGGGATTTGTCCTTCCTCCATGGTCGCGGTGGCTTGGGTGGACCACCAACCCAAAAGCAATACGTCGTGAGTTTGTCATGCAGCCACGGAGTCTCGGGATGAAGTGGGAGAGAGACGCGACCGGGCGAGTTTGGACAGAGGTCGGGCCAATGGTCGCCATCGACGCTTCTGCATCGCGACGCAAGACTTCAACCACGACGATCAATATCGCGACTCGCTGGCAGTATATCGCAGCATGTCGAGCCGGGTCCGAATCTAGATGGGGGAATGGAGGATCGCCATACGCAGCTTTCCTAGCGGCCTTGGCGATTCATTATCTCGGTGCTATAGGAACTGCAACACACAATAGCCACAGTTCCTGAGGAATGCTACCAATTCTACCTGGCTGCCAAAGAAACCAACAATCCAGAAGGAAAAGGATAAGAGGAAGGTCACTTTTGCTGACCCCCTACACTCATCATATCGGAGGACACCATGCAAGGAAAGATCTCGGAGGATCGGGTGCAGATGGGGTCGCAGGTATGTCATACTAGCTTATCCTCGAATGCTCTCTGCATACGCAACTTTCTGAGCAGCCCAATATACCAGTTGGTGCTAATTTGCGGCTTGGGGATGAGATGCTTGACTTGCAAGTAGGGTTGAATAGTTCTCGGTTGGTGTCATATGTTGAAGTTGCTAGTCCCATGCTGTTGCACGACTTCAGCCGAATAGAGAGTCCTACTTCCCCCACAGAAATTCAGACCCCTGTATCATCCACAAAAAGCATCCAACTACATAATATAGACCATTCTGAAGCACTTCAGTGCCTAGTTGACCGACAAACAACCCAAGACCCACTTGTCAGAGACCAAAGCACATCTCATATTCAGTTGGGTTTGGAAGCCTCTCTGCATACGCAACTTTTTGACCACCCCAATATACTAGTTGGTGATAATTTGCGGGTTGGGGATGAGATGCTCGATTTGCACGTAGGATTGAATAGTTTTCGGCTAGTGTCATATGTTGAACCTCCTAAACCAATGTCAGTTACTAGTACCATGCTATTACAAGACCTCTGCCAAAGAGAGAGTCCTAGGTCACCCACAGAAATTCGAGCCTCTGCTTCACCCTCGTAAAGCATCCAACTACATACTCTTAGACCATTCTCAACTTAGCGAGCCCAAAGGAGCAAGAGCCTCAACCACTCCAAAGGTTTAGTCGACCGACAAACAACCTCCCAAGACTTAACTTGTAATGCATCAAAGCACATCCAATATTCGGGTTTGGAAGATTTTATATTAGCTGCTTTCACACAACTCGAAAGCACCCATCATACACTCCTCCTCGTGATCAACGATCCGTAACCATACAAGTCGACAACCGATGGCACCACCTAACAACTCCATGCAAAGGAAAAGCTCTAGATTAGCGGCAAAGGCAAAATCCAGGTTAGGAGCCAACAAAGGACCGGTTCAATTAGCCCAAGAGCTGCTATCTGCAAAACTCAAAAACCTAAAGCCCACCATGAAGATTTATTTGAACAGCTGGCCAGGCATTTCGAAAGACCAATCACCAAGGAGAAGATGGAGGCCATACTGGAGCTGGTGAACCACGGCAATTCCATGCATTGTGGCCAAAAGAAAAGCGGGCAAGGTGGTATGTTTACAGAGACAAGCCTCGTCTGAAGGTTTGATCTAGAGGGTCGCACGAAGGTAGATGGTTCTCACCGTCAAAAATGTTAATCTGCTCTATTTAAGCGGTTGAAGGCAATTGCAATAGAACAATGTATCTTAGTTAATTGTCTTTTAGCTCAAGAAAGTCCGTTAGTCTGTTGACAATAGACTTTCGTGAAGTGGGGCCAATATGCCTTTGTATCGTAATTACAAGTGCTTTGGTTGCCTGGGGCTAAGGACCGGTGAAATGGTTGTTTTGGTAGTTATCGGCAAGGCCTGGGTAATGACCAATGGCGTTTCTAGTGAAGTTTGGGTCGATGCACCTTGTATCGTAGTTCAAAGCGCCTCGCCGCTTTAGGTTAATGCCTGTGAGATGTTGTATTGCTACTATGTATTTTGGCTCTATGTTTGAAATCTAATGTAAGTCTAGTACCCATTGAAGTGGTATGTCTAGTTTCTAATGTCAACAGACTGTACGATTCTCTCATGGAAAGTTAGAGGACTAAACGATCCAGCTAAGCGGGAAAGCATAAAGCGTTTCATTTTGTCAAGCGGTGCTACAATTGTGTCTCCAGGAAAACGAAAATAGTCAACTGGACAATGGGTTTGCTAAATGAAACATTGGGAGCAAGACTAGCTACTCAGATGTCGTGCCCTGGACAAAACCGACACTTCAGGTCGAGGATGACTAGTCCAGATCGCGCTAGTGCACAAAGGCTATCTGAGGTTAAAGTACCACAACATACACAGCGGAATAACAAATAAGTACTTCAATCATGTATATAAACGAGTTGTATGACCTTATGGTCCGTTACAATAGTTTGCCACGCAGGGCTTACAATAATCAAAGTAAATAGTTCAACAGCGGAAATTGAATGTCGTGGTGATCCATCTTCGCCACAGGCACCTTGACGGAGGCTTGCTCCCTAATTATCTGGCTCTTCGACGAACTCCTCATACGCAGGCGTAGTTTCCTCTTCTGGTAAATTTTGTCCATTAAGGTGAGTACACAAGTACTCAACAAGTCATGCATGAATCTGCGATTCTATTACTACATGCATGGCTTGTTATAAAGGAATGGTTCAATGGTGATTTGCATTGCATCAATATTTTGAACTATTATTAATTTAGATTGAAAGCATCAAAACCCTATAAATATATTATACTTCTCAAATTATACTTCTCAAATTGTTTTCCATATAATTTCAGACACACAGTCCCTAATCAACTTTCATCATTAACCTTGGCACCTGACCTTCCATCCCATTTTATTTTCAAAACACTACCCCTTGACTATAATCTCGAGCATTGTCGATCACAGTGGACTCGGTTATTGAGCAGTTTAACACTCTGCGAGAGGTTGTACACTTTACCTACAAGATACTATCGCTCACCACACGGTGATTGGTAGTAACAAATCCTTTTCAGAGACTTCTATCTCCACCTAGGAACCTCTCGGGTTGCCTTCACTATCACTTCCCTTACTCGAGCGAAGTATAGGACCAGACAAACAGTTGGATCGGTACCAAGCCGTAACAGACACGCTCCCCCATCTGATTACCCCGTGTAACTGCCACCCCGAGGTATCCAAGGTGAGACATCAGAATCTTACTAAACTAGGTCTTCCCATTTAGACATGTGGTTGTACGAGAGACTCAGGTCAAATGTTTGCAAGGTGAAGTCCTTAACCGACCAAGGCAAGACATCTTTCTCTCAAAATTTGGCACACAACCCTCTCAACACTCAGCCCCCCAAATACCACACAGGCCCACCTGGCACAAAGACTCGGTCCACTTACCCTAGTCTAAATCAACATCCATCCCAATTTACTTAATGGTGCAACACATGCCCGTAATCATCCTTCATGTAGAACCACACAGGTTTCTACACTCCAACATCATTACCAACAACATTACACCTTTTATCAAAATCTATTCACTATTTCTTTAGTCAATATTGCTTTTGTATTCAAAAAGACTATTCACGATATTTGCAAAGCTAAGCAACTATTCACGGTCTAGCCTCCGTGTTGGCATGTCATTACAACCAACTAGTATTGTCCACTTAGGTTATCAAAGGAATCATGGCATACGAATAATAATAACAAGGTGGCAATAACAATTAGGCTGATTAGCTAATTCAACCAAAATATTTAAATCCATTTTTAGTTGAATTAGCATGCATAGTTTGAAACAAAATATATTTTCAAAACTTAGGAGCAACATGGTCAAAGCATAACTTGCCTTCAAAAAGTTCTTTGGTTACGATTTAAAGCTAGATCTTGTCTTTGAAATTCCCTCAAAGCTCTCCCAAATCGGCGTCTAATAAAATCAATATACACACAATAAATATAATTCTGAGAGAGCAAACTCAACTCAAAAAATTTCATAAAATTCACCAATAAATAGATTTTGATTTTACAAATTTTAGAAATTGAAATCACTCAAATCGGAGTTAAAACGCATAAAAGTTATAGCCATTTGAAGTTTGAAAATAAATTAAAAAGAATAAACCGAATTTCTTTATTTATTTTAATACATAAAATTCGGAATTATAATGTCGACACAAACTATTTTCCCGAATTATTTTCCTAAAGAAAATCGAATTATTATGTCGGCATGAGCGTCCTTCTTGACGATCGGCATCTCTTTGTGCCATAGTGACATGTGGGTCCCATCGATGGCGTCGATTCTTGTGTCGGCATGACCGTCAACTGTCTGGTGTGACACGTGGCAACGAATTATCAACCGAAGGCTCAATCTAATCTCAACCGTCCGATTTAAAATGGACGGCCACGATCAACCCAACGGTTCGGCTTTGATTTAACCGAGTCGACACGTGGCAAGATCTGGACGCAACACGTGGCGAAGAATTATCAACCGAATCCCCGATTCAATTCTGTCCATCCGATTCAAATCAAACGGCCAAGATTGAAGCGACGGTTCGGTTTGATCTACTCCGGAGCTGACACGTGGCACAACCTCAACCACTGGATCTAAATCGAACGGCCAGCATTAAACCGGGCGACGTCACCCGAGATAGCGGCGCTGACTCCTCATTTTCCGTGCGACACGCGGCAACACGGGACTGGCCCGATGCGCGACAAAATCTGATCCGTTCATTCAAATTTCGACGGTCTAGATTAGATCTAACATATGCGTTATAATCTGCTACGTGGCTTCCTTTGTGCGCGACACGTGGGTGTATCTAGACCATTCACTACTGGATCCAATGGCTAAGATCTGGCGTAACCTGAGCACACGTGGGCAGTCCCGACTTCGGGCACGTGGCGGCATCTAGACCACAGATCTACGGCTAAAACTGATTCAATCCTACACGCTCAACACAAATCCAACGGCTACGGTTAAAGATACTACGTGGCACGATCACAATCTAACTGTCAAGGTTAGAAGATGAGACTCACTGTTGCAACGAAGACGTGGCGGAATCGTGGTCGCTCAGCGATGATCGGACGGTTGACGATGCTCCAAGTCCCGGCGATGGCGCTTCGAGGATGAGTTGCCGGAGAGGAAGAAGACGACGACGTCGATGGCGCTCCGGGGCTTCTCCAATGAACACGGTGGATTGATGAGCTTCTGGAAAAGGACCAGCACTTCGGGGGTACTCCGGGGGCTCGTCGGCCCTGATGAAAAGGATGACTCATCACCTGAAGCCGCCGCGAAGCCCTTGTCACCAGCTATCTTCAGGCCATTCGAAGGTGCCCTCTACTCGAGGTCTGGAGTGAATCCTGCCCCCGAGACGGTAGATCCGCCTGCGGGAAGCCCGGATCTGAGGTTGATATGGTGGATTTGATGGGGATTTGGGTGGGGTCTGGGCGAGATTGGGGGGGCATAGCTCTTCCCGACCTCTGCGTAAGTAAAAACCTTCTGCCTTTAGTATTTAGAAGCTCGCTCAACCTCGATCTACAATCCTTACTTCGCCGCTCAAATCATATGATCAATAGTTATTCGAATTAAAGGAGCCAAAGCGTTATTTTCTTATCTAGTTAATAACAGCCTACATGCGTATGTAGGCTGCACCTAAACTGCAGCAGGTCATGCCGGAGATAGCAACAATATAGAAAGGCCTAAGTAGAAATTGCGACATTTGACACGTACAAGACTAAAATTACACGGTACATAATACGTGGTGCTCTAATTATCGGTACTACCTATCTACATGCACGGAGTAATATCTCTTCTTGCAACAGCGAACAATCGAGCAAGCAAAGTCTAATGGGAACAATCGCTCTTTTGATGTTTGTTATTGAGTTGGTGTTCTATTTTTTCTGTGCTTCTTGTGGTTCTTCGTTAGAAGAACTCAATCTCTCCAAACTTCTGTAACTTTTTCGTTATTCTCTTTTCTTAATGCATCTGGCAGTGCTCCTGCCTTTTCGTTCAAAAAAAAAAGTCTAATGGGAACCAACAGTGCTAAATGGCCAATAAAATTTTAGTGAGCAGGTGATGAGGGCGTCACTAAAATTTTATAGGTTGACAAGTATAGCCTGTGCAACTGCCACCACTTATATTTGATCTCTCAGCACCGCCGTCCACGTGTGGTTGCGAGTCGTTTGATGCGAATGCGACTTCTCCAAATTCTGTCATGTCAAGCATGCATACTGAAGGGGCATAAGAACAGGGATTGCTAGACAGGATTGTTCCGACTAAGTTTACATAAAGTTTTTTTTCTCTTAGCATACAGACAAAAGAAATATTGAAAATAACTAGATTACTCTTAATTATTATCTCTATGCATTATATTCAATGCATTGACTCCTTCCGTTCCTGAATACATGCTATTGTAACTTTTAAATTTTGTTTTTAAATATATGTAATTCTATAATTCTGAGACAATTTTTAACTATTTTTTTCCTTTGCATATCTCTACTATTCATTATTTCTAATGTTATTTATACCGTGGAATAGAATAACTCACACTATCCAAAAGTAATAAGTGAGCCAATGAAGTAAGGTGATTTGGTTATTCCATGTGCCTTAGTTGGCGTGTAAAATTCTAAAATATCATCTATTCAAAATGTGGAATATGTAAAGAATATCTAGTAAAGTTAGATATTTATTAAAGTATAAAGAGAATATTATAATAATTTATATTAAAATATAATATACGCTATATATTTATAGATAAGATTATTTAAAAAATACTTACGACAGGTGCACATGACATCGTGTCCGACGAGTACGTGCCCCCAAAACAAAATCTTACACCTGTGTTAGGGAATTGGGACTGTCGAGTGTGGGATGCTAAACGTGCAGAGTAGTTCCCAACATCCGGTACAGAGAGTCGATCACCATGACTGCATTTCTCTGAAGTAGCCCTCTGATAATGTTGCTTTCTTTTGGATTAGAACAGGTTAAACTGATCGCTACCATTACTGACCACCATCATCAACAGCAACGGGCGGACCACTGTAATTAATTAACCCAGTCGTTTTCAATTGCACAATGTATCAAACTAAGAACGCTTAAATCATCCATTGGCTCATGTTTGCTTACATCATATCCACACCCGTCCTCTTCAGAAACCAGCGCAAGAGCAATAATTACGAAAGGAAGCGCCTGAATTGACATCAGCACGCCGAAAACACAAATGACGAAGAAGTCTACTGTTAGGATAGATGCACTGCATAGTATTAGAGACAAAGATTTAACGTAGAAAAACTCTCACGAAAAATAAACACATGAAACAATTCATTATAATACTTCAAATATTACAAATACAAGAGTTGATTTATATAGCTAAAGAGTTTAAGTTATAGACGATTAATTTGGATGCAATTGTATCCATCTAGTCTGGATGAACAAAAAACCAAACACGTATTTAACAGATACAATTGCATCTACTCATGCGATTCAAATACCATGCAGGTAACCAAACACACCCTATTTGCACCTGCGTGCGCACCGCAAAATTATTGTGTAACTTTGAAATCGCTCATACGATTATCCACGTATTTAATGGTCTTTGGCTGTTTATGGTTGTAGCAACCAGTATACGTCTGTATTAGTTAGTTAAGGAGTCGCTATCGTGTATTGTCGAATCCAACGGCCACGGTTAAAGATACTACGTGGCACGATCACAATCTAACTGCCAAGGTTAGAAGATGAGACTCACTGTTGCAACGAAGACGTGGCGGAATCGTGGTCGCTCAGCGATGATCGGACGGTTGACGATGCTCCAAGTCCCCGGCGATGGCGCGGCGAGGATGAGTTGCCGGAGAGGAAGAAGACGACGACGTCGATGGCGCTCCGGGGCTTCTCCGATGAACACGGTGGATTGATGAGCTCCTGGAAGAGGACCAGCACTTCGGGGATACTCGGGGGGCTCGTCGGCCCTGATGAAAAGGATGACTCATCACCTGAAGCCGCTGCGAAGCCCTTGTCACCAGCTATCTTCAGGCCATTCGAAAGGTGCCCTCTACTCGAGGTCTGGAGTGAATCCTGCCCTCGAGACGGTAGATCCGCCTGTGGGAAGCCCGGATCTGAGGTTGATATGGTGGATTTGGTGGATTTGATGGGGATTTGGGTGGGGTCTGGGCGAGATTGGGGGGGGCATAGCTCTTCCCGACCTCTGCGTAAGTAAAAACCTTCTGCCTTTAGTATTTAGAAGCTCGCTCAACCTCGATCTACAATCCTTACTTCGCCGCTCAAATCATATGATCAATAGTTATTCGAATTAAAGGAGCCAAAGCGTTATTTTCTTATCTAGTTAATAACAGCCTACATGCGTATGTAGGCTGCACCTGAACTGCAGCAGGTCATGCCGGAGATAGCAACAATATAGAAAGGCCTAAGTAGAAATTGCGACATTTGACACGTACAAGACTAAAATTACACGGTACATAATACGTGGTGCTCTAATTATCGGTACTACCTATCTACATGCACGGAGTAATATCTCTTCTTGCAACAGCGAACAATCGAGCAAGCAAAGTCTAATGGGAACAATCGCTCTTTTGATGTTTGTTATTGAGTTGGTGTTCTATTTTTTCTGTACTTCTTGTGGTTCTTCGTTAGACGAACTCAATCTCTCCAAACTTCTGTAACTTTTTCGTTATTCTCTTTTCTTAACGATCTGGCAGTGCTTCCCGCCTTTTCGTTCAAAAAAAAAAGTCTAATGGGAACCAACAGTGCTAAATGGCCAATAAAATTTTAGTGAGCAGGTGATGAGGGCGTCACTAAAATTTTATAGGTTGACAAGTATAGCCTGTGCAACTGCCACCACTTATATTTGATCTCTCAGCACCGCCGTCCACGTGTGGTTGCGAGTCGTTTGATGCGAATGCGACTTCTCCAAATTCTGTCATGTCAAGCATGCATACTGAAGGGGCATAAGAACAGGGATTGCTAGACAGGATTGTTCCGACTAAGTTTACATAAAGTTTTTTTTTCTCTTAGCATACAGACAAAAGAAATATTGAAAATAACTAGATTACTCTTAATTATTATCTCTATGCATTATATTCAATGCATTGACTCCTTCCGTTCCTGAATACATGCTATTGTAACTTTTAAATTTTGTTTTTAAATATATGTAATTCTATAATTCTGAGACAATTTTTAACTATTTTTTTCCTTTGCATATCTCTACCATTCATTATTTCTAATGTTATTTATACTGTGGAATAGAGTAACTCACACTATCCAAAAGTAATAAGTGAGCCAATGAAGTAAGGTGATTTGGTTATTCCATGTGCCTTAGTTGGCGTGTAAAATCCTAAAATATCATCTATTCAGAAATGTGGAATATGTAAAGAATATCTAGTAAAGTTAGATATTTATTAAAGTATAAAGAGAATATTATAATAATTTATATTAAAATATAATATACGCTATATATTTATAGATAAGATTATTTAAAAATACTTACGACAGGTGCACATGACATCGTGTCCGACGAGTACGTGCCCCCAAAACAAAATCTTACACCTGTGTTAGGGAATTGGGACTGTCGAGTGTGATGCTAAACGTGCAGAGTAGTTCCCAACATCCGGTACAGAGAGTCGATCACCATGACTGCATTTCTCTGAAGTAGCCCTCTGATAATGTTGCTTTCTTTTGGATTAGAACAGGTTAAACTGATCGCTACCATTACTGACCACCATCATCAACAGCAACGGGCGGACCACTGTAATTAATTAACCCAGTCGTTTTCAATTGCACAATGTATCAAACTAAGAACGCTTAAATCATCCATTGGCTCATGTTTGCTTACATCATATCCACACCCGTCCTCTTCAGAAACCAGCGCAAGAGCAATAATTACGAAAGGAAGCGCCTGAATTGACATCAGCACGCCGAAAACACAAATGACGAAGAAGTCTACTGTTAGGATAGATGCACTGCATAGTATTAGAGACAAAGATTTAACGTGAAAAACTCTCACGAAAAATAAACACATGAAACAATTCATTATAATACTTCAAATATTACAAATACAAGAGTTGATTTATATAGCTAAAGAGTCTAAGTTATAGACGATTAATTTGGATGCAATTATATCCATCTAGTATGGATGAACAAAAACCAAACACGATTTAATGATCTGAATCAGATCCACTCATGCGATTCAAATACCATGCAGGTAACCAAACACACCCTATTTGAACCTGCGTGCGCACCGCAAAATTATTGTGTAACTTTGAAATCGCTCATACGATTATCCACGTATTTAATGGTCTTTGGCTGTTTATGGTTGTAGCAACCAGTATACGTCTGTATTAGTTAGTTAAGGAGTCGCTATCGTGTATTGTCGATAGTACCATATATTTTTTCCCCTCTCAAATTAAAATCGGTTCACTATACTTTCTCCTCCATCATCATATTCTATCTTCACGATTTTTAAGTGTGTCGCATAGATATGATGAAGGGATTACTCGTTACATCTTAATATCCTGATGAACGAAGGCCCCGTTTGGAATGCAGGACGAAATTCGAAGGAAATAATTCAAATCCTGTAGTAGTTGGGGAAATGGGAAATTTCCGTTTTCCAAACGGGGCTAAGAAGTTTTTAAAAATATGGAAAAATAATTAAAAAAAAAAGGTAGAACAACCCGTGTGAAGAGCGGCTCAGATCTGATCACACTGCGTGGGCGCGAAGGAGAACTTGCGGTTGCGTACATCGAAAAGTACGTGCATGTTCTGCTGCTGGACGTTGCCGATGATGGACATGTCGAAGCCGTCGGATACCGCCAGGCACATCAGCCCGGCTTTCGGCTCCTGGAAGTAGTTATCCCGCGGCAGCACCATCGCGGCGCCGCCGTCGAAGTGCAGCACGAGATGCGGCGTCTGCACCGCCTCCATCGCCGTGCCGCGCGGCAGCGCGAAGCAGAGTTTGTAGTCCTCAACGGTCCGGTTCGCCACCGGCAGCTTCACTGACTCCAGCACGGCCTTCTTCACGGCCTCGAACGCCGTCTCGACGAGGTACATCACCGTGGTCCCCGAGTCGACGATCGTGCCGCCGCTGCCGTCCGGCTTCATCGCGAGGCTCTCCGCCGGCACGCCGAGCCGCTTGGTCCCAAGCGAGAGGCCTACCAATGGCACGTGGTAGTAGGCTGTTTCCACCGGATTGCTCAGTATGGAGGTGGTTTGGATTGCCCCCGTCGTCTTGTACTTGGACAGGTCGGCCATTGCACCGAACAGCATCGGGCTAGTCTTGCGATCGGCGAAAGAAGTGAGGCAGTAGGAGAATCTCGGTATTGCCAACTGCGAAATCAACGACAAGGTGTCCGGGCTAAGCCCCAGGATGCCGGAGGCACCGACGAGGCTCCCGGAGGAGAGCGCGCCGCAGCCGAAGCCGAGGGGGAGGGAGACCGTGCGGTGCACGCCGAAGGTGAAGGTCTCGGACGCGAGGACGCCGTCCGCCGCCGCGCTGCCGTACACGTCCTGGTATAGGCACCTGTTCTTGGTGCAGTTCTTGAGGTTGAACTGGCCCTCCTGGCACAGCCTGCTGCTGCAGGGGAGGAAGGAGAAGGAGGAGGACTTGGCCGGGTTGTAGAGCGGCTCGCGCTGCCTCACCGTGCGGCGGAACAGCTTGCACTGCGTCCAGATGAGGTCGCTGCCGGTGTCGACGATGAGCGTGTGGGGCTGCGGCGGCGTGCCGATGCCGACGGTCAATGAATGGCCCTGGTCGCTGAGCGGGGCGACGGGCACGTCGGCCCCCGAGATGTCCCCGCGCTTGCCGCGGGCGCGGGCGACCCTGGTGGTTATCCTCGCCGCCCGGGCCTTGCTGGCGCGGGCGGCGTCGCGGACGACCTCGTGGCTGGAAAGCGATCTGCCGGCGTAGGGGTGGTCAAGGTCGGCGCGGAAGTCGAAAGAGCCACGAGCGGCGGTGACGTCGACGACGCCGGCGAGCGTGAGAAGCCAGATGAAAACAAGAGCGCGTGCCATGCCTCGGACAAGCGCCCGCTTGGCTTTTAGCGTTTCGTGGAGGCAATTCTCACGGTGGTTGGTTCGTGCCAAGCGCGCGTGGCAATCATTGTGCTTGCATGATAAGCGCAAAAATGGCGACTGCTAACACGCTGAGGGGCGAGTGCACGGTGCTTTCCGCCGTGGAAAGCGATTGCTTTATATTAGTGCTGTTTGATCTCGCACAAATGCACAATCCGGCGGTGGACGGTGATTGCTTATTAGCCTAGCACTAGCGAATCGATCCAGCGAGACATTCTTCGGCTGCGCCGTCGAAATAAATTGGCTTACAACCAGGATTTAATTTTCCCTGATTTTTGTCTGGTTCCCGACAGGAAATGATTTTCTTTCGAATGGTTCCACTTTATCTCTACTAATATAAATTTACAGTTGATGACAGTGGTCTATTCTTTTTAACCTCCTCATATCTCCAATAATAGCCAGCCATTATAGCTAATTATTTTTTCCTGATTTACAGCCAGCCTTATCTCTTTAAATATGGCTGATTATTATAGCAAAATCCCTAATTATTGCTGGTAATTAATAGCTGGCCAATCATTTCTTTTGTACTCTATATATGCTGTACAGTTTTCACAGAATCAATCAAAGGGAATTTATTCAAGATCTCCCATATTGTGCCGCCACGGCGAATGAACTTGACGAACTGATCAATAAGTGACGACCGACGTATATGGCCGTGAGACGCAGGAGGCCGAGCGCCGCGGTCCGTAGTAACTACGGCCAGAAGGATAGCCAGAGCGCGATGCCCATCGGGTGCCGTGACCCCAGCACCGGCAAGTTGGACGTGAACAAAGCGTATGACGCTTCGGCGCGGTTGCCCGGCGATACTGGTGGGATGTTGTCGGCAGCGAGAGAGTTATTGGCATACCCCTTGGAGATAAACGGGTTTGATCCAGCTGAACGTCACGAGAGAGAGGAACGACACGGCGACGCACAGTGTGGCGGGCGCCTCAGCGCTGGTGTTTTCTGGTTCACCTTTATGAGCTCCGGCGTCATGACTGGTGAAGCCAGTGATGGTTAGGTACGCTAGAGGCATAGAGACGAGTAGGCCGGCAAAGGCGAGAGGGTCATTTGGGAAGAGCAGCGAATCGTCGACGCAGCGGACCACTGCCGAAACGGAGAAGAGCGCGGCGCCGAGGGCGATGGCGATGGCGATGGCGATCCAGAACATGCGGAGATGCAAAGGCTGAATGGCGGCGGTGGCCCCTTTCTCTGAGGCGACTGATCACGCGGCCATAGCGTGCGCGACGAGGAAGGTGGACTCCACAGCGCGCCATGGCGTGCTCGGCAGGAGGAAGAACGCGAGCACGAGGAGGACGGCGGACTCCACGACGAAGACGGTGGACGCCCCGAGCGCAATCGTAGTAGCCAGTGGTCCGGAATGGTGGTGGCTTCGGCAACAGCGCTTCGTGCTCGGGAGAAGCCCCCGTGTTGCCCCTGTGAAGGCGGTGGATAACGAGGATGAGCGAGGCGACAAGCAAGACGAGGTTGACGGTGCTGAGGAGCGCGCGTTATGGGTATGGCGAGAGGAAGAGGAACACGAGCTGGTAATATAAATTGCAAAAAGAGATAAAAATGATTGATTGATTTTTGAGATTGGTAATATATATTACTACATACAATATATTTGGTTTTAATTCGTACCGGAGAAGAAATCATAAAAATTTTTGTAATCAGGAGAAATAGATGTTTGATCTTATAGTATAATTTTCTTTTATTGCTTGACATTTATGTTTCGTTACTAATTTTATTTTTCGTAGCAACGCACGGGCATTGATCTAGTCAAATTTTAAATTTTAAATTTGTTTTACACCGATTAGCAGATGTTTACAGCCCTCCTAGCTCGTTACCGTCCAGAACTATCATTCACCAATCGATGCCATCCAAATTCAAAATTTTGCACTTAAATTTATGAATTCATCCGGTAGCTGGAGAGCGATGGTAGAACCGATAACCGGCTGGCCGATAGCCACCTGTTTCTAACCCCGCTCACAATTAACGGTGAGTGGCTGACTCAGAGTTGTAAACAAAAATACCTTGGGGGCACCGTTGAAACATCCCATGATCCCATCAGCCTACGACGGGGCAGACATCGCTATAATTTACTAAGGTTTTGTTTGGAGTTCAAAATCCTTGTCTATCGTGTAGATAAGTCGGAATTTTGGACTTTCCAAACAAATACCGATTGTGTTCTCGGCAGCGGTTCTTAATACCTAAACCCTGCCGTCCACGGGGTGATACGATCATGCATAGTACGGCCACTCCAGAGCCCAGATTCTGTCCAACGTGCGTGCCTAACGAAGACGATGATTCACTTTGGTCAGCGCGTAGCATCTAGTATGCGCTGAACTAGCTGGGAGGCCCGCGCAAATTGCGCGACTAGTACTAATATAATTACAGAATGACTTCAGTCCGAACGTCCGAAATTTTCGAACACATTGTAACATTTTTTTCTAATTCGTAAAACATTTTCCTTTGACAAACAGTGAAATGCGCTATAGTAAACGGATATTGCAAGCATTCAAAAAAATGTTACAAGCGTCGCAAAAAATTTTGCAAATGTAGGATAAAAATGTTGCAAGAGGAGTCTAATAGGATGAACACTAATCAGACGTCCGAGTACTAGTTTCTCCCATATAATTATTCTCTACTATATAAATTGCTTTAATCTATCTTTTGTATTACTGTACTATTTTTCAAACACTTCAATGTAAATAAACCGAGATAAGTTAGAACCCTACTTTATTATTACTTCTCATACTCACTTTCAATGGATGCTTCAGCTTAGCATGTGCTAGCCCAAAGAATCATATTCCCCATATAAGGAGCGCTGGGAATGCCGGCCAACGGCCGCATCCACCTGTCCCCCTACGGATTTTTGCGAAAAAGCCCCTCCGTTCCTTCAAATTACGGATATGTCCCTGTGAATTACAAACAGGTCCTTCGCGATTTTTTGTGAGAGGAAAATATTTTTTTCCCGGATCGCGTTTAGGTCCCTCTCGCGCTGTTTTGCAGAAAAAACCTTCTGTTACATTTAAATCGCGAGCAAGCCCTTTTCTAATTTTTCAGGATAGCGGATGTTATGGGTCGAGCGAGCCATAACAGCCAGGACGTGGTGCATGGCAGCATGTCATTAATTAGGATTAGAATAATTAGTTTCCTTATTATTTGGGTTTGTTTCCTTTTAAATTATTTCCATGTAATAGGGATTAGTTTCCTTAATACAAAAATAGGTTTCTTAGAGGTCAAGTCTAACCATCCCTATAAAAGGGATATCATGTATCACTTTATGCATCCAAGCAATGAGTAAACCAAGTCTCTAGCGGATCGGTAGCGCCATCGATAATCGGCCGTGGCTCAGCATGTACCAAGGCGCTAACTTCGACAACAAACTCGTTTAAGCCACGTTAAGGGCCATATCTCATCCCGTTCTATGTGTGTGTGATCGTGCGTAACGTGGACAGGTCCAAAAACGTAACAAAAGTGTCCTTACTTTTACGCCGGGTCCTTTCTCCGTTTTTTAAGTAAGATAGACCCGATAAATTCTGAAATTACGTTTAGGTCTCTACACGCGGTTTATAGCTAAATTAGAAATCGCGTTTAGGTCCTTTCATCGATTTTTTTTCACATGATTTTCTAAAAAAACGAAAAAAAGGCTTTCTTAGAAAACATAGATTCGTCAAGGGTTTATAGCTGAATTGGAAATCGCGTTTATGCTTTTTACGTCGCGGCGCGGCATCGCGCGTGATTCAATCTAGTGAAGCTAGTAGGATATGATAGGCACATGATATGAGCAGGCCGTATAGTGACCTAATGCGTCGCAACGGAGGCAATAATCTAGACTTTCTCGCCTGTGATGTGCCTTAAAATCGAAGAAGACACCTATTTCGAATTCTGTTTTTTTTTCGAATTTGCAATGTAAAACCGGTTCCAGTTTCTGCCTAACTACTTTGAACCTTCCAAGTGAGTACGCAGAGCCCACCAGTTGGCCGACCTTGTTCGTATGGTTCTTGGACTTTGAACCTTCCAAGTCAGTATTCAGAGCCCACCTGTTGGCCGACCATTCATATGGTTCTTGGCTTCTATCACTTGCTTAAACTTGTCACATGTGGCATTTTTTTTGGGTGCAAATCAGGAGCTTTACTCATTGAATAATAATAGGGATATAATCAGCCTGAAGGTTGTCACGCAGAAACTCCGGTGCTTGATTAAGCCACATACACCGGTTACGACCTAAAGACAACTGTTTAGCACATAAGTGAGCAACAGAATTCGCAAACCTATGAACATAACAAACAAGGGAAAACTGAAAATCCCTACTCTAAGCTCCTGAATGTCAGCCAACCAGCTGAGATCTCTGCACGATGGTTCCTCCCAGCATTCCACGGACTTACCAAGACCTGCGAGTCAGTTTGACTCCATCTCTGACGCCAATTTGACTCCACGCCAGTTCCACGGACAACCTTGCTGAAATTCCAATGTGACGCCAGTTTGACTCCATCTCTCAGTGACACAGATTCAGCATGAAGTGTAGGGCTGGAAATTAAGCTCGAGGCTCGCAGCTCGGCTCGAGCTCAGCTCGGCTCGGCTCGATGCGACAATGAGCCGAGCCCGAGCCTGCTGCTTGGCTCGCTCAGCCAACGAGCCCGAGCCGAGGCTCGGGCTGGGCTCGTTGGCTCGATAGGCTCGTTAATTCTGTGGATAAGTTATGAAATAAATAACATTGATGGCATTGTTATGAAACAAATAATATTGATAACTTTGAAATATCAACAAGTGTTTCCAGATTCACAAATCACAAGTGCCTGGCACTCTGGCAGCAACAATCAAAGGACATTTAAATATAATGCCAACTAAAACAAGTACTAGATAAATTGAATAGGTAGCAGACTGAAAGCAACAATACTACAAGTCTACAATAGCACACTGAGTCACTGACATTGCATGCTCCCGAAATTTTGTTTGTATGATGTTACACACACATTTGTAAATTGGTGCTCCCATAAGAACAATGCAATTCATAAAAGTTGCACACTATATATACATGTATATATCATCCAGTTATCCAGTATACCATACAGATACAGAACTCTCATTCATTCACCTCATCATTATGCCAAGAATCACAGGTCATAGAGTTGCCAAGATTTGAGCTTACACAAATCCCATCCCATACTAATTAATGTGACAAATAAGTCTAAACATTTGCTAGGACTACTTAATATGCACATCTTTGGTGGACTTGTAAAGTGTATGAGATCGGGCTTTGATTTGATTTATAGCAACAAAGGAAAAGCATGAACAACTTGAGATTCAAACAAAGCATCAAACTAGCTTAATGTTGCATGTACAATAATCGATCGTAATGACGTAATGAAAAATCAGCCAATACATCATTTGAACCATAATAGTATATCCATGCAAATCTCCCACTAAATCACTCGTAACAATACTACAAAGAACAATACACGAAACTATTATTAATCGTAACCATAGTTAATTACGCAAACTATGCAATAGATCTTTAGATCTGCAGCCTAAAAATACGAGGATTAACCAATATTGTCCTTCACCAGTTCATCAAACATGAAAATGAAGTCGATTTCATAGATATGCAAATGAAGCCAATGGATGACACACAAGTTGCAACATGGGAGGAGGCCAGGCGACGGGTGGGCGTGGAGCCGTTCGCCGGGGAGGAGGTGATGGGGTCGAGCCGTGGGGAGGCGGCGAGGCGGCGACGGACGGGTGGAGCTGGGGGAGGCGGCGAGCCGGGCGATGGGCGAGGTGGAGCTGTCAGCCATGGGCGGCGGCGAGGAGGCTACACGGGGTGGAGCCGTCAGCCGTGGGCGAGGCGGCGAGGAGGCCACGGGGTGGAGCTGTCAGCCGTGGGCGCCAAGTCGCAGAGAAGGGGAGGCGCCGCCGCTGGGCCGCGCCAAGGCCCGCCTGATGTTCGAACCCTAGCTCCTCTCTTTGTTGGATTTCGCCATTTGGGGAGAGACGGAGAGGACCGAGGAGTGACCGAACCGAATTGGGTGAGGATGGGATCGAGACCCCGATTTTGGTGGCTACCGCCTGACCATGAGCCAGTTCTGGCCGGCTCGAGGCTCGACGAGCCCGAGCCGAGCCTAGCTTAGAGATCGATTAAGACTCCGAGCCGAGCTCGGCTCTCTCGATTTTTGGCGAGCTAAAGCAGCCGCTCGCCTCGCCTCGGCTCAATTCCACCCCTAATGAAGTGTACTCGAGACAGCTGAGTACCGGATTCATTGGGCTATAATGAACGCTCCTCTTTCATCACGGACCACCACACCAGATGCCCCACCAAAATTTGGCCAGTATAGCCGATTTGGAAGATAAAGTCTAGGTCTGGATAATTTTAGTATGAAAGCTAGAGATTTGGAAATACATGATTGATTTGGAGAAGTGAATTGAATTTCTATATGTAGCCGACATCGGTCTAGATAGGGAGTCTTATCTGTAGGAAGTAAGAGCATCTCCAACAGTATCCAATATTTTAACTCCCAATACTTTCAGATTGGGACCTTCCCAAAAATCTTTAGGCCTTAAAAAGGCCATCCTCCAACAGCTCCTTATTTTTCCCAAAACATTGGGAGTCTTGACGAGAGCTGAAAAATGAGGCGTCGGGTCTTGTTTTTAGGCGTGCAAAATTTGAGGAGCCAGAAGAGGAACTGTTGGAGTACATTTTTTTGCAATCAAGCCCAAAATCAGATTTTGGGAAGGGATTTTAGGCATTGTTGGAGATGCTCTAAAGGCCGATACGGATAATGCTTGGCAACGCATCAAAGAAGGATACGATCAGTGTACATGCTATAAAAGGGTAATCAAGGGCGAGCTAAAAAGGAATAAAAAATCAAACAACTTGCATAAACTTTTTTATCTACTTTTTCATGTCAACTAGGAGTGGACATGTAATTTAGATCTCTTGTAATTTGTCGTTAATCAATAAAGTTGCACATCACCGATTGTTGATCTTCTCCGATTAAGCCAGGTTTGGTTTTCTCCAATCTTGTTGCACATCGCCTTTTTCAAGAAAGTCCGCCTTCACCAAACCTTCTAATCAGCCATATCAAGCTGTCTAGATTTATTGTGTTATTTGTGATTTAATCGTCTAAATAGCTGTTTAGATTGGATCTATATTAAAAAAAACCTAATCGGCTATCATAGTTGTTTAGACTATAATATTCTTACCAATTGCAGGATCAAATCGGCTGGTATACCTCGAACCTCTTGAACTCGGCATTCGTGTGTGTTTGAGTTGATCAATCCGTCGTCACATTTTTTGGTGCCAACACACTTTTGGCACGCCCAGTGAGACACGATGTCTTCTATCGAAAAATCAATTCTGCCATTTGATCTCAACACCAAGCTATAATCGTCCCAATATTGGACGATTTGACACCAGAATAACACAAGGAGATCGAGGATTGAAAGGCTACACTGGAGGAGATGATGTTAAGTTGCTATCAAAAGATTCGACGTGATGTTACCCAAAAGACCGCGTTGCCGTTGGTCAATCCCTTCAATGACACTGGGACTACCGATACATCGGTAAGCTGATACATACCTGCACAAGCTGAATTATTTGCTATGATTAATAAATCTATGTGCCAAACTTTGATCAATCAGTCGTCGGCTTTGGTAACAACTCTTAAGCCGATGCTCGTCAACAGTGTTAATACTATTGCTCAAGAATGGGTATCAGTTGGTATCTCCTGGACCCAATGCAAGCTCTGCCAAATTACCCGGTCTATTTGGTAGCATCAAGCACGCAGAGTCTAGTGTTATTGGCAGATCCTAAACCATCGACTACAAACCCTACCTTGATGCCAACCCAACTGACCATAATATTACCACGGGATCCCTGTGCAAGTGGGGTTGCGCATTACCAAGCTTATAATGATGCCGCTAAGATGGATTTATAAGCTAGCTTATCACCGTCGGCTCCGGTTCCACAACCGATTGAAACCCCTGTGCACTCACAATATTTTGAGCCGATCCCGCAGAGGAATCCGGCCCCCTACAAAGTTGTAACATACTCGAAACCCTTTGTTCCAGTACCAGAGTCGATTGCTAGGAAAACCAATGTAGGCTATGAACAGCCTTATCAGTTCCCATCGTCTCGAGCAACCTGTCAACCTGAGCTTACGCTCGGGGGCAGAATACTAATGACGAACATAATTGGCAAAACTCTCACACCTTATTGGCTAATATAGTAAATTGTGTTGATCAAATTGCTGTGGTGCTGCGAGACCAATTCGGCATACAACCTAAAGGGAAGGTTAGTAGCTATCAGAAGCCGTATCCTGATTATATTGATCGGATGCCTTACCTTAATAACTTCAAAATTCTTAATTTTGCAAAATTCTCGGAGGATGATTCTATCACCACTTTAGAGCACGTCGGATGTTTCATCGTGCAATATGGTGAAGCCGCTCAGTCCGGTGGATTGAAGATTAGATTGTTTTCCGCTAACTTTGTCAGGGGTTGCCTTTACATGGTTTACAAGCCTACCCCTGAATTTGGTTAATTTTTGGACCGATTTAGAAAGGCAATTCCATGAGTAATTTTTCTTGGGAAGTTTGGAGTTTGGGATTTTCGATCTAAGTTTTGTCCGATAGAGATTTGGTGAATCAGTTATAGATTATATTAAGAGATTTAGAGAAGTGAGAAATCGGTATTTTAGTGTCACTTTGTCTGATAATTAGCTAGCTGATTTGGCTTCACCACTTTAGAGCACATCAGATGTTTCATCGTGCAATATGGTGAAGTCGCTCAGTTTTGGCGCCGGACTAAAAAATGGAATGGTCCGGCGAAAATAGATTTTTGGCTAAGTATGTGCCGGATTGAATTTTGAGAACAAGAGAAGTTTAGTCCGGGGAGTTATTTAGACTTTGAGAAGTGGGAGGTTTTGATTCAAGGACAGAATGACTAAAGAATTTTTAACTCCAAGCAGTCTAATTTGTCTTAGCCTTGTGAATCAATTCACTAACTTATGCATAGTCCCCCTTTATAGTACGGCCAAACTAAAACAATCCTAGCCACTTGCCTTGAATCATCTCCCAAGCCAAAAACTAGTAACAAGAAATCTTAACCTTATCATTTCAGTAGACTTCTTTGATGCTCCAACCAATATTCTTCATAGCTTAGAGATTATTGACTTAATCATCAACACCAAAATCATATAATTAATCATGATAAAAGAATTTAGGGGCCTAGATGCTATCACATCAACATGGTGTTCACCATACCGACTAAGTTTAAAATAAGTTCTGCATCGGCTAAAGAGGTTTTAGCTCAGTTGTGCTTAGGATCTCAAGATGCAGTTTTTGAAAAACCCCAAGATGATCATCAACATTCGAAGCCATTATATTTGAAAGGACATATCAATGGCAAACCTATATCAAGAATGCTGATCAATAGGGCGCAACATTCAGCCTAATGCCTTACACCACAAGCAAAATGTTGGGTAAGTTTGATGAATATCTCATTAAAAATAACATGGTTTTAAATGACTTCACATGAGATCCTACTGAGGCAAAATGGGTTATGGTGATAGAGCTCCTAACAGTCGGCAACAAAACATTATTGACCGCTTTTTTTGGCCGATGCTAAGGGTAATTACAATGTGATGCTTGCTTGTGACTTTGATTTGAATTTTGTTTATGTTTCTACTGGTTGGGAAGGATCCGTTTCAGATGCAGGGGTGTTACATTCTGCCATTAAATCTGGATTTCGAGTACCTAGGGGCAAGTACTATCTGGTTGATGAGGGCTATGCAAACACACCATTCTTTCTTGCTCCTTATCGAGGAGTCCGATACCATATTAAGGAACAAGGACAGGGCAATTGCCGACCAAGGGACTATAAGGAATTGTTCAATCTTCGCCATGCCCGCCTACGCAACCATATAGAGCGTGCTATTGGCATCCTAAAGATGCAATTTCCCGTCTTAAAAGTTGCAACATTTTACCCAATAGAAACTCAAGTGAAAATTCCAGCAGTAACAGCTACGTTGCATAATATAATCCGGAGCCATAAAGGTGATGAAAAATGGTTAAGTGATCAAACAATGAACATTTCTTCAGATAAATTTGTGGATCTACCTAGTGGAGATGAACGATACAGAGATGATGTTGTACCATTGAACAATGAAAGGAACCTGGGTAATGCTTTTAGAGATGAGATTGCAAAGAAGATGTGGGCAGATTATGAAAGAAGTAGGAGGAGGAGAGTACAAAGGAGATCTCATTAGCAATTATGATAAATCTCTGTTTTTACTTTATTTTCTTTTATACTCGTTGTAATGAAACAGAACAATTTATTCGTACTATTTACGGTTCCTTGTGTTTTATGGTTTATCTAAGGCTTTATGACAAATAGAGCAAGGTGGACGTCAAAGTATGAAAAAGGATTGGTTAATGTACTCCTTGAGTTCAATGTTTCTCACTATCGTGGTCAAAATGGTTGGACTTCAGAAGGTTGGAACAGGATTGTGAAGGATTTCAACAGACTCTTTCCAGAAGCAAGACTTTCTAAAACTCAAATTCAAGATAAAGAGGCTCAATTGAAGAAAGACTACAAAGCAATTAGATCCATTCGCAATCGTAGTGGTGTCTCATGGAATCAAAATGCATCCATGATTAACACCACATCTGAAAAATGGGATGAGATAATCGAAGTAAGCTTCTTATTTTTTAAATTGTGAATCTTCTTTGTGTCCAATTAGAATTGTTCTATTTATACTTGAATTGTTCAACCATATTGTAGGAGGACTCTAGGCTAAGAAGATATGAAAACAAGAGTTTCCCATTGTTTGAGTCGTTGGATCTCTTGTATGAAGGTAATATGCATAGCACTGATTACTGTTGCCAGTCATGTGAAATCTAGGTTTTCATATCTTCATTGATCCTTCTCTTTGTTTAATTGGGTTGATACCTGAACTCTAGGTTTGGGCTCTTCAACCTTAAACTTTAGAGTGCGACACCTTAATACCCATTCTATAATTCTCTCATCTTTGATGTCTTAATAGGACAATTTGCAGAAGGAAAACATTGCTTCGCTTCTAGTCAACCATCTAATGTTGCAAATACAAGCATCAGTAGAAAACACTCACGGGATGCAAGCATCACTAGAAAACACTCACGGGATGCAAGCTTTGATTCAAGAGTTCGCATTGGGGAAAGACAGGACAACATGAATTCTCCTTCAAGAATACATGAAGTTGAAAGGCAAGATTTGGAGAATGACATACAAGCTCAAGAAGAGAACACTATGTACTCTTGTCAAAGAATGGAAGACCTTACAAGGAGTGTAGAGAATGAACTTCAAAATCGCCGTGCTGAGCAGTTGGATGTTGAAGATAATGAATCAAATCAACAAGAACGAGGAGGTGATGATTATCCAAATTCAAGATCTGGGAGTCTTTGAGCACAAAGAGGAAGGCCCAAGAAACAAAAAGGTACATCAAGACCACGCATTGAAGAAACAATGGCATTTTATTTTGAATTCGAAAAGAACATGCTAGCTGAAGGAGCAAGCTTCAAAGGAAGGAAATGAATACTCGATTTCAAGATGCTTTGAAGTGTTACAGGCGATGGATGATGTGTCTGATGAGATCAAGATCTTTGCCTCCGATGTTTTCAAGGATGCAATAAATCGTGAGATCTTTCTATGCTATGAGCCAAGACTTCGTGGTTTGTGGTTGAAGGAAGTAAACAAGCTTGCAAATTGACTTCTTGTAAGTCCTCCTATGCTTGAGATTGAAATCAAGTTGTGTGCTTGAGTTTTGAATTGTTAAAGTTGGTGTTGAAGGAAATGCTCAAAACATTATTCCAGTGTTTCTGCTTGGATCTTGGCATGTTACTCTTTGGGTTCTCAAAGCCAAGTATATCTAGGTCAAACGATCATTTTTTTCTCCGTACTATATGTGGAATCTATTTTTACGTACTTTAGCCTTTTTGGCAAAGAAAGAAGGCCCCGATCTTTATGATTTGAATGGATAACAGTTCAAGGAAAAGGATGTGTTACAAGGAGGCACACATATATTTTGACAGAGCAACATTTCTTTCTTTGTAATGCATGAACATTGGGCACAATATAATTGAGATTTCTATATATTTAAACCAAGTGCGGAGGGTTTTTTAATACCCAAACAACACTTACATGGGAAAACAAATCCAGCATTGACGGTTTTTTTACGAGAGCAACATTTTGAACATTTGAATTGTTCATGAATTACATGGGTATATGATACAACAAATGGGCTCAACCAGCTGCAATGTAGATACAAATCATCAAACTGAATTACATTGTCACATGATGACACACTGGTTGTAGCCTGATTGCACTTCACTACACACTAATACACACTAATTGTTCAAACCAAAGTATGAACTACACACTGGTCGTGGCCCGAATCCAAAGAAAAAATTAGTCAAGTGACACTCAATTCGTTGGTTTTTAGTGATGTGTCTATAACATATGGGTCCATCTGAGTGTATGACAGTGGGCCAGGGTGTCATAAAGTGAATCAAGAATTTTAAAGAGTGTCGTTGGCGCCAATCTCCCGAATCCAAATTAGCTCATCAACTCTACCATCAAACTGAAGCAGCAGCACTCATTGTTTTCAAAGAACCTTCAATTCATCCACACAAGCTTCTGACCGTAGAGCTCAGGCTCCTATGAATGTTCACTATTGCCTCCAGGTGAGAAGCAGGCCTTACATCTGCAAGAGATTTGGGGATCAGTTCACGAGTGAAGGAATTAGTCAGAACTCAGAAAGTTTCAGTTTGCCATGGTGCTACCTTGAGAATGGTAAGCTGACTTGCAAATGGCGCAGCTGTAACCATTCATGGTAGGCTGACTTCAGGGTCTGCTCTCTGTAAAGCAGAACAAAACTAGCGCACAACAGCAAAGCAATGTACATGGTATTTTGGTGCTGCAAAGAACTTTCGCAGCTTTTCTGATTTCTTCTGCCTTACTTATATAGTAACAGATTATAGGACCTTGTACTGGATACGTTTACAAGAACACAATCCGGATTGCACAACTCAATTGGACTCTGACTCAAACTTCAGACTTTCACCCAAGACAAACTCATGTGCTTGTCCGACAACACCACCAACATAGGACTCAGAACACAACCAAAAACCGATTGAGTCCCTGACCATAACCGAAACTGATATTTTTTATGCACAAGATTAATCTCAACAGAGCAACTTCAGGCTGCCAAACAAACAAAAAAGATGATATCGTTACAAGGCATGAGAAAGCAGTGCACAAATTCATTTATTTTGCCATCTTGTTGTAAAGGGCTAAATCCACCATTTTACCCAAATCAAATTAACTCTAGCTAAGTTCAGTTTTCACCACCGCATCCATCTTATTCTCGGTACTCAAAAATTGACATCTCGAAGCTTTGGCATACAACGCTAGTTCAACAATTCTCCAAATGTCATTCTTTTCCCGCGCTTAATCCGCATCCAGATCCAAAGAAATGGAGATGGGAAGAAAGATCGGAGAGGAGGCAAGGCGTTGTACTAGACTGAGTAGGTGATCTCCAGCTCCATCTTCTGCAAGTTGAGCACTAGCAGGTTCAAGAACCTCCTCAGGCTCTCCATCTCTACAACTCACGAGCACGCTCCTTCCTGCACTCACTCCTCTCTCTTCGGATGGGAAAGTGGCTGGGGCAAGGATGAGGAGCAGGTGGCGGTGTTGGGCGACGATGAGGAGGTGGCGGAGGTCAGGTGGAGGGCGACGCGAACGGGAAGAATGGATGGGGCGGTGCCCTCGACGAACTCCTCAGGAACTGTGGGAGAGGGACCGGGCGGCGCGATGAGGAGAGTGCTTCGGCTGTCGGCTCGATCTATTTCGCCCGGAGCGGAGAAGCCTTGATAATGGAATGAGCCGCAGTGAAGAAGCTTTGAGATTCACTCCGTTTCCGATTCCAGGTGGCGATCATCCGCTGTCGTGCTGCACGTCCGCTCGCGTGCAGCACGACAGCATAGAATTTTTTCGGTATTACCGCCCACCACTGACAGCACCTTAATTTGCTTCAAATCATACTCAAACTTGATCCTCACAAGCTGAAAAATCAATCAAATACTCATTACAAATATGAATAAATCACTACCGCAGAGTCTCTAAAAATTCAGCTACAGAAATGGGGATAACACAATACAATCATACGCCCACTGAGTACCTCACCAGCACGGCAACACAGTTAACCTACGCTAGTTCATCCTACGCTCGCAAGTCGCAACATCAACCAGTACTGGATTTATTAACGACGCTAATTAAAAAGAAGTGAACGTACATGCATGCGAAACCAAAGCTATATTATGTTGCACGGTGCAGGAACGAAGGAGAAGAGGCTGTCCGCGATGTCGTAGAGCATATGCATGTTCTGCTGCTGGTAGTTGCCGATGATGGTGCCGTCGCCGGACGGCGCCATAGCCAGGCACAGGAGCCCGGTGGCGCTGTCTATCAGCATGTAGTTCTCCGGCGGCACCGTCATGTTGGCGCTGTCAAAGTGGAGCACGCAGTCCGGCATGGTCACGGTCACGTTCGGCGGGGGCGGCCACGGGAAGCAAGTGTCAAGGCCTATGTCCGTGTCGTTCGTCGCCGGCAGCGGGACGACCGTCACCAGCTCGCGGCGCAAGGCGTCGTAAGCGTCCTGGTACAGGTACGTGATGGACGTGCCCGAGTCGATGATGACCCCGCCCGTGCCGTCGTCGTTGATGGCAAACACCAGCGGGTCAATGGGCAGGTGCTTGCCACCCAGGCTGATGCCCTTGAGGGACAGGAAGTACATGGACGGCAGCGCGGGGTTGACGACGAACGGCGTGGACTGCACCGGCGAGCCGGAGCTGGTGTTGGTGCTGTTGAGGGCGGCGAACGCGCCGAAGTAGAGCCGGCTCGGCGTCGGCGAGAGGAAGGACGTGAGGCAGTAGGAGAACCTGGACGGGCCGAGCTGGCTCACCAGCGACAGCGGCCCGCGGCCGAGCCCGACCATGCCGGAGCTGTTGGCGAGGTCGCCCGCGTTAATGTTGCCGCACCCGAACGCGACGTTGGGCACCCTGACCTTGGTCGAATTGTCAGAGCCGAACGTGAAGGTCTCGTTGGCGAGGACGCCGGCGGTGGACGCGGAGTCGCCGTAGTAGTACTGGTACACGCACAAGTTCTGGTAGCACGCCGGGTAGGGGAGCGCGCCGCACCGCGACGACCTGCACGGCACGAGGCGGTACGTGGCGGACTTGGTCGGCTGGAAGTAGGGCGTGGGCTGGTCGGCGCAGAGCAGGCAGGGCGCGCACTGAGTCCAGATGAGGTCGCTGCCGGTGTCCAGGATGGCCGTGTAATACAGCGGCGGCGTGCCGATTGCCAGGTCCACCAGGTACTCGCCCTGGCTGGCCGTGACCAGGATCCGTGCGGCGGTGATCGGGTCCACGGACGCGACCGCCGCTATGGCCTGCAGCGCGGCCACGCGGGCTTTGCTCCGGCCGACGGCGCGGTTGAGAAGCTGCAGCTTGGTGTAGGTGGTCCGCGCGTCAATGTGGCTAAGTTTGAGCTGGAAACCAACGTTGCCATTGCAATGCGCAACGGGTAATAATAGGGTAGGCGCAAATAGGATTAGCAAGAACGCAAGACTCGCCATTTTGGAGCAGTACGTACGTAGCGATTGCACAGCACTACTCAACTTAGCTGCGGAAGTTGTGAGCAAGAAGATTCCTAGGGTATCTTTTATAGTACTGTGTAGCATATGAATCACACCCGTCTTAGGATATCTAAGATACAAAATGCTTATATAAGAGCAGTAAAAGTTATTTCCTTCAATGTATACATCTCTTTTTTGGGTGTTTAGATGATATATTATCTATTAATTACATATAGTTGTATGCATAAGCTTTTGTTAAGCATCAATGTTTTAAAATAAGCACCTTAATTATCTATCCTATTTGGCACAAAAGAAATCAGTATTTTATTGCTAAGCACTTACATTGTACATGCTCTCGGGGACAGCTACTGGTGCCGAAAGCATGTACAGAAATTTGTACTCGATCCTGGACGTAGCCTTCCCTAAGGAGAAGATTGGTTTCGGGCTCATGTACGTGTATTATACTATGCCTAGGACACGGCGTAGAGCAGTAAATGGCTTGGATGGATTTCACCATGGGGAAGGGCGACTACGGAGCAGAGCATGGAGCTGCGTGTGTGAGACGGCCAGATTCCTATACAGTCCCTAAGCAGTCTGTAGATTAGGATGGTTGGATCGAGCGAGCAAACAGTTTAGATCTTTCAACAAGTATAGTTACAGTAAAAAAATTGGTACAATAATTTGACTACAGTATCACAAAATATTTGAACTATCGTTTTTTATTCAATGGTCTATACACATATGCTTAAGTTACATACCGCCCCAAGAAACTGTACTGGATCTGATTCCGTGTTCAAGACTCCATTGGCAAAGAAGAGTTAGTGCAGGGGTGTCACAAGCAAAATTATTTTGTTATCGGTTCCGGCCGATCAACGCAAACTCGTGAGGTTTAGAGATCTGCGATTGAAGGCATGGATGCGTTTCAGCAAGAGGTACATCGGCCCACAAATTAAAATGCGACTCATATACTGTGTGGCAGGCTGACAGCACTAATTTATTTGATCAAAGCACTTCGTGCATTTCTTCTTTTTTTTCATGAAAGAACCTATTTGTAGTTTCCAGTATCGACAATTTTCTCTCTATGTCGGGGAAGCGCATGGCAGAGGGCTTACATAAATTGCCTTCCATTCACCCAACTTCACCCCTTGGATCAAAATTTTGTTTTTTTTAAAAAAAAAGAGGCTTGGATCAAACGCACCGTGGCATTGAAGAGACATCGGATAGCCGGGTGCTACCGGTTGTTAGGATCATCGATCCCAGGTAGGATCTCTTTTGTTTGAATGGATCGGCGCGCAGAATAACGGTTCTATTAGATTTTTAAAAATCGTACGTATCTCTACTACTTCTAATTAGAAGTTAGTGGCGGTCGTCCATTCTCCTTCAAAATATCTAATCTATTGGATCTGGTATGAACGACTGAGATGTTGTCGAGATATGCTCCGCTTAACTTTTGTATAAAAGAAATTATACTTCATTGTATGACTTAAGATCCTTTCTATTTATATATATCATACTTTTTAGGATTCCGTTACAACATACGGGCACTCTACTAGTTTTATATAAAAATTGAATTATGTTTCTAAATATACAAGTTTATAATAAAAATTTTTAATTTAATTTTGTAAATTTAGGTACACTTAAGTTGCAGTGAATTAAGATTGATTTTTGAAACTTATTCTTTTTAGTAAACTAATAACCTAAAAGTCCAATATATTAAGAATAATGCTTTCTTGCTGTAGAACAACATTTAAACAACACAAACAATGCAAATTAAGCTACTGCAACTTAAATTAGCGATTGGTAATATCAAATTTATATGCTAATATTTGTGGTTGTCAAAATCTTGGTTCTAGCCATACGATCATATATTTCTATGACTCAGGTTGATTAGACTGATATGATCCTATGGTAAAGTCTTAATTTGGTAGAATCTTAATATTATTATGATTCTAACAAAAAAATTATAAGATCATAATCAAAATTTTCATGTGATTCTACATATTCTAGTGATTTATTATAAATAATTACTTGTATATGTCCCTTAATTGTAAATTTTTTGTTTTTATTTCTTCGTGACCATTATAATTTGCATAAATAACAAATGTTCTTTCCTCTGCACTATATTTTTGTAAACAAGAATTCGAAATGTGTGTAGTTTTATAAATGTTGAAGTGTTAAAATACAAGGTAGATTTTAAAAACAATTTCTTTGGTAGAATAGAATCGGACAGAATCTTCCTGTTTGGTAGAGCTCTAGATTCCAGCTTCACCTAAAATCTGAAACTTATAGGCTAAAATAAAATGAATTAAGTTTATATTTTTAGTCTAAAATATAAACAAAATGATCCATCTAAACACTCTTAATGTACTCATAGCTCCAGCTTCATGAATCTGGTGAAGCTAAAATTTTCAGCTTCACCAGATTCTCAGAATCTGGAGAAGCTAAATCCCTGCCAAACAGGCCCTTATATTCTACATCGATTCTATGATTTACGATCCTACAGAAAAACCTTTGATCCGATTCAAGATCGCAATTCTAGCATCCTTGTCAATATAGTTTGTTGTCAACCTCATGATCCTACTTAATTCTGAGCACGATCCTACCCGATTCGATGCAATACTTCCTTCAGGATCACGATTCTATGAAACTTCCAATCTATGTCATTTTGGCTCCAAGAGGTTGTAGGATCTAACAAGGATTTAAATTGTGGTTTGTGGTCTGTGGCGGTGAGGAGTAAAAAAAGCTATCGCGGCTAAAGCAGTCTATCACAAAAGATATGCGACATATCATGACTTACTATAATATACATACTATTTACTATTGCAAGTATGTGGTATCGATAATTTATATATAATAAACTATATTTATATTTGAAGTGCATGTTAGGATTGTTATATGTAGTCATACAATATGTAACAAAAAATAATCTATATAATTGTGTAAATCTAGGAGATGGATTTGGATTTTAACAAATATTTACTATTTCTAGGAGCTAAATTAATTCAATTTAAGTATAACCAATATGATAAAAGAATAAGATCATGAACAAAACACAATTAATGTTTAGAAATATAAAGAGAATTGACACAAATAGCATAGCAGAACTATCGTGGCTACAAAAATAGCAATCGATATAGCGGCTATAGCAGTTGTAGTTGTATTCGCAGAATTTTATTCGCGTAGTGGACTATTTAAATCATTGAGATAGTATAATCCTGAATTTTTCTAAAAATAATATTTTTTAAATAATTTTATGAAAATAATATACTGAAGCAAATTTTAATAAAAATACACCTCTATCTCCAATTCAAAGGTCTGTTTAGTCGCGAATTGAATTGGTGGATAGACTATTTTGTTGTGGATTTATTTGGTTGACAATAAGACTTCTGTCGCTATTTCAAATGGCGACAAAGCTTTTATATTTTGTAAAATTTTATTTAGGTATATTATTTTTTAAAATTATTTTTAAAATGTATTATGAAAAATAATTCGTACAATCCCACAATCCTTACTGACAACCTACTGCATGGGACGTCCCGATTTGCATGTTAGTTATACCCGCTTCTCCTCGTGGAAGAAGTAACGCATGAGTAATAAGCAAGGCAGTTCTGTTTGCATATCGAGGTACAAAACGAAAATTTTTGTTCGATCCGTAAGTGCATATCATAACTAAGCGGGCCGGTTTGTATGGATCCGAAGTGTAAGGACAAAGTTACTCTCCTTGGGAGTAGTATACTACTATCAAGTGGGTATGTACTCTCCTCTCTATAACGAATAGACAGAACTCATGCGGTCCGTTTCAAGGGAATGGAAACTTCTGAGCTGATCGGGCATGGCTCCTGGGTTGGAAAGGAGACTTTCCTAGACGCAATGCTTGTACCATTAGCCAGAAGGCGCAAGCACAATTTAGGGGGTGTTTGGGACAGCTCCAGCTCCACCAAAATCTGTGGAGTTGGTGGAGCAGGGTATTTCTAGCTCCAGAAATTTATGGAGCTGGAGCATGGGAACATTAGCCTTAGGTAGATCATTTTGTTTACATTTTAGACTAAAAATATAAACTTAATTCACTTTATTTTAGCCTATAAGTTTCAGCTCTGAGATGGAGCTGGGATCTGGAGCTCTCTCAAACAGGGCCTTAGACTGGAATTCATTTAGCAAGCGGCAAGAAAGTGCGTGACGGGCTGACAGTGCATACGGAATTCAGCCTTAGGGCAGTCCTAATGCATATAGTTTCTATAACTTCCATGTCATCTAGACACTACATGTAGAAACTATGCTCCCAATGGATAATTTCTTCAAAATAAACTCTCATCCAATCTCCTCTTTTCTCTTATTTTCTCACCCAATCCCCTTTTTCCCTTTCTTGGTACTTGTGTAGAAATGGTTTCCTTCTCTTTCATCATTAACTCTACCTCCACATCACCATTTTGCTTACATGGCAACCTAATTAATGCTATGGAAACTATCCTAGTCATCCCATTGGGATTGCCCTTACGCCCTCCGGCGTGCAGGCGTCTTGTGATTCCGAAACCACGCTGCTGGTGCCAGCGGTTGGTACGCGACTAGGCGCCGGCGCACCTATTCTTGTGCTTTTTACTGCCACAGTAGAACGCGACCAGAAGCCATGCTTTTTCTTAGGCCCTGTTTAGGATGTTTCAAGCCAGCTTCAGTTAAAAAAAATTCAGTAAACCTCTTTAAACAATCCAATTTTTAAACGGATTTTGATATAACCTAAAAGTTATATATAACTAGCAAAAATCAAAAGTTGAAAGCGGGATTGGATCTACTTTTGCAGCTTATTGCTATGAAAAATTAGCTATTTGTTAAACAGTCTCTTGTAAAATGTTACAACCATATTTTCAGTTAGGAAAATCAAAAGGCAGCTTTTCAAAACAGCTACAGATCCCCAAACAAATCCCCTTAGTCGTTCGTTTTTTTAGCCGTATGTGTACTATTTTATTTAAATTTGGCTTTCTTTCGTGCGCGTTATAAAAATAATTCTATTTTTTATCATAAAAATACCGTATGTTACCTTCCGCACTCCCGCACTGAGGAAGCAATTACCACAGTCTAGGAGCTCAGTGAGCCACCGAAGCTAGCGAGCTCCCAAAGCATGGTAGGCGCTTCCATGGTTAGAGATAGAACTATTTTTACAATTATATTCAGAATAGGGCTAGATTTGAAAAAAAAATTGTCATAAAGTCAGAAAAGTGATGATTCCTTTTTTTTTTTGTGCTCTCACACTTTTTTTTGAAATCTGATCCCTTTGCAAATAAAATTACTAAAATAGCCCTCTTCTCCGATGTGAAAGTAGCTACAGCTCACCTGCCGTACCCGTGTACAGCACCTGCCACACACCGGGACGATGGCAGGACCATGCCACGCCTGTCACGGCATGCATACATTGTATCTGGCTCTACCACGATGGGTCTGTCCACCTGCCGCGATGCTCAATGCTCCCACGGTACCGATGATTTGCCATGGTACGGAGATGTGGTAAATGACATGTGTCGTTTGTTACGTCTCTTCTCGGTAGTGAATTGGCTATTTTGAAAAAAAAACGTTTGTACGATGGTTAAATTTGTTAAGGGGCTGTTTGAGGGTTGTGCTTCAGATTTGGGCCAAAAACTCCCCTAAATAGCATGACTGCAAAATAGCTGGGAAGTTAAGCTACAGCAAAAGTACCCTCAAAAGCAGCTGGCGCTAGGGAGGAGATTTTTAGCTGTAACTTCGCTTGACCGCCTCCCCGATCTCCACTGCCCTGCGTCGTCGCCTCCACGTCACCTCCCCACTCGTCCACCACTGTGCTTTTCTAGGTTACTGCCTCCCCACTCGGTAGCTCCCTAAAAGTTATAGCTGCAATAACTAATTTACCAAACGATATAATTAGAAATGGCACAATCATCAACTATAATTGCTTCACAGTTCAATAAATTAAAACAGCTTTTCAATCTGGACAGAGCTCCTCAAACAGGCTTAAAACAAATGCCCGGAGCGGGAAAAAAAACCACCCGGAACGGCTGCGGGTCTCGTGAGGCCAACCGATCGGGGGTTTTCTGGGGGAGTGGGCCGCCAATTTGGGCAGACAGTGTAAGAGGCTACACTTGCGGAAGGCATCGCACAAGGCTGGGTCCGGCCTGCAGGTGCTGTTTGACGCAACCTCAGAAACACGTGCCGCCGCTGGTGCGCCGGCGGACGCCCGGCGCGTAGCTTTAATTGTGCCGAACGGCGAACGGGACGGCTCAGGCTGGCCGTGCCGTGACTGCAACCTTCTCGGATGTCGCAGGCGTCGCGTGTCGGCGTGAGCGCTGTGCCTGCCCAGCCGCGTCGTGGACCTCGTGGTGCAGGGCAAGTTCTCTGCCCATTCAGAGGTTGCACATGAAGTAGTCACGGCTTATTCTCAGTCCGCGCATATATAAGTGTGATGCTAGTTACCTATATATTTTATCACATAAGATTTTTACTGATATGAAAGAAAAAAAGGGTGAGAGAATATAGATGCCTCATAGTAAAAATATAATCATATAGACAATATAAAATACCATTACGTAAGTTATTGTATATAATAGAGCTCTTTTACGGTACATTAAATTCAACATAAATCGTTCATTCTTTTTATCCAATGGATCAAATTAGCTAGAATTTATTTATACTTCATCTGATAGTAAAATAGTAGAAATACTCTTAACAAATCAACGATTAGATCTAAATTTACTAACTATTATATACTACCAGTATATTGCACCATAAAATTTCTCATATAATAAACACTTTTTTTATACCATATTTAAAAGACTGTAGAATCTCATAGAGACAACTTTAAGATGTCATCTATTGGAGAAGTTATCTTCAGTTTTTTTTAGATGAGATGAAAGAGTATATAGATAGCAGTCGTCTTTACTAATGTTCATGCTCTCGTGCTTAGAGACTAATACAAGTTGACAGAAGTTTTTCAAACCTTTGATTAGGAGAGAAGGTTCAGCTGTGGTAGGGCAGATAACTGTTATGACAGATTTCCTTACTGCCGAACAACTTGAACTGGCTTTGAAAGTGATGTTTCCAAGTCAATTGTATTGGTCTGCCAAGACACACAGCCCTGGCCTATTTCTGATGAAGTTTCCAAACAAGGAAAAGCTGGATGATGTGGCTGTCTATCCTGAATGAAAGATGAGGGGTTTTGGGGCTTCAGCTCATACAGCTCTGTAGTCTTCTTCTACTATGGCCGTAACCAGGCTATACACTGTTTGGATCAGGGTTGAGGGGGTTCCAGATGACTTGAAGAATTACAAAGCTTTATGTGAAATTGGTTCAACTATAAGGTGCAATTCATGAAATAGATATGCCTTTGCTTTGAGCCATGGCCATTGTGAGGATAAACGTAGATGCGAAAAGTATTATGAAGATCCCAGCTACAACTGAAGTAACTATCCCACCTATTATCTTCGAGGTGTACATCAAAGTTGAATCAGTGGTAGAAATTGGAGGGGTGCTCAGAGGAGGTCCTGGTGAAATTGTCTGTGACTCCAGTGCAAGACCTAGCGATGTGCAACTTGACAGGGAGGGATCCAAAAAAGACAGAGAAATGAAGATAATATGATGAATATTTCAACTCAGTAAGATGTGCCTGGTACAAGTGAAAGTAAGAAGGTGGATGAAGTGATAGGGGCTGAACTACTGCAGCAACAACAAATTGAAAAGACACAGAACTTGCTATTAAGCTACAAGAAAAAGAGGCCAAGATGGCACTACAGTTAGTCAATCCTACATCAGTTACTGCAATCAATGATGAGGTCAAAGGGAACGGGGATCAATCTGTGGAGTTAGTGAGTGTGCTTATTCAGGAGGAACGTATTGATGAAGGAGAGAAGATTGCTCAAGGAGAAGGGGATAGGCCACATTTCACCGACAGTGAAGACACTGAAGAGCAGAGAGATACTCAAGAATCTGAAGACTTTGCCAAAAGTATTGTTCAACTAGACAACATTCAGGGGGATGAAGAGGATCATCATGAAGCAGCAGCACCAAACAAGAAGCCTAAGTAGATGAGGGATTACAGTAAAGCCTTGAAGATTGGACTTCCAGGTGGGAAGCTGGACCAGAAAGATGCAGTTCCAAGGAGTGACAGACTCAAAGAATATGAAGACATGAACGTACTGGACAAAGCTAAGGAGAGATCTGCTGCTAAAAATCTAGGTGGTCATACAGGTAATATGCATAAAACAAATCATACTCTTCTGGATATGTCAAATTGTGATTTAATAGACATGGCTTCTGATCTAGGAGTGTGTATTGGGAATAACAGTGAGTAACAAGGTCAATTCATTGGTGTTTTAAAAATTGTGGAACAAGCTAGAGTTAACCTTTTTCTGGAACAAAAGAAACAAAAAAGGCAGAAAACCTGAAGAACATTCAGAGCAGGTTCGTCTTGATACTGTCATTCTTCAGGAGTTAATCATTGATGAAGATGAGGATGATACTTTATCCCTTGAAAATGCCTATGCGTCTCGGTTACAGTAGGCTATGATAGGGAGGAAAAAGAAAGAAGGGTTTCCTGTTTTTAGGGTTCAGACCAAAATCAGGAGAAGATCTATCTTTCATCATCATTTGAAATGAAGGGGGACTTTTGGACTGTAGGGGTTTAGGACACCCTGAGGGCAACAAAAAAAAAAGGTTCCTAACAGAAATGATTGCAGAAGAAATTTGGTTTTCAAGAGACCATGAAAAAACCATTATCAGTGGGAATCAAGATATGTTATGGTATTGTCTCCTCCTAAAGGCAAATCAGGTGGCCTCCTGGTAGGACTGAACATCTTAACTTTTGAGGTTGGTGAAATAGATTAAGGAAATTACTGTTTAAGAATGCTACTACTTAACAAATGGTTTCAAGTGGAACCTAGTAGTTGCTTATGGAGCAGCACAAGCGGAAGGGAAGGAAATTTTCCTGACTGAACTATCTTAGAAAAATAAATTCCCTATCCTCATGGAGTCATGGGTGGTGATTTCAATATCATAAGACGAGATGAGGAAAAGGACAAGCCGGGTGGCTGTAGTAAATAGAGTTTCATATTCAATGCAATCATTGAAACTCATGTTTTAAGGGAAATAGTTATGAGTAGGAGAAATTTCACTTGGGGTAATAGCAAAGACAATTCAACGTTTGAAAAACTTAACACGATTTTAGGCAGCCAACTTGGGAGATAAAATTCCCTTATGTCACATTTAAAGCTCCCTCTGGGAGGTGTTTCTATACATCTCCTCTTAATACAAGTTACATAAATTTTGAAGCAAGTGAAGAGGTAAGTAATCGTTATCTACTTTTCATTCATGTTTTAATATTTGTGCAACTTTTAAAAAATGTATAGAAGCACCTCTCGCTCTTGAAAGGGCTTTGTCCGATCATGTATCCTTGTTGCCTCACACTGGTGAACAAATTAAGAGAAATTCAATGTTTAGATTCGAATTGTGTTGGTTGGAGAGGGGAGATATTTATACAATTGTGAAAACTCTGGAATAAATCCCCTAGAAAAGGCTACAACATTGACTATTGGCAAGATAACATGAGGAGACATAGAAAAAGGTCTCAAAGGTTGGAATTTGAATGTGGAAACCCCTTGCGGTAAAAACCGCCGGCGCACAATGGCTTTATCACTATATAAGAAGATGTTTACAATGAAGTTCTTGCTTTTTCTAGGACTATAGGGACATATTTATAGCGAAACATAACAGATCGTGTAGGAGTAGATTTGAGATGAAATAGGAAATGAATTTGTATCATACTCAAGCTCAACAATCTCCACCATGAGATAATTCTTGTTGTAGCCAAAATATAATACGAATCTCCTTGAAACAAATCATCATGAACATCTTGAGCACCAAAAGTCCAAAGGACTAATCTGAACAAAAAAATTTAAAACAGTCTTATCCAAAACGCTTCTCATATGCCAAAATGCCACCTATGGCTCTTGATAGATAGCAAAGAACTCAAATAATGTATATTTCATATGCTCCACCTGGAACACAAAATTTGGCAAATAATGCTTATTGAAAGAGCAACTTGCATGTGTAGTTATTACATAAGTTAAACTGCCAACTTCAAAGATAATTAAATTTCATGACATGGTTAGAACTGCTCCTGCAAAATTGTCAAGATGAAAGGAACTCCTATTCCGTCAATGAAGTATAAATTGTAGTAGACCCCTCATATCGAGCTATGTTAATTGGACAACATTGTAGCATCTACGCGGAAGCAAACTCCTTGCATTTCAATCCTTCATCTCAAACTGATATTGGAGCAAAACCTTCACTTTTAAACAGTAAAACTCTAGAGAGTATAATGCTAGCTACCATCAGGGTGTTATCAAATTCTTGAGAATTATTATTTCTAAAGCCTTCGTAATAGCCGCACAAATAATCCAAAATTTCAACTTATCCAAAAGGTGATTGAATACCAAATTCAATTGTCTCCTCAACTAACATTCCTTATTTTTCAAAGTCTCCTCAATCAAGTGTAGCCCAAATTAGCACATTATGTTGAAAGCCTATACTCTATCTTAGACTCTATATGTGCGTATCTTGCCAAGTAACCCGTAGTAGATAACAGATTGTCGAAGAAATCGCCAATGATTAATCCCGCGTGGATGCCACCAATAATAGGCATAGCGGCTTGAATTGTAATGAAATCAATCTCCAACAGAAGTATTACGATGATCGACTATGGTAAAAGATTGTCGATGGAGATGGCCTAGATTGGTGCCTAGGCATGGCGCTGAACAGCGTGGGCAATAGTGTTGATGAACTTTTAGAGCTGGAACAGTCACTGAGGTAGAGCACAGGTCAACACTTAGTATGGAGTCATGGAACGGAGTTGAGGTGAGTTGAAATCTCTGAATTGAGACTTTTAAATCTCCTGGTATATTTAGGCCTGGGCATTCGGTTATTTCGGTTTGTACGGTTCGGTTTTTTCGGTTTTTCAAAATTTCGGTTTTTGGGTTTTGGAAACCGAACCGAAACCGAAATTCCATAAAAACCGAACCGAATTAACCGAACCAAATCGGTTCGGTTAATTCGGTTTTCGATTAACCGAACAACTGAAACTCACTCAACGCCTCAACTGAATGAGTCAATAGCACAACACAACTTTGAACAATAATAGCACAAGTTGCACAACTGAATGAGCCATCGACCAATGACCGAACGGACAATAAATCTAAAGCGACAATACATTTAGAAACGAAATCTAACTTAAAACTTACACATAGTACTTAACTTAACAGTTAACACATAACACATAAAAGCTGAATGAGCACAACACATAACTTTGAACATTTGAACAATAGCACAATGCCGTGAGCCAATACACCACAACTGAATGGTGAATGAGTCAACGAGACAATGACCGAAGCTTACACATAAAACTTAACACATAGAGCTTAACACAGAAGGTAAGTCCGAACACGAGTAGTGACAACAAATCTAAAGCAGGGCTAGCGACATAGAGCTTAACTCATCGGTCATCACAATGACGAGACAACAAATCTAAAATGCGAACAATAACACAATTGCACAACCTAAACTGAAAAGCTAAGTCCAGTTCGAGATTCGAAATAGCAAAACTAGCAAAGACATCATCTCTACATCACCATATGGTCTTCTTGGTCAGATTCGAGATTCCAGAATAGCAAAACTAGCAGACGGAGCGAGTTCTGGTCGGAGCAGACGGAGCGAGCTCTTGGGCTGCGGAATGGCGGAGTCATGGCCCTTGGCTCCTCGCGGAGGAGCTGGTCGCGGCGATCGTGAGTCACGGAGAGCTGGAGGTGGAGGTTCAGATCGGCGCCGAGGCAAGGTGGAGGCAGGCGCCGGGCGGAGCGAACGCCGAGCCTGGAGGACCGAACTCCATGCGGCGGGCGGAACGCCGAGGCGATGGAGGGCGGGCGCCGAGGCGAGCCGGAGAATGGAGCGCCGAGCCGGTGAGGCGGTGACCTGGGGGCTGGCCGGCTGGGGCCTCGGGCTAGGGTTGTGGGGAATTGGGGGGAATGGGGGCGGCGGAATTGGGACCGAGGGAGCAGGGAGGAGTCACGGGGATTGAATTAGGTCATCGCGAGGTCGAGTGAATTAGTCGAAGTCGGCGCAAATCGTTTGTGTATTCGGTTTATTCGTTTTTCGGTTTCTTGAGTTCAAAACCGAACGAATCTAGTAAACCGAGCAATGACAAAATAAAAACCGAACAGAACAAAAACCGAAAAAACCGAATTTTTCGGTTAATTCGGTTCGGTTCGGTTCGGTTTTTCGGTTTCGGTTAAATTATGCCCACCCCTAGGTATATTCCTTTCTTCTTTTTTTTCTATTCCTTGCTTGCGTAATACAGCCTCTAGGAGCAATTAACTAGTCATACGCATAACATTGAGACCAGCAATCAGCCTAGCATCCTTGATTCCTTGGTGAACTGCCTCTAAGTTAGGGGTGGCAATTTTAGCCATTGGTTCGGGTACCCGCGGGTACCTGACCTGATTAGAGCGAGCACAGTTAGCATTTGAGACCTATGGATTTTTGGGTTCGGGTACCCGATAAGGTCATAGGATGGGCGTGGATATTAATTTGTATCCATAGTTATCCATTGGGCATCCTATGTCATGCGGGCCCTAATTTTTATAGATACAAATGAAATAAACCTGTAAGGTTGTAGCTTTCTCCGTTTCGCCTATCGTCAACCCGTCCTGCGCTCCTTTCCCCTCAAATACCCCATCGATAGATCAGATCAGATTGACTCGGCAAACCCTAACTACTGGCCTCCTGCGCCTGGCCAATCATCAGCGCTGCAACCCCCCAATTCCCTCATGCCTCGGCCCTCTGTCCTCGGCTAGTTGCAGTCGACTCAGTACCTCGGCGACTCCTCTCCTCCAGTCCTCCTGCACGGTTGCGCCCAACCGACCATCGCAAGACGCAAGTCCACAACACCCATTCCCCTGGCGGCCGGCTCCCCCTATGCCTTGCCGCCGAAAGTGCACCTTGTGGCCTCCACTCACCTCCCCTGCAAACGACAGCTGGCAGTAGCCCTCCTCCAAGCTCAAAGGTAACGGTACATCTCCGAATCTTCCCCTTAGTGAAGAATAGAATTGTTGTTACCTCTCAGTTGAGCCTAGGATAGGCTTTTGAATGAAATTTAATGGTCAAAGCTAGAGATCTTGTTGATGTCAGAGACGGTGCTTTAGAAATTAGAATCTAGCATTCAATTTTATTTGTAGTATTATCATATCTACAGTATTTTGAATGTATCTGTCTCTCAGTCTGTATCACTAGCAATGGACCTTTGTTCATGATCGGTTGATGTATCCCATGCCATGCCACTACCATCCTTGTATCTAGAGAATTGGAATATGCCATCTTAGTATGAGAACTGGAATGCTAGTATGAGAATGACATATTATCCTCTCTGTCATGTGTGTGGAATGGCAATTCAACTGTAGTTGTCTTCCTATCATGATGATATGTGATGATTTGTTGGTACTATTAACTTTCTGCATTTTCTGAGCTTTGTTGTAATCGATATACTGGTACTCAGCAAATTGATTTGGGCAAGATGGTTTCTCAATTAAGGGAAGCTTTCCGAAGCTAATACTCTAGCCAGTGATTATGCTCTTTGTGATGGGGTTCATAGCAGGTGGCTTCATTCTTGGTGCTGTTCACAATGCAATTATGCTGATAGTTGTTGTGGTGATATTTGGTTTTGTTGCTGCACTTGTGATTTGGAATGCTTGGCAGGGAAGGAGAGGAGTGATTGGGTTTGTCAATCTCTATCCTGATGCTGATCTCAGAACTACAAAAGATGGACAGTATGTAAAGGTTACAGGGGTATGTGAAATCTTGGTGACCTTGTTCTCATTATTCTCATTAGTCCCTTCAATCAATTGTTGTGCAATGTCATTATTCATCCTATTTCTTCTAAGCGTGCGTTAATTCTTTTGCACTTTTGGTTAATAACACTATCATGAACATAGTTGACGATTAAATTGTTCTCGTTTGGACTTTGGGATGGCATATGTACAAAGCCTATATTACATAGCTTTCCTTTCGTGTTCTTTTCTGTCATATATGTGCTTTGGACTAGACTTGCATAGTATCGGGTTCGAGTACCCATTGAGTTTGGGTGTAGGTATAGATCCGTGCCCGTGAAGTCTAGTGTGTTCGGGTGGGTGGCACGGTTTTGGATTTCGGATTAGGGTGGACGCCAGTCGTACCCAGAGGTACCCATCCGATTGCCATCTCTACTCTAAGAGTTGTTGAAGTAAGTAGGAACTGTGACAACATCATTCTTGATGGTGGTGCCGAGGTAGGCTTCAGCAATCTCACACATCTTGATGAGGACCATGGAGGAGACCTCTTTAGCTACAAACTGCTTCTCCTCACCCTTGTATTGGATAACAATCATAGGCTTATCTCCAGGTCCAGCAATTAACTTGAAGGGTGATACTTTAATGTCACTCTGGTTCTTGGTTGCATTGCCAATGAGCCTCTTAGAATCGGTGAAGGCAACATAGGAGGGCGTGGTGAGGTTGCCCTGGTTGTTGGTGATGATCTCGACGTGGTCGTGCTGCCACACGTCGACGCATGAGTAGGTGGTGCCCAGATCAATCCTAATCAACGGACCCTCACCCTTGCCCTCCATCTTAGTTGCTTGCGCTACAGATGGGTAACGGTGGCTAGGGTGCTTCTTGCATGTTGTATTGTAGAAGCCATAAGATGGCCACCCGAAAGTTGGCTGGATGTTGTGCGGGTGCCACCCTTAGGAGTCTCCTCCTAAGGGGCAGTGGTTTGGATCTTGAACCCTATGCTCTGGTACCACTTGTTACAAATGCGCGGCAAAAATATATGATGAAAGGAACGGAGACACAAATTTTACGTGGAAAACCCTTATGGAAAAATCACGAGTGCACAATGGCTATATTACTATATAAGGAGATGTTTATAATGAAGCTCTTGTTTTTCTTATGAACTACAGGGATATATTTAGGAGTAGATTTGAGATGGGGTAGGAACGAATTCGTATCACACTCAAACTCAACAAATTTCATGGAGTCAAAACAGAGCTCGGATGAAAGTTGAGCTTGCAAAAATACTATAAAATGGATGCAAAGATCCAAAGCGAAAGAGATTACTAAGGGGGATTGAAATACAGAATATTACCATCTTAAAGCAAATGGAAGGAAGAGAAGAAACAAAATCTTTTCCTTACACAAGGAGGAAGGTGTGATAGGAGACCAATTGTTAGAATACATAGCAAATTTCTATAAAAAGTTGTTTAGTCGCTCAAATCACACAAATATTCATTTTGAGGATTTGGAAATAGATAAACTTTCTGACATAGAGAGAGATGCATTGACTCATTAATTCACAATGTAAGAGATAAAAGAGTTTGTTTTCTCTATGGAACATAACAAAGCCTTCGGTCCTGATGGGTTTCCCATTGAATTTTACCAACAGTTTTGGGAAATCATTAAATGAGACTTGAAAAGGCTATGTGATGACTTTCATTGCTTCACAAAGGAATACTACCAATAGAGCGGCTGAATTTTGGCATTATATCTCTTTGCCCAAGAGTAAAGATTATGCTACTATCCAAAAATACATACCTATTTATTTGCTAAATGTGTAAAATGTTCTCTAATTGACAATTAGACTGAGAAAGGTAATACAAGAGTGATTTCATTCACCCAAACAGCCTTCATTAAAAGTGTGAGACGAAGATAGGCGATCAGAGGGGGAGAATGATCAACAATAATTTTCCCCTACCTATTGGACAGAAAGAATTAATCAAAACCTCACTTTATCAAAGAGTAGCGAAAGAATACATTTTTGATAAAATCATCCAGGGGTGGCACTATTGAAGTCTAGAGTCTGGTAGTACCAAAATGAATAGTGAAATCAGGATGAACAGGAAAATCAACACGATTTCAAATCCAAGAATTGATGTAACTTTTGATCGACTGATCCAAAACCCGTAAAACTTTACATGCACCTTCCTATTGATGTCAGGAACCTACTATAATCATCAATCAAAGAAAATGACCTTAAAGTTCCAATATTTTTCAAATTTAAGGAAGATTGCACCAAAATCGGGTCAAGACTACAAACTTCAATCTAAGCTTGCTCATGGAGATTTGATGATTAAAATAATCTTAGATAATCTCTCACATGTCACAGCAAGTAAGAACAGCAAAGAAACAATCCTCAAATGTGCAAGAATAAGATCTATCACGAATCTTTCTCTTTTCAAGCCCAAGACCGGTTTCTTACAAAAAATTTGGAGATCATGCTAAAACTTGCCTAGATGATTGAGATACGATCTATAGAGAATTCATCTATCAATCATTCATCTTTGGCAATACAATATCAAGAAAGAAAGAAATCAAGGAGAGATAAAAAAACTCAAGAAAGGAGGAGACCAAAACTTAAGCAAGAACACGAGCATGAATTTGATTTATATTTCATCTTGAGAGGAATGGTTACAAAGCCACACTTTCAGGTGGGCAAAGCTCAAATGAGCATAAGAAAATAAAAAATCCTTCTCCAAGATTTAACCCTAGAGGCATTCCTCCACCCTCTATTTATAGCAAACTAGACACAATCTCCACTCTTAGATGAACTTCTTAGCTCTCAAAAACCTCATCAAGGGTTGAGATTCACTTTCTCCCTCATACATGGGCTAACCCAAAACTCAACAACATAACGGGTTTTAACCATTTAACACTAACTTAACCACTACTCCAATCGCTAGCCCTTAATCCAACGATCCTCCTTTCCTTGAGTAACTCATCCATCCACTTGTCATCCCACTTGCAGCAACTCCCTGGTTTTAGTTATCTTCCAGTGACACTTTGACCGTTTGGACCTCAGCTCTACTAACCTAATTCCGATCTCCTCTGCCTCACCATCACCTACCTCTAAAGTCATGCAACCATCTCAGACAAGCAAAATATCACATAGTATTGCCCAACATAATATTAACCAATAACTGTATCAAATATTTCATTCTGAAAAATAATTACTGCTTTACAAAAGCCGATGTACCGCAACCCCGATACTACCGCTTCATAGAGGCCGGTAGTACCGCCTTCACTGACACCAAAAAAACCATTTTGTAAAATAATTACTGCCTCTCAAAACCTGGTAGCACCGCAATCCTGGTGCTATCACCCTCACCATGTCGGTGGTACCGCCCTCAGCTCAAATTGCTCAAAACTGAAACAAATTCAATTTCAACTCAAACCTGAGCACCACAAGCTCAAATGTAGTCAAATACTCATCACAAACATTGGTAGATCACCATATGGTCTATCAGAAAGAAGAGATATTATGGAAGGTGTCTTGGTTTTACATGAGGTCATCCAAGAGGTACACAGGAGGAAAATGTCGGGAGTGCTGCTGAAAATAGACTTTGAGAAGGCATGATAAGGTTAGATGGCCTTTTTTTGCATCAATACTTCAAACAAAAAATTTCGGAGATGTCTGGAGTGATTGGATGATGAAAGTTGTGAGAGGGGGTCAAGTGAAGATTAAGGTACATGATGAAATTGGTCCATATTTCACAACACATGTAGGATTGAGAGGTGATCCGTTATGGCCTTTGTTTTTTGATATAGCAGCAGATGGGCTAGCTTTATTGATCAAAAGAGCTCAAGCTACACGAATGGTTCCTCATTGGATTTTGGGGGGGCATTGTTAGCCATAGCCATTTGAAACCATTCTAGTGTTTTTGAGCAAATGTCGAGAAATCGACTTTCATAAAAGTGAGATTTATTGTATGGGGGAGGCAATGAATCGAAAAGATATTTATGAGGAAATATTCACTTATAATCAAGGGTCTTTTCCTCTTACCTATTACCTATTTTGGGATTCCTATAGATTATAAAAGGTTGAGAAACTGTCATTGAAAGAAGGCAGAAAACAAATTTGAGAAGAAATTAGCCTGCTGGCAAGCAAAGTTGTAATCAATTCGTGGGAGGCTCATACTAGTTAATTATAGTTTAAGTAGCATTCCAATGTATACGATATCTTTTCCTCCTGTGCCAGAAGGGGTTGTTAAGGGGATGGATTACTTCATATCTCGTTTCCTATGTCAGGAGAATAAAGGGATTAAAAGGGTACCATCTTGTCAATTGGCCGGCCTAAGGAACAAAGAGATCAGGGTGTTTTAGACCTTGAGACCATGAACAAGAGTTTTGTGGGCATGTGGTTATGGCACCTGGAAAATGGGGATGGAATGTGGCAACAATTGCTCATAAGAAAATACTTGACATGCACGCAGTTGGGACAGGTCCTCAGAAATGTTGGCGACTCACACTTTTGGAGTGGGCTCATGGAGGTTATAGATGCCTTCTTGGCACATTGTAAGAGAAGAATATAGGGGATCGTACAAAAACCGGATTTTGGGAGGACTGCTGGTTGAATGGTTCACCTTTAGCCTTGCAATTCCCAAGACTATATAACCTGACATTTACATGGCTGTGAAAATGTCTCAAGTTTCATTCCTCAGAAATTGATTTGGCATATTAAGATTCCCCTTAGGATTAAGGTTTTTACTTGGTTGGTACTTCGGAATAGCATCCTTACCAAGGATAACCTGCTAAGGAGGGGGTGGAAAGGTGATGAGAGGTGTCAATTTCTGCGGTTCTTCTTAATCCATTGATCATCTCCTTTTTGCCTGTCCTCTTGCTAAATACGTTTGGAGAGTAGTAGCTTGTGCTCTGAATTTTCACTCTCTACCTGGTAATTGCCATCAAATGCTTGGTTCTTGGGTGGATGGTTTCCCCAGAAAACACAGGCAATTGATGTTGGTAGGGTGCGCAGTCATTATTTGGATAATTTGGAAGACAAGAAATGCCACTTGCTTTCAGAACCAAAGGCTTGAAGATCCAGCTGCACTGATCTTTACCATGTGCTCTTGGCTTGACAACTGGGCAATCTTGCAGAAAAAGGAGGAAGACCGCGGCATGCTGCATTAAGGAGGCGAGCAGATCAAGAAGGTGGCTATGGAGATTTTTCATCGTTCGAAAGGATGGGCGCCGACGTCAAGAATGATTTGCGATGTGATTTTCCTTCGTGTCTGCGAGTATTGTGGGTCAAGCTGGTGATGCCTGTAAACTAGAAATCCCCTTGTGCTGTTAGGGGTATAGAGTTTGTTCGCCTTAGGTTTAATCGCTGTTAGCTGGCGTCTGCGGTCTTAGGCGGCGCATGCCATGTGTTTGTTCATTAGCCTCACCCATTGACCGGGTTTTTGTGACTCTTGTTTCACTGCATTTCTTTCCCTTGAGCTTCTTGTTGAGTTCCTACTTGCCACACTAATAGCTTGTTTGATGCATTTTCCTAGTAAGCTATGTTCTTCTTAAAACATTTTCTACATATTTTTTTGGCATGGCAGGATATGATCTCGGTACAATGACTGTAAATTGACACATATAACTATTGCACTTTTCCTTGATATGGGAATTGGGGAGTTTCATGTTTGTTTTCATTTTGCATTCATTTTTATTCACTTGATGGCTCTAGATCAGATACACGCCTGCATGTGGGTTTAGAGTAGCTTCAGTATTCCGATTCAGTATTCAAGTCAAAATATTTTTTGGGGCAAAAAAAAGGAACCTGGAGTATGGTCTTTTTTTTAGGTTCAAAAACTTTTAGGGAACTCCTAATCCAGGATTATTGGGAGTTAAATTTTTAGGCACTGTTGGAGATGCTCTTATGACCCGGATCTTTCGTTTTCTTATCTTGTTCTGAACCTCGTGTAATTTTTGTTTCGTTAGTGGAATCAGTGATGGCCCTTCCCCTGCAGTTCTCTGAAAAAATCAATCTTGATTTCCTGAAGCGCGCATGTACGTACGTAGCCCACAGCTCCAGAGTCCAGACACACATGCTCAGGTGTTCATGCTAAACCATCGGAGAAGTGCATAGCGCATGCTCAAATCAAGAGATGCGTTCTACATTGAATGAACATAATATAAGTAATATTGAAAAATCCCAGAATGTACTCCCTCCATTCCAAAATATAAGGCACGCACGCATTTTAAGATTCAAACTTTGAAATCTTTGACCAATGATTTGTCTAACTATATAAAAATTTTGTGATATAAAAGTGATACCATTGAATTCATATTTAAAAGTACTTTGTAATGATAGTGATTTTGTTTGTATGAATGATATTGGATAAGAGAAATCAAAGGTCAAAGTGTAGTTTAGGAGACCGTGCCAAATCAAACCACGTCTTATATTTTGGAATGGAGGGAGTACAAAAGAAACTTCTATTGCAAATATGTAGGCTTGCATAGACAGACTCACTTAACAACAGGGGTGGATCTACCATTGAGGGGCTAGGATCTAGTGACCCGGCCACGTGTCATTGAGCCCTTTATACCTCGGTGGTAGATTAGCCTGGACCCTAGCCCCAGTGCTCATCCAGTCTGACCAGTCATCCGAAAACAAGTAGCCCGTAGAACACATGTCGGCGATGACCCCGACAACCAATTTTCCTGGATCCGCGCTTCGTTTACAAACAGAGCCAGATCATCAGGCTGACCGATGGCAATGAAACAGAACAGTGACATCTTCACAACGGAAGCACTTCTGCAGCCTATAAAAGAGAAAAAAATCTTCATAACGGCGGCATGACTGCAGTAAATGTGCCTACTGTTGCTTTGTCATGCATATGACCAAACCTACTTAAATGCACGCTTGGGCGGTTCCCTTCCCAGCTTCTGCTTGTCACTCATTTCATGCATGTCCCAGAAGGCCAGAACTCATAAGCACCCTGCTCAAGGAAACTGTAGAATGACAAGAAAAATACTCGTACTCTACTGTTCTTAGTAGTTCCATGATTTACCTCATGATGAAAATAACTGTAAGGTGCTACTATGTCACTAGTACGCAATTATGCAAGTATGGGGCACACGCATATGCTCCTGGTGAGACATGACTGAAGACGAACACTTCAAATCCATGTGTATATATATATATATCCTTCAGCTTCAGCAACAAAGAAGATCCGCAAGGGCAATCAACGCTGCAGTCTACACGACCAGAGCATGAATAATTAGCATTCCAGTCTACACGTCCTTAGCTGCTAAGTCGTGATCTGCTCGTGATTTGTATCACACTCCAACGACGAACAGAAGAACAAATTTAGGGCCTAGCTACTACAAAACAGAGTGAAGGGAACTTGCACGGGCTACACCGATCGACAAAGACAGGCTAGTGCAAATCAAGAAAGAACAAACCTTTGGCGGTATTCTTTGGCAATGCAATACATACACGCATGCTCACCATATGGATGGGCGCCGACGTCAAGAATGATTTGCGATGTGATTTTCCTTCGTGTCTGCGAGTATTGTGGGTCAAGCTGGTGATGCCTGTAAACTAGAAATCCTTGTGCTGTTAGGGGTATAGAGTTTGTTCGCCTTAGGTTTAATCGCTGTTAGAGCATCTCCAAGAGTACCTAAATCTGTTCCCAAAACCTAATTAAGGGTTTGATTGAAAAAACGTAGTCAACAGTCGTCATCCGTCCTCCTAAATATTCGACGCCCTAAACAAACGCCGTCCTCATTTCTCCGCGCCTCATCCGCTCCCAATCCAAATTTCGCGCCTCCGCGACCAAAGCGTCTGTGATTTCTTCGCGCCAAATCTTCCCCACCAGAGGTCGGCTCGATCGACACCGCCAGCTCCCCGACTTCCCAAGCGCATGAATCAACGCCGCCGCTTCTACCGCTCTCGTCGAGCATTCGACATCGCCGACTACCACGAACAACCTCCGGTCGTTCTCCTTCTCCGCGCACCATGCCGCAGCGATCGCGTTCTTAGCGGAGAAGCTCCTCGTGGAGAATCGCACAGGACAGGGGAAAAGAAGAGGAGGATCAAGAACTCGTATCAAGCAGTCAAGCGCAGATCCTCAAGAAAAATACCAAAAGATCAAGAAACGGAAGAAAAAAAGGGGCATCGATCGCAGGAAGGAGCACAACCAGGAAGAAAGAAAAGCCCAGCAAAAGGAGGAAAGAAAAAAATCAAAAAGAATGACGAGCAAGAGGGGCGTCTACAAAGGGGAGGAGGCGGCGGCTTGAAGGGTGCGAGTCGGCGTCCTCCTCATGGCGCTGACGCTCGCCCAGTAGCCATCGGGAGGGGGAGCTAGAAATCACACAGGGAGGAGTGATTCGAGATGCGTGGAATGGATGGATCTCTGACCCGGATCTTTCGTTTTCTTATCTTGTTCTGAACCTCGTGTAATTTTTGTTTCGTTAGTGGAATCAGTGATGGCCCTTCCCTGCAGTTCTCTGAAAAAATCAATCTTGATTTCCTGAAGCGCGCATGTACGTACGTAGCCCACAGCTCCAGAGTCCAGACACACATGCTCAGGTGTTCATGCTAAACCATCGGAGAAGTGCATAGCGCATGCTCAAATCAAGAGATGCGTTCTACATTGAATGAACATAATATAAGTAATATTGAAAAATCCCAGAATGTACTCCCTCCATTCCAAAATATAAAACACATACGCATTTTAAGATTCAAACTTTGAAATCTTTGACCAATGATTTGTCTAACTATATAAAAATTTTGTGATATAAAAGTGATACCATTGAATTCATATTTAAAAGTACTTTGTAATGATAGTGATTTTGTTTGTATGAATGATATTGGATAAGAGAAATCAAAGGTCAAAGTGTAGTTTAGGAGACCGTGCCAAGTCAAACCACGTCTTATATTTTGGAATGGAGGGAGTACAAAAGAAACTTCTATTGCAAATATGTAGGCTTGCATAGACAGACTCACTTAACAACAGGGGTGGATCTACCATTGAGGGGCTAGGATCTAGTGACCCCGACGTCCCCGTATCAGCCCTTTATACCTCGGTGGTAGATTAGCCTGGACCCTAGCCCCAGTGCTCATCCAGTCTGACCAGTCATCCGAAAACAAGTAGCCCGTAGACCACATGTCGGCGATGACCCCGACAACCAATTTTCCTGGATCCGCGCCTGCTTCATAAACAGAGCCAGATCATCAGGCTGACCGATGGCAATGAAACAGAACAGTGACATCTTCACAACGGAAGCACTTCTGCAGCCTATAAAAAGAAAAAAAAATCTTCATAACGGCGGCATGACTGCAGTAAATGTGCCTACTGTTGCTTTGTCATGCATATGACCAAACCTACTTAAATGCACGCTTGGGCGGTTCCCTTCCCAGCTTCTGCTTGTCACTCATTTCATGCATGTCCCAGAAGGCCAGAACTCATAAGCACCCTGCTCAAGGAAACTGTAGAATGACAAGAAAAATACTCGTACTCTACTGTTCTTAGTAGTTCCATGATTTACCTCATGATGAAAATAACTGTAAGGTGCTACTATGTCACTAGTACGCAATTATGCAAGTATGGGGCACACGCATATGCTCCTGGTGAGACATGACTGAAGACGAACACTTCAAATCCATGTGTATATATATATATATCCTTCAGCTTCAGCAACAAAGAAGATCCGCAAGGGCAATCAACGCTGCAGTCTACACGACCAGAGCATGAATAATTAGCATTCCAGTCTACACGTCCTTAGCTGCTAAGTCGTGATCTGCTCGTGATTTGTATCACACTCCAACGACGAACAGAAGAACAAATTTAGGGCCTAGCTACTACAAAACAGAGTGAAGGGAACTTGCACGGGCTACACCGATCGACAAAGACAGGCTAGTGCAAATCAAGAAAGAACAAACCTTTGGCGGTATTCTTTGGCAATGCAATACATACACGCATGCTCACCATATATATGCAGCATGTGTTGACTTGCTGAGAGTGAAATCAGATGACGATTCACGCAAGTGCTGGTTAAAGGGATTGAAGCCTGGTCCGAGGCCACCAGCCATGCACTGAACTGATGCACACATCTAGCAAAAGAAAATGCGTGATGGCGAGTTGCAGGGAGACCTTGAACCAGACAACAAACCCCTTAACCGGCCACTAACCCACCAGCGAAGTGTCGAGTTCGCTAGCCTCACGTACACCTAGTGACGACGCAGCGGAGAAAAAGAACGTGGAGTGGAATAGCTAGAGGCGATGAGAATTTTGTGACTGTAATGCATGGCAACCGGAAGCCATGGCGGCCTGGGGTTTATGAGGAGGGAAGGCCTGGGGGCCGTCGTCACTCGACAGTGTCCTGGACGGGTCACTAAATTCCCATTTATGGAGACATCACCGGGCGCGTAGCCGCTGCACCGGTCACTGGAAGGCACCATGTGTCTGCTTGTTTGAAGTTAACTTCATCATGTCTGAGGTTTCATATGCTACAGATTCTTATACGGATGTTTGATTTAGAGTCTGTTTGGTAGAACTTCAGATCCTAGCTTCACCTGAGATCTGAAACTTGTAGGCTAAAATAAAGCGAATTAAGTTTATATTTTTGATCTAAAATGCAAACAAGATGATCTATCTAAACACTCTTAATGCACTCACAGCTTCAAATCCACGGATCTGGTGAGGCTAGAAATACCCAGCTCCACTAGAACCATAGATCTGGTGAAGCTGGAGCCCTGCCAAACACACCCTTATTGTCATAGCTGTAATTTGCTACACTTTCTTAATTCTATGTTCTACACGTTATAGACTTAATTTTTGTTAAATTTTGCCACACTTGTACATCAAATTTGGTTACCACAAAAAGTATGGTAAACTACACTTACCTAAAATTAGTTACAGTAAAATTAGCTCCAAACCAAACATTTTTTATTGTTGTTTCTGTGCATCGTGCTGCCACGTCTGCTCGTTCCAGCTCTCTTCCCTCCCTGTCATGTACGCTCTTGCAGGTACAGCGTGCAATCATGTAAATTTTTTAATCCTTGTTCAACAACCATCCTGGATTGTGTTCCTGATGGTTGATGCATCACTCCGCCTAGGGGTGCAAACGGAGCGGATACTTCCCGACCGATCGAAGACTGAATTCGTTTAAAATCCTATTCGAATCCGAAAAAATGATATCCGGTTATATCCGAATTCGATCCGAATTCGAATCTGCCTATCCGAAAAAAATATGGGGTAGGATATGGGAAGAGAAGTATCCGATCCGTATCCGATCTATATCCGCATATCCGAGATATCCGAAAAATATCAGTGTAAATGAGTGCAATAGATATCCGATAACAGATCCGATAAACATAAACATTCTACTTCATATAAGTTCATATGTTGGTTGGAATTATACTTGGCTGCATATTATTCTTATATAGGGAAGGCAACTATTATTGAATTTGAAACACTTATATGTCTCCAAGGTTCTAGTAAAGTTTTGTGTATGGTTAATTGATTTTAATATATCGACATATATGGTTTTACGCTTTCACGCATTATCAGGCTAACTATTCAGTAATCGAGACTAACCGTGTCCGGAACGATCACGTATTAAGCTCAAGTATTCATGACCGAAGTAATTAAATATTAAGTATTGAATCCGGAGCTGTCCGTATCCGATTCTATATCCGAGAAAAAATTTAGAATAGGATACGGAATGAGCGAAATCCGTCCGTATCCGATCCGTTTGCACCCCTAACTCCGCCCCAAGAGGGGCTGACCTCTGATTTCATTAATCCACAGACAGTACGTGGTGAACTCTTTTACAGACAGGCCCAGGAAAGAAATGAAAATTACAGCATTGCCCTGCACAGATGGATATACCCAAGCTTCTACAATTTGTTGCCATGGGCGTCGGCAGGGTTAAAAAATTCGGCGAATTTCGGTGAAATTTCAGATTTCGGGACAGGTTGAAATTTGAAGTACCGGCCGAATTTAAAAGTTTTACAAAAAACCTGAATTTGCTACAGTACTGCTACAGTAAGTACTTTCTGCGAAATTTCGGGTTTTGAAACCGGATTTTAATGTTTTAGAGCCGGATTTGACCGGAATTAGTCCAATAACTCTTAAGAAAGTCATCTTACATGAAAATTTGTTGAAAAACTAATTTTTTTAGACATTTTAAAATTTGGGTAGAAACATTGTCAGATTTTTATAAAATTGTACAAGCTTGGTAATGATCTAAAAAATTTATAGTACCATCTTTAGTAGTTTATTATCTTACATAAAAATTTTAAAAATAATTTAACTTCATTTGTTATCTTTAAAAAAACATAATTGAGACAGTAAACTTGTTAGATTTTTCTAAATTTTCTTGAGCATGATCATGATCTAAAATTTTTATGACAGATTAATAATTATCTTAGTACTATTATATAAAAATTTCAAAAAATTTAAAATTTTTTTGTTTGGTCAATCAAATCTATAAAACCATTGAACTTCATTTGTTATACTATATTGCAAAGGCGAAATGTTTGGTGAAAACCACCAATTCCGTGAAAACTCCGTGGAAATCACCTGTACAAGTTTTGAAAAATTCTCAAAAAATTACCATATGTAGGGGACGTGAACCTCTACAACCCTGCAAAATTTGAAGTTGAAACTCAATCGCATTTGAAAGATACGAAAGAGAAAGAACATAAATGCACTGTGCATTGTAAGAATTTTATAAATTCACTGGAGTGTGATCATGATTCAAAATTTTTATGAGATCTTAAACACTTTATTATCACTCTTCTGTAAAATTTTCATAAATTTTGAACCTTCTTTTATTGCTAAAGCAAATCTATGTATGGATTATCAGGCTTTTATCAGGACGTAGCACTGTTAGAATTTTTGGAATATCTTCAAGTATGATAATCATATGAAACCTTCCACAAAAATTTCCAAAATTTTCCAATGTGGTTTGGACTATTTTTCATTACGTTCAAATTTGCCGGCAAGGCTTTTATCAGCATAGTAACACTGTCCGAATTTTTAAAAATTCTTGAATATTGATCACCATCTGAAAATTTTATGAAAATATTAGTGATTCATTAGAATCATGCACAAAAAATTTCAAAATTTTCTAATGTCGTTTGTACTATTTTTCATCCGGTTCAAACTTGTCGATCAACGTTCCATCTGCATAGTACCAATGTTTGAATTTTTCAAAATTCCATAGACCTGATAATCACCTAAAAATTTTATGAGAACATCTCTAATGTGTCAGGAACCTTAAAAAAAATCAATTTTTTTTGACATCGTTTGAACCATTTTTCAGTCAGTGTTTCAGCGAAATTTCGGTAACAAGCAAACCGGATTTGAATTTTGAATGGATTTCGGCCAAAAAAAATGAAATTTCGGATTTTGGCCCTGGCCGAAATTTTGATCCCTGGGCGTCGGTGATGATTTAGCTCAGGGTGATGGATGAGGTCATCATCTCCTTAACCAAAGCTCGCTGGAAATATAGGAAACAGTTAGCACGGACCTTCCCAAAACATCACCAAGGATGAAGGAGTGTGTCAGCGCAAACCTTCCGAAAGACAAACCGGAGATATTATGTATTATAATGACCGGCCTAAGCCTGCGGGTTGACTAGTGGCGTTGCTCAGAACAAGCCACCTGGCAACCGTCAGTTGATTGGATGGACGGGTGTCGTTGCTCCATACAAGCCATCTGGCAGCCGTCAGAAGGGACCGTCAGATTATCAGAAGGGCCTCGACCGGAGGTTGAAGGAAACGAATTGGACAGCCTCTATGTAGGAGAATTGTCCTTGCCGCGGGTGATCCTAGCTGGGAAGTGGGAAGAGGGATAGATGCGGAGCTGGGCTGAGGAACTAGTCTTTGCACCGAGTGGATTGGAGGCCAGAGGTTCTCTGGAAGAAGAGGAAATACACAGCGTCACGAGGAATCACCCGGTCAATTGAAGCTTCAATCAGTATCTCGGTATACTGGTAGCCCAAAAGAACGTTGAGAAAACAAACCATTGGGCAGTAAAGTTTACAGGTAACATGATGTGCTCTCAAACAAACACCATATTCAATAACTGGGGCCCACCACAACTCCAACATTCCATGGCTCTCAAACAAGCACAACTCTTGTGACCTCAAATAAGAGAAGCTGCTGACAAGAGGCAACATCAATTTCGTGTGGAACTTTCTTCACATTCAGGGATAAGCAGATGTTTGACTGGTAGATACTATCTTGGCTGGCAAGGAAGCTATGTCTTCTGCACAGTCATAAAGGTCTTTCTTCATACCAGAAATTGATGCTTCCATGAACTCTTTATACTCTGTAATGGAATCGATAAGTTGTAGCAATTCGCTTGCGCACATCTGAGTTTCTTCATCAGTTTCCTTTAATGCATCTTGGAGCCTCTGTTCAGAGTTCTGTCAAATCAGATTGCTTTATGTTATCTGATTGTCAAAGTGTCATGCTAAATCTGGTGAGAGAACACATTTAAGTAACACAAAAAATAACTGAGAAGTACCTTTAAAAATTCGTCTGCCTCTTTTTCAACAGTACTCAAGTGATGTTCCTTTCTCTCTAACTCATCTTTCATTTGTCTAGCATCAGCTGTGCAACTTGAAACATGATTTCCAATTTCAAGATCCACTGAATTCAATTGAGCAACCATCTGGGGAAAATAAATTCAACGTAAACATGGAGAAAAACATGGATGTCGCTCTTTTGCAACTATTTTCCAGAAGGTGTTAGCTAGTTATTGTCATTATGCTGCAAGACTCCAAAACAACTTGAGTTGTATGGTAAATACAGGCTCCAGCGATTGTCCAAATTGATAAATACTTGGAATCACCGTGAAAAGAACTGTATACAAGGAATCGGCAAATGCCCAAAAGGGGTGCAAAAACAGAACATAATAAATGGAATGTTATATACGAAAACACAAGAACCCCTTTAACAAAGATTTTTGTAAAAGACTGGGGATACAAGGAATCGGCAAAGGCCCAAAAGGGGTGCAAAAACAGAACATAATAAATGGAATATTATACGAAAACACAAGAACCCCTTTAACAAAGATTTTTGTAAAAGACTGATAGTCCTCAAGTCTAATCACAACACATCACAGAATAATCCAAGAAATGAATACAAAATTCAATTTAAAACATAAAAAGTGCTAATGAATGAATTAGAATTTTTATAGCATCAAAACCAAATGTTCAATACTTCCTCTACGAACTTGGTATGTAAGTATACTGTTCATGCCGACTGCCAATTCAACATTTATAGAGCACCACCCTTCCAAATCTGGGTAATTTAGTGTTGTAAATAACGGCCATTAAAACGTTAAAGATAACCTGCCCATTACGTTTTAAAGGGCCGTTTATGCAAATTAATGGCCATTAACGATTACTAGCACCTTTTTAGCGTGGTTAATAAGATTACTAGGCAAGATTACATTCACATATTAGGTAAGAAGTTGACTAATGACCTGGCATGAGCATATAATATGAATTATTTAGCAACTAGAACCATAGAATTGTCAAACATTGTCAAATCTTTTTTTCTTTATGCCACTGACGTGGTACGTGGATAATCTCTAAGAGCCTGGTAGTTCCATTCTATATACACGGAAGAAGATGAATTACTCCCTCCGGTCACAAATAGCTGTTTGTTTGGACATAGGAGTAGTCAAACTTTCAAACATTGACTGTCAATATCTTATTAAATATTTAAATTGGATACATAAAAATCATATGTGTAGATTTGTCTCGAAAAGTACTTTCATAATATTATAATTTTATTAGTTTTTATAAATATATTATAATACAAATTAGTAGCCATGTATATCAAACTTGAGATAACTAAATTTCTAGCAATCATGTATATCAGATGACCAAGGGGGAAAGCTTTATCGAGTTAAAGTAACTCCAGAACATGCATCAATGTTTATCCATGTTTATGTATATCATGAAGCAGAAACGATGCATACAGCTTCCATTAGTGAAGAGGTTTCAGCTCAATCACATGTTTGACTCATAAAAGACCTCCAAATGTTTTGCTGACTTAATGAGCCAATCAGAATAATGATTAAAGTTCGTGTTGATTTGAATCTCCACCAGCCCATGCAGTCCATAAAGGAATAAGCATAGCAGCATAGATTACTGTTGGTAACAGGTTACACATGAGCATCATTCATTTGGTTCTGTTGCAGTAGCAGCCAATAAGCAATAAAACAACCCACATACCAGCAGTACAGCATATATCTATTAGAAAATGCAGATTACTAAACCTGTCTTAACTATGGAAACCAATTATAGAAAGGAGAAAAGAAGTAACCATTTGCTAGTGTTGACTCTAGTATTGTCAGCATGGTATAGAACTTCCATGTTGCCAGAAGTTTGAATAAGTTCAGCTAAGTTTTAGAAAGTTCTTCCACATTGATCCCTCGGTTTTAACAAATAGATTGTGAACAGAATCCAAAGTTAAAAAGAAAAATGGACTTTCAGGTCTTAGTTTATTTTTTGACTGTGATATGTAACATAGGGTGGACTGACCTCTTCAGTTTTGGCCTGTACAATGGAAATGTGACTCCTCTTCTCCTCCAGGATTTTAACATTTTCTTGCAACTGCTTTTCTAGATCGATTGACTCATCAAACTTTGAGACAGATATCCTTTTAGTCTCATCAGCAAGAGCATTGAGTGCTGGCTTCAGGACAGTTTTGTAACTGGTACCTAGGATTTCAGTCGGGGTGGATCCTTTTGCATTTAACATGTACTGGAAATTAATACCAAGTTTCAATCTGCAAAACGGCACACAGTGTTTGACGATAAGGCAACAGGCTCAGAATATAACTTGAGCTAATAGAAGGAACTTCTAAAGCAAAATACAAGAAACAAAACCGCAACAAAAAGGATATTTTAGATCATGATCTTTGTTTGTTCCAGTGCTTTCACTAATTAGCTGAGCATTGACATATAATTTAGGGACATTATACTAGAATGCTTGCAATTTACCTAGAATCTATGCTAACAATGTTTTTTTTTGTAAATAATATTAGGCTGCTGCATTGTCCTCTTAGTTTCTAATCACCCACATTATCTGTTTTATGCTCAAATATCACAGAATTAGCACATAGGCTCTAGATGATCCCATATATTTATGACCAATTGGCACAATGATGCACACCCTTCCTACTCCTATACTGTACGTGCATGGTTTGGTCCAGTTCCAGTTGATCCCAATTTGTTAATAACCTAACAGGCAGGCTCAATAATGCGTATGTCGCTAGCGATAGCAAGGGACGAAGAGGTCATTGTGGTTATTAGGGTCAAGTGGGCCCATGTGCTAACACTACGACATTTTAACACTAAAACTAAAGAAGGGGATAATCAGGGACAGAGGGGATCACATGAAGAGTTAAATCGCAGAAACAATCCAGGGAAATAAAGCAAATTCTGCGCAAAATCTGAGGTGTCCTAATTCCTATAATTTCCTATTCTTTCTGGTTAAAATGGGGAGTCTCTATTTGGAGAAATGTATACTAGTGGAAGACTGCATTGTGCACAATGTAATTCACCATGTCAAGCCAAAGTTTATCTATGTACAAACCTGCATAAATATAATAGGTGACTCGTGACTGACAGAAGAATTACTGGTGATGAACAAACACAGTACACAGTAGCTCACTTAATTTAACTTGAACAAAAGTATATAAAAAACCAGGCCTCCATATTCTTTTTCCTAACACAATAACACATGAATTGAGCACATATTAAATTGTACTCTTAACCATTAACGAAAATTAAGTGATATGGGTTAAGAATAATAAACAGCATTCCTTAAGCACGCAAAAAAGGTCCCCTCAAAAAAAAGTAAGCAAAGAGGTAGCCTAGAGAAGACAAACAAACAAGTGCACAGTGCTGCAAACGGGCAGGTGGGCAGCAAAAGTGTTTTAAGGCAAGCCAAAGCACAATCCAGTGTTACCTGCAGTAAACACAACTCCAAAAGTAAGGCCTAAACAAAGCAAACAGATTCTCCGACAACAGTTAAGAAATTGAGAAATTGCAACACCATGACTTAAACAAAGAAAATCGATTCTCAAACAACAGTTATGAAACTGTGAACTACCAGAATGTGAAGTATGGAACTTAATATGGTCGAACAGATTGAAACGACTGATTCATATCATCTTTTCCGCATTAATTAGAATAAAATATATATATTCTTCAAAGATAAAATAAGAATGACACTGTTAGCATCAACTTTCCCGTTGTAGCATCATCTTCCCGCTGCTTAAATTACAACTAATTCAGTAGTTATCGATGAAGGACATGAATAAATTCGAAGAATCAGGAAGTTAAAAGTTCTTGTAGGGTGTTCATACTTTCTGAGTGCCTGGTTGCACTGCTCAGCAAGCGCCTCGATATCCTCGAACTTCCTGACAACCGCAGCTTCGAGCTCCCACCCCTTCTCCTCCAGCGCCGCCTTCCCATTCTCCACCTTGGCGATATCATGCTCCACCGCTTGCATCTCCCTCTGCATCCTATCCGCATCTCTCACATTCACCACCTGCGCCTCCACCTTCTTCACCAGCTCCTCATTCTCGGACACCATGCGTCGCCCATCCAGCAACTTCGTCTCCAGCTCCTTCTCCAAATCCACCAACGACTCTTCCTTCTCCTTGATCTTGGTGGCCCAGCTCTTCACCACTGCCTCAAACTTCTGGACGTCCGTAGTCAAGGCCTCCTTCTCCGCCTCTAGTGCCTCCCGCCGCGAGGGCCCTGAGGCAAGCTTAGTCCTCTTCGCCTCCAGATCCTCGGCCTCCTTCTCCAGCGCATGGACGACCTCAGCGGCTGCCTCGGCATGGGCGCGGGCCTTGGAGATGTACTCGTCGTCGAGGGAGGCAACAGCCTCATCGTCACCGGAGATGAATAGGTTGTAGCTGTGGGTGATGTAGAGCATAAGGTCATTTGAGGTGGCGGCGGAGGGGGAAGAGGACGCTTCGAGGTTGTCAGAGACGCGGGCGAGGAGGGTAAGCCAGTGTAGGACGGAGAGGAGGGGCGGCCAGGTGTGCGGGGTGCCGGGGGCCTTAAGGGCGGAGCGAGTGAGCTTGTAGGGGCAGCCGAGGAGGCGGAGGAGAAGGAGGAGGTCCTCCTGGAAGGCGTCCTGGTTGGGAAAGTTGAGGCGGTCGAGGAGGTGGCGGAAGGCGGCGAGGATGTCACGGGCAGCGGGGAGAGGCGGGCGGAGGTTGAGGGCGGGGGCGAGGTAGGCGTTGACGGTGCGGAGGGCGGCAGCCTGGGAGGATCGATCGGAGAGGTTTGCGATGGGGGCGGCGAGGGAGGGGGCCGTGCCGATGGAGGAGGGGCGGCTGCTGCAGAGGCTGGCGTCGTCGGAGTCGCGACGGGAAAAGGCGAGGTCAAGGTTGCGCGGGTGGAGGACATGCTGGTCCAGCGACGGGGTGCGCTCGACCGCCGCGGAGGGCGCCAGGGAGGACTTCGGGGGTCGGCGACCACCGCCGGCCCCCACCGCGCCGCCGCCCCGCCGCATTTTGGGTGTCGGGATCGGAGTATGCAGATTTGGGGATAGGCGGTTTTGATTTTGATTTTGGGAGGCGCGGCTTGTGAATGGGAGCGGCCGAAGCGGGAGGAGTCCTAGGCATGCCCTATAATGGCCAAGCCAGCACGGCACGATCGGGTTAATTAAAAAACGGCTGTTTAGATATGGCCCGTTTTTTTTTTTTTTATCAGGATATGGCCCGTTTTGGTCCGTCTAATAGATGGAACGTGCTATACCGGTGAGTGGAGAGACACAGGGTAGAGAGCAGAAACGAGTGTGGTAGGATAAAGCACGATGCAATACGGGAGAGTGGAGTGACAAGGAAGGAGGACGGAGTGATTCCTAAAGTTTTGGCTGCATAGGAGGATTCTCGCGATCTCTATGGACTCGGACGTAATCTCTCAACTGGAAAACAGTTCTTCACTTCAAGTGGGGGAGAAGGGATTTGCAACCAACGAAATCTTTTTTAATAGAGTTAATTGGATATATGTCACTGTAGGAACCGCTTATTCGAGATTTGCAATCGTTCCTTTGCTTTTTCGAACGATACTATTATGAAACCGTGCTTATTCGAAATATGCCACCGCTCATGACACATGTCCGTCCGGTCAAACGAAGCGCGACTTCGGCCATTGAGACGATTTTGCCCCTCACTTTGGTAATTTGGTACCCAAGAGCCACGCAAGATCAGTGCCCTCCCCCATTCTCTCCCGCGCCACTCAAGAGCTAAGAACCCTAGAACGATTCCCCACCCAACCGCGATGAGCCCTAGCAATCGGCGTCGTCAGGCCCTTTTGTGGTCGGGGTAGCTTGCCTCATGGACTCATAAGGTCTTGCTCTTGAGTTGTACGGGGTTGAGAGGTACGTTCCTCAAAATACAACATTTGACTGCCCGCGTTGCAAGATTCTAGTGCTTAGGCTAAGGAGCAGGAGTGAAAGAAATCCTGGTAGGTACTTCTTGAAGTGTAAGAACAATTGTCTGGTTAGTCTTCAACTTGATTGTTTGCTGAGTTGTTGATTTGATTCCCAGTGTTTTGATCGCATTTTGTTGCTATTGAGGATTGCAGAGCAATGATGTGTGCAACTTTTTCATGTGGGAAGATGAATCTATTGCATGTGGCCATGGAATGAGTATAATGCGAAATCTGGCAGAGCAATGTGGCTCGATTGAAGGTTGTGTGCATTTGAAGCAACTTTATGTCGATGTCAGTGCATTGAAGAAGCAAAGTGAAGAATTGATTGCAGCTGTAAACTAGATGAAGAATGTTGTAGGAATGTGGATTTTTTTCTCTTGTTTCATAATGTCAATAGTTGTAGCAGTTTCTTTGAAGTAAGCCTAGTTTGTTGCAGCACTGTAAGTTTTCAAGTTTGTTGCAGCACTGTAAGCTTCCTCTTTAATATTACGAATGATGGCATGTTCGAACACTTCAAATGCCTTAAATGGTAGTTCTTGCTCTAAGCGAACTCGTGTGGACATTAGAATTTTCTGATAAAATGGAAACAAATATAACCAATTGAACAAGGTGATGGAATGGGAAATTCGTGTCTTTTTCCATTCTAGAAATCTGGCCACGTGTTAGGATCATATCTCTTCAAACAAAGTAAAAGAAAGGACATATAAAGAATATAATAAGCCTTAGGCAAGGGTATCAGCCCATTCATATATCATGCAATCAGGTCTCTGTAATGACTGACAACAAGTACCTTTGTATGAATATGTGACCATAGATTACAAAAGTTGGCATGCATCAGGGAACACAGACTACAAAAAGTGAGCATGCATCGGGTTTATAGAATTTTTATCTAGCCATTACATCCACTTGTTCTTGACAGGGTCTTCTTTGATCTTTGTCTTGCTTTGTGATGTTCTTTTGCTTGGTGTGCTACTTGCAGCATCTTCAGATGCCCTCTTCCTTGGTGATGCCATTTTTCATTAGTGTGCTGCCTGCTGCATCTTCAGATGCCTTCTTCCTTGGTGATGCTTTCTTCCTTGGTGATACTCTCTTCCTTGGTGTGCTGCTTGCTGGCTCCTGTGGCTGTGTTGCTTTCTTCCTTGAAGATGCCCTCTTCTTTTGGTGTGTTGCTTGATGCATCCTCTGCTCCCTTAGCCTTCTTAATTGGTGCAGCCTTCTTTTTTGTGGGAGCCCTTTTCCTGCAAAAAACAACTATATGCATGACATGTATAGACAGCAAAGACATCTGTAATGCACCAAAGGACATGTATAGCATTACCTCTTCATAGAGCTTTCAGGTTATTCAGAAGTGCCATCATCAAACGGGGCTTCCAATTTGCATGTTTTTCCAGGTGTCCAGTGGCACCACACCTTTTGCATCTAACCCTTCTCTTGGTTGGATCCGAAACTCCTCGGCCTCTACTTCCTTGGCACGCTGCCACCTCTTCTGCTTTGGTGGATGCACCTTATGCCCAACATCAACATGCTTCCATTGAGTCATGTCTCATAGTGGAGATAATACCTTGATAAGCTTCTTTGAACCTCTCAATTGAGTAATGCTTGTCCACATGATCTTCTATGCTTGCTCCACGAATGGAGCAGATGAATGTCATTGCATGTTTACAAGGCTTCCCGACACTTGCCATTGCCTACATATCTGAGGACCTCTCATGTAACTTCACGGAGTGTCTTACATCCAACAATTCATTCTCAAATGTGACCTCTGCCTCAGTATCATCAGTCCGGTGATCTTTGGATGAAGCAAGTCTAGCTTGCTTGCTTACCACAAACAGCTCCTTCATCACATTAGGAAGGATCACTCCTTCCATTGACCTGTCAATACTCCTCCTAACAGCAAACTTGCTCATTATCAGCTTTCTTATTCTATCCACAAGTTCACGAAGGTGCGGGCCCTTGAAGTCTTTTATTTGGTTATTGAAGCTCTCAGATATGTTATTTGTGAGGTAATCTACTTTGCTAAGCTCTGAGAAACCACATCTATACCACAAACCATGGTGATGCTTCTGCAAATAATCTACAACATCTGGACAGTGCTCAAAAATTTTGGACATGTACCACTGAAATCTAGAATCTGTGTAGGACCTAGCAGCATGATATAAGTGATCTGTATAGACCTTGCCATGGAATTTTTTCATGAAATTACTATACAAATGTCTCATGCACTCTCTGTGCTCAGCATTAGGGAACACATTTTTTACAGCTGACTCTAACCCTTTACATGCATCACTAGATATCACTAAACCATCAGGACTTCCTACAGCTTTATTCAACTGGTTCATGAACTATGTCCAGTTGTCCTTAGTTCAGAATAAAAACACCATAAACAACATAAAAAGCCGATTATGACTAGGGGTGTAGCAGGGCCATTCACGTGGGAATACCTCCGTCCCGTCCCATGATCCAAAATTTTCCCGTCCGTCCCGTTCCCGTCTCGGGAAAAATCCCGTCCCCATCCCGTTAAGATATCGGGCCGTCGAGGACCCATCTCATGAAAATTTCACACAAGAGAAGAGCTCTTATAGCCATTTTAACTCTAAATCATATCAATAGACAAGGAAAAAAGAATGCATGCATTCATTGAAAATTATGTTGTCCCATTTATGAAAATATGAATATGATGGGCTAGAGAATATGTTTGCAATCTAATAACTAAATTGGACTAAACTAAATTTGGATCTAATGGGTCCCATGAAAAAAAATTCCCGTCCCGTCCCGCCATCCAGACGAGAATAATTTTCCGTTTCCATCCTGAGGACGATTTCTTCCATACCCGTCCCTAATAGAGAATTCCATGGGGATCGAGAACAGTCCCCATTGCCATCCCTAGTTATGACCATCTCTGAGATGTTCTGATGCTAGTTGTCCCTTATATGTACCATTTAGGCTAGTGGAATCCACACCAATGTATGGCTGCAGCCTCTCAAGAATCCATCTATGCAAGGTTTAAATACTACAAACATTCTGTGGAAACACATCTTATTGCCATACTTCTTCAGTTCTGTTTCTACAATTGATCCTGGACTCCTATGTTCTATCTCAGCCTTCTAGTTGAAAAGCATTTGGAAGCTATCCTCATATGCACCATGTATTTGTCTAAGTGCTATTTGCATACCTGCCCATGTCTTACCATAGCCCAACTTGATCTTGTATTCATCCTCTGACTTCATCTGAGCCTCTCTTGCCCCCTTATTTGGGTTCTTTCTCAACAGTCCCTAATCATGCGCCACCCAATCTTGTGTAGCCATCTTCCCTCCATCATCTTTGTACTAGGGCAAATGTGCTTTGAATTAAGAGTTTTGATCTACAAATACAAGAAATACAGATGTTAGCACATTGCAACATATATATCTGAACACACACACACGGAAGGTGAATTACCATAATGGCACATCCATCACGCACTTTAGAAGCATGAACTCTCCAAGAACAACCCACATGTTTGCATTCACCAATAAACCTACTTTGGTCAGACTTGATTGTATTTATTTCAAAGTCATTCAGATTGCATAATGCCTAATAGCCTTTATGAAAGCAATTATATTAGGGAACATAGCCCCTTTAACAATAGTTGGGTTGCTAAGATCATGTGTAGCTGTCGACTCTTGAGATCTTCATCGCCATCTCCTTGGCAGAGCTCAAAGCTACTAGGTTCACCCATGTAAGAGGGTTCCTCCATAAAGTTGTCAGTGCCTGTAGCATCCCTGTACAAGTCTTCATCATCTACACCAACATACTCCTCCGCACTATCAAATGGATCTGGTCCTCCATCATCGAGAACAAAACATATAAAAGTGATTTCCTTCTCAATGTTTTACATCTCAATCAAGCTCCTGACATCAGTATCCTCAGTGAATTTGGCATCCTCACCGCACTGCCTGTCATAGTAGTACAAATGACACATTTGGTTGGGTCCCCATGTCACATGCCTATGCAAACCTTGCTTCAGTGACCGCAAGCTAATATCCTTCTCATCGGTTAACCATGTCAGCTTCCTTGACCTAGTGTACACCTTCCTACCGCTTTCTTCTATTGTGGAGAAGGCCTCCACCTGAATAACTACCCTAAAAAGCCTAGAAATCCCAAAAGAGTCAAAACTACATCTAATTTACCAAGCTAAATTACTATGTAAACAATCAAAACTACCATGCCAACAATCTCAGCACTTACTTCTCTGAAGCACATGGTGCGACGGCCGTACCAGGTTCGACAGCCGCATCCATTGCCGCCACGGACATCCGATTAGCCGAAGCGGAGTGGGAATGATGCGCCTTTAGGCCGTCGCCATGGAAGTAATCACCGATAGCGCTGGATTGCTAGGGCTCGTCGCGATCGCTGGGTGGGGAATCGTTCTAGGGTTCTTGGCTCTTGGGTGGCGCGGGAGAGAATGGGGGAGGGCATTGATCTTGCGTGGCTCTTGGGTACCAGCCAGCTCAGGTGCGGAGGGGCAAAATCGTCCGAATGGGCTGAGTCGTGTGCTCGGTTTGACCGGATGGGACACATGTCGCGAGCAGTGGTATATTTCAAATAAGTATGGTTTCATAATGGCATCGTTCGAAAAAGCAAAGGAACGATGGTAAATCTCAAATAAGTGGTTCCTACAGTAGCATATATCCAATTAACCCTTTTTAATATAGCGTTAGCTGGGTATTGAACTCACGACCTTTGGCTCTAATAATTAAGTTTCATGCACCAACTAACTCATCTAAAAGCATAAAACTTTTATAAGGAAAGGTGAACAATATACTTCAACAATATCAATTGGATGTTATTTTCCAATTTGTACTCTCTCCATTCTTTTTAGTGACTTTCTACGGTCTCGAGATGTAACTTTGATCATTGACTTGTTCCTTTGGAAACTTTTGCCTATTATATACTAATAAAATTATAATATTATAAAAGTATTTTTAATGATAAATTTAATGGTATAGTTTTTATGTCGCCAATCTAGATAACTTTAAACATATTAGTGCTCGAACTTTGAAAAGTTTGATGACATGATAGGCCAATCATAAAAGGACGAAGGAATACATATTAGCGTAAAAGGCATGTATTAGGTTACATGTCACACTTACATATGGAATTTTTATGCAAAAACTAAGAAGTACATGAGCTGAAAGCATGCCACCATAAGAACACATGATATGAACAAAGAGAGAGTACGGAGGGCTTGGTTTGGCTGGATTTTGAGGAGACCATTTCCTCCAAGTGCTTCCCAGATTCTCTCTTGAATTGGATTCCACTAGCTTGACCTCGTTGTTGTTGAACTTCTATGTGCCTTGGCCAAAAAATGAAATTGTGATTAGAGGAGATCTCGCCCATGTTAATGTCGATTGTAGTTCTACTTAAGTAAGTCCTCAATTCCTTATTATGGTCATTGTTAGGACAAACAAAACACCTTGTCACCTATGATGAAATAAGGAAAATTAAGTAAGGTAATATGCTTTGCTAAAACTTTTTGGTAACTATTGCATGAGTTGCAACATAACAAACATCTCAATTTAGATTTTAGAATGGCTCCAGGAGAAACTCCTCCTCATTTCCAATTTAAAATTTCAAAATTTTGAGACAATAATTCACCTTTGCACACTAAATTCACTGAAAATTTTCCCATATAAAATTAAAATGAAGATTGGGTCTCAAGTAGAAATTGCAGTAGGGAACTATAGAAAAAATCGTATGGACTACAAAATTAAAAATTCGTAAATGATCTAGATTTCACTGGTACATGTTTCGACTTTCGATAACTGGTCGATTTGAACATTCTCTCATAAAAATGAGAAGATAAATCTGCAACAGTGCAAGGACATATACCAACTCCAAAGCCCAAATAGCCAAAGTTGATTCCTGTTTTATACCCCCATTCGGTGAATGCAACCAAATGCATCAATTAACAATATATTTATGTAAAGTGTAACAAGATTCAAGGAAACTGACACTATTTCTAGCTGAGCGTTTATTTCCATATAATTCCAATGGAATTTAATAAGAAAAAAATTGCAATGGCTCCAAAAATTCCAATCAAATTTGTATGATATTTGCACAGTACAAAACACAATATCTCAAATTGAACCCAATTAGCATAGTGCAGAGTACTTACCAAACAACTCAAACAAACAGCTGCATCTGGATCCTATATGGCTATTGTGGCTTGTCAAAGCCACCCCCCGACACCGCTTTTCTTTTGCATCCTTGCACGACGAACAGAGACCACGACAAACCGTAGCCTGCAATGAACCAATTACATCCACTGCATTAAGATACAAATGAATTGCAGAATGACCAAGCAAACTACAAACTCCACACCACCATCCACCATCCACCATCAAAATATGTAAAGAGAATACTCCTACTTATATACCAGAACATGAGTATCATCTTCTTCTCCTAGCATTGGCAAGGAACATACTTCGATTGTTTTTGGGCATCTTTGCACCAATGGTCTTCATGTTTTAGATGGCACTTTTGATGACCTCTCGTCCGCTTCAAGATATAGCTACAAAGAATAATCAATCCTTGATTAAGCATATGGTGGTAATACTGAAAGCACCAACGTCTACTAATGCATAGATGCGGAATAATAGAATATTGCTCATGTGAAAAAATGTAAAAAAATAGAAGTTAGATGTTTGGTTCTGACACTCTTGCATCGACAAGCATCAATTCTTTTTCGGCCAAGCAGTATTAAAGATAACTCTTATGAAAACAAGGAATTCATTACTACTCTGTTTACATAAACCTTGAGATCACGTGTGTTTCATCAATTATACTTGATAGTTGATACAAAAAAACGGTACAGCAGCTAATAGTTGCCATTCTATTGGAATAAGTTTTGTATATAGTTATATTAGAATTGCATTATGTGCACAATTTGTTTAGTACTTTAAGTACTCACCCTTGCCAACAACAAAATCACCAGTTGAGAAAGAGCCTACACCAGCTTTAGAGGAGATAAACATCTAGGATGTGAGCCTTGTCTGTTGGTTATGGTATACTGATGGGTTTATCTACATTTTCTTTCCACTGCAGTTTAAACTTGTTATCTTCTGTTTAGCTTTGCGAGGCATAATCATGTAAGTCGACCATAAGATCAGTTATCAGGTTAATAATTAATATATGAAGTCTTTTATTATGTTTCCATCGTGTATGACTATGATATTCATCTATGTTAAGCCTGCGTGATTTCTAGCGTGATTCTGGACTAGTGTGATATACATAGTGGGTCTGGATTTGCATATTCGGGCCCCGACATCATATTTGCCAAAAACTCACGGAAAGGACCTTCAAAACTTATAAATTTGCCGGTTTTGGAGCGGACTTCTCCAAATTAATGGTTTTCCATGGAAAATACATGAAAAATATATGTTTCCTTGTAATACAATATTTTTCCACATATATCTCGTATATGAATGATTAATAACACAATACGTAGCATTAATGATGCAAAAAAAGTCAGAAATGGCACTGTGAAAGAGTATGAAATATGTGAACAAATAACTCCAACAATGAGGTAGATATTGATATTTGGTTTCCTAAAACTGAAGCATGGAAGAAATCTATGAGCCAAAGAGTACTTATCTAAAGTTGCCTCTATGAACCAAAGAACACTTGATTACATCTCAGGTTACAAACCAGTACATATACATGTAATGAGCAATTCAATTTAACCTTTTTCCTCTAGTTACACCAAAGATGGGGACATGGAGTAAATCACAAGGAATCTGATGGTAAGGGAACACCGATTACTTACTCTCAAATGTATGATATTTGAAAAGTCAAGGTCATTAACCAAATCAAACCTGCGTATGCACGAGAGCAAAGGTGTAGATTGGCCCAAACTTGAACTAGAGTAGGAGGGGGAGGGGATGGGGTAGAGGAGTAGGGTGGGCCAGTTATAGGATCAAGGAAAACCGACTAGAGAGAGAGAGCAAATAGTAGATTTTTTAAAATTCTTTATCTCTAATACAATAATTAGGCAAGTGTGAAAAGAATTATATTTTTTCAACTATTAAAGCCTAAATGAGCTAGGTTTAGCTAAGTACACCAACCAACTATGTCTAAGCAAATATGGCAATCCTAGGAAGATGATCGATCAATATAATCACTATGAATATAAATTTCACCAATGTGAATAACAAAAAACTAAACCAAGAGATGAACACAAACAATTTATCCTATGGTCTCAAAGACTTGCTAACCTCCCCTAATCCATATTGAGATAACTTGAACGAATCAAGCCAGCACCTTGAGCAAGCCTTCCTCAAATCACTAGTGGTAGCTCTTCCCTACTCCGGATAGGTGAGCTCCAACTTTCACACCAATACCGGGTCTCCTCACAATCTCCTTTAAAGAGATCATCGATTTCTCCTTCAAGCCGTCTAGAAGTTGGCAAACTCTGAGTGAAATGAACCGATGATGCTTGCTTGAAGGTGATCAAGTGTCACAAACGGCTCTAACTCAATGAATGCATTTGAATGCTCTCTACTAGAGGTGGGCGTCGTGCCGGGTCGGGTCAGCTGTAACATCCCAAAATTTCGGCTTTTTAATTACTAAATATTATTTTATTGCTAGTTATGAATTTTGTGATTTTTCTGGATTTATTTGGATTTTCTGAGATTTATTTGATTTATTTTGAATTAAATAATATTGCTTTCTATCCAAGATTAATTATGAATATATAATTTCAAAATAAAGTTTTTGTGAAAATATTTTATTTAAGTCCGGAATATCTCAAGGTATTTTTGAGATTTTTCTTGGAATTTTAGATTATTTTTACTACCTAAATAAATCGATTTATTTTAGGAATTAAATTAAATCGAAAAAAAACGGGAAAATAGCGATGAACGATATGAGGCGGCCCGATTCTTTGCAGACCGGCGGGATTAAAAAATTAATGCCGGCCGTTGGATCTTGATCCAACGGCCTTCATCATTCGCCAAATAAAACCCTAAATCGGTTGGACCGTCGGATCTGCGTCGACGGTTGATGGCCATCGTCTTCATCCCGTCGCCGAGCCGGACTCTGTTTCCCTCGCGTCGTAGCCACCATGGAAACCTCGCCAACCTTACCTTATTCAGCCACCCTGTGCCATATAAAAGGAGGCACCGGGTGCGCAATCTTTCAAGCCATAGTATTGCTAAGCCTTAGCCCAAGGATCGCTGTCGTTGCGCCGCAATTGAAGATTTTGTGGGAGCGCAGCCGAGGAGGAAACGCTGTTGATTCGCCACCATTTCGACTTCGCCGAAACCTCAAACCGAGCTCGTTAGCTTTGCCGTGATCAAGGGCATCTCGTCTTGGGAGTTCCAGGAATCATGGGAGGAGGAGATCGTTGCGAAGGTTGTCACCGCCAGAGAAGAAAGCTACGCCGCCGACGAACCAGTACTCGAAACACGAATCTGAGAGTGTCATCAGGTCGGCGACGACGAGGTGAGTCTGGAGGAGTGCTTTCCGATCATCACCGGCGACCATAGGGCGTGTCTTGTGCGCCGTCTCGATGGGATGATGCTTCGTCGACATGTGGCGCCTGGAGTGACAAGGAAGGAGGACGGAGTGATTCCTAAAGTTTTGGCTGCATAGGAGGATTCTCGCGATCTCTATGGACTCGGACGTAATCTCTCAACTGGAAAACAGTTCTTCACTTCAAGTGGGGGAGAAGGGATTTGCAACCAACGTAATCTTTTTTAATAGAGTTAATTGGATATATGTCATTGTAGGAACCGCTTATTCGAGATTTGCCATCGTTCCTTTGCTTTTTCGAACGATACCATTATGAAACCGTGCTTATTCGAAATATGCCACCGCCATGACACGTGTCCCGTCCGGTCAAACCGAAGCGACGACTCAAATTTATCTGAGACGATTTTGCCCTCCGCACTGGTATGGGTTGGTACCCAAGAGCCACGCAAGATCAGTGCCCTCCCCCATTCTCTCCTGCGCCACTCAAGAGCCAAGAACCCTAGAACGATTCCCCACCCAGCGACCGCGATGAGCCCTAGCAATCCAGCGCCGTCCGACCCTTTTTGTGGTCTGGGTAGCTTGCCTCATGGACTCCGCAAGGTCTTGCTCTTCGGAGTTGTACGGGGTTGAGAGGTACGTTCCTCAAAATACAACATTTGACTGCCCGCGTTGCAAGATTCCAGTGCTTAGGCTAAGGAGCATGAGTGAAAGAAATCCTGGTAGGTACTTCTTGAAGTGTAAGAACAATTGTCCGGTTAGTCTTCAACTTGATTGTTTGCTGAGTTGTTGATTTGATTCCCAGTGTTTTGATTGCATTTTGTTGCTATTGAGGATTGCAGAGCAATGATGTGTGCAACTTTTTCATGTGGGAAGATGAATCTGTTGTATGTGGCTATGGAATGAGTATAATGCGAAATCTGGCAGAGCAATGTGGCTCGATTGAAGGTTGTGTGCATTTGAAGCAACTCTGTGTCGATGTCAGTGCATTGAAGAAGCAAAATGAAGAATTGATTGCAGCTGTAAACTAGATGAAGAATGTTGTAGGAATGTGGATTTTTTTCTCTTGTTTCATAATGTCAATAGTTGTAGCAGTTTCTTTGAAGTAGGCCTAGTTTGTTGCAGCACTGTAAGTTTTCAAGTTTGTTGCAGCACTGTAAGCTTCCTCTTTAATATTCTGAATGATGGCATGTTCTGAACACTTCAAATGCCTTAAATGGTAGTTCTTGCTCTAACTGAACTCGTGTGGACATTAGAACTTTCTGATAAAATGGAAACAAATATAACCAATTGAACAAGGTGATGGAATGGGAAACTCGTGTCTTTTTCCATCCCAGAAATCTAGCCACGTGTTAGGATCATATCTCTTCAAACAAAGTAAAAGAAAGGACATATAAAGAATATAATAAGCCTTAGGCAGGGGTATCAGCCCATTCATATATCATGCAATCAGGTCTCTATAATGACTGACAACAAGTACCTTTGTATGAATATGTGACCATAGATTACAAAAGTTGGCATGCATCAGGGAACACAGACTACAAAAGTGAGCATGCATCAGGTTTATAGGAATTTTTTATCTAGCCATTCTGTCCACTTGTTCTTGACAGGGGTCTTCTTTGATGCTGTCTTGCTTTGTGATGTTCTTTTGCTTGGTGTGCTACTTGCAGCATCTTCAGATGCCCTCTTCCTTGGTGATGCCATTTTCCTTAGTGTGCTGCCTGCTGCATCTTCAGATGCCTTCTTCTTTGGTGATGCTTTCTTCCTTGGTGATACTCTCTTCCTTGGTGTCTTGCTTTTGGCTCTGTGTTGCTTTTTTCCTTGAAGATGCCCTCTTGGTGTGTTGCTTGATGCATCCTCTGCTCCCTTAGCCTTCTTAATTGGTGCAGCCTTCTTTTTTGTGGGAGCTCTTTTCCTGCAAAAAACAACTATATGCATGACATGTATAGACAGCAAAGACATCTGTAATGCACCAAAGGACATGCATAGCATTACCTCTTCATAGAGCTTTCAGGTTGTTCAGAAGTGCCATCATCAAACGGGGCTTCCAATTTGCATGTTTTTCCAGGTGTCCAGTGGCACCACACCTTTTGCATCTAACCCTTCTCTTGGTTGGATCCAGGAAACTCCTCAGCCTCTGCTTCCTTGGCCTGCCTGCCACCCTCTTCTGCTTTGGTGGATGCACCTTATGCCCAACATCAACATGCTTCCATTGAGTCATGTCTGTCATGGTGGGGATAATACCTTGATAAGCTTCTTTGAACCTCTCAATTGAGTAGTAACTGTCCACATGATCTTCTATGCTTGCTCCACGAATGGAACAGATGAATGCCATTGCATGTTTACAAGGCTTCCCCGACACTTGCCATTGCCTACATATACAGGACCTCTCATGTAACTTCACAGAGTGTCTTCTGTCCAACAATTCATTCTCAAATGTGACCTCTGTCTCAGTATCATCAGTCCTGGTGATCTTTGGATGAGCAAATCTAGCTTGCTTGCTTACCACAAACAGCTCCTTCATCACATTACGAAGGATCACTCCTTCCATTGACCTGCCAATACTCCTCCTAACAGCAAACTTGCTCATTATCAGCTCTCTTATTCTATCCACAAGTTCACGAAGGTGCAGGCCCTTGAAGTCTTTTATTTGGTTATTGAAGCTCTCAGATATGTTATTTGTGAGGTAATCTACTTTGCTAAGCTCTGAGAAACCACATCTATACCACAAATCATGGTGATGCTTCTGCAAATAATCTACAGCATCTGGGCAGTGCTCAAAAATTTTGGACATGTACCACTGAAATTTTGGACATGTAGGACCTAGCAGCAGGATATAAGTGATCTGTGTAGACCTTGCCATGGAATTTTTTTCATGAAATTACTATACAAATGTCTCATGCACTCTCTGTGCTCAGCATTAGGGAACACATTTTTTACAGCTGACTCTAACCCTTTACATGCATCACTAGATATCACTAAACCATCAGGACTTCCTACAGCTTTATTCAACTGGTTCATGAACTATGCCCAGTTGTCCTTAGTTTCAGAATAAAAAACACCATAAACAACATAAAAAAAGCCAGTTATGACCATCTACAGATGTTGCTAATGCTAGTTGTCCCTTATATATACCATTTAGGCTAGTGGAATCCACACCAATGTATGGCCTGTAGCCTCTCAAGAATCCATCTATGCAAGGTTTAAATACTACAAACATTATGTGGAAACACATCTTATTGCCATACTTCTTCAGTTCTATTTCTACAATTGATCCTGGACTCCTATGTTCTATCTCAGCCTTCCAGTTGAAAAGTATTTGGAATCTATCCTCATATGCACCATGTATTTGTCTAAGTGCTATTTGCATACCTGCCCATGTCTTACCATAGCCCAACTTGATCTTGTATTCATCCTGCAGCTTCATCTGAGCCTCTCTTGCCCTCTTATTTGGGTTCTTTCTCAACTAGTTCTCTAATCTGTCTGCCACCCAATCTTGTGTAGCCATCTTCTCCTCCATCATCTTTGTACTAGGGCAAATATGCTTTGAATTAAGAGTTTTGATCTACAAATACAAGAAATACAGATGTTAGCACATTGCAACATATATAATACAAACACACACACACAGGAAGGTGAATTACCATAATGGCACATCCATCCTGCACTTTAGAAGCATGAACTCTCCAAGAACAACCCACATGTTTGCATTCACCAATAAACCTACTTTGGTCAGACTTGATTGTATTTATTTCAAAGTCATTCAGGATTGCATAATGCCTAATAGCCTTTCTGAAAGCAATTATATCAGGGAACATAGCCCCTTTGACAATAGTTGGGTTGCTAAGATCATGTGTAACTGTCAGCTCTTCAGGATCTTCATCTGCCATCTCTGCTTCAGCAGGCTCAAAGCTACTAGGTTCACCCATGTAAGAGGGTTCCTCCACAAAGTTGTCAGTGCCTGTAGCATCCCTGTACAAGTCTTCATCATCTACACCAACATACTCCTCCGCACTATCAAATGGATCTGGTCCTCCATCATCGAGAACAAAACATATAAAAGTGATTTCCTTCTCAATGTTGTACATCTCAATCAAGCTCCCGACATCAAGATCCTCGTGAATTTGGCATCCTCACCGCACGCGTCATCATAGTAGTACAAATGACACATTTGATTGGGTCCCCATGTCACATGCCTATGCAAACTTTGCTTCATGACCGCAAGCTAATATCCTTCTCATCGGTTAACCATGTCGACTTCCTTGACCTAGTGTACACCTTCCTACCGCTCTTCTATTGTGGAGAAGGCCTCCACTGAATAACTACCTAAAAGCCTAGAAATCCCAAAAGAGTCAAAACTACATCTAATTTACCAAGCTAAATTACTATGTAAACAATCAAAACTACCATGCCAACAATCTCAAAGACTTACTTCTCAAGCACATGGTGCGACGGCCGTATCAGTTCGACAACAGATCCATCCATTGCGCCACGGACATCCGATTAGCCGAAGCGGAGTGGGAATGACGCGCCTTTAGGCCGCCTCCATGGAAGTAATCACCGACAGCGCTGGATTGCTAAGGCTCGTCGCGATCGCTGGGTGGGGAATCGTTCTAGGGTTCTTGGCTCTTGGGTGGCGCGGGAGAGAATGGGGGAGGGCACTGATCTTGCGTGGCTCTTGGGTACCAGCCAGCTCAGGTGCGGAGGAGCAAAATCGTCCGAATGGGCTGAGTCGTGTGCTCGGTTTGACCGGACGGGACACGTGTCGCGAGCAGTGGTATATTTCAAATAAGTATGGTTTCATAATGGCATCGTTCGAAAAAGCAAAGGAATGATGGCAAATCTCAAATAAGCGGTTCCTACAGTAGCATATATCCAATTAACCCTTTTTAATATAGCGTTAGCTGGGTATTGAACTCACGACCTTTGGCTCTAATAATTAAGTTTCATGCACCAACCAACTCATCTAAAAGCATAAAACTTTTATAAGGAAAGGTGAACAATATACTTCAACAATATCAATTGGATGTTATTTTCCAATTTGTACTCTCTCCATTCTTTTTAGTGACTTTCTACGGTCTCGAGATGTAACTTTGATCGTTGACTTGTTCCTTTGGAAACTTTTGCCTATTATATACTAATAAAATTATAATATTATAAAAGTATTTTTAACGATAAATTTAATGGTATAGTTTTTATGTCGCCAATCTAGATAACTTTAAACATATTAGTGCTCGAACTTTGAAAAGTTTGATGACATGATAGGCCGTCACTTAAAAAGGACGAAGGGAATACATATTGGCAGCGTAAGTCATGTATTAGGTTACATGTCACACTTACATATGGAATTTTTATGCAAAAACTAAGAAGTACATGAGCTGAAAGCATGCCACCATAAGAACACATGATATGGACAAAGAGAGGAGTACGGAGGGCTTGGTTTGGCTGGATTTTGAGGAGACCATTTCCTCCAAGTGCTTCCCCAGGATTCTCTCTTCGAATTGGATTCCACTAGCTTGACCTCGTTGTTGTTGAACTTCATGTGCACTGGCCAAAAAAATGCAGAATTGTGATTAGAGGAGATCTCGCCCATGTTAATGTCAGATTGTAGTTCTACTTAAGTAAGTCCTCAATTCCTTATTATGGTCATTGTTCCGGACAAACAAAACCTGCCCTGTCACCTATGATGAAATAAGGAAAATTAAGTAAGGTAATATGCTTTGCTAAAACTTTTTGGTAACTATTGCATGAGTTGCAACATAACAAACATCTCAATTTAGATTTTAGAATGGCTCCAGGAGAAACTCCTCCTCATTTCCAATTTAAAATTTCAAAATTTTGAGACAATAATTCACCTTTGCACACTAAATTCACTAAAAATTTTCCCATACAAAATTAAAATGAAGATTGGGTCTCAAGTAGAAATTGCAGTAGGGAACTATAGAAAAAATCGTATGGACCACAAAATTAAAAATTAAGTAAATGATCTAGATTTCATTGGTACATGTTTAGACTTTCGATAATCGGTCGATTTGAACATTCTCTCATAAAAATGAGAAGATAAATCACTATAAGGCAAGGACATATACCAACTCCAAAGCCCAAATAGCCAAAGTTGATTCCTGTTTTATACCCCATTCCGTGAATGCAACCAAATGCATCAATTAACAATATATTTATGTAAAGTGTAACAAGATTCAAGGAAACAGACACTATTTCTAGGTGAAGTTTATTTCCATATAATTCCAATGGAATTTAACAAGAAAAAAATTGCAATGGCTCCAAAAATTCCAATCAAATTTGTATGATATTTGCACAGTACAAAACACAATATCTCAAATTGAACCCAATTAGCATAGTGCAGAGTACTTACCAAACAACTCAAACAAACAGCTGCATCTGGATCCTATATGGCTATTGTGGCTCGTCAAAGCCACCCCCCGACACCGCTTTTCTTTTGCATCCTTGCACGACGAACAAAGACCACGACAAACCGTAGCCTGCAATGAACCAATTACATCCACTGCATTAAGATACAAATGAATTGCAGAATGACCAAGCAAACTACAAACTCCACACCACCATCCACCATCAAAATATGTAAAGAGAATACTCCTACTTATATACCAGAACATGAGTATCATCTTCTTCTCCTAGCATTGGCAAGGAACATACTTCGATTGTTTTTGGGCATCTTTGCACCAATGGTCTTCATGTTTTAGATGGCACTTTTGATGACCTCTCGTCCCACTTCAAGATATAGCTACAAAGAATAATCAATCCTTGATTAAGCATATGGTGGTAATACACTGAAAGCACCAACGTCTACTAATGCATAGGTACGGAATAATAGAATATTGCTCATGTGAAAAAATGTAAAAAAAAATAGAAGTTAGATGTTTGGTTACAGCACTCTTGCATCAGCAAGCATCAATTCTTTTTTCAGGCCAACTGTATTAAAGATAACTCTTATGAAAACAAGGAATTCATTACTACTCTGATTACATAGAGCACTGAGATCACGTGTGTTTCATCAATTATACTTGATAGTTGATACAAAAAAAACGGTACATCAGCTAATAGTTGCCATTCTATTGGAATAAGTTTTGTATATAGTTATATTAGAATTGCATTATGTGCACAATTTGTTTAGTACTTTAAGTACTCACCCTTACCAACAACAAAATCACCAGTTGAGAAAGAGCCTACACCAGCTTTAGAGGAGATAAACATCTAGGATGTGAGCCTTGTCTGTTGGTTATGGTATACTGATGGGTTTATCTACATTTTCTTTCCACTGCAGTTTAAACTTGTTATCTTCTGTTTAGCTTTGCGAGGCATAGTCATGTAAGTCGACCATAAGATCAGTTATCAGGTTAATAATTAATATATGAAGTCTTTTATTATGTTTCCATCGTGTATGATTGTGATATTCATCTATGTTGAGCCTGCGTGATTTCTAGCGTGATTCTGGACTAGTGTGATATACACAGTGGGTCTGGATTTGCATATTCGGGCCCCGACATCATATTTGCCAAAAACTCACGGAAAGGACCTTCAAAACTTATAAATTTGCCGGTTTTGGAGCGGACTTCTCCAAATTAATGGTTTTCCATGGAAAATACATGAAAAATATATGTTTCCTTGTAATACAATATTTTTCCACATATATCTCGTATATGGATGATTAATAACACAATATGTAGCATTAATGATGCAAAAAAAAGTCAGAAATGGCACTGTGAAAGAGTATGAAATATGTGAACAAATAACTCCAACAATGAGGTAGATATTGATATTTGGCTTCCTAAAACTGAAGCATGGAAGAAATCTATGAGCCAAAGAGTACTTATCTGAAGTTGCCTCTATGAACCAAAGAACACTTGATTACATCTCAGGTTACAAACCAGTACATATACATGTAATGAGCAATTCAATTTAACCTTTTTCCTCTAGTTACACCAAAGATGGGGACATGGAGTAAATCACAAGGAATCTGATGGTAAGGGAACACCGATTACTTACTCTCAAATGTATGATATTTGAAAAGTCAAGGTCATTAACCAAATCAAACCTGCGTGTGCACGAGAGCAAAGGTGTAGATTGGCCCAAACTTGTACTAGAGTAGGAGGGGGAGGGGATGGGGCAGAGGAGTAGGGTGGGCCAGTTATAGGATCAAGGATAACCGACTAGAGAGAGAGTGAATAGTAGGTTTTTTAAAATTCTTTATCTCTAATACAATAATTAGGCAAGTGTGAAAAGAATTATATTTTTTCAACTATTAAAGCCTAAATGAGCTAGGTTTAGCTAAGTACACCAACCAACTATGTCTAAGCAAATATGTCAATCCTAGGAAGATGATCGATCAATATAATCACTATGAATATAAATTTCACCAATGTGAATAACAAAAAACTAAACCAAGAGATGAACACAAACAATTTATCCTATGGTCTCAAAGACTTGCTAGCCTCCCCTAATCCATATTGAGATAACTTGAACGAATCAAGCCAGCTCCTTGAGCAAGCCTTCCTCAAATCACTAGTGGTAGCTCTTCCCTACTCCGGATAGGTGAGCTCCAACTTTCACACCAATACCGGGTCTCCTCACAATCTCCTTTAAAGAGATCATCGATTTCTCCTTCAAGCCGTCTAGAAGTTGGCAAACTCTGAGTGAAATGAACCGATGATGCTTGCTTGAAGGTGATCAAGTGTCACAAACGGCTCTAACTCAATGAATGCATTTGAATGCTCTCTAATAGAGGTGGGCGTTGTGCCGGGTCGGGTCAGCCCGACACAAGCTCATCGTGCTTCGGGAGCCCAGGCACAGCACATTTGCGCTTCGTGGCTACTTCGTGCTGTGTCGGCCCAGGTCCAGCCCATTTATACTATTGCTACGAGAGAATAACCATGGCTTCTTTCTTTATCTGTCTAGAACTTCATTTTTCTCCGATCGAAACAAAATCCTATTGTGTTTATTCTTCTCGATTTTCTTGATTCGGTTGCTCCTTCCAATCATATACATACGGCCATGCATTTACTCCTTGATTTGCTCACCACATATACAATGCATGCATGTATTCCCTTCCTTTTCTCTAGTCCATCCAGAGTTTTCTCCCTTTACTCTTTGATTCTCTCACCCACACATACAACGAGGCACGACGGGTCAAGCTGGGTCAGTCTTACCGAAAGCACTACTTTGAATCGCCGTCCAGCCGCCCATCATGCCCGATTGGCAGGCCTAGCACGGCCTGGACAACCATGCCGTACCAGTTCGGCCCATTTAGAACAGTTCCATGTTGGGCCATGGGTTGGGTTGGGTCGGACATGCCTTGTGCTGGCTCAAAATGTCCCGGCCTAGTGCCCACCTCTACTCTCTACACTCTTAAAATATGAAATAAATGCTCAAATGGTGAAGAGAGGCTTGATAAATATTCAATAAATGTCCAAGAATTACACTTGCTATAGAAGAGGGAGCATTTATAGCCCCCAACCAACCAACTAGCCGTTTGCATCAATTTTATAAAAAATTAGGAAAGTCGACACTACTACCATGTAAAGTGCTGTAGTGTCGGTCCCCTTACAACGATCGATTTTGAGCAATTAATGCATATATACTAGTCGTTGTTATAGTACCTCGATACTACCGACATGTAAGCTGCGGTAGTGTCGACAAATGATCGTAGAAACGCCCAAAAGATGCCTTCTCTGTAAAATAACTAGCAGCACACAAATTGTGGTGCTACTAGGCTACGGTACTACCGACGTTTGAACCGCGGTAGTGTCAACTTCAAAAATCCAAGAAGAACATCACAAAAGACGCTCTCTGTAATATGAGTACCGGCCAAAAGTACCGTTACTACTGATCCTCGGTAGTACCAGTTTTAAGCCATTGGTAGCTCCGTCCCATATAGATACATAGAATACACTTTCTGTAAAAAATACTGCCAATAAAATGTTGGTATTACCGCACCTATGATAGTACCGGCTATCCTACTGCGTAGTGCTGGCCCAAAGAAAACAACGGTTTCATAGGAAAAATGCATTCTATGAAAAAAGACTATCGCACTAAAAGAGTAGTATTACCGACTTGTGGTAGTACCGGCTTAACCATGTCGGTAATGCCGATAAAATTGAATATGCATTGAACTTATCAAAGATGCATTTCTATGTGCAAACAATGGTCGATATGTACGAGACTTTAGGCCATGTGACTATTAATTAATCTCAAGTTACTAGACATCAATCTCTTTTGATAGTACAACATCAATCCCTTTTGATAGTACGATACCTATAACTAGCAATCTGATCTTTTCTCTAAACTCCGAGATCGATAAAAACTATGAAAGATCCTTAATGCCTCTGCCTTGAGCTTGATTTATCGAAGATTTTGCTTTTGTCTCCATGTAATCTTTTCAATGACGAGGACCAAGGCTCTATTTCATCAACTCAATAAGATATGTTAATCCTTTAACCTTGATTGTCATTAATTACTAAAACTAAACATAGTTTTAGGGGGACCTAGATGCTTCACCGATGGATGAGGAAGAGTAGGAGCAAGGGTGCAAGATTTGGAGTAGGACAGTGCAACGGCGAAGATGTGCCTAGAATAGAAGGGAGAGAGAACGAAGAAGATGGAGTAGCAAGATAAGGTCCGAGGAATGGGTTGGGGATAGAGATGGCAATTGGGCACGATGTGTACAGGTAGTGTGCATTCATACCCATGCCCGCTAGCCAATTCCTTGCCTACGAGTATGCCCACAAAAGATAACAGGCAGAGAACCTCGCCCATACCCATTGTCTGCGAGCATACCCGTTTATCTACCACCATCAACTACTAAAAACAATCACTAGATCGAGATTTGGGAGGGGGGAATAGGTGGAAAATGAACCTCGGGGTTGGAGGCCTAGGGTCGGTCTCTTCCCGTAGCGTCGTCTCCCAGTCTCCCCAAATCGATGGAGCCGGAGGAGGGAGTAGCCTGGCCATAGTTAGCAGAGTGGTGGTTGTGAGCTCGACACAGGCGAGGCGGTGGCTTATGGCATCCCCACGTCAGGATTTAGTTTTGATAAGAGTGAAACACAAGGGAAAAAGTTCAACTTCAACACATATCATGAACCATTGCTCGGGATTTTGGAGGGGAAATGGATGAAAAACTCACCTATTCCACTGTAGCAGCGCGTTAATATTCTGCTGCGGGAGGAGGGATGAGGGGAGGATGTGGAGGACCGAAGGAGGGAGTCCCTACTACTGCTGCTTGCGGGCCTGGTAGTGCCTCAGTTGTCATCGCCGATGAATAGGAGACCGGAGGATGGAGGAGACGAGGAGGGAGTAGGTGCGCGATGAAGTTAGGGAATGGGAGGAGGGACAAGGGAATAGATGGTGGGGTGGCCACCATGCCGACGAGGTCGTCGGTAAGCAGCTGACTATGGGAATGAGGTAGGAGAAGAATGCAAAGGGGATACCGGAGAGTAAGAGATGCAAGAAGGGAGTAGACACGAGTGGCGGCTTAGCGGCTAGATGTGGGAGGGGTTGGTGGATGAATAGATGATATCACTTAATCTAGGATTTCATCGTAGGGCCCACCTGCCAGTAGATGATAGCAGGCAATCACGCAGAACGGGTACAGGTGGAGCTCGCCAATGCCTGCACCTGTCTGCCCACTGGTAGAGTTTAGCCACTATAAACATGATAATCAGATAATTGGTTGGAGAAGATGTACACTTTCTGTGCTAGTGTGCCATCTCCGTCTGTTCGGATCGGACGGCAGGAAATGGGGCGGAGCGTGGGAACCCTAGGCAAGGTCATGCACACGCACAAGATACGGCACGAAGCCGCGAACAAGACCAGCGACCAAGACGTTCTCCAGATCTGCTCCCCCTTCTCTGGCGCCCGGTGCGGTGAGTTCTCCCCTTCCTTCGTGTCCACCGTTCTCCAGATCTCCATCCCCCTCCCTCTCTCCGGTGGCCGGCGCGGGGGAATCTTTTCTTTGCTGTGAGCAATCTCATCCAAATTTTTCTTTCTGGGATGGATACTCCAATCCACGCAGTTTGTTGCGTGGTGGAGTACTAACAGCAGTTTATTTTCCTTTTTTTGATCCGCCCCTGATCTACTCTGTCAGACATGTTTTCTCATAGATCTGCTGGGCCTGGGACGTTGAGATAGGTTGGGGGTTTGGGAATCGGTGCCTGTATTTTGCTGCGGAGATTTAGATCTCTCATGAGATCTGCGGGTGCGGGTGGATTCTGTTGTAAAGGGTCGCGCTAAGGTGGTTGGTTGCGTTGAATTTTAATTCTTGTATTTTACATATCGTTTGGCTGTTTTTGTTGGGATAGTTAGGTGTCACTCCACTCCTTGCTAAGCAAATTGTTTACTTCTTGCGTTGGACCGTTGGTAGTGTTGACTTTGGATAATCTTTTTCTGGTAGACGTTTTGAAACGAGTGCGTTTATGTTCTCGCATTATTGGAAGTGGACGTATCACCTTTTATTGATGGATGAATTTTCTGGTCAACCCCATTGATCTTTTGTCATCGACTTTCCCTTTTAGTACGCTGACAGTGCCGTTTTGACAATCTGAATGCAGAACATTGTAGTCTGCGTAGATTCACTATAATTGATGCTGAATGGGTCTAACAAATTTACATATGCATACCATATGTGCAGGTCTTTTGTTTGGCCCGGCGGCCCGCTCATGATTTAGCAGCAACCATATTGACCTCCAACTCTGTGCAGTGGCATAGCCTGTTGATATAATAGCAAACCAAGAACTAAGCATGGCGGATTCGATAGTAGCGAGCTTCTGGGGACCTGTTACATCCACAATTGAGTTGTGCGAGAAGAACTACACGCACTCATCATATATTGCAGAATTCTACAATACTATCTCTAATGTTCCGTGCATTCTTTTGGCGCTTATTGGACTTGTGAATGCTCTTCGCCAACGTTTTGAGAAACGATTCAGTGTCCTGCACATATCCAATATGATACTTGCTATTGGGAGTATGATCTTCCATGCCACCTTGCAACATGTGTAAGTTTTTTTTTTAACTATAGTATTTTTTGCTGATATTAAATGTGACCTTTAATAATGTGAGTATCAGCATAGATATTACAACAACGACCTTGATTTTGTGTGATTAATTGTACCATTCTCCCCTGGAATGTTGTTCTTTTCCCTAACATGCTGCTTACAGTTTAGCTCGCTGTGATGGGGATGCGTTGTATTTGGGTGTTGGCTACCATGTTTTACCTCCTTTTGAAGAAAACACAAGCATTTCGTTTTGCTGTTTTATTGCTTACGATTTTACTTCTAAATATGAAAGTTAAAGGTGGTGTGACCTTTTTGGAAAAAAAAAGTCATTTGCAGAAGGCTAGACATCATTCTGCTTATAGTCATTATGTTAGAAAAACTCCTGAGAACATTAGTGATGTTTTTTTTGCTATAAATTTCTTTATAAGCCATGGCATTGATTTAAGGAAATTGTTAAGTTCTGCATTTGTTGCTTCACCTAGAACATCTGCATTACTTTTTCGTCTGATTTTCTGTCTAGAATAGATATTTCTTAGTTAAAAATCCTTTCTATTTCTTTGGATCTTATGAAGTTTCATGACCACTCATTATCAACTTAAAAAAGGATTTAGCCTCTTGGACAGTTATTTGTCCACATTGGCAATTAGGTGAATAGATTACAAATTTACAGGTCAACCAACTCCTGGAAGGCTAATGGCTGAGTCAGCCCCTCATATTGTAACTGGATTTAGATTGCTAACCACATGGGACCACTCTTCCCATGTGGTTTCCCATTGTATTGTATTTATTTTCTGGTTATTGACCTATATCAACTAGACAACTATGACCTTTTCCGAATTAGCAATTGAACAGGATATGAAATATGTCAAAACATTTGAATATTCTTCAGAGCATCATATGATAGGTTTCTTAGAAATGTTACCCATGAGGCATGCTTTACATTTAGTGACCTCACACTTGCCATGGATTGAAAGTTTATGCTAATAGCAAACTAACACTTAATTTTGTTAACATGAAATTAGTGTTCTGCCTCTAGTAGTAACACAATGGATTGCACCCTGCTAATGTGAAGTTTACTGTATATGTCGAACAATGAATTTTACTTCTGGTGTTTTATGGCCTTTTTGGTTTGCTTCTAATGGTTACCAATGCTTGCCTTACCAAATTTTGGTAGTGTTGATCAAATTTGTCAAGCATTTGGTTTGCTACCAAATTTTGATAAGATTTCCTTTTCCCTTGGTTCTCTAGTTCATTTTCTTGCCAATCTTTGGCCAAAACATTGGTAGCCAATTTGGTGACTGTTTAGTAAGGTTTAGTAAGGCAAATTTGTCATCAAACCAAACAGGCCTCGGCTTTTAGCATTGGCACGGCTGACTGTTGCTAACACAGTTTTATTACTCACTACATAAAGTCACAAATATCTCAGTTGCTTTTATTGCTACTATTCAAAGCCTTATTTTGCCCCCAAATCCCAATTGCTAATTGTCACCATTTCATGCCTCAAGAGAATTCTATTTTTGTTAAAACAATAATTATTTGTTGACTACTGGTGGCATCATTTCTTTGTGTGGCTGTATGTAGTTTCTATTATTGCACATAATGGATGGCTTGAAATGCCTGCCGCTCTCTCAGACTCTTATGGCAGCATGATTGTGTAATTAGACATCCTCATTTTGGTTACTCTAGAAAGCACCCATATATATATCTTATGATAGCAACATTACTTAACTGTGATAACCTTGTTTTGGTTACTTCTCCGTTTTTATATAGAAAAAAAAACACATCCAAGATTTCTTAGTGTTTATGTTGTTACTTGTCAGTGCTTCTCCATACTCAAGACCTGGACATCAGCATGGTAATTTCCAATGTATTGTTATGTAAATCATTGTAGAGAATTATGTTTCTATATGCTTCCTCCTTTTCACTATGTTTGTCCATAGCCTTGGGAGTCTTCGTTTCAAAATGTTTGTCCATATCAAGAGTGTAGTTATTGCAATGTTCCACTCTACCCCTAGTTAAATGCTTTGGAAGAGGTTATGTGGTTGTAATTTGTCATTTGATATGGGTATGTATGGTCATTAATCCTTACTTAGATTTAGTGCTTCCTTGGCTTGTGCGCATGGTGGGCTGTAGACCAATATTGTGAAAACAGAGTGAGCAGTTTCTTTTCTAGATAGGTGACAATCAAGCTTATATGGAGTCTAAACTAGTACAAGTGTACAATGCATTTCTTTTTCTACTTTTATTGTGATTCTGTTAGCACCACTTTTAATTTTTGAAGTGGCCTTAGAGTTAAACCCTGAAATGCACATTCTATTCCTAGTTTTGAAAATTATTGACTGGCTTTGGGAAGTTACAAAGTAACAGTATTTTGCAGACGCAAGAGGATCACCTTGTATTATTTGAACTTTATAAGTTGATAACTTCAAGTTTCGGTAAGTGTGGTGTGTATTGATTTGGAAATCAGTTTAAAATGGTTGTTTTTTCCTTGAATCTTTTTTCTTTTTGAGTTGCTGTAGTTGTTGGTACTTGGTAGGCAGTTTAGGTTACCATGAACTGTAATTTTAGCATATCAAAGTTGTACGTATTAAGAAATGCAGTTGTAATTCTCATTTAACATGTACACTTGAAGGCCTGAATATAAATTACTTTATGTTGAATTTGCATCTCTATGTACCAAAAGTATAGCTGAGAACCCTAACTATGGTGGCTGAAATGTTATCTAATTAGCGTTGATCTTTTTTTTAGTTGTAAAATTCTTTCATTATACTTTTTTTTCCTTTTGTTGTGCTGTCCTGTTTATTTTTGCTTTCACAGCTGTCTGGATGATTTGCTGTGAGTTATTTTAATGATCTATCTACTTGGTTAAAGTTCACGACCCTATCAAACACACATGCGTGCATGCATGTGTACACTGCCAGTATGTTTCGTTGCTGTCATGGTTTATTTCGAATATTTTGGATTCTAAATTGGGATGTATGGTTGTACTGATGCACTGGTTAATTGTCCACCACTGGCAGCTGTTCTGAATTTTGATTCCCTTTGCCCCGTCAACACACATGCGTGCATGTACGTGCACACTCAGAATGCCAGAATGTTTTGTCGCTGTCAGGGTTTTATTTCGAATATTTTGGATTCTAAATATGGATATATGGTTATACTGATGCACTGGCTGATGGGCCACCACATGCAGCTGTTCTGAATTCTGATGGTCATCGCCAACATTTTGTCTGTTGTAAATGTTTTTCTTATATTTAATGATTAAATTTCAGCATTCAGCAATGCTCATTTGGTGAAGGACCTTTTTCTTCTCTCTGGTTGTCTGATTTTGTTGTTGCTCAACTTTGCACTAAGAACCTTGGGAAAACCTAGGATACCCTAGCTAACTATTGTGACAGATCGATTAGCAGTTACACTCGGAATGAAGTAACTTAGTGTGGTAGTCATATGATGCCACCACCAATTATCAACTGTATTGCATTGCATGTTAATTCTTTTAAATGATATGTACATTATATCAACATATCAGTAGTTATTTTGCCATTGCGATGGATACTTCACAACCTATGTAGAGTGGGTGCTTGTCCGTAACTAGGACTAGACTGCAGGCTAAAAATCTTCCTCTCTCTCAATTTCTCAAGTAAAGGGTTGTACTATTCAAGCTTCATAGATTATCACAGGCATTTCTTGGTGTACTATCAATCTTAGCATGTTCTTAGCTTCTATCTGAAGCTTCCTATCTCTTTGACTGTCTCTCCTAGCAATTACACCTCCAACATACTATAGCCTTTTGACTTATTGGGTTATCTCACTGTACTCATCTGCTAATTGCAACATGTTTGCTTTACTATGCTCAATATATTAATTTGTTTTCGTCATGTTTTGTTTTCCAGCCTACAGCAGAGTGACGAGACTCCGATGGTGTGGGAGATCCTCCTATATCTGTATGTCCTTTATTCACCAGACTGGCATTACAGGAGTACCATGCCTACATTCCTTTTCCTATACGGTGCTGCATTTGCTGTAGTCCATTTCCTGGTGCGATTCCAAGTAGTATTCAAGTTGCATTACATTGGCCTCTGCCTCCTCTGCATCCCACGGATGTACAAGTACTACATACAGACTAAAGACTTGGCTGCTAAGCGGCTCGCAAAGCTGTGGGTTCTTACTATATGCCTGGGGACTCTTTGCTGGCTATTTGATCGCATCTTCTGTAAGAAGCTCTCACATTGGTACATCAACCCGCAGGGGCACGCGTGGTGGCATGTGCTTATGGGTTTTAACTCGTACTTTGCAAACACGTTCTTAATGTTTTGCCGGGCGCAGCAGCGTGGGTGGAAGCCCCGCATTACCCTCCTTTTTGGGTTCTTGCCGTATGTTAAGATTCAGAAACCCCAAAAGAGGGAGTGAGTTCTCTGTTGATCAGTGATGTTCTCGAGGACCTGAAAGTTAATGCTCCCCCATGTTAGCGAAACAAGCGGTGGCATTTTTTTGTATATGGGCTTCCAAGTGATTACAGACTACAAATGTTATGTCTCACTGGATTTTGGTAACTTTAACTGACGCCTGTCTTGTACCATACTGAATCGTCAATTAGAGATTAGTTGGAGTGTTCTTTTGATCATCTTTTTTGTTCCTTCGCAGTTCGTATTTTGGTGCTAATAGGGTTGAGTTTTATTTATTTTTAAGTGCCTTAATTGGAGCCGAGTTGTATTAGCTAAGTTGCTGCTTTTTGTATGGCGATAGATTCATCTTTCTGATGACTATTAATTCCTTTTTGATCATGTTACTTGAAAGCTGTATTATGTTCGATCTTCGTGTTCTTGCAATACACATTCCTGCTGCTTACGTAAGCATGGTTCTGGGTGGGATAACATTGTTTTCATGTACACTGTCGAATTGGTGTTTTCTTTCTGTTACTCGGAAAACCTGTAATCATGCAAATAGTGGCAGATACAAAATATTCGTATCATTGTCTTGAGGTGCTAAAGGACATTAAATATCGCTCTTTCTGCTTGTGCAAGCGTCAGCGTACAATACCCGAATAAGTGTAGCGGTGGTTCCTGCACGTAGGCGACGAATGGGGGTTTTGCGATGTGGGGCTTGTTTTGTTGGTATAGTATCATTAAAACTGAAGCCACGTTTCGGTTAAGAAAAGAAATTGTCACACTTTTTGCGTCACTCGTACATGCATCTTGAATAACAGAAGGAATCTGGCTACAAGTATAGCTGTTGGCGCTAAAAATCGCGAAGAGGGTTGATCGATTGTAACACACTTGATAAACATCGGGTTCAGTCGATCAAGGCGCGTCAATCAATTTAATTTTGTAATCGATAAGATAAAATATAAAATACGCTCAAAGCCGATCTCGTAAAATAATCAGTTAGATCTAATCAGCTGAAAGCCGATTAAATCAAGAGGTGACGATAAACTAATTAGCCGATTAGGGCTAATCAGATGTAAAGGTAAATCTTTCTTGAAGAAGGCGATACGTAACAAAATGGGAAAAAGATCAAACCTGATTGGTGTAATAGAAGATGATCAACAATCGGCGACGCGCAACTTTATTGATCAAATCGAGTTACAAGAGAAAATTTAAATTACAGAAACTACTCATAGTCGACAGGAAAATAAAAGTAGTACATTTGTTGATTCCGATTGGAAAAAATTGTGAAAATGTCACCCCTAAGATTGGCCCTTGCTAAAATGTCACTCCTCTCTCAATGACATGTGGGACCTTCTGTGTCTATGACAATGGGCCCGAGTAGCATTTTAGCGAAAGGCAATGTTTGGAGTGGTATTATTGTGAACCTCCCGTTGTAAAATATGATCCATGTAGATATTAATTCGGACGGCCCTTCCTAAAATATTAACCATAAAAAAAATCTCGGAATCTTTTCATATCACATACCGGCTATGATACGTCCAAAAAATCTCGGAATCTTTCCATATCACATGCCGGTCATGATACGTCAACTTTATCCTGACAATTTTGATCACATCTGTCAAATCTTGGTGTAAACAATAGCTATGAACTACATGGGTGTATAACTCACTCAAACTCATCTAACTTATAATGACAAGGTTTGCTTATGAACCAAACAGCTCGTAGGCTGTTGAGCCATGTGGAGAGAAGGTCAAGCTCGCAAGCCGCTCCTACTAACTACTAGCTCAAACTTGGTTCCTTTGGTGACGGCCGAGAAGCCGCGGCGCACGCCTGGACCTGGCTTATAGGCAGCCTAGGACGAAAGCTCACGGTAATATGACGACTGCGTGTGCGTGCTTGCCTTGAAGGCATCCATCAGCAATGGAAGTCGATGTTTTTACGAGCATCTCAGAAGAAAAAAGTGATCTAATACTGCAGACATTTCCACGATGGTTTGTATTGGAAAGACATGTACATCAATTTTCATAATGCATCTGCGAAAATATGAACAAAATCGTACGCAAAGTAATTAACATCTCTCAGTGACAATCGCAAAAAATAAAATTTCCTATTCATAATCATAATTCAGAAAAAAAGAAAAAAGGAAAAAAATATCATCTATCCTCATCTACACCTAGTCGGTTGCTGTCAGGCCTCCTCTTGCGCTAGGCCGCCGCCGTCCTCGTCTATGAGCTACCCCTGTCGATGTGCTGTCATCGGCTTCACGGTTGCCGATATGGAGATGATCCATCGTGAAAGGGGTATCGGCGGAGGAGGTCATGGACCCAAACGTCAGGGGGCAGGAGGAGCACTTTGGTGGCCTTGGTGAGATCGATGGTGGTGGTTGCGGAGGAGGAGGACGATTGCAGTGTCGAGGGAGGAGGACAGGCGTCGGGAGGCGGGGTCATCGACGTCGATTGCTAGTGAGGGCGAGCGAGGTGCAACAGCACGAAAGAAGAAGGGCCAGTTTGGCCAAGAGGAGAGGCGGAGAGGAGGGGAGTTTCGGGGTTTATACACGAATATACCATGTTATTGGTGGATAATTTCGTAGCAACTTTGGTGCCAACCATCCCAATTCAACCCACAAAAGCCTAAAAAATACCCCTAGGTTGGCTTTTGATTTATTTATAGTTGTTAGGTAGCTTGGGCTTTTCTAAAACCCCGTTAAAAAGAATAAGCAGGGCTACGAGCTCAAGACCAACTGTTTATTGTAGGCACTTGAAGGTTTCAAACCTTTCAGAACCAGTCATTTCAGCGTGCTGTATACAATTGCACAACCAAGAACTCATTGTTTTCTCTCTGTTCAAACAGTTAACAATACATAATTAGGTCTGTTGAATAAATCTTGTATGCTTCAGTGTTTTTTCTTTGTTTTCTGTTTAGTGCATGGCCGAGTCTTGCGGGCATGCATATTAGAAGTTGAGCTCTGGTGTGTGTGCATGATCACACAGAGCGCGTCGCACGGCATGTCTTGTGCATGCGGGAAGAGCGCATGGAGATGGGTAGCATGGTGTGCATGTCGGTCGGCCGGTGAGGTCACATTCGTTTGTTTGTTTCTGTTTTGTTGCTTTATATATTGAATAGAGTCTGATGAAAAAGCTGCCGCTTTGCAGCACTAAAAACCTCTCTGAGTATTCCTCTATTCTTGCGAGCTTGTGTTTTGATTTGATTCTGATAATTGGTATCAGAGCCCCGTTCTTCGTTACTGGGCGAGTATGTCGTCATCATGGGCTCCGGCGGGCAGGGCGTCGAGGTCACCCATACGACGAGATCGCTGGCGTTTGCCAGGATCTCCCCCCACGCCGAGGTCGTGACGCCGGCCGCACCAAAGTAGTAGAGCGCGTTGTCAAAGAAGCTGTCGGCACCGTTGTCTATCCAATGCTGACACGCACTAATTACCAAGAATGGTCTCTGTAATGCGTGTGAATCTTCAAGCCTAGGGTATGTGGGACGCCATTGACCCTGGTAATGATGACTACCGCGAGGACAGGCTCGTGCTCGCTGCAATTCTCCGCGCGGTGCCACAGGAGATGCAAGCGGTCTTGGCGGTGAAGGAGACGACGCAGGAGGCGTGGGAGGCGGTGAAGATCATGCGCGTTGATGTGGAACGCGTAAGGGAAGCAAATGCTCAAAAGCTCCGACGGGAATTTGGCGAGATGGTGTTCAAGGAAGGAGAGTCCGTGGATGATTTCGCAATGTGGATCATGAATCTCGCAAACCATCTGAGGGTATTGGGAGATTCCATTACTGATGCGGAGGTGGTCAAGAAGATGTTGCAGGTCGTCCCAGAGCGTCTTCAACAGGTCACCATCTCCATTGAAACACTTCTCAATCTGAGTATGATCTCGGTCGAGGAAGTAACTGGCCGTCTTCGCGCCACAGAACAGAGGTACAAACTTGGTTCCTCGGGTGAAAATAGCGGCCAACAGCTGTATCATACTGAGGAGGAATGGGAGGCTCGGCGGAAGCGGCGCGAAGCAGAGGGCCAATCCGGCGGCGCTTTCGGTCGTCGGCAAGAGAAGAACCGAGGCCGCTGGCATGACAATGCGCCAGGTGAAGGGGCCATCGTCTCGGGATGTGGCGGGGCCCGGCAGAAGGACCAATGCCGAAGGTGTGGAAAAATCGGCCATTGGGCCAGGGAATGTCGTTCCAAGCCCAAAAGGCAGGAACACGCCCATGTAACCCAGGAAGAGGAGGTTTCCTTGTTGGTCCTAAGGGTGAGCGTTGGTTCTTCAACGACTCTGCCGCCACAAGCACCTGCTTACAGCCACTGAGCACATCCAATCACCTACCGTGCGCACGCAAGGAGGAGTGGCGATGGAAGGAGCCCATCCAATTGAGGGAAGAAAAGGTGCTGGTTCAGTTAGGACGGCAGGAGGAGAACGAATCCAACCTATGGATCCTCGATACCGGGGCGACCAACCATATGTCAGGGTCCCTGGTTGCGTTCGCTCACCTGGACAAGACGATCTACGACACGGTGCGGTTCGGCGGTGATTCCGTGGCCCAGATCAAAGGCTGTGGCACAGTATTGTTTGTCTGCAAGAATGGCGAGCATCAAGCGTTCTCCGGCGTATACTACATTCCGCAGCTTACCACCATCATAAGCATAGGGCAGATGGATGAGGCCGGCTATCGGTGCTCATAAATGATGGGGTGATGGAGATTCGGGAGATCGGGCGGCGTTTGATGGCGAAGGTCAGGCGATCCCAGAACCGGCTCTATGTGCTCAACATCAACATTGCACAGCCGGTGTGTATGGTGGCAAGAGGCACGGAGAATGCCTGGAGGTGGCATGCCAGATTTGGCCACCTCAATTTCCCAGCGCTGAAGAAGTTGGCTCGAGAAGACATGGTGCGAGGACTCCCGACGATTGAACAAGTGGATCAGCTCTGTGAGGGGTGTCTCACGGGCAAACACCGACGAACACCATTTCCGAAGCATACTAAGTACCGCGCCAAGCGCATTTTGGAGCTGGTTCATGGTGATATTTGTGGCCAAATTGCGCCCATGACACCGAGTGGCAAGAGGTATTTTCTTCTCCTAGTGGATGACCGGAGCCGTTTTATGTGGATTGTGTTGCTAAAATCCAAGGATGAAGCCGCCAGTGCCATTAAGCAATTCCAGGTTGCCGCGGAGGTGGAGTCTGGGAATAAGTTGTGTGCATTGCGCACTGATCGGGGCGGCGAGTTCTCATCGACGGACTTCACCAAGTACTCACGCACAAAGGCATCCGTCGTCAATTGACCGCGCCATACTCGCCACAACAAAATGGCGTGGTTGAGCGCCGCAATGCCATGGTATTGGGAACCGCACGCTGCATGCTCAAAGCAAAAGGGCTACCTGGGTGGTTCTAGGGCGAGGCGGTCACCACAACAGTATACGTCCTAAATTGCTCACCGACTAAGAGCATCGAGGGGATGACTCCATTTGAAGCTTGGTATGGAAAGAAGCCTAGTGTTCATCATTTACGCACCTTCGGATGTATTGCTCATGTCAAGACAACTACACCACACTTGAAGAAATTGGAAGACAGGAGTCGCCCGATGATATTCGTCGGCTATGAGAAAGGTTCTAAGGCATATCGTGCCTACGATCCAGCCACAACACGTGTCTACGTGACGCGGGATGTGGTGTTCGATGAATCGCGCGTTGGAATTGGGGAGATACGGAGGAGCACGACGCACCCGCCGATGACATCTTCACAGTGGAGTACTCGACTGTGCTCCAGCAGAGTGGTGCAGAGGAAAACTCTCAACTTGCACCCACGGCGACCTCATATTCTGGTGTTGCGGTTGGTGAACTAGATGCGGCAAGCACCAGCAGTCCTGTCCAGGAGATGGAAATTCAATCTTCAACTCCTACACAGGGTGTGCATTTGGATGCTGATCATGATGATGCGCCACTACGGCTCCGCAGGATCGACATCATCCTTGGAACGGCGTCACCACCAGGCTACGCATTGCGTGAGTTGGAATCTGGTGAACTGCACTCAGTGAGTGCGGATGAGCCCATTTCGCTAGACGAGCCGAAGCAGCAGCCAAGCTAGCATAAGGCCATGCTAGAGGAGCTGCGATCAATTGAAGAGAATCACACCTGGTTGCTTACTGATCTTCCCCAAGGGCTGCGAGTGATCGGCCTTAAGTGGGTGTACAAGATAAAAAGAGATGAGCATGGTGCTGTGACAAGATACAAGGCGAGACTTGTCGTGAAGGGGTATGCGCAACGCCAAGGAATTGACTACGACGAGGTGTTTGCTCCGGTGGCGCGCATGGACACAGTGCGCCTTCTCATTGCACTGGCAGCGCATTAAGGGTGGGAAGTCCACCATATGGATGTCAAATCCGCATTTCTGAACGGTGATCTCCAGGAGGAAGTTTATGTGCAGCAGCCGCCGGGATTCATCAATCCTGGCAATGAACACAAGGTGCTGAAGCTTCAAAAGGCGTTGTATGGTTTTCATCAAGCACCGAGAGCTTGGAACCAGAAGCTGGACGAGAGTCTTCTGTCACTTGGTTTCAAAAGGAGCGCATTGGAACATGCCATCTATGTCAAATAGGATGGTGAAGGACAGTTGGTGCTGGGGGTATATGTGGATGACTTGGTGATCACTGGCACAAGCAATAACAATATTAAGTCTTTCAAGAAGGAGATGGCAAAGTTGCTCAGCATGAGCGATTTGGGTAAGCTCAGCTACTATCTTGGTATTGAAGTGAGACAGGAAGCAGATGGCACCACTCTCAGCCAAGGCGCTTATGTTGTGAAGATCCTAGAGAAAGGAGGAATGCTAGGATGCAACGCCTGTCAGGTGCCAATGGAACCGCGACTGAAACTCAGTAAGGAGAGTACAAGTTCACCAGTTGATGCATCCGTATATAGGAGCTTGGTTGGAAGTCTCAGGTATTTGGTCAATACTCGTCTTGATTTGGCATTTTCCGTTGGGTATGTTAGTCGATTTTTGGAGGAGCCGCGCGAAGATCATTTTTTAGCAGTGAAACATATACTGAGGTATATTGCTGGGACAAGCAATTGGGGACTCTATTATCCAAGGAAGGAGAAGAATGAGGCGCCAACACTGAGGGGGTTCAGTGATAGTGATCTTGCTGGCGATATTGATGGAAGGAAGAGCACCACTGGAGGCTTAGGGGTGAAACGGATCGGATATGGATCGAATATCACTTATATTGTATTTGATCCATATAATTTTATCGAATCGGATTCGGATACGGATAGTATCGGATACGGATTCGGATACGAATAGTGCCGGATATGAATATGGATAATATTCGAACGAATACGGATAAAATAAGTTCGGATAATCATCGGAACGGATATTTTTCGAATAATACGCATAAACACTAAATACAAACGGAGTGATAGGCTACAACGAATATTATCGATAGGAAACCAACATAAATTGTATAAAACATTGAGAGATCTAAGACCGTTAAAACCATACAGTCAACAGCAATTTCCAACCTCAAATATCAGCAAAGCAGCACTTTAAATCATTGTGTTGTCATATAGTCTGCACAAATCCTCGTGCTAAAAATTGAAACTATTGCAGCTTTGTACTAATATACAATCTGCACTTGAACTCCTGTACTCTTGAGTTATGCAAATCAGACATGTTACTGTAACTAAACATAGAATCAAGTCCATGAACTTTGGCCAGTAAGAAAATGTAAAGCAGTTGACCAGAAAAACGAAATGTGAATAGTAAGTCTCACAGCAGATGTTCAAAAACAATATAATAATTCAATACTCTCAAGTAACTTAATTGCATATAATCTAGGGCCAAACGTAGGAAGAAACTATACTAGTATCTTCACACATAAGCAATAGCACACAGGCATGCAGATGCAGTAGGCACAGATAAAATCCATTCATAATACTGGACTTACATAGGAGACGCAAGTGTGTTTATGTTAAAATTGAGGAGCTACCAAATACGACAATGGCAAAATTTGAAGACTAACCAGTATTGAAAATGTATGGATAACTCACTTGCGCTGAATCAATTGATAATGACCTCGCCAGCATATATACGCCTCTTTGCGTAAATGAAAATCTTCTTCTGGCCCTCAGTGTCAGTGATTACTTTTGTATAGCAATTCGGCTGGTATGGCAAATATGCATATGAGACCGCTATTTAGCATGTTAAGCATCACAGATTCACAGTTGAATGCTTCATGTTGAACAGCTTACCTCACAGGAATGGTTGATGAATCTTGCTAACCCACCACGCTTAGTAGCATCAACCTGCATAAATTAAGAAAATGTGGGCAATGAACACAGAAAAGCACAAGCCACAAGGTGCAGACACAAAATTTGGTACTATAAAGTCTCAATCGACTCAAGGGCTACCAGCCCCCATTATCAAATTGAATCCAATCTCATTCTCATCCACATCGAAGCCGGAGCGGACCCGCGATGGCGAAGTGGAGCAGTGCCCGGCCTCGCTGCCACTTGCATAGCTACTGGCGACGGCGAGCTGGAGCGATGGCGGCGTCGAGTTGGGGAGGCGGTCGGGGAGGCCGGAGGTGGCGGGCGACTGCTGGTGGCCTCGCACACGACGCGCCACGAATCTGACGACAACCTGGCGAGTTGGGGAGGCGATGGGAGGCCGGAGGCGGGGGTGGCTGCTCGTCGATCGCGCCAAGGCGGACGGAAGAGCCGGCTTCAAGAGGCAGAACGGGAAGAGCCGGCGAAAGAGGCGTAACGGGCGGCGGCAACTCTCTCCGTCTCTCCTTCAGTCCTCCTGTTCTCTAGATTCCGAAATGTTTTCTGAATATGTGCAATGTTTTCTGAGCAACTCTCGTCTCAGCTCTCAGGTCTGACGGGCTAAATGGGAAGAATATGTGAAATGTTTTCTCCAATTAGGGTTTAGCAATTTTCCCAGGCTTGTACAAGCGCTTGGCGCCAAGAGTTGGTGTCGTTTGGGCAATTGGGCCAGCCAGAACATATGGGCTAAGATGGGATCGGATATTATCCGGCGGATAGTATCCGAAAAAACGCTCGGATATTATCCGAGATATCCGTATCCGTATCCGTATCCGGGACACTTTATCCGTATCTGATCCGTATCCGAACAAAATATCCGGATATCCGAAAAATTATCCGAATTGCTATCCGAGGCGCTTCGGTCGGTCGGTCGGTCGGAATTTATCCGTACCATTTTCACCCCTTTGGAGCGTTGTTCTTTGCACTACTGGAGCGTTATTCTTCCTTGGCGATAGTCCAATCACCTGGCAGTCTACGAAACAGAAAGTGGTGGCTTTATCTAGCTGTGAGGCTGAATATATCGCTGTTGCTACTGCTGCTTGTCAAGCAATATGGTTAGCACGGCTATTGGCTGACATAATGCATACTAAGCCCAATAGGCCGACGCTAAGGATAGATAACAAGTCCACAATCTCTCTGATCAAAAACCCTGTGCATCATGACCGAAGTAAGCACATAGATACAAGATTTCATCTTATTCGGGAATATGCAGAGAAAGGCCAGATTGAAGTGGAATTTATTGGAACAGAGGAGCAATTAGGTGATGTTCTGACAAAGCCTCTTTGCAGGATCAGATTCAAGAAACTTTGCAACAAGATTGGTCTGATTGAAGTCAAGTAATCCAGCATGACAAGATTTAGGAGGATTTGTTGAATAAATCTTGAATGCTTCAGTGTTTTTTCTTTGTTTTCTGTTTAGTGCATGGCCGAGTCTTGCGGGCATTTTTTTTTTGAAAACGGCGAAAGCCGTGGAATATATTAGGAGATAGAAAGTGCAGATACAAGGTGCGAAGGCCGTACCTCTAGGAGGGAGAAGGGGAAGGAAACCGAAAAAAGGGGTTTGGGAAGAAAGACAAGAACAGAGAAAAGAGCCACTTCAAGCGGGCCTTTACAGTAGGGTCGGAATAAGAGCACGGAGATGCGATGCTCCCGCCACAGCCTAGCATGCAGCCTCGTCCTTGATTGACTGCAGGATCTGTTCGTGCGTCGCCCAAGACTGACGAAAGGTTCTGTTGTTTCGCTCTTTCCACCACTGTTTGGGCATGCATATTAGAAGTTGAGCTCTGGTGTGTGTGCATGATCGCACAGAGCGCGTCGCACGGCATGTCTTGTGCATGCAGGAAGAGCGCATGGAGATGGGTAGCATGGCGTGCATGTCGGTCGGCCGGTGAGGCCACGTTGTTTGTTTGTTTCTGTTTTGTTGCTTTATATATTGAATAGAGTCTGATGAAAAAGCTGCCGCTTCGCAGCACCAAAAACCTCTCTGAGTATTCCTCCATTCTTGTGAGCTTATGTTTTGATTTGCTTCTGACAAGGTCCTTCCAACTCAAGGCTAACAACAACAACAATTAATTAATTAATTAATTAATTACATACTCGTATACAGGAAGGAATAAATTACAGACTGCTCAGAACTGCATAAACTTTCACATTCTGAGATGGCAAAATAGCATGGCCTATGTCCTCTAGGAGAGCAAGAGTACTAGTGTACAACATATAATCCTTCCCATGCAAGCATGGTCTGTCTAATTTGGACGACACATATCTACATACATCCGATCGATGCGAGGTACGTACCAAAATATTAGGCCGGCTGCTACGGAATCTAGAACACGATGAAAGAATTGGCCATGTCATACTTCATCTTCTCAAGGTTGGGCGAGATGGCGAACTTGATCATCGGCGGCGGCCCGCAGGCGAGCGCGAGCGTGTCGTCGCCGCCCTCCGGCACGTGCTCCCGCAGGATGTCCTCCGTCACGAACCCTACGCTGTAGTTCCACCCTTCCTCCGGCCGCTTCACCTGGTCGATGACGTACCACACCTTGAGCCTGTCCGGGTACTCGGCCGCCCACCGGTCGAGCTCGTCGCGCAGGAGAATGTCGTCCTCCGTCCGGTTCGCGTACACGAGGTGCATCTCCGTCTCGTCGTCCGGCTGGTCGCGCAGCACCGCCTGGATCACCTGGTACATCGGCGTGATCCCGCTCCCGCCGGCGATCATCGCCAGCCGACGCGCGTGCCGCGGCTTGCCTTTGATCATGAAGTTGCCGCGGCCGGTGTACTCGACGTGCCCGAGGGGCCCTTTGACATCGATGTAGGAGCCTATCGGGAGCGATTCCAGGTACTGGGTCATGAGCCCGCCGTTCGGGAACCTGGGGTGCTCGTTCTTGAAGTACACCTTGACGAGGAGCTCGAACTGGCCGATCTCGTCGACCATGCTCGTCGGCGTGTACGCCCGCATGCACAGCTTCCCGTCGATGTTGGCGCACACGAAGATGTGCTTTCCGACCGGGAGGCCGAGCACCTGGTCGGCGGACGGCAGCACGAAGCGGAACAGGCGGACGTCACGGGAGAGCTCCTTCTTGTCGACGAGGCGGCAGGGGACCTTCTCGCGCGGGCTGGAGAGCGCGACGGGGGCGGGGGCCTTGATGGCCTCGCGGATGGGGGCGAGGTGGGAGAGGTTGGACGCCCCGTGGACGGAGTTGTCGGAGGTGTAGCCGGTGCCGGTGGGGATGAGCTCGCCGATGCGGTAGGTGTCAAGGAGCGCCTTGGCCTTGTCGGAGTGGATGGCGTCGAACTCCTCGGTGCAGTCGGTGCCGGCGTTGATGAGGATGCTGTCGGCGCCGCCCGGGTGATCCTTGAGGAACTTGGTGCAGTCGTAGACGTGGCCGTGGACGACGATCCACGCCGAGTCCTGCGACGCGTGCTTGCGCACCTCGGACATGGTGAACTGCCTGCCGTCGGTGGTGTTCATGAAGGGCGTGGACGTGCTCCGCTTCAGCCCCGGCGCGGCGGCCTCCGCCGTCTCCAGGTGCTTCTGCCGCGCCATCCACCCGCCCGTCTGGTTTCCCGGCTGCGTCGGGTGCTCGAACACCAGCCCGATCTCCCCCTTGTGCGGCCGGCACACGTTCACCTTCACCTTGAACCAGCAGTTGTTCATCATCCCCTGCCATGCAAAACCATCCATGCATCAGAATCACGTAATTAAGTCTTGCCAAGTCAAGGACACGCGCGACATCCTTATAGGTGTTATAGAGATCGATGAAGGTGCCATATATGCGTGCGTACCATGAGGTTCCAGATGAGATTCTCGGGCTGGGTGTTGAGCGACTGGTCCCAGGCGCGGACGGCGACCTCCTTGGCGCCGAGGAGGTCGAGGACCTCGACCTCGACGGACCAGAAGCACCAGCACCAGTACCTGCCGTACTTGTTGGGCTTCTCCGGGTGGTCGAGCGCGCACACCAGCCATGTCTCGCCGCCGTCCAGCGTCAGCTCCACTCTCGTCACCTTCTTGCCGCCGCCTACGTACCAAAAACACAGCAGAGAAGAGCCGTCAGGTTACCGCGTACTAGCATGATCCTGTAATGTTACTGTTAGCATGCGACACGGTTTGTGCATGCTGCGATTTGGCCACACGAGTTGCGGCTCTTTTCGACCACGAATGGGCTTGTCCTATGTTTGTTCTCTTCTCCAAGCCGGCACCAGGTACAACCTAGCAAGCTTACCACAGGCCCCGACAAGAATACAGCGACTAGTGTGGGGCTTTTCCTTTCCTCCTCGACAAACCACAGTGGTATAGCTTCCGACTGTCCCCAACTCCCAAAGGCAACCGTTTTGGTAGTACACCCTACCAAGCAGCTCTTGGGTGTCACGAAGTGCTAACTCCGCGATCGTAAATAACAAGCTACACGTGGTATCACGCACCCGGTTTCCGAGCTACTGCCGAGACGTGGGCGGAACGAGGTGTACTGGTATACACCGGCACTCTAAAACTTTGTTAATTAAATTGGTTTCTATTACGATGGTTTATTATTTGTAAGACTTCGAAATTATTTTATTGTATTTTTAATAAATTTTAAATATATATGTTGGATTTATAATATTATGAAACCAATACATAAAACTGTAGAGTTGTAATTAAGTTTGAAGTGTAGCCCTCTTTAAATGTTTAATTTCGTCACTGCGTGGCGCACATGCAGCTAGTCAATGGTTCCATGCTAGAGAAATATAATCCTGATCGGCTGCTATTTGCTTGGTCTTTTCATTTGGGTGTTCTACATAAGTCCTTACTTTATTTTCTAAGTACTCAATTGTGCGGTGTTAGCAAAAGGAGATGCGTTAACGTCCCAAGTATCCGCAAATTGTTAGTCTTATACGGTGATCTGTCTGGAGAGAGTAAATTTTTACAAACTATTAGAAAACTACATGTTTTATCTTCTCTAGCTCACAAAATTATAAATTTTAGGGGAATTTGTATCGAAAACTCTATATTTTATAATTGATTGTTTTTGTTACAGGTCTGACGATATGAGCCCCACATGTGTTTCACGTGCGAGTAAAATGTGAAATAAGAGCACATGAGGAAGAAATGATCAATTCTAAAACCTATAATTTTGTGATATAAGTTCTCTTAAAATCTATAGTTTTATGAAAAATAAACTAAAACCTATATTTTCTAATAGTTTGTAAAGAAAATCTGTAGTTTTATAAAATTTATCCATTCAAAAAATAAATAGGTTTGAAAAATGGTCCTCTTTGTAAATGGCCCTTCGTGATACCACCAGTTAGATTTCCTTCGTCACTGATCATTTCGCTTACTTATTTGATCAAATGACCTAGCAAGCCTAAGATATTACAGCCTCTTTCCATCCAATTTTGTAGGAAGCATTTTTTTGAATGATTTTGTCTATAAATATAGAGTACATTTTATGTTCTAACACAAAAATTAGTGTGATACTCCTTTTATAACCCTAATAAATATCTATATTTAATTAATATTCTTTACATATATATTGAATATAGTGCTTTAGAGATAATAATTAGAGGTAGTTTAGTTATTTTTAATATCATTGTAGTCTATGTACCAAGAGAAATTATATCCTATAAATTTGGATGGAGAGAGTATTTTTTTTAAAAAAAAAATTAAGGTGAACTTGTTAATTAAGCAGGACTACGATAGAGAGAATGCACAAGATAATTGTTGGGTATGGCATGAGTTTCTCAAATGGTATTGAGGGTACAGGTTGTGTCTTTTAAAAGGCAAAATCACCGTAGATTTTTCAAGGCACGTAACATTAAAGGTTTTTCAGACTAATATAATGTTTTTTAGACGAAGACTGACGTACGTAATGTTGACACGCATAGAAAACGAAGTCTCTAAACGCTGTCATCCCTACAGTCGCAAGTTTCCTTTTCGTGCTACCAGCTAGCTGTATGAAATTCACAGCCGGAGGTAAGTAAGGCATGCAAGTCAGGGCCGAAGGTAAGGTATGGACTCACCGGAGTAGGCGTATCCCCTCATGGTGTAGACGCGCTGCGTCGTGATGGCGTTGATGGGCAGGATCTCGTCGTGCCCCGGCGTCGTGATCACCGAGTTTATGTTCAGCTCGTTGATGATGTACTCCGGCTTGTACCACCACGCTGCACATTTGCACAACCCGGGCAGCACATTTGTTCGATTAATTCAGTCGACGTTCCATTTCGCCACACGTATCAAAACGTACGATGGAACACGGCGTGGTAATTCACAGATGTAGTTTGGTTGGTTAATTTACCTTCTGCGTTGGCGAGCTCGGCGTCGACGTGGGACGGCAGGACGCGGTTGTCCCGGTAATGGTAGTAGTTGTCGGACTCGGCGGTGGTGACGATGATGCGCTTGACCCACTTGACCATGCGGCCGCCGATGCAGCCCGGGATGATGACGCGCACGGGGAAGCCGTGATCCGGCAGCAGCGGCTCACCGTTCTGCATGTACGCGAGCATGATGTCCCGAGACGGGTCCAAGGCCCACTCGCGCGTGATGCTGGTGCCGTACTTGGAGCCCCCGCCGCCCGGGAGGTCCTCGGCGCCCTCGAAGCATACGTTGAGCGCGCCTCCCTTGCGGGGCATGATGCCGCACCGGCGCAGCACGTCGCAGAGGCGCGCGCCGCGCCACACCGACGTGGACACGCCGGCGGGGCCCCAGTTGAACCCCACCGTCTTCTGCACCAGGTTCTGCTCCTTGCGCCGGTTGCCGGCGCAGGCGATCGTGACGGGGACCTCCACGGCGTGGAAGTCGTTGACCAGCTGGTCCATGGTGAGCCGGGTGGGCCGCTTGACGAGGCCCGTCACCTCGACGGTCCACTTCGACCAGTCCCCCCGCGGGACGGGGCCGTGGTTGCGCACGTAGTGCAGTGGCGCCGGGGTGATGAAGCCGTGGTGCATGAGCCGCGCCAGCGACGGCTCGCAGTTGAGCGGGTGCTTCCCCGTGAGCCGGATGAGCGACGGGTTGCGCTCGATCCACGCGTCCGCGGTGCCCTCGTCGCGCGGGTCGCGCACCGCCGGCTCCACCTCGAGCTCCAGGTGCGCGCCGTACAGCTCGCGCCAGTCCTCCTGCTCATCGTCCTCGTCGTCCGACGCGTCCTCGTCGGCACGCGCCTTGCGTGGCGGCGATATCAGGGGAGGGAAGCCGCACCCGCGCACGGGCGAGTCGGCGCGGCGCCCGATGCCGCTCGCTGGAGGGTACGCCTTGGTGCCGTTCGCGGTGACGCGCACCGGCGCGGAGCCCGGTTCTAGGCGGCCGAACTGCCGTGGCTCTACAGAAGCGGCCATGTTGCCGGAGAGGTGCTCGGTTCTAGCTATCGCTCTGCTCGCCGGTTACGAGGAGCCCGTACGGTAGTGGCCTGGAAGAGGCACGGAATTTGTGCCAAGAGTAGTGGTGTGTGGTGAGTACATATACACGCGCGCAGGCAAGCTCCCGCATGACGTGGCGCCTCAGAAGCCAACATGGCTCCACAGTTTTCCTCCACGTAGCTACGGTAGTTCTGGCGCTACGACTGGAGTTTTCAGCTGCGCACTTCGACGCCACAAATTTTGCTGATTATTTCCTGCGAAGCTCGCAAATCTTGCTGTTTCTTGCTTACCATCCCGAAAACATTCAATTTCAGCCAATTTAACAGCGTCGTACGGCGTGCATTTCTATGTTCACAGTTGTATTCCAGTTGATCAAAGGTCGCATCACTTGTTTTCTGCATGTGTTCCACCTGTTTAAACTTAAAATGCAAACAATACTGTCCACGGATCATATTACTTTGTTGACATTTTACATGTCATTGTAGCGTTAAGCAAGGGAAAAAAAGTAGGGTGACTTTAGTTAACACGGTAACCGTGAATTTTGGGGCACGCGCCCCGTAATGTGCATCTAAAAGACACAAACAGTGACATACCACCATGAGACAATTCTTAGTGAGACTTTTCATGATCCATAGAGAAAATATAATAACAAAATCTACTGCTTATTTTATCTTTTATTTATATCATTTAGAGTAAATAATAAAGACAGTTTGTACAATAATCATCTCTAAAGGTTATATTTAAATGTTGTGCAATAACTATCTCTTCTCTCTTGTACATAACCAATCTATTTTGTTTCCCGTACTATACTGGCTCTTTCTTAAGAGTCAGCTCTCTTCTCTCATCTCTTTTCTAACTCTTTTATCTAAGATAAAACTGATACGTACATACTAATAATGAATTAAGATAACCTTATTATACGTACCCTTGGGCGATGCTTATCCTTGCATGGCTCCAAGATATTTCGTTGATTCATCCCATGGGCACCGAAGTTGATTTCTTTCCTTCTGTCAGGCAGCACCGGAACAAGAAAGGGATTCATAAACCGGGTTGCACCTAGCCGTGGTATATGCATGCGTTGCGCCCTTTGTTTTTCTGTCTTGTTGGCAGGACTGCAGGAGGGGGCCGATCGAGGCGCCAAACTCTGTCACACTGTCACCACTTTCAGAGTCACGTTCTCCTTCCTACTTTGTTCTCTCCTTTCCGGTGCAAGAAGTTCGTCAACGATATATATTGTCAACTAACATGTTGGATCAGGTTCTTACTTAGCAAAGTCTAGAAAAACAGAAATAGCATGCATTGATTGTTGTAATCAGAAGTTGATTTATCATTAGGGGTGTCCTTTAGCAGTACTTCCTGTTTAACGATTAATATGGGATGTTCGTGCCAGCCGTAACATACAAGCAATCCGGTGTGTCTAGCTATGCGGTCCAAAGTCCAAACCAAGCTAAAGATGGAGGAGGATGCTCTATGTATCTTCTTAGACACCCCGTTTGGTTTGCGGAATTGGGAATGGAACTAGATCTATTGAATATTGGCTGTCTGGATGTCTTTGCCTCTTTGGAATTAGAATTGAATTTAAGCCCCATTTCCATCTGAACTTGAAAAACATAACTAATTGCGGCGTAATCCCATTTCCACTTGGAATTGTGGCGTAATCCCATTTCCACTTGGAATTGAACTGGGACTCCATTTCCGCGAGTCCAATTCAATTCTGCAAACCAAAGACCCGTATAGGAAACCGATGTTCACGTCTTTTTATACCGAGGAAGTGTATGTATGAATGACCTTAGGTAGTCCCAACCATTCATCTCAGCTGGTGTTCATAGAATTAATTACACCGCTAACTAAGCAAAAAACTGATGTGGCATATGAATTAAAGAAGGGAGAGAAGGAAAAACAAAGAAATCGTGTCTCATGTAAGAAACTGGGTCGGCGCAGGAATTAAGACGTAAGAAACGAGCAAAATTGGGGTTGGACGTTTCTACGCGCTGATCAAGGTGTGTTTGTGGTGCATGCATTGGTTTATTGCTATCTCTCTCCTCTAAACGCTACTCATGGAAACCATGGGTTGGGAAACTATGCATTGATTTATTACTCTCTCTTCTTTAGACACTGCTCATAGAAATCATGGGTTGAGAAACTAGAGTAAATTCTAGCTATCTGAACAATTCAGAGGGAAAAAGAAAAAACCAGTGGACTAAGGCTCAGTTTGTTTAGGCTTGAGCTTGAGCTTATTTGGCTTCTACACCTCTATAAGCCACAAGCCAAAACAAAGCAGATTTTTTCGACTAGATGGAAAGAAGAAGCTTCTAGCCTAATTTGCTTACACGTGAGAAGCGAAAACGATGCTTCACCGGGGTGGTCGGAGCTTCTAAAATCCCACTTCTCCGGTATCCTTACAACTTAACTATTATTTACTTAAAAATTACCATCCTCATCCAGCCTTCAACCCTTTTCTTCCAAATTTCCAATACCTTCTTCCAATCCAACCAAATAGTTCTCAAGCCCAAATTTAAACAAACTCAGCCTAACACGGATCGATAACCCGTATTTCGATCCACTTGCGACAACAGATTCGCTGTATGTTCTGACTGGCAAGGAATCCCGCAGACCGCAGCAGCAGGTGTTTTCTCTATGGCCATTGGTTTAAGACATGGACCCACCCCACATAAAAGGTCGGCATATTTCCAACCAATGGACTCAGGAATCTGGCACCTATCTATCACATCACATACCTATACGTGCAAGAATTGGAGAGCAACTGGGTGTAAGTTTAACCTTCATTAGTTATGATTTTAGTGTTAATGACAAATCTAATATTAAGTTTATCCCCTAATGCGATATTGTTATTAATGACAAATCTTATATCGAGACTAACTTGTTTATTTAGAATATCTTTGATTAGTCTCATCGCATTGAAAAATGGAAAACCCAAGATATGTTTGCATATTCATTCTAGTATTAGTTGCATACTTTGGAGTCAAGTTAAAGTATGAATGTCCCCATTATATTAACCACAAAATGTGCATTATGTTCCTCAATCCATATATTACACGGATGCACATAATTAGGGGGAGTTTGTAGTTTAACTTGAAAATCTTTTTGTAATTGATGGATTCATTATTGACACATATAAGGATCAAGACAAAGAAACTAAATCCTTGAGTAGATATTTGAATTGCCTAGTTATAAGTATACTCATGGTAATATAGGATATACTCCAATGTAATCAAATTGAATATGTGCATATTATATCCAAGTCAATCATACTTATGCACATATAGATGTGGAGTTTATTCTATAGTTGATGACTTAGGGTAATGATCATTTCCATATAGCCTACACATAATAGATCATTACTTTTCATCAACATGAGTATATGAAAACTTGTGTAGTTAATATATACTCATATCAATTTAAATGATAATTTAAATTGAGTTCATTTGTCTTGTTTATCATTAAAGAATATTTCATCATGTGTTGATGGGGTTCAGTGATAAATTGAGGACAAATGAATAGTTCTTAAGTATAATGAAGCATGTGTTGCATTATTGTACTTAAGACATACTTTAATCATTCAAATTGATTTAGGTTGTGCTCAATTGATCTAGAGGCATCCATTATGTGTTAATGGAGTGCAAGAGATAATTGAGACAACCATGCATCTTGGACTAACTATTTGTATGAGTTGTGATTGAGTTAGGTCCAAAGATGGATGAGATGATGAGAACGGGACAAGGACGGCATCATGAGTTGATGGGCGTCAAGAGAAGATCCCGAAGTCAAAGAAGAGGAGTCGAGTGATGATCCCGGGGGAGCAAATATGCGAAGATCATAAAGACCCCAAAGGATTGCTTGCGCTTGTGCATGAAGGTATAATTAGATAGGCTAAGGACTTTGTAGTCTTTGAGTCTAAGGTTTTTATCGCTGCTATTAAGAGGGTCGCTCTTTTGCTTGAGCTTCATCATGTGTTGGTGATCTCATCCCGCGTTCACTCAAGCTCAAATCATATTTGATTTGGTTTTTGCATATGGGTTAACCATTTGGCATGTGTTGCAAATGTGTTAAGCCTATGCTTGGTTGTTTTGCATTATGCTTTGATTTGCATGTGTTGCAAATAGGATAAGCTAATGCGTTGGCTTTTGTGTGAAGTTCACTTTTGCATGTGTTGCGAATGTTGAAGCTTCATGTTTTGGTTTCGCAAAACAATCTTTCTTAAAACCGTGTGGTTGTTTGGAGCTAAGTTTTGCATGTGTTGCAAAAGGAGAGAGCCTGCAAGCACCTAATTTGTGCTTGTGTGTTTGTATGGAGCTAGAGGCTTGCGGTGTTTAGTAGTAAAGAGCTCATACGTGTGATTTGGTTTTAGTTGAATGTTTGGTTTTGGTGTGAAGTTGGTTTTGGTGTTGCATGGAACTAGAGAATTGCATGTGTTGCAATTAGAAGAGTTCATGCATCTTGATTTGATGTTGCTTGGAGCTAGACTTTTGCATGTATTGCAAAGAGTAGTGCCAAGCATGAAATGTGTTTATTGCATTATTTGCAAGTTCAGTTGTCTTGAATAAACCGAGGTTTATGAGTCCGAATCCCGAGAGCATGTGAGTGGGGCTTGCAACGGTGTTGGCAAGTTGACTGGTCTTGTGTTGACCTTCACATGGTTAGGGGGATTAATCTCATAAACTCGAGTTTGATTTGCTTAATACGTTTTGCAAATAGTCTTTGAGTTGGTTGCGAAATGCGTTTTCACGATTTGGTTTGACTTCTTTGAGCATGAGCTAAGTTGGTGCAAATGTGTTTTGCACGTGTGTTTGATCATGTGTTGATCATCTAGAGGCTCAAAGAATGGGTTTTGTTGGAGAAATGTTTTTCGAGTTAAATCTGAATTTTCCTCGAGGTAGGTATTACTGCTATAGGTATAGGGCTGAGTGTCAAGAATGCGTACTACCGCCTTTGGTTGGCGATAGCTTTTAATACAGGCTTGGTACTACTACGGCCTGTCAGGTAGCTTTATTCCAAAGGCGCTTGTTTTGTCGGGTTTAGGTTTGCATTACCAAGACTACGGTGGGAGTGATGAGTATTGAGAAGTCGTGTACTGGCAGCTTTAGAGGGTAGAGTAATCACAGAATGTGTCCGCTTAGCCGATCACAGAGACTACGGTACTCACCGCCCTTAGAGGCCATAAAACTGTAAAAGGCTGATTCGCCTATTTTGCCCCCAAACGCTAGTTTTCTTTGGGGGCTATAACACCCCTTAGGGGGCTTGGGGCAAGTGTTGCTGGCTTGGTTGCTGTGTGTGGGAGTTGTGTGCATGTGTTGCTCTTCTCCCTTTGCTTCTTGAGCTTAAGAGTAAGACTAATTGCATGTGTTGCAATTAGGAAGTGATTTGAGAGCCTCTTGTGCATGTGTTGCACTTGAGGGAGGCCTTGTGCATGTGTTGCACTTGGTGATCACCGGGAGCGCATTTGTTGTGCCCGGTGAGGTTCAAGCAAGGAGCGGCTTGTTACTCTTGGAGGTTGCCGACTCCTAGGCTGGCGAGGCGCTGTGGCGCGGGAGCTCTCGAGGTGTAAGAAGGCCCAAGTTTGTGAAGGTTCGGGTTGAGCCTACGTGCGGCGTGAAAACCACGGCTAGTGGAAAGAGGCGTGCTCGAGCGGAGCCGGTCCAAGTGTGGGCTTGCCTCAACATGGACTAGGGAGACCGCAAGTCTCCTAACACCACGGAAAAATATCGGTTGTCTCTTGTCTTATTTATATTCAAGCACTTTACATTATTGAATATTTATCAATTGCTTGAATTAGAATTGCTAGTATTATTTAGTTGATTAATTTAGCAATTCTTGTGTAGAGACATAATTTAGTTAGTGCACTAGTGAGCCTAGTTGATTTAGGCTTTAATTGTCAAAACCTATTTATCGCTTCCGCATATATATTTGATTAGGTTTTGACATAGGAGTTGATTAGAGCGAATGATTTAGTAAGCGATCAAATTTTGTAAAACGCCTATTCACCCCCCCTCTAGGCGCATCCTCGACCCTACACCGGGGCACCCAGGTGTCACTTTGCCGCTTTTTATGAAAAAGTTCGCTTTCTTCAAATTACGGATAGGTCCTCGTAATTTTTTGTGAGACAAAGATATTTTTCTCCTTCGCTTGGGTCCTCGGCGCGGTATTTTTCTAGAAGCCTCCGTTAGTTTGAATCGCGAACAAGCCATTTTCTAATTTTTCGGGATAGCTAACGGGTCCAAAAAATAACAAATAGGTCCTTACTTTACGTTCGTGTCCTTTCTCCGTTTTCCTAGAAAATTTTTTTGCTAGCCGAAAAAACCGAAAAAAATGTTTTCGCCACACAAAAACCCGAAAAAATGTTTACACAAAAAAACAGATTCGTCAAGATTTATAGCAACTTATGGATTTGCCAATGTGTCATAACCGCGTTTTTAAAAAATGTAGATTAGCCCAAGATTTATAGCGGTTTATAGCGGTTCATGGATTCGCCCATGGTCCAGCAAAATTTTTAAAACAGAAATACATAAAACCGGACTTTTCTTTTAAAAAACAAAAAACGCAGATTCAACCGCAATTTTCTAAATAAGACACGATCGACAAAAAAACCACGGATTCGCCAAGGTTTATAACAACTTGTGTATTTGCCAACGGTCATAGCCGTGGGGTTTTTTAAAAAGGTTGATTCATCCAAGGATTTGTATCAACCCGTAGATTCGACGGTGGATCCTGACGACCCATTTCTTTTAGCAAACACAAAAAACAAAAAAAAACACGGATTTTCGCCGGACGCGGCATCGCGCGCCATTCCACCTAGTGGTGATCAATGTGCTGTGCAGTGGCGGGGTACCCTGCATCTTTGGATTTTTTTTTATTGTTCTAGCCTTCTATATGTTTTTTTACAGAAATAGTTATTGTTGTGACAAAATCATAGAAACAGCCTATATACAGTAAAATCCAACGAACGCTGTTAGATGGGTTTTTTTAATCGTTTCCAGCGGTTTTAGTCCGCTTGATTTTTTTAATTTTTCGGTCATTCGAAATAGTCTTTTTTTTATTTTCTAGCGCTTCCGGTCCGCTGTAATTTTTCCAGAATTCTGGTGGCACGCAAAAATTTTCAACGGTCACCTATCGCTGGAATGCGCCATTTTCCAGCGATAGGGGACCATTGGAATGACCCCTTTTGTTTTTTTGACCTTTTTGCCGTTTGGTTTTCAAGCAACGTTTCCTCCAAAATAGATTTTTTTATCGTAGTAGCCCTCTGGCCTATTTTTTTTCGAAAATGGTTGCATTCCGATGAAATTGCGAAATGGTCTCCTAATATGCAAATTTAGTGGTAGGGTACCGCTGAATTTTTTTTAATTTATTTACAATGGTTAAGAAGAGCTGAAAATTAGTTTATGTTTTTCCGCCTGGTGAGAAATTCATTGTTTAATTTCGGTGTCGAGCTTCTGCTGGAATTTTTGCCATTTCAAATATCTGGTAGCACTTGATAATTTATGTGTTCTTTTTGGATTTTTTAATAATACATTTTTATTCAAAATTTCAAAAATATACCAATAAAAAATATCAGAATATATTTCGTCATCTCAATTCAACGCGCATGTAAGCAAATAAATAAACAGGCGTGAGGAGGCCACCGCCACCCGCCTCTGTCGCCTGATCAAGTAGCGACAGAGCCGAACGACCCTTATCGCCCAATGAAATGGCGACAGAAGTAAATCGACCGATGGTCAAGCGCACAGAAGGGCGCGAGCCTCTGTCACTCGACCAAAGGGCGACAGGGACGTTTATAAAAGGCTATCGTCGGCATTGTAGCCATTTGTGCACCCGGTTTAGAGATTGAGAAAGAGAGAGAGAGAGGAAGAGGAAGAGGGGGAAGAGGAGGAGAGAAGAGGAGGAAGAGGGAGGGATTCTGCGCGACTGTTTGGAGGTAAATTGCTGTTGTTTACCTTTTTTAGCAGTAAATTATAGTATATTAGAAATAGTTTTAGATCTAGGTAATTTGATATGTTACGGATAGATTTAGCGAATTTAGATATTTTTTACGGATAGGAGTATGTCGATATAGATTCATGGAAATGTAGTTATGTAGGTAATCTATATGTTGTTAGGAATGTAGATGTTTTTTACGGATAGAAGTACGTCGATATATATTCTTAGGAATTTAGATGTTTTTTACGGATAGAAGTACGCCGATATATATTTTAGGAATTTAGATGTTTTTTACGGTTAGATATATATTTTTGTAGCATGTAGGTATAGTTATGTTAGGTGTCACAAAGATTTTTACTGGAAAATAATTAATTTGTGGGTGAATGAATGGATTCACAGATATGATGTAATGAGTTCTTTTAGAATCTATTATGGAGAGGGGTTGTAATGCATGGTTTGGAGGGTGCGAGATCTAAGTAACATGCAAGATGTGGTTTGGACTGTGCCAAAAACCGGGAAAAAATGTTTTCGTCACAAAAAAAAAGCAGATTCGTCAAGATTTATAGCAACTTATGGATTTGCCAACGAGTCATAACGGTTTTTAAAAAAATGTAGATTAGCTTGAAGATTTATAGCGGTTTATAGCGGTTCATGGATTACTTGCTGGTCCGAAGCGACCTTTTAAAACAGAAATACATAAAAACCGCACTTTTCTTTTAAAAAACAAAAAACGCAGATTCAACGCAATTTTCTAAATAAGACACGCATCGACAAAAAAACCACGGATTCGCCAAGGTTTATAACAACTTGTGTATTTGCCAGCGGGTCATAGCCGTGGGGTTTTTTAAAAAGGTTGATTCATCCAAGGATTTGTATCAACCCGTAGATTGACGGTGGATCTGACGACCCATTTCTTTTAGCAAACACAAAAACAAAAAAACACGGAGTTTTTAGGACGCGGCATCGCGCCATTCCACCTAGTGGTGATCAATGTCTTTGTCGTGATGGCGGGGTACCACTGCATCTTTGGATTTTTTTGTTGTTCTAGCCCTCTATATGTTTTTTTACAGAAATAGTTATTGTTGTGACAAAATCATAGAAACGACCTATATCTGATAAAATCAACAACTAACTGTTAGATGGGTTTTTTAATCGTTTCCAGCGGTTTTAGTCCGCTTGATTTTTTTAAAAAATTTTTCGGTCATTTGAAATAGTCTTTTTTTTTTTATTTTCTAGCGCTTAGGTCATTGTAATTTTTCGAGTGCGGTGGCATAAAAATTTTCAACGGTCACCTATCGCTGGAATGCGCCATTTTCGAGCGATAGGGGACCATTGGAATGACCCCTTTTGTTTTTTTGACCTTTTTGCCGTTTGGTTTTCAAGCAACGTTTTTTCCTCCAAAAATAGATTTTTTTACTGTAGTAGCCCTCTGGGCTCATTTTTTTTTCGAAAATGGTTGCCGTCCCGATGAAATTGCAGAAATGGTCTCCTAATATGCAAATTTAGTGGTAGGGTACCGCTGAATTTTTTTTAATTTATTTACAATGGTTAAGAAGAGCTGAAAATTAGTTTATGTTTTTCACTTTGGTGAAAATTCATTGTTTAATTTCCAGTGACGAACTCTTGGAATTTTTGCCATTTCAGTAGCTCTGGTAGCACTTGATAATTTATGTGTTCTTTTTTGGATTTTTTTAATAATACATTTTTTATTCAAAATTTCAAAAATATACCACAAAAAAATCTGAAATATACCCATCGCTCATTCAGCAGGCAGGGCCTAAATAGCAAATAAGCAGGCGACGGAGGCCACGTCACCCCCTGGCCTCCTGTCGCCCGATCAAGTAGCGACAGGAGCCGAAACGACCCTTATCGCCCAATGAAATGGCGACAGGAAGTAAATCGACCGATGGTCGAGCGACAGAAGAAGCGCGAGCCTCATCACTTTCGACCAAAGAGGCGACAGGACGTTATAAAGGCTATCGTCGGCATTGTAGCCATTTGTGCACCCGGTTTAGAGATTGAGAAAGAGAGAGAGAGAGGAAGAGGAAGAGGGGGAAGAGGAGGAGAGAAGAGGAGGAAGAGGAAGGGATTCTGCGCGTCTGTTTGGAGGTAAATTGCTGTTGTTTACCTTTTTTAGCAGTAAATTATAGTATATTAGAAATAGTTTTAGATCTAGGTAATTTGATATGTTACGGATAGATTTAGCGAATTTAGATATTTTTTACGGATAGGAGTATGTCGATATAGATTCATGGAAATGTAGTTATGTAGGTAATCTATATGTTGTTAGGAATGTAGATGTTTTTTACGGATAGAAATGCGTCGATATATATTCTTAGGAATTTAGATGTTTTTACGGATAGAAATGCGCCGATATATATTTTAGGAATTTAGATGTTTTTTACGGTTAGATATATATTTTTGTAGCATGTAGATATAGTTATGTTAGGTGTCACAGTATTTTTTACGGAAAATAATTAATTTGTGGGTGAATGAATGGATTCACAGATATGACAGAATGAGTTCTTTTAGAATCTATTATGGAGAGGGGGTTGTAATGCATGGTTTGGAGGGTGCAGATCTAAGTAACATGCAGTATGTGGTTTGGACGGTGCAGGTCGCCCATTGATAAGTGCTGCCCACGTTACGTAGATTGCTCATGATTTTTTTCGTAATTTTGGGCGTGTTTCGTGGGCCCATGAGGCAAGAAAACCCTAAGTGGCCACGATTTTCGCGGTTTAAGTGGTCGCGAGTGCCTTTTCACATTTTCGCAACTTCGTGCCGGGGCAATGCCCAGCCAAGTCGCCCGAAGATAAGTGGTTGCCCACGTTGCGTAGATCACTCGTGATTTTTTTCGTAATTTTTCGCCAGTATCCGGTGGGCCCCGCGAGGCTCGAAAACCCTAAGTGGCCATGATTTTCGCGGTTTCGTGGCGCGAGTGCCTTTCGATTTTAGCAACCGTGCGGGTAATGCCGGCCAGTCGCCTTTGATAAGTCTTGGCCACGTTCGTGAATCGCTTCGTGATTTTTTTCGTAATTTTTGGGCCGTTTTCGGTGGGCCCCGCGAGACAAGAAAAACCACTAAGTGGCCACGATTTCTCAGATCAGAAGTTACAGCGGAAAATAAAGTAGACAACACTCTTCATTCACTAAGACATAAAACTAGGATGCAAAAATAATGGTTACAACTTAACGTCTACTGAGTAGATCGAGGCCACTTTCCCTTCGCCCATGCCTCCAGTGGGGCTTCTCTGGCACGATGTGCCCTCTCTCGTTTCCTCTCTCTCTCTCGGCCTCCTTCTCCTCCACTTCCTTTCGACGTGCCTCCTTGCGTGCGGCGTCATGCTGCGCTTCAAGCTGCCGCCTGAACTCATCTCGCCGGTTTGCTTCATCAAGAAGCCTTTGGTCCTCAGGGTTGATCTCCATGTCATACCACTTCTCAAATTCATACAGTGGCGGAGGCGACTGCATGAAACATAAATTAGCAATGTTTCATTTACAAATATTACGAAACAAATATGATTGTTACCAGTTGGTGATTCTTCAGACTCTTCTCCGACGGGTCGAATTCGTAATTGCGGCACATCCAACACCTCCTCTTCCAAGTTGGAATTTCCCAAGAATAGACAAGCCTGCAAGCATCTCCGCACAGGCACATCGGTGGGACAACTCCGAAAGGTACGAAGAGGTCTGATGCGCCATGTTGCTTGGCCACTCGAAGCACCTCCACTTCTTCGCCTTCCCTTTCCCTTTCCACTCCTTGCGCTTCGGCATTTTTCTCTCTTCTTTTCTTCCTTCCTTTCTCCTTCGTTTCTTTGGGTTGGATGATTGAAGAATTCGATGATTGAACACAAAGTGCCGGGACGATTGCTTAAATAGAGGGAAGAGCTGCTATCGCCATATGGTTGGGCGACAGGGGTGTGCGCCTCCCCTGTCGCCGAACCATTTATCGATTTATTCTCTGTCGCCATTTTCGTCGGGTGATAGGCTTCTGTCGCCATTTGATCGGGCGGCAGGCGAGGTGGCGTGGCCTCTGTCATGGTTTATTTTGCTATTTAGGCCCACATCGCCCGTTGGACGGGTGACAGGTATATTGTAATTTTTTTGTGGTATATTTTTGAAATTTTGAATAAAAATGTATTATTAAAAAATTCTCCTTTTTTGCTCTAGAAATTATCTAGCGGTTTTAGTGTGCTAGGAATTATGGGCTAGCGAAAAAAACTAGCGATCACTACATGCATTGGATGAGGCACATTTCAGCGTACAGCATCATGAAAATCGACTTTTTTGTTTGCCATTTTTTAGTTTAGCCACCGTATTTTTTCCGTAAAATAGCTAGTCTCGCGATAAAATTGTAGGAATAACAAAACAATAGACAATTTTGTTTTGTTCGGTCAAGAATTTTTTCACTCATTTTGATGCGATGTACGAATTAAATAAAGGATTTTTTTAAATAATACATTTTTTTATCTAAATTGCACAAATATATCTTGATCTAAAAAAATTGCAAAACTATACTCCTGTTGCCATATAGTTGGGCAACAATAGCGCAAAACGCAAAAAAAAACCAAGTCAACACTAATGTGATATCTATATCGTCAAATAAAAGGGCAGCGGGCCTTTATCGTCAAACCATTTGGCAACAAAAACCTGTCGCCATTTTAATTGGTGACAGTGAGTTTTGTCAGCAATTCATTTGGAGACAAAGAACTGTCACCAAATAGTTTGGCTACAGAGCCCTCAAACCAAATAAATTCTAAAAATCATGAAATTTTTTAGAAAAATTAAATTTATGAGGAATATTTTTGCATTGATTTCATTCAAAAATTCAATGTAACTTGTGAGCATTAATTATTAAATTCAGTGTTATTTTGACCGTTGCTAGAATTTTAGAGTTCAAACCATGGTTCAATAAATTTAGAAAAATTCATATTTGTTAGTGATAATTCTTGTAGTATTTTAAAAAATTATTTGTCAATTACTTTTTTGACAAAAAATTTAAATTTCGTTGTTCCTCATTCTCTTTCAGTGTGCGACAAATTTGACAACAAATCATAGTAAAATATTTAATAAAACCCGATATTGATATTATAAAGTGTAGTAAGTACAACAACTATAATAGCATGACATATGAACCACATCTAAGATACATACATGCCTTAGGGATTCATAAAACTGGGATACAACATTGGTACATGCCTCTGGTGAAGGACTAAGTCACAAAATCATATATTCTATAGCCATGATTATCGTAATAGGTCATTACAATAAAAATAATAATAGTAATCTATGGTTCCTGATGGCGTACTACGTGTGGATACATGGTAGGGTTTATTGTAATATCATCGTCAGAATTTGGAGGACTCTGAGGACGCAAGGTTCGTGGCCTAGGTGACATGAAATCGTTATCATCATTGTCATTTGTATGGTTGGGAGCTAGCCTTTCTTCAGTGCTGGTTGAACGTCCTCTTGCATTGTTGCTTGAACGACCTGTTGTAGTAGTGCTTGAATGGCCTGTTGTGATAGTGCTTGAACGTCGAGGTCTAGATGATATGAAATAGTCATCGCCATTGTCATTTGCATAATTAGGAGCAAGCCTACCTTTGGTGGTGGTTGAACGTCCTCTTGCATTATTGCTTGAACGGCCTATTATAGTAGTGCTTGAATGACCTATTGTAATAGTGCTTGAACGTCGAGGTCTAGGTGATATGAAATCATTATCATCATCGTCATCGTTATTTGTATAGTTAGGAGCAAGCCCTCCTTTAGTGGTAGTTGAACATCCTCTTAAACTTTCTACTGCAACAGTACTAGGTGGACCTCTACCCCTCCAGTTAGATCCTCTTCTGCGTCTTTTATGCGAACCAGGCATCACACTCTCACTGAAGAGTATATACATCGCTACAAATTCTGCGATATCTTTATTCAGCAACTCTTTATTCTCCGGGAATGACTAACACACAAGACAAGCATATAAATTAGTGAACTTATGGATAATGCTAATAAGATTAGTAGAGTGAACAAATTGAAAATAATTAATCTTAATATGCTCTGCATACAGATCGGACAATATCAGTACCCTATAAAATTTTGTAGAAAAACCTATGTAGCAGAAGGGTGGTCGGCTAGTTTGCACACCTTGAAATACCTTTGACGCCACCCTTGCAAGTGCGTCTTGAGGTTGTTGGAGGTCACAAGGTTCAGGCCAAAGGTTGTCACCTTATGCCTCGATAATGTTAGACGCCACTCTTGCAATTTGTACATCACTTTACTTAGGTTCTCCTCCTTGAACGGATCATCCTTGCCATTACGCGTAACCTTCATCGTGTAATGAAGGGTTACGCTGCTTATATCAGGTATCCATGAGAATGCTCCGCTAGAGGATCCAGTCATAGTGAAGTGTGAGTGGAAGCTGTGTATTTGTGCCTTCGGTTTGGCCTTTTATAGTCTTCCCCGTCTACCCCTCCCACGGCTTGAGTTTCCTCCTCGATCTGTCATTGCAATGGAGTGCAGGTTGGGGTGGAGAAGATGGGCTGCTTGGGTGACGGGTGGTTTTATATGTCACTTTAGTCTGAAAAAGCAGGCTGCAGCATGTTGTCATTTCAGTCTGAGAAAGCGGTGGGTGGTAGGGTGTTGTCACTTCGCTCTGAGACACGCTGTGTGAAAATAGGGGTCGCGACTCGTCACCTTTTAGGCGGCGGATGTGACAAATCGAACTGAGAAATCAATAGGCAATGTGTTGCCTCCTCGGCTTTTTAGGCCGCTATGACAACAGGCTGGCAGCAGCTTTCTTAGGCCAATTTGACAACACGTTGCCACGAGTACTCAAATCGGGCTGAGAATGCTACTGGCAACATGTTGTCCAATCGGACTAAAAAAACTAAAAGCAATAGACAGAGTGTTGTCACATTTGACTTCGAAAGGTGATGGATGCTTTCGGTATTTTACAACTATTGTTACTACGAGGAGATAATTACCGAATACATAAGTTAAATAAGCCCATGAACAAACTGCCACGAGTAGTGAAATCAGGCCGAAAAAGCTGAAAGCGGTGAGAGGTAATCGATGAATACATAAGTTAACAATGCAAAAGATGATATATGGAAACCACTTCAAAAGGAATCTATGACCAACTCTGTCTCCTCTGCATAAAATGAATTACTTCGTAAGAATAGCGTACAGTACAACAAGGATAGCCACACACACAATCTTCTCCAACTACTTGACATAATCTAAAATACGCTCCATCTTAAACATCAGCATGTTTAGCCTCTGCTCGAGCATAGGGTCCATCCTCTTCTCTATAGAAGACTGCATCCTCTGTGATACTGTAGTTGTAGGATGCTCCATAGAGGTGTCCATAGTGTCCGTCTACTGGAAATATTGACATTCTACAGCCTATGTGATGAGGTGAATATGCTTTAAAGCCTTTCAAAGAAAAGAGATCTCTCCGAACAACTACACAACTCAAACAGAAAAAAATCTTATTTACGAGAAGGAATCAAACTAACTTTTCACTTACAAAGAAAAAAGAGCATTTGTAGAACACCTGGCCGTTATTTTTCTCGGTGTTGGCATAGAACACATTAGATTGCACATGGTAGTTAAGACAATCGACCTACCTTGCAGTGGCAGCACTCAAGCCCTCTAATTTCTCGAGCTCGCCATTTGAGACATGACCTTTGGAGGCAAGAAGTGAAATGAAGACGAGGATAAGAGAAAGCGGAGCTGGTATGAAGGCCTATTTATAGAGGCAGTCCATAGATTCGGTGGGAAAAATGGAGCCAAACAAAGACACACAGGGGCAAACTGGTATTTTTCATTCCCCAGTTAGTGGGCACTACATGCCAGAACCAATTAGTAGTTAACAAAAAATTTGAAAAAGAAGATGACATAGAAATTGCATGTTTTACAAAATGACTAGGGCACGTAGGTTGACATAGAAATTTTAGGATACATAGCAGCACATCGTGGACATAACATTGCATATGAAGTGATGAAAGAGACATGGTGACGACATGGACAAACCATGATCGACAGTGTATGCTGGATATGGAGCCGTATTTATAGTTAGTTTTTGGTGCCAACGTGTTGTCCCTAGTGCCCTTAGAAAGATGCTCGCGCGTTGTGTATGTACTCGGCCTGACAAATCTGCTGCAACGTGTGGTCAAATCGGCGTGACAAAGTTGATTGTAGGGTGTTGTCAAATCAACCTGAAAAAGTTTAAACCATTGAGTGGAGTGTTGCGACTTGTCATTGCAAAAGATGATGGATGTGACCTAACGAAGCTACCTCCATCGAGTTATGCAATCGGCCTGACAAAGCTGCTACCTGTGACTTGTCTAATCAGCCTGACAAAGTTGTTGCCCGTGAGTTGTGCAATCTGCGTGACAAAGCTGCTACGCGCAATGTGACAAATCGTTCTAAGAAATTAATGGGCAAAAGATCATATCTGGAAAGTACATAAGTTAACAAAGCGAAATACCATATTGAAATAGTTAATGCGCACTACATGGGTAACTTGTATTGTTGTCGTAGAATGGACATGAATGCAATACTTAACACATGACTACACAAATATTATTTTTTACACGATGTTAATCAAAAGTTATAGCCCGCAAAGCAAGCAATCCTCGTGCATTCCACACTCGAAGTATTATTGTACGACTGGTACTTCAACTCCAGTTAATGTTAGTCCCCAAGGTGCTGGTGCTCCAACAACTGTGAACTCTAGCTGGGCAGTATGCCTCCACCATACGACAAAACATGAGGTGCACGTCATCAACTAGTACACACCATCCTACCCACACAGCTATGACAATCCATGCGGTGCCGTGCTGACCAAGAAATGAGAAGTCCAGAGTTGCCATATGATTTCATACTCATGCGAGTCTCGAAGTAGTTATGAAACTCTGGGTAGACTCTCCAAGGCATATCCCTTGCCCATCCCAAATGACTCGCCGTCCACTGAGTACCCATAGTGGGGCCATCAATCAGGTGACCAACCTCACCGTAGAACTGAGCCTGCAATGGACAAAGCTGCTGCTCACGCGTTGTCTAATCGACCTGACAAAGCCGCTAGCAGTGTGTTGTCAAATCGGCCTGACAAAGCTGATGGCAGAGTGTTGTCAAATCGGCCAAAAAAAGCTTAAAGCAGTGGGCAGAGCGTTGCGACTTGTCACTGCAAAAGGTGATGGATGCTTTCGTTTTTTCACAACTATCTATTGTTAATTCATAGGAAGTACAAAAATACAATAATTATGAAATGAAGACGCAAACATTATTTACGACATGATGTTAATCGAATGTCTTAGCCTGCAAGCAAGTAATCCTCATCCATTCTCCACTCAAAGTATGATCGTATGGTGTTGCTTCAACTCCAGTTATTGTTAGTCCCCAAGGTGCTTGTGCTCCAACTACTGAGAAGTCCAGAAAATTGGCAACTTCAATTGACAACTTCTTGCACTTTGCAACAGTTCGCACCAGTATCTTTGGGACTAACATTAACCGGAGCTGAAGCGCCAACCATACGATCATGCTTGGAGGGTGAGATGCACAGTATTACTTAATTGCAATGAGACTCATGAAGGCATACAACAATTATACACATCCCTACATTACAACAATAGAACTGGTCGCGTTTTCAAAACCTCAACTACGATATGGTCATCACTTTTGCACATGGTGGAGTTAGTCCTCTAGGTACGTGAACCGGTCAGGTACAAGTGTCCTACTCCGCAAGTCATACTGCATCTCATGTGTGGCGGGAGGGGCGTCATCAAGCTGGCTGGGTCCGAGGTGTTGGTGGTGGAGCATGTTGTGCACCCATCCAGGACGCTGCATTGGAATATTACTGTTAGTACCGTTCCCAAAAGAAAGTGCAACAATTAACTGAAATTACACGATGCACTAACCGATGCCGGTTGCGAGGTCGTGGACTATTGTAACCACTAGCCGAACTTGTCCCTAGACCTAACACCATACTCATAGGTAGTGTTTGGGGTGTACGTCTGGCCAAACCAAGTATCTGAGGTGGGTATTGAGGTAAGTGTGCCGGTTACAACGTACTCCAAACGGAACTTCTCGGTGGCATGTCCTGATTGGGGGTGTCGACGTTGGAGTCCGTGTCGACCTCGGGAGCTATACTTGTCGACGGCAGAAGGAGAGTTCGATCCTGTGTGTGAGCTGTAAATGAACATTACATGCACAGAAATATTAGTTCCCTGCAATGCTAAAAAGTTATAGAAATCAAGGTACTTTCAATACAAGTTAATAACTTTAAGCAGAGACATTGTACGTGATGTGGCACCTGCATAGATGATGTGCCCGCACCGAGATAGTGTCTGCCATAGGGGGTGTAGGTCTGGCTGAACCCAAAATCCTGGGGTAAACGTGTAGGCACCAACAAACCAACCCCAGAACTTCCCCGAGGCAAGTCACGATCGGGCGAGTCAGTCACCTACTCTGTGTTCACCCCGGAAGCTATACATGTGGGCGGCAGAGTAGGCTCATCCTTTTGGGGCCTAGACGACGAAGGAAGGATAGAGTGATCCCCCCACGCGTGCTATAAATGGACATGTTATGGGCAAATAGGTCACATTGAGTAAGTTCTATAAAGTTTCATAACTAAATATACTTGTCATACCAGCGTATCGTGAAGGCCAGGTTGAGATGAAGACGATCGTGCAAAACTCGATCGTCTTTTGGCCACGCTTCGGGCATGATGACATAGAAGATGGAGGATGGGCGCCTCCCTGAGCACCTCGTATGACGATGTCGCTATGATGGCCGCATGTAACTGTCTTTATGATGCCCTTCACATCGTCCAAGACAGAACGTAGAACCCCAAGAAGGCCTAAAATAGTATTGTTCTTCCTATGCCATAGTGCAGTGGAAGCCTCCTTGACAATACGATTCGCACGATCGAACTGCACAGACAATATGAGTAATTGGTTAGTAAAATAAATCTGAACTTAAATGTAATGTATGTTTGTACAGTGTCGTCCCAGCGTGTTGTGCGGTGTACAAGGTGCTGAGGGCTAATCGCTCGGCATGTGTGACCTCCTCGGCCCTTGCAGGAGCTGTTGCAGTAAGTCATGCACGTGTATGAGGCACGTACCACTCCAAGTACGCGACGTATGACTCAAGGTAGTATAGTCGACCCTTGACTATTACCTACTCCATTGCAGACTGCTCCTATGTAGTCATCCATGGTAACTACGTTTCACGCCAGTCGTCACTCTGTTGGTTCCTCTGAGTTTGCCTGCAGGAATGAAAGTTGCAAGTTATGAATTAGAATTATGAATTACATATATGAATTATAATTGAAATTTATGAATTACACTTTCATATGCACTTTTCATGGTAGAGGCGGCCCAACTTGAGGGGGGATCATTTGATGCAATCTAAACTGGCGCATCACTCTAGTTGGACACTATGCCTCCACCATGTGATAGAATACGAGGTGGCATGTTGTCAATCAGTATTGACTATCTTGCCTGCACTGCTGTGATAGTCCATGAGGCGCCGTCGTGACCAAGAAATGAGAAGTCCATGGTTGCCATATGATTTCATTCTCGTGCAGGGTCTCAAAGTAGTTATGAAACTCGAGTAGACTCTCCGAGGCCTATCCTTTACCCATCCCAATTGGCTCATCGTCCACTGAGTACCCATGGTTGGACCATCAATTGGGTCACCAACCTCACTGTAGAACTGGGCCTCTAACGGATAAGGGTGAACGGGCACCTTGAAGTACGGGCGCCCGATAAGAAAGTGCTACCAAGACCAGATCTGAAGCAACAAATAGCACACTGCAAGCACGGGCACCTCTTCAGTTTTCTTCACGCAAGCCATGCATAATCCTTGGTATGTCACGCAGAGCACCGCTGATCCAAAACTGAACTATGGGACGTCCTCAAGGTGGGCGTTAGCCAAAGCCTCCACGATGTAGATGTAGCTAGGGTACACAATATCTCTATGTGTTATAGGGAATAAGACCCAACCAAATAGAAAGAGCAAGTGCGCGACCAGGTGAGTCCTTAGCACGTACAACACATCATCGGGGCATCGCATGTAGTGGCGAAGCCATGACAGTAGATTCCCGCATTGTGCTCAGGGACCAGATGACCAAATCTGTGCTGCAACCTGACCCTCCAGTCAGCCTCCTCGGTGGCGGAACTATCGGGCTGCCCCTGATAGGCAAGCCAGTAATATAGACAACGTCCTGGAGGGTGACAGTCATCTCACCTCAGTGAAAGTGGAACGTGTGTGTCTCTAGCCTCCAACGATCGACGAGTGCGGACAAGAGAGCCCCATCAAAAGTGGAGGAATGCTCGATGTCCATCATCTGAGCAACGACAGTATCCCTAACTCCCTAGAATGCGTACATACTACGCGTCCAAGGGCCAGTGCTCCTTCGGGCCCCTAAGAATGAAAGATCGTGATCCGACACTTGTAAGCCAGGCCTTGCTACGATACTTGGCATCATAGTATGGGTCAAGCAAAGTCTGCGGCTGTCTAGCCATGTCCTACAAGAAGATAATAAAACGATACAAACTTAATGCAGGTAACATAAAAAAATAACATTACATGACATAACAATAAATAACATGTGACGACATGACATTAGATAACATGACATTACATAACATGACATAGGGTAGCACAGTACATAATATTACATAACAAAAAAAATAAAATTACATGAACATACTACTCGCACAAAAAAATAAATTTACATGAAAGTACGTTGTCATGGTTGGTGTGGATGGGTCAACACGCTAGCCTTACTGAGGCAGTTCTTCATTGTATGCCCTACTGTCCTACATATACGACACTTCTATGGAGTTGGTCTGTCTCCCCGCTGACTTGCATCCATATCGTTACGGATTTGCCGTAACTGCCACCATCCACGGCCGCCCCGCTTCAAATTGTCATTTTGAGACCAAGTCACTTGCATGCCCGGCCACATCTCCCTGTAATGTATGTCCAAGCCGTAGGAGTTGAACTCCGAACTCCATGCCTCAAACAGATGGTCAACGCTAAAGTACTTAGGGATGTACATCACGGAGGACTAACGAAGAACCTCGCAAGCTGCATATACATGTGAGCATGGCTTGTGCAACAGTTGTGGCTTATCGCCACATCACGTATTGTGCACACTTGTTTATGGTACTCTCTGCAATGGCCATCGACAAACTTCTCCCGTAGACGCACTTTAAACCTTTGCATGACTCTATCCATGGTGCAGGCGTCGTGCGAGCGAGCCTTCTCCATTTTCTTCTCCATGTATGCATGCATACGTTAGAAACTGTTTTTCCTCATCTAGATGCCTCCTTGCATTCATCCCCTGTTCACAAAGTATCCAATGGTCCTGTTCCAGGTCTCCTCCACGACAACACTAATTGGGAGGGACCAAACACCCTTTAGGACACCGTTCTAAACCTTCGACATGTTAGTTATCATTATGCCACATCTTGCGCCGTCCGTCTCATGCAATAGGGACCATTTCTTTAGCTCGGAGCATGCAACTGCACCCACTGAGAGAAGTTGTTCACCTGGCCCTCAACAGATTGCGTCGTATGTTTTGCGGTCTCCTCATCGAGCACTTTCCATATAGCCTCAAACTTCTGCCTATGGTTTTGCATGCAGAGCCTCTTGAATGTCTTCATGACTTCCTTGCTGCAGAACCTCCTATTTAGATTTGCGGCAAGATACCTTAGGCACCAGCGATTGATGACATGATTCTATTGGACAGCGGTTGTGTCCCTTCTTGCATGGTGCTGACGGCAGACATTAACCTAGCATGGCTGTTAGTGATGAGGCATACGTTCGGTCAGTCTTGGACAACAGCTTGCTTCACATTTGCTAGGAATCACAACCAACTCTCTGAGTTCTCGCTTTCCATGATTGCATAAGGCATTGGGTGTAGCTGGTCATTGGCATTCGCTGCGACGGCCATCAGTATGGTGCTCCTATACTTGTTGGATAGTAATGTGCCATCCATAGTCAACACAGGCCGACAATACTTAAAGCCCTGAACGGCTGGCCCGAATGCCTAAAACACACGGTCAAGGATGAAATAGTTGGGACTCTTCGTAGGGTGCGGTCTATCCATCTTGTTGATGTAGGTTCCAGGATTGGCTTTAGTAATCTGGTAAAGCATGTGAGGAACAAGATTGTACCCCTTTTCGCACGCTCCATACATCATCTTTATAACTTTCTTCTTCGTTCACCACACCTTGCCGTAGCTAACAGGATATCCCACCATATTAACCATGTCAGCCATCAGTATTAGTTGAAACGGTCACATTCGCCATGATGTAAGTTCAACCATCATTAGTTGTGGTTTTGGTGTTAATGACAAATCTAATCTATTGTTAATGACAAATCTCGTATTAAGATTATCCCCTAATGCGATATTATTATTAATGACAAATCTTGTATCGAGACTAACTTGTTTATTTAGAATATCTTTGGTTAGTCTCATCGCTTTGAAAAATGGAAAACCCAAGGTATGTATGCGCATTCATCGTAGTATTATTTGCGTACTTTGGAGTCAAGTTAAAGTATGGATATCCCGTTAACTTAACCACAATGTGCATCATGTTTCCCAATCCATATAATACATGGATGCACATATTTAGGGGGAGTTCACACTCTAACTTGAAGAATCAATTTAAATGATAATTTAAATTGAGTTCATTTGTCGTGTTAATCATTAGAGAACACTTCATCATGTGTTGATGGTGTTTCTTGATTAATCAAGGACAAATGTATAGTTCTTAAGTATAATAAAGCATGAGTTGCATTATTGTACTTAAGACATACTTAAATCATTTCAATTGATTTAGGTTGTGCTCAATTGATCTAAAGGCATCCATTATGTGTTAATGGAGTGCAAGAGATAATTGAGACAACCATGCATCTTGGACTAACAAGCTTCATGAGTTATGATTGAGTTAGGTCCAAAGATGAATGAGATGATAAAGAAGTGGAGTTGAGTGATGATCCCGGGGGAGTATCAAGTGAAGATTAGAAAGACCCCAAAGGGGATTGCTTGTGCGGCGGCGAAAGGTATAACTAGATAGGCTAAGGACTTTTGTAGTCTTTGTGTCTAAGGTTTTACCGTCGTTCTATTAAGAGGGGTTGCCTCTTTCGCTTGAGTTTCATCATGTGTTGGTGATCTCAATCCGCGCTCACTCAAAGCTCAAATCTTATTTGATTTGGTTTTTGCATGAGGGTTAACCATTTGGCATGTGTTGCGAATGGGTTAAACTTATGCTTGGTTGTATTTGGTTTTCGCATCATGCTTTGATTTGCATGTGTTGCAAATAGGATAAGCTAGTGCGTTGGCTTTTGCGTGAAGTTCACTTTTGCATGTGTTGCATTAGTTGAAGCTTCACGTTTTGGTTCAAATAAATCTTTCTAAAACCGTGAGTTTGCTTGGAGCTAAGTTTTGCATGTGTTGCAAAAGGAGAGAGCTCAAGCATGATTTGTGTTTGTGTTTGTATGGAGCTAGAGGCTTGCATGTGTTGCAGTAAAGAGCTCATACGGTTGATTTGGTTTTGATGTGGAGTTGGTTTTGGTGTTGCATGGAACTAGAGAATTGCATGTGTTGCAATTAGAGAGTTCATGCATCTTGATTGATGTTGCTTGGAGCTAGACTTTTGCATGTGTTGCAAAGAGTAGTGCTCAAGCATGAAATGATGTTTATCGTGTTATTTGCAAGTTCGTTGTGCGAATAAACCGAGGTTTATGAGTCCGTATCCCGAGAGCATGTGAGTGGGGCTTGCAGCGGTGTTGGCAAGTTGACCGGTCTTGTGTTGACCTTCACATGGCTAGGGGATTAATCTCATAAACTTCGAGTTTGATTTGTATCGTTTTGCAAATAGATCTTGGGTTGATTATGTAACCGGTGTTTATTGCGGAATGCGTTTTGCAATTTGGTTGAATTCTTTGAGCATGGCTTGAATTGGTGCAAGCGTGTTTTGCACGAGTGGTTGATCATGTACAAGCTCAAAGAATCGAATTTGGTTTTGGAGAATCGGATTTTGAGAAAAATCGAAGTTTTTCTCCGATTAGGCGGTGCCATTTGGCCGAGTCGGACCGGACCGGCCAAAGTGATCGGATCGGGCTGGTCGGTCCGGACCGCCCTAAAATTGGCGCCTTCTTGGTGCAACCGTTTTCGAGGCGGCGTTTTTCGGGGGCGGTGTGGCCGGCTATGAGCGGTCGGACCCGGTAATGAAGCGGCGCCGTGTCTTTGGCGTGTTAGGCGGTCGGACGGCGGGTCGGTCGGACCGGCCGCGGTCGGACCGCCCGTCTGGCGTGGATTTTCGATGGCGCATGTTTTGGTGTTTTGGCTGAGTTTTGCGGCGGTGCGACGGTGGAAGTCGGTCGGACCGGCGATGCATTCGGCCAGCGCAGCGGTCGTTTTCCGACCGTTGCCTGTGAGGGTCGGACTGGACGGGAGAGGTCGGTCGGACCGGGTTTATCTTGATCTCGCCTGTTTGGAGCCCAAGCGGCTAGTTTTCTTGTGGGAGGCTATAAATACCCCTTGGGGACTTGAAGGCGATGTTGTTCTTTGTGTTTTGAGGTTGTGGGGTGAAGTGCATGTGTTGCTCTTCCCCATTTGATTCTTGAGCTAAGAGTGAGACTAATTGCATTCGTTGCAATTAGGAAGTGGTTTGGGTACCTCTTGTGCATGTGTTGCACTTGAGGAGGCCTTGTGCATGTGTTGCACTTGGTGATCACCGAGGCGCGATTCGTTGTGCCGGTGAAGTTCAAGCGGAGGCGGCTTGTTACTCTTGGAGGTTGCCGACTCCTAGGCGGCGTGGCGTCGTCTTGCGGGAGCTCTCGAGGTGTGAAAGCCCGGCGAAGTTTGTGAAGGTTCGGGTTGAGCCTCTGCATGCGCGTGAAAAACCACACTAGTGGAAAGAGGCGGGTGCTCGGCGGGGCCGCCGTCCGAGTCGTCGGGCTTGCCTCAACGTGGACTAGGGAGACCGCAAGTCTCCGAACACCACGGAAAAACATCGGTTGTCCCTTGTCTCATTTACATTCAAGTATTTACATTGTTGATATATTCATGATTGCTTGATTGTAGAATTGCTTAGTATTATTGATTAGTTCAATTTAGCAATTCTAGCGTAGAGACATAAATTAGTTAGTGCACTAGTGAGCCTAGTTGATTTAGGCCTTAATTGTCAAAACCTAAATTATCGCTTCCGCATTTATATTTGAGTAGGTTCTAATTTAGGGGTGTATTAGAGCGAATTGTTTAGCAAGAGATCGAATTTTGTAAATCGCCTATTCACCCCCCCTCTAGGCGCATCCTCGACCCTACAAGTGGTATCAGAGCCACGGTCACTCTCATTTTAGGCTTAACCGTCTAGAGAGTAAAAAGGATGGCGCATAGTGGTCTAGTGCACTCACACGATCCACAAATGCTTAATGGTTCTAATTATGCTTCATGGAAAATATTTATGATTAATCATTTTAAATCCATGAGCCCACAAATATGGTGGATCGTAGATGTCGGCATTTCTTCTCCGATAAATGATATTGCTCCAACTAAAGGAGAGGAGAAATGTCTACATCTCGACGCTCAAGCTACTAATGTTTTATTTAGCGTTGTGGCGTGAAATTTTCAATCTAATATGCAACCTCCCGCGCTCATGCAATGTGGACCAAAATTCAAGAATTATATGAAGTGTCCACATCAAATGAGGATTGCATTGAGGAGGAAATGTCGGTTGACGATTCTTCAACCTCTTCATCAAGTGAAGAACCGGCATTACCATCAACCTCAACCTCCGCCTCATGCGACGACGAATCTTCACTTATATCAAAAATTCGTTGCTTCATGGCAAAAGGTAAAAATGAGGTAAGTGATGATGAAAATGATGATGAGCCCTCTTATAATGATTTAATGGATATGTTAGAGGAGCTCAATAATTATCTTGGGAAGGAGAAAACAAAATATAAGATTCTAAAGCTTGAACATGAATCACTTCAAAGTGATTATAATTTACTTAAAGAAAATCATGAATCACTCCTTCTTAAAGAAGTTTATAAGTCTAAGGTGGATATAGGTATTTCATGTGATTTAATTGATGAAATGCCATGCTTAGAAGTAAATTCTAATATTTCATCAAAAATTGATATATCCACCGCTTGCAATGAGTTAATTGATATGCCTTGTAGCTCAAAATCTATTGCTAGCATTTCCTCTATGTCTTGTGAGGCTAACCTTGTAGAGGAAAACAATGAGCTAAAAGCTCAAGTCATTAAATTGGAAAATGACTTGAAGAGGTGCGTTAAAGGAAAAGCCCTCCTCGATGAAATCTTGAGCAAGCCAAGGGCGCCTCAAGACAAGCGAGGACTCGGCTACAACTCCAAGAGGGAGAATAGCAAGACGAGGCACAACGCGCGTCACTCGAAGACCATCAAGTGCTTCGCGTGCAACAAGAAGGGCCATCTCGCCTCCGTGTGCCCTAATCAAGTGGATAACAAGGCCACAACTTCAACAATGAGGCAAACCGGCATTGAGCACAACAAAAAGGTCAAGAGAGGACCAAACGGCGTAACGTGCTTCAATTCCCGGGGAAAAGGGCATTTCGGTAAGGATTGTCCCAAAGGTATAACTCCTAAGCCTATTATTGTAAATGATAATTATTTGCTTAGGAAGGACAAGAATGGCAATGTGTTTGCCAAACTTGTCAAGTCCCCTATGCCTACTAAAAATGATATTCATTTGTATAGGAAGAGTAATTCTAGATATGTGTTTGCTCAAAATGCTAAATTTCCTAAGAATAAGAAAAACCATGATGATTATATGCTTAGGAAAAATAATAGCAAAACATTTACTAGAATTGCTAGATCCTCTAAGCCATTTCATAATTTTAATTATCACATGCTTAGAAGAGATCAAACTAGAAATAATTTTGCAAAATATCATTGTCCTCCTAAGCTATTTCATAAAAATGCCAATCATTTGCCTAGGAGGAATAATTCTCATAAAACTATTTCTAGTAATGTTAGTCAATTTAAAATGCTAAAATTAGGACCATTTGGGTTCCTAAATCCATTGTGACTAACATTGTCGGACCCAACAAGGATTGGGTACCAAAACCGCCTAAAAGAATTTTAGGCAATAAAGAGATGGATTGGACGCTTGCACATCAAGAGGAGAAGGATTACATTAGATCTACAAGTGGTGTCAAGCAAGAAGATTATCAAGTCCATCATGAGCCAATGCCATCTCGGGTAACAAGTATTTAAATTGATTATTATTTAAACTTATAGCCTTGTGTAGGTTATAATGCAATATTAATGAATATCAATTTAGATTACTTGTTATGGCCACTTGCTCTCGCCTCTTATCTATTCTCTTATTGCAATCTTAAGCAAGTTAGGTTGTGGCACATTTAGGGGAGTGTTAATTCATATTCATGTGTACCACATCCCTCGTGTGCCCATATTAAAATAAGTGCATATATATATTTTCAAAATCAACCATTTAGCCAAAAGTCAAAATTTTGCATACTATTACTAATCTTGTGAAAAACTAGTTGAAAATTGTATACAAATGCTTTTGAAATGTTTCTCAAAGGTTTTGGCTTTACAAAATCTATTTTGAAAAGAAAATGAGTTTTAACTCCAAAAACTAGTTACTAGTATCTTGATTTTGATTTAAACTTATAATTTTCATAGAATTAAAAGTAAAAGGATTTTGAAAGTATTTCCAAAACAAAAATCCTAGAGTTGGTCATTCTTAACAACTTTCGTGTTCAAAAGATTTTCAAAAGACCAACTTGTCAAAAGATATTTGATTTTGAAACTCGCCGAAAAACCATACTTGACCCGTAATGGTCATACTATTGCACTTAGTGAGTTTCACCATTTGGATCAATTCTTGTGTAGAATTGTGATTCAAAATGATATTTTAGACTCATACACAAAATTCAAATCCATATATCTTACCCCTTGCTTTATTTGAAGTTTTGTGTTAAATTGGATTTGACTTTGCTTCTTCATTGGACTATTTAGGACAAAAGTCAAAAATCATATTTAAAAGGCCCAAATTTGTGAAAAGACTTGTAAAAGTATTCTATTATGTATTTCAAATGTTTTACAAGTTCTCAAAATGAAAACTCTATGTTGAAATCTAATTTTGGCTCAAAAGCGATTTGATTTAATCCAAAATAGCCTATTCTAGCAATATGCAAAAATTATGGCATTCGAGTTGGATTTCATATTAAATCTTGGCTATAAACTTTCTTGATACACCAATCTAAGCCATGAAAATCAAAATTGCATGAAATCCAAATTGAATTGCATTTTGAGGCTTTTTGTGAAAATCAATTTCCTTTTATGCCTCAAAGCGCAAATTGCCATATCTTTCAAAATAAAATTGTTTTTAAGAAAATTCTTTTTGCAATACCTTCTAATTAGTCCAAAGTTCATTTTCTCAAAATTTCATAATTTTTGGACTTCGTTTGAGCTATTTTTGATAAAATTTGCAAAAAATTTGAAGTCCCAGCCTGTCAGGGCCGGTCCAACCGCCCCCCCTGCGGTTGCACCGCCCTTAGGGCCGGTTGGACCGGCTGTGGCATGGTCAGTTCTGATTTTTCAGTTTTTTCTCGACTTCGCTTTGGGATATCTTTTGATTGGAACCTCCTTTTTCAAAAATTCTTTTTGCAATAACTTCTTATGATCCCAAAGTTTATTTGTGCAAAATTTGAAAAATTCTAAAATTTATTTGATCAAGTTTTCAAGTGGTATCAGTTATGAGCACTTTAATTATTTTAAAGAGTGTTTTTCACTTGATCTTTTGAAAAGACAAAACTTGTGCAATTCAAATGCAAATAACTCCATGATTCATTCATTAAACATCTTGGGAGTTTATTCATTGCAAGTTTTGGGCACTTTAATGCTTCCAAGTGAGATCATGTCTTTATTGTGCTCGATACTAAATCTTTGAGATTTTATTGGTCCTTCTTGAACTTTTGATACCGTAAGTATATGATGCTCGATTATATTGCTCTGATACCCATCGATCTTATCGATAAATTATTTCAAGTGGTATCAATTCTTCGTGAGTTGATCCTAAGTGGTATCAAGTGAGTTTTTATACATATGCTTACAAGTGGTATAGTTGAGATTCTTTTCTCCAAGTGGTATCATGGATCTTATTGTTTATTTCTTCTAGTGATATCCTTGAGTATTTGATTTCCTTTTTAAGTGGTATCATTGAGTTCCTATTTTCTACAAGTGATATCATTGAGGTCATTGCTCATTCCTTCTAGTGATATCCTTGGTTAAATAAATCTTTTCAAGTGGTATCGTTAAATTCAATTATTTCCTACAAGTGGTATGCTCATTGCCTCCTTGTAGCATTACTCCGATACCCACATTCTTGATTAAGATTTTTCCTCTCAAACTAACATTGTAAGTTCAACCGCTTAAGATTTCTCTGTGTGAGAGTCTTTATGTGTTGAAATATATAAAGAGGAAAATCTCAATTGAGCATTGTTCTTCAATCAAAATCTGAAAATGCTCAAATTCTTTGGATTTTCAAGCAAAAGCCCTTGAGATTAATTTTACAAGTGGTATCAATTGTCTCAAGTGGTATCTATTTCTTCTTGGGTTCCTCGTTTGACCCGTTTAGGCAAATTATTGGATTCTTCAAAAGAATCATATTGAAAATTTGCAAAGCCTAATAAAATGAAGAGTGAGTTAGTTGAAAAAGGGTATCGCACGGGTCATTTGCTTTGGATACTATCCCTTCTTTGCTTTCCATGCTTATTTGTTTTTACAAGTGGTATCCACATTTTAATGCAAGTCTTTACAAGTGGTATCCATATTTGCAAATGCTTTTTCTTCCTTTAAAAGTGGTATCCAAAATCTCGAATATGGTCTCTTTTCGAGTTTTCTTCTTTTGGTATCGAGCCATATTTCAAATGAAAACTTGTTTTATTCCCTGTATATCCTTTTCATTTGGGATTTTATTGCCTATCTTTTTAATTGGTATCTAAAATCTAAATCATTGCCAAGGTCATTAGTATCCTTTTAAATTCTTGTATGACCTTTATTAGATATGACCCCTGAAAGAAATTGTTAAATGCCAAAAAGGGGAGAATGATTAAAGTAAAAAGGGGGAGAATAATGAAATGCCAAAGGGAGAATTATTTCTTAAGTTAAATGCCAAAAGGGGGAGATAATGATAAATCTTATTAAATGATATATGTTTGCCAAAAAGGGGTGGAATGTTCTTCAAGTTAATCTTTTAGTTTTCCATTTTTGGTGCTTAATGCCAAAAGGGGGAGAATTAGGAAGCTTAATGTCATTTGGTTAAAAAGTGAGCTTAATTTGATTAAGGGGGAGAATTAATATGCATATGTGTTCAATTAGCTTAAATTCTCTCAACATGTTAGTTTTAACCCAACTGTGCTCATTAAGCTTGGATTTGTCATTAATCACCAAAAAGGGGGAGATTGTAAGTTCAACCATCATTAGTTGTGGTTTTGGTGTTAATGACAAATCTAATCTATTGTTAATGACAAATCTCGTATTAAGATTATCCCCTAATGCGATATTATTATTAATGACAAATCTTGTATCGAGACTAACTTGTTTATTTAGAATATCTTTGGTTAGTCTCATCGCATTGAAAAATGGAAAACCCAAGGTATGTATGCGCATTCATCGTAGTATTATTTGCGTACTTTGGAGTCAAGTTAAAGTATGGATATCCCCGTTAACTTAACCACAATGTGCATCATGTTTCCCAATCCATATAATACATGGATGCACATATTTAGGGGGAGTTCACACTCTAACTTGAAGAATCAATTTAAATGATAATTTAAATTGAGTTCATTTGTCGTGTTAATCATTAGAGAACACTTCATCATGTGTTGATGGTGTTTCTTGATTAATCAAGGACAAATGTATAGTTCTTAAGTATAATAAAGCATGAGTTGCATTATTGTACTTAAGACATACTAAATCATTTCAATTGATTTAGGTTGTGCTCAATTGATCTAAAGGCATCCATTATGTGTTAATGGAGTGCAAGAGATAATTGAGACAACCATGCATCTTGGACTAACAAGCTTCATGAGTTATGATTGAGTTAGGTCCAAAGATGAATGAGATGATAAAGAAGTGGAGTTGAGTGATGATCCCGGGGGAGTATCAAGTGAAGATTAGAAAGACCCCAAAGGGATTGCTTGTCTTGTGCGAAAGGTATAACTAGATAGGCTAAGGACTTTTGTAGTCTTTGTGTCTAAGGTTTTACCGTCGTTCTATTAAGAGGGGTTGCCTCTTTCGCTTGAGTTTCATCATGTGTTGGTGATCTCAATCCGCGCTCACTCAAAGCTCAAATCTTATTTGATTTGGTTTTTGCATGAGGGTTAACCATTTGGCATGTGTTGCGAATGGGTTAAACTTATGCTTGGTTGTATTTGGTTTTCGCATCATGCTTTGATTTGCATGTGTTGCAAATAGGATAAGCTAGTGCGTTGGCTTTTGCGTGAAGTTCACTTTTGCATGTGTTGCATTAGTTGAAGCTTCACGTTTTGGTTCGAAATAAATCTTTCTAAAAACCGTGAGTTTGCTTGGAGCTAAGTTTTGCATGTGTTGCAAAAGGAGAGAGCTCAAGCATGATTTGTGTTTGCGTGTTTGTATGGAGCTAGAGGCTTGCATGTGTTGCGAGTAAAGAGCTCATACGGTTGATTTGGTTTTGATGTGGAGTTGGTTTTGGTGTTGCATGGAACTAGAGAATTGCATGTGTTGCAATTAGAGAGTTCATGCATCTTGATTTGATGTTGCTTGGAGCTAGACTTTTGCATGTGTTGCAAAGAGTAGTGCTCAAGCATGAAATGATGTTTATCGTGTTATTTGCAAGTTCGTTGTCGAATAAACCGAGGTTTATGAGTCCGTATCCCGAGAGCATGTGAGTGGGGCTTGCAGCGGTGTTGGCAAGTTGACCGGGTCTTGTGTTGACCTTCACATGGCTAGGGGATTAATCTCATAAACTCGAGTTTGATTTGTATCGTTTTGCAAATAGATCTTGGGTTGATTGCGTAACCGGTGTTTATTGCGGAATGCGTTTTGCAATTTGGTTGAATTCTTTGAGCATGGCTTGAATTGGTGCAAGCGTGTTTTGCACGAGTGGTTGATCATGTACAAGCTCAAAGAATCGAATTTGGTTTTGGAGAATCGGATTTTGAGAAGAAATCGAAGTTTTTCTCCATGGGCGGTGCCATCGGCCGAGGGCGGGCGGACCGGCCAGCGGGCGATCGGACCGGGCTGGTCCGTCGGACCGCCCTAAAGTTGGCTAGCTGCGGCGTGCAACCGTTTTTCAGAGGCGTTTTTCGGTAGGCGGTGTGACCGGCTATGAGCGGTCGGACCGGTAATGAAGCGGCGCCCGTGTCTTTGGCGTGTTAGGCGGTCGGACCGGCGGCGGTCGACCGCCCGTCGGCGTGGATTTTCGATGGCGCATGTTTTGGTGTTTTGGCTGAGTTTTGCGGCGGTGCGGCGGTGGAAGTCGGTCGGACCGGCGATGCGATTCGGCAGCAGCCTGCAGTCGTTTTTCCGACCGTTGCCTGTGAGGTCGGTCGGACGGGAGAGGTCGGTCGGACCGGGTTTATCTTGATTCGCCCGTTTGGAGCCCAAGCGGCTAGTTTTCTTGTGGGAGGCTATAAATACCCCTTGGGGACTTAGAGGCGATGTTGTTCTTGTGTTTTGAGGTTGTGGGGTGAAGTGCATGTGTTGCTCTTCCCCATTTGATTCTTGAGCTAAGAGTGAGACTAATTGCATTCGTTGCAATTAGGAAGTGGTTTGGGTACCTCTTGTGCATGTGTTGCACTTGAGGAGGCCTTGTGCATGTGTTGCACTTGGTGATCACCGAGGCGCGTTCGTTGTGCCGGTGAAGTTCAAGCGGAGGAGCGGCTTGTTACTCTTGGAGGTTGCCGACTCCTAGGCGGCGTGGGCGTCGTCTTGAGAGCTCTCGAGGTGTGAAAGCCCGGCGAAGTTTGTGAAGGTTCGGGTTGAGCCTACGCGCGAGCGTGAAAAACCACACTAGTGGAAAGAGGCGGGTGCTCGAGCGGGAGCCGGTCCGAGTCGTCGGGCTTGCCTCAACGTGGACTAGGGGAGACCGGCAAGTCTCCGAACACCACGGAAAAACATCGGTTGTCCCTTGTCTCATTTACATTCAAGTATTTACATTGTTGATATATTCATGATTGCTTGATTGTAGAATTGCTTAGTATTATTGATTAGTTCAATTTAGCAATTCTAGCGTAGAGACATAAATTAGTTAGTGCACTAGTGAGCCTAGTTGATTTAGGCCTTAATTGTCAAAACCTAAATTATCGCTTCCGCATTTATATTTGAGTAGGTTCTAATTTAGGGGTGTATTAGAGCGAATTGTTTAGCAAGAGATCGAATTTTGTAAATCGCCTATTCACCCCCTCTAGGCGCATCCTCGACCCTACACATGACCAAGTCAGAAATTAGGCTAACCACATATGAGGACATGATATTTCTGTGCTTCTGCAGTGGCGCAGCAAGCACACAAGTGTGGTATATCAAGATGATTATCCTGAAGCCCGAACTCGCACCCTTGAACTTTTGGGCACATATCTTACTGGGATACTCAGGATCTATGCACTTCACAATGTAGGTTTCCTAATTCGACCTGTACACCTAGTATGTGTGGCTGATGTTTACCGCATATCTTGCAATTGCCTGCTGGCGGCACTCTTCGTAGGGAAGCGTTGCCCTACCAGCAGAGTATCCTAATCGAAGGCCCAATCAGTGCTGGCTTCATCTGGCAACATGAGAGACGTCATCACTAGATCATCCAACCGAGAAGACATGTACTTGACATCAGTGGACACAATGCCACCGATTGGAGCTGCATCGCCCTCTCAGCTGTTATCGTGTCGACGTCCTTGTCTTCATCGAATATTGCTTCATCCACCATGGCTTCCAGGTGCTTGTGGCAATCAATGTGGGTGGACCACCACCGCTTGATGTCTTCATTCACCTGAAATTCATCCGCACCAATGCCCTCACCGATGGCCCCAGAGGATGCTTCGACGACGATGCCACCACCACCGAGGGGACTTGAGGTTTGCCCTCTTTCCAGGAAGCACACATACACCATCGGTCGATGGTGTATCGCCGCTTCAGGGTTCATGGCAATTTGCATGTACTCCCTCCACATTGTGCTTCCCACGATCTTGCATAGGTCCCACATGTAGTTGGTGGAACCACCAATGACTCTGGTATGTGCCGTCTCAATTACGAGCTTCTTTCGGGTAGTCTCCCGATTGAATGCGCTTCTCACGCACGTACAGAGGTCGACCAAACTCATCTCCATTAGACCCGGAGCCCGGATCACCTTCCTTTTGCAGTTCGAAAGGTCCACCCCATATGGACCCTCTCGAATAACGTCGTCAGCAAAAAACACGCACAAAATCTTGAATATCTGCCATTTAGTACCTACCATAATGAAAGATGCAAGCACACTTATTTATGTCTTGCCTCATCAATTTGTATACTACTCATCTGATGGATACCAATTAGTAGTATTGTGTACGCCTTGTATCGTCAATTATAGTAAGGTATAGTCCCTCACAACCGTAATTAATAGTTGTAAAAGCAAATTCGTAAACATGATTTTCATGCGCTACTTAAATAATAACGTTGTACAAATGTTAAACCATTCATATTGCAATTTTATTAATTGTCCAATAATTTTACACCTAACAACATAATTTTAAGTACTAATGATGTTACTTAAACCGCCATATTTTGTAATACTAAATTGTACTAATTTTTTCTACTAACAGTGTTATTGTACTACTTGTTGTGATACTACATAAATTTCATTACATCAAACTAATATTCCATTAATATCATAGAAATACTATATTGAATATATTCATACTTGTCCTAACACCTTACTAGTTACATTCAAATTATAGTAACATTACACTAATACATCACTAACTTTACATTGAATAAAATCCTCTAAAATTATGCTGCATAAAATTACATCCAACCACGTAATTATAATCTCAAATACTACTAATTCTCTATCATCATACTTGTTCTACAATAATATTACAATATTTATACTAATATTTCACTTATATTATGCCCTTATTCATGCCATTCACCGGTAATCCATTCACTGCTAACTCATCTAATATTCTCATAGCATATACTAATAACTGCAAGAATATCATACTAAGTACACACCATTGTTTATACGTTTTATCCTCAATTTGTGAACTACTCATTACACCATCATAGTCATTTTTATGTACTAATACTATAACTAATGAATATTCACAACTAATATCGAACCAATTATACCCCTCTTGTACACCTCGTATTGTCATTTTATGTGCTACTCATAACACTAGCACCGCCATTTTATATAGTACTTATTATGCAATTACCGTTATGTAATGTGCTGCTCATTGTACTAATACCAAGGTTTTACACACTACTAATTACATTGGTGTTGTACTAATTATACTACTAATATAATAGCCAAATACTAACTTCCTAAAGATTTCAAACTAACCTTTTTGAAGCTCTCTCGAAGATCACAAATTCCCGACCTTTATCTGAGCGTTACTTCCTAAAGAATACTTGCAAAAAATACAGATCTCGCATCAAAAAATAAAAAATATAAACTCCAAACAAATTTCCACAAAATATGAACACCACAAAAATTCCACCGAAAATGCACTTCCAAATTTCCTTTTCACCTCTTTTTTCTCTCTATTTCTCCCACCTCTCCTCTCTGCCTCTTGGTAACCACCGCTAGCTGAGAAGCAGTCGAACTCTCTCGCTCTTACTCTACTTTGTTTCTCTCGTCGAATGCCCAACGCCTTATGCAAACCATCGCAAGGCAGTGAGATTTATAGCGTTTTCCTATGCACATGCACTGAAGAAGCGGCCATCGATCTCTACTTTCAACGCGCGGACGAGACACTACGACGTGACGTAAATCAACACAGTAGCCTAGGGCCTCTCCTCCAGCATCTTACGCATGAGCCTACGCCTGCCTTTTCTGCCAACCGCGCTTGCCATTGGAGCTCAGCCTCGTCGGCCCCCCCCCCCCCCGCCCAAATCAGCGCCACGTGCCCTTGGTCATGCCGCGAGGCAGACGATTCCAGCGGTTCGGACCGTTGGAAATCTTCACTTCCAGTGCACTACAGCCGCTAAATATTTAAAAATATTTTCTCATGATAAAAAACTAATATTTAGCAGTTCTGGACCACCAAAAATAATTAAATAAAATTTTCAGCGGTCCCAGGGCGTTGAAATTGCCTCCTATGGGCCATTCTTGCAATTTCGTCAAAAGGCTGGCCATTTTCGCGAAAATAAATATGGAGAGGGCTACTACAATAAAAAATTCGCATCTTCGGAGTCAAGATTCTTGAGACTGAATGATTTCGCATCTTGAGTCAAGATTTTTGACACTGAATGTGAAGTAGGGACCGCATGCACTTGTGACATGGCAAAGCTTCGACGTGTTGATGCGCTTCACTCTTCGGCTTTGCCAAGTGTTCGAGTTGAGTATTTGGCTAGCTAAAAGCCAGGTTTCTCCCTGCATTTTAAAGGCAGGTGTGGTCGTATTCTTGTCTCCAACTAATGAAGCTTGCCCACGACTTAGCCCTTTCTGCGCTCATTTTAACGAAAATAGCCTTCTCTTACAAAAATTTGCACAAATAGCTCTCTCTCACCACGACAGGCCTAGAAGGCAACATGTATCGCATTAGGTCCATGCAAACGGAAAAGTGGAACAAACCGCTTGTGGCATACTATGGCAGGGGAGCATGGCAAGCCACCTGATGCGGTATGGGAGTGCAACAAATAACCTGTTGCATGCTTCTATGCGCCACACCTAATATGGTTTGATAGTGCATTAGGTGGCATGTGTTATTTAATGCTCCTTTTATGGCTCGAGGATGGTCTATTTCTACAAATTTGAGTGACAGGGGGCTATACAAAGGATCAAAAATGGCGATCAAAGTGGGTGAATGATCACATAATAATTTCCCCCCAAAGAATCCAACAAAAACTCTTAAGATCTCAGAAGAGCGGAAGAAGAATAATCTTTTGAAAATTAGCTTAGGGGTGGTACTACCGTGCTACAGAGGCCAGAAGTGCTAGGATAAACAGTAACCCCGATACTACCATGTTATTATAGCGATAGTGCCAAATGAACATCAAAGAGGGCATAAATAATAAAAATGAGTACAAGTTCAAGATCAAAAATTTGTATAACTTTTTATCAACCGATCCAAACACTGTAAATCTTTGTAGACACCTTTCTATGGATGTCTGTAACCTATTACAATTTTCAATCGCAAGGATTGACGTTAAAAAATTGACTTTTTTCTAGATCAAGGAAGAGTGCACAAAAAGTAGATCAAAACCAAAATCTTTCACCATGTGCTTGCTCATAGGGATTTAATGGTCAAGATGAACTTAAATGGTCTTCCACATGTTACAACAAGCTAGAACACTCAAGAAAGATTCCTTAAACCAACAGGTTCAAGATCTACCTTAAGAACTTCCTTATCAACTAACAAATTGGTTTTTTTGAGAAACTTGGTTGATCGAGAAGAAGCTTGCCTAGATGATTGAGGAGATGATCTATAAATGATACATCTATCAATCATATATCCTTGATAGGACGAGATCAAGCAAGAAAGAAACTACAAGAAAAGATGAAGAGCAAACTAAGAAGAAAATCAAAATTTAAGGCAAAAACTTGAGCAAAGAGATGATTTACATTCAGATCATCAAGAGAGTTTTACAAAGTACTTTTAACAGGTTTTTCACTTACACAAGTATACTTCTCAAAGCGACCATTACATTGACGCCAAATCCGCTTCATGAGCTCAAATTTGCGCCCAATTCCACTTTGACGTGACTAAACCACTTAGGCCACTACCGCGGTTTTCTAAACCACTCGGACGTCATATTGGGCAAAATGACCATTTTGCTATAATGACTGGTCTTCCTTCTTCTCAAAGCATTGTCATGCTTCGTCACTTTTCACATGGCCTCAATGACTTACCACCAAGTATCTTTCGCGTCCAGACTCTCTCGAACCGTCCTCGCTTGCAAGTGGGCCTAAGTTCCTTGGCGCGCCATATGTTATTTTCCACTTCACCATGGCGGCATAAGCTTTGTTGACCGTTCTAGACCTCAGCTCCTCCCTGAACCTAGTTTCGGTACATGCCGTTGCCCACCATGTCTATCATCAGTGCACCATGCTCCGGTTCCTTGTCTTCTTGACTTGCATTCACTTCCAGGCCTCAGTCATTTTTCGATGTCCTTTGATCGTTCTGGACCTTAGCACTCCTAACCTAGTCCCGATCTCGCCTTCGCCTCACCATGACCTAGCTCCGAAGTTCTACAAACAACAAAGACAAGAAACACATCACATAGCACTGTTCACAAAGATATGCAATTAAATCAATAAACTTTAACTAACATCTCGTTGGAAAGTTAGCATTACCGCCTCCTGTGGCCGATAGTACAACACCATCGATACTACCACTCCCAGATAGCCGGTAGTACCGCTCGCCCTGAAATCCCCGAAGAGACCTTCTCTTGAAAATAACTACCGCACCTTTGGACCTATAGTGCCGCTCCTCCGACACTACTGCTCCAGATGGCTGGTAGTACCGCTTGTCTTAGAAGCACTCGAGAGACCCACTTTGGAAAAAGACTACCGCTCCCAAGGCTGGTAGCTCCGCAGAACCGGCAATACCGCCTACCCAAGCCGATAGTGCCATCTGGCCGGCACTACCGCTCCTACATGGCCGGTAGTGTCGCCATTGACCTGACAGCACTTCAAATTGCTTTAAATTCAAAAATAGAATTCAAAATAAATTCAAACTTGAACACCACATACTTAAACATTGTCTTACTAATAAGGATAGAACTCCATATAGTCTTTTACTGTATATGCTAAAAATGAGTAAGGAGGGGGCAAAAAAAGCATCGAACTCCCGATTCATCTCCATTCAGTCTAAATACTTCTTAAAAAGCATCGAACTCCCGACTAATCTCCGTTCAGTCTAAATACTTCTTTTGTTTTTTTCCCCAGAGCACTAATCTAACTACTTGTCAATCACACCATGTCTTCAAGCTCGTATAGCGAAGGTAAATACATTAACATGGGTATCTAGTCTAACAAAGGGTTCTTTCCGATATCTTGCTTGATGTGACTTGAGTGCTCTGGGTCTCGGGTGATGAACGCGGCAAGGGCTAAGTAAGTTGGCATGGCGTGAAATGGGCGGGGATTAGGGCACTCTGGTTGGATAGAATCGATCAAATCTAGGTATTTTTGTACTAGCTTTTGGATCTTAAAGTATATTTGTCCTCACAGACGAAATCTAGTATGGATCACCCCTCTTGAGTAGTGTTAATCATTAGTTTTAGTGGCGTGACGTGCTGTGTTGATTGACAGATGTCAATGTTGAAATCTAGTTAGTTGCTTTCCGTGTTGGTTGCATAACAGTAGTTTGCATGTGCCACACGCATGCACAAAACTCACCGGCAGATTTCCACTCACAGGCACATGCAAGCGCTATTTTAGTTAGGCACGACGATTCCCGCCATCGATCCAAGGCACGATAAGTCGTCACTTGTACATGCCAGGGCAAGCCTCACCAAAGTGATGGGATTTTTTCCCCTTCTGCCCCCTCCTCTAACGTGATCCGTTTTGAACAAAATTATAAATATAATCCGTTCTAATTGTGAAACATGCCTCCTGCACTCACCTATCATGATAGGTATGAGATCTAGGAAGTACGTTCCGTAGTTAGGACAAAACTATATTTACAATTCTATTTGAGAAAAGTCACACTTGAAAAAAAACAAAAGGAAAAAAAGTGATCACTTCAGCCCTAATCGTCGCCCCCACAAAAGCCAGGCTCGAAGTCCAAATCACTCGTCTCTTAGAGTATCTCCAATGGTACTAGCTATAAGAAATGTCCATATCATCTATAGATAGCCAGGGCCGGTCCTGAATTTTTGAGGGCCCGGGGCGAACTTATAGACAGAGACCTCCCTAACATAAGCATCAAAATATTTTTATACTACCATGTATCAATTAAAAAGATAATATTCAGTGTATTATAGAAATTGTTACCGATAAATAAATGGAAGTACAAAAGTGAGATTATTTACCTCAAACATTTGTAGAGATCATCTTAGAAAATATCTTCTAGCATTGCTAGATGCAAAATCATCAATTATGACCTCAACATTAATGTCATCCAATAACTCCTTCTCAATATATAAGGTTGCCAGACCATTTAACCTTTCTTGAGACATTATAGATCTCAAATAGTTCTTTAATAATTTCAACTTTGAAAAGCTTCTTTCAGCTGATGCCACAATTACCGGCACAGTAAATAAAATCCGATAAGCAACAGAAATATTACCATAACAATCCACTTTTCTAACAAACTCAAAAATTTTCATAGCAGACATTGGTCTATCTGGTAAAGTCATTTGCAGTATTCTTAACTCAGAAATCAGATTATTTAACTCAAAATCAGATGAATCATCAACAGAGAAAGTTTTTGCCAACTTAGTACAATAATTTTTAAGTTCAATATAATCCAACGACTTCAAAGTTGTTGAGCTCAGAAAAGGCCCAAATATACCTTTGAATACTTAGAGTTCTTCAAATCTGTTTTTCAATGAACTGACCATATCAACCATAATTAAAAAGTAATTAATTTTAATATTTTTCTCATCTTATAGAATTGCTTCACTACTGCAATCATTTTCATCAAACTATTAAAGATTGCTTCGGTTTCAATAAAAAAAAACAGATTGACATATGTTTACTAAAATATTAATTCCCGAAGATCCCACTGTTGGATTAACATGAAATTTGGACTGTAGAAACTAGATTCAATTTCAAAATAAACCCAACAAAAATTAGCTCAATCGGATTTATAGATCTAAAGTTATAACCTTCACAAATTGATTATACTAATAAATGACAGGGCCTCGATAGTTTGGGGGCCCGGGGCCCCGATAGTTTGGGGGCCCAAGGCGGCTGCCCTACTCGCCCTGCCCCAAGAACGGGCCTGTAGATAGCATATAGACAATCTCTTCAATGGATTAGCTATAGCATTATCTATAAAATTAAATATTGGTCCACATGTAATAGATAATAAGTGCTTTGGAATCAGTTATAATCTGCCTATACATTAATAGCCGGTCTATATCTCTCTCTTCTCATTTTCTCTCTTCCATCTAAGTAAAATACTGAGATGGCACTCTTATAGCCAGGGGCGGAGCCAAGGGGTGGCGGGCAGTGGCCTTGGCCCCCCTAACCAAAATAAGATCCAGTAGATAGTAATTAGTAATAGCTAGTATTAGCAAACAACAAATAAAGTTCTAGTCCATTCCCAACAGGTAAAACTTCTATTTTTCTCAATTTGATGTATGCAATGCTTAATTTCTCTTGCTAACTTAACAAATGGACTATATAAAATAGGTAAAGCTTCCTATTATTGAATGGTTGATAGGCTGTTACAATTGGTCATAACTCTTTCGGTGTTAACAGCAACCACAGAGCGAGTATTTTCAACTATAAAACTTGTCAAGACTCAAGACCCGCCTTCGAAATAAAATAGGGAATGACTTTCTTCGACATTGCATAATAGTTTACATTGAAAAAGAACTAGCAGCGAAAATTAGTTCAGATGAACTTATTAACTTATGATCTTCTAGGTAGTCATAGAACTAAATTTAAGTTAATAGAGATGTAAGTTTTTTATTCTAAAAAATATGTCATATTTTTCTTGTGGACATATGGTTATGCTATTTTTAAATTTAAATGCATCGATATTGCTATGATATTTTTTATGGATACTATGATATTTTTAGTTGATCCACGTGGCCCTCTAATCCGAAATTCGGCTCCGCTTAACATAAATAGCGAAGTGGCGGCAATTAAATATGCTCTTAAAATCACTACTAGAACATGTACTAGTGATCCTACCGTGCCACGCTTGCGGCTAACCTCCCCAACCAAACGGAGGCCCCCGGCCGACCGGGCACGCACGCACACCCAAAAAAAAAGTGCCACAAAGCAGCTGAACTCATGGCGAAGGCACCGAGAAGAAATCCCAGCCGCACGCGCCCGGCCACCGACTGACCACCACAAACAATTCATTAACCCGCGCAGTTGAATCCAATCCCAATCCGTGGCTCACTACTAAGGATTTTTTTTCAGAATTTGATCATGAAATTTTATATGTAGATGGGGTAAGCTGAGATGTACATCCATGATTTTTTTCAGAATTTTTTGAAACTTTTTTTAATTAGGTTGCACTGTGGTTGCACCAAATGTTTGATTGTACAGGATATTTAGCATGGATAAATACCCTTGGAGGAAGCTAGTCCTCTGGTCTCCCCGGTGCGAAGTTTCCTGTGGAGCGCAGCCGGTGGGGCTCTCGCGGCCTTTATCTGCCTCAGCCATGTGCACCTGCTCGCACGGACGCGGTTGGCCATGCGTCGCGGCTAAGAGCCGCTCGGTGTTCTGCGCCGCTAGTTTCCGCGCTCACCTCCGCACCGTGCAATCGTTGCGGATCACCAATCCCCGATGTCGGGATGAAATGACGTTGCAGATCACCAGTCCCGGACGTCGGGATGAAATGAACGGTTACCGAGTGGAATTTTACCTGGACCGTACGTGCGCTGGGTACTCGTGAATATGAATGACATATTGACATTACGGCCAGGAAAGCCGGGGATATTCGTCAGCTGCACTCAGGATCCAGTACACACGCAACGGGCCGAGAACGGAGCTCGTTTTCGCTGGAATTCCTGACAAGCGAAGCATGTTTTATCCTCTGTCTCTTCGGCATTAAATTAATCCAGGCCTAGGGCCGACAGAAAAGCTTGAGTCTCGTGAATCGTTTGATCTCGACTCCTAAAATAGACGCGTCGAACAAAGCTAACTTCCTAATTAGTTATTTTAACGAGTCGAGCGTTAGCTAACTCACAAACCACTCGTTAGCTTGTTAAGGCTCGATGACTAAATATTCACTGTGATGATTTTTAATGTAAAAGACTATTGTTAATCGACTCTTCACTAATTATCTATATTTTACTTGTATGCTACATAATTAATTACTGTTTCATTTATGTAGTCCTGTTACACTATGAGTTAGTGCATGGTATGTGCTGATGACGTTGCTTGGTTTAGTTTCTGATTAATTATCCTAATTTACGTGGCTCAGTTTAGCTCAATTCATTTTAACTGATGTGACTCGTGAGCTAGCTATAGCTTCTTATAATCGAACCAAACTGATTTTTTAACTCTTTGGCTTAACAAGCCGAACCAAGTCAAACTATTTTTTTAGCAAGCTTGCATGAGCCAAGCCAGCCCTATAGCCGCGTGTGCTGTACACCAAGCCGGCGACGATCGTACGCAGCGGCGGAACAGAGTTTTCTTTAACTTTTTTTTATCTGCTCGTATTTCCCGTAAGTCTTATTGGTCTCGGTAAATCTAATTGATGTCAGCCAATTGTTTGTTCATGCATCTTCTTGGATGGAGCGAATGTACAACGCAGGCGAATATTTAGATCACTTTACTGTACCCACGACGAGCAATTGTCTTGATCAAGCTTAGGCACGTTTGTTTTAGCTTTTTCTCTAATATAAAAGCTAAAAAGCAAAATTCTAAATAAATAAGTAACATTTTACCTTTTTTTCAAAAAAATATAAACCTCCATATAACTAACCCAAAAAGGCACCGAAGAGTTTTTTTTTTGCTTTATTAAGGGTTAATTTTAGACTAATACCATTAAGTTAAGGTAAAATTACACATCTCTACCACGTATAAAAGTTGGACTGCTTCTAAGCTATTTAGGTAAAAAGGTTAGCTTTAAACTATAAACTAAAAATATAAACAGAGCTTTAAAAGTCAGATGTGCAGCTCCAATATAAATAGCATTAATCAGATTAATGTGTCCTACGTAGGACATCAGCGCTGCTCACTTTACAGGAACTTAAAGGCTCCTGATCCCAACCCTAAACCTACCTATCTGTTGAAGCGGAGACGGCACACATAGATCACGAGGAAGACGATCATAACAAATAAAAAGAACATAGAAATTTGCTTCCGAGGTTCGGCAATATTCCAATGTCCCTGAGCCAAATCGTGGTGGCTTCGTCCGTAGAAAGATTTTCTTCTTGTTCTCACGTATATGGTTACGATCAGTGATAGAACTAGAAAATTTTAGAAGTCTAGACAAGCTTAACTATGGCTAATAAATACGAACAAGTCTATATATACGTCACAAGCAAAATTGAGAACCGCAAAAAGGTTTTACTAAAAGCATAATCAAATACACATGTGAACACAGGCGGATCTATAGTGTATGGTTCGGGGTTAAGTTACATTGACATCCTTCAACCTAGTCCATATAGTTCCTTTAGTATATAAGTATATGATAATCTTATTAGAAGTTACATATTGGTGTTACGAGTTTGTATTTACCTCGGCAACCCCGGTGATGTCCTGTCCTAGATCCGCCCTACATGTGAATATTCTATGGATGAAAACAAAGAAAGATGAGTCAAGTACCCCACTATGACATTATCAATGCTTTGATGATTGTTGAATTCTGGAAAAACACTTCTGAAATCCTCTATGTGTCCTGTACCAGTCCAGGAAAAGATAGTACACACAACAGAAATATTATCACAATATATACAACATATTTTATTAATAACGAGAGTTTCATATAAAAGCAGTACGCAAGCCAAATAATAATAAAGCAACAAAAATAAAGAAAACTAGAGTAAAGCTCAATTGATTCGCCACAAGAAATCGATTGGAAAGCGGTCTAGTCCAAACAGTCTTCACCGTCACATAACTCCTCTAAAAAGATAGAGTAAGTAAGGGTGAGTACAAAAGTACTCTGTAAGTCACTCAGCAGATACAATATTAATAAATGATCACAAATGAAGGCATAATATGGTTAATTTATGCACAAAGCAACATTTCAAATACAATAAGTAATTTCTAATGCGTAATTAATATTAAAAAATCAAGTTATAATCAAATTTTCAACCCAAGATCCAACCCAGAGTTTCATCCCAAAATTTTCTCATGTGGATTCTCTCCACTTATAAACCATTTTTCTGAAAACATTTTGAAATCCGAAGTCTAATTCGTGAATGGCTTGCTCGACATGCCCATGACCGCAAGCACAGCAAATCGATTAGTTTTACACTCTACAAATGTTGTACAACTCTACCCACAAGATATGATCATCTCATTTTGCCAAATACACACTTTCTTAGGTGTGCAGCAGAGAAAATCACGACAAGACCTCTATAAAGCTCAATCCACGTAGTCATGCCTGCTAAAATTTTACCGCTGGTAGGGTTAAACCGTCCAGTCCAGAAGCCCCCTCTTGCATCAAGTGGCAGCCTTACACCTACCTCACTTTCAACCTAATGGTATGACTATCCATGGTATGTTCAATACGGTTAGCCAGGTCTATCCCATTCCAGACTTGTAGAAGCACGGTAAGACTTTATATTTAGCGAAACAAAAATTAGTCCTTAATTGACTAGGCAAGCTTATCATAAACCTAGAATTATGAAAATGCCACCTGACAACCAATTCTCGCCCGATCTAAATCATGTTACACTTTCTTTTGAATAACAGTATCTTTCAACACTTCATGGTGCACTCGACACCAAGGACTAACTTTACTTTCAATATAAATCTTGGTTTGGTATAAATCACCCAAAAGTCCTAAATTCATGTCTAAGCCATTTACTATATAGCACTAGTTAATACTACAATAATGTATTAACCCGTGATATTTTGCTCTAAGGTGACAAGGTATAAATATTTCAAAGTCAATTGAGATCATAACAATTAGGAGTAACTAATCATTTAAAACTGGGATTTAAATTACAATGATAAAACTATGCATGCAATAATTTAAATCAAAGTATAATTTTAAATTATGGAATTAACATGTTCAAGGATGTAACTTGCCTTGGTCGTCGAGTAGCTGCTCGGAATTGTCGGTTGCGAACTCCTCCGGCTCTTCGAAATCTATACACAAAAATGTTTAAATTCAAATATAACTCAAATAAATTCAAATAAAATACCAAACTAGCATAAAAGAGAATTTAGAATTTTAGATGAATTTAGAAATAAAAATGGTGCCAATCAGAGTTTGAACGAGTGAAAACGGGCTCTCCGAAGTTGAAAAAGAAAAGAAAAAGGATTTTCTAAACTTTTGGAATTATTTTTTTAAATAAAAATCTGGATTATTGCACATACTGCCGTCAGCGACCAGATTTTTATTTTTGATTTATTTTTAAAAGGTAAAACCAATTTATGACACAATGACGACATCATAAATGACAATTTAATAATTTTTTATAAAAGAATTTTTGTTTTGAAAAAGAATTATTTTTCCTCCTAGTTTCTCATGGCACCGGATAGGACAGAGAGCTATCCTAGCCATGGCGCAAGGGGAGAGGTGAGGCGGTCGGCCAAGCTCGGCAGTGATGAGCCGGCGCCAATGGCGGCCGAGGAGGAGGCAGGCGGCGGACATTCGAAAAACAGAGACGTGGCCGGAAAAACAAGATGAACAAAGAGGGCTTGAGCCTTACGAAATTTGGTGGCTACGAGCACAAGAATGATTTGTGGAGGTGAGCATTGGGGTTGTGGAGGTAGGGTGGTCCTCGGGGAGGGATTTATAGTCGCGGGGAGCTCACAATGGATGGAAACCGATGGAATTTTTGCGATTTGAATGGGGAGCGAAATCCAGCATTTAAGAGCAAGATTTTTTAGGCAAATTGGCTATGCATGGATAGAGTGGATCACAACGGATCCGAATATAATTTTTGTGAATTTTTAGCGCTAAAATAGAGGAGAGTTGAAGCTCCTTTTGGGCATTCATGGTGGGAAGAGAGAACTACGTTCTCTGGCTTTGGCTAGAGCTTGAAGAAACATATGACATACTATGGAATATTTGAAACCTAATAAAATTATTTTTGGAAATTTTTCTTTTTAAATTTTTTCTGGGGAAATTCTTTTTATAAAACTAAAAATTACAAAAAGGCTTTATAAAATCTAAAAAATTAGCGAAATTACAAGAAAATTCTTAATAATAATTAAACCAAAAATATGCAAATTTTTAGGGTGTTACAATGATTCACCAACAAAAGTTTAACCATATACCAAAAGAGACTCTACAAGATAAAAATATATTGATTAGTGTATCATATAACATAAAAAAATATATTCACATTGAAGTATTGAACTAGCGCTTCACATACCACTAATATTCTAATCATGTCTAGTACGAGCCAAACTCATTTTTTGAGTCTTTATGCTTTGGAACTATCGCATAATAGTAACATCACCAAGTGATTTAAATATATCATGTTCGGTGCAGCAAACTATCAAGTAATTAAACCAATCATCATTAATCTTGTTGCACAATTTAGACTGGATCATTTTCATTTTTGAAAAGGCTCTTGTGCAATTTCCAAATTGTTTGCGAGAAAAATTCACAATAGGTTGAGTTGGTCCTTTCTGTATATATGTTCTCCTAACTTGGTCTTGAATTTCAGAGGTATACTCATCTATTTGTTTCCTAAGAGAAGGATCACTTACGATTTCATCTAAAATAAATACATGAAGATCATTAACATTATTTGGTTGTACTAGTAGACCTTAACCTTGTGGTTGTGCAACTGCAACTTGTGCTTGTTGTTGCGGTTGAGCTAAATTTGTACTTTAATGACCATCACTTACAAGGCTTCTCTTATCAACCAAAACCTCCTTATTTATGAAATTTCACAAATGGAATAATAAATGCTTGGTTCTTATTAACATCGCATAATATATAATACAACAAAATACCAATATCAATACAAGGTGTTGTGATTATTCTATTTCAAATCTATTTTGTATAAGAGATAATAGTAAAATACCTAATAAATTAATAGTCTAATCTTCCCATCCATGATCCATCTTCATCCAACAGTAGGGCAAAACATGGGCTCGGAAAGGACAAGTACTTCGCTGATGAAGTACTTTGCTGATGAAGTAAACTGGCCACTGTACTTTGAGCACATGGCCCTCCTCTGCTCGCTCTACGACAAGCGCCGCGCTGACGACTTGAGTCGTGGCGGCGATGTAGAGGAGCAGGGGTTCTCCTAGCGCCGGGGCGACCAGTTTCGGGGGTGAGGTCAGGAACGCCTTCAGCCGATTGAGAGCTTCCTGAGCCTCTTGCGTCCAGCTGAACTGGTCGGATTTCTTCAGCAGCTTGTAGAGCGGCATTCCGCACTCGCTAAGGCGAGACACACAACGGCTCAGGGCTGCGAGGCATCCTGTCAGCTTTTGTACTCCTTTTAGGTTGCCGAGTGGGCCCATCTTTATGATCGCGGAGATCTTCTCCCGATTGGCCTCGATGCTACGGTCGGAGATGATGAAGCCGAGTAGCTTCCCTTTGGGGACCCCGAAAACGCATTTCTCGGGGTTAAGCTTGATACGAAACCGTCGGAGGTTCGCGAAAGTTTCCTCTAAGTCGGCGACGAGATCATCAGCCTTCTTAGTTTTGACGACGATGTTGTCGACGTACGCCTCGACGTTGCGGCCTATTTGGTCGTTAAAGCACGTTTGCATACATCGCTGGTATGTAGCACCCGCGTTTTTCAGACCGAATGGCATCGTTCGCAATGAGCAGCCGAGCGAGTGATGAAGGAAGTCGCGAGCTGGTCGGACTCCTTCATCGCTATCTGGTGGTAGCCCGAGTAGGCATCCAGAAAGGATAGGCATTCGCACCCTGCGGTGGAGTCGACGACTTGGTCGATGCGAGGCAATGGGAACGGGTCCTTGGGACATGCCTTGTTCAGGCTCGTGTAGTCAACACACATTCTCCATTGCCCAGTTTTCTTTTTTACAAGTACAGGGTTGGCCAGCCACTCGGGGTGGCGCACCTCTTTTATAAACCCTGCGGCCAAAAGTTTGGCAATCTCCTCCCCTATGATCTTGCGCTTCTCCTCGTCGAAGCGGCACAAGCGTTGGGTGACCGGCCTTGAGCCTGGTCGGATGTTCAAGGAGTGCTCAGCGACTTCCTTTGGGATTCCAGACATGTCGGAGGGCTTCCATGCGAAGACGTCTCGATTGGCACGGAAGAAGTCGACGAGCGCGCTTTCCTATTTGGCGGGGAGCGTGGCTTCGATCCGCACGGTCTTGGTCGGAGCCTCGGGGTCGACCGCGACCTTCTTCGTGTCCTCGGCGGACTTGAAAGAACCCGACCCCGACTTGGCGGAGTCGGGGGCGGACTCGGAGGTTTCCCTCTGGAGGTTTTCGAGCTCGGCGGATGCGATGACCGCCGACGCCAACTCGCAACTGCTTTTCTCGCAGTTTGTAGGCAAGTTGAAAGGACAAGGCCACGGTGATTACTCTCCGCGGCCCCGGCATCTTCAGCTTGAGGTAGGTGTAGTTGGGGACCGCCATAAACTTGGCGTAACACGGCCTCCCCAGGATGGCGTGGTAGGAGCCGGGAAACTCCACGACCTCGAAGGTGAGGGTTTCAGTCGGAAGTTGTCCTGCTCCGAAGGTGACGGCGGTCGACTGCGGCGGATGGGCTGTTGGCGGAGCACGCGCGTGGAAGGCGCCTTGCTCGGTCGGAGACTCAAGCGAGGGACCCCCATTGCGTCGAGCGTCTCAACATACAGGATGTTGAGACTGCTGCCGTCGTCCATGAGCACCATGGTCAGGCGCTTTGGCCCCACGATGGGGTCGACAACCAGCGGATATCTCCCCGGTTGTGGAATGTGGTCGGGGTGGTCGGTCCGATCGAAGGTGATTGGGGACTCCGACCACCGGAGGTATTTGGGCACGGCGGGAGCCACCGTGTGGACCTCGCGGAAGGCGAGCTTGAGCCACCGCTTGTCGGCGTAGCACGCCGGTCCACCGAAAATCATGAGGCAGCCGTCGGGTTCTGGGAACTCGGCGTCCGCCCCCTTTTCCCCGGCATCTGGTGCCGGGTCCCGCTTCTTCCCCTTGCCCCGTGGCGACGTGGGGGTTCCGGAGAGGAAGCGCTTCAGGACTTCGCAGTCCCGGTACTTGTGCTTGAGGGGTACCCGTGGTTCGGACACAGGCCGTCCATCAGCTTCTCGAAGTGATCGGGCGCCTGTCGCGCCTGCTGCTTGGTAGGGCGATCGGCGGCCGCGACTAAGTAGCCCTCGTGGCCTTGTTTCCACCGCCTCCGTTTGTCGGAGCGGTCGGAGGGGGCGCCGGCTTCAGCGCCAGACTCTCGCTTAGCCTTCCCTTTGTCGAAGATGGCCCCCACAGCCTCTTCGCCAGAGGCGTGGTTGGTTGCGATGTCTAGGAGCTCCTTGGTGGTCCTGGGCTTGACGCAGCCCAGCTTGTGCCCCAGGGCTTTGCAGGTGGTGCCGTAGATGAACGCCCCGACGATGTCGGCGTCAGAAATATCGGGGAGTTCATTGCACTGCTGGGAGAAGCGCCGGATGTAGTTCCGAAGAGTCTCCCTTTGCTGCTGTTTGTAGCTCTTCAGGTCCTAGGAATTCCCAGAGCGCTTGTATGTGCCCTGAAAATTGCCGACGAAGAGGTTCTTCAAGTCGGCCTAGTTCCTGATGGTCCTCGCGGGCAAGTACTCGAGCCAGGCTCAAGCCGAGTCCGCGAGGTAGATAGGAAATCTTGGTTGATGAAAAGATCATCGGTAGCTCGCTCGCCCGACATCTTGGCCGAGTCTTCAACGGAACAGGGGTTAAATCGCCCGATGTACTTGGTTATGTTTAGCGGCGCCGGAATCGGCGGGAAGTCCGCCTCATGGATCTCCCGACAAACGCCCGTGGCCACAGGCCATCGGGGCTCGGGCGCGATCGTTCGCCGACCGTATGCGACCGCGATTGGGCCGCCGGCTATTGCTCTTCTCTCGCCTCGAGGGTGGCGCGGACGCCGGGGTTGTTGCCCGGTATTGGTGCCGGAGTGCGTGAGGCTGGGGCGCTTCGGTATGGCGCCGTCTTTGGCGAGCTCCGCCTACCGGCGGCGGCCGCAGCTCGAGCAGCTCGAGGCGCCGAATGGTGGGGCGGAGCCTACATATGCTGCAGCGGCGGCCTCCACCTGACCCGGAGCTTCTGGTACTTAGCCCTGGCCTCCGGATCATTCGGCTCGGGGATGCCACGGAGCAGCATTGCGGCTGCGGCGATGTTCTAGCTGGCATGGGGGAAGAACGGGAGGCCGTCAGACCCCTTAGCCAGTTGATGATGCACCTGACATGCGCATGCGCACGCGGCAGCAGATGCGGGTAGGGGCTCGGGCTGACTCTGCTCCATGTCGGCCTGAAGTTTGTCAAGCTCGGCCCTTCGAGCCTCCAGCTCATCGCTATTCTTTGGAGCTTCGGCGCGGCAGCTTGGAAGTCTCAGCAGCGTTCAGCGGCGATACTCCGCTCTGCGCTTGGTCTTGTTGGAGGAGCTCCGGACTTGGAGAGGTCGCGGCTGGTTCGGCCATGCCCGCCCTGTTGCATTCGCGGGAGTGCAGACCGTCCGCGGTGCGCTCTGTATCGGAGATGGAGTCGTGGCTGGAGGAGTCCTCCAGTAAGTCGTGGACGGAAGCTGGCCTATAGCCGGTCATCGCCACGAGCTGTGAGCCTACGGGGGACGACGTCGCCGGCCGTTTGAGCTCACACGCACTGCCGCTGGAGATGGCGTAGCGCTTGATGGGCTCCGGCGTCGGGGTCCGCGCGGGGGCCTCGTGCTGGAGATTGCCAAGGTTGTCGGCAATGGAGTCCAGGCTCCCGGCGGATGCCTGGTCATGAGAGGTGGCGGGGATGAGCACGAGCTCTCCCGCCGGAGTGGCGACGAAGTCGAGGGCACCGAAGTGGATCCAGCTCCTCGACGCTAATGCGCCGTCGTGGGTGAAGGAAGCCATCAAGGAGGCGAATGGGAATCCGGAGATGATGAAGTTGATCGCGAAGGCCCCTACCTGACGCGCCAACTGTCGGTGTTTCGTAAACCGACAAGTAAATTTGTAGTCAAGGGGTCGCGCGTTCCCACTCCTTGAATGGTTGACTCAGGGAGCCCAAGATGTATACCGGTTCGGGCCGAATGTCCCTACTTCTAGTTCGTGGTGGTTCTGTATTGCTCTGGGTGCAGAAGACTGCACAAGGTTACAAGCGAGGGCTAAGAGCTGGCCTTGAGCGCCTCGTGCGTGTAGGAGAAGTGAGAACAGTCTGCTCGTAGAAAAGCTCATAAAGCCGTCCCCCTCCCTAAGGGTCCTTCCTCCCTTTATATAGTCGGAGGGGGCAGGTTACGCGGGAACTTGGAAAAGAAGGAATGGGGTGTCCTACGCCTAAGACTCCTGGTCTTCGGTCTTGGTGACTGACCAGCGCCTGCTCGCTCCATGCTGGGTCGGTAGACACATCTGGTGGCGTGGTTTTCTATTTCATCGGGAAGCGGCGCACCTACCCTCTGTGCGTTTGTCAAGCGCTGATGCCGTAGCGCTCGGCTCCGGCGCTGACTCGGGAGGGAGCGCCTTCTTCACTATGCGTGATTGGACGATGAGACTGGTGCTTGACTTCGGCAACCCCTCTGCCGTCTAGGGAACGAGCCACCTGCCCTCACACGGTCACTCTGAGCCGTCGCGTCCGTGGGGCAGGTGGCCAACTCGAGGTTGACTGGTGACGGTGGCGGAGATTACCTTAGCTTGGCCGGAGCTTGCGAGGCATCCGACCCATGGCGGGGGTCGGAGCCTTCGGGGGATCTCCGACCTATGACGAGGGTCGGACTTCCCTTTGGTCGGCTTGGTCGGGGGTCGAGTGCCTTCCGTGGCCCGACGGGACCTTTGGCCAGAGCTGGGCTAGGGGCGGCCCATTACTCATCCTGGGCCACTGGGGGTACCCATGGTATGAGTATTCATCACCTCTTGTGTCTGGTCGCTGCGGCAGGTCAGCTTCCGTGCACCTGGTCGCCTCCCGTGCTCGCTCATCTCACATAGAGCCGAGAGGGATGAGAGAATTTTCTAGCCAAAAGGGCAAGCACATTTTCTGGGGACCTCTCCAGTTGCTCGTCGCTCATCTCACAGAGAGCCAAGAGAGAGAAGCCATCACAAAACATTTCAGATGTGTTGGGATCGGTGACCAAGGCCATCGGCTGTGACTTCGTTTTGTGAGAGATGACATCAATCTCACGAGTCTTAAGTCAAGAATAAAGATTGACAAGGGTCAGAGTCGACAGATCTGTGGTATCCTTGATAGAGGTCACCTTCATCTCCTAAACACGGAGATCGAGTGCCGTGAGAAAATATTGAGTACTCTCCGAGTCAAGACATGTGGTACCAACAGTTCAGAAATCACTCAAAATCTTCATAAAACTCCCAAAGAACCCATCTAAAGATTCTCCTACGTGTTGCTCAAATTTATTGTAGTCACGCTTGTATTGATCTTACCTCGCCTTGATTTAAATGATGCCCTCATGATAAGCATCGAGGATTACCCAAATTTGGTGGGCAAATCGTAGATATGAGATCCTATCATACTCATTACGGCTAAGTCCCTATATAAGGATGTTTCTAACCTTAACATTTGCCTCAATATTGGCCATATTCTTGGTATTGACGTTCTCATTGGCAGGAACATCATATGGGAGCTTCAACTTCTGCCTCATCATTAAGCCTTGGGCAGTGATGTATGATTCTATCTAAGATTTCCAAGAGAGATAGTCTACCCAAGAAAATATAGGAGGATTGGTGAAAACTTATCTGTCACCATGACTCTTGAGATCGGTCAAGATCAAAAAAGAATAAAACCGGCTTAGATACTAATTGAATGACCGAAAATAGCTACTAGAGGGGGTGAATAGGAGCAAAAAAAATTTCTCTCAAAAATTCAAACCACTAAAAGAGCCAATAAAAAGACTCAGCTAGGCCAGCACTGGGCAAATGTTTTGCGCTCTTGGGTGAACAGTAAAATCGAGATGAACAGTAAAATCAGCATGATTTTTAAAACAAGAATAAAGATACTTTTGATTGACTAATCCAAATCCCGTGAAACTTTGTGTGCACGTTCTTATGGATGTCAAGAACTCCAACCTTCAATCACAAGGCTTGGTGTTAAAGTTCCGACCTTCTTCAGTTTGAAGGAATGATGCATCTAAGATAGGGAAAAACTCACAAACTTCACCCTGAGTTTACTCGTGGGAATTTCATAATCAAAATAATCTCCTATATGTCACAGCAAGTAAGAACACTAAAAAGACACCTCTCAAACGTGCAAGAACTAGATCTTATCGTAAATCTTCCTTTTCAAGCTAAGAATTGGTTTCTTGAGAACAAATTTAGAGATCTTGTTAAAACTTGCCTAGATGATTGGAATATGATCTACAAAAGATTCATTCATCAATTATTCATCCTTAGTGGCACAAAATCAAGAAAGAAAGAAACCAAAGAGATGAAAAATCTCAACTAGAAAGGAGACCAACACTTGAGCAAGAATAAGAGGGGTTGAAATAGAAAACAAGTTGAATAAAATAACCAAGAAAAATGCAAGAAATAAATTTTAGAAATGATGAACTTGAATCTTGTATTGCTTAGAGAGGGATGGTTACAAAGCGACACTTCCAGGTGGGCAAAACTTAAAAGAGCATCAAGAAACTACAGAACCCTTCTCTAAGACTTTTCTCAAACTTGGTTCAGACAAGGTTGATGTGGAGACATCCCTCCAGCCCTTTATTTATAACACACTAAGAGCAACCTCCACATTTAGAAGACCTTATTGGCCATCAAGAAACCTTATCAAGGATTGATATTCACTCCCTTACACATTTATGGGCTACGAAACCCAACAACATAGCGCATTTTGACTATACCAACTTAAACATTACTCCACCTGCAAACCATTGATCCAACGTTCCTCTTTCGCTTGAGTAGGCTTAAGTCAGCATCTCATCCATCCAATTTGTCATCCAGGCTTGCAGAAACTCCTTAGCCTTAGTCATCTTCCGACATCACTCGGACCATTTGGATCTTAGCTCTCGTAATCTAGTCCCGGTTTCCTCCGCTTCATCATGACTTAGCACCAAATCCTACAACCATCTCAAATAAGAAACACATCAAATAGCATTGCTCACAAAATAACATACACACTAATTTCACACATATAGGTGACCGTTCAAACATAAAAAAAATCCCACCTTTCATCAATTAGTCTTTGACAATCTTAGTCCATAACCACTCTTCAAGTCATGACCTCTCACTGGTACAATGACCACTCTTGAAGTCATGATCTCTCTTCAAGTTATGATCTCCCTAGGCTGTGACCACTTAACCACTCTTGGCTATGACTTGACCACTCGAGACCACTCTCTAAGAGGTCATGATTACTCTCATAGAGGTCAGGACCACTACCCAAGAGATCAGTACCACCCATATAAAGGTCACGACCATTCCCATGGAAGTTAGTATCACTCCCCAAGAGGTCATGACCACTAAAGATCACTTCTATGGAGGTCAGGACTAGTCCTCAAGAAGTCATGACCTCTAACCACTTTAGGAATGATCACTCTAGTGGTCACGACCACTCTAGAGGTCACAAATATCATGACCACTCTAGAAAATTGCACCCTAGTGATCACGACCACTCTAGAGGCCACAAACATTGCGACTACTCTAGGGAACGCTAAGACCACTCTGGGCATAGCTAAGACCACTCTACGGCTCTACGATCACTCAATTCAAATTACTCAAAATCAAAACAAGCTTATTTCAAACTTAAACTTGAGCACAACAGACTCAAATATAATCAATTACGCATCACAAATATGGTAGACGATCGCATAGTCTCTCACAAACAGTCTCGATAAGATTAGTGGGCTACATCGGTTTCCAGGACTTCATAAAAGAAAAAAACGACAGCTCTGCATTGGATTCAACTAGATAAACACGTCGATTCGTCGAGAGAAAAAAAATTGCGAACATGCATAGAAGATGTGTCACATGGAATTTTCTCGATGTCGCATAACTGTTGTATAGATGTATGATACCACCTTGGATGTTGTTGTTGTGCCAGTGCCGCCTATTGCCATGCTGGTCTCACCCTCAAGAGTTTTCTCCTCTGGGGTAGCGGCTCGGATCTTTGAACCCTAAGCTCTAATACAACTTATTGCAAAGCACACGGCAAAAATATAAGATTAAAGGGACGAAGATAGGATTTTACGTAAAAAACCGTGCGGAGAAAACCACGGGTGTACGAAGGCAATATCACTATGTGAGAATATTTTTACAATGAGCTCTTACTTTTCCTATAGACTATAGGGATATATTTATAGTGATACATAACAGACTTCGTGTAATAGTAGATTTTATTGAGTTGTATGCACCAGCCAGTTCACCCAAAAACTTAATTAATGAGGAAAGGTGGGCAATTCACTTATACTTCAACACTCCCCTCACTTACAGGCTTGCTCAGGCCTATGACATGGACTAGAAGTGGGCTGCAATTATTATTTTTAATTGCACCAATCGGGTCTTGAACTCGAGATCTCTTGACTCTGATACCATATTGAGTTACATGCACCAGCCAGTTCAACCAAAAGTTTAAGCTAATGAGGAAAGGCAGACAATTCACTTATACTTCAACAGATTTGACACGGAATAAGAAACGAATTCGTATCACCCTCAACTTCAATAGGTTGTGAGAGAGCAACAATCTGCTGTACTCTTTTAAGGTCATGCTTAAAAAATTTGTGGTTGGCTTCACCAAATCCTTTATCTTTTGTCATAGGCGCTTCAACACTATTTTGGTTCTCTCTCGAGATTCATATTCTTTGTATTTGAGATCGTGTGTTAGAGATAAATCAAGATTCCTCAAAATCATAACAGGCTTTCTAACCTTCCTAAACTTGGACTCCTTCCTAATCTTGGATTCCTAACCGGCTATATAATACCACCCACTAGTAGAAATTTGCACATCTATGACATTTTCCTCGTGACGTTCTAAAAATTTGTCATTGAATAGCGACTATCTATGACGAACTTTTGTGATTCGTCATGGATCGTTAGTGACGGAGCTCAGCCACTAAAAGTTATGACGAAAGTCAGGAAAGCGTCATAGAACAACACAAATTTTCGTCACACATCATACACGCCATTGACAGCACCCATTTGTGACGCTACTGTATTAAATTGTGACGAGGGCGCCTTATCATAGAATGATTCGGCATCGATGATGAAATGTATTTCGTCATAAGTATGACTACCGAGTTCCTGTCGTCCTTATTCCCGGATTTTGGTGCGCGTACTTATTCCCAAGGATTTTGGTGCACATATCAGCATGTTATTAAGTTTAAGTCCATATTACGACTGCAAAAGAGAAGTTATTAATAAATGTGTTGCAATCGATCATGTTTTCAAGCACAAACAACCCCAAGCCGTTAAGCACACTCTACAGGCTCTGCCAGAATTTGTCTTTGCCAGCTGACGCTACCATTATTGAGTCTTAATACATGTGACTGGACGAAGCTATCGAGAGCGATGCTAATCGACAGTTAGCAACAGTCTTGCTCTTGTCTAGTGCGTGCGTGCCCTGCTCTTCTCTGCTGCCCGGAAGTATATATGGGTGTGACTGCAAGTACATATTCAAGCGTCAAAAATTAGAACAGGGAGCATTTCATGACAACTCCAAACATATGTGGGTTATACCTATCTACATGCATGTGAATCAATCTAGCTAGTTCAGATACCAAACGTTCAAACAAAAACTACCATGCAGAAACAAGAGATCAGCTGGAGACTAGTAAGAAGAGTTGCATTTTGCAGTCAAATGGATATCAAGTACAGTGATTGGCAAGCAGGTGAACATACCAGTCACTAAAACTAAAAATAACAAAATACAAATTAATCGTCATCTGACATGTCATCTTCTGCATTTAAGTTGGCATCTTGTCACTACAATCTTTATGTCTGATGTCATCTTCAGACATTTCATCCCCACTATCTTGGGACATGTTAACTTGCCTATTACTTACTACAAGGTCTTCTAAATTAGCTTCAATAATAGTGATTTCTCCAACATCCTGCAAATGGTGCAGAACTTCCTCGGAATCACCTTCTTGCACTTCATGCTTTGTATCAGAGCAATGGTCATCTTGGTGTACGTCAGAACAGTGATCATCCTCTTGAGCCACATTATACATATCCCTATGTTCAAATTTCTGCACAATTTGCCATCCTATGCCCAAAGAGGTGTCCTGCAAGTAAAATATCTTTTTCGATTGAGTTGCTAAAATGAAAGGGTCGACTTGTACCGAATGATTTGGATGTTGATGGATTTGAAATGTCCATCATCTCTAACGCCTCTCGTCTTGCCAAACTGATTGAACCAATCACATCGAATAGAACCACCGACCAAGCGGACATCTAGAGTGGAGTTATATTGCAAATCAATAATCTCCCTAAGGACACCATAAAATTCAATGTTCTCCCCATCATGTGTACCATCACCATGACACCACTATTCGTATGCGGAGGTATTTCTCACGATCCACGGTGCTATATCGGACTCCATTTACAATGCAAGTTGCCTGACTCTTGACTCGGAGATCGAGGACCACATGATAGTGCATCTGATCTACTGTGACCTCTTCCGGTTTGTCTTTCCGCACTTCTTGATCCGAGATACAAGGAAAGTACACAAGTCATCTCCAATGTGAAAATTCATACAAAATTGCTATTCATAAACTATGTATTACTTACATGACTCCTAAACCATTTAGGAAATCCTTTTGAAGCCTTTTGTCAACATCATGTGCCTCTTCTTTCTCTAACTCTTCTCTGTACATGCTGCATGACATAGTGACACAATCATTAGGTAAAATTTATATGTAATACACGAAATGACAAATCAGCATATATAAATGAAACTTACTCCAAATATGGCTCAACCTCCTCACAGTTATTTAGCACATACCAAACTAGCTGGGCCATGACTTTATCATCGATGTCTTTGTACCCTATTGGCTCCTATGAGTTTAACACCATTCATAAAAAGCAGAGGTGTCACCATCGAATGCTCATCTCCACTACCGACGTCCCGATTAAATCTAGTATCAACATCCTCCATGTACCTTGAACAAAATGTCAAGGTGTCACTTGCTACATAAGCCTCGGCAATTGATCCTTGAGTGCCTAGCCCTGCTCCTCATCGAATTCTTGAAAGTGCCCGATCGCGTTCTATTGGGTACATCCATCCATATTGTCTGAGTCCTCTAAGCAATGCCTCATCGGGTAGATGGACAGCCAAGTGCACCATCACGTCAAAGAAGGCCGTGGAAAAATTTTCTCAAGCTTGCATAGGATTAGTGGGATATCTTTTTCAGCCATTTCACAACATCTATCCTCGATTTCTACTACACAATTCCTCAAGAAGTTCCCCGAGCTCTGCAATTGCTTGGTATACATCCTTGCCCACAAATCCTCTTATGCTTGGCGGTATGATTCTTTCTTGAGAAGGACATGGCAATCATGAGTTTTCAGCCCTGACCTTAGAACCATCCGCACTTATGCATCTTGCTATGTTGGTGCATATCCATGTGGAAACTTGACACCTTTGAGGAACTTGCAAAACTCAATTCTTTGTTCCTTCTTCAAGACATAGCAAGCTTGTGGGATCTGAACCAATTGCTATCTTCTTTGTAAGTGCAAGTCATGTCTTATGCCCATATCATGCAAATCCAAATAGCATTGATTGTGTCCTTTGTCTTGCCCTCGATTTTGAGCAATGTGCCCGAAGGTTGTCACATATATTTTTCTCTATGTGCATCACATCAAGAACATGTGGCGCTTCAAGTCTTTCCAATCTGGCTGCCTTCCACATACCTACTTTATGATTGAAAATTAGTGGTCCTCCATTCTCTCCATGCTTTCTTTTCTTACTTGTAACATGCTTACGGCTTGACATCTTTCACCTTCTCTAGTTCATCCAGACCTCCTCTATATTGAACTTTCTTGGCTCATCCCGGTTTTCATGATGTCCATCAAAAGCCAAGCTTCTTCGCCATGCGTGTGTCCTTGGAAGGTAACGGCGGTGGCCAAGGTAACCTATCTTATTCCTTAGTCGCCCGTGACAATGGGTTTTTGTCACAATGAATACATGCATAATATCCTTTTGTAGTTCGCTACGACAAGGTGCTCAAAGTCGGATAATCATGTATGCACCATAGCACTCAGTGTACGAAGATTGAACTTTGCAAACACTAAATGCATCATAAGTTCGACACCCTCCCGAGTTCAAGCAATTCTTCTATAAGAGGCTCCAAGAATAAATCAAAATCCTTTCCGGAGATGTTGGACACGGGATCAAGAATGACATCATGCGATTCGATGGATCGATGCATTCCCATGGTGGCGAGACTTAAAGGTCTAACAAGCACGAGCCACATGCTATCTGACGTGCTCATGTTGCCAAATGGATTGAAACCATTTGTGGCTAGGGCAAGCCTCAAGTTCCTTGCATCTTCTGCAAAAGTTGGATACTTTTGATCGAAGTCCTTCCATGCCTCCCCATCTGCTGGATGGCTCATTTCATTGTCCACCAACGTCCGCTTCATCTTGTGCCATTGGGTGTCCTCAGCTGTTCGTTTTGAGGCAAAGATCCTCTTCAACCTTGGTATAAGTGGAAAATGCCTCAATACCTTATGAGGAACCCGCTTGCTACCATCTGCATCTTCCCATCTAGATTCATCGCATATTGGGCACAAATCCATATTGGCATATTCCTTCCGAAACAACACACAATTATTCTTGCACACATGGATCGAGTTATATCCAAGGCCCAATTCACGAAGATATTTCTTTGCCTCGTCATATGATTTCGGTAATTGGCATTGAGGGAATTGTGAGGACAATAGCTTCAATAATGCAAGAAAAGCCCTATTGCTGATTCGATAATAAGACTTCATATGGAGCAACCTCACCAGAAAGGAGAATCTTGAATGGTTAGATCCCGGGCAAAGTGACCGCTTCGCATCTTCAAGGACTCTAGCAAACTTTGGTTGCTGTCCATCTTCCTCTGCCGCTGTGTACAGTTCTCCTATCAACTCTGGCACTCCGTTATCGTCGTCGTCGTCATGCTCGCCCACATCTATCCCATCATCATTATCTGATTCATGCACCTGCTCTGAATATTCAACAACTTCAGCATCAACTGATTCCCCATGATGAATCCACCGAGTGTATGTAGCTGACATCCCAAAAATATGTATGTGGTCATGCACTTCTTGCTGAGGCCGTAAGTTCCGATTAAGACATCTACGACATGGGCAAAGTATTTCGATGTGTTCATCGAATCTTTGTCTAACAAATTCCATGAACTGTTTCACTCCTTCGATGTACACAGTTGTGAATTGTCTCCCTTGTATCCATGTTCTGTCCATCTGTACCACCGTTTGGAGGACATGGGGATAAAATCACACACAATCATGTCTTGAGACAAAATCAAAACAAAACAAAATTGAATATGCACAGCCAGATCAAAGTTCAAAATCCCAGTCTAACAAGTCTTAACAGAATTACAATATCTTAACAAGTCTGAACATCATTACATTATACATAATAAGTCTTAACCAGTCTTAACATCATTACATTATACATAATAAGTCTTATCCAGTCTTAACATTAATACAAGACTAAAACGCTCCCGAATCATCACTATCAATATCGATACCCTCATCTTCACAATACTGCCAATCATCACGTTTACCCTCATCATCACTCTGGTAGTCATAGGGAAGACACAACCCAGGGTCTACATCCTCTGCAGGATCTACTTCATCTCTTTGCATCAGTTCATGAGACTGTATGGCAACTTGCTCTAAACTGCAAGCTACAGTTTCGATGTTAATCAACACGCTATTGAGTTCATTGGCACATTGACATGTGTTAGGACTAAAATTGTCTTTTACAATTTTGTTAAGGTCAGATGCGATGCCCTCTATTTCTTTTACTGTCCATGCGAAGCCTTTACTCAGTTTCTCCTGATCTTTGTCCATCTACATGTACAACTACAAATTAATATTTGTTCCTAGTATAGCTAATCGCAACGCAAACCTAAAACCAAATTAACAACACTGACCTTGATTGGATACTTGAGTTCTCCCTTAGAATTCGTTGTTTTTCACAGCTTGAACTGCAATACGGCAATCGGCATTGAGGTTATGAATTGATTGTCGGCAGCATACTCAAAATTAAGCACAAGAACAACATGCTTATGCATACAAAATATCAAGCCCAACAAGTTTAGAATTTAATTGTAAGCACAAGAACAGCATGCTTATGCATACAACATGCTTATGCATAAAATGCAGAACCATTCGTTTACGATTGCACTTTTGTATGGTCTTTGAAACCTCTACTGATGAACCTGGAGAGGTTCTGATGAAGATGTAAAAATGGAGATTCTGTATATGGCACTAGTTTTGTTAGTGAATATCAAATAGGCATCAGCAAATAGCAACAAAGAGAATAACTGACTCTATTGTATATATCAACTCAAATATGGGACTAACAAGGATTTGCTTGTTCTGTTGTTCAAGCATTCGAAAGTAGACAAAAATACGAATAATGAATCATCTTGCACAATGTGGTAGAAATGACAAATCTAAAACAAGCTTGTATTCTTTGTCCAATACGTACACTTTGGGGAAAAAGTTTCAAGACTTTGTAGACTTGATCCAATCTGAGTCCTGACAAATCCGAAGAACATGTAAATGCTTCTAGATAACCTACTCTTTTCAGTCGGAGGCGGCGGCGGGTGGGAACGGAGGAGCTCCGGGTGTCAACCGTGGGCGCATGAGAACGGAAGGAGATCTGGGCGTCGGCCAAGTGGTAGCAATGAACGAGAGGACCTCGGGCGGCGGAGGAGGACAAGCAAGAATTTGGCCGGCGAGGATCTGAAGGAGGAGGCAGAGAGGGGCACGGCACGCCAGCACGTATTTAGGGTTAGGACTTAGGAGCGAGGCGCGCGTCGGGGCGATTCGATTTTGGCGTCGGGGCGAGGCGCAGACGCCTGGCCTTCAGAGACAACGGGACACGGGCGCGGGGGCATGGGGCGGTGGTCACGGAGACAGATGGGACACGGAGCGCGAGGGGGCAGACGCCTGGCGCCACAGTGCCCACAAGCGGTCAAATGAATAGTCGCATATACCACACTGATAGGATATTGTGTCACTGACAATTAGGGTCCACATGTCATGGGATACCCATTAGGTACCCATGGGTACAAATTGATATTTCAATTGGTCTTAAAAAAAGTGCAGTTTATGATGAAGTTTCAATACATTTCTAGAGTGTTTCAATTGGTCTTAAAAAAGGTGCAGTTTAGTGTATGTTGTGTGCACTATGTAGTTATCAATATTTGTAAATACCGGCTGATATGATCGGTATATACCATTTTGGTGCCTAAACCGGTACAAAGTAGCTCTATGTACTGTACTGGTTTCGATACCAATCGATAGCATTAATACCAGTCATAGAAGCAGAGCATTGAGCCTTAACCGAGCAAGCCATCCTGTTTAGAGAAAGCAGAGCATTGAGTCGTACAGGATCATCTACTCCCATTCAACCTCATCCAATGAACCGAACACACCCTAATTGAATCGTACAAGATTTTCCTACCAATTACAAGACACGAATAAAAGATGCTAATTAAAATTACTGCACACAAGTAATAAAAATTCACAAATCTCATAGAAGCAGAGCATTGAGCATTGAGCCTTAACCGACTAAGCCATCCTGTTTGGAGAAAGCAGAGCATTGAGTCGCTCCATCCAGTGTCATGTTCCTGACCAACAAGACCGCATATCGTGAATTCTACGACATTTACGTAGCAATGTCAAGAACTCAGGGCTGATTTCACGAAAGGCTACGTATTAATGTTTCATGCTCCTTTTTTTTTCTTTTTTTGCTATGGCTATTTCCATTTTTTTATGTAATGAGCCTATCCTCTATCTTCTCTTTTCTGTTTATATTTCAATATACCGAAACCCATATAAACATATAAGACTAGATAAATATTAAGAGGACTCTCACGCCTAGATCAAAATCTATCATGGTCAAACAAAGAACAAAGTTTTTTCATCACTTGCTTCGCGCCAAATGTCAAAAGCCCGCCACCTCGCTCCCGCCCCCCGCTGAAATTTTGGACGCGAAATCTCAGTTTTGTCCTCCGTCCACCGAAGGGCAAATCCGCACCGAAGGGCATTTCGGAGGACAACTCCTCGGCTTCTTCCTTCCCCTCACTCTCGCAGCAACACCTCCGAACCCTAACAGCCGCACTCAGATCCGCCGCCCCCTCTCGCAGCATCCTCCTCCGAACCCTAACAGCCGCACTCAGATCCGCCGCCCCCTCTCGCAGCATCCTCCTTCGAACCCACACCGGAGCATCTCCACTCCACCACACCGGAGCATCCAAACCCGATGTCCCCTCTCGGCTCCTCTTCCACCAGACCCTAGCAGCCGCCTCTCTCGATTCCACGTCGGCGACGACGCTGCCAAGACCGGTTTCAGACACCGTCGACGACGCCTGCCGCATCGGAGACGCTACACCATCCACGACGCCTACCGCACCGGAGCCGCTACCCCTACGATGGGAAGACGCCTACAACGCGGAGCCGCTACACCTACGATGGGAAGACGCCGACAACGCGTAGCATGAGGTACACCAAATACATCCAACAGCATGAACTAGGTTCTTCATTTTCTTCTTCTTATTCTATCGATTAGGCATATCTGTTTCTGTAATGTTCCCCATGATTAATCCACCGAGTGTATATGGATTATAAAATGCACTATTACCACCAACATTACTCCATAATTCAGTACATGAATGGTATTATTATCGTTGCAATCTGTTTATTCCTGTAAGAACCAAACTACACGAATCTGAAAGACAATGCATGCCAATATCTTGGAGAATAAAAGAAGGATGGAAGAACTTGGCATCAAAGATATAGCATCCACTATTAAAAATATGTCAACAGAACCTGCATCTGCAAAGGGAAAAAAATCAGGCAACAAGAGTAGTCATGGTGAAGGTTCTGATTCATCGGAGTATATCCCTGAAGATGAACATGAGGTTGAGGGAGATGATGATGATTGCTTAGACAAGGAGCAGCCAGTACCCATAAGGATCGAGGTGCTTCTTCTATCTTGGCTGGGGGGCTAGGATATTTGCAATGCACATGCTTACAAGTTGTTTTTTATTTGTATATAGACTCTTGTTAATTTATGCATATGCTTACAAGTAGTTTGTTTCTACTGTAGTTTCCTAAACGAACAACAATAAAGAAGCTTTGTACAAAGAGGAGGAAGCCTATTCCCAATATGGCTCCAGGAGTAAGGCAATCCAAGAGAGTGAGGGCAGGTCCACTAACAGTGGAGGACCTAACAGTGGTGGACCTAACAGTGGAGAGACCTCCTGGAGTCTCAACAAGGTCATCGAAAAGGCAACTCACATCACACCAAGCTGAAGATAATGGGCATGAAGAATTGCCTTGGTGCTGAAGATAATGGGCATGAAGAATTGCCTCCAGTAGCACAAAACAATGGTGTTGAAGATAACGGGCATGAAGAATTGCCTCCAGTAGCACAAAACAATGGTGCTGAAGATGTGAGCAATGGACAAATGCCTCGAGACAATGATGTGAACAAGACCCCAAGCCCTCTGAGGGACTGGTCATATCCAAATGATGATGTTCGTGACCACTGTGAAGAGCAGACCGGACAGCAGACCCAAGCCAATGATGAAGGCAAGTTATAGTTCCATGTAACTTTAAATTTGATTTCACTATTTGATGAATCTTAACAATCTAAATGAATACTCTGTAGTACCTATACAAAGGGGTCCGAGAAATCCAAGGCCACCAACCAGGGGAATATTGCTTGACAAGATGACTAGATCTATGGGAAGAAGATTGCCCATAGTTGTTGCCGAGGGAAGAGAAGGCCGATGAACACGCGCAAGCCGCCAAGTTCGCATCAGGTAGGTGTTATCATTAGGGCTGAAGTTCTGTCCTCAATCATTGGAAAGAGTACAAGAAAGAGACCGACCATTTTGATAACTTCATGGGCAAGTTAGTGTAAGTGCCTATCTACACTCTCTATGCTACATTCACTTGTGATATGACTGGTGTAACTCATTAATGATTGCAATTCACATCACAGAGGACGGTTGGCCATTAACACAAATGACAAGCCAACAAAGGATGCATCTTGCCGATGTATTGCGATGCAGGATATGGCGGAACCACGGTATAAGTTGAAGAAGGCCTACTTCAATGGTGTCCTGCTAATGAGATCGTAACTACCTCTCTTGTCCCTTGCATGGTGATGAGCAGTGGAGAGAACTTGTTGCAAAGTGGTCAAATCCAAAGAGCATGGTATGTGGTATCTTATCACATATTTTTTTTCATTTTCTATCTGTGATTGCGTCTAACACATACATCTCTTGTAGGAAATCTCTGAACAAAACAAGAGAAACCGCTTTAAAGTCAAGTATCATCAAAGCTACGGATCTCGCAGCTATGTTATGACTTGCACGCATATGTAAGTGCCGTTATCTTCTAGGAATAATTTTTGTAGTCAACAACCACTTGTCCGGTATAATAGTTTGAGAAGATAAGCGTTCGTAATTTTCATCTTTGTAATAGAGGGAGAAGAACAAGGACACGAGGTGGATCACGGTGGATGTCTTCAAGGAATGCCATACCAAGTGAACAAAGGGATAGAGGACGCCGCAAAATTGCAATTGTAAGTCCTGCGTATGCTTGCTACATTGTGTGTTCTAAAGTTTTTTCCTTGTTACCTATGCCAATAGATAATTCCCTTTCCAAAAATCACCTCATTTTCTTGGAATAAGTTGATCATTGCTTGTTTTATTTGTTACGCTTGTATGATAAGCGATGATTGTTGTCCTCAAAAGGTACCTTCTGTTTGCCAAATTTCCTTACCTATAGCTTGTCTTTGCCTAGTAGCTTCTTGTTAGTTGTTGATTCTTGAATATCTTATGCCTCTGCCAAATTTGTGTATTTTTATGTATTTACTATTTATTTTCCCATGTAACGTCCGATCCTTGCGATTTTGCAGTCAAATATGCAAAGTATGCTGGCAGAACCTGTTGTTGATGGTGAGCCACCAAAATCTAGTACAAAGGTTGTGTCTGATGTTCTCTCCTAGGACAGCTCCAACAACACATTTTTAAGAATCTTTGGGCTAGATCTGAGCTGCACCAAATCAGCGACATCGATGAAAAGAGCACTTCGGAAGATCTTGCGGTGAAAAACAAAATTCAGCTATTCTCCATGAAGACGTCATCACTTGAAGAAAAAGTGAACTTGCAGATGAAGGCCAAGGAAGAACCCAAAGGAGTTCGCGGAATTGAGCAAGCAAGCGGAAGAGAATAATCTGCTCCTTCGGCGTATCTTGAACTTGTCCCAGGTTAACTCCAGTCTATCCTAGTCTTCAAATCAATCCCAGTCTACTCAAACTATTATACCAGAACTTGTGTGGTATGTGATCTTATGTGAACTAGTCCTGTTGTGGACTAATTTGGTTATGTGAACTTGTGGTTCTGTAATAACTTCTACTAGTGGGTGTGAAATTGTGGTTCTGTAATAATGTGTGCTTATGTGAACTTGTATGTCAACTTCTATGTGACCGTTGTTGGACTAAATAACGGGCCTGCCCAGAATAAAATAGGTAGGCCTTTATAACTTCTGTGACATAAAATTTGTCATAACAGTATGACACATGTTCCTGTCGTAGCCAGACACGTGGCTTCTTATGCGGAAGACATGTGGCGTCAGCAATGACTGACATGTGGCATCGGCCGAAAGCTAACAGTGGCACCAGGTAATCTGGGAACGTGGCGTGGCGAATGGTCGCCACGTCCATCTGCGGCAACAGCATGCCACGTCACTTGCGATGACCGCGTCAAATGCCACGTCACACGCCACATCGACCATTGGCTAGTGTAAAGCAATTCTATGACGAAAATGGGCCCTATCTGGCGTCTCGTTGAAATTATGTGGCGCTATAGTTTTGTCATAAACGGTATCGGTTATGTGACGAACCATATTTCGTCATGGATGAAAAGCTGCACGTAGCGAAATTTGCCGTTTAAATTAGTAAAGGAACATATATGACGCGACTTCTGTGACGAAACTAATTTCGTCATACATTCATCACAGAAGTTTTTTTATGACGAATTTTGCACCTTTGACGAATACCCATACTGGGGGTACCCCGCAGGGAGGTATACGTCCACTTCAAGATCGTATTTCTCTCAGTCATACGATCATCACGACAAGATCGACGCAGAGTGCTGGAAGGGGCATTGCCAAAGTCCCGCCCCTCACAGATGGGATTATCCCTAAATATCGAACGGAGTACTAAATGGACCCTCTTAGGCCCAGCTCCGGTCAGAAGGCTTCGGTCGGGCCACGAAGGGCCCTCGGCCTTCGCCACAATTCCCGGCAGCACTCCGACTTAGCCTCGGGTCGGATGCCCCCGCGGCTCCCGACCTAGCCTCAGGTCGGGGATTCCCGCGGAACTCCGACCAGGCCACGGGACAGAATAGGCTCACCGCTGCGCGCCCAGCCACTGGTCGGGGCCCCGGCGAGCGACACCTCAGCAACTCAGTCCACATCACTGATCGGTCTCGAAGTTGGTCACCTGCCGTCAGAATAAGACGGCCAGCAGGATTGGCGATCCTTCCCAAGGCAGCGCCAGAGGTGCCACCCTCACAACGTCAACTCCTGACAGGCGCACAGAGGGTGGGTGCGCGCCTTCCCAATGGAGCGCCGCTAGCTAAAGTCTATCGACAGGACGTCGCTACCCGAACCTGCCAACCCATCACGACATGAACAAGGAAATTGTCAGTCCTCAAGACTAAGGACCGGATTTACAGGGTTCACCTCTCCTGAGTCCCGTGTAACTTGCCCCCTTCGCCTATATAAAGGGGAGGGAGAGTGGCGGGCGGCCCTTTCTTTTTTTTCCTCTGCCTTAGTCGGGTTTGGGAGCTCATGCGCGCCGAGTCCGTTCCCACCCGGACGAGTACTCGGGGCCTGTCCCGAGTTCTCGCTTGTAACTCAACGCGGTCCGCCGCATCCAGGGCAATACACCGCCACCACATCAAACTGGAAGTAGGGACGTTCAGTCCGAACCAGTATAAATCTTGGGCTCCCTGAGTCAACCATCGAGGAAAGGGAGCGCGCGGTCTCCTGACTTACAAATCTACTTGCCGGTCTCACGAAACACCGACAACCTTCCATGACGATAATGATTCGTCATAGAAGAGCGAATTTCTACTAGTGACCCTATGTATTTGTAATCTGGAACCAAAATAGTGCATCGTGTCTCCCGTGGTTTTTCCCGCAAGGGTTTTCCATGTAAAAATTTTGTCTCCCTTTTAAACGTGTGTGTGATTGATCTACAAACCCTAACATCGTGGTTTTGATCCAATTTGGAGCGCTGCTGGCATAGCTGGTCTCCAACTTAACAACCAACAACCTCCCCCAGTCCGATCAACTCGGCCACGGAAGAAAGCGCGAAAAGTCGCTGACAAATCACTCCAGAACCACTAGCTTCGAAATGACAAAACAATATAACGGGGTAGCAGTGCCAAGCCCTAAAAGGGAATCCTTGGAACGCTGCTACTACTACTATATGTATTGCGATCAAGTTTGCAACTCCGACAGCAAGTCACGGGTAGTTATGGAGCTGTTTGATTTACATTTCACAAACTAATAATCCACCGGACGATCGAAGCGGCCGCAGCAGCCTCTGATGCAGTGCAGTGCAGTGCAATGCAAAGCAAATAACAATTCGCTACCAGCTCTGCAAAGCGAGGCGTGGAAGGGGCCGGCACGGTCGGCCGGGGTGGGTGGTCTCGCGCGCGCGGCGAGGTTGGCGCATCGGGTGCTCAATGGCCAATCGGTGCGCACCGCGGCAGCCAGCCCGTGCCCGTGGCGTCGCGGCCTCTCCCGCGCGGACGGCCCTGCCTCCTGCCGAGGGCCAAGGGGCGCGAGCGCGGGCAGGCCAGCAAGTTTATTTCCAGAACGGAGACCGGCGCACTTCTTGACCGTCGGATAAAAAAACACGCTCACATCTTTCGTGAATACTGTTTAAAAATACTGTACCAAATTTTTTTAACCATAGGGAACACTGCTTTAAGTATTGTTAGACGATCCAAACTGTTTGTTGACTTAATCAAATAGTCTAAATGGTTGGAGACCGCTTAAGTTCCGGTCTCCACTCTAATTTCCAGGCTTTTCTTGAGCCTTTTCTCCGTGCGCCGTGCAAATCAGCGTGCGGCCGGCGAGCTAGCACCTCCCCCGGATGCTGGCAAGCTGTTGCAGGTCCACCGGTACCAGCCGCGCGGTTCAGCGGCAGCCCATGGGATCAAAAGGTCAAGATTTTGCTGGATTTCTATGTGAACTGCATTGGGTAACGGCTGTACGCGCGTGTACTCTCGAATGCGACGCAAGCGAAGGAAGGAGCTTGGCAGACAGTGAAATGTTGTGTACACGTACTACTCGTACCGTATTTTAGGCGGTCCACATATTGTGCTGAAATACTTAGTACCCGGCCGTTGGAATTTAGAATATTTCACTATTGTGGTAGGAATTGCATTGCCTCCTGCAAAATATCTAACTCCCGTATATGTAGCCACTGCAAATTTTATTTTAGCCGTGCTATCTTTTTCATCGACTTTAGCTGCCGTGCTGCAGGGCGACGGTGCCGATTACCTGTGAACGGCATACACGACGCAAATTATCTCGGCCTTGCGTATCCAACTGTAGCCTAGCCTATATAGCTTCGTTTCAATATGGACGTAGACATCAGCCAATTGTTCTTTCGCCTCCTTGGTTCAGGATCTCTTGTCGCGGAGCTAAGATTCAGATCATATGTCGTTTATCGCCTTTGTCATGTGTAGATCTCCCCTCCCCCACCACCACCACACAAAAAAAAATGTTGATGCTAACCTCCTCCCTCGGTTGTCGGTAGGATCAGAAGTGCGGAAAGGTAGAAAAAGAAAAGAGAAAATAATTGATTGTTCCCATTATCCGAACAGAGTATTTTATCTACAACTATATTTTGTTTTTTTTTAAAAAGAGAGAAAATAATCGATTGTCTACATTGTTTGAACAGAGTATTTTATCTATAACTAGATTTTGTTGTTTTTGACTTAGTGTGAAGTTGTAGTTCTTGATTAAAAAAAACTAGAGTTGCATAATATATTTGTAATTTTTTGACGTGTCATTCAGATCAGGAAGTGTATTTGAATTCATGGGTTGTGGATTTCTTCCAGATCTGTGCTTTCAGTTTATTGGTGTTTACAGGCGTAAGACTGTCATTTGTGTTCATAATTAGAGGTGGGCGTCATGTCGGGTCGGGCTGGCCCGGCACGGGCCTGTCGTGTTTCGGGCCTAAACCGTGCCGGGCCGCGACGGCCTATCGTGCTCACTTCGTGCCGTGCTGATCCAGGTCCGGCCTATTTATACTATTACTACGAAAGAAAATGATCACGAATTGATTTCTTTCTTTCTGTTTAGAATTTCCTTTTTCTCTGGTCGAAACAAAATCCTATTGTGTTTATTCTTCTCGATTTCCTTGATGCAATTGCTCCTTTCAGTCACATGCATGTTGCCATGCATTACTCCTTAATTTGCTCACACACATACAATGCATGGATGCATTCCCTTCTTTTTCTCTAGTCCATCCAAAGTTTTCTTCCATTACTCCTTGATTTGCTCACCCACACATACAACACAGGTGCGTGCCTGTTTCGGGCCGTGCCAGGCCGGGTTGCCCATCGTGCCCGATTGGCAGGCCCGGCACGGTCTGGACAACTATGCCGTGCCGGCCCGATCCGTTTAGAACAGTTCCGTACTGGGCTATGGATCAAGCTGAATCGGACGTGCCTCGTGTTGACCCAAAATGACCCGGTTCAGTGCCCACCTCTATTCATAATAGAGATATGTACATCATCTACAGTCGCAGTGGAATATTACCCCTCTCTTTTATGCTAAGTTCCTGTCAAACTTTGAATTGACAAGTTCTAAAATGCTGTGGACGAACACTATTGTTCATTGTTTTTCGTGGGGGTTTCAGACTCTAGAAGTAAAAGTCAGAACCTATAAATCAGATCAGGAGAGGGTTTTTTTCTTCTATTGTGAAGTTGTATGCCATGATGAATTAAGTGCTCCAAGTCAGTGGTATAATTTTAGTTCTTAAGGCATCTTTCAGTCATTGCACATGGTTTAACATGCTTGTAAGTTGTACTTTGGTATGTAAATTTGACTTTTACGGAATTCTAAGGTGCCAACGTATGTACTGGCGGCAAATCCTTGGATAGTTAAAATTCTCTTGTTTGTACGTATACTCCCTAATGACATGATACAGGTTACTTCTTAGTTGAACAGACAAGGCATACTTGTCACACTCTTCTAAAATAGCACATTGAGTCTCAGACATTATGCAGAATATACACACATCGGTCATCAGTGACGATATGATGCCACCTAACTGATGTTTCTCGTTTTGAAACTTTCGCTGATCTGACTTCTGTTCGTACGGTCCCTGCAGTTCATTGTTTTTTTTAATAACTTGTGTCCGAACGTCCGAAATTTTCGGATGCATTGCAACATTTTTTTCCTACATATGCAACATTTCTTATCAACGCGTGCAACATTTTCCTTCGACAAAAATAAAAAATCACTATAGTAAACGGATGTTGCAAACGTTCAAAAAAATGTTGCACGCGGAGGAAAAAAAATGTTACACGTGAAGGAAAAAAATGTTACAAGAAACGTCTGATGGGATAAACAGTAATCGGATATCCGAGCGCTAGTTTCACCCTTGTTTTTTCGTTTTGAAACTTTTGCTGATGCGCACCTAGTTTTTCTTGTACGGCCTTCCATGGTAGGAACTATTGTTTTTTCCGTCTAAGATATTTGATGACAGAAAAGGGACTATTACAAAAATCTTGCAAAAGAAGTAAAACTACCCTTGGAATTAGCTGTAGACACACTAATGGGATCATGACCTTTTATTTATTTCCAAAGTGACGCATGATTGATGACAAAACTTGGATCATAGAGCTCCCATTGATTAAGCTGCTTTAATTGGGATGATATTTGTGAACTAATTATTTTGTCATGTAACTATCATGCTTGGGTTCAATCTGTCCGTGCGTATTAGGAGCTCCGTTATGGATTAGCTGCTTTTACAGTTCACCGAAAAGATCAAAAGAAGGCCTGAAAGGGCAGGAGGCTGCACAACCATGCCATGCCGCTATGTTTCGTGCAGAGTCATGCAAACCTTCGTCGTTGCCAATTATTTGTTCCAAATGCTTCGAGTTCCTACTCTACTGTGTGTACATGTGAAGGCTGTGTTGGGAAATTAGGGCAGCAAAGAGGGAGCAATTTTAAAATTTTCATCTATCCTAACCTAGATAATTGATTGCATATGATCTAAAACTACATATTAGGATTTCACTGTTACCAATAGACACGTAGTGCGGCTTTTCAGCAGCAAAAGAAGAGCGTGTCGGATCATGCCAGCACGTCAAAGCAGTAGCAGTCTCGTTCTACGAGTATCCACATGAACAAAAAGAAGACTCCATGTGCCAATCTGCTAGAACCCCCGCAACACGGCCCTCTTGGTTCTCGCACAGTTCAGTGTGTGTTTTTTATAACAAGTAGTTAGAAAAATTGAGATAAATCCAAAATATTTCAGTTTTGTAACTGAATAGGATTTGAGATAACATTTATCAATTCAAATCCTTATTCGAACTAACTTTTTATTTAATTCATATTACATTAATCGAAATCATATAGGGTTGCGGTTTCAGATTCAAATAATCTGAATCAAACTAGGAATTATTCTGTATTTAATAATTTCAATATATTAATTATACATATAATAATCTATGAAATTTATTAACAAACCAATATATTCTCGTTCTTGTATATGACCCCTAGGCCCATTGTAATGTTGACAGCATATCAAATTACCATTTAACACACAAGTCATAAGCAGCTACTAGTAGGACATTATGACTTTCCAAACCACATGAATATTATTTATACGACAAGCCATTAATGAATATATGCCCTTTTTTCACTTTTAGATATCAAGATTAAACCCAATGCGAGATATGTGCCATCATCGTGTTGTTTAATTCATTGTTTCTCGAATCTCCAAAGTTGGACCAAATAGATTAAGTGGTTAACACCTCAATTTGCTTGGGCATGGTCATGCGCATTTTTTAGTCTATCTTCTTCGAGTGGCCTTAAGATATGTTTGTTCTTCTATAACAAGGAGGGTAAAATTCCTTCTTAACTATACGCATCCCTCCATATGTCTCAATATATTCCTGAGTGTAAATAATATAATTATCCTCTTACAGATAGCAATTGATAATATCGAAGAATGTGATCTTCACGTTGGAATCCATTAATGTCTCCAATCAGAGGATCAATCATAAACATTGTATGGAATCAACCGATGACACGAATGTAATGCTCAACAAGTTGTTTTATAATGAGTCTATCTACTAACATGTTCACCAACACGTTATCTATATAGTTGTGTTTATATCTCATATCCATGATCCACAAAGCATGTTCATCACACAATCATATTCATGTCTCTATAAAGAAAATAATTAATGTTCCAACCAATTAAATGACAATGAACAAATTATAATAATACCATAAACATGTTACAGAATTTCACGATCAAATCACATTTTTGATGATCTATAACATGATATTTATTAAAAAAAATATAAAGCATAAATATTTATTAGTTATCTTTATGATTAACCTCTAGGCTTATTTCCAACAGGCTGCAACTAATAATTCTCCTCCTGGCTTGTCCAAATGTTACACTTCGAATATGAACTGCAGGCCAGCCTTTTGATTGGTAGTCTTAAACTGTTCTCGACTTTGGTGATTCAAAATCTTAGTTTGCGGCGGTCGAACCTCGGCTCAATTGGTCAGCCCACTCACGTTTGAGTTTGAGTGCTGCTCGATGCGGAAGTGCTTGAGGGGTGAGTGCATGTGTGTGGAGTGTGTGCGTATGTAGCTAGCCTGGTGTTTCTTCTTCTATACTGAATATCAGAGCTCTGGCCAAAATTAAAAAAAAAATCTTAGTTTGCGCTTGTGCAAGTGGCGATATCTTAATATATTTGTCTCTGTTTTGCGTCGCATTTATCTTTGTCAGCTGGTGAACAGAATTAAGCGTGCAAATGGAGAACTTCTGATACTCTAATACATAGAAAATGCTGTTCTGCTCAGGTCCAAATGTATCTGCTGATGCAATGCCCGTACATCCATCCATCGAATTAGACTCAGTTTCCAGTGTCATGCTGATGATGAATTCAGCTCACACTTGTCAATATCATACTAAAGTTATACTTGTTTAACTCTTAGAATAATATATTTTGATACCAATCAATACTAACGTGTCATTTCGATTTAATATAATAATATAAATATATAAGCATATACATGTTTAATTATATATACCCCAAAATTCACTTACAATATTACTTCAGATACATAGTAGTACTATCAAATATAACATATAAATTAATGATCATATTATCAATTCCACTAGTATGACCGGTATTGACTAGTATCAAAGCCGGTATAACCGGTACGGTATTGATTGGTATCGAAGCCGGTATGCTCGGTATTGACTTGAATCGGATCGCTATTGGTCAGTATTGAGACCGATATAGTACATAGAGTTACTTGTACTAGTTCAGGTACTAAAATGGTATATACTAGATATACCGGTGAAACAGGTAGGGTATTGATAACTACCGTCTAACCTTCTCATTGTATGGTCCATTACGCAAGTACTGTAATGTGTTTTGCGATAGGATAAAATACCGGTAACCCTTCCGTGATTCAATTCGATCTGACCACTGGCAATAAAGCAATTCGCAGTAGAGGTAGTAGCAGAAGAAACGAGGCTTGAAAAGCCAAAATGTTGCTCGACTAGCCGCGCGCATCCTTCGCATTCCGCGAATATTTACTAGTAAAGAGCTTCACCACCACTTGCTCCAATGGCTGGAAATCCAGGCGTATGTACGTGCACGAGTGACCAGAACCATTCTCCTCCCCGGACTTTGGTTACTTGTACGACTGGCCCATTCGATCAGGCCTTAAAATTTTATTTTTGTTTCACATCTCGGAGATGGGTGAAATCTAAAAGTTCAACGAAATTACAAAATTTCAGACGAAATAGGTCAAAATTGAAAAAGAAAATTTGAAATCCGGAAGTTTTGAAATGAAATTTCGTCCGAAATTACCAAAAATTTGGCCAAAATCTTGGCAAAATTCAACCGAGTGAAAAATAGTTGAAACGTTATTAGATAATTTTGAAATTTTTTGTGGATGTTCATGACATGTCACTAATATTTCTATAAAAATTTCAGATAATGATCAAGCCTAATGAATTTTCAAAAATTCTAAAAGTGCTCTTGTTTTGATAAAAGGTTGACATGCAAATTTCAACCGAATGATAAATGGTCCGAACCATGTTATTAAATTTTGAATTTTTTTGGATGACACATCAATCATTTTTTCATAAAATTTTCAAATGATTATAAGTTCTGAGGAATTTTCAAAAATTCTGTCAGTGCTACTCTCCTAATAAAAGGCTAACCAACAAATTTTGAGGAATGAAAAATGGTTTAAATTACGTTAGAAAATTTTAATTTTTTTGGCTAGTCCTTAAGCATCATTAATGTTCTCATAAAATTTTTAGATAATGATCAAGTATAAGGAATGTTAAAAAATTGTGACATTGGTACTGTCCCGATAAAAGCATTACAATGTTGTATGTATTATATTCATAGATTTGATTGAGAAAACAAAAGAGGTTTAAAACTTTTGAAACTTTTGTAGAATGGTTATGAGGTAATTCTTAAGCTCATCTAAAAATTTTGGATCATGATCGCATTCAAGTGAATTTATAAAATTCCAACATTGTTATTGTCTCATTATGTTCCTTCTGTTTTTTATTTTTTAACCATAACAAATAAAGTTAAATTATTTTGGAAATTTTTCTATATGATCCTAGAATATTAAGATACTACCCTAAATTTTTTAAGGCATGATCAAGCTTATACATTTTTTTAAAAAAATCTAACAATAGTTCTATTATTTTTATAAAATAACTCAAAATTTTAGTTTTTTAAAAATATTTTCAGAGAAGATGACATTCTTAAGGGGTATTAACCCAAATCCGGTCCTTCAAAGTTGAAATCCGTTCAAAAATACTGAGATTTTAGTGAAATTTATAGAAATGTCTGAAAATACTGTAGTAATTTGATTTTTTTTTCAATTTTTTTATTCAGCTGAGTTTTGGAATCTCGTTCATGGACAAAATTGGAAATCTCGACCAAAATTTCTGAATTCACTGGGATTTTGAACCTTGCATTCAATTGCACGGCATAGCATGGTATACAATTTTTGTTGTGAATTTTGAATGTTGAAATTCCTACCTCGCAATCTCAAAAAAAAAAAAAGATTCCTGCTTGCTTCGCAAACAAAATAAATTTGTGATATTTGTTTGACATGTAATTAGCACAATTTATTTTAAAACATCCCCTATGTGAAATAGAGGATTGCGATGGGGGGCTGTACAAATTTACACACCCCACCTTTGAACTATAGGTAGCGCTAATTTTTTTTTATCTTTGTATATATTCTTATATCTCTAAGTCAACTATCGAATCTAAGCCTTTAAAATTAGAGTCTACTAAATTAAGAGCTAGATGTTTTTTCTTGTGAGAACAAGCTGAATTGTGTGGCTAGATACTACAGTGCTTATGTTTATATTTAAAGATACAACTATATTTTTTTTATACAAGTCTAATACCTATAATAAAAGCATGGGAGGTGCTTCTATGTATTACTATTTGAAAGTTACATAAATATTATATCATGAATGAAAGGTAGATGTCGATTACTTACTCCTTCGCTTATTTCAATGTTTGTAAAACTTGTATTAAAGGGTGATGCATAGAAACATTACTCTAAAAGTACAGGTTTATGTGTTGTATAATTGCAACCATTGTAATATCTGTATGCTATTAATCTACACCAATATATAATCTAGCAAAACAGAAATAAGTGATGTAGATTTTTTTTATTAGTAAGATAATTTCTATATTTTTTCCTTTTTAGGATTATTGTAGCGATAATTAGTTTCCATTGATTAACAAGAGGATTTTTAGAATTTCCCCAATATTAAGGGTTATTGTAGAATTTCTAATCTTATCAATACATTGTTCATGCTACCCCCCGTTTGCAACGTGAGAATTTTCTCTTTTTTTTGGAATTTGAATGGTGGGATCCCTTCATTCCAACCATGCCATTAATTTGCACCGCTCTAGTTAGGGCATGTTTGTGTTAGCTTTGGATTCTAGATTCTGGCCCCAAAAGCAGAATCGAAAACAAACGGTCTGATTCTAGAATCCGATTCTCACAATTCAGACCACCTACATACACTAGAATCTACAATCCACTTCATATGTGTTTTTAGATTCCAGCTTTTAGATAATCAATTTCTCTACAACTATAATCCAAAATCAGATTTTAGAGAATCCAAAACTGAAACAAATAAGCCCTTAGGCCACAAAAATAAGTGATGTAGAACTCCTTTTATACCACATGAATATAGAACATAGAGTGGCCAAATATGATTAGGATATGGAGACCGAGCGTCAGTAGGCTGGCCATCCTAGTGTGCGGGCCAGGCACCCGCGATCGAGCTCGCTCAGCGCAAGGGTTGCTCCACGGTGCCAAGTATAAGCGCATGGCGTGTGTGGGTATGTGGGGTGTATGTATGCGTTTGTAGCTCGTTGTTTGTTCTCCTTTAATAGTGAATGCCAGCGCTTTGGCCAATTTTTTAAAAAATATGATTAGGATATTGTAACCATTGAGTTGTCCATCTCTTGTCATGCGATGCTAATAGTACATGATTATGACTCTAAGTTGGGAGTTTAGATTTCAACCTTTCTTACTTTTTTTCTTACTTGCTTTCTTTTTCCCTCGTGTGTATGTTTCTTTTTTCTTTTTTGTTTGCATGGTGTGCAGCGTTGCCATATACAAGGATTACCTGTTATCTTTGAATATTTTTTATCACAAAATAATATATATCTTTAAGTAATAACGTGTAATGCCTGTTATAGCTTAGCTTTAATGGTATAGTTCAACTTCAATTAGTTAGGGTACACTAGATTGATGTATAGGTGTTTTACTTTAATAATAGAGTAAATTGTTTATTTGCCACTGAAAGTTGGCCGGTTCCCCACAATGTCATCGCGAAGATTCTCTTCTCTGCATTGCCATCCGATCTCAAATTGCCTTCCCATTTTGCCATCGCCGATCCGGTTGGTATGAACCCCGCTTTCTTTGTATCTTGAAAAGACCAAGCTACCCTGTGCTAACTTGGACGGCGAAATGAATTCAAAACATTTAAAAGCCTAGAAATATTTTATTTAAGTTCTAAATAACCCAAGGAACCACTCCAAAAAATTTCATAAATTTTTGAATTTATTTAGTGCTTCTGAAAAATCAAAATTTAGATTCTTTCATTAAGATAGAATCGCTAAAAGATTTTTCCAGAAAATCATAGAGCTGCTCATGCTCTCAAATTTTTACAGAAATGTTAGTACTCTCTTAAGATCATCTCCAAAAATTTTCATAAAATTCTAAGCACATTTGATAGATTTAAATTAGGCAATTCTTTCATTAAGACAGAATCGCTAAACGATTTTTACAGAAAATCACAGAACTGCTCGTGCTCTCAAATTTTTACAGAAATTTTAGTACTCTCTTAAGATCATCTCCAAAAATTTTCATAAAATTCTAAGCACATTTGATAGATTTAAATAGGGCAGCACACTCAAAAGGAGGGCAATTTGGTCTTTTCGCGTGTCAACTAACGGTGGCTTCACAGCCAATTTGACGGCAATGGCAAAATGGGAAGACAATTTGAGATCGGATGGCAATGCAGGGAAGAGAATCTTCGCGATGGCATTGTGGGGAACCGGCTAATTTTCAGTGGCAAATAAACAATTTTCTCTTAATAATAACATCCATGTAGCCGACATAGTTCAACTTTAATTAGGGTCAACAGTTTAATGGTCAGATTTTTTTTGAGAATTTCTAGCATAATTATATTTTTTTTCTTAGCAACTGCAAATCACATATTATCCATTTTTATTATATAATAGATTTCTAGCATATTTTTCTTTTTTAGCTGCTATAAGTCACGTGTCATCAAAATGTTTTTGAGGGAAGTGTCATCAACTTTTATATATAGTTTTATATATAGCAGATAGATGCTTGTTCAACTTTTACACTTACTGCAACTACGTGAGAACTGCAGACCCGCCTTCTGATTGGTGTGGGGGTGGTGACCGTCTTCCTTGTAATTTTTTTTAAAAAAAAAGGTCTTATTTTGTGCTTGTGCAGCATCTTAATATCTTTGCCTGTGCTCTTTGTCCTGTATGAGCTGCTGCACAGAATCAAGCGTGGAAATGGAGAATTACTGATACTTTTAATCTGCAGAAATGCAGTTTCGCTCTCGTCCAAATACCAAAAACGCTTTTCATCCAAGTTGTGGTACGGAATTTGAGTTCAGAATTGCTAATTTTACTTGCAATTCTCACCATGAATACTGAAACCTGTAACCTAAACCGGTTCGAATTCGATGAATCCGGTTTACAATTGACGGAGGTTTACAGCGAATCCAGTAATTCCGATCCAAATGTATCTGCTGATGCAATGCCCGTACATCTGTCCGTCCAGTTAGATTCAGTTTCCAGTGTCATGCCGACGGTGCATTTGACCTTGTCATTGTACGGTTCATCACGCAACTACCAGTAACCCTTTCGGTGATACAATTCGATCCGATGACTGATAATAAAGCAAGTGGCGGTAGGCAGCAGTAGCAAGCGGTTTTTGTCATCTCACCGGAAAGGAGGCTGGAAAGGCCAAAACGGTGCGCGACTAGCCGCGCGCATCCTTTGCAATTCCGTGAAGATTCACTAGTGCAGAGTTTCGCCGCCACTTGCTCCAACTGCTGGAAATTAAGGGCCTGCATACATGCGTATGAGTGACCAGAACCATTCTCCCTGGACTTTGGTTACTTGTACAAATGTTTCGCTTGTGCCCTAATCAAGCATTTCATGATGGCTTCCTCAATAAGAAGATGACCTAAAAAAAATCATGCTAGGAAAGATTTGCTCCGTAGTCCCTGCTTCCAATCACAGAGCAACCGAGCAAGTTCAGTTCCTCGTAGCGAAAGAAATATCAAATGATGAGCTGCTTGATGGCTCTTCTGATTGTGCAGGTGGACAACCAACCGCTGTACTCTGTTAGGTTGCTGAGAAATTTTGCTATAACTATGACCTCAAAACTGTTAACTTTTCTCCCTTCACACCATCTAGCCGCTAGAATATATGTTGGGAGGATCTAAAAGAAAATAATATATTGATAAACTATGCCAACCAACAGTTGATGATCATCAGACTGATAATTAGAGAGTTTAATGCATTTCAGCTTCACGGTGAAAATCATGTGTAATCGTGGAGGCTTTCATGCCAAATAGCTGAAAAACATAGAAAACAAGCTAACATGTCTAGTCAGTACCATGGTTATTGGAGAACCGCTGACTAAAGCGAGACATGTCAGAATGGGCCCGAGCCAGGCCGAAAATGAAGCGCTGAAGACTGCTCACTGGAAGCAACGAGCAGCCTGCTTAAGTTCAAAAATCGAAATAACAGGTATGCACATGACAGTTCTAAAAGATCAGCAGAGCTTGGCAGATTCATCATGAAACAGAAATATAGGCTCAAACCATATAAGAATGAGGCTTACAGCACTTTCCTGCTTGAACCATGAGGTTCATAGCAACCTTGGCATGCTCATCCTCATGTGCTACTTTCGGCATCCATCTCATGGGGTCATGGTCACAAATTAGTTCCCAGCATCAAGAATGATGAGAAAGATAATAAAAGTGACTTCCTTTCCGGTTATGATACGACTCCAGCGACATCCAACTAACATTCGTCAAGGACATTCAACACAAAGGCATATCAGGGTACGCAAGGAAACATCAATCAGCATTTAATAATTCCGAGACGAAATTATGTTAGTACATAAAAAAAACAGAGAGAGCAACAGCACACTAACATTACCCATCTACTGTCACCCATTTTCAGATGTGAATGCACAATAACAACGCCAATGCATAGTCATCTGCATAAACAGGGATATGTACATGGTGTTTCTGGAAGATAGCCTGAGCATATGATCATCATGCACATGAACATCAAATTTGGTGTTGGCGAGGCCCAGTCAACATTTCCATTTTTCAATCATAAACCTGCTTAATCTGATGAAGCCTAAGAGTAACTCATTTCACATTCAAGTCATGTAAGCTATCTGTGACAAGGAACATAGTTTGGGCAGACGCCTGCAATCCTTGAGGTCACCAAAATGAACTGAACTCCTGTCTTTCTGCCTGAGACCTCAAGAATATCTAGCTACTAGGCCAAGTATGTGGGGGAGTTGGGGTGCCTCATATCAAGAGCGTATTGAAGCAACAAAACTAGATAACCCTATCCTCAGAGGCTAGAAGGGGCAACCCTGGGTCTAACAATGGTCATGACTCCGTTGTGTTATCCCAGTTTGCACCATTTTCAAGAATCAAAATGAACTTCACCCAAAATTACAACAGATGTTAGACTAGATCACTAGATGCCATTAGAGAAGGTATCAAAAAGGGACACATCCTAATAAATTTTCTTCCTATATATCCCTTCTTATGTAAGGTTCAGAGTTCACACATGAACCTGAAATTCATTAGGTACATTGACAAAAACCAACTGGGCCTTAACTGTAAATGACTAAATGCTGCAAGATGACATTCCCCATCAAGCAACGAGAGATTTGGTTATTTGCCACTTCAAACATGTAGCTTCGTAAATTTGCCATTGGACCCACATTTCATTGACTCAGATGGTTCCATATGTCATTAGCTCAAGTGGCATCATAATCCAAAGGGTCAATCTTTAAAGTGGCAAATAACCAATTTTCACTCAAGCAACCCCTTATCAAGTAGGTTAATCAATCAACAGTTCATTAAGAGCATGCCAACAAGACACACGAATATATGATTCAACATGAAAATGAACCCCTATAGTCTTCATCCAGTTTCATCTAAGATGACCACCCTGCTTAACTTCTCACCACCCTCCCTTCTTCTGCGGATGACTTCCCACAGAACACAAGCACTTGAACTGCACTTGAATATTTTTCTACAAATTGCACCATTCTCCAACTCTAATCAAAGTTAATGGTCACTTATTAATAGACCATTATAAGTTCATTCCATACCAACACACATTATGAATTTCAATGTGCTCCTAATGATATAAGAGAAATAAAATAGTGTTGAGACTGTATATCCGGAAAGAAGCATTCTCAACCCGAGAATTTAAATAGAACAAGCCATTAGTCTAAAGGAAAAACATCTCACCAGCCCTAAGAATCATGAGGGGTGATTAACTACATCCAAGTATCAAATTCCATTTGACAACCCACCACTCCAACATGCATCATTTCTACAAAACATTTTATTTTCTGTTCCTCCTGCTACAGGAACCTACCAACTAGCAAGCACCAAGCTTGTATTTCATTTCCTCCTGGTGCATGAATTTAGCAAGCACCAAGCTAGATTCTGCCTGGATTAAATGCAACGACATCCCTGCTGACAGTAGTAGTTGAAACTTGAAAAGGGAAATAAAATAAAGCATTTATGCTAAAGATGGAAATACTAATTAGCACTAACCAGAAACATAGCAATGATATAACAAATAGCGCATATGTTAGAAACTAAGCAACATAAAGCACAACGTTTCACAGAGGATGATAAGCAGGGGAGCCATTACTCCTTGTTCTAGACCTAAATTTGATTGAGGCAAGTACATCCTTGTCCACAAAATTTAAAACAACCAAGGATCTCTATCCATATTCCATAACATTAGAGCAAGACTACTCTAGGCAACAGAGACACAAATCGCCATTTTTTAGCAATGTACTCACCAGACCATGCACTCCAAAATCCAACAGTATGTCAATTTCAACCTAGTCAGTCAGTGCCCTCCAGTGCATCGACCACCATCTTCACCGTCTCCTTCATCAGGTCCATCCGACGCAGCTGCTGCCTGATCTCTGACAGCCTGAACTTCTGTAGCTTCTCCTCCATCGCCCGTGCTCTTGACCCTTCAAGCACACCAAAGGCCTTCCTGAATGCTGTCCCACTTGGGTGCTCCTTGGAAAGCTCCTCAACAGCCTCCCATAGGTAAGGGTACATGTCCTTTCCCTTCTCAACATCACCATTCCCACCGCTGTTGCCATGGCCAGTCCTACCCCCAGTTGCAATGGCATTCCCATTCCCATTTGCGACAGTAAACACCTTCAGCCTCCTGTTCCTGCTGTGGTCAGGGTCGTCCCATCCACCCTCCATATCCTCGTCACTCTCTCCACTCTCCTGCTCCTCGCCACTCTCTGCAATCTCAGCATTCTCATACACACGTCCTCCTCCACCATTACCAGCACCACCACCCTTTGAACCCCAAACTTTCTTGCTAAGTTCATACACATCACGGTCATGCAGCGTTGGCAAGTCTGGATCCCGTCCATTCTTAGTACGGGTCACGAGCAAATTGTATTTGTGCCTGAGCCGCCGGACCTTATCGCTAAGCTGGGTAGTAGATGCCCTAATATTAAGCTGCCCACCAATCTGACTGTGTAACTTGCCTGTGTCCTGAGTTGTCGCGGGTAGCACGCCTTTCTTGGCGCGGTACGAGATGAGGGCACGCAGTATGGTGATCTCGTCTTCGGGGCTCCAAACCCGCGGCGGCCGCCTCAGCTGCTCCGGGGAGTGCACGGCGGAGGAGCTGCGGGGGCGCTTGGAGCGCCGGTGGGATGCGCTGGAGCCGGCGGCGGGCCGGCGGGGCGCGTCCATGGGGCGGGAGCTGATGGGCTTGATGTTGGTGGCGTCGACGCGGGACGAGCGGCGAGAACGAGGCGGCGGCGAGGATTTGCCATCGTCGCCGCCGTCGTCGTCAGATGCGGCCGCGACCGCGGCCGCAGCGGAGTTGTCGGAGTCTGAGTGGAGGCGGGGGGAGCGCTCGCGGGTGCCCCTCGGGGAGGGGAGGCGGCCGTCTGCACCGGCGTCGGAGTCAGAGGCGGCCGCGAAGTCGGCGGCGGCGGAGGCGGGGGTGGAGGAGAGCACGGCGGCGTTAGGGTGGAGGTTGGGGGGAGGGGTCTTGGATCGGGACCGGGAGGGGGAGCGGTGGTGCTGGTGGTGGGCCGCGTCCGCCTCGCCGTCGGAGGCGTCGGAGGCCGAGCCCGACGCGGCGGCGGCGGCCGGGCGCTTCGGGGCCATGCGGGAGTATAGGGTTTTGGGGTTTGAATCTTTCTGCGTTCTCCGCTGCGGGATTGCCCGCGGCTAGCTGGGAGCTGAGTACTTCAGGGGCGGATTGTTCGGTTGCAAACTAGTACTCAACCCACGCACTGCACAAGGCCACGCTGGCACGATAGACCAGGACAACCTGCCTTATACTGTAAATATATACGGAGGGTTAGAAATGAGATCCGACTGTTGATTTGTTAAAAGTATTTTTACTATTTTATTATCAAAAAAGTATAAAAAAATTTAAACTAATTTGATTTATTAAATTGAAAAGTACAAATAATTCTTATTAAATTTAGTATACCGTAAAAGAGCTATTAAGCTAAGAGTATCTCATGGGATATGCTGCAACTTAATCCATTACCCACTGTGAGAACCATCCGATCAAAGCAGTCAATGGTTCAGATTTTAAACAGTGCTTAGCTAACTATAATGTTTGTTACAGTATTTTCCAAATAGTATTATGAAAAATCTGAACTATCACTTTCTGGTACAACGGTCCATACATAACTGCTAAAGTTGTAATCCTGACTACAACTATATTGGATCTCTTTCCATATATCATGGCAGGTAAAATAGACGATTTTAACGGTTTTAAACTATGTATATCATTGAATAGATAACCTATGAATTATATAAGACAATTACGAGACAATTATATAGATAATTAATTATACGAATTTTCTTTAGTTATGTTTATAGATGATATAAAGATATATTATATATAAACTGTATATATCACTGTATATACCTTTGAGATCACAGTAGAAGGATTGTGTAGCTGACCAACCGTCTTAGTTTTGTTCTAAGTTTTTTATTGTGACCGTTTTCGTCCTGAGTATTGTGTGCAAATTTTAGAATCTATTTCACGCGGTCGCTTAGTGGCAGCGTCGAAAGAATGTAATGGATAGATCATGTAAACTGTCAAAATGCCCTGAGTTCGGGATTATACGATTTCGGCTTTTGTACTGCGTTTGTCTAAATTTAAGGTCCCAATTAATATATGGTAAGAAGGCAGAAATAGATGTCCTTTCTGATTATGATATTCGTATGAAACATGTTTTAAAGGAATGGCTAATTTATTTATTGAGGGAAGAGGAGATCAAGTGGTATGAAAGGGATAAAGTTAAAAACTTGTTGGAAGGGGATGATAACACCTATTTTTTCCACTTGGTTGCAAATGGAAAGCATAGAAAGCAAAGAATTTTCAAGTTAGAACAAGAAGATGGAGTGATTGTGGGTGAAGTCAATTTGAAAGCTTATATTACAAATTATTATAAAGGTCTTTTTGGTTCTCCGCAACAAAATAATTTTAGTATGGTTGAGGATCACATCGTTGATATTCCTCAAGTGATTGTGAAGGAGAACAATTTTCTTACCTCACCTTTCAATGAAAAAGAAGTTTGGGAGGCTGTTTTCCAAATAGAGCATAATAAGTCTCCTGGTCCTGATGGATTCCCGGCTGAGTTTTATCAAGTTTTTTGGGAATTAATTAGTGGGGATATGATGGCTCTTTTCTCTGAGTTTTTTGACAATAGGTTACCTTTATTTAATCTAAACTTTGGAGTAATTACTCTTCTTCCGAAAGTTAAAGATGCTAGAAAAATCCAGCAGTATAGACTATTTGTCTACTTAATGTTATATTCAAAATTTTTACCAAGGTTGTCACTAATAGGCTGTGTGGAATTGCGGGTCATATTGTGCATCCATCCCAGACAACTTTTATGCCCGGTCGAAATATCATGGAGGGTGTTGTGATTTTACATGAGACTATTCATGAATTACATGTTAAGAAACTTAATGGGGGTAATGCTGAAAATTGATTTTGAAAAGGTTTATGATAAAGTTAATTGGTCTTTTTCTTCAACAAACTTTATGTATGAAAGGTTTTTGTCCGAAGTGGTGCGAATGGATTAACAATTTTGTTTCTGGTGGTAGTGTGGGCATCAAAATTAATGATAACATTGGGTACTACTTTCAGACGAAAAAAGGTCTTAGACAAGGAGATCCTCTTTCCGCTATTCTCTTTAATATAGTTGCTGATATGCTAGCTATATTGTTAAATAGAGCGAAGGCAGATGGCCAAATAAAAGGTGTCATCCCGCATCTTGTAGACAGTGGTTTGTCTATTTTACAGTATGCAGATGATACCATATTGTTTATGGAACATGATTTGGAACAAGCAAAGAATTTGAAATTATTACTTTGTGTATTTGAACAATTATCTGATCTGAAGATAAATTTCCATAAAAGTGAAATATTTTGTTTTGTTGATGCAAAACAATGTGAGGATGATTACACTATATTATTTGGGTGTGCGGTCGGTGCATTTCCATTTCGATATTTAGGCATACCAATACATTACCGTAAGCTTCGGAATAAGGATTGGAGTGGAGTTGAAGATCGATTAAGAAGAAATTAAGTATTTGGAAGGCTAAGCATTTGTCCTATGGAGGTCGCTTGGTATTATTAAACTCAGTACTTAGTAGTCTTCCAATGTTTATGATGTCCTTTGAAATTCCCAAGGAAGTAGCAAAGAAGCTCGATGTTTATCGCTCAAGGTTTTTTTGGCAGGGTAATAATACAAAGAAAAAATATCATCTTACTAAATGGGATATTCTTTGTAGGCCCAAAGACCAAGGAGGGATAGGTATTACTAATCTGCTGATTATGAATCGATGTCTTTTGAGCAAATGGCTCTTTAATCTGTTAAATGCAGATGGGACTTGGCAGTCTTTGATTAGGAATAAGTATTTGTATTCTCAGACCTTGTCGCAGGTTAAGATTAAATCTGATAATTCTCATTTATGGAAAGGTCTCTTAAAGGTCAAAGATTATTTTCTAAGGTGTGGGTCCTTTCAAATTAATGATGGTTCCCAAACTAGATTCTGGGAAGATGTTTGGGTAGGTATGAGTCCCCTTAAGAAGCAATTTCCTACTTTGTATAATATTGCTATTAATCCCCACGTATCTGTGGCAAAGGTTTTGGGCAGTGTGCCATTTCATATTTCGTTCCGTAGAGCATTAGTGGGGGACAGATTAAATAGTTGGCTAAGCCTAGTTGCTAATATTGCTCATATTCAATTATCAAGTGAGAAGGATACTTTTAGTTGGAATTTATGTAAAAATGGTCAATTCTCGGTTCGATCTATGTATCATTTTCAGATGAATCAAGGCACCTCTTTGTCCCATAATTTCATTTGGAAGCTGAAGATTCCTTTAAAAATTAAGATTTTCCTTTGGTATCTTTAGCGTGGTGTCATTTTGACAAAGGATAATTTGGCCAAGCGTAATTGGGTGGGCGATCAAATGTGTTGTTTTTGTGATAGCAATGAAACGATTCAACATCTTTTCTTTGACTGTTATCATGCTAGGTCTATTTGGCGAATAATGCACATAGGTACGGGGTTACGACCTCCTATTTCTATGTTTCATATGATGACGAATTGGCTCAATGGTATGGGGGCTCATAATAAAAAACAGATTTTTATTGGTGTGGCGGCTATTTGTTGGGTAATTTGGCGTTGTCGAAATGAGATCGTGTTTCAGAAGAAAAGATATGCTTCGTTTTTGCAGGCTATCTTCAGGGGGATATATTGGTTCCGGTTGTGGGCGCTACTTCAGCGTGAGGAAGCACAGGAGACACTTCGTTCTGTGAGCTTTCGACTGGAAGTGGTTGCTATGGAGCTTTTTGCTAATAATGGATGGAAGCATAATTATAGGCTTTCTTATTTATAAGTTTTGCATGATTAATGTAATATTTCTTTTGCGTTTGTTCAGCTATGCAACTGATAACTTTGTAATAAAACTGGGCTGTGTGCTTTAGCAGAGGCCGGAGGTGACTCCTTTTTCTAAAAAAAATTAATACATGGTAACCTTCACGCAAGGTTTTAAATTTAGGTTTCAAATCGTATCTCGAAGGTGACCGAAATTCAAACCCAGGGAGATTTTGAAATTTTAGGCGAAATCCAGATAAAATTTAAAAAGCAAATTTCAAATCCGGCTTTTTTGATGGAATTTTCAACATCTCGGCAAAAATTATTGAAATCTCGCGAGACACACCAAAATCTCGACCCAAAAAACTTAAAATCCGGTCAAAATACCTCATGTTCATATCATAGACGATTTTAGCTAAAACACGTCTATGATATACATTTTTGAAAATTTAAAAAAATTTCATTTCATTGCGATTTGAAATCTCGACTGAGATTTCCAAAATTTCACCGTAACTTTGAACCTTACCTTTTCACACAATTCTCTGTGAATGCCAAATGGTTCTACTTCCTTCAAAATCTATGGGCATTACACATGTTCGATCTAAATAGCATTTGCCTCTTCCTGAATCTTAGCATTATTACTAGTCAAATGCCTGTGTATTACAACAGAAACATATTTCTAAACCAAATAATCAAATCAAATCGCGTATTTACAAAAATAAAATTACACTTGTGAGAGAGATGTGGTTAGTTTCCTCGTTAATCGTAAGGGGTGGGGAAGAGTGTCACAGTCCCATATATCAGCGCGATGTTTTTTTAAAAAGAAGAGAGGACGGATAACCGCCACCAACTCGTATTTATATATTAATAAAGATTATTGCTCATAGGTCATTTTCAGAAAAAAAAATATTGATCTTGTAATCTTGAACATCAAAGCATTGAATTACGCTCCAAGGATTCAAGCTTATGGATCAAAACTTTACAACCATACATCTTTGCGTTACAAGATTAGCACTGGACACGGGTAATGGGGAAGTGATATGGCGCACTATGTATGTGCGTGACCAGAATATAACCTCACTAGCATGCATGATGCATCCATTCTCTAAGGCACAGACAGTAAAAGATTATTAGAATTTTCGAAGGTCATTTGTGGATTGTAATTCTATATGCACAATGGGATGAACTAGCCAACCAAATATGCAAGCCAGGCCAAAAATGCAAAAGCTTAGGCTTTTCCCTGAATCAGAATCATTTTCTATGCCAATTGTTCAGGCCAAGAGTTTTCCTAGTGATTAAATCAACATGTATCAAGTGACGCAAACTAAACCATTTGCTATCACTTCAAAATCAGTGGTATCTTAACAACGCCTTTTGTACCGGGTTAAAAACAACATCAATCAATCATACTGTCAGAATTGTATATTTCCAGGCTAAATGATCTCGACTTCAAGTAGTAGAGTTCCTCCCATGTGCAGTATGCTGATCAGCGCTAGGCACAAATACAAAATCACATCTCATCATTGAGTGCAAAGTAACCCATGAGCTCCTTAGATTTTTTTTAGATAAAGGATAAAAATCCGGTCTCTGCAAAAGCACACAACCGAGTTGTACAACGGAATCAACCGTGTAACATTATTGGAACAGGGAATGCAAATAAAGTTTTACATTAAAACCCAATTCTATAATAGCGATTCCATCCATGCTTGGCAAAAATATCCAAAGCTACCGCCTCCAAAGCCTTGCTTGCCAATCGAATGGTCTCCCTATTGGTCTCATACTGCAATAACTCCCAAAACCGCATCCAATATGTTCCCCTGAAGATAGCCTGCATAAACGAAGAATATTGTTTTTTCTCAAAGGTTAGATCATTTCTTGTGCACCAAATAGCCCATAATAAAGCCGCACCCCCCACAAGAATCAGGCTTTTTTCATCTTTCTCAATGCCTGATAGCCAACAACCAAGCATATGAGAAATTGACCTAGGTGGAGATAAACCAGTAGCAATATGGACAATATTCCAAATAATTTTTGAGTGTTGACAATCAAAAAATAAATGCTGAATTGTTTCATTACAATTACAGAAACAACATTTTTGATTCCCCTTCCAATTTCTTTTAGCAAGATTGTCCTTTGTTAAAATAACTCCTCTTCGTAAATACCAAAGGAAAATCTTAATCTTCAATGGGAGTTTCAACTTCCAAATGAATTTATTGTTGAAAGGAGTACCCTGGTTCATCAAATGAACATACATAGAATGTACAGTGAATCGCCCATGTCTATGTAAACCCCAGTGAAATGTATCCCTTCCATCAGTAAGTTGACAATTAGCTAGTTTAGCGGTTAGATTGAACCATTCATCGATTTGTCTCCTAATAATGAGCGTCGGAAATTAATATTTGGTGGCATCTGAGTCAAAACCTTGGCCACGATAATATTTTGGTGATGAGCAATATTATACGACTTGAAAATTGTTCTTTAAGAGGGGTAGAATCCACCCATTTGTCTTCCCAAAATCTGGTTTGAGAACCATCTCTAATATGAAATGAGCCACAAGCCAAGAATTCCTCCTTAACCTTAAGGAGCCCTTTCTAAAACTGTGAGTCCCCAGGCTTAATCTGCACTTGGGACAAACATCTTGAATTCAAATATTTATTTTTAAGCAAGGTCTGCCAAAGCCCATCCTCATTAATCAGTTTAAATAACCATCCCATGGGTTCTCTTTGAACTATTGTGGGGACTAGGGGCTATCCAAAGGAAGATATCCTTTGTCACCTCATACAGCTTCAATTGAATTACGGGTATATGTATTTTTTTGCAAAAAATTTCACATGTATTTATTAGAAAAGGCATTATAAATTGCCACAAAAAATGTGGTGCTAAATCCAGCCCTACAAACATAAAAATCGGTCGAATTTGTGACCATTTCAATCAAAAAGCCGAAATCTCGCTGAAAAATCCCAAAATCCTAAAAATTTCGACATATCCAATCCATCCCAAAATTGTAGTTAACATGTTTGCATAATTTAAGTTAGGGTTTACGGTTAAGTTCAAATTAGGGTTTAGAGTTAGGGTTCTATAATTTGTATATGTATTTTTTTTTTGCAAAATTTTATATGTATTTCTTAGAAGGCATTACAATTTGTCATAAAAAATTTGATGCTAAATCCAGTCCTACAAATGTGAAAACTGGTTAAATTTGTGATAATCTCGATAAAAAAAACCGAAATCTCGTCCAAAAATCTTGAAATCACTGTAGAATTATGAAAATTTTCAATTTTTTATCCTGCCAAGATTTGGAATCTCACTCCGATCGAAAATCAAAATTTCAGTTGAGATTTCTGAAATCTCGACAAAATTTGTAATCTTGGATCAGATAGACATGGTAACATAGTTATCAATACCATATCAGTAACGGTCGGTATGATTGATATAATACCATTTCGGCATCTAAACTAGTACCAAGTAGCTCTATGTACTTATCAACCTTGACACCGATCATACTGGTTCGATATTGATCAATACCAATCATATTGGAGGAATTGATAATATGATCTATTGAACTATATATAATATTTAATAGTACAACTATGTATTTGAGTAATATTATAAGTGAACTTTCGTGTGCCCATATAAGCCTCGGTACGGTAGTGCTTAGTAACCTTTGGTATGGTAGTGGACATCATGGTTTACAATACCGATTTGAATTGGAAAATCGAAAAGAGATCGGTGGTTTCGAAGTCAAATTTTTTTAATTTAACGGTAAAAATATAAAGAAAAATGACTGACCAAACGAAATTTTCTAACAGCCAATTTTAAGTAATTTTTGACCGAATTTCACCAATTTAAGTCATATAATATTTTCTGAACTTTTGATGTTTTAATTAGGCTGATTTTACGGAACCGGCTCAACATACTGGTTAAAATCGTGAGTTTGGAGCCATTTTCGTCGATTTTGGAAACCGTGGTGGGCATTGGCCTCCTCTTCGAGTCTTCGTGCTCATCCTCGACCCTCGTCATCACCATCGAGGGCACCTGCAAGAGCGCCGTCTCCTCATCCTAGTCCGCAACTCCGCAACGCTCTTGCCCTAATGCGCCGCCGCGTCCTCTTCCTGCTCCTCCTGGCGGCCGCCGCCGCCGCCGCCGCCAGCCACGCGGACTCCGAGGCGTCCTCCTGCCCCTTCCACGGCCACGGTGGCCACGACGAGCACCACGATCACCATGCCCACGGGCACAGCTGCGGCGGCGGTGACTCCCATCACGAGCACCACCACCATCACCACGACCACGGCCACGACAGCGGCGAGATCCAGCGGCTGCTTCCGGAGGAGCTGGCTGAGGAAGCGGATCTCGAGCTGGACGCCTTCGGCCACCACCACCACCATGACCACTACCATGGTCACGGCGACTTCCAGCCCTACGCGTCGCCCATGGGTTAGCACCTCTTTTCAGTTTTGTTCGATTTGCGCGAACGGTGAGATTTCTATGCGTGATTTGCTCCGAAATTTGGGGATTTCTGTAGGTGTGTGGTTGAGCGCGATGGGGTGCTCGCTGCTGGTCAGCATGGCGTCGCTCGTCTGCCTCGTCCTCCTCCCAGTGATCTTCTGTGAGTGCCCCGCTTGGTTCGTTGCAATTTGTTTTCCGATCATGCGCGTGTGCTTGTGCTCACGTTCTGATTGTTGTTTTATTTGCATTTTGCAGTTCAGGGGAAACCGTCGAAGGCCATGGTGGATTCACTTGCAGTGTTCGGGGTAGGTGTGTGGTTTGCAGTTGTTAGTTTTTTTTAAAAAAAAAAAAGAGAAAAAAATCGAACTACCAAATAGATTTGCGTCTGCAATTTACTCGAGTCTGAATTTGTTTGGCTACTACGGTAACAGAACTGGAGTCTACATTTGAATTTCCCTGTTACGTTCCAACAGGTAATGCATCTTGAAATTGCTTTAGTGCAAGGTAATTTAGGTGATCTATTAGATTTTTTTAATTGCAAACTAATAAATGGTCATGCATGTATCAAGTAAAAGTCACGGCCCATCTGGATGAATATAGATTGGATATTTCGACTTTCTAATATGGGCGTTGAGTAATTTTGTTCACGCTCTCAGGGATTTGCTTGTTTAAAAGCTGGCGACATGGGTCTACATGCTGAAATGTGTCAACTCAAAGTCCATCCAAATACTTGTAATTGCTACAGTTGGGAAGCCCTACTATGATTGAGTTTTAAATAAATTTTTCTTGGGAATTCCCACTGCGACAGCCTTACTGAACTTTATTCCCTCTTTCATTCCGCTAGATTTCTGATAAATCCAACCAAGCATTTGGTCCGAAAAAGTACAAGTTCAAGGAGGAAGTGATTTTATTATTTGTTAAGAATCTGTTTAGTTGTGTGTATAAGTTCTACATTTGAACTGTTGCCTTTAAAATGTGTTCAGCTTAGGTGCTAAATAACTTACACTCTGTTAAATTGCATGCCGAGGCCATTCCTTATTGATCATCTAGTCATGTAGCAAGTTGAGATTCATCTCTGTTCTTCTTTTGCTAACATCCTTTGCTCAAGGGTTTTGTATATCAGCATGTGTGTAAGCAACTAAGCAATTAAATGGGCAATGCAATACAACAACATTGCATGCTTTTTAGCTTTTTATATGAAATTTTACATCTAGAAGAATCAGGCATGTGCAGCCATATGTTATGAGATGGTTCTAACTAGTATATTATTGGGCATAAACATAACTAGGTTGTACAAAATTCATAATGCACATCCATGCTAAGTTCTAGTGAAAATATTGTAATAAGTATCCTGTGATAAGATTATTCATCATGTCAATGATCGAGACCTAGGGTCCCCTATTGAACTTACGGGAAAATAAAATAAGAGATCATAATCAAAACTTACGGGAAAATAAAATAAGAGATCATAATCAAACAAAAACTTTATTTCCATGAATAGAAAGAATGTTACAAGAATGAATTTGATGTGTTTTGGGGTATGTAGGCGTCCCTATTTATGCCTATCTATGGGATGGCAGTTCATGCCGCTAAAGGCACATTTTGTACACGCATGTGTCTTCGTTGAGTCTTAAACCGTCACGTTCTCTGGCCAACCATCATGTCCCTCAGTCAACTGTCACAAGTTGTCAGATGCGCCAATAACTGCCCTCATGTTAATCTCTTGAGAAATTGTCATGTCTCCCGACCAGTTAACATGGTCGGACCTAACAGAACTATATAATTGATCGTCGTTGCCCCTGAGTGGTCGTCTGTTGGTTACAACTAGTCGTCATTGGCTTCCGACCAGTTTGTTACTAAAGGGATAAGGTTTGCTTTGAAACGTGGTCATAGAGATTACCGTTATGTGAAGTGGACCCTTAATATGTGGGCCCGCCTTTCATAGGAAAATATTGACCCAGTCAAGAATCCTTGTCACATCCCATTTTGGGACTTCTTAGTCTGTTGTATCAGAGCCGTACCAAACATTTTGGGGGCCTGTGCCAAAACAGAAAGAGTTTTGTTGGATTGACTGCAATTGTGTGTCTTCCTAAAGCCAAAGTACTTTAGTTTAGCTATTGCTTGTTTATGCACACCCAGAGCTACTATAACTTCTGATATCGAATCAAATTGACATAAAAAGGTTTCTCACAAATTGAGTGAAAGAAAATACTTATGAAGGCAAGTTGTGTGTATAGTATGCATTGAAGCAGCGAACCTGTAAGTCAAACAACTGAAAATGAGAAAGAACAACCATCAACATATATAAAAAAACATGAGGTCATATTAGGCCCCATTTGGAACATGGGGAATTTTCCCAAATCTTGTAGGAAATGAATTGTTTCATTTTGAATTGAAGTTCTGCAAAATTCCTATGAAATTCCAGCGTTCACATGCCCTAAGAAGCCATTTTTTTGCATTATCCCTTTTAGGCCTCGTTTGGAATGGAATAAATTGACATGAAATTTAGAGTTGTACTAAACTTTGTGAAATTCTTGCGTTCTAAACAAAGGCTTGCAGCTAGTTTTTCTTTTTCTTAAAGAAAGAAGACATATTAGACTAAAAAATTAAGGCCATGTTTGTAGCTTGGAAATTTCCAAGGAAACTAAACTATTTCATGTTAAATTTGTACTCATAAATATTGTTAAAAAATTAATTAACCCTAAAATTTTTTAGGCCCAAATAAATTTGGGGGCCCTGTGCGGGTGCTCACCTCGCACACCCACTTGTACAGCCTTGTATCGTATCAAATATTTGTTTTTTGCTTTTCTTTGTTCTGAGATTCTACATTGTTGATGATAATTGTTTGCTTAGGAATCAACAATGTTACAACTTATGTGCTATTTATTTTGGTTTATGATGTATATCTAGGCAGGAGCAATGCTTGGAGATTCGTTTCTTCATCAACTGCCACATGCTTTTGGTATATCCTATAACACATTCTATGGTTTTGTTGATTCTTATATATTTTATTTGTACCTTCACAATTTTAAATTTTGTGATAATTGATTTTGTGCTCTAATGGTTGCTCGTATTCAATATCAACATTAAATGGTGTCATTTAGCATACTGTTTCCATATCTAGTGAAGTCATACCTCTGCCTGCTATTGGTTTCTTAGGGCCATAATATATTTTCTACCATATTTCCACTGGTAAATGAGGTATCTTGGAGCATAACAGATGGATAGATTTGGCAAATGGTCTGGAAAAGTGAAATTCTGCAAATTTGTTAATAAATGATTTATTCAATCCAATGTAAGTCACTACCCTAAATTAAGCTTCTGTCATTTTAAGATGCAAAGCTCGCAAACATATTGCCTACTGCCCGTACTCTATTAGGAGAACTATTTTTTATTCTTGAATCATCTACTTGGTTATAGATATTTGGGATCTGTGGTCATACAAGGTGAGATCGAATTCTCAATGATGATATACGTGATAGGGTTGGGATAGCATCATGAAGAAAAGCTCTTCCAACATCATTTAAGATGGTTTGAACATCTCCAATGGAGGTCTCCTAAGACACTAGTGCGTAGTGGAATTTTAAGCCGTCTCGAGAACATAAAGTCATGAAGGTCGACTCGAGACCGGTGTAGGAAGAAGTAGTTAAAAGAAACTTGAGGGGTTGGAATGGATCCAAAGAGTTGGCATTGGATATGAGTGCATAGAAATTAGCGATTCACGTACCCAGGAACTATGACCTAACATCAAAGGTTTAGTGGTCTTTTGACTTTGATTGGGTTTCATTCCTATCCTACCCCAACTTGTTGGGATAGGATAGAAGGCTTGGTTGTTGTTGTTGTTGTAATCATCTGCTTGGTGAACCACTTGGATGACGATAAAAATGTTCTATGTTTTTTTGAGACAAGAGGTTTTTGACAGGTTATTAAACTGAAGTATTAAACATTGGGTAACTGCATGATTTGTTCCTTATGCTAACACAGCATCAATATTTGGACGCCCTCTTAATATTTTTCACCTTTCAGAGATCATAGTAGCAGACCTTAACTATTGTATTTTGGGTATTGCTTCTATGCTCTCCTTAAAAGCGAAAAGCGCAACTTTTAAAGCACACCTTGCCTTACATTTTTATTTTCCTTTTTTTAGTTCTGCTAATCACCTTTGCTGCAGTACCTTACCTCATTCACATTGTCAATCTTCCTTACTCTTGTTTCCCACTTGCACTACTTTTCTGTTGCTAATCAGGTGGAGAGCATTCCCATTCGCATGATCATGAGGATCACAATCATGCACATGCACACTCTCTGGAAGATCTTTCTGTTGGGTTGTCCGTATTATGTGAGTATACCCCCACACATCTACAATGGTGTTTTCTGTGATGAATTTTAATTGTTAGGCCTTTCAGCGTAACAATTGTTGTAGTCTCCAGATGCCCCTTTCTTGATTGAGTTGCTCCCTACTATTTCTCAAAGCCTGAATTGTGTTGTTTGTTAGTTGTTACTGCCTGCCAGCTGGGCATGACCAATTCTGGTCAGGCATTAATCATATTCACTATTGCCCTTTAATAATCTTATATAAATGAGAAGACCTTATTAGACCATTTTGTGGCTAAGTTGTTGATCTATTTTCTTTTTCCACACTTCTAACTTCTAATGCTGTTGTAATGCTCGAAACTTTCAACTATTTCATGCAGTTGGCATTGTATTGTTTTTTATTGTTGAGAAGATTGTAAGGTATGTTGAAGACAATTCTCGAAAAGGGGCTCATAGCGTTGGTCATGGGCACCATCATCACCATCATAAAAGACATGACATTAGTGATGAAGCCAAGTTGAATCACCCAAAAAGTGATCATGATGATAAAGACATAGATCAAGCAGAAAAAGAATCTTTGGATGATGGTGCAATTGGAAAAATAGATGATGGAAGTCATTGTGAGTCAAAAACTACTATTCGTAAGGTACATTTAACTCTGGTTTCGATACGAAACTGTGAAGCTATCCGACACATTTTCCCAAGCCTGCAGTCTCCAAATGTTGCATGAGTACTTATTTATTTTATACAGTTCATTTACTTTTCACAAAGTAAAAAAGACAACAGGAAGTTGCCAAGATATTGTGAACAAAAAATGGCATGGACGGAAAAAGTTTCCTGGAGAATTTAGGAGGCGGCTTACTAAAATTATTTCATGGCATGAATATTATGTAAACTCTAAAAATAGCAAGAATGTTAGGTTTAGCTAAAGGCAGGTATGCTTCCTGGCCACACATTTTCTGGCAAAGTGCGGAACACAAGTATACCACATTTAATTTTGGGTGGCAAATCGTTTCCAAAAGTATGGAGAACAATAAGTATTTGAAAGGTAGACAACAGGGCTAGGAAACAGTGTTGTGCCACAATAGTGGTCGCATGCAACACTGGCTACAAAAAGACAAGTCAAAGTTGCAAAGTATGGCAATCAAACAAACAACTGAAGAGCAAAAACCACCTATTTTGCCACACTTGCTGCATACTTAGAAGAGAAGGTGTTGCTCCTTGGGTTTAAATAGGAACTTCATGAAATCAATAAAATTCTGGAAGAACACAAAGTTCTAGGTATGGCTCAGCTGAAATGGTGCTTATTGTTCTCTGGGCTGATTGCTTGATTCCCCTCTTAATATCCTATTGTTTCATTGTCTGGTGTTGTACATAGTTAAACACGGACATAAACTTCATCAAATTTTAATCTTTTGGTGCATCACGATTCCCTATCAATTTCTTTTCCATAAGCATACCATCATTTTTACTTGCAGTTTAGGCATATTGAACAAATGCTGTTACTATATGATATGCCATCCAATCTATAATGCCTTTAGGTGGTCAGTGTTGTACATAGTTAAACACAGACATAAACTTCATCAAATTTTAATCTTTTAGTGCATCACGATTCCCTATCAATGTTCTTTTCCATAAGCATACCACCATTTTTACTTGCAGTTTAGGCATATTGAACAAATGCTGTTACTATATGATATGCCATCCAATCTATAATGCCTTTAGGTAGCGCTCTGACCATATTTTATTTCTTACTCTTTCGTATTTGTGTGATTAGTTCACTAGTTAGCACCCACTGCCCAGTTCTTATGGTGCATTTCCATTTTGCACACTAGATGGAACTAATGCACACACCACACCTTGTGGTGCAGAGTATTATTCCAAATCAGGATCTATTAGACTACCTCAAAATGCAGATTTTTTTGCCCTTTTTACTAGGTTATGACTGCTGATGTTGTCAAAGTGGTCAGTGACTTAGGTGTGCTAGCATAAGTGATATAGGATGATGACTCCCAGTTGGAATTTTAAAGACATCTTATTGGATGTAGTTATTTGTATTCTTTACTGTTTGGGTCATATATATAGCGTATTTGGTGCAAACCAGATTTACCGTGAAAACCACATGTACAAGTTTTGAAAAATTCTCAAAAAAATTACCATACGTAGGGGGGTGAGCTTCTACAATCTGCAAAATTTGAAAACCAAACTCAATTGTATTTGAAAGATATAAAAAAGACAAATTCAGCCTGAATAGTGAATTTTCACTGTTTAGCACTATTTATTTTGTTGTTTGTCTTTTTCATAAATGCAATTGAGTTTGGTCTTCAAATTTTGCAGGATTGTAGAAACTCTCCTCCCCTACGTATGGTAGTTTTTTGAGAATTTTTTAAAACTTGTACACGGAGTTTTCCTTCAGAAATCCGTTCATTGAAATGTAGCTATAGACAAAATTTTGTATTTTTTTGAATTTTTTACTATTTATTTTGCATTTTCTAAAATTAGCGATCTAATTAGTTTTGGACCATCCAAAAGCCTGATTTTAGAAAATGCCAAACAAATAGTAAAAAATTCAAAAAATACAAAATTTTGTCTATAGCTACATTTCAACAAGACGAAGAAGATGAACGTTCGAAACTTTTTATCACGGATTATTAAAGACTGAGAGCATTTTCTGAATAATATAAGCAATTCTCTCTCTCTATATATATATATATACCCCTTACTATATTTCAAGATTTCGGCGATATCACGCCTTTGAGTCGGTCATTTCGCTACTCAAAAAATTACGGTTTGGTCCTTTTAAAAATTACGGATAGGTCATTAGCGATATTCTCAAGAGAGGAAGATTTTTAGGTCAAATTCACGTTCGGGTCCCTCATGCGCCGTTTTACGAAAAGAACCTCCCATTAAATTCAAATCGCGCATAAGCCCTTTTCTAATTTTTCAGGATAGCGAACAGGTTCAAAAACGTAACATTCAGGTCCTTTCTCTTTACGTTTAGGTCCTTTCTCCGTTTTTCCCCGGAAAAAATGTTTTCGCCAACGGAAACATTTGTGCATCTCTATCTTTAGACTTTTTCCCACCTCGATTTCCCATCTCGATCTCTGATATTTTTTAGAGCATCTATTATTACTCGGCGAACGCGTAGAGTGTTAGACTCAGCAAGACTTTTTCCCACCTCGATTTCCCATCTCGATCTCTGATATTTTTTAGAGCATCTATTATTACTTTCGTGACGAACGTAGAGTGTTAGACTCGAAAAAAGAAGGTTGTCATCTCTAATAGTTTTTCACCCTTTTCCTCTAGACTTTTTCCCATGTGGTTTTCCAACTCGGTCTCAATATTTTCCAAGTAGTTCATCGAAGAGATATTTCTGACTCTATATCTCTGTTTTTCCCAATGAAAAAAAAAAGTTTTCCCTCTATTTAAAAACGACATGCCGACGTTTACCCTTGAGTCTCTAATATTTTTAAAACATGTATTATTACTCGTACGAACACATAGAGTGTTAAACTCGACAAAAGAAGGTTGTCATCTCTAATGATTTGTCACCCTATTCCTCTAGACTTTTTCCCTTGCCATGTTTTTCATTTCGGTCTTCAATATTTTCCAAGTAATTAAATGAAAGAGATATTTCTACAACTCTATCTCTCTATTTTTCCCGTTTCGCTCATTACTTGACGATTTAAAAATTTAAGCTGCCCAAAAAAATAAAATTTTCTTGAAAAACGACACACACGGCGTATTCGTATGAAAAATTTTGTGTCCTTTCAAAGTTTCGCTCATTATTTGACGATTTAAAAATAAAAGCGTCAGAAAAAAGGAATTTTTCTCTGAATGCGCCATGCGTGTGTATGCCTTGTGAAAATTTCCTAGTATATATATATAATCGTGTGCATGTGAAAATTTTGAATTTTTTGGATGTAAAGTTTAACTAGTTCAAATAAAATTCAAACTGGAGTTGCCTTTTTTATGGTAGTTTGATTGTAGGTATATGTTGATTACATATATAAATAGCAAAGCATGTGATCTAAATTTGTTCAAAATCTTTGAATTCGAGTATACTTTTTCAAAGGTATGCATTTCATTTGAATTGTTACAGATGGTTATATACCCTAAAACTGAAATTTTTGAAAAACATTCTCGAATTTGGCTTGAATTCACGCATTTGAAATGGTGCCCTAACATCATGGTGTCCCATTTCGGCGTCCTATAGGCATTTTAGAACCACATGACCATCTTATGGACTTGATGTCTGCTGTGATGAACAGAGGAGCTCTTTTGCCAGTTCCAAAGCCATCAGTAGAGAGATAGTCGATTCTGAAAGGATCCTTCCCTGACAAAGCATTATCAAGTGAAGACTCCCGTGCTTCAAACTCTAACTTGGTGTTTGGCTACCTCAATCTATTCTCAGATGGTGTTGTAAGTCTATCACCTGAACCGTACTTATGTTTGTGTTCCACACATGCACATGTTTGTATACTAGATTTTCTTTACTTTTTACTAGGTTGGATTTGGATGGAAGTTTAGACAAAAATGTATGAATAATGCAGCATAACTTCACTGACGGGATGGCTCTTGGAAGTGCTTTTCTGCTACATGGATCTGTTGGAGGGTGGTCAAGAACCTTATTTCTGCTTGCGCATGAACTTCCCCAAGAGGTATATCTTCCTCCTCAAATTAACTTAAATTTCAAATCCACTTTCAGTATTAATTTCCTGATGCATTCTAGTATTACTTTCTGGCAGTATTGCATAGTATTAGTGCTAAGATGTGTATTTAGGCATCAGTTGATGTAACTTAGTTCATTCTACAATTAATATTCCAGAGATATTATGAAGATTATGATCCAACTGCATCTGGTCGCGAAGATAAGAATCTAATGCAACCACTTATTTTTTTTCAAGTCTCGTGGAATTATTTCAGAATATGTAATTGGATGCTCATTGCAAATCTTCAGGATATATATCTGTGAAAAATGAAGATATATCAGCATTTTTACATAAATAAAATGCACTCTATTTGTTTGCTAGTGGATCAATAAGTTCTGTCTGTATGAAGTTTAAACGAAAATATATGTCAAAGATAAATATGAAGGATATGAGTTTCAGCAAAAAAAAGAGAGAAGGATTTCCTAGTATGCCACACTAAAGTTGGCTTTTAGTCCAATTTTAGGGAGCATGATATTTCTAGCTCTTCAAGTCTGCATAAATGGGAAATGGACCTGAATGTTCAATGGTTTGTTGCCCCAAAATCTTCCTTACATTTTTCTTCCTTGATGTTTCTGTGTTTGTTTACGTGTAGGATGCTTTGTTCCAGTCATCCAGTGTTTCATTGGCAAACCAATTCTATTGAGACACACAAAACATGCTCCTACTTAATGATAAAAGTTTTTATTTCTTTTTTGTTAAGGTTGGAGATTTTGGAATCTTGGTGCGCTCAGGATTCACCGTATCTAAGGCCCTATTTTTCAATTTTCTTTCTGCATTGGTTGCTCTTGCTGGAACAGCACTTGTGAGTTCTTGTTCTTCCCTATTGACTCCCAAAGGAAAACTATTGTTCGGGTCCTTCCGGATTGAATAGCTTATTCTACCACATGTACAGGCTCTGTCATTGGGAAAAGATCCAGGACATTCTTCTTTGATTGAGGTATGCTCTTTTCTGTTAGACTGAACGCCACAGTTTCTCCACAGTATAAACCAATTTATTTCCATCCACATTACTGGCATTTCATGGCTTTATGCTTCTGCAGGGATTTACTGCTGGTGGTTTTATTTACATTGCTGTGGCAGGTGTCCTTCCAGAGATGAATGACCAGAAAACAACCCTCAAGAGCTCAATAATTCAGTTGATTTCTCTGACAATGGGAATGACAGTTGCTCTCGGCATATCACTAGTGGAATGATTTGGGTCTCCATTTCTCATTTTGAAGCTTTAGGTTTCATCTGCATCCACTCCAAGCTGGTAATTCTTAACAGCTCCAGCCCGGAAGATGGTCACTCGATATATTTTTGGCTGAAAATATTGTAGAAATTTGGCAACTAATCATATGTTCACTTGCATCATTAGTACCATCAAGCTAGGGGCTTGTAAACATTAGTCACCTTAGAAACTTGGGATCATAATTGTCTGAAGGTTTACATCACCACTAGGACCTTTGCTTCGGCATAAAGACAGGAGAGGCTTAAACTTTCTTAAAACAGGGTTTAATTTTAACTTCTCAGGTTGCTTAAGCCCCATTTGTGCTGCGAACCTGAGCTTCACTAGCATCTCATATTTTAGATGTTTAGACTTTAGGAAGCTAAACCATACCAGACAATGCTAAAATTTGCATCATTTTAGAACTTGAAAGGTTCCATTATTCTTCTAAGTCCCAACAACAATGGCAGGGATACCGATTTAGAGTTATTATCTACAATTACTAAACGCATGTCTTTGACATGTCAAATGATCGATGTCACTCGTGATGGCATCAGAATGCACTGAAAGGAATTGCTGGCCCTTGTGGTGGCACGACTCGCTTGTCGCTGGCGTGGCGGCATGGTTTCATGTGCGTCTGCCCATGGCCTGTGCGTACATCGGCAGGTAGGCCAGTCAAATGGAAGTGGACAAAAACACCCATTTCTTCATCCCAGAATTCTGACTCATTTGAGCATTAACAAATCTTGCCTACAATTAAGCTTTGTTTGCGAGTGTATTTGGACCAAACCGGGCCGACTTCCTGCGATGGCCGCACTGTCTTAGTAGCAACTTCACATGGAAATGATGAAATAGATCATGTTGGTTGTTCCATAGGCATAGATAGACTGCAAGAGTTACTGCTTGGTACTTTCTCCCAGCGGTCGATCTCCCTAGGGTACAATATTGTCTCCTAACCAATAAATTTTGTACAGGAACAATAAACCCATGGCTGACAGTGGATGTGAAGGGTCTTCAAAAATTGCGTGCTGTCAGGGAGAGAGAACAAAAGGGTTGTCATGGCCTCCTAGATCCAAATCTCGAATAAGTAAAACGCAAAGAAAAACTCCAATAAGTGAAAATCCTAAGAAAAAAGAAAAGAAAACCTATCCTTACTCCTTGCGTTTTAAATATTTTTTTTTATCTTCTATAAACTACTTTTTTCCTCAACCACGATCTTCAGAAATCAATATTGAGCTTTGAGGCTTTGACCATTCATACATACAGGAGTAAAACCATCTTTTTCCTTGCTATTGAAATAGATCGTGCAATCCAGCGATAGATAAGAAATGAGCTTTTCTAGCCTTTTGCAAGTCCGGCCTCTTTGTGAATGCAATTGAAAAAATATCCTTATTTTCGACCGCGAAAGTGCCGAAAGATGACATGTGTTATCTTCCGTTAGAACTACATTTGTTTTGAGAATTCAAGTTAATTTGATCCCGGGGTTTTCCAATTATTGGTATCACTCCGGCTAATGAAGATATATCTTCTCCTTTAGAATTATTTTTGAAGATAAATCTAATGATACTATTTGTATCTAACCTAACGAGCATGATACTGAAACAATTTGTGAGTGAAGTCTACAATTTTTCAGTTATAATGAAGCCTTATATTTTTTGTATATATATTAGACATAGTCAAAACAATGTTAATAAGAATCTTCAACTTCACTCGCTAGAAATCCTCACATTGATTAGGGAGAAAAAAGGGACTAAACTACTTGACGGATCAGATTACGAATAACCATATAAAAATTTTGGAGTTCTCTACTTGTATAAACATACAACTCCTATCTTTATATTAGAGTTGTGCAACGAATACAAAAGGCAAACGTTTTAGAATCTAGCTGCCCATTCATAGCTGGTTTTGAAACTAAGTGATGGCATACATCCATCTTCCCAAGAGAACACGCCTATATTTACAGGAATTCAAACCTCACCGTTTCTAACCCCAAAAGCAAAACAAATTCGATATACGACAATTTATGAGGAAAATTTTGACTAATCCAACGGATCAGAGTGTACTCCACGAGATAATCAAAATCAACAAGCACCCGCTTCCCGTCGCGGCTCCCCACGGGGCGCCCACGAACGGGTTTACATAATTGCCATAATGCCCTTGGCCCCGCCGGCACCGGCATTGTCGTCGTCGTCGAACACCACCCGTTCTTTCGTCACCACCGTCTTGGACGCCACGCTGCTGTCCTCCACGACGACCAACGCCTTCTCTTCGTTCTCCTCCACCTTGTTGTTCTCTTCGACGTGGTTCATGATGAGCTTCTCGAGGTCCCTGAGCACTCTGCTCCGCGGCTTTCTGCAGCACCCTTATCCCCTGCACCCCCCCTCCGCCGCCTCGCCGCCGCCACGGTCTCCCCCGGCCGCGGCCAACGCGTCGTCGGCGCCGAGCCGAGAACGCCTACGAGGAACCGGGAAATGCCGGTGCATATCTGGCTGTACACCTCGAAGATCTCGATGACGACGCAGTCCATCGCCTCCAGGATGAGGTCCTGCTCCATGCCGTCTCCGTACGGCCGGATTTGCACGAGCAGTTCGAGCAGGTGCTGCAGCTTTGGAGACGCGGTCGAGGCGCGCGTCCTCGTCGTCGGCTTCGTTGTTGTTGGCGCCGTCTATTTCCTGGGCGGCGAAGAGGGAACGGGTGTCAACTGTCAAGGAAGCGGAAGTACGCGCGCACGAAGGCGGAGAACCCGAGGACATGGACGGCGGCGACGAGCGGTCGCGAAAGTCCGCGAGGTCGAAGGGGACGCGGCCGAGGCGCGCCTCGCGGGGCGCGAGGTCGGACCGCAGGAGTAGGCCGCGCGCGAGCAAGAGCGCCTTGAGCGCCACGCACGGCCCAGCACCGCGTCCGCCCCGCCCGGCGCGAACACCCGCGCCGCGCTCCTGCAGTCCACCGACCGCTCGACGTCGTGGCTCCTGAAACGGATCACCACCGCCTCCGGCTCCGCGTTCCCTTCGACCTCAGCGCCACCACGCGCCACCACGCGCGTCAGGTACAGGCTCCTCCTGTCCTTGGCCGCCGTGGCCGCGCGCCGCCACCACTGCCGCGTGTCGTCATCCCCTCCCGACCCACACGACCCCCACCTGGCGCCACGACCGCCGAGCTCGACGCGCCCCGGAAAGATCAAAGCCACGACGTACGGTTGCCAGCTAGCTCCCAGAGATGCTAATCCTCCCCCGTTCTTGGCCGCTGGGGCATCTATTGAAGGAAGAAATCAAAGCTCGTGCAAAACGAAATAGCCAGACCAAGCCGAGCAGCAGGCGGGCAGGAGTGAAAAGACGACGCGCCAAGAAGGACGTGTGAGGTAGTAAGGAGCGCGGACGGAGGGAGGATGGTAATGGCTTATGGCCGAATGGCACAGTGCTGGACGAGCGCCGGCGAGGTCAAGCTTTTCTAATTCTGGTCGCGTAGAGGCAGCGGAGCTCAGCTCTCTCTCTCTTTCAGCCTTGTTCTTCCGTCATTCCGTGCAACCTACAGTACCCATGCAGTACAAGCCTCATGAATTCGTATTGACCTACCACATCAAACAAGTGTAATTGCTAATTAACCCGTCCATTTCAAATTGCCAGCTCTGTCACATTCTTTCGGGTAGTTTTGGTGAATTACTAAATAATATGTCTTACTCTAGTCTATAATAGTAAATAACATTATAAATAACTAAACAGAAAAGGTATGTGATGCATGAAATGATCTAGTTGACGTATTATACTACAACAAAGAACCAAGGAGACCATACTTAGAACGAAAATGAATGGAGAATCATGTGAAATATTATCCCTAAACAAATAAGCACAATAAAATACGAGAATATTGAGTGGATTGGAAGAAGAGAGACCAGATAATGTTGCCGATCAACATCTTCATCGCAAAATCTTCCCAATTCTAACAACCACCAACTATCAAAATTGTAATCTAAAATTGGCAAAGAACAATATTAATTGTTAATTCAAGAATGCACCACCCTCGCCAATAAAACCATACATATTATTTATTGGCTTTAAGCATCGAGCTCAACTCGCCTTTTTGTCAAAGATTTATCGAAGTTCCACCATACTTGTTCAATATAGCATCAAATTTTGATGGATCAAACCTATTCAGAGTAGGTAAAACTAGTTAGAAATTTCATTAATGAAATGATAATCGTGATCTTCCTCAAGGAAAAAAGTGGAATTAGACAAATATAAATGCATTATTCATACATACCTTCCTTCCAGATTACAACGCTTTGTAATCACTCCCATGCTTACCCTTATGAATGTTCTTTATATGGATTGAGAGAGGAAGGCATCCATCCATGCCTCTGGTGGCGGCGACAAATGGCCGATGCAGATATGTCAAGTGAGCGCCTGGCGGATTCGCTGGCGGGTCATGGTTTGCCAGCTCCCTGTAGTGAGGCGACGCCAACCAGGGAGGCGGTGGCGTCTGGGCAAAGTGAGGGCGATGGCTTCATGAGAGGGCGGGTGGACCACCGACCGAGCTGCCAAGGTTGTTCAAGTGAGGGCAACGACGCCAGTGACGGGAGGATGTCGTCGAGCCATGAGGCCCTGGCAAAGTGGAGGCGCATTTCGGCCAACCGGAGGCGGCGGCTTCGGCAAAGTGAGGCTATTTTACGCCAGTGAGGGGCCGGGACCATTTACCGAGACGACCACGCAAGAGAATAGGGCGGCGTTGCATCACCACCGCCTCCGGCTCCGCGTTCCCTTCGACCTCAGCGCCACCACGCGCCACGACGCGCGTCAGGTGCAGGCTCCTCCTGTCCTTGGCCGCCGTGGCCGCGCGCCGCCACCACTGCCGCGTGCGGTCGTACGTCATCCCCTCCCGACCCACACGACCCCCACCTACCTGGCGCCACCACCGCCGAGCTCGACGCGCTCCGGAAAGATCAAAGCCACGACGTACGGTTGCCAGCTAGCTCCCGGAGATGCTAATCCCCCCCCGTTCTTGGCCGCTGGGGCATCTATTGAAGGAAGAAATCAAAGCTCGTGCAAAACGAAATAGCCAGACCAAGCCGAGCAGCAGGCGGGCAGGAGTGAAAAGACGACGCGCCAAGAAGGACGTGTGAGGTAGTAAGGAGCGCGGACGGAGGGAGGGATGGTAATGGCTTATGGCCGAATGGCACAGTGCTGGACGAGCGCCGGCGAGGTCAAGCTTTTCTAATTCTGGTCGCGTAGAGGCAGCGGAGCTCAGCTCTCTCTCTCTTTCAGCCTTGTTCTTCCGTCATTCCGTGCAACCTACAGTACCCATGCAGTACAAGCCTCATGAATTCGTATTGACCTACCACATCAAACAAGTGTAATTGCTAATTAACCCGTCCATTTCAAATTGCCAGCTCTGTCACATTCTTTCGGGTAGTTTTGGTGAATTACTAAATAATATGTCTTACTCTAGTCTATAATAGTAAATAACATTATAAATAACTAAACAGAAAAGGTATAGAAGAAAAAATAGTGAAAATCACCTTAGAATTATAGAATGGAATTTGATAAACATCAACCGAATGTTTTTTTGGTTGAAATTATCTAAATCTAGAACCATTGGATCATTGTTGAGATTCGGGAGTATCGATTACATTCGATCCTATGATTTGATCCAACGGCCCGGTGAATTTGGATGTTAGATCCAACGGCCCATATCCGATCCTATAATTTGATCCAACGGCCCGGTGAATTTGGATGTTAGTTAAGACAAAAACATCCGGATGATACCTATACACTCCCTTATAGAATAGCATGAATTTATAAACAAAATTTTGGTCACTGAGTGCTGCTGTGTCAAGACTCAAGGCTAATACCTTACTTCTCGGTGTCACATGGTTGGTCACCTGCACGAGTGGATCAGAGATTCAGAGGAAGGACATGCACGGCTGCAGGCAATCATCCACTGCAATTATTTGTGGGAGATACATTCGTAGACATGGCTTGGAAGGAGCGTTCTTGAAGAGCAACGAGGCAAGGATCATCACATGAATGAACACTGTACTTTCCAATCAGTCATGACGCTGGACACTACTACTAGGTACTGCAACTTATTTTCCGTGTGTGAACCTACGAACCTGATTAGCAAACTAATCACGTCCACAGTTACAATGGAATGTCAAGTGTCAACTTAGTTAAGCCAAGAAACAAGGTAATTTCATACGTGGAATTCAGAATCATTGAGTTTGCCATGTGCCGCTACAGAACTTAGGTAAGCCCTCAGTGAACAGGAAGCAAAGTCGGAGATAGTCCAATTCACTTCTGGGCGAAGGGATCGCAGTAATTGGGTTACTGTGCCTCGAAGTCCATACTAAGGGATTGCAATAATTGTTTTTCCTAGCATACGAGTTCTTCGAGAAAAAAATCTATCATCTATGAGACTATGAACAAGTTACTGTAAGCTGTGCCTGTCATAAGTCGTCATAACATATAATGATATCATTAAAAAACATACGAGTACTAAAGAATTCAGAATTTATACCAACGCGCTTACGTACAGAGATAAGATGAGGAACCCGGCCGGTTGAGAAGAATCTATGTCATGTAGGGTTCACGTTATCGGCGATTATCGCTGGAATATCATGATAATTGACCATATCGACTCGGTTTGAAATTAGAGACCGGTCGGTAAATTAGTCTAATTAAAAAAAATAAAAAAAACTGAAAAAAATGCGACGTAAATCAGTCGAAATTCAATAAAAATAGCTCGATTTTCAATGAAAGTCGCTAAACAAATAGGCAAAAAAATTCGATTGTTCGGTCCGTTTTTGTGAAAATAGACCAGTTTTCAGTGAAAACTGGTCGAATTTCATTTTTTATTCAAAAATTTTGATTTCAACGCTCTTTGGTTTTTGACCCGATATTACCGATTTTTGAATTTCGATTTTCAAGCAGTTTTTCAAATTGATATTGTTAACCGTGATTTCATGTGTCGTCATTGTTTAGGAGTAACCATGGTACGTACATGCACTTGTATAACTGTATTTCTGCTTTTTTTTAGAGGTACAAGTAGGTTAAGGTTACTTTGCATGTGCCTATACGCGGGGTGGAGCCTCTCCAAAACAGTACGGCCCGCCGGCTAAAGGCCACAACTAGGCTTTCACGTGAGCATAAATTCTAATCTACAAAAGGTCCAAAAGCCACAGCAAAGGCCAGTGGTATGGCAACAGCCGCCGCCGCCGCAGCCGCCGCAAGAGGCTTCGATTACGATAGTTAATGAAATTAAAATAGAAATGATAACAAGACTTGACTCGATAGTACCTCGGTAGCTCAAATTTGAAATAACCATTTAAATAATAAATAAAATGATTTTACGTGAATTATATCAATTTCAAAAGAAACTAAGGCCCCGTTTGATAATTTGGAACCGGACTGTTTCTCCTAGAATCTGAAATAAATCCAACCAAACGGAATAGGACTCGGAATGTTTCAAAGCGAATCGTTTCTGATTTTTACGCACCATGGTCGAATCGGCTAGCAACCCGTTCCTCCGGATTCTGATTCTACCTGAAACGTTTCAACCAAGAATCCGGAACCGTTTCTGTTTCTACTAGAATCTGAAACCGTACCAAACGAGGCCTAAATAACAAGCCCTACTTAGGCCAGCCGCCTCACCCGCGTCTACTCCCCATGACTCCCAGTTTCTCCACCAATACCTCAGCCTCTTCAGACCACGTCGTTTTATTCCATCTCGCCCGGCTTTTCATTGATCTCGATCGGGGATTAGACGGGGAACTCGCCACTCTCGCCTTTTAATCCACCGCCCAGCGGTTCCAGGTTCGTTTTTATTCCATCCTCGGTTGATTGCAAATACTACAAACAAACATTTATTTTGGTGCTAGTATTAGTGCTAATTCATGTAGCTAGTATCATTGATCTTCACTACCATCGGTCCCAAATCCGATACTACTTGACATGGGATTAGACTTTGGACACTTGCGTACACATTAGATCTGGAGTTTGTTCTTGCAAATTAAGAGAAAAGGAAGCAGGCAAGAAAGAAAAGGATTTCCCATGGAAGCAAGGAAAACAAAAGAAAAGAATTATCCTTGTTTTTACATACAGCTAAGAAAAAGGTTTGCTTGGCTAAGTACTAGTGCCACCAAAGTACTAGTACGAGCCCTTCAATAGCATGCATCACTAACTAGGTGTTGCAAATAATGCAAAAAATAGAAATAGGAGGCATTTATTTTGGTGCTAGTATTAGTGCTAATTCATGTAGCTAGTATCATTGATCTTCACTACCATCGGTCCCAAATCCGATACTACTTGACATGGGATTAGACTTTGGACACTTGCGTACACATTAGATCTGGAGTTTGTTCTTGCAAATTAAGAGAAAAGGAAGCAGGCAAGAAAGAAAAGGGAAGCAAGGAAAACAAAAGAAAAGAATTATCCTTGTTTTTACATACAGCTAAGAAAAAGGTTTGCTTGGCTAAGTACTAGTGCCACCAAAGTACTAGTACGAGCCCTTCAATAGCATGCATCACTAACTAGGGTGTTGCAAATAATGCCTGGAAAAATAGAAATAGGAGGCACAAATTTTTACATGAAAAACTCTTGTGGGAAAAACTACTGACGTACGAAGGCACAATCACTGTATAAGAAGATATTTATAATGAAGCTCTTGCTCTTCTTATGGACTATAGGGATATATTTACAGTGATATATAGCAAACGTACTCCGCGTACGAGTAGATTTGAGACAGAATAGGAAACGAATTCGTGCCACCTGCAACTTCTCCATTTTGAGATGAATTCCTCTTGTAGCTAAAATATAACGCGACTTTTGTCGAAACAAATCATCAAGAACACCTTATGCAAAAAAAAATTTAAAGGACTAATCTGAACAAGAAAGACTAGAATAGTCTTATTCAAACACTTTTTGTATACCAAAATATTACCTGTGGTGCTTGATAGATAGTGAAGAACTCATAGCATGTATATCTTATATGCTCCACATATACATAAAATTCATCGAACAATGCACATTGAAAGAACAACTAGCATGTGTAGCCATCACGTACGTCAAACCGTCGACTTCAAAGATAATTAAATTACATAATATGATTGAAAATGCTCCTACAAAACTGTCAAGATAAAAGGAACTCTATACCGGTAGACCCCTCTACCGAACTATGACAACTGGATAACAGTAGAGTCCAGTCAGAAGCAAACTCCTTCTTACATTTCAATCATTCATCTTAAACTGATATTGGAGTGAAACTTTTACTTTTAAATAGTAAAACTCCGATGACTATAATGCTAGCTACGTGTTATTAAATTCTTGAGAATTAATGTTACCAAAGTCTTTATAATGGTCATGCAAATGATCCAAAATTGCAACATATCCAAGTGGTAATTGAACGCTAAATTCACTTGTCTCCTCAACTGACATCGATGTTTTTCCAAAGTCTTCTCGATTAAGCGTAGCTCAAATTAACTCAATTGTGTTGGAATACCTACAACTCCACTTCAGACTCTATATATACGGATCTTGACGTATTAACCCATATTATACAACGAATCATTGAAGAAATCGCCAAGATTAATCACGCATTGATGCCGTCAATGATAGGTACAATGGCCTAAATTACAATAAAATCCATCTCAAATAGAAACAATATGACTATCGATCGTAGCAGAAGATTATCAACAGTGATGGTGTAGAGTGGAGCCTAGGCATGGCGCTGGCAATGATATTGGAAAACTTTTAGCGCCGGAACAATCGCCAGGGTAAAGCTAGCGCGGCTCAATGCTTAATATGAAGTCGAGTCGTAGAAGAAAGTTGAGACGAGTTGGAATCATCAAATTGAGACTTGTCTCCTGATATATTGCCTTTTCCTTTTTCTCTGTCTCTCTCGCTTTTTCTTCCGTTTCATTCTTCTTTGTTTTCTTGCCCGGCTGCTGGAGGTCTTCTTTTTTTTGGCAAACAAATCGGCTTGCACACTGATTCGAACAAAAGAAATCAAAAATCATGATCTCAAAAAGAATATTTAGGAATAAATCTTGCATGTAGACGCGTGTCAGCTTGAATGCCATGCAGAGCTCGCCGCTCGCCCGTGCATGCCCGCACGTCGATCAGGAGACGCAGGTGGCAGAGATGACGGCCGGACATTTGGTAGCGCATGTATCTGGTGTAGACGAAGAAGTTACCGGCCTAGAGGATGGCACGGCCATTGACGAGGAGATCGACCGTCGCCGGGGCCGACGACGCGCCGCACGTCCTTTCTTATTTTCTTGTTGATGCGGACTCTGGCTTCGCTTCAGACACGGAGACTGCCCTTTTTATTTGATGTTTGCAGAATAAACCCAGAGTGCCTGATCAACGACGATATGCCGCGCGCTACACTGATCCGGATTTCTTCGACGATGTCGCCCATTGTAAGTCATGATGCCATCGTACGGTAGCTATATGCCCGGGAGTTCAGCTTGGATCTTAAACCTTATACTCTGATATCACTTATTACAAATAATACTTAATTAGAAAATAGAAACAGAAGATACGTATTTTTATGTCGGAAACCCTTACGAGAAAAATCACAGGAACACGAAGGCAATCACTATATGAGGACAACGGGCATTGCCGCTTTGAAGGGCGGCCACGGCGGGGGAATGGTGGGCCGACGATACCGATCGTCTTTGCGATGTGAGCAACCTCAGCCGAAATCGCCGAATCGCGAGACCACGGAGGCAGTGATGAGTCGCATGCGGCTGGGGCGATGGCTCGCGGGTAGTGTTTGGGGGAGCGGGTCGAGCGCGCGGCGAAGCACTGAACCGATCGGCTACTCGGCTGGATCTGCGGACCGGGGTAGCGGGCGCAAGCAGCAACAAATGATCGAGTGCGAGAAAAGGAGCAGACGTGTGTGTCAGAGCGCCGAGTGGCGATCACCGGCGGGGCGGAGGCGGATGATCGCGGATCGGTGCGGAGCACTCTGACGGCGAGCTGGCGTGGCCTTGTTCAACTTTCCTCAGCTGCTCACAGCAAATACCCTAGGCGTTAAGAAAATGGACCGTCAGCGCCTCGAGGTCAAATACAAATTGAACAAGATATTTTGCAGCATTTGTTTATAATAAAATTTTTATACTTTTTTTATAGACTACAAGAATATATCTATAGTAATATATAACAGACTCTGTGTAGAAGTAGATTTGATATGGAGTAAGAGACAAATTCGTATTACCCTCAACTTCAACATAAGGGTTGAGCACTTGTACGTACTCAAATCAAGCAAAAACTGGACCAGTAGACAACCACGCTACGAGAGATCAGAAACACAGAAAGCAAAGCATGGATCTCCAAACGGAGTGAGAGCTACACAGGACCTGACAGGCTAAAGTCAAGGGCCAGCCCGGCCGGACCATTTCGCAACAACGCAATTCAAGTCTCTGAAGCATGATAGATAGATAGATAGATAGATAGATAGATAGATAGATAGATGGTCCAATTAACCATACTGAAGGATCCAAGACCTCCTCGACCATGTTCTGGCAGCGCACGGCTGGACGTTGACACTGCCGAATTTGATCGTCAGCATGAAAAGGAGAACCCATTTATCGAGATATTGGAGAGTAGTGGTGGACTGGACAGTATATAGCTAGGCAGTCACAAATTAAATTGGTCTCGTTCCCAAAAAATTCTCTGCAAAGTAAAAAACACGTGCTGGCCTGCCAACGGCCACCATACACTTCCTGGAAGATTGTACTCGTCTGAGATCTTAAAATACTCGTAGTGGATTGTATCCTATGTCGTGTAGAACATGTAGAGCAGGGCTGCCTTTTGCCTGCTTACAGACTTCTTCACGGTTGCGTCCTTGTTCTCTCTTTTTAAAGCATATTCTTGAACAGTTACCATAGAGTTTAGGAGTAACAATTGAAGTTAGTGATCTAATAGAAGGATTTTGATCCTAGAACTTGTGGCAAATTCAATAGTACCTTAAAGTTAGTGGCCGTCAACCAACTATTCCCTTCCGGACAAAAGCAAGCCATGCATGGCATCAAGCTTTCAGTACTCTCTTATCACATCCTGATCATGTGAGTACAACCTTAATAAGAAATTCGTGACACACATATATCTAAAACAAATATTAAGAATGCAGCGATGTTTGCAGTCATGTTCTATCTAGTGAAGTATCCTAAGGATGTTTGGCCTAGTTTCAGATAGAACTTGCGGAGTTACGTTAAAAGTTGATGATATATGTGGACCGTGCAGCAAGTTTGGAACCTGTTACGCCGGTTTTGACTTATATATTATTGTATTACAGCTTGAATTAATCCCTACCCTATTTTTGCTCCTCACCTCTATAAATTGAAATTTCTTTTCAACCTTATTTAACGTATTAAATAGGCCATAGACTCTTGTATATATATAAGCCATAAGCTTCATTCCTTATCTATTTTATATATAAGCCATAAGCTTCATTCCTTATCTATTATATATATAAGCTGAAACTTGGCCAAACATCTACTGAGCAGTGGAGTACTTAGTAAATCTCAGGTAACATTCTGCCAGATTAATTATTATGGAACTGGCGGGCATAAGATCAATATGAGGGATGATCTAGAGCTTTACATTGTAGCACCAATATATTAGTGAAGCCTATGCACTAAACATCACTGCATAAAGCATATTCCTCGGTGCGGCTCTCAGTGCACATCACGTGCAAGCAATCCATGTATGAAATTTCATTGTACGGAAGTTTTGATTCTAAATACATGTCATTTTACGACTCTAAGATGATTTTTTACTATTTTTTTCTTCTATATCCATTTCCTTAAGTTATTTCTAATATTATTTAAGAAAAATAGAGTAGGACACACCATCTAACAATATAATAAAGATGTGTAATACAGTCTTTGTAGATATACTGGATGAAAATGTAAAAATCTAAAATAACACGTACCGAGTATAAACATTTGGCATGCATCACAAATCATGCCCCAACTTGATTTCGCATTGCACAGACTTCAGTGCCCTCTTGTGGCAGTACCGTCCCTCTCTCCCACGCACACATGCAGGCACAGACACGAGCAGTAATACTTTCTGCGTATCTTTCAGCGCTATATGACGGTACAGAGCAAGACAGACAAATGGAGAGAGAGAGAGAGAGTGACCGAGAAAGTGAAGTGGGGAGCTTGTGGCACTGAATACCACGCGTCCACATCTGTTTGCATGCCCATTATTATCTACAGACACATTTCATCATTTCTATTTGGAGAGGCGAAGAAAGAGAGAGAAGCGAGCGAAGAGAGAGAGAGAAGGGAGGGAGGAGGGAGGGGGTCGTGTACTAGCTCGTGTGTGCGCGTGCTGTTTTGGACTATTAACGCCATTGCTGGGCAGCAACAGTGAGCTTGGAGTTTTGAACTTTTATCTCTAGTGAGTTTTTCTTTGCCCCCTCGGTGCCCACCAGTTTCACTGTCCCCTCAGATTCTTCCACTAAGGTTAATGTTCCCCAATCCCCATACCCGAAGTCCTTCCGAATTACAAGCATTTTACTTAGACCATTATTTCGATCGTGCACTACTCCTACATAGAAACACTGTAACATTTGCCCTTTGTTCACTGCTCCCAGCTTCGTCATAACCCCTGCAAAGTGTGACAAGAAAAAAAAACATAAGATCGAAGTACTACTTGTTCTAGCAAAGATGTCATTTCAGTGACTTAAGAAGTTAGATAAAATACTGCCAAGAGCATCCTTTATCTGTTTCTCCATGCACGGCTGCCGAAATGCTCCTGATCGAACAAAATGTTATTGTAAGAAGATCCAACAGCAAGCAAACAACCGAAAGATTCCATGCACGTCGCAATTAGCGCTAGAGCCTAGAGCTAGTGATCAGTGCTCCCATGACCGCATCTAATTACACTACCATGCGGCACATACACGCCCATTGGTAAAGCAATTAGGAGGAGAGCAAACTGAGAGAGAGAGAGAGAGAGAGAGAGAGAAAATAAAACGATCTTTTGAGCTATAGCTAGTTGATGTCCATCCTGGTATGATGGCTTTTTGGCAGATGATCGTCGGCGTTGAGCTGGTGGTCGTCATTGTCGACCTCGGCGTCGCCGCCTTCGGTAACGACGGACGAGACGTAGCTGGCCACCTCGGAGCTCATGGCGGCCGGCCTTGCCCGGAACTTGTGGCGGCAGCTGTAGCAGGTGATCTGCAGCAGCGTGGCGTCGATCTGGCGCACGGAGTGGTCGCGGAGCGCGTGGGCGCGTCTGAGCTCCACCTGCGCCTGCTGCCGCATGCGCCGGGCGCCCGCCAGCTCCTGCTCGGCCAGCTCCGCCTGCCTCTTCGCCTGCGCCCGCGCCTCGTCCGCCGCCGCCTTCTCGGCCACCGCCAGACGCAGCTGCTCCCGGGCCTCCTCCTTCAGCCTCGTTGCCGCCGCCGCTGCCTCGCTGCTGTCATCGCCTGCGGCGCCGAACCCGATCGACAGCTGCAACCGCATCGCCTCGGCGCCCGGCTGGGGAACAGCGGGCGCATGCAGTGAACCGCAGTACCCAGCGACCGCGGCAGCGGGAACAGCGCCTCCGGCGCAGCAGCTGCCGCGCGGCGGCATGAACTGCAGCTCCAGGTTGTGGGCGCCGTGGCGGTCGCACGGCGACAACGCCTGATCAAACCGGCCGTGGAATGCTGCGATGTTGGCGGCAGCGGCGGCCGTCGGGCTCGCAATTGCCGGGCCGGGCCAGGCCACCGGGCTCACCACGAGTTCGCTGGACGGGCTGGCGCTGGACGCCGTCCGCGACCGCGACGCCTCATGTAGCTGCGGCTGCTGCCGCGGCTGCGACGTGGAAGCAGACGCCATGCCCACTCCACCGCCTCCACCACCACCGCGAACCGGCGAGGACGACGTCTCACCCCGCAGCCGGCTGGCGTTGCACGTGTCCTGGTGCTCTATAAAGCTCTCCACCCTGCACACGGGGACGCATCATGCCATGTTACCACCACTGACCACTTGAGCACACCCCACGCAGAACTCAAAAGTGATGTGGTACTAATCCGCGCGCGCATGCATCTCAGCACAAAGAGATCCAGCTACCAGAGGTGAGAGCGCGCGCCTAGAAATAGAGAACGATGTGTGGATGACACTAAGAAAAGGCTGTACTGAACTGCAATGTATTGTATTGTATGTGGAAACCAAGGTTACGCCTGGTTGCAGGCATTCAATGGCGGCCTGCAAAGGTGAAGGAAGAATCAACCGGAGTAGCTAGCCGGCCGGCAGCCCCAGGACAGCAGAAAGAAATGCGGAAGCAACAAACAACGTATGCAAACATACATGCATACATGCATGCATCCCAGGCCCTCGGGAATTGTGCCTGCCCGTCCCTTGCCGTCTCCCTCCCCTGGATAGGTTTCGGTGTTCTAACTTCTAAGCGCTGCCGGTTCTCGATCGGCACCGCGTTTGCTACAGTATTTCTAGAAGATCTAGATCATTACTTTTTAATTCAACAGAAAATATGTGATTGATTAAGTTGTAGTCCTATTTTAAGATTGTATTGGATCTCTTTTCCCCCTCCCCTTGTGCCAGACAATAAGCTCGTAAAGGTGTTGGCCTACAAAGACAAAGTGACACAGCAAAAATTCTCCCCAAAATCATCACGCCTTTCTGCCCACATTTTGCCAAATCTCGCGGCGGAGAAGTTGTGTATATAAGCTGCCGTGAAACACCATATCTAGCAGTAAAAGAATGGACTAATTTTCATGTGTTAATTATACCACTATAGGATAGGAATGGGATCGATCAGTGCTCTATTTGATGGTCAATTGGTTGGTTAATGGCAGAGACAGACTAGTGGTAGTATTGTATACCGTACCGGGAGAAGACGCGGCCGCAGTCGCAGGTGTGGCCGCGGGTGCCGCAGGTCTTGACGTGGGCCTTGTAGTCGGAGTGCACGGCGTAGGCCTTGGAGCAGCGGGAGCAAGCCCACTGGCGGTGGCCGCTGTGCTTGCGGCGGAAGTGCTTCTTGATGCCGACCAGGTCGCCGAGCGCGTGGGAGGGGTCGTGGTGCAGGCACGTCGGCTCCGGGCACACGAACACCCGCTTCCGAGCCGCCTCGCCGGCCTCCCGCTTCAGCAGCTTCCACGGCACCTTGTGCCGCCTCCGGTGCATCTGCAGGTTCTGGTCGCGCTGGAACCCCTGGTTGCAGATCTCGCACACGTACCGGTCCGACTCCAGCAGCGTCCGCGGCGACAGCGACACCACCTCCGCGTCCGGGTCTGCCGCGCAACCGTCGCCATTGTCACAAGAGACTCACAAGCTAGATGTACATGGAAGAATCGAAAGATTTCCTTTTTTTCCTTACGTAGGTGGCGTAAAAGGATGTGCGCGCGCGTGTGCTCAACTGCACTTACCAGGAGTGCCGGCTGGCCGCCGCTTCTTCTTCGCGGCGGGGCTGGTGGTGGCCGTGGTCGTGGCGATCTGCAGCGATCGGAACGGCTCCGGTGGCACAGCGGCCGCCTCCGGAGGCGGCACGGCCGTCGGCGCGCAAGAACTCAGCATGTTGCCACTGCACACACCTTCACTCCTATCTCTTGATACTAGATCAAAGGCACCCGAACCAAAGGCAAGGATTAAACCTCCCTCCTCACTTCCCCTTTTCTGTTTTCTCAATTTGTGTGTGTTCTTGCTTGTGATCACAAGTCCGGGTGATGGGAATGGATCACTAGAATTGACAAATCTCTATATAAGCGGGAAGCAGGAAGCTAGCTAGCTAGAGGAGGCCGGAGATGTGAAGAATAAACAAAAGTGGGAGATGTGGATACAGCTAGGAATCGAGAGGCCGGAGAAGGAAAAGGTCTTTGGAGTAGTGTTGTTTTTTTTTTTGGCTTTGCTGCTGCACAGACAACACCAAAGGAAGGGGATGGAGTTGGTAGGTGTTTTATTGCGTTCCTGTACTTAATTGGTGGCTTTGCAATTGGTGGCTAACTGGCTATATGGGTATCAGAGTTTTTACTGTCCTTGTGAGGTTCTATCAAATTACTTTTTAAACTCTTGTATACCTCCTGATATCTCTATTATTTACTTTTTTTTTGGTATCTCTTGGTACAAAGTAAAAAGTCTCGTATGGCTCTGGCTGGACTCAAATAAACGGAAAAGGGCTTTCTTGGAGGTGAGAGAGGGTGTAGCTTCTGTACAAATGATGGTGTTCGTCTATCGATGGAAGCTTGTTGATTGTTATAGCTATATCGGTGACCACTACTGTATATACCCACATCATAGACGGTTCACAAAACACATCACAAATGATTTTGTGGACCGTCTGTACCGAAGTGTCTGTGATGACAACGGTTTTGCAACCGTCTATGAAAAAAGTCATCACAGAACCGTCTGTGATGAGGCACTCATTCTAGCCAGTTTGAAACTAGACGGTTTGTGATGCATGCAAGAAACTTGTTCTTATATATAATGCAAGAAGCTAGTTCTTATATATATGTAATAATGCATGTTTCACGGGTTTTTCTGTTCCGAAGTATTCACTGACAACTGAAGCTCAACATTCATTTATCATGATTGATCATCACAGACGATTTATGGATAAAATCGTCTGTGATATTTCCATCATCATAGATGGTTTTATCCACAAACCATCTGTGAAGTTCTCCCTATCATCACAGACGGTTTGTAGATAAAACTGTCTATGATATTTCCCTCATCACAGACGGTTTTATGTACAAACCGTCTGTGAAGTTGTCCCTGTCATTATAGACGGTTTGTAGATAAAACTATATGTGATGAGCCGCCATCACAAACAGTTTTAGCCACAAACCGTCTGCGATATGCTCGATTCTCTTTCTAGACGGTTTTCGTGAAAACAGTCAATGATGACGTGTCTAATATAACCTTTTTTGTAGTAGTGGACAAAAACAACTGCCTAGCCAACAAAAACAAGGAATATGTATTGTTAGAGTAGAGATTTTTAAAAATAGAGAAAGGTAGGGTACTTGCATACCGAAAATATTAACTATTTTGTCTATTTATTACAAATTCCGGTAGCGTAGAAAATATCCTGAACAAGGTAAATCAAGATATTTTTGATGCAATGATGCGGTAATCGTGTTTTGTTGAAGGTGAATAGTGCTGAAAATTTCATGGGTATAATCGAAACCAAAAAAACGTCTAGCATTTGCAAGTAGTGCAGTACAATCGTTTGTCTCTCTTAGCAACAAATTAACACATTCAATTTCAACATGACGAATAATATAATGCTAGGAGTTGAAAGAGACGCGGAATTAATGAAAGTGCTGCAATCTTGCATCTACAATCTATTTCCTACGAAGAAAAGATTGTTTTTGAGTTTCATGTTTGTGATATAATTTGCTATAGATCTTGAATGCAACCATGACTAAACGAGCACATTTAGGTGTTGATCTACAGTAGGACGTTCATGTTATTTTTTGAAAAAAAAATTTGTAAATGTATCTCTATCCTTTACCCCATGCATCCCACTTCCTGTCTTGGAGCAAATCCAATGAGAGTAATTAAGAGGTACTCACTTTATATCATATATCTTACAACATTTTAACTGAAACTGTCAAAATTCAAGATTGGTTCTAAGTTTTGGATCAATCAATTAAACCAGTACACTACTACTTCATACAGTACTACATTTGCCAAAAAGTAACATAAATTGGCACGTTGAAGACACTTGTTTCATACTCCATAACTCAATCGGTGGCGTCATTGACCCTCTCTACAACAGTTGCTGCCTGTCTCTATGGTGTGTGTAGCTGTGCAAGCGCTTGCAGTCCACAGGGCGCTTGCCTGACATCGCTACACGGCGTTGTCATTGGTACTGCTGCTCCCTCGCTCAGGTGGGGTTCTGAACACCAATGGCTCGTGCGTAACGTTCGTACAACGTTAAGGTGCTTATTTCAGATACCTTTTACCATTTTCAGGAGGTAATAAAATTTACGTTAAGATAATATCAAAAAAGTTAGTATTTTATTTTGTTTCATACAGGGCACCTCACGTGTTTAGACCATAGCGGCCCTGCACAAGGCAGAAACATATATAGATAAAGTAGTAATCTGTCCATTCTCAGGTTAATTTTTTTTTTGTCTCTCTGCAGGTTTTGTTTTTCGTGCCTCCTGATTGATCTTTTCCTGGTCTTAAACATATGCTCGTCATGTTTCCCAAAAGGAATATTCCAGGTAGAGGCCTTGCTTAGCGGATGGGAATGATTGGTTTGGACGCTTAATTATTATAAGATCAGTTGATTAGTGTTTAGTTATTTGTTAAATCATTTGGAATACATAAGGTACGTACGTACTATGCATACGCATTGCCGGTTAATTAAGTAGTAGTACCTTGCACCCTGATAGCTAGGTTCCAAATGGGAGGTTTTATTTGCACGCTCGAGCTCGCGCTGGGTTCTTGCTGTACGTAAATACCTGCATTAATTTAGCTCTGTGTTAGCTTAGACAGGACACATGTACAATGTACGTGCTCTTTGGCATTGTAGTTAGCATTCTATTGATGACTAGTTCCTCATTAGATGGACCAGTACTGAGCTTCCTCTTTGATCAAGAGAGAACAAATTATGTATAGTTTGTTTTTATCTTCTGTTAAAACTTTACATATTTCTCCTCCAGGTGCATGAGTTCGAACGCTTGAGGAAACCTAAGACGATAGGCCCGAAAACTTTCGAGAAAAATGCGCAAAAGCTTTGAATTAAGAAGGAGAAAGGAAATACAATGCGGTGCCCGTAAGACAGGCCAGAAATTGACAGAAAAATACAGTCTATAAATCTTCTTTTCGATCTTCTGACTCGCATGCGCATGTAAGCTTGCGTAGTCACATATGCAGCAGTAGTGTACTTCAAGAAGTCGTCAGATTAACAAGATTTTCCAAAGACTCAGTTATTGAGAGGGCCGGAGAATTATGAGATCGGTGGGAGCTACAGACTCGATAGAGTGTCACACAGTGTCACCCGGCCCCCTGCTCTCGTACGATCGATAGAGGATGTATAGCATGTGTATTTCACTTCATTTTGTTATGTCTCATCGTAATCTGAATTCTGAAACCGTGAATACACATGCAGATACAGTTGGCTCGTGTACTGTTGCCATAACATTAGTACATGACAAGCTGCTCATGGTAAATGGGGGAACAAGCTAAAACAGATGGAAAACGCACAAGCAGGATAACTTGTAAATTTAACACTTGATTATCCCTGGTATATGCATGTCAGACTGGTCTGCCTAGAAGTCACCATAGACTGAACATGGTTGTGTTAAAAAAAAAAAAAGAGTTTGACTGCCTTTTCAGACCCTAGCCTTTTTGCTTGACCACATCTGTGCTTGCATGAGGTAGAAGTACTAACAAGTTGAAGGAGGCAACTCTAACAACTGTCTACAACATAATTGGATACAGACCGGTTGGACTGCTGTCTGTAGGTTTGGACGGCATGGGGACAAATGTTGCATTATTAGGCTAAGGAATTTTGTGGGGTTCCCTTGCTTTATAACTGTATCAGGACACGAGTATAGAAGTTTTGGAGAAGATCAATACAAGGAAGAACAAACAAGGAGGGGATCAGGGCATGATCCATCCAGCTGCAAAACATACCCCTTGAGAGTGATCTAATCAATGCCCCTATGGGCCTCAATGATTAATTAAAATGTCAGTTGCAGTAGTTCAACAAGGTTTCAGTAAACTGATAGGACCGTGCCGGCGTATATGGTAGTACTGAATTTCACACACCATCTACCTAAAAGACCAAGCTAGCTACTACTGCAGAACTGGGTGCACTTTTTTTTTACAATCATCCAATACAGCGCAAAATTAATCTTGTACTTTGTATGTATCATTCACAATGCAAGACAACCACAAGAGTCACTTCTGCCTCTACTGATTAGCTAGTCTTAACTGCGTCGATCAATTCCTCTAGACATATCTAAATCCACAGCTCAACAAAAACTGGTCCAGCAAATCGAAGTCAATCGGACTAGATGCATTGGAGCTTTGGTTGTGGGCAAGAAAAACAAAAATTAATGGAGGGTCCCACCTGTAAATTGATGGATCGACCGGACACAACACAAGGGGAGGCCACTGTGCAGTGTGTTTGGTAATGCCAAAAGGAATGTGATGAGTACCCACCCGGGGTAGAAGAGCTAACGCAATTATTCTCCCCAGCTTCTGTTCCACACACGCATAAAGCTCATGCATGACGAGCCTGCTGCCCTTCGCTTCAAACCAAAGGAATCCACTTCGATCGAGCGTATTGGGGTTGCTTTCCTGTTAAATCTCTTTGCAGGGTCGACCTCCATGCGACCATGCGCCATGCATGATTAGATTGACTGCTTTGCATTGCTAGTTTATTTCCTCAGTCAATTGATTACCGGTATGATCGAGGCCGACTGTACTTTGTCTATAATAACACTACTGGTTTAGTTTGTACCAATCTGTACTGCCTCATGCTAGCTTTCTGCTGATTACACTTCATGATCACTTGCCATTAGCTTTAATGAACAGATTTCCAGCATGCAAAGCCATGGGTTAGCTTGTATCTTACACAAGTACTACACGCCTTCTCTACTGAATGTATATATGTATAACTACGCATCCCTGCATCTACAGTCAAGTTAGCTACCTATTGCCCTGCTTCAGATACATCAGTTTATTCAATGTAGTTGAGCTCAACTGTACCATGGATCAGCAGCAGCTGCACATTTGCAAGCTAAGTCCTGTTACCTCTCCATGGGGTGATTCGGAGGCTTAATTTCCTGCAGGCAGTCGATCGATCATGCAATCAGCAGCCATGTCGCCCTGCCCTCGATAAGGTTCGATCAGCTAGCTACTTGCTTGTGAGTTGTCATTTGTGTGTGTATATCGGCATGGGCCTCGCATGTAGCAGCCCTGACAAGATGATCAGCAGCTAGCTGGGCACCATATGTAGCTAGTGCATGCTAATATATTGTCCCGATATATATACGCACTCACGCACGCACGTACAAACTCTTGCAGACGGGAGAGGGGGGCAAAACGTATGGAACACTCATGATCGACTGTTTGATCTGCACGTTTGGTGATAACAGTAGGAGCTTTGGTAGGTCCAATCCTCACATGCATTCCTCCTTGATTCCTCACCAACCGCGGTCTGCAGTGCCATATATAATTCAGCTCTGAAACAGGCGCTAATAGTAGGCACGATTTTGCAGTGCTCGATCGATCAGGATTCTGTACACGCATGTACGTACTCGCAAAGTACACACACAACATATATATATGTTACACATCAATATTGCAATGCATTGTAAGATATACGTACGCATTTTGCGCGTCTAGTTTGGCTAAGCTATAATCTTGGGATCAGGCATGCATATATTGAGTCCCTGGCCCTACCATATGAGCACATGATGGGGAAGTCAATTAGTAATCACTTCAAGAACCTACGAGAAAATGGAATGGTTGGCTTTTGTTACTGCGGGCCAGAGAGGCAGGCAGCTGCCATGGCCCCTGGCCTGATGGCCCTCCTCACCAAAAAAGCGAGTACATACACGAAAAGAAAAGCATCCATGGCTTACTCTCTCATGACTCATGAGCATCTGCTTTGCTTGTTTTTGTTTTGTTTCATATATACATGGTGGTAGGGAGTGTACTTGCAAGCATGTAAGCTGCTGGATCGTCCGGTTGAGTCTAATCTGTTTTGTTTTGTTTAATGTCAAGGGGATGGGGTGGGTTGGGATAATGATGGCCGGGGAGAGCCGGAGGGGATCTGGAACGCATGCATGCCTCTCGCGAGAAAAGGCCAATGCCGCCGGCAATCATCATTGGCATATTCATATCGTTCGCTGCTTGTTTTCGTTCAATCGCCAGCCGCTGCAGGGAGGCTACATGCCCCGTACGTCCTCCCAAGCGCGCGAGAATCTTACAAGTAATCATTCAGTCGCCCCCTCTCCTCTCAAAAATTCAGAAGTGCATGCACACAACTACATGTACAGGACGTTATGCTACTCACTCCCATGAGATTCTCGCTTTAGGCATGGTGGATCCGCTTTGGTCTCCCCCCCATAAAGATTGAGACGCTTTGAGAGGGCTAGCTGGCTAGCCTCAGCTTCGTGGAGACTCGTCAGCGAGAGACATGATGCAGGACAACAGGAGGCACCGAACTGGTTGCAGCAAACTTCAGGATGTACTGTGTCACAGGGCTCTGCCATTTCTTCATGGCATCCATCCTGAGTCCTGACGATGCATGCAGATGCAGTAATATATATATATATATATATATAGGAAAAATATCTTTTACTCCCGGGTGTAGTTACTCCCACTTCTGAAATACCACCTAAACGAACTTGAAATACTCTTTTATCACTTTGACTACACTCATATACTAAATATAAGATATTTCAAGATGAACCACATGAAAAAATTACAAAGAAGTACATAGTTTTTAGCGTATTTTGCAAATGCCTTTATATATAACATAAAAATGAGTATGTCTAAAAAAATGTACATACCACCTCTGAAAAAATATAAATACCACCTAACTAGTCTTATATACTCGTATACTACACGTACATACCCTCCGTTGTACGAGATACTCCCTACATTGCGAGATATGCGATAGGGAGTAATTACTCCCGGGAGTAAAAAGAGGTTTCCTATATATATATATATATAACCTGGAAGAGCTAGTTGATTAATCGGAGTAACTAATTAATCCTTTGGATTTGAAGTTGAGGTGATCAGACGACGATCGATCGAGCTGGAAAGCACCAGACAAATCGAGACATCTTTTGCAAACGGTCTTGCAGGGCCAGCTGCATGCTACGTGCATACCCCCACGATCGAGCAGGGCGTAGCCAGCGGTGGGCTCGCTTAAGGCCGGAGCCTCTCGATCCATCAATTACTGGACTTCAAGTACTTTTTTAGTATCGATATTTAATTTTCGATATAACGACCGTGAATGCACGTGCATTCGGACATTGTTAGAGGAAGAATAAATTTTGCTAGGTGGATAAGTGCTTTATGTATTATGTGGCTTAGTAGGCTGCTTATTAAAGACCTAATTTAGCAATTAGTGACTTCGTTTGCTGCTTGCACAACTAGATACAAACTCTAAACACACACAGAGACTATAGAGCGAGATAGAGAGGGTGTGGCTCAACATCTCTTCTCGCGAGGACATAGCAGCCTACCGAGTCATGGTTGCTTGATGCGCGTTCCGAAGAGTGGATGCCGAGGAGCCAATGAGAACATGGGTGCGCGGTGACGGGCAACCCACTGTGGCGATGACGAGCAAGAAGAAAAGGTATGAAGTGCAGCGTGAGTCAGTAAGTGCCTGATTGGCTTGTGAGATGACCAAAACAGCAATATACAATATGAGTCTCCCTTCTAATTTATGTTTTTTGTCAATTATAACTGTGTAAATGAGTTGTATGAAGACAATAGCTGATTTGTTTGGTTGATTGGTGTTAACTTGTTCATATATTTATAAAAGTTGATAAGCAAATATTGTACAAGTATTTCTCACATAATAAAGTATTATTAGTAACCCTCGAACTGATAAGAATACAACACAAGCTGTTTAATTAATATGTTTATCTCAATTTAGTCTAATCTTTTAGCACACCTGCTATTTTTCAAAGCTTTGCCACTGCCCAAGAGTCCTTATCATTCGCTCAGCTCGCCTCTCGATCGCCTTTGGAAGATGGCATAGGCAAGGTTTCAAAATTTCGGTTTCGGATCACATCTAGAAGGCTGTCAAAATCCAAAATTTCGATGAGATTTTGGAATTTTTGCCGAAATCTGGACAAAATTCAAAATGAAAAATTGAAATCTAGTAAATTTGAAATCAAAATTTCCAAAATTTTGATCATTTTCAATCCACTATCAAATGGTCTCTGAGGCTAAAAAAATTTGGGAAAAAGCATGAGTACTCACTAGGCCACCTAACTCAGTCGGTAAAGTGTGGGCTATAGCTAGGGGTGAAAACGGGATGGGATCCAGGACTAGATTTTACTATCCAACTGGATAAGGGACAGGATCTAGATACTTGAATTTGGATCCGGGATCAGATACGGAGCGGCCAATATCTGGTAAATACAGGACGAAATCTGGATATCCCATTTTTTCTATTCGGATGTCTGGATTTTTTCTATTCGGATTGGATATCCAAATCAAATATTCGGATTATTCCTATTCGGATATCAGCAAAGCCCAGTCCATTTCATCATATTTTTTCTATGGTAGTCCATTTATATTGACAATTAGTTGGTTATAGTTGATCCTAAAGTAGCATATTCTTTTTATGACGTCTATTGAGTTTGATTGATATATAACTTGCTACTATGATCATGTACTCGTATGGTTTAATTCAAGATATATGAATTACTTTATATATGCATATATTATCTGTATATATTTATCCGTTTCTGACCCAAATTTATCACATATCTATCCCTATCTATATTCTGGATAATCCAGATTCGTATCCATATCTAGCTAGCCTATATTCAGGAAAAAAAAATATGAGTTAGGATATAGAAAAAGCAATATCCGTTCATATCCAACTCATTTTCACCCTTAATTGTGCCGTGTGGTCATGGGTTCGAGTCTCATGGTGGGTTTCCTATTCATTATTTTTGCTTGACCTTGGCTTCAGGGCTCCGTCCACTCTACAAGAGCCAACTAAGCTAAAGTCTTTCGCTGAGTTTATTGCACACTTTTTACATGTATTCCTCATAAATAGCGTTGTAATTCTCAGCGAAAAAAATCGGTGCCAACTCCGGTCCAACAACACTAAAAACCGATCCAAAAAATATGAATTTCGGTCAAAATACCTAAAATTTCAGCAAGATTCCTGAAATTACTGTAGCATTTTGAATTTTTTTATTCCAGTAGGATTTGGAATCCTCTCGGCCGATATTGGAAATCTCGGCCATAATTTTTAAAATTTCATCAGGATTTGGAACCTTAGGCATAGATGATTAGTTGTGTGCTCATCACAGTATCTCCTTCATCTGAGCTCATGCATGCAGTTTTCCTAATTCCCCTGAGATTCTCTGTTTGGCCTAGGGAGATCTCCTTTGATCTTCCATAAAGATAGAGATTTCAGAACGCAGCACGGGCTTTAGTTACCAATTCAACGGGACATACATTTGTGTTCTTGACATGGTCTGTACGCCGGTTTCTTGTCCTGGTATTCATCTGCTTGTCCGTACGTACGTGAGTATCTCCATATTTTTTTTCAACTTTTTGTAGAGCTCGAGGCCAGCTGCCAGCATATGTATATAAAAAAATGCTATTTTGTTTAGGTGAACTTTAGTTAAGAAAGGCTATATTTTGTAGAAACAATTTTGTTGATACCACTAAAAATTTGTGTAATGTCAATTTTGTCATTCTTTCTTTGCTCATTTTGTTTAATTTCTCCGCTCTTCCGTTAGTGCATATTTTATTTTTGCCACTCTTTCGTTAGGGCACATTTTATTTTCGCCACTCAGTCAAATTTCCTGTCAAGTCGATGAGTTTGACCGTTAAGAAGTATGCAAAAATATCATAAAAATACCATAAATCATAGAAAAAATGAAAAAAATCAGCAATTATAGAATTTAGGGATACCTTTTGAACAAATTTTTTTATAAAATCTTATTAAAAAACACTAGGAACATTTCTCAAAATTTACATTATGGAAAATGTTTCAATCTTCCTCAACTTGGATAGAACATTGGTAACATTTACCTGATGTAAAACTTTTGCGCAATTTTAAATTTTTGTTCAAATGTGGTTCCTGAAGTTTCTGTATTTTTGTATTCCTTTGATTTTTTTATTATTTTTGCATATTTCTTAACGTTCAATTTGACTTGACAAAAACAAAATAAGTACCGACAAAATAGTGACAAATGAAATAAGCAAATAAAAAAATAGCAAAACCGATATTGCATACATTTTCGGTGATTGGAGATCCTCTATCGTAACGACATAGTACCGTTAGACCATTGCCACGGGACAGGAGATACACGTCAATTTTCGGTGCGACCAATCGTATTTTTTCCCTATTTTGTATGGGACTATCGGTACGTACTTCTCGTTGACTGTTCCATCGCGTAGCATGCATGTCTCCTAGGGCAGGACGCCACAAGACAAAACAAAACTGTCACATATGTGGAGTATGACATGACCACAAGACAAAATTTGTGCACACATCACCTTGCCACATCAGTACTGCAGTATTTCACACGATCATGCTGCTAGGCTGCTAGCTAGCTAGTCCTGCGCTGCATATTTGTCGACCATGCAGGCATGCATGCATGTCCTAGCTTCCGGTAACCAGCAAGCGTAGGCCTCGGTTGCAAGGAGCACGTACGTACGCCTAAGGGAGCAAGCGACGCAGCAACAAGCCTACAAGGCTACAACTCTACAAACAAGACCAAATTTACCTAGCTAGCTTGGCCACTTCACTTGCATTAGGCCATAGACCATAGTGTACCTGCATATGTATGTGATGATTTGATTGTGTTGCGGTGAGGGTTCGAAATTTTATTTTCTATATATATATAGGTGTGAAATATCAGAATTTTGGGTGAAATTTAACCAAAATACAAAAAAAATAATTTTAAATTCAGATTTTTTTAATCGAAATTGCCAAAATCTCAGCAAAATTCAATCGAGTGAAAAATAATCGAAATGATGTTAAAATTTTTGAAAACTTTTGTGGATGATTCTGATATATCACTAATGTTCCCATAAAAATTTCAAATGATGATCTGGTTTGAGGAATTTTTACAAATTATGACAATGCTACTATCTTGATAAAAGGCTGACCGATAAATTTTAACCAAATGAAAAAAAGGTGCAAACCATGTTAGAAAATTTTGAAATTTTTTTGGATGGTTCTGATGCATCAATAACGTTCTCATAAAATTTTTAGATGATGATCAAGCCTAAGAAAATTTCAAAAATTTAGAGAGTGCTACTGAAGGCTAACTGACAAATTTCAATCAAATGAAAAATGGTTCAAACCATGTTCCCATAAAATTTTCAAAAAATGATCAAGCTTGAGGAATTTTTAAAAATTATGACAGTACTACTTTCCTCATAAAAGTCTTATGGTGCTACATGTATTACTTCCATAATTTGATTGAGCAACCAAAACAAGTTTACAATTTTTGAAACTTTTAGAAAATCGTGCTGAGGCAATTATTAAGTTGTCCTAAAAATTATGGATTACGATCGCACTCGAGTGAATTTATAAAATTTTGACATGATTACTGCCTCAGTTATGTTTATTATATTTTTGAATTTTAAATATAACAAATGAAGTTCAATTCTTATGAAAAAATTTTATGTATGCTTAATGTCTTAGTTATGTTCATCCTTTTTTGGAAATTTTAAATATAACAAATGAAGTTCAATTCTTTAAAAAAATTTATATATGATCCTAGACTGCTAAAGATAGTACCATAAATTTTTCAGAGCATGATCAAGCTTGTACAATTTTATAAAAATATAACACTATTTCTGCTATCTTTATAAAACGTCTCAAAAATTAGGCTTTTCAACAAATTTTCATGGAAGATGACATTCTTAAGGGTTATTGACCCAAATCTAGTTGAAATACCCAAGATTTTAGTGAAATTTGTTGAAATTTTAGAAATACTATAGCAATTTCAATTTTTTAATCTAGCTGGGATTTTGAATCTTGTCCCCGATCGAAATCCAAAATCTTGGGTGAAAATTTTGAAATTTCACTGGGATTTTAAACTATGGTTGCGGTTGCACATTGGTCTTGCATGGTCTTTCTTTTGGCTAATATTTTTTTAGCCACATATAGTTGTTGTATTAGACGTAGATGCATTTAAACTTTTAAAATTTAACTATCAATATTTTTAAATATTTAAATTGAATATATGAAAATCATATTCATAGATTTGTCTAGAAAAATGCTTTCATAATATTGTAATTTTATTTAGTTTTAAATATATTATAATAAAAATTAGTAGTCAAAGTTGTATTTTGGGAGACTGTCCAAAACGATAACTACATGTGATCAAAGGGAGTAGCTTAGGTCGATTCAGGGTTAACAAAACCATATCGACCTCGAATTTTGACCCCTCAGTAGTAGCAAAAACAACGAAAAATAGCTCAAAAACTGAATGAATTGAAAAGTCAAACCAATTTGGAATCTAGTCAAATCAGTTAGCAATTTTCACTGTAAATGAATGAAAACTGCTCGAAAATGCTCAAATTTCGAGCGGTATTTCGCAAAACAGCCAAAAACCGAAGACAATTGAAAAAATGTTGTAAAATTTGTAAAAATCCATTAAAGGCCAAAAATAGGAAAATGTAAGAAATATATAGAAAAGGTATGGAAAAACATGAAAAAATTATGGCATGATCTTTCCTAAATATGAAAAATTTTGATACGACATTTGCTATATTTTAGACAATTCCAAGTTGTCAACAAATAATCTTTCATTTCAATACTACTCACATATCAATCCAACAAATGTAAAAGTAAGCATTCACATAACGACATACCAATACCATTCATATATCAATACTATTTACATTTCAATACCTTACATAAATTGCTTGTGTAAATAATTTGCAAGAAATTGTTTATGTCAAATTACATATTATACAATAAAATAAGTATAGAATATAACTAGTAGTTCAGAGTATAACTTCAATAGTAAAGTTTTGGTATTTCATGCATGCATACAAAGAGAAGTAAGTTTTTCAATATTTGATAGCATTAACATATTAAAATATACCACAATAAGATAATTTCTGTGCATACAAATATCGCTACTTGAACAAATAATACCATTTTCGTGTGTCGTCCATTGCTACTAAATATACTTTAACAAATATTGCTACTAAATATAATTGAACAAATATTGGTATTAAATATACTTGACATACTTGAACAAATATTGCTACTAAAAATACTTCTAATTTGTTTTTGGATTTTCTAATTTCTACATTTTAAATGGCTCAAAAATGCCTCCAAACTTCATTTTTTAAACAATATTCACACCAGAGGTCATAAAACAAGTAATACTAATTTTAGGAATTTTTGGATAAATTTTTCTAAATTTTTAATTTTTTTAATTTAAATTTGAACTTGACAGTGCGGTTTTGCTTTTCGTATCGACACGGTACGGTCTGGGTCAGTTTGTACGTAGCATCCATGTCTTTTTTGCATCACGGCATGGAGAGCCGGGGTCGATGCATGGGCTGATGGGCCTACCATAACGTGAAGGGGAAAGCTAGCTAGAGAAGCTGATCAGTGATTACTCGATGGAAAGCGAGACCGACAAGAATGATCTCGTCCAGCCGCAGAATTTTCTTTTCGATGTGCTTGTACGAAGGCAAGGACCACCAAAAAACTATAGAAAAGTTTTTAGTTGGGCTAGAAGCCTAGATCCCTTCAGCCTTTGGCCCTTTTACAGCACACGAAACAGAGGGGGAGCACGATGCAGAACACAAGGCATACAGATCAGGTTCAAATCTTGTGCTAAGCAGCGTGCTTGGAAATTTTATTGGGAAAAATTGACTTCAAATAGCTGCAATGAGATGGTTAGGTCTCCGTCTCATTCCAAGAAAGAGCCAGGGCAAAATTTCCATGTGTCGACATGTGAAACAAGAGGAAAAGCAAAGTAGTAGCATGAGTAATCCGTACTCGCAGTACATGTTATTTATTGGAAACAGCAATACTTATCCATATGACCATACCTACGGTAACCACTGCATGTGATTCGTAGTAGAGTTGTTATTGGTCAATGATACACTACCCATGTACAATTAGGAGAGGGGAAATATGGTTTGTATCAAAGGCAGCTAGCTAACTATTAGATCCAAACATACCCTTAATTCTGTTTTCAGAGATAAAATGACAGATGAAATAACATCCTGAGTTAGTAATGTTGCAATAATACTCTGGTTTGCCAGGCGAGAGGTTTAGAGCCATCGGCATATGTACGAAATTTTACTTTTCCAACCAACATTATATTGTCAATATCATTTACGGCTTGTTGCAAAGATGGAATTCGCCAACACGTATTCACTGGTAGCTCATGCATGTGTGTGGGTAACTGCATTTGCATGTGGGATTTAAGTGTGATTACTCTGATTAAGCTATGGAACGGGGTAGGACCGTAGGAGTATATGGTTTTCTTTTCACTCATGCCTGGATTCTTTTTTTTTTTTATACGTACGTGCTCACAGCTAGAGACCACAGATAAATCAGAAGGAAGTGTGTATATATACGTGGTCGATTTGTTTATTTAATTTCATAAAGATTTTCATCCAGTATGATTTTCTGCGAAATGCTACTGAGCCTCTCGGTACAGGACAGGACAACATTGACGTATTTTAACATCCATTTTCTCGATTCTTGAAAAAGATGCATTAGTTCACCGCTGGACTATCAGCCGTCCAACACGAATGACGTAAGAAAAAAAATCGAAGACAGCCTCTGCCTCGCACCTCCCGTAGCTAGCTCCCAAAAATGTGCAGGCAGCGAGCGCATGCTTGCTGCTGGCAAGTATGTGGCGGCATACGACGTTGTGTCTCGTGAAAACGCCTCCCGGCAAACCTGCCTGACTGCCGGGCCGTATCACACTATGAACTGACCGGTACAAAACGTTATATCGGTTTTGGCTCTTTGAATTGAATGTTTTGGTACCAGTCTACGTTGATATGCTGTTTCTATTTTGAATTTAGTGTACTCATACTTATTTAAAAAATACATATATTTAATTATATGTATATCAAAGTTCACTTATTATTACAAGGGATTGTTTGAACCGCCACAGGAAAATAATTTCAGCTTGATGGAGGCTCATAATCATGATCTAACTCAGGTTACAAATGAGGAAAACGATAATCTTATTGCTCAGTTTACTGAGAAAGGGGTTAGAGAAGCAGTTTTCCAAATGGAACACAATAAATCACCTAGTCTTGATGGATTCCCAGCTGAATTTTATCAAGTTTTCTGGGATATTATAAAAGGGGATCTCATGGCGTTGTTCAATGATTTCTATCATGGGAAATTACCTCTGTATAGTCTCAATTTTGGAATCATTACACTCCTACCAAAAATTAAAGAGGCAACCAAAATACAACAATATCGACCCATTTGTTTGCTCAATGTGAGTTTTAAAATTTTCACGAAAGTGGCTACTAATAGAATTATGGGGGTGGCCAACAAAGTAGTAAAGCCATCACAAACAGCTTTTATGCCTGGGCGCAATATCATGGAAGGTGTAGTGATATTACATGAAACTATTCATGAGCTACAGACTAAAAAGCTTAATGGAGTGGTTTTAAAACTTGATTTTGAAAATGCCTATGATAAGGTGAAGTGGTCTTTTCTTCAACAAACCCTGCGTATGAAGGGATTTAACCAGCAGTGGTGTTCTTGGGTTGGTCATTTTGTTACTGGAGGTAGTGTGGGTATTAAGGTCAATGATGATATTGGACATTACTTCCAAACTAAAAAAGGATTTCAGCAGGGTGATCTCATGTCCCCTATTCTGTTCAACATTGTGGCTGATATGTTGGCTTGTTTGATTAAGAGAGCGAAAGAGGATGGGCAGATTCAAGGAGTTATTCCTCATCTTATTGACGATGGCTTATCAATTTTACAGTATGCTGATGATACTATCCTTTTTATGGATCATGATATAGAACAAGCTAAAAACATGAAGTTATTGCTTTGTGTGTTCGAACAATTATCAGGCCTGAAAATTAATTTTCATAAAAGTAAGATCTTTTACTTTGGTGATGCTAGACAACATGAACAAGAATATACTGAATTGTTTGGCTATGGGATTGGATCCTACCCGTTCAGATACTTAGGTATTCCGATGCATTATCATAAACTTCTGAATACGGACTGGGGGGTCATCGAGGATAGATTTAACAGAAAATTAAGTATGTGGAAGGCCAAACACCTTTCCTCCGGGGGTTGCCTTGTGCTTCTAAATTCTGTCTTAAGTAGTCTTCCTATGTTCATGATGTCTTTCTTTGAAATACCTAAGGGTGTTCTACGTAGGTTGGATTTCTGTCGGTCTAGATTCTTTTGGCAAGGTAATAATGAAAAGCGAAAATACCGCCTTGCTAAGTGGGATATATTGTGTCAACCCAAGGATCAAGGTGGATTGGGTATCATTGACCTTCAGATTAAGAATAAATGTCTCCTAAGTAAATGGTTATTTAAGCTGCTTAATGAGGATGGGCTCTGGCAGAACCTTCTTCAAAATAAATATTTGAATTCCAAATGTTTCTCCCAAGTGCATATTAAGCCTGGGGACTCACAGTTTTAGAAAGGGCTTTTAAAGGTCAAAGAGGATTTCTTGGCATGTGGATCCTTTCGGATCAGAGATGGTTCCCAAACCAGATTTTGGGAGGACAGTTGGGTGGATTCTACACCACTTAAGGTACAATTTTCAAGCTTGTATAATATTGCCCATCACAAAGATACTACTGTGGCAAATGTTATGACTCAGATGCTACCAAATATTACCTTTCGACGATTATTAATAGGTCATAAATTGACATCATGGCTTAATCTAATCGCAAAAATAGCCAATTGTCACCATCGATGGCGGGACACTTTTCACTAGGGTTTACATACAAATGGGCAATTCTCAGACGCCAATGTATGTTCATTTAATGAACCAGGTATTTCGCTCAACAAGAATTCATTTGGAAGTTGAAACTCCCTTTAAAGATTAAAATCTTCCTCTGGTATTTACAATGAGGAGTAATTTTAACAAAGGACAACCTAGCTAAAAGAAATTGGATCGAATCAAACTCGTTGTTTCTGTAATTGTCATGAAACAATTCAGCATTTATTTTTTGATTGCCAATACTCACAAATTATTTGGTGTATTGTTCATATTGCTACGGGTTTATCACCACCTAGGTCTATTTCACATATGCTTTGTCGTTGGTTAACAGGCATTGAGAAGAGTGAAAAAAGCCTGATTCTTGTGGGGGGTGTTGCTCTATTATGGGCTATCTGGTGCACAAGAAATGATTTAACCTTTCAGAAGAAACAATTTTCTTCTTTTATGCGTGCTACATTCAAAGGAACATATTGATGCGGTTTTGGGCATTATTGCAAGATGAGGACAACAGGAGATTCTTCGACGGGCAAGCAAGGCTTTGGAAGTGGTGGCGTTGGACATATTTGCCAAGCATGGATGGATACGCAATTATAGAATTCACTTTTAATTTTCAGTACTATTAGATGATTCACTAAAATAATGTTATACGGCTGTGCCTGTTGTAAAACTCGGTTGTGTGCATTTACAGAGACCGGATTTTAATCCTTTATCTAAAAAATCAAAGTTCACTTATATTATTACTCCAAATCATAGGAGTACTATCAAATATAACATATAGTTCAATAGATCATATTATCAATTCCACTGATATAACTAGTATTAAGCTGGTACGACTGATATCGACATTGCGTTGCATAAGTCTATTTTGTAACCAATTTAGGTGCCTAAAAGGTGTATGACCGTCACACGCTGGTCACTCCAATTTCTTTTTTTTAGATAAAGGAATCAATCCAGCCTCTTCACTCAAGGAGGAATACGGCCAAAGGTACAGAGTCCACAAAGTACAAAAGATTAACTGGCTCTACAGCCACTAAACACAAACCAGAACAAATCGAATCGACTAACAAAACAAGATCCCAAAAGAATACAATGACATGACACTAGGCCTCAATTCTAAGAGTCCTTCTCCAACAGATTTGGCAACAAATGAAAATCGTAGTCTCTAGCGACTGCATCCTTTTAACAAAGATTCCTTCTCTTCCTCTTTAGACAATGGAGACCAACTTCGATCCAATACGCCCCTCAAGATAACCTTGTACAAATGAGTTAATAGAACCTCTATTGAATACCATATCATTCCTATACAACCAAATCGACCAACAAAGGGTCATGCACCTACTAAAATTTGGGACTTAAGCTTATGATTAACACCCTTAAGCCAGAGCCAAACAAAGTAGATACATTGGGAGGAGATTGAATTCAAAAGTAATGAAAAAGGTATTCCAAATAGATCTTGCCAAATGACAATCAAAAACAAATGTTGGATTGTTTCATTAGAATAACAAAAACAACATCTAATACTACATTGCCACCTTCTTTTAGCTAAATTATCCTTGGTTAGGATTACACCGGACTTTAAGTACCAAAGAAAGATCTTAACCTTTAAGGGGATTTTAAGCTTCCAAAAGTCACATCTGCTAGGAATTGAATTTTCCTGAATTAAGGCGTTATACATCGAATGAACCGAGAAGATACCCTTTTTGCCAAGAGCCCATCTAAATTTGTCCCTATCTTGAGAAAACGAAACATTAACAACCTTTGAAACTAGTTCAAACCAATTTGTCAAGACATTTCCCATCAACGACCTACGAAAGGAGATATTAAGCGGGACCAATTCAAATACACTTGTTACTGACATATCTTTCCTTCTAACCAATTTATAGAGATTAGGATACACTTCCATAAGAGTTTTAGTACCAATCCACACATCTTCCCAAAACCTAGCACATCTCCCATCCCCTAAATGAAAAGAGCCCAACTGACAGGAATTGCTCTTTGACACTCATCAAGCCCGACCAAAACCGAGAATCTCCCGCCTTCCTTGATATTTATGTAATAGATTTACTATGCAGATATTTCCTTCTAAGTAATTCTTGCCATAGGCCATCCTCATTTAACAGCTTTAAATAACCACTTAGCAAGTAAACACTGCTCGCAATTCCAAATCTAAGATTCCCAAATTGCCCATACATTTAGGTTTATTGAGTATGCACCATCTTGCCAATCTATATTTCTTCCTATGCTCATCACACCGCCAAAAAACCTTGATCTGTAATAATCTAGTCTTTTAATCACCCTTTAGGAGCTTTAAAAAGATAGCATAAACATCCAGAAACTAGAGAGAACTGAATTAATCAATACCAATCGCTTCCAACAAAAAAAGAAGCTTTCCTTTCCAACTAGCAAGCTTCTTTGAAATCTCTCCTCCACGTAAATCCAATCTTTATTGCTAATTCTTCTATGATGCATTGGGATACCTAAATATCTGAAGGAAGAGTTCCTCTTTGCATCCAAAAGATGAACATATTCTTTTTGAAAGCTTGAGCTTCACCAAAAGGAATATTTCACTCTTATGGAAATTGATCTTAAGACCTCGAAGTTGTTCAAAATATTCAGACAAGCTTTAAATTCAAAGCCTCCTTCAAATTATGTTCCAAAATATAATCGTATCATCCGCATAATCTTGAAGGATAGAAAGACCCCATCCACTAAGTGCGGATGATCCCTCTAAACTGGTTATTATCCTTAGCCCTAGCAATCAAAATGGCAAGCATGTCCGCTACCAGATTGAACAAAAGCGGCGATAAAGGATCCCCTTGTCTCAATCCTTTCATAGTCTGGAAGTAACTCCCAAGATTATCATTAACTTTGACATTCACACTTCCTTTGCTGACAACGCATTCAATCCAATTACACCAAGTCGAAGAGAAACCTTTCATTCTTAGAGATTGCAGGAGAAAATCCCACTTAACCTTGTCATACGCCTTCTCAAAGTCTAATTTAAGTATCACTCTGTTGACACCAAAAACGTGATGTAGGGTTTTTGATCGCAACACACCGCATTTAACGCCGGTTCAGGTTTGCGCGAAGCGCAAGGTCGACTTGACTCATCAATCGACAAGGTAAATCGGAATTCGCAAGGCGGTACCACGTTGGTCGGTCGGCCTAGATCGACGGCTACAAGCCGATAGAACGAAGGGTAGCAACTAGCCGATGAAGGCTAGTCGAAGGGTAAAAGGCGATAAACTCGAGAAGGCGGCGCAAAGAAAAACAGAGCAAATCGCACTGGGTAAATAGGCCACTTCCTCCGAAAAAAGGCGATGCGCAGAAGATCGGAGAAAAGATGAACCAAAGGGGTGTAATGCAACAGATCAATACCGCGATGCGCAACTCGATTGATCAAAGAGTATTACGATGAAAGATTACAAGCTAAATCGGCTACTCCTAATTGACGGAAAGTAAATAAAGTAGATGCGTGTTTGTGGGTTGGCTCTGGCGCCCTTTCTCCTTGCCTCTGGATGTTCTTATATAGCCTATAGCCGACTGAGTCCCGATAGAATACGTTGACAATTAGTATCCATATCGGCCTCTCCTTTCCATGTTGGTCTCTTCCTTCCAAAGTCGATGAGCAAGATCCATGTCGGTCTCTTCCTTCCAAATTTGATGAGCAAGATCCATATCGGCCACCTCTCCTTTCCATGTAAAGCCCGATCGTATCCTTCTCAATCTCCTAACATGCCCGTATCGGACTCGATTTCCTTGAGATTGAGGCCTTCCAATCCGACATCGACGGCTTGCTCTAACCGATTTATCCCTTACCAAAACCGGTCTCTATGACATTAGTCATGCCAAATTTGGGTGCAAACATATGCCCCCCATTTTTGGGAGATAACTTGTTATCTTCCAAAAATTTCTATCATCGGCTTGTACTTCATCGGCTTTTGGACATTAAGCAGCCGATACACACTCACCTTCCTCATGTGGCCAATTCACGCCTAGATGAATACCTCTTTCATCTCTCGAGTCCTTACAATCAAGTTGCTCGCGTTGGATCGGCTTAAGTTCTTCGTCCATAGGTTCCTTTCCTTTGCCCGAGCAAAGGACCATGTTGATCAAAAATGGTTGACATCCTCTTTCATGGTCGGCCCTTCTATTTAATTGCAATCGACCACCCTCTATAGCCGATTGTATCTCATCTTTGTTATCCTCAAATTCCTCTCTGTCCGTCATTATTAGATAAACAATTTTCTTGAGCCGATACTCGTGTAGGAGGTGACTCAAATCGCTGAATTCTTGCCCGCCAAATTTTTCTTTAAGCGGAGGAATCAACCCTTCAAACGCGAGATCGGCTAGTTGATTATCGGCAATATTACACCAAAACACCGATTCCTAACTTTTCTGAATCTCTTAATGTACTCAATTGCCAATTCTCCGGATTGTTTGACCGAGCTCAAATCGGCGATTCTCGAGCTCTTGGCTTCAAAGGAAGAAGTATTCATGAAATCGACTTCTAAATCGCTCCGAAGGGACCGAATTTGGAGGAAGATTTATGAACCATGTGAAAGCAATTCGCACAATGATAATGAAAACAATCTAATCCTTAGCCCATCGATCGGGCAGCTTTCACCGCATTGGGCAATAAATCGTCCGATGTGTTCTAAAGTAGTAATGTAATCGCCCCCGAGAATTTGGCAAAGTCCGGGACTCAGAATTGCGTGGATAGGCCATGTGATCAATGTAACTGGTACGGCTTTGGTGAGCGAATCGTCCCTACCCTTGGTTGCATGCCAACCGGTCTCTCAATACAATCGAGATTCGGTCGACCAGGCTGACATCCTGCCTCGAAAGTGCCAACTCGGGTTGCCGACAGGCCTTTGGCCATAAAAAAGATCTCGCCCTCCGAAAAGCTAGCTCAGATTGCCGATTAGGCCTTTGGCCATAAAAAGATCTCGCCCCGAAAAGTGCCGGCTCGGTTGCCGATTGGGTATCACCCGTGATTGTTGTGGCGCTTGATCACGCCCATCTACCGTAGGTGCAGTGGCTCGCACGGGTGCAAAGGGTTCCGTAGGCAACCACTCTACGTGAGTCGCCTGATTCACTGGCCGAATCGGCTCGCACATGTGCTCGCTCTACCGGTAGTCGATTGGGTATAGGCACCAGCGATACCGAAGGCATAGCGTAGCCGACGTGGCCGAGCTTTGCAACGCTTCAGATATGCATAGCAATCGAGTGAATCCATCGGATTGTTTCAAAGACCGTGGGTTGAGTCGGCATTTCGTGAATTGTTGATGCCGACTTAATCGCCACGTTAGTTGGCGCCTCACAGAGGCGTGGATACGCCGGAAATTGTTGCGATAGTTCTAACAGCACTTCCGACGTGGCCACCTCTTGAGCGATTGTCTTAACGCTGTTTTCTATCATCGCCCCAAAGTTGTGACCAAGGCCGATGATTGGTTGATCAGCGATGATGTACCGATCGCTCAATCATAGAAGATAACTTCGCCCGAGCCGGCATGTATCGACTTACCCGATCGGTTGGTTTATTGGTAGCGCCGATAGGGTTGAGCGTCGGAGAGTCAGTTTTTGGATAACCCTCTTTGGGTTTTTGGTAACAGTTCAGCATCATCTCCTCGAAAGCGCTTTTTATTTCTTCGATCTCTTGTCGCCGCTCAGAGTCAAGTCCTCCATTGTGGCGGTGATGATCGCCTCGTGTTGACGCTACCGAGTGATGGACTTGTTTATGCTTCATCCCGTAGATTGGTTCTTTGGTCCCACCGGCGCGCAAAATATGTTGACACCAAAACGTGATGTAGGGTTTTGATCGCAACACACCGCATTTAACGCCGGTTCAGTTTGCGCGAGCGCGTTGGCCGACTTGACCATGGCAATCGACAAGGTAAATCAGAATTGCAAGGCCGGTACCACGTTGTCTGGTCGGTTTAGATCGACGGCTACAAGTCGATAGAACGAGGGTAGCAACTAGCCGATGAAGGCTAATTGGAAGGGTAAAAGGCGATAAACTCGAGAAGGCGGCGCGCAAGAAAAAACAGAGCAAATCGGACTGGGTAATAGGCCACTTCCTCCCGAAAAAGGTGATGCGCAAGAAGATCGGAGAAAAAGATGAACCAAAGGGGTGTAATGCAACAGAGATCAATACCGGCGATCGCAACTCGATTGATCAAAGAGTATTACGATGAAAGATTACAAGCTAAATCGGCTACTCCTAATTGATGGAAAGTAAATAAAGTAGATGCGTGTTTGTGGGTTGGCTCGAGCGCCCTTTCTCCTTGCCTCTGGATGTTCTTATATAGCCTATAGCCGCACTGAGTCCCGATAGAATACGCTGACAATTAGTATCCATATCGGCCTCTCCTTTCCATGTTGGTCTCTTCCTTCCAAAGTCGATGAGCAAGATCCATGCTCGGTTCTTCCTTCCAAATTTGATGAGTAGTATCCATATCGGTCACCTCTCCTTTCCATGTAAAGCCCAATCGTATCCTTCTCAATCTCCTAACATGCCCGTATCGGACTCGATTTCCTTGAGATTGAGGCCTTCCAATCCGACATCGTATCGGCTTGCTCTAACCGATTTATCCCTTACCAAAACCGGTCTCTATGACATTAGTCATGCCAAATTTGGGTGCAAACACACTCCATTGAGCTTTTTCTTTTTTAACTCATGCAACGTTTCATGTAAGATGACAACTCCCTCCATTATGTTTTTGCCCGACATAAAGGTAGTTTGCGAAGGACTCACAATCTTTTGTGCAACTGAAGCCACTCTATTAGCCACAACCTTAGAAAAAATCTTGAAACTCACATTTAGAAGACAGATTGGTCTAAACTGCTGAATTTGCTTAACCTCTTTTAGCTTTGGCAACAATGTAATTGTTCCGAAATTTAAGCTAAAAAGAGACAGGTTACATTTGTGAAAATCATGAAACATAGCCATTAGATTATCTTTAATGAGCCCCCAAAACTCCTGATAAAATTCAGCAGGGAAACCATCTGGCTCAGGAGCCTTATTATGCTTCATCTGAAATATCGAATCTTTAACTTCTTTATAAGTAAATTGAGCTGTAAGAATATCATTTTCCTCATCAGACACCTGGGGGATATCCACTCTTTGAGATTCGATCATAGAGAAATTACTTCTTCCTGACGAACCAAACAATGTTTTTTTTAAAGAACGGTAGAAGTTCTGCCATATATTAAGGTGGGTAACAAAGGTACACTAGTTGGATTTTTTTTACAACAGATACTAAGCATGACACGAAACAAAGGTACACGCGCCGGTCGCTCCAATTTCCAACCCGATCAACTGCTGCTGCGCACGGCACGGGGGAGCAAGGCCGTACGTGCAGATTTACCCGACCGGGGAGCAGGCGGGCACGCTGGCCGCGGGTGCAGCCGCGCGTACGCTGCCGCACGCGACCCGGCTACGTACCTTCCCATCCACAGCCCCGCGCATCGGCCACCGCGCGAGGCGAGTGCGTCCACTGGCGCGCGTGCTGTGTGCCGCTGATTCGATCGTTTCTAGGCACTGTGTGCCGGCCGGCCCTGCAGCCGTGCGGTGGACCGAGCCGAGCGCCGTCGCGAGCCGCGCCGCTCGTAGCGCGGACGGGCATGGCGTGCATGAGACGTGACGACCGACCAACCGGCCGCCCGGCCGATCGATTGGTTTACAGTGTGCCGTGCCGTGCCTCGTGGGTGTCGGGTTTGCATCTGGGTACATATGGCCATCTAGGCAGAGGACTGTGCTACGCTGCTGCGCCGATATAATCATCTATAAGGACAGAAAGGTTGAAATAAAGCTGGCGTTAGTCCGGTAATTAGTAGCTGTGGTAACTATAGAAGTATAGGAGCTTTTAGTTAAAACATGGCGTGAAGACATCCAAGAATAAAGATATGCTTGGTAATAACGTATTGATACATTCAGAAGCCTCGGTAATAACAGACGTAAAGATTGAGCATTCTATTCTCATTCTCTTCTGTTTATGACATTTTCGATAAACAGTTCCAAAATGTTATAACATTTTCGATTGACATTACCAAGAAGTTACATTTAAGTAGAACTAAACCATATTAATTGCGAATGGAATTGGCCACTCTTAAATAGTGTACCAAAAACGAGCATTGATTAGCAGTTGATTACGTCAATCTAAAAGAATCTGAACCTAACAATTAGCAAATATTCAAAACTGACACCTCCATGCATCCTTGGCTTCAAATCATATGAATATTCAAAACAAAGAGCAATTTAAAGCAAAAATCCTCAGCATGGATTTACTGGTCGTGCCTGAGTATTGCAATTTCAGCATTATTTCCTGTTCTTCTGATTGTAGACCAACGCATATTTTGTCTTCTAAGTTTTCACCAAAATCTGCACAGGCGAATGCATTCAAAGCCAATATCTCTATCAGGAAGTTATCTTTTCCATAGAACATTTCCAAGTGCAAATACATATGTTTAAAACACTAAATTTGCATTTTTTAAAAGGATACTGTTTAGGCGCTTGAACATAAGAAAAAACAGAGCAGGCCTAGTGGATAAATAAAAAAGCTTAACAAAAAATTATGTTCCCAATATTGTGTACAACATCTGAGATTTCCTTGTAGTGCCCTTTATGACATGTATCTAAGTACCTAGGTTAATCATGGACTCTTGATAGAGCAAATAGCGATGAAGTTCTGATAACTTTAATCGGATAAAACGGAAAGCATACTTTTCAAAGAAAAGATGAAGACACAGTATAATTTTTTCCCAGCAAAAGTTATCCTGTGGTGTAATTTCAGTTCATCCCAAAAGTATCCCCTGGATGAGCAATACGGAGAGTTATTTTGGACTTAACCGTAACATATTGATATGCATATACTGCACTAAAATGCCAATTATGCAACACATGATTTATCAACAACATAAGACCGAAGAGTTTCATTATTGGACTCACGGTATGGCTTAGCATGTACTATCAACACTGGTATGCCAAACCAAGGGACATTCCAATGTAGCAAAGATATTGAATATATGATACTAAGTAAATGTATCTTAATTTTTCTCTAAAATGTCCAACATTTTGTCTATCAGTTGTACACATAGCAGTAGCTCAGAAAGGAACCGAAAACCTAAAAGTAGTGGATTATTAATTAAATATCTAAGTTGGGACCAGGGAAAACCCAATGTGATGATCATGAAGGTACATTTTCTAGGACCTAGAAACTACAACTGGCTTTGATTTCTCAACGCGAAAATACATGACAAGAGGAACTATGCCACCAACCACCAAATGAAGAAATACGTTACAAATTTAGACCTAAACATGTGAAAGAACTTGTGCTCATAAAGAATAGATACCTTACGTGTACATAGTTCGCACGAAACAAATGATGCCTCTCTAGTTCTACATTTAGTCACAAAAAACGGTTCTAAAATCGAGAGTATTAGAAAAGCTTTTACCCTTATATGGAAATTTAGCCTAAAAAATTTTTGTTTCAAAAAATTGTTGGATTATCCCGTAGATAATTTCCTTCAAATAATATCATCATAAGGTATGGATTGTTTGACACCAAATTGTAAATCTATAATCATTACCCTCTCGTGACGAAAGCTATTCATGGCCATAATAGCCATCTTGATGGCATAGCCAAACAATAATCTCTTTCATAGTAAATATTGAAGGATCGGGCTGTAGAAGTTGACACGATTGAGATGACTCTGTTCACGTTGAAAAGAAGAGCTTGGCAGGTATATTCTAGTGACATAGCAAATGGTAAGTGTGTCACATGGAAAGACGGCGCAACATAAGTGAGAATCCATCCTAAGCCTATGCTTATAATCAACATCTATTCCCTTGATCCATACATATCTGCTCTGCTGTAACATCCTGAAAAGTAAAGTAGTATAAAAATAAATATTTTAAATTTGAATATAATTATTTCTGAGTTTTCTTAGCGTATTGATTTTTATTTGGATTTCTCGGGATTTATTCTTTGTATGAAAAATCCAACAAATGAAATTAAAGAATGGATAATGGTAAAAAGGCAAAAATGTAAAAAGTAAAAATTTAGAAAAATTGCCATGAGAACTCTGATAATTCAATTAAACCATTTTAGCCAGCAATTGAAATTTTACACATAGAATAATGAAGAGACAAAATGAAAAGACAACTTTTAAATCAAAACAAGGCAATGTCAGAATTTTTATAAAATAATGGAACCATATTTTGAGTTGAAAATTTTACAGAAGCATTATGAGACCAAATACTTTTGAAAAAAAAATTCAAAAATAAGAGACTCCAATTGATCTCAAAGGAAAATCAAAATCCGAAACAAGAAATTAGGAGCGATCCATCGTTGTCGAATATTATCAATTTTTCAGTAATCCATTTTAACCTCAGAATTTTACCAGGCATCAAAATCTGTTCAAAGACCATGGTCAAAAAGTTGGATATTTTCTACTCAAACTTGATAACCCAATAAATTCATGTACTCATCTCCATTCACTAACCGGTGGACCTAGGCCCCACTCGTCAACCTCGTTTTCTCCCTGTTCTTGTGATCGAACGAAGCTTTCCCGTAGAGCAGATCAATGCCAGAGCAAGCCCAAGTCTCATACTTCAGGATATCACGCCAGCCCTCAACCAAATGCATTGCACCTTGGGAATCACCAGAGATAGTGCTCCACTTTCCCCTCTACTCCTTCTCCCTCCTCCTCAACCAGCGCAAGAACTCCCTGCCATTTTCGCCATTTCCAGAAGCCCTCTGGAGCTCCAAGCCACTCGCAAATCTTGTGAATCAGCCAGCCATTTCCAAATCCCCTTTAGCTGGAGCATCACCACACTCTACTGAGCTAAAGCCCCCAACAATATTTGTGTTCTTCCATGCGGAATCAAGCTGCTGCCGTGCGCCCCTTCTTCCCCATGTCCGGCCAACGGTGGCAGCTCAATGCAGTAACTCTCCGACCGAACCAACCCCAAAAATGGATTCACCTCAACACCTAGATGCTTAATCCTCAACCCATTTAAGTTCCCCATCATCGCTTTGCCATCACCACCGTCGCCATGGCCAAAGATGCGGCTTGGTGGCGCATCGCCGAGGTGTCTTCGCCAAATTGGTTACTCTATCATGTGCGCCTCGAGATGAATCTCCCATGCTGTCGCTGTCACGGAGCTTCACCGGCCAGCCCTAGCCGCCTGCTCTCTTCTCTCTCTGGCCGGGACCTTCTTCACCAGTCTCCTGTCAAGGGTAAAAGGCGCCTCTCCACTTAGAAAACGTATTCTCATTTCTATTGTTGGTTTATAAAACCGATTAATGATTAAACCTCATTATCTTGTGCATCTTTAATCCCATTTCAAGAAAAACAACTTTATATATATATATATATATATATATGTGTGTGTGTGTGTGTGTGTGTGTGTGTGTGTGTGTGTGTGTGTGTAAATCAGTTAGATCCTAAATATACAAATGTATTTAATTTTTGAACTTTATAAATATTATTGGAATAACATGTTGTTAATAACCTTAATATAGTCCTTATAATAAATCTGTGAACAATAAGTCAAGAAATAATAATATAAATTTTTATATGATGCTAAGATCAGGATGAATTCAAATATACAAAAATACTTAATTCTTGAGTCACAAAACAATTAGCAAAATCAAATTTAGGAATAAACATTATTATGGATGTTGTTGTATTCAAAGAAATGTAATTCCAAAAATTATTAAATTAATTTATATGTGTCCTGGAATCATAATAAACTCAAACATGTAAAGATGCTCAATTGTTGAATTAAGTTTATATTGTTTGCCTTGCCATCTTTAATTAACCATGTTATGGCCAAAAGCAAAATAATGCAAAATCAACTTTAAAACACTTCTAGGATGGCATTCTGCTAATACCTTAAAAATCATTCAAGAATCATGTATAGTGTAGTTGGAAATCAAATTTGAATCTTGGCCGATTTATTGTTGCAAATATGATCATTTAGGCTATTTCAGCGATAGATAAAATAACTCGTTTAAATACCGAAATCAGTAAAATCGATTTAGAAACGCTGTACAAAGTTTATACTACCCTATTCTATAAAAAGAATCTTATTTCATCAAGATTTACATATTAATCTTATTAGTTCAAAACCCTTAAGTGTTAACCCCGCACTTCATATTCTTGCCGATTTCGTACGCGTAAACTTTACAATGCCACTTAAGCCTTTTCAACAATGAATACAATGTTGCGTCTAAATGCAAAATAGTAAGATAATAGCTCATCAACATTCTATGGTATTTATACCATTAGAGTATGTGAAAACATTTCATTTATCATCTTCTTCGCATATAAAACTTATCGTCGCAAATACCTTAAATGACCACAATCTGCACCGAAACCATAGTGCTTAAGCATTTTCGACAGCTTGTAGGATAGCACGTCTAGATGAGAATATTATGAGGGATAGTGCGAAATGATATATAGGATATGTACTACTATATTCTAAGAAAATATTTTATTTACAAGTTGTTCTTCAGTTAGTTTTCACTAATACAATAACCTTAAGTGATAATTGTTCACTACGCGTTTTCAATTCGATTTCTTGTAATGTTAACCTTGATACCATATTGGCTTTTTCAACAGTAAATATAATGTATCAGCCAAAGCCTAAAATTTATGGAATTAGCTTAGGATTGTTATACAAAGTATAAATCGTCTTATTATGAATAAATAACCATATTTCATCATGTTTTGCATACAAATCCTAATAGCCAAATAACCTTAAGTATTACGTTTTCTGAACTTTATAATGTAAATCGGTAAGAATGAAGAAGTCTGTTATTAGATGTTTGAATCACCGAAATCTTCCTAAAAGCCTTGAATGTGTAACTAATAACCTATCTTAGGGGATCTAGCCTATAGGATATGCTTTTTCATGCGAAGTTAATTAATGGATTAAATGCTAATCATTCATATCATTCAACAAAGTGACTAATGAACTAACTTTCCCGAATCTAAATAATTTTTGCATCTTGTATTTGAAGTTATAATTATAAAATTCATAAAACAAGGATAGTTGATCCATAAAGGCAGTCACGCGTTATTCTTTCTGCAAGATGTTAGCTTCTTGCGCGCTTAATCAACTAAAACACGTAATATGAAATAACTTAATCCAACTCTTGGTTGTTCCTATTTTCTGCAATGATTCTTTATTTGGATTTTATGTCTATCTTCTTTTGCCCCTTATTGAAGTTAGTTATTTGCTTTATTTCCGTTGATCGACGCGTAGAACTCGACGCCTCTAATTTCGTCATCGCCTTCATCAGCCGCACCCTCTTCTTCGTCGTAAATGACAGATAAGCAAGGCAAGCACCCTTCCTTTGATCATGTTGATCCCAGTATTTAAATTCATTGTTTTACTAAACCAATTTATGCATGCGTTTACTTTATGTAAATTGCTACTTTGTGGGTTTGGTAGTTATACCTGTTGCCTCATTATCCTTCTTTGATAATTATGGACATGTGAACCTTGATAACCGTAGATTGAGGATAGGCACTACTTAATGTCATCATGGGTATATGCGTTCATATTATTCATGCTTAGCCATGCTTTAGAATCAGTGATGTAAATGATCAGATTAAAATTGTTTCCTGGAAAACATTGGAAATGGCACTGTTGGTTGCTAGTATTTTGATTAAAAACTCAAAATAAAACTATGGATTTGATGCGGGCGATTATTGGCAATAGCCGGATGTGCGAATGGAATTGCACGTAGTGTAGGGTGAAGTATTGCCCGTGTCGGATTAAGGACCGAACATCGTGTTGTATGATCCAAGAAAATCCGTACAAACCACAAGTGCTAGGATGGGGCAGCCTTAAACCGATTAAGTTATCTAGTTTAACTTTGCATTTTGGAAGGCCGAAGTAGTGCGGGCTCTCCTTTTTAAGGTTTGCTCGACGGGGTGCCCACACCGAGGTGTTGGGAGTCACACTTGCCAACACAACGGTGTACGCCATACTTGGGAAGTTCCAACATTTCTATGCTCTGAGTTCTTCTATCATAGTATGGGCTCAACGTCCCGTCGCTGGTGCAAAGTTAACCTAGGTAATGTAAAGGTTTTCGTCATGAACATTCTGGCCACCGCGCTTACGCTTGGATGTGAAGCGTGTGGTAAAAAGAAAAGGTCATGTCTTGTGGGTACAGTTGTACACCTCTGCAGAGTTTAAATCTAATTGATTAGCCGTACCCGCGGTCATGGGTGTCTTGGCGAACTTGCACGAGTTAGATGTTTTATTATTTTCAAAAGGGTTGGTTCCATTTGTTTTGCAATTGTGCTTTATGTTGAAGGGCTGACTTTGATGGATTTCAGGAATTGAATGATTCGTCGCTCACGTCATGGAGGACTGTGAGTGTTATTATGCTTTACTTATTTATTATCAATCAATCTTGCTCTTAAAAATTCCATTTGCAAATAACTTGATTTACAAATTAAATTTCGCTTTATGCAAAATAACTGTAGAAGCCTTTCCTTTGAAATGGCCTGCATGTATTATAGGTTTTGCTCAAGTCTTGTGGAGTACGAAAGTACTCACTCTTGCTTATCCGTTGTTTTTAGATGGTTTAGAAAGCGAAGCTTCGAAGGTTCATTTCATCGCAGGTTGCGGGTTCTTCTTCGACGTGTTCTATCTGGAGTTTATGCCTCGTCAGTTGCCTGCGGGTTCGGTTGGGCACACTACGAGATTTTGCTTCTTTCTTGGCTATTCTCGAGTTGTAATAATTCTTTGTATTTATTCGTTTCCGCTTAATTAATATGTTGTATGGTTGTGATTCCAAATGTTGAAATGTGCGTGCTAGCTACTGATCCAGGGACTAGTACTGCGAACACATTAGATTTTCATTTTGCATTCTGTGCTAAAATGGGGGTCGTTACATCTGCTATGTTGATGTTGTAACATTTTCAATCAATAATAGTTACCCACTGCATTAATTGAGTAGTCTTTGCTAATGTATAGAAAAAAAATCATGCTAGGAAAGCAATGAGGTCGCAAGTATTAATAAGCGAATCTCATATTTGTGTCGATGCCTCTCATCTACGTACATAATTGACATTGCCAAACCTAAATAGTAAAATATTAGCGTTAGAAGCCGACATGTCTTTACTAAGAATTTTAATGAAAATTATGAGTTATGGAGAAGGGGCTATGTGCACCCACAATTTAGCAGACATGTAATAAATAGTCTTGAAGAATGTCATTGTTGATCCTAGGAGCATTGTGCCACCCATATGTGATCAAATTTAGTGTTGTTCACATCAGAGAGATTCATGGCATGCTGAGCAAACTCTATGATAAGCGATCTGGCGCCAATGTGGTAAACCATGTGAACATTGTACCTGACAAAGATAATGGAAACAACTGAAATTGTAATCCATCAATATTGCCAGATTTTCCACATTGTGCCACAAATTGGCCTATATGCTCAAGACATTATTTTGAACTATCCCCCACAAGTTTAATAAAATCAGAAATTTTGAAACCATGTGGAACTAGAAAGTGTATATATAGTTAGTATACGACTTACAATAAATTAGAGTCTATCTTCTGGGATCCAAGCCCAATCTTTCTTCGCAATCTTAATGAGTTGATCAATCCTCTATCTTAATTGGGTTCTAGATCAACTTGATGATGTTATACCTGTTGACGGTTGGCTTATTCTAGAATATGATATTCTTGCTATTGACTAGAAATTGATGAGCTGGTTATGATTGAAGAAGTGGTTGTTGACGAATCGTCAGCTGTCCCACTAGGCTTAGGTGATACTCATTGATACTCTATCCCTCAGGCCAAATCCTGTTAACTTTATCATTGCTGGTTGAAGAGTCACACGAGGCGACTTGATCGGCTGATGAAGCTACTAGAGTTATTGCTATTTGATTAGACAAATCCCCAATTAGCAATTACGGACACTGATTTCCTATGGCAAGTGATGCGATAAATTTGCATTGGTTGACGGAGTAGCTTGAGTTTTGGCCAAAGCTCCATCAGTATGTTTGTATATTTCTTTGATAGTCGGGCGTGTTAGTGCTATCAACGGTATGGTCATGAAGCCTGATGTAGATTGGATGTAGAAGCTACTAACTATTCTTGATGGGATTATCACAAAATCTGACGTATTGGGAGAAAATGCAGGGTATTTGGTAATTCTAGAATCAACATAAAAAACATTTCTGACAAAGTTGCGAGTTCCTGAATTAGACATTTCATGAAAGCATAAAAGAAATTATTAAAGATACGAACAATGAAGAGTTGTTGAAGAGCCTAATGCACAGATTGATTGACAAGATCACTAAGCTCGTTTTTGGTAACTTGATATATGCTCGGTGAACTCGTCGGAGTTGATTTTGGAATCACTAGATTCTGTGAAGTTGGTGGAATCATTGAATGACAGTCGATATCAGATCCTCTGCACTAGGGTGAGCTTCCTCATGAGGAACGATTTGACCATCATGCTTCTTGATAAAACAATGCCAAAATCTTCTCGTCAATTTCTCCATATCTAAGTAAACTTTGCTTGCGCTTCATCAGAAAGTTCTCCAATCTCCGAAATAATCAAATTTTCTTCGGATACATTGAAATTATATATACAATGCCTTTCAGAAGCCATGAATCTTCATTAAGCTTTGGTGACATCTTGATCATGATTAAACAATTTGGGTCCCACTAGGCATGCTAAGAGTGTGTTGCTACCATAAAATTCCCGACATCAGCATTGTGTCCCTATGACGGTGCTTTCTAACAGCGTATGTGACATGCCCATCTAATTTTCCAGCAAGCCGGCAAAGTCAGTGATAGGCAAATCTAAAAAAAGTCAATCATGGACAAGATGTTGATGTGAATCAATAATGAATAGGAATAAAATCTCGAAATAGAAGATGTGTGTAACTCACATATTGATCAATATGCCGATGCGAAGCATTATTGATCGAAGTCGAATTATGAATGTAAGATTCTACTAGTTACATCCTACTCCTAAGTACAGGTAAAGAAGATGCAAAAAAGTAGTAAAGGTTGGTGTATATATATTTTTCTACCAACTGGTACATGGTATTTATATTTTAAAACAGTTGACTTTATTTTGGATTGTACCTCTTTTTGTCTCTTGCTTAATCTTTTCTTGGATAGTGTCCCTATTCGTCTTCAAATCTTCTCATCTCCAATCTCCTACTAACGATTTCATTTCTTACATCTACCTTTCCTTAGTCGACATCTTCTGAAGGCTTCTTAGGATGGCCGGTCCCGACATTTCACGACTATAGAGAAGGCTATTACAGACGGTTCAAAAACATCATCGTCTGTAAGCATATGTTAGTGATAATATGACACATATCACAGATGATTTCCCTATTGACTATGAAAGCACATATTATAGAGGGTTTTTAAATAGAATCATCTGTGATATGTATTGATCACAGACGGTTTTTAAATAGAACCGTCTGTGATACGAGTTGATCACAGACGACTTTTAAATAGAATCGTCTGTGATATGTTTTTTCTCTAACTCTCTTGGCAGAACTTCTATTTTCTGGGATTGGGTAACTCCCATGAAGACCACCGTACCCTAGCGGCCAATCGGCGGCTGACTATACTTACCCTTGGACAGTGTCCCCAAGAAAGACCTTCGGGTAGATCAACCTATGGGTCTGCCCCGACCACGACCAAGCTCGTCCCCGAGCATGTGCCTCTGTTTCCCGAGCGTTTCTGCTCGGAGGGGGCAACGAACGACCAAGGCTAAAGGAAGATCTCAGGCATGATCGGCAGGTCGGGCACAGCCCACGAAGACAACATGGCATTAATCACCCGGCGGCTCGAAGAACCATACGACCACGTTCTAAGCCCACTACGCCCACGTCACGGCATAGCGAAAAGCAAGAGCAGCAGTTACACCCACATCCGGACACAGTAGCGGTATGTCATTCTGTAATAAATGATGTAAGACTGTAATCATCTATAAATACCCCGTTGTATGTAATATTGAAGGGGAGAGTGAGTCAGTCTTTGCATAAGTTAGAAAAAGGCGACAATCCTTTAGAGAAGAGACTGTAAAAAGACAAACACCCAAGCGTGTCTGTAAGAAGTGGAGAGAAGAGAGAAAGCTTGACACCACCGAGCAAGCACTCTGTAAATCATCCTTTGAAGTAGTGAAGTCACTGGACGTAGGGTCGTTATCTCCCCCGCGAGAGGCCCGAACCAGGATAAAAAGACTCTTGTCTGTTGTCTCATTCCCAACCATCCGATCATCCCCCTAGCACGGTAGGTCCTCGAATGCTAAACCCTTTGCAGGAAAGGGGCCCTGTTGATCCCTTATTCAACAAGTAAGCTCGGCGGGGGAAATTGTATCAACTACCAAAATTACTTTTGCCAACTTGTCAGCATATTTCGCTGGTAGGATTTCTCGCAGGACGGAGAATAAGGTTCGGTAGAGGGCGTCTTCTTCGTCGACGTGCCCACCCTGCATGGCAGTACACGGGTGATGACGACATGACCCGCACGCACCCGGGCCGTAAGTTCTTATTCTTCTTATGAATACATATTTTCTTTTGTGGGGCCTGATCGCTCGCCTGCTCGCCAGGCCGCCACGTGGGCCGGTCGCCCGACGAGTGGGGCCTAATCGCCCGCCTGCTTGCCAGGCCACCACGTGGTCTTACTTGTCTGTGGCGGAGAGGATACCCTGGTGTAAAGTACGCCGACACAGCTATTTTACTTGCCAAAATTTGATGGCAACATAGAATAATTTATATTATCACGGTTAGAATTCTGATTGAAGAACCAGAAAGATGTGTCTGATTGAAGAACTAGAAATATATGTTTAAGTACAAATGTTGATTTTTGTATTAGGCCTCCATTCGTCTTGTGGTGCATGCATAGCACTCAACACCTAATTAACCTACTCCCTTTATTTTTTAAGATATAACCTACTCCCATTCCATGTACCCGTGGATATTAGGTTTAACTTTAACAGACTCGTTCCATCTGATGCTATCATTAGTAGCACTAATTAATTAAGACCCTTTGCTCAACAACAAGAAGAAATGGTCCAACATACTTTCGGTTTGCCTTCACATTCACCAGAATCCTTTTCTTTGTACAGTAGACATAACGTCGATGCTTATCCTTCTTCACCTTTTCTTTGTACAACGTCCATGTCGTCGTTTCGGCTTCTTCATCGCCTTTTCCTAGTATATACTCGATTTGCAGGAGAGAGCAAGTCAACTATCTAGACTCCGTTCCAAATTGTATTTCCTTTGTCTTCTCCCTTTCTTCCCTCGATCCATCTCTAGTGGTAGGAGTAGTATCATTCTTCGTTACCCATGTGGCGTTGTGCTCCTATCGCCTTCACGCTCAGGGGCGGATCCAGGAAAATTGGTTGCTGGGTTATCGTCGACATGAGGCGGCCGGCGGGGAGGTGAGTGCACTGAGCCTGGGGTCTAGACTAATTTGCTGCCGGGGCCACTAACAGTATTTAGCGGAAGGTATAAGAGACTAATATGAGAGCGTCGGTGTCACCGGACCCCGGCCCCACCATAGTAGATCCGCCCCTGTTCACGCTTAGTGATGGATCATCCCAGGTAATAGAAAGTAAGAGACAAATTCCTCAAGGAGTGGATGTATTCTTTTTCTTAGAAATTATATATGCAATTGGTTAACTTTATACATGTCTTAAGGCTTAGCAACCAGGGATTAAATCCTCAAAAATACACAAATAAACTCATTTAAGATGCATATATCGCAAGTTATGGGGACCTGAACGGTAGCATTTGGCACACTGCCCATATTTACTACTCGCAGGTCTGCAAGCATCTCATACGTGTGACGAATGAGGTAGCAGAATAACCTTAACAATCATTAATAGTTAGGTGACTCCTAGGTGCATTTTTTAAATTTTGTTTTCAAATTTTGTGCTATTACATAATGGGTTTCTTCCCATGAAAGTTAGACCAAAACCAGTGAAGGAGGTTAGTTGGATCCTATCAATTAGGTTGGCTCGACCCTTCCAGCTGCTAGAGCTAGATTAGATGCATGCAGATTAGAGTGTGCTGTAGGGGGCACTGCACCTTTCCTGAAAGGCCTTAAGTGAGAGCAGTTGAGAACCAATTAGCCAAGAACAGGCCATGTGATCGAGCACCTCATCGCCATAAGATGATGAGACAAATAAGAACAAGACCAACTTTAACTTGAGTCCTTATCCAGTTTTAATGGCCTGTCCAACATCTTTTTCATGCCTTGTTTGGGGAGCTGGACCTTTGAAAAAGTTGTTTTTGGTTTGTTAGATCAGTAAAGCACCAGAATGAATTTGGCTTTTCTTGTTATCTTGTTTGGCAACCGTCATTGTTCAATGTAGCTTTTGGGGGCTAACTGAGTGGGGAGGTAACAACATAGCGAACTACAGCGGCGTCTGAGTGGGGAGGTGACGTGGAGGCGGCGAGGCGGGGTGGCGAAGGTCGAGAAGACAGAGCAACCAAGGTGGGAAGTGGTCAAGCGAAGCCACAGTTGAAAAGCTCCTCCTCAGCAGTTTCAGCTTTTAGGGTGCTTCTGCTGTGGCTTAGCTTCCCAACTGCTTTGTAGCCATGCTGTTTGGGGGAGCTTTTGGTCCAAAACTGAAGCAAAACTGAAACACAACCCCTCTAAACAGGCTCTCATTCTGTCATTCATATGTGTAATGTGTATGTACATCATCTGGCTGCTGTTTTGTTTTATTTCAACAGATACAGTCCCATAGCTTGGCAGATTTTTTTTCTTTTTACTGAAGGAAACGGCGCCGAATTTTTTTAAAAAATGCAAATGTAACGTCCTATCTATCTTGATTAATCCTCTAGCTGAATGTACCGCAGAAAGTGGTAGATAATCTTTAAAACGCTAAATCAAATTCGAAGTGTCTCAGGTTCTCAGGTTTGCAAAAAAATGCTGTAGTGTTGTTGCATGCTTCCGTAGCATTGCACAACAGTGTTTTCTGAACGGGGCATGTGGACTGGAATGTTTAGTTGGCATTTGCTGCTAGATGGGGCTTAGATTTTGCTTTGATGGGCCGGAATTTTGGGTTGGGTGACAGAAGCTGTGTTTAAATAGATTTTAGGATTGTGAAAATATCTGGGTTGGTTGGGTGAAAGGTTATCAAGTTGTTCAATGGGCCTAATACTTTGTGATCCTGTTGGGCCCAGGATAGGTACACTAGCCTGACAACTTCAGGACTCACTCTCAATGAGAAACGGGCCAATTCACTGCTATGACATTGGCTAGCAGAACATAGGGATCACAATATAACATTAATTTACCCCTTAAAAAGTAAACATTAATTCAAGAAGATCCAATGCCTTTAAAATGTTCCTTTCAGTTCTTGCCACTTGATATGGTTCTTTCCTCCCCCTCCCTCCCTCTCTTCCATCTAAGCTCTAGTTGTCCCCGTCATCATGTCTCCTACTACTCGTGGTTGCCGCCATGCCGTGTCTCCCTCTGGTTTGCCACCTCTCCACCCTCGTCATCTCCGATGCTAGTGGTCCCACCTCCAGCTAGACTCCTTCCCAGAGGCGTATCTAAAAATTGAAAGGGAAGAGGCTAAGACTAAGACATCAAAAGCCTAACAAGCCAATCATATTTAAAGTTTGCAAACATTTGTTTAACAGTCACATATAATATAATTGTATAACAATACAAAAAATAAGAAAATTGAGAAACTGCTAGACTAGTATTGGATTGTTTTATTTGGGCCTATTTGAGAGGGGTATAAGAATTTCTTTGGGCATGGTAAGTTTCACCCACCCGCGCCTGCCACTGCTCCGCCATCGCTCCTTCCTATACCTCCTTTGACTCTCTTCCTGTAGCCCCGACCACAACACTGTGGCAAAAAAAGATTTATCTACGCGAGGAGAGATGCCTTGTTGAAGCAAGAGAAGAAGACAACGCAAGCTTGCCAATCAGGTAATAGATTTAAGGTTAGAAATCCAACTAATTCCCTAAAATTTATTGTCATTAGATGTATACCAAATCCATTCTGTTTTATAGTTCATTTGATCAGAATTTATCGTTTTGCCCAGCTCTATCTCAAAATTTTTGGATCAAAATAGAATAATTTTTCATTTTGCCCGGATGTAAAAACCCATACTTTTTTTTTTGCTTCTGCTATGCTTTTTCCTATACAGTCTCAAATAGAAGCTAGGCTGACGTTTTGGTGGTGTTCACAAAATATAGTAGGTTCTCTTATTTGATATAACAATTAGACCATTTTGCCCCTATCCTTTCTGTCCCACCCCTACGGCTTCCTCCACATCTCCATTAAATGAAAATGGCGACTGAAGATTTGTTGCCAATTCAATTGGCAACAAATGCCTATTTCATCATTGGTTAAATTGGTTGATAGATTGTTTTGTAATAGATTTATTTGATCGACAGATTGAGGCATTGGGGCTTTTTTAAAAAAGAAAATTTGAAATGTTTTATTTAAAAAATCAACCAAATGATGGATACAAAGTCCATGATACCTTCCTTTATTAGGTCACATGTTACTCTTAGATAGTATACGGTACTCTCATCTATAGTAGTATTAACTTTGGAAATAGCTATAGACAATAAATAGGAGGGATATACGAAGAAAAGCATTGTGTTATCTTGAAACGTTAAAATAACTATATTTGAGGACAAAATATAAAAGCTAGAATGATATTTATCTGCGAACGGATGGAGTACTCGCTTGTAAGTACAGCAGAACATTTGAGCCAGCTCGGGATGGGAGGTTAATTTTCACGGTTCAAAATTGCGCCATGATGACGAAGGGCAGACATGCAACTGCTTGGATTTTCGTGGGACTAGGATTGCATTGACCAAATACAAAGTGATTAAAGTTCCTTCGCAGCAGTAGCAGGCTCGTAGCCTGGTTTTTCAGACTTTTTTTTTTACTTACTTATCCATGGATTCAGAATTTACCTACTGATAAAAAAGATACTACCTTTGTACGCCCTGCAATTGATGCACCAGTCTTTTGATAAGCAACGCCATGGTACCATGATATATGTACTCCAAAGTAGCAACAGTAAAGCTTTCTGGCACGTATATACCTCGTACAATATTTCCTAGATTTAAGATAACCATAATGAGTGGGATTCTAATGCCGGCAACTGCAAATACGAATATACTAGTCAGACAACACACGCTTGCGAGTATGCACGGGTTTGGACGCTGGCATGAATTTTCCACGGAAGATTTAAAACCGAGACCTTTTACCGTCACGGCATCGTATCAACATATAAATTAAGTTGGTATTAAGAGATATTAAAAGTTTAAAGGAAATAGATATTAAGAGGTACAAGAGTGTAAAGGTAATTTAATTAATCCTACCTCGTGGTTTTCTATCATGATTGGTAAAATCTATGTTGTAAACTATAAGAACCTGGTAGGGATTCAGCTTCTCCAGATTCTGATAATCTAGTGAAGTTGAAAATTTTAGCTTCACCAGATTCATGAAGCTGAATCTGTGAGTACATTAAGAGTGTTTAGATAGATCATCTTGTTTACATTTTAGACCAAAAATATAAACTTAATTCACTTTATTTTAGCTTACAAATTTCAGATTTCAGGAGAAATTGGAATCTGAAGCTCTACCAAACAGGCTCTAAGTCTCTACAAAGCTTGTTACGTGTCTATATTTGTATAAATAATGATTTTGCCCTACACATCCAGAAATTTGACTACACCCATAATGACATGGAAAACCATGGTTTTTCCCTTTGATCCGTGGCTTTTGGGATCTGGTTTGTTTGGCTCTAGTCCAAATATTGGTCTGATCAAGCCAGGATGTTGCACCGTGGAGTGCCTTTCCGCACATTTGTCTCCTTTGGCACATGATGCATGGTCTGGTTGCAATAATTTGGTCTCCCACCATGGGGGAAAAAATAAGCAGAACAGTCGTAGATACTTAGCCTGCTTCCATGCAGGCCTGAGATGGGCTCGGGCCGGACAGAAGAAAAGCCCTAAAATCGTTATCCAAGTCCGGCTCATTAGGATCATCGGGCTCAGACGGGCAATGGGTTGTATTTCACTTTTGGGGGCCTGTATCGGGCCTAAAATTGTTGTCCAAGTCCGGCTCACTAGGTTGAGACGGGCCAGAGCCCAGAGCCGGAGGGGCTGATCTAGCATGAGCATTAATCCAACGACTTCTTGTTAAGCCCAGTATAAATCCTCTTTGGAGATAACAAACGGTAATTATAACAAACTGAATAGCCATTTGCACTGGATATTTCCCCTCTAACAAATATATCCCTGAAAGCTGGCACATCTTTATCTTATACATTACCATACCCTCTCCCTATACCGCTGCCCTGTCAATATCCACCTCCATATTCCACCACATTCCTACCATGTAGAATTTTGAACGGATAGAATAGTCATATCCTATTTTATTTTATTGTTTTGGGTGAATAAAATAATTCGACATCTATCGGAAATATTCTTCAAATTTGTATCTCATCATCTAGGATGCGATGGTTCTATTCAAATAACTAAACATGTTGATAACTTTTTTCTTGAATCATCTCATACACATATCACTTAGTACAAGTAACTAAACACACTCTAAGTAGGCAATGTAGCAAGACAACCCACCCATAGGACTCGACCCGCCTAACAGCCGGATAAAAAAAACGTCAGGGTTGATCTTCTAAACATAATGGTGCCAGTGCCTATTTATAATTGGAGAAATATCCAGTGCAAATGGCTATTCAGTGCTAAAATGCTAACATCTATTGTGGGCCATCCGATCTATCATGTGCGGCTCAGATTGAGAGTGGTGGAAGCCCCTCATGGAATGAGGAGAGAAATAGAGGGGGTTTTTCGCAAAACCGTTTAAGTGACAATGGGTTCCACCACTCTCAATCTGAGCCGCACATGATAGATCGGATGATCTACGATGGATATTAACATTTTAGCACTAATAGCCATTTGCACTGGATATTTCCCCTTTGTTAGATGGGGTGCCAGCTTTCACGGATATATTTGTTAGATGATGTGTAGATATTTTTAATGTTGGTTTCAGTGGTGAGCTGTGAACTAGATATCTTAAAAAAAACCTTAAAATGTTGAGATATAGTTATACTCTGAATCTTAATGTTTAAATACATTTGGACTCTATTTTATTGTGGACGAATCTGAATCTATTTCTTGTTTGTTTCTATTATAAATATATCACTCCCTTTACAAAAGAATCAATCTAATAAAGAGATAGAATTTTACTACCTTATATTGAGTGTGTTCTTCTGTGATTGTGTTTGCTATTCATTTGTGCAATATGGTTGATTTGCAGCGGGCGTCATCGTGTTACAACACATTATGAACACGAAACTCCGCCGAGGCCGATCGAGATCATCTGCTTACATCAATCTACACTATATCGAATTCAACCGGCATTAAGCGATTAATCTACTAAGCCATATGTAAATTTGTGGCACGTAAATTAATCACATCTAAATATTTTTTAATCTTATGGATTAATTTTCCTAATTACCTAGAGTACTCGTTTAATCAAATTAGTAAGGTAGAGTTTGATGTTACTGTTTGTCAAAAAAATATTTAATAATGCCGGCCGCATCGCCATTCAGCTAGGCGCCACCTCCCCTCGCCAGAAACGCAACGCACTGCCGGGCGCCCCTTGAAGCGCTGCCGGATCAGAGCTATCCATCGCGTGCCAGTGCCAGTGTGGATTCGATCTAGGATTTTAAGTTAGAGTATGCCGAGCTAATATTATAATATATAATTCGGTAAAATCCAATGAACAATTCGATAAACAACTATAAATATTGTCGAGAAATTCGATATCACAGTATAAAATAACTAGAAACATGATAATACAAGTATAAATTATAATATAAATAGTTCGAACATTTTAAGTATGAAATATGCATAAAAAAGTTTACGCACTTACAATAGTTTAAAGAATACAATATTACTTGTCCTTCTTGTTCGCCTCCGCCTTCTAATAGCCATGAAACTCTTGATTATATCATTTTCATCAATTCGAAAGAAAATATCTCGTTCAATAAACGTTTACGGAAAAGAGATGCAATATTTCGAAAAAAGATGAAGCGTGGCGATATTTTCTTTGCTTTTGTTTTGCAATATTTCGAGAAAAAGAGATGAAGCGATAGCGACCTTCATTCTTTGCATGTTTCTAGAAAAGAGATGCAATGTCTCCGTTCCTCTTTATAATTCAATAACTCTACAAACAAAAAAGCAATGCATCAACAAGCAACTCTCTAGTCTCTAGCAAAGTAGCAATTATATTTGTTTCTACTCTATAAATCAACTAGCGATCTTGCACTCAAATTACATGTAGGATCGATATACACTAATATAGCAATCGAGGGGGTGAATGATTGTGCGGAAGCTAAAACAAATTTTATTGATTCTCAAATCACCCCTAAATAAATTATAAAAACTGCTTCGGTTTCGAAAAACAGACTAACATATGTTAACTAAAACAGTAATTCCTGAAGATCCAACCGTTGGATTGATGTGAAATTTTAACTGTAGAAACTAGATTCAATTTTGAAACTAACCTAACAAGAATTAGCTCAATCGGACATACGGATCTAAAGTTATGACCTTCACAAACTGACTGTATAAAATAATAACGGTATTATAGACTGTATTAGGCCGAATCTACAGGGTATGCCGTGGCATACCAGACATACCCTGTAGATCCGCCCCTGCCAGCGGCCCATGGTCCCCGGCGTTGCCGCGCTGTAGCCATCTTGCCACCACGCCGTACCCATGTCGTGCCAAGCGCTGCCTTGGTCACGTCGGCCCTGCGCCCTTTGACTGTTCGCGCTGAGTCACAAGCTCGCACGCATACCGATTAGCGCGTCTCGCGCACCGACGCCGTTTTTGCACCATGCGTTTCACCCATGCTGTACACCACGCCCGCAGCCCCGCCGTGCTTCGTACGATGCCGCTGACGTCCATCGGCGCTTACGCCCCCCGCCCCCGCCGGACATCGCGCTCAGCGGGCTTGCCGCCGCACCGTGCTCACGTCGACCCATCGCTGGCCGTGTCTCGCTTCACTTTTGATGAGCCTCAGCAGCCTATCAGCATGGCTCACAGGCCGTGCAATCCAGTGATTTTTCTAAAAAAAGGAAACGAAAATGAAAATGGTAATTTTGTGTGTTTAACTCCTGAATTTATGGTTAATTATGGCCAACTACGGAAATATTTTTTAAAGGCCTTAAAGGTGCCCGAAATTCTACAAAATAATTAATAAATTCAGAAAAGTTATAGTAAATCCGAGAAATGGAATTTTTAATTATATAGACACCTATAAATTTATTGAACCTTAGACTTAGTACACAGGAAACTCTATATCTTTGGATTATTTTTCGTAGTATAATTCCATTTTATTCACGCCATATTTATTTTTTATTTACAGTAATTCTGAAATTTGCTTAATTATTAGCAAAAAATTGTGAAAAATGATAGGAAAGTTCTGAAAAAAATTTAGATGATTATCTAATGAAGAGATGTTGACCAAACTTTATTGATTTAAGGTAAGCATGGAATATATTGAATTTGTTAGCAGTAAAATTTAATCTTGCTTTCATGTAGGATATGTCGAACATTACAAAGAGAGAATTTAAGCTTGCCCTGAATGCCAACAATTATCTGACTTGGATAATGGATGCCAAGATCAAGTTGACAACTCGATCTCTTGGAGCTACCATCATTCAACCTGAAACTGATGCCCCTGTTTTTCTCAAAGTCGCTAAGTGTGCAACCTTATACTTTCTGAGGCACCATCTCTATCCAGACTTGAATGTGAATATTTGATGGAGAAAGATCCGCTAGCACTATGGAATTACCTAAATGAATGATCTAACCAACCAAAATCTACCCTGCTGCCAAAAGCACAGTGCAAATCGACCCTCCTACGCTTTTGGGATTTTAATACCATGGTAGTATACAACTCAGTCATGCACAAGCTTGTTGCTAAATTGGTATTCTGTAACAAAAAAATTACTAATGCTGAAATGATATACAAGATATTGTGTACTTTCTACCCCAATATGATGATACTATAGTAACAGTATCGTTGTGCCAAGTACCAATACTATTCTAAGCTTATTTGTATTTTGTTAGAAGTAGAAAAGCATGATAAATTCCTGATGAAGAATCATCACACCCTCTCTAATGGGACACGTGACATGCATGAAGCATATGCAAATTCTCGGTAGACTAATAATAGCCATAGCCATAAAAATGGCCAATGACATATCGAGGGAATGGAAGAATGATAGAATACATAAAGGAAGAAACAAGCCCTAATAGAAAAGTAGAGGTAAAGGACTAGAGAGCTTCTAGAAGAAAGACTCAGCCAACAAGACTACAAACCCTGTACCTTGGTTTAAGTATGGATGCATTGGCCATTGGTTGTGCAAATGCCACACCCCAAAGCATTTGGCAGAACTTTACATGCAATATACTAGAAAAGTCAATAAGATTTAGGAGAACAAAGTTAAGCCACATTTTATTGCTCAACCTGTTGTTGACACGGACACTGTGAAGTGTGGTGATATGGTTTTTGATCCTGCTGAGCTCAAGGAGTCTCAGAAGGACACCCATTATTCATGTAGGACATGAATTAGTCTACTAAATATTCTTTCATTGTGCTGGTCGATGTCATTTTTTTAATGAGTCTCATTAAGAGTCTCCACTATTAGTTTAGTCTTAGTTCTAAAATGAACATTAGTCTGTGCTCCTATTGAGAGATTATCATTTAAATAAATTGTTATTCCCTAGGATATTTGATTTATTGTACTATATTTGTTCTATATTTTGCAATATGTTCATACTGTAACAATTGCTTGATTGTTAAATCATACTTCTAATATAGAACAAAGTATAATCTAATGGCGGAGTAGAAAATATGTCTTGATGAACAGTAACATCAAACTCTAGCTTACAAATTTGATTAAACAATATTCGTCCAAGGGGAGTGTTGAGATATAGTTGGACCATGAGTTCTAGTTGTTTAAATACGTTTAGACTTTATCTTGTTGTGAGTGAATCCAAATCTATCTTTTATTTGCTTTCACTAAATATGGTACCCCCTATTATACAAGAGAATAAATGTAATAAAGAGAGACTTTTACCTCTTTATCTTGAGTGTGCTTTCTTATGATTGTGTTTGCCATTCGTTTTTGCATTGTGGTTGATCTACGGCGGGCGCCATTGTTTTACAACATGAACCACCATATACATGATCCCGCCAGCTCGATAGCCAGCTTGGGGACCACCCAACCACGCCAAAGACAAACAATGGGTTGGACATGAAGTTGTTTTTCTTTCTTTTATTTTTTTTTGCAAAAACCTACGTGTAATAGGAGAGTTTGTCAAAAACACACATGCATTTTAAAGTTAGCTAAAAATCCAACCGGAAGTTCTATGTGGTTAGAAATTCCCTCCTACCAAGGGCTATATTACTCACTGAAGCTCCTATAATTCAAGAACTGCTAACTTGGATGTCACATGCTAAGGGGATTGCGTTTGAACATCCAAGCCACGAGAATTCCCCCGTGTGGTTGCAACATCGGCGATCACCTTCTTCATTGTCTCTCTATTCCCTCGCTCTTGCATCACGCTTTATTATCCTACGCTTGTTTCTTGCGTCCTACCCTACGCTGGCACGTTTACCCTACTCATAGTCCACGAGAGTGGTCTCCCAAAATTGCCCATGTAGGAGTTTCCACGAGTAAATTGGCACTTGGGATGAGAAATTTGCAACCACATAGAATTTACGTTGGATTTTTGACAAGTTTAGACATACTTGTGAGGTTTTAACAAACTACCCCATTTACAGGTGGCTTTTGCAAAAGCCCTATTTAAACCTAGACACGAAGCTGTTGGTTGTGGTATGTATTTACCGCTCTTCCACCCCAACTCAAAGCCTAGATATGTGGGTTTCCAAAATTCACGCTAGCTCCTGCAAATTCCAGGCGTTGCCACTGCACACACCACTAGCTTACGTTCATGCGCGTCCGCGTCCCTTCTCTGTCGTTAATTTGGGCCTCAGTTTATCTTCTCTACCAATCTCATCGTTGTCTCTTGTCAATAATTCTTCTAGTCACCACAACAGGTCAAAATTAGGATCAATTTCTTATGTTTTGCATTGTCTAATTTTTTTTGACAAGTCAGTATCCCAAACTAACAGAGAGTACCTCTATTTCCTTTTCTTTTTCGTTGTAAACATATAAAAAGGGAACACGAGGAATGGAGAGACGTACATAAAGAAGGGAAAGGCCCGGAGAGTCATCAGCACAACGAACCACGAGAAAGACCTTGCAACTACTCCCATCCTTTTGCACGCTTTCGTTGGCTCGTTTCTCCCTTTCGACTTTGCAAAATTTCCGAGCTTTCTTTTGCTCGTTCCCTGACTAACTGTGCTCGCTTGACATGCCGGACTGCGGCCTGCAGCACACACAAACACAACGTAACCTTTTGCCTTTAGGCCTCCAAAAAGCCCTCCTATTTAAGCACGGATGGCACACCCTTCAAGCTGCTCATGCTCACTCTCAGTGTCACTCTGCCACACACACCCTCCCCGACCCCGGCGCAAGTCCACTGCTGCTACTAGCTTACTACTACTACTTACATCCCATGGAGACAGCTCAAGAAAGAGAGCTGCAGCATAGGCAGGCCTGGTGGACTCTAGACACCATGGCCTTCAGCTTGGACATCAGCAACAGCTGCATCCTGTTTGAATGGGACCCACAGCTCAGGTACTTTGGTCTAGGGGTAGTGGGGCTTGGTGCCGCCAGTGATCCTAATGATCACACCCATGAGCATGAGCTTGAGCTCTTCTTCCCCAAGTGTAGGTGTTGCACTGCAGGCATATATGGTTGCCCTTTTGTTTTCCTTGTCTCGCAGTTTGTTTTCATGGTGGTAATTCTGGTGGTCGTTGATTGGCATGCAGGCATGGGCTCGCCAGCTTCCGAGGCGTCAGCTGCGGTCACCGGCTTGCCGACGGTGGAGGATGATACTACGGCCGCGATGCCTGAGGATCAGTTGGACGCACTGCTCCAGGTGAGTGCAAACTTGAGCCATATCAACATTCGCATGCAGTTCTTGTACTGAAACATGGTGTTTCCTTTTTTCTCACTGCACCCTTGTTACCTCTTCAGAATTTCTGGGATTCAGACGAGCAGCAGCTGGTAGGCTTCAATTCCAGCTGCATTCCGAAGGAGAAGAGTACTGCCACCACTTTCTTGGGTAAGAATTCGAATGCTGGTAGATCACTCTGAATTGGTTTAGCTTAGTTTACACTTCACACGCTGTTTTTTTTCCCCTAACCAAGCACTCAATTGGCGCGATTTTAATTCCTATGCCTTCCATTTATTCAATGATAGTGGTACGATTCCAAACAGCTAGGACGAACTATAATGATCATTTAAGTAACTACGGTGCTTGAGAAATTTATGTCCGGGCCCACTCGAGATTAGCAGCACATTGCTGTCCTAACCCATCATTTGTGCATCATGCGTCTGACTTATTAGACAGCCATAACCTCTTTAGTAGTACTAGTAAAGAATACTTTTGGACTTGCATGTTCTCCCTTTCATGACAGTACCCAGATTCTGAAAATCTCCTCTGGCTCTTGGCCTACTAAAATTCAACAAACTGTGGCCATTTCTGCTTGGTTAAATTAAACAGCAAATTGACGGGTTCTGCAGATGACGATCTTCTGGCTCTGAGCTCTGTCCCACCGAAGCCCACGTTGCCAGAGAAAACAGCGGCGCAGCCACAACCAGAGCAGCCTCCCAGCTCTTCCTCGTCCCACTGCAACGTGGACCCACAGGCCAGTCACACCGGCGGCGCCCAACGTCAAACCACTCGCACCAACTGCCCGTCCAAACGTTCGACGACGATACCGGAAGGTACGTGCAGGCTCTGCGCCTCTGCCATAACCTACACGGCAGCAACAATTTTCTGAACCGATTGCTTATCTAGGCCTTTTGCGAATTTAGCTCCATGGATTTGTAAATTTGGTCCCTTTCTCTACTGTGAAAGGCGACACGTATTCCTTGCTGCACCAGGGAGTGAGGAAGCTGACCGGCGCCACGACAAAGCGACTATGTGTGGCAATGCACGGGCGAGCGAGGCAGAAACTCGCTGTTGCCTCAGGCAGTGCCGAATCTACCCTGTGTCGGTGGGCCACATTGCTCCCGCAATCTCGGCCGACCTCCGCTGGCTTTCGCACTCCTAGCCATAGTAGGAGCATGTGTTGCTTACCACGTCTTTCATGGTGGAGGACATGTGTTGCTTACCACGCCTTTCATAGTAGGAGAGAAGTCAAATTTACAAATATACGGCTAAATTTGAAAGAGAGAGAGAGCAGTAACGGGTTCCAATTTTCTCACTGTCCATGGAGAAATCTTGATGCCATCATGCCACGTTGATGCACACGTATGCATTTGGCAGAAACAGACGCATGGAGCAGCCAGATTAGCAGCAAGAGGAGTAGGAAGGCGTCGTCCAGTGCCGGATCGTCGGTGATTTACCCGTTCACCGTGGTGAAGCCCTGCGGGGTGGACGGCGGCGCGACGCTCGCCGACATCAACAAGCGGATCCTCACCCGGCCGGCCAGGCCCGTCCGGCACCCCGTGGGGGAGTTCGCGTGCGCCCCGCGCGTGTCGGACGGCAACCGGCCAGCCCCGTCCGGCAAAACGGTGGCCGGCTTCACCAGGCTGCACACCGCAGGGAGGGGCACAATAACCATCGTAAGGACGACAGGCTAATGATCAAATTGTACGCGCTTCCAGCTAAATGTGCTTGTCCAGTGTCTACTTCTTGATTAGCTGATCAAGATTAATTGTTGCTGCAATCCTCATGTAAATTAATTAGCGGTGACTGATCGAATTGTGGAATAAAATGGTGACCGACTCTTTGAGATATCGATGTATGTGCCGGAATCCTCCATATGCAAGGAGGAATTTGAAATCCGAGTCCTTTAAGCAAAGCAAGATTGTTGCAGAGCTTTAGTGGAGCTTGAATCGATCGGAGACACCTTTGGATTGTACGACCAGGGGACAAAGCTCTTACTGAGACGAACAGTGTGCGTTTATAATTGTACCGGTAGACAAGCTGTTGCTGTTAGTACTGTTGCTGAAATACCTGAAAGGTAAGCCAACTTGCAGCTTTGCCTTTGTCTGGATGAGGTGGCCTGCTAGATTTGGGGTTTATTTTGTTTGATGACAAATTTACCTTACTGTCGTGGATTGGGTAAAATATCATAAGGACCATCAAGCCTCGGCAGCCCTTCTTCTACCGATCATACCCATCCGCGAGCATACGGCTTAGTCCTCCGATCATAATTGCTCGGGCTGGCGGCCAAGGTCGGCCGCGACCAAGGAAGATCCCCGGGCGTGCCCCGAAGGTCACGCTCGGGTTGTAAAGGCGACGTGGCGGCAGCTGCGTTAACCATTGCGCCACGATTCGGGCCCATCACATCCAAGGCGCGCGTGGCGAAAGTCAAGGGACAGTCGCTGCCACCCGAGGACATGTAAGGGCGTAGCATCCGGATGCGGTTAATTTAAACCATCTATACATACCTCCTCAGAACACGCCGATAGGGAGAGAGGCCTACATACACGTACAGACACAGACCGCGCGCGCACGCACCAAGAGGGGCAGACGTAAAAACAAGAAGCACGTGTAGACTCTGTAATAGCGATGCTCTTTTTGTAACCGGGCATAGGCAAGACTATACCCTGTCAGGCCCTTGTAAGCATCAAGATAGCAAGCAAAGGAACACCGGACGTAGGGTTGTTATCTCAATCGTGAGAGGCCCGAACCAGTATAAAAATCCCCTTGTTCGCCATCCTCTTTGGTAGCTCGACCTCCTTCTCGCAGCATTCTTCGGACGCTGGCCCTCCGCGAAAAAGGGCTCGGTTGATCCCTTAATCAACAAGTAAGCTTGGCGAGGGGCCTGTTCTCCAAACGTCGACAACTGGCGCCGTCCGTGGGGATCGACTGGAGAATCCTTTTCGTGGAGAATCCCTGAAGATGCCGAATTCTCAAGACGGTCAAGACCTTTGCGTCTTTGATGACGTAGAAGACGATGATATGTACTATGCCGATGGGGCGTGGCGGTGTGGATCGATCCGAAGTTCACACCGAGCCCGGAGTCTTTCCCTCATTGCGGTATAAGAGCGTTTCCTCCGCTCGCAGCAAGTTACCCTCACGGATGGTGAGGAAGATGATAGCCTCTATGACGGTCTGGATATCCTCGATCACCTTGAGCCCGATTATGAAACATCATCACAAGAAGACTCCATGATGTCCCCCTCGTAGTCTCCGTGCTCTCGCAACGGCAACATAGCGGGGGAGGCAGAAATCCCTAAGGAGGAATCCTCGGGGGCTGCTCGTCATCGCCACTATGAAGCCGCCAAGAGCCATCTTAAGGCGTCCCTCGGTAGAACCCTGGCGAGTATCCGTCGTTGAGCTCGTGAGGGGACAAGCACTGGGGCCGGATCCTCAAATAACGGAAGTTCTCGTGGGCTCCACTCCCCAGAGCATGCGCGTGGCCGTCGAGCAAGATCACCCCTTCCCGTTCCACAGAGCGTTGAACGGTTGCGGGCTATGGCGACGGTCGTGCATGACCTCCGGGATTTTCCCGATCGTGGACTTGGGTGGCCGTGGCGAGAATCTGGGAAGCTTCGCCCGACTTAAAGCTTTCGGGGTCCCCGAGCAGCAAAGGCGCCCGGAGTATTTCCCAGGACGCTAAACCCCATCTTCCTGTTCACCCTAGGTATGATGGCCCCCAAGTTTCTGCTCGGGAGGGCCGTAGGAAGCATGACAGGTACCACGATGATACTCGGAGCAGTTCCCGAGCTACCTTGTGGGGTCAGAAGTATGCTTGGTCTAGTCGCGGGCACACTGAGTTCTCGACTTCAGAGCGGTCTCCGCCGCGCTGACACAGGGGAGTATTCACTCGTCTCGGCCCCCGTATCGGAGGTCATCGCGGTAGCAACCAATATGGCCGGCCCGTCCGGGGAGGTCATCACAGTAGCCCGGCCTTCGGATGCCAGGCTTTCTCAGCATCCCTTCGTAATGTCTCGTGGCCGAGCAAATTCAAGCCCGGCCACATCGAAAGGTTCAACGGCACCCAGAATCCGCAAGTTCCTTTCAATATACACCACTGTCATCCTGGCTGCCGGGGGGAACGAAGGTGTGATGGCTAACTTCCTCCCCACAGTCCTGGATGGACCTGCGAGAGCATGGCTCTTCAACAAAAAAAAAGGGTCGATCCGCTCTTGGCATCAGCTTAGCGAAGCGCTCCGGGCGAATTTCCAGAGTTGTTATACCCGCCTAGGCAAGGAGCACGACCTCGAGCGTCTGATCTAGACCGAAAGCGAGCCTCTAAGGCACTTTGTTCAAAGGTTCATTAAGGTGAGAAACTCTATACCCAATATTTCGGATGAGGCGGTCATTTGAGCTTTCAAGTTCGGAGTTCGGGATGTCCGCTTCATGCAGGATCTAGAGATTCACCCTGGCCTGTTAGCCAACGAGTTGTTCCGAATGGCCGACCGATACGCGAATGCCGATGAGGCGGTCCAGTGGAAGAAGATGCTGGATGAAGGGGAACTCCTGCCTCAGCCGGGCCTGGAAGGCCCCACGAGCAAGAAGAATCAAGGCTCCGTGAAGAAGAAAAAGTTCAAGAAACAGAAAAGGCCCTCCGTGCCGAGCATGGTGGCAGCGACCGAGCATCACCCGTCGCAAGCTCCAGGGCCACAGCAGTGCGGGAGGGGCAGGGGGCGCCCACCTCAGTGGCACAGCGAACACAAGCGCGCCGACCAAGGTCGCGGTGACCAAGGTGCGCCACCAAGTGACCGTTTTTGCCCACTTCATCAGGCGCACGGGCACGACCTCTGCAATTGTAGAACTTGGGCGTTTCGCCTGGAGCAGTTCTACAGCGGTGAGGGCCTTATGCCCACGCTCCTAGAGCAAGAAGAGAACGGTAAGACAAAGGGAAAAGGGCCCGCAGTCGGAGGCAATGAAGATATGGAGTACCAGGAGCCTCGTAACCATATTGCAGTCATATTCGGAGGCTCCTCCGCCTGCTAGTCCCGTAGGGACTTGAAGGAGACGACGCGGGAGGTGCACCATGTTGTGCAGGACAAGCCTCCCGTGCAGCAGCTCAGGTGGTTCGAGCTACCTGTTAACTTCTCCAAGGATGATTGTCCTCTTGGAATGGCCAAGCCTCAAAGGCTTCCTCTGGTCATGAACCCGACTATCAGTAACACGACGGTGGGAGCTCCCTAGATCTCATAAACACTAGGGTCCTGGACGAGATGCAGGTGCCTCAGTCCAAGATTAAGAGTATCGCAGTCCCCTTCTTTGGGATTGCCCTCGGGCACTTCGATCAAACCCCTCGGCCAGATCGTCTTGCCCGTTACGTTCGGGAGCCCGCGCAACTTCCGGACAGAGATGATCACCTTCGATGTGGTCGACTTCAAGATGGTCTACAATGCCATCCTCGGCAGGCCAGACCTCGCCAAGTTCATGGCCGCCATGTGCCATGCATATCAATGTCTGAAGGTTCCGGGCCCCAATGGCATGATTACCGTAAGCGGGAACCCGAAGGCGACCCTGGGTTGCGGCGAGGGATCGCTCGACACGGTCGGGCAGCTACCTCAGCGGGGTCCCGAACAAGGACCGCGGAGGTCCCGTCCGAAAGCTGCTCTCCAGCCAGGAGGAGAGACCAAGGCAGTGCCGCTGAGTAGAGCGGATCCGACTAAGGTCGCGCGCTTGGGATCTTCCGTAGATCCCTAATAGGAACTCGAGCTCACCACTTTCCTCCGGTGGGGCACGGGCGTGTTCGCCTGAGAACCGTCCGACATGCCCGGAGTCCCAAGGGAAGTGATTGAGCACAGGCTAGCTGTTCAGCCTGGCAAACGAGCTTCCTTCCGTCCTTTGGTCTGTCGCACTACGTCGCGCCAGGCCGCGGGCGAAGTGCCTTTCCAACTCGTCTGCGGTACAGAGGTCGTTCTTCCCGCTGAGATGGTGTTGGGTTCCCAAAGAGAGCACCTGGTTGGCAACGCCGACCAGGAGCTCGAGCGTCTGCTCGACCACAACCTTGCTGAAGAAACACGTGAAGGGGCGTTGCTGCAATCTGCCGTTTAGCTACAAGCTTTTCGTAGGCATAGGGCTAAGTCGATTCGGCCAAGAACCTTGCAAGTTGGTGACCCTGTCCTACGTCAAATTCAGGACACATCAAAGGCCAACAAGCCCTCCCCCAGATGGGAATATCCGTTCATGGTCATCTCGATAGCACGCTCGGGGGCTGTCCTCTTGGCGATGGGAGATGGTCGGGTGCTCACGAGCTCCTGGAATATTGACCAGCTACGAAAATTCTTTGTCTAAGCTTGCATTTACTTTTACGTTTCGCGCTTGCTCATATTACGATAAGGTAAGATCGAAAATAAGTTCTTTACCTTAAGTAAATTGCGTTTTCAGGAATCGTTTCTGTTTTGCACCAAGCACGTTCTTTGCTCGGACACGAATTCCATCCGCTTGCCCGATCAGGAGTTCCGCCCGGATTCGTGCCGATCAAGCGTTCCACCTTGCTCGGGGACTGTTCACGTTTCGAGCACGTTCTTCGCTCGGGGATGCGTTTGAATCCCCACAAGCAAGCGTTACGCTTGGGCACTTATTCCGCGCCAAGTAAGTTTTGCGCTTAAGCGCGGGTCTTCCCGAGCAGGTGAGTATGCTCTCGTATACTTTCTCTCTTTAAAGCATTTTTTGGACTCCCGGGGCTCGCCCATATACAGCGACACGAGTCCACTCATGACCTGCTTGTTTCTTTCCCCGGACGTCTGGTCCATGTCCAGGATGCGACAGTTCGAGCATATCTCGTTCGTCAGTTCCTCGAGCATTTGACTTGTGCTCGGGATGTGATGGCATGAGTCTTCTCATGGCTAATCAATACCTAGACATCTGATCCATGTCTAGTTTCCCCGTGCATCTGATCAATGCATGGGATGCGGCAGTGTGGTTTCATTCGCAATCTTCTAGTTACCTTCCTGCCAGGCATCTGATCCATGCCTAGTTTCCCTGGGCATCTGATCCATGCTCAGGATGAGGTTGTACGAGTTCACTCGTAACCTGCTATTCCTTTTTCTGTCACTGCCCGTTGATAAGCCGACTTAGTCTCGGGCAAGGGCATACTTTTTCATCACGATCTTGGCGACGAAACGAGCGCGTCGGGCAGTAGCGATCGTTTGAAATGTCCTTATTCTAAAGGTTTTGCTATTATGCAAGAACGCTCAAAGCGCCACAGCAAGCACCGGATCGAAATCACAAGTAGACACCCTCTTGGCCGGTTCAGGGCCCTAGTTAGGTCCACCAGTACTTGCTCGTTGCGCGTTTTGGCGAGCAACCGCACGTTCTTCCTCATCAGGACTAAGCTCGCAAACTTAGGAGTATGAGTCCATGACGTTAAGGAAGTTAAGGCCTCACACGTTCCTTTTCTCCCGACCTAGCTCATGCTCGCAACTCGGAGAAATCGGTGATTTGGTCGGGTAAACAATGCGCATTTTTCTAACTCTCATACGAATGAGCTTGTGCTCACAACATAGGTGCACGACCTTCATTCGTAGCGAGGGCTTAGTGGGGATGAACTACCGAACTAACTTTCTTTCCCAAAGTCGCTATCATTTAGTTCTATCTCACGATTCTGTTTTGTCTATCTTTCGGGCTTATGTTGCCCATGCTCTGTTCTAACTTATACTCCTATTTACCTATCTTTCGTATGTTCGTATTGCATTCATTATTTGCAGATAACAATCAGAAAGATGCAAAAATGACAAAGGCACAGGACAAGAGGCAGAGCCAGGGGGAGAACTCTATTGTACTCACATCATCAGGAAATACAAAAGAGAAGAAGAAAAATTTTCTACGCCCCGAGCTTTGCTCCTCTGAGCGCCGTAGAGAGCTTCTGCCTCATTTCGTTGAGCTTGGCTTCGAGGTCGAGCACCTTCTGCCGAGCTTCCCGTCCTTCGCGGGCTTCCTGGTGGAGCTGCTCTGTCTCCTCCTTGCCATAGTTAGCGAGCTCGGCAGCCTCCCGTGCAGCCTGGCCTAGCGCCGCCACCTTTGACTCAAGAACTTGGGAGTGTTGCTTTTCTTGCTCGAGCTCTAGCTCGAGCTTGCAAATCACCTCCCTATTCTTGGTGACGTGTTCCTCGGCTTGGCGGCATCTCTCCAAGATCAGCTGATCCCTGGCCTTAAGGTCGTCTAACCGCCGCTCAAGCTCGGCCACTTGAGCATCGTGATCAGCATGCAACTTGACCAAGACCTCGAGCGGGATTATCGCCGAGTTGAAGTCCTTCATGGTCTCTTGAAGAACTTGCGGGAAGAAAGTCCTTAGACACCCCCTCAGACTCTAAAGAAGAAACAACCACAAGGAAAAAGGAAGTATGCTTACCCGGCCAAGGTGTGCGCAGAGGTTATCCCGAAAGGCTTTAGCGACGTCTGCCACCTGAAGGTCCGCGCAACTCCCCTCGGGTGACTTCGGCGGTGGGACTTGGCCTTCCGCCTGGGCAAGGAGTTCGCCCGGGATTTCCCCAGAGTCCTCCCGGGCACGCAGTTCGCCCGGGGACGTTGTACCTCCCTCCTGAGCGGCTGGTCCGCTCAGGGTCTTCTCGCTATCCGCCCGAGCATGTGGCTTGCTCAGTGAGCAATGCCTCCTCCCGAGCATGTCAGACGCTCGGGCTTTCGCTCTTTCCCGGCCGATGGTTTGCCCGGGGACCTCGAGCTCTCTTGGGCAGCCTTTTCGCCCAAGATCGCGAGATCCTCTTCCTCCCCCTCTCGAGCGTCCTCCGTGCTCAGGAGGGTCAGGAGAGCGCCTTGGGGGGCTGGTCCCTCCAGGGCAAGGAATTCCTCGGCTCCTTGATTGGGGCCGTCGACGAGCTCGTCCGCCGTCGCCAAGTCGACAGCCTCGCCTATCACGTGGTTGGCAACGAGGGTAAGCTCCCTCTCTAGGACACGACCAAGGATCTCGTCAGCTATTTTTCGCCAATCGGGAAAGATCCTAGGAGCTATCACGCCCACGTCAACAGAGGGGGGTTAGCTCAGGTAATGGCGAGTAAAGCAAAGAGCAGAAAGAAAAAGAAGAAAATGGCAGAGTTCGAAGACTTCCATTGGTAAGCTCCTCGTCATTTTCGGCGGGGTTGGCCACTGCTGCAACCACTATTTCAACCTTCTTCTCCATGGCGTGGCTGATCCTCTCCAGGAGGGGGTCGACCCTCTCCATGTCGACCGCCTCCAGCGTCTTCTTCGAACGCCCACGCCTTGTTATGAGAGGCGCCTCATCCTCATCCTCCTCGGGCCCGCAGCCCGGGTGGCTGAGATAGCCTGCTGATACTTGGCCTTGAGCTCAGCAATCTGGCCCTCCAACACCTTGCGCTCGGCCTGCCTCGCCTCTTCGACTAGCTTCGCCCTTTCCGCGATCTGTTGCAAGCGGGCCATCAGCTCCGGTTTCCTTGTGAAAAAATCTCTTATCCAGGCATCCGGGCCGCTTACCTCCTTCCTGTCGGCAAACTCCAAATGCTGACGTGGAGGGCTCCTGGTCGAGATCGTCCGCCTCTTCGTCAAGTGGGTAGGGGGCGACGACGGAGTTTGTCTCTTACCCCTCGCTTTCTTGCTCTTGGCGGCAGGGAGGAGCACCCCCTGGCAGCCCCCTAGAGGCTTAAGTTCAGCCACTGCCGCTTCAAGAGCGACCTTCTCTTGTCAAAAGCAGAAAGATGTCATAAGATGCTCGGGACGCTTTCCCTCGAGCATAAGTTGAAAAGGGACTTACCACTTCGTTCCGCTCAAACACATTCTTCGGGACCTGCCGTCCGTGCTCGAGTTCCTTGCCCTTTGGGGTACCGAACATCTCGACGACCCGCTTCTCCACCCAGTCAAAGCCCGGGGCTGCCGCCGATCATTGGAAGGGGTCAGTACGAGCGCAAAATTGTGCATGCAAAAGAAAAATCGATCAAGACAAGGAAGCTTACCAGATTCCACCTCTCGGGTGAGGTCCTGCCACCTGGAGATCTTGAAGAAGGGTGCTCCTCCTCCTCGAAGGACACCTGCTTCTGAGGAAGTCCCAGCGCCGCCCCACCAAAGGAGCCCCATGTTCGTGAGCTCGCTGATCATCATTAAGGCCCACTCCTCCTCGGCTTGCACGAGCGGGCGCGGGGTATCGACGCTGGGCGCTGCCGTCCCGGAGTAGTAGAGGGTGCTTCCCTCTGCTTTCCTCAAATAAAACCAGAAATCGGCCCACCTCGACACCGAGTCTTTGAGCGTGAAGAAGGGGTACTCGTATGGTCGGTGGGACCGCAAACGGAAATACAAAGAACCAATGGGGGAAGCCCCACCGGTGCGAAACAAGGAATAGAAATGAAAAAAGAGGCTCGCCGTGGGCAAGACGCCCACGAATCCCTTGCAAAGGTGCGAGAAGATGGCCAAGACTAGGATGGAATTGGGGTTTAGGTTGGTGATCCCGCACTCACATTGGGCGAGTACGGACTCAAGAAACTCACTTTCGGGCATTCGAAGCCCATTAACTGTGTAAAGCTTGCATGCGACGATCTCGTCGCCCTCCGGCGCGGGAGCCCCTTCGCCGCGGGGGATCCGCCAGGTGCCGCGTCAAGGTACCCAAAGCCCTTGAGCGCCCGCAGCCTCTCCTCAATAATCTTGGTCGGACCGAACTTCGCCATGGGAGGGTTTGGAGAAAAAGGGTGTGCAAGGGTGAGAGGAAGTTTGAAAGTTGGAGAGCTTTGGGGTTTGGTTGCGAAATACAGAAGAAGAAGGTCTCCGTACTATTCCCGCCGGGCATATATAGGCGGAGAAGCCGAACGGGCAAAAACTGCCCTCGCCCGTTTGTGAACCGACACGTGGTGGCGCGGTTTCCAAAATTGTCCAATAAAGGCACACTTTTCAAAAAACTGTTAGAACCATACCCGCGAGGCTTCGCGAAGAAGGAACCGTTGCGACCTTTCGCTTCCGTTCCCAAGCTCCGTTTTGGTCGGGCCTAGAGCAAGATGCTCGGACCCACCAGAATATGCTCGCTTACGAGCAGGGGTTGCTCGAGTATCACAGTAGTGCTTCGCTGTGGGATTCTAACTTTATTCCCGAGCAAGGATTGTTCAGATGCTGCAGTAGTGCATCACTGCAAGATTCTTGTTCCCAACCAAGGGACGCTCAGATACTGCGGTAGTGTTTCGCTGCAGGATTTCAGCCCCATGCCAAGGTAGTTTTTCGCCATGAGATCCCAATCCCTCCTATGAGTCTAAAGGCTCAAGAGGAAGGGCCCTATCAAGTAGTTTTTCCACTTGAGCCTCGGGGGCTAGCTGTCGGGGATTGGGTAAAATACCATAAGGACCATCAAGCCTCGGCAGCCCTTTTTCTGTCGACCATACCCATCCGCGAGCATACGGCTTAGTCCTCCGAGCATGATTGCTTGGGCTGGCGACCAAGGTCGGCCGCGACCAAGGAAGATCCCCGGGCGTGCCCCGAAGGTCACGCTCGGGTTGTAAAGGCAACGTGGCGGCAGCTGCGTTAACCGTTGCGCCACGATTCGGGCCCATCACATCCAAGGCGCCGCGTGGCGAAAGTCAAGGGATAGTCGCTACCACCCGAGGACACGTAAGGGCGTGGCATCCGGATGCGGTTAATTTAAATCATCTATAAATACCTCCTCAGAAAACGCCGATAGGGAGAGAGGCCTACATACACGTACAGACACAGACCGCGCGCGCACGCACCAAGAGGGGCAGACGCAAAAACAAGAAGCACGTGTAGACTCTGTAATAGCGATGCACTTTTTGTAAACGGGCATAGGCAAGGCTATACCCTGCCAGGCCCTTGTAAGCATCAAGATAGCAAGCAAAGGAACACTGGACGTAGGGTTGTTATCTTAATCGTGAGAGGCCCGAACCAGTATAAAAATCCCCTTGTTCGCCGCCCTCTTTGGTAGCTCGACCTCCTTCTCGCGGCATTCTTCAGACGCTGGCCCTCTGCGGGAAAAGGGGCTCGGTTGATCCCTCAATTAACAAGTAAGCTCGGCGAGGGGCCTGTTTCCCAAACGCCGACACTTACTAAACCTTATTAAAATTTGGTATTGCTAATATTTAGTCACTAAATTGGCTACAAATGTTTTAGCTAAAGATTGGTAAGAAAATGAATTAGAGAACCAAAGGAGAAGAAAATCTTGCCAAAATTTGATAGCAAACCAAATGCTTGCTAAATTTAGTCAACGCTATCAAAATTTGGTAAGTCAAGTATTGATAACTATTGGAAGTGAACCAAGCAGACCCAACTCCATGGCAAATTGCACCTTCCACTTTGAGCTAGTGAGTACTTTATATTTTCATTTTAGTCTTTCAAATGCGATTGGGTTTGAACTTAAAATTTTTGCGTGGCTAAAGAACATAACCTCTTCTACATTTGGTAATTTTTGGGAACTTGCACACTTGATTTTCACCGGTTTGCATTTTTAGCTCGGTTTCACCTGATGTTTGGCTAGCTATATAACTACAAACTTGAAAGTATAACTATAAATGATTTTATGCAAGTTTGAGGCAGTGCTCACAAGGTTTTCATATGCAGCCTTAAGAAAGCTAAGGGGCTGTTTGGTTGCCGTCTCGCACGAGCTTGGCTGCGGGAGCTTGCACCGCTCCAGCCTGGCTCCAGGGAAACGGTCGTGGAGCTCGTTTCCCACGAGCCTGGCTGTGAGTGCTTTGTGCATCGTGTTGGTCTGGCTCTGCACCGCGCACAGACAACCAAATAGCCATCTTGCATGCGAGGGTGCAGGCTCACGCGATACAACGAGCAACCAAACGCTGGTTCCCTGGCTCTTGCGAGTCTAGCCATGTGGAGCCAGGCAACCAAATAGCCCCTAACTATATGGGGCCAACATAAAATTTGCCGAAGCACAAGAGGTCCAGTTGGAGGGCAAGACGACCCAAAGTATTTGTAGGCCTAGCCTAATACGATGACAGGTCTGGCTCGGAGCAGGATTGCTGCTGGTAATCTGTATGGGACTTTTTTTTAAAGCAAAATCCAAATTTTGGTTAGATGAGATTTCAAATCCCAATCAAATAAAAATAAATTAAAATTTTTTGAATTGCTACAATAACTTTTTGGCGAGATTTTGACAAATTTCATTGAAATCTTAGTAGTTTTGATCAGATTTTGACTTGTTTGGACCGGCTTTGGGTCAATACTACTTAAGAATATCATCTTCCATGAAAAATTTTAAAAAACTGATTTTTGAGATGTTTTATAAAAATAACAAAAATAATCTCAGATTTTTATAAAATGTATAAGCTTGATTATACTATAAAAAAATTTATGGTACCATATTTAGGAGTTTAGGATTGTATAGAAAAATTTTCAAAAGAATTTAACTTCTTTTGTTATCTTTAAAAAAAATCAAAAACAGAAGGAACATGAATATGACAGTAACCTTGTCAGAATTTTATAAATTCGCTCAAACATGATCATGATTCAAAAATTTTATGAGAGTTTAAGCATTGTCTCTTAACCCTTCTCTAAAAATTTTAAATCTTTTTTGGTTACTCAATCAAATCTATGGAAGTAATACATATACTCGGCCAAGCTTTTATCAGGATAATAGCACTGTTTGAATATTTGAAAATTCATCAAACTTGATCATCATTTGAAAATATTATAGGAACATTATTAATATATCAAAACCATCCACAAAAAAATTAAATATTTTATAAGATGGTTTGGACCATTTTTTCATTTGGTTGAAATTTGCTGATCGGCCTTTTATCAGGACAATAGCACTGTAAGAATTTTTCAAAATTCCTCAAGCTTGATCATCATTGGAATTTTTATAGAACACTAGTGATATGTTAGGACTATCCACAAAAATGTTCAAAATTTTCTAGCATCATTTCGGACATTTTTTTTCTCGGTTAAATTTTACCGAGATTCTAGCAATTTCGGACGAAATTTTGTTTAAAAAATTCTAGATTTCAAATTTGCTTTTTGAATTTTGATCGGATTTCATCCGAAATTCTGAGATTTCTTTGAAATTTCGGATTTCATCAAACCGAAAATGAAATTTCAAACCTTGCTTTTGTCCTCATTTCACCGCAACATTGCCTCAGCATATTTGTCAGTACCATTTTGTAGGCTATATCGGTTTGGCTCTGTGAGTTACATATCCTGTTACTACTTACTATACCATACCGACGTACCATTCCGGAATTTAGTATAATAATACATATTTGTAGGTATATATATGTTTATTTATCAACACACAAAATTTAACTTATATATTACTCCAAATTCATAATAATAGGATCAAATATAACATATAATCTATGAACAAACGTATATAGCTGAGCCTTGGCGTTCACGCTGAAGTAGCGAATGTGGCAGAGCTAGGGTTTGGCTTGCGGGCGGCAATTCAGGGACGGCGGTGAGCGTAGCTCGAGGACAATGGCACGACATCTCGAGGCGATGGGTTCGGCGAAGGTGCTTGGTTGGAGCCCCATTCTTGCACGAGTGAACAAAGTGGTCAAATGGGAAAAGGAGATCAGAACGAGAAAGGAGAACTTGAGGAGGGTGAAGTGCGTATGGGACATCTCCATGTATTGCAATCGCAGTGCGCAATGGGGACACATGGCATGGGCATGTCCGCACAGGAGTACCGGCAGTGGCGGAGCCGTTGCGCGGGGGGAGGGGGGGCGTGGCCCCCCGGCGGCTCATGAAAACACGGCTATATATATATATATATATATATTTGAAATTTTTGGCAAGTTACAAGTGTTAAACTTTAAATATCAATCATTAGTAGAGATTCACTTTATTCTTAGGCCCTCTCCTTTAGAAATTTCTAGCCTCCGCTACTGAGTACCGGTGAGGGCAACCTCAAAATAAGGATTTTTTAAAAAATTATATGTAATTGTTAGACCATTTTATTTGCGATTATGGGCATAACTGGAATAAGTAAACTAGAGAAATGTTGGATGAATGACCTTAACACCCATCTATGGTGATGATGAAGACCCAATGAGAGCGGATACGTACCTTTTACTCCTGGTCCTTAGCGGCTATAGCACGATGGGCTTCTGCGGGCTTTGGCCCTCAGTCAAGGGCCGCATTCTCATAATTGCTCAAGTATAAAAGGCCATAACAATGACTCTACATCTCCTCTGACACTTCGAAGATGTTAGGACAGAAGCCATGCAAGGGGGCGCCCAAGCCTAGTGGGTCCAGCATGATAGATGGGACTCACCCACTTCATCCATGGAACAGTACAACCGATGCAGAGGAAGCATATATCAAATGGCTACTGCCGTCTATATAAATGATGACTATACCCCTCAATTGTACATATAGCTTAGTTCTTGATATAGACCCAAAAGCCTATAAATATCCTATGTATCTTTAATTTATGAATTGAGCTCTCCTTAGCAATAAAAAAGCATATTCAAACCAGTAAATATTGGAGGATCCCCACCTAAAGTCAATGCCGGTTGACTCCCTGACATGAATAGTGTGATATTTTTAAACTCCAAACCTATATAGATCCCGATAGCCCGGCAGACGGTCGATGTCCACGTACCATTCCTTTACGTTTGGGTTTTACACCTATAAGAAGCAGTGCGGGACATCTGCATTTCTAGTCTGCATGCGACACAAGTCACACAATTGAACATACGGATGATCCGTACATCTGAGTACTAATTGCTGAGCACAAGGTACATCCTCGCACATAGATGCGCCCTATATATACATAGCTAAGATATGAAACAGACCATAGATGCCCCAAAAATACACAGTGCATGCAGTTTACTGATCCTCAACAACAACTATTACCTTCCCGGTGCTATCTAGCTACTCCATCTACCGCTAATATGACCACCTAACCCTCCACTATAGCGCCAACAAGAGGAACATTGTCCTAGGGTTTATAGCTGTGACATGAAGATTCGCCAGAAACGTTAAATATAATGCATGTGGCGATCGTTCGTGAGCCCCGCTCTTCGCGCTTTCCAAACTCCTGAACCACGTCTCCAAAATCCTGGTTTTGGAGACTTCTGCACATGATGATGTGAACAGAGATCTCTGAATAGATGCATGGTTAAGTGAGGAACACCAAAAGACCAGGAGAGCATCGCTAGACATGTCCTGGCCGCGATCGGCGCGACCTTCGGTTCGCACCTCGTACAGTACTGACTGACGGTGTCGGCGGCGCGGGGTAGCGGTGGCACTCGGTGGTGGCGGTGCAAGCGCTCGGCAGCTCAAGGGCGCAAGGCTTGCCGGCAGTGGCACGGCACGGGTGCACGGCGACGTAGAGGAGCCAATGGCTGGGCAATGACGGCGCAAGGTGGCAGGACGACGAACGATGGAGGTGGCCCGGACAGCCGTAGCGTCATGCGGCGGCGTGGCTGGACTGCTAGAGGGCGGAGGCGGTGTGGACTGCTAGGGCTTGCCCCGCCCTCGTCTCGTTCCCTTCTATATGGTTGGGCGGCGCCAAATCCACCTTGGGCTGATGCCGAATTGGCATCAGCCGGTCCGGGCCACTATTTTTTTTTAATATTACACAGTCCAACAAATTTTTCCTTTGGTTTCTTCCAACTTGATGAACATCTCTTTGTTGCTTTTGCCAAAGGGATTTTTTTTTTAGAGCAAAAGGTTTCCCCTGTTTTATTCCAGGAATAAAACGATTTCAACAAAGTCTAGCGTATTTGAGGCGCGCCCGCCAACATCAGTATCCAGACAACCAGCAGAAATCAAAACTGCCAAATTCATCTATGGTCTGTTTTTTAAACAGGTGATCGAACTGACAGAAATCGCTAACACAACGACTCCAAGGGGATGGTAAAAGCATTTGCTTTGGCACATGCATCTGCACCACTATTAACAAACGGGAGTGTATAGGTATCATTCGGATGTTTTTGTATTAACTAACATCCAAATTCACTGGGCCGTTGGATCTAACATCCAAATTCGCCGGGCCGTTGGATCAAATCATATGATCGGATGTAATCGATACTCCCAAATCTCAACAATGATCCAATGGTTCTAGATTTGGGTGATTTCAACAAAAAAAACATCCGGTTGATGTTTATCAAATCCCTTAACAAAAACAATGGTTTTCCTATGGGGATAAAATTCGCATATGACAAACTAACAGCCAGCATTTTTCCAACTTAAAATTATACTATGCACATCCAAAAAATGCCAGGCTTTATGGGATTGGGTGATATATTGTTGTTTAATGGTGGAATAAAGTTGCGAAAACAACGATAATCAAAGACATGTTTTTAATAAATAGATGTAATCCCCGCCTGTTTTTATTTTTTAGCAGGAGAATGTTCTTTGTTCTCCCTATTAAAACTATGAAAACTTTCATCTGATAATAGATTTTAATAAACCATTCTAGGCACACCTAGAAAGTAGCATATCTACTGAAAAGAACCTATATATGCTGCAAAAAACAAGGATTCTTGTCTGGTGTAATGGGGGTTTTTAGGGCAATGAGTATGCATGAGATGCAAAGTTAACCCGGTAGCAACGGTAAAAGATTATTCGGCATGCTTGGCTGAGCTGAACTCAATCCCTGTTCGAGCCAAATACATCAGCATGCATTTTCTTTTGCAAGGCCATTGCGATGTGTGAAAACTGAAAACTGTGGTACCATCTTGCCTCTGGCGTCATTGCAATGGTCCAAAAGCAGGAAGACATGGGGGACCTGCTGTTCAGTAGGATGATGGAGTTCAGCATCAACACGCGCAATCTAAAAGCTAAAGCACTCTTCTTTCGAACTTTTCAAGGTCTCAATGAGTTCAGAATTTACCCAGGATGTCAACACGGATTCGTGTTAATCTGCGCACAAGCATCATCATGGCTACGTTGAGATGTCTTGATCATCAAAATGCGTCACAAAGATGGGTTAGTGGAGGGTGGGCAGAACTCTGTAGGCTCACCTGGAACTTAACCACATTTCTTGTATAGTATTAATGTATTAGGGGTGTCTAGGACAGCTCTAGCTTCACTAAAATCCGTAGAGTTGTTGGAGCAGGGTATTCCTAACTCCAGAAATTTGTAGAGTTGGAGCTGTGGGTACATTAAGAATGTTTAGGTGGATTATCTTGTTTACATTTTAGACTAAAAATATAAACTTAATTCACTTTATTTTATCCTACAAGCTCCAGATATGAGGTGAAGCTAGGATATGGAGCTCTGCCAAATATAGCCTTAATCTTTCAGTGTAATCAGATGAAATCTTGCACAATTGGGTGGTCCAACCCACAAAAGAGGAACAATTCTCGACACTTCCAAAAGCAGCAATTTTGTTACCACAGCTTACAACACTGAAAACTATCCCTCTCCTAACTGCTCCCTCCCCACAATCCACTCAGGACGCATCCGCCCTCCCCTGCCACGACGAAGTGCCACCAACACCATCGGCTCTTGCTAGTGATCTCTGTCAGTGTGTGCCTACCTTGCCTAACCCACGCCCTCTTCTCCTAATCCACGCTATCACGAGCCAATCTCCCCAATCCCTATTTCTTCTAAGCCCACAAAAAAAAAGCACTCCTCTCCTCCTAAGCCCTTACCTTGCGCCGCCACTACGCTGGCCACCACACCACCTCCCTTACCCTCTAGCACCACCACCTAATTCTATAGCTCCCTCCCCAGGTCATCCTTAGCCCTCACCCCAATCATATTCTACCACCGGTGTGGCACCTAGAGTTAGGGTAAGGCTAGGAAGTGGCTACCTGGTCTACCTCACAGAGCATTGTGTCCTCTCTCGGTGTGCAAGATGGCGCATGGGTAGGGCAGAGCTTCAGACCGGCGATAGCAACGACACAATAGCATGGCGATAGAGCGGGATCCATGACGACGGTGTAGATCCACATCGACCCGAAACTCACCGCTAGCCTCCAAGAACTCAGGTAGCCTCTTCCCCTAATCCTATCTCCGTCCTCCACCATGTGTTGTACGCATTGTGATGATTCATTTTTTATGGTCCGCACATGCATAACCTCTAATGAATCTAGAACTAGTGAAGGTTTTTTGAGGAATGCAAAATGGATTGCTAAGATGGAATGCAAGAGTGTTGTCAGATTGGCCTATGCAAAATATGGTGATGTTTAGCTAGCCATAGATTGACCTAAAGATTGTATTAGATAGCACCAACTTGATCGGTTCCACATATTTTCCCTCTCAATGGTTTGATCTAGTTATAGTCCTATGTATGGTACCAGCAGTTTCATCTCTCTTTGTTCTTATTTTGTTCCTTCTAAGACAAATCTAAAACACTAACGTTGCTATTACTTCCATTAAATGACGTACCTCCTATGCTGTCTCTAGAAGTTCCATTACATGATACACCTCCTGCACTGTCTCGGTAGGTTCTTTTGGATTCTATATTGAAATTCTTGGTGAAATTGTGCAGCATAGATGCAGTGATCTCTCTGCCTAGTGAACACATACTAAACAATGTTTCATTTTTGTGGGTTAGATGAGCTAGGTGGAAGGAGTTCAAGGGTGCTCCTCCTACCTACAACCTGTCTGTAAAGTCTATAGTGGATATACAACAAACTGCATTGAATTTTGTCAATCCATAAATGTTTTCTTCTAATTTTTCTTTATGCTTCTGTTGGTGCACCTTTCAGAGAGAAAAATAGGGATCTATTAATTTTGAGGATGAAACAACCCCGGTTATTATCAATGCAAATGAGATCATCAACACGAATTAATAACACATATAATCAAATTGATCAATAAAGATTAACCATCAATTTTACTTATTTAACAAAAAACATACAATGGTATAAATTACAAAACTCCTAAATATTCAATTGCATTCCAAAAGTAAAGATTACAAGAATGTTTAAAATTCCTAAAACCTAATCTTCATTAGATCCGCAGCCTCAATCTTTGAAATAGGATAGTCAATCATGCATCCAAGAGGTAATAAATTAAAATGGTAAGAAAATTTAAAAAGAAGAATTGCTATTAGACCCATATGTGAATAGATCACGCTCATCGAGATACCAGACCGTCTAGGGCCAGTCAGCAACTCTCACGGATTAATGTTTCAACATTTGGCAATCAACAAACCTGCATTCATCGGGTAACCATAACATGCACCAATAGTGCATAAATATCCCTTGTTAGAAAGGTAAAAGTCTCAAGGTAAAAGGGTAAGACAGCATTGCTAAAAGGAATAGAGCCTTCTAGCCAAAATCCCTGCAACCCCATTGCCTTCTTCAGTAAGCAAAGCTATCCCAAGCACACTCACGCACAAGTTCAAGCAAGAAACCACCAAAGCCTTCACGGCCAAGAAACCAACCACCAATTCTCCAAGCCCTCAATTAAAAAGATCGGAGCCGGCTCACATCAAGCCAACACATCTCATCTCACCAAAGCAAAGCCACCAGGATACCATCCAGCTAAAGCCAACCACAACCAAAGCAAGAAGCCAAGAGCATTCCCAAGGAGCAACTAAGCTCATCCCCAAGCACAAGGCTAGGAGTCAGAGGAGGCCAAGATCATGAGACCAAACCCCCAACCAGAACAAGCTTCCAGCAAGGAGCCAGAAAGCAACAAGTAAGCCACCAGGAGAGCAAGGGAAAGGGGCAAGAAGGTTAGGATTAAAGAGGCTGAGAGCACTGCCACTTCTCCATCAAACTCAATCCCAGACCACACCACCTAGCACCAACTCCTTTCAACCATCTCCACATCCCAAGTAAGCCTATTCACCCATCGGCCAATAATAGTTACATAGAGTGCGCGCACACAAAATTGGCCTCCATTGTCAGGGCTAACTAATACTTAAACCAATGCATGATGTTTAAACCAATGCATGATGTTAATCTGAATAGTTTAGGAGGCAATTGACCCAGTTGCCGGATCGAAGCAGCAAGAAATATATCATCGTGATACAAATTAACCAAGAAAATATCACTATTTTTGAATCATGTGAGATCTGGAACGATCACTCGGTTGTTCTCGGAATATTCTTAACACCCAATAGAACCGTGTTGGGCCTTCTCGACTGTGGCGGTGGTGGAAGGAATACAACAAATTCAGAAGGAATACAGCTAGTACTTTTGTATGCGTGCTTGTTCCTTGTAGGGATGGAATGGCCCCAATCCTCGTTTGTCTGTGGGAAATTCCCCTATTAGGAAATGGGGACAGGGGAAATCTCCTCCCCACGGGGACTTATCAGGAAAATTGTTGCCTCGTTGGAGATAGTGGGGTGGGGACGTTCTATCGTTCCCCGTCCCTACCACCGATTTAAGTTGGACAGGTGGGCCCATATTTAGAAAACTCTAGATCCAAAAGTTCAAATCTGACTACCCGAGCATTCCCCAATCCTACTCTTCTCAGATGGCGGTTGCGAACACTCCCCAGTCTCCACTCCTCCCGTTCGCACTTCCCAGTAGTCGCTCTCGTCTCTCTAACTATTTCTCCGGCCTCGCCCAGCCGCCGCTCGCAGCACCTATCGCTCCGAGCTCCTAGCCGCAAAGGGCCAATAATGCTGTCGTCAGGGACAAGGACTCTCACCCGCAGATCTGGGACTCGCCCACCGCCTAGACGCCGGCACCAAGCAGACACTGGCACGCTACAACCCTATGCTACGGATCCCCTCTCCTCCACGGCCTATGAACCCCAAGGTTTGTATCTACACCCACCTCTATTTCTCTTGAATCTTTATCCAATTGCCATTTCTATAATAGCCAATATGCAAAAGGACTAGTCAGATCTAGAAAGTATATTTACATGGCTATCATCCATCTGTAGATGTAAACCGATGAAGTGCTTCTTCAAGAGTACTAATACCCCCATCTATTTCAACAATAAGATCCAAAATACGTTCAGATTATTCTGAACTGACCTGACACTTTATGTATTTTATCTATGAGAAAGGAAGAAAAAGAAACGGTTAAAAAGAATACGAGATCCTAGATATGCAATGCTGGCACTAGAAATCCATAGAACACGGTAAAGCACTACTACAAAATAGCACATAGGTGACACCCTATTTGTAGCGATTTTTTTAGAATCGTCACAAATACAATTATCAGTGGTAGTTTTAGAATTAAAATGTCAGGAAGACTATTTGTGGTGGTTTTTCTTTGGAACCGTCACAAATGTGACGGTTTTTCTTTTGGAACCACTACAAATACTTTTAGGACTATTTGTGGCAGTTTTATTTTGGTACCACCACAAATAATCAATTATTTATGGCGGTTTTCTTTGGAACCGACACAGATAATTTGTGAGTATTTGTGGTAGTTTTAGCCAAAAATCGTTACTGATAATATTAGTATTTGTGGTATTTTTGGTTAAAACCGCCACTGATAGTTTTATCTGTGGGTGGTTTTAATTTAAAACTGCTACAAATAATATTCCCTATAAATACCCCTGTAGCCTCTCTATCTGGTCAGTCATCTTCCTCCTGAGAACAAACCTAAATTTCTAGATTTCAGATTTCATTTGCAAAGATTCTTGTGCTTCTACTTCTTGTAGTTATTCCAAGGTGTGTAATTTGTTCTCCTCTCTTCATTTGTAGTGATGTAGTTACAATTTAATGTTTAGACCTAGTTTAATTAAGGTTTATATTTAGTTTGTTTTTTATTTACCTAGCATTTTGTAGATGATGAATTTATTACCTTGCTCCATTAGATTAAGTTGTCTACCTTTTTTAGATGATGAATTATGATTAAGCATATATCAAATTTATTTAATTAAGATTTTTGGATATTAATAAAAATAAATTTTAGTTAATATGGTAGATGGGTGATCATGAAGTTGCCTTGCATTTTGAGATGATAAATTTATTATCTAGCTCTTTCAGAGGATATATTTAATTTTAGCTAGGTATGAGTACATGTAAAAATTAAGTAATTAAGATTTGTTTTTTAATTATCATTATTTTTCCGTTTGTGCGTGCATATACATCTTGCTCCATTAATGGCTATTGTTAGCTAATTTTTATTAACCATATATCAAATTTATTTAATTAAGATTATTGGATATTAATAAAAAATAAATTTTAGTTAATATGGTAGATGGATGATCATGAAGTTGCCTTGCATTTTGAGATGATGAATTTATTATCTAGCTTATTTAGAGGATAAATATAATTTTAGTTAAGTATGAACATATATTAAAATTAACTAATTAAGATTGGAAAATTAATTAGCATTAATGTTGTACCGTTAGTGGATATTGTTGGATATGGGATTAATAATTTATTTATTTAAGATTATTGGATATTAATAATTGTTTACATTAATTAATTGTAGATGGATCAGAGATTGATGTACAATACGAACCGTTGCAGCCGAGAATACATCGACGGTGTATCTGCTTTTCTAAGTGCCACCGAGGAGAACAACTTGCAAAAGAAGACAGAGTACATACATTGTCTATGCATTGATTGCAAGAATGAGAAGATATTTTCGGACAAAGACCATATCCACTAGCACTTGATTCAGAGGGGTTTTGTACCTAGCTATACATGTTGAACAAGGCAAGGTGAAGAGGAGATCGTACTTCAACGTGATAACGTCGACGATGACGGAGCTGGCAATGTGGCAGCTAACATCAGTTATGGATCCGATGAGGATAGGTTGGTCGTCGATGACGATAATAATCTGGCTCAAATGTTGCGCGATACAGAGAAGAACTACACTTGTCAGAGAGAGTTTAATTAATTTAAGGGTTTGATGGAGGACTCAGAGAAACCTTTGTTCCCGGGTTGCAAGGAGGAATACACAAAATTGCACACCGTGCTTTTACTGCTAAAATTGAAGGTAGGCAATGGTTGGTCCGACAAGAGTTTCACTGCATTGTTATATCTCTTAGCGGACATACTTCAGAGGGAAACGTGTTGCCTAAAACCACATATCTAGCTAAGAAGGTTGTATGTCCCTTGGAATTGGAAGTAAAAAAAATATATGCATGTCCAAATGACTGTATACTCTATCGCAAAGACTATGCAGACACGCATGTATGTCCGGTGTGCAAAGCATTGCGATACAAGCATAAGGACGATGACAGCGAAGGCATCGAGGTGAAGAAAGGAGCTCTCGCTAAAGTGGTGTGGTATTTGCCTGTAATTCCTTATTTAAATCATTTATTTGCAAACAAAAAGCACGCCAAATTGATGCGATGGCACTCGAAAAGGCATAAGAGGGATGGAAAGCTGAGACACCCTACTGATTCTACCCAGTGGAGAACCATCGATAGGCTCTTCAGGGAGAACTTCAGAAATGAACCAAGGAATACAAGGTTTGGGTTAAGTACGGATGGAATGAATCCTTTTGGTAATATGAGCAGCATTCATAGCATTTGGCCTGTGACTCTCTGTATCTATAACCTTCCTCCTTGGTTGTGTATGAAGTGAAAGTACATAATGATGTCGCAGCTTATCCAAGGGCCGAGACAACCTGGTAACAATATTGATGTATACCTACAACCATTGATGGAAGATCTTGTGATACTATGGAATGAAGGTATACAGGTATGAGATGAGTACAAACGAGAGTACTTCACTCAACATGCATTGTTATTCTGCACTATCAATGATTTACCTGCCCTAGGTAACCTGTCCGGTTGTACTATAAAAGGAGCCAAAGCATGCCCCCAGTGCCTGGATGAAACTGTTAGCGTGTGGCTTAACAATTCGAGGAAAACAGTGTACATGTGTCATCATAGGTTCCATCACTGGAATCATTCATACCGTAATATGAAAAAACAATTTGACGGAACAAAGAAGGACGGTTCGGCTCCAAAGCCTCTTCCTGAGGAAGAGGTATATAATATGGTTAAGAATCTTAATGTTGTATTTGGAAAGGGGGTACTGATACTACATCGAGGTCCCGTACTAAGAAGACTACGTGGAAAAAGGGATCTATATTTTGGGACTTGTCCTATTGGAAGGACTTAGAAGTTCGATATTGCATCGATGTCATACATGTAGAGAAAAGAAGGGCTACATGGCTATTACAGCCCAATTCATTAATGATTCATGGAAGCTTAGAAATGTTGACATGAGGTAATTTGTTACTACATGACTATTACATTCCATTTCAACTGAATTTTCAAATATGAATTTATTGTTGATCTGGATATATAAATTTGTTTGTAGATTCATTTATGTGCTAGCTCCACGCACTGCAAAAGTTACTGCTGATAAACTTAATCAATCCTTGGTAGCATGGAATATTGATGAGAGGCTATCAACTGTGACTCTGGACAATTGCTCAACAAATGATAAGATAATTTTTGAGTTAATTAAGAAGATTGGGCCAAATAAGCTTATGTTAAAAGGAACGATTGTAATAACCCTCATTTTTACAAAAATGCAAAAATGAAAATCTCATGTGCATACAATACTAGTCTCATGATCAGTGTCGACGATCGGGATCGCCTGACCGCAAATGTGAAACGGGGTTAGTGTGAATGAGGGACCCAAAACGAGCTACGCTCAACGGAGGAACGGATGTTGGTCGGGGTGAGATGACAACAAGCGAGGCACAGCGGGTTATACTGGTTCGAGCCCCCGTGAGGGTAACAGCTCTACTCCAGTCTTCTCCTGAGGTGGAGGAACTCACTATTCTTGAGTACAGGGGTGGTTTACAGCTCGGGTTTGAGCGCTTCTGGCTATGGCTACTATCCTATTGCTTGTGTCTTGATGACCTGACCATTGTCGATCTGCTTTAGGGGATTTTATACCTCTCCCGGCCGTTACCAGAAACGGCCGGGAGATATTCCCGGGGTAGTGAATGGTGCGCATTGAAGACGTGCTGCAACCGTCCCGGATCTGACGCCCACGTCCGCCTTAACTTCGGGATCCCCGGTCTTGGTAATTGTTGAGTAAACGCACGCCCACAAGCTAAGGTCGAGGCCGTGCGGGAGTCGAATCCCCACTCCTTAAGCTCGAGGTTGTGCAGGGATCGGTGCGGCTTAGGTCGTGGTCGAAGTCCCATGCTGCTCAGCCCCGAGCTAGGGACCCTGTTGACTGCGCGTTGACCTGTCAGAGATTCCTCAGTCCCCGACAATCAGTAACTAGCACACACATTTACAACAATTGATATCACATCCATATTCTTTATTACAAACAATAATGGTAAATTACACAATAAGGTCTTACAATTCATAGTAATGCAATGGAAAGAATCAAAAGTCTTGTAGTGTACCCATTCAACCCTCAGACAACTGACAAGACATAATCCCTAGAAAAACTCGTTAACATCCCCGAATCCTGCGTTAAGTAAGTTTCGTCTATTCTGATTCTTACCTAAAAACAACGAATAAGCAAGGGTGAGTACTTTCGTACTCTGCAAGACTTTTGCAAAGCCTATAATATATGCAGGCCATTTCAAAGGAAAGGTTTCTAGTTTAATTTGCATAAAACCAATTTAATTTGTAAAACAAGTAATAATTGCAAAATAGATTTATAAGAGCAAGTTTGACTGATATGAAAATAAATAATAGATAAAGTATAAGTAACAACTCACAATCCTCCACGACGTGAGCATCGAGTCATCTATTGCCAACACAAGGCATAAATATGAAATAAGCACTTTCCAACAAACATTTCCAATCCAACCCATTTAGAAAATACCAAAACTTCTAACTAATACAGGTGCATCAAGTGTCCCTTGACCATGGAAACAGCTTTTCGAAAAGATTTACACTCTGCAGAGGTGTACAGCTTTACCCACAAGTCATGACCTTTTTTTGCCGCATGTTTCACGCACCTTTGGCGATGTGGCCAGAATGTTCATGATGAAAACCTTTACATTACCTAGGTTAACTTTGCACCAGCCCGATGACGTTAAACCCGTACTATGGTGTAAATGTTTGTGCAATCACTATACAATAAATGATTAAGTATATCCATAGTATGGTGTACACCGTTGTATCAGCAAATGTTGCTCCCAACACCTCGATGTGGGCGCCCCTCCGAGCAATCAAGTCACTAAAGAAGCTCATACTACTCCAGCCTTCCAATGTGCAAAGTTAAACTAGATAACTTAATTGGTTTAAGGTTGTCCCATATCAGCACTTGTGGTTGTACGAAAAGACTTGGATATAACGTACAATTAGTTCGGTCCTTAATCTAACACGGGCAATAATCTCCCCCTACACTACGTGCAAATCCATGCACCTTTGGCTATTGTCAATAATTGCCCGCATCAAAAACATAGTTTTATTTTCATTTTTAGTCAAAATACCAATAACCATCATCATGTCTCAATATTTCCAAGTTTCATCTGATCAAGTTTTTCAATTGATTTATCCCAAGCCTAAAGCATGTCTAAGCAAATTGACATCAGATATTGTCTAATCTTAATTATAGGGTTGTCAAGGTTCACATGTCAACACTAAGAGAACTTCATAAGACAGCGGATATATCTACCAGTATCCACAAAGTAGAAGCACTTAATGAAAATAGCATATGCAATGAAAATATTTAATAAAATATTTATAAAACTGGGATCAACATGATCAAAGGGGGTGCTTGTCTTGCTTATTGATGTTTACGACAAAGTCGTTGTCGTAGTCGACGATGGAAGTAGTGATATATGTCGAGTTTACACATCGTTCAACAGAAATATAGTAAATAACAAACTTCAATAAGGGCAAAAGAATAGATAGAAAACCAAATAAACTCACTGCAGAAAACAGGAATAGTTTAGGGTTTAGGTTGCATGATTTCAAGTTCTCGTGTTTTAGTTGATTGATCATATGCATATACATTCATATCGGTAACAGCTTCTAGGTTGTGAGATGCATGGTTTCTTTTATGGATTATTTATTCTTATCTTATAAATTCAAGAAGCTAAAATTATATATTTTATATTTATAATATTGAATTCAAGATGCAAAAATTATTTGGATTAATAGAATTAAACATTAGTCACTTTGTTGTATGATGTATATGTAAATAGTACTTATTTATTAATTAACTTTGCATAAAACCTGTTATGTTAAGTTGCTGGTATATGATAGGATGGTCTTAAGAGCATATATTAACTAGTTTTACTTGTATGAGTACATGTTAAAGATGGCTATGCATATATTAATCTTTCGTATTCAGAAGGTAATGCTTATTTCGAAACTTGGTTTTAATCTAAGTTGTATATAGATATCTTTACAAAATTAGTTATTCTAGACCTATAACACCTTTGAGGATTGATTCCTTTTATGTTAGCATTCAATTTTGGCTTTTATACACTAGTTACATGTATGTGTGTGTGTGTATACATAAGGCAAAATTATTCGCAAATTCAATTCAACTTAACAACTTATGAATTATTTTATATAAACATGCATATTATGTTTATGGCCCAAGGAAGCATAAGAATTGGTGTTATCAATATTTGAATTCATATGCTCAAGCTACAACTATTTTAATTTCTATGTATTGAGAAAATTTATTTTCAAAACTAAATTAAACTAGATTCAAATCTAAATATTTTAGCATATATGGAATACTCAGATTATCATAAAATTTATTTCATGATTTAAGGAGTTATAGTTTGTATATTTGTAATAGTACCATATTAGGTTCTGCTTTGATCTTTAACTTCAAATAATTCAAATTAAGTTTGAAAATTAAATATTTCTAAACAAATGTCCTTATTAGGGTATCAGGAGCATAAATGAATTATTTCATCATTTTAGGGTTCATAATGCATAATCTTTGTATAAAGATCTCATTAGGGTTTCGACTAAAATTAGATTCAAATATTTCAAATTGTGATTCAAAATTAAATATTTTTGTATAGTATGAAATTAAATGATTTTATATAAATATATATATTTATTTCATTTTATTTGGAATTCAAATGCACAAGTTATGGTCATTTAAATTTGCTAGGGTTTGAAAAATACTCAAAAATCAGGAATATGCCAAAAAGGGAAAGTACTCTTTCGAAGTCAGACGACACCTTCCATTTTTGGGTGATGCCGTGTTGAAGCACTGACTGGTGGGGCCGATGTTCAGTGACTGCGTGCGATACCAGAGACTGACGTAGCGGGCCCGCGAGACAGTGGTCTGGGTTTCACTGACCAGTGGGCCCCGTTGAGCAGCAACAGAGGGCAGAGGTGCTCGGTTTTTGGCTCGCCGGCGACGAAGGAGTGCCGGAGTCGGCGAATGGACTCCACCGTGATCATCAGCAGACCTACGCGCACTCGGGGATGGGTCTGCGGTGGTTGGAGATGGCCGGGAGGTGGGTCGCCATCGAAAGGAGGTGGCATCGCCCATGGCTGTTTGGCGGTGAAGCGAAAACAGCGGGTGTCTTCTCTCATTAACACCAGGATGAGCATCACTAACACTGGAGAGCTCCATTTTGGTGGTTGTCTTGGGTGGAGATTGGCATGTTTGCTCCGCCACCAGTGGTCAGTAGGGAAGAAGAGAGGTAGCGCGGCTGGGAAGCTTGCTGGTGAGGGGAATCCCCATTTGAGGGATGGGGTAACTCGGTGGATGGGTAAGGATGCCCGTGGCACGAGGGATTGGAATTTGGTGAATCAGGGAAGAAGTTGGATGGTGTTTTGGTCTAGGTGGTGGTGCAGCCGAAATGAGAAGGAAAGTGTGATTTTTGGGTAAATTTTGGAGCAGGCAGCAATGCTTGGCAGATGATGATCACGAAATGCTCTGGAGTGGCTTTATAGCCAGAGAAGGCGGTCGAAACAGGGTCTGAACGAAGGTCATTGAGGCGGTGCCGCAAATCACTGCCGTGGCAGAGAAATCGCCGTGAAATGCTTACCATGGCAGGTCGGCTGAGTCTGGTCGGCGAGTTGTCTTTGCCACTGGTTGCCCGAAATGTGCCATGGCAGAGAAAAATCACAGGATTTCCTTACCGCGACAGAGATCCAGCATAAGGGCCAGTGAGGTAAAGAGGAGAGGAGAAGGATCTAGCGCTTGAGCTCAGTTGGCAGTAGCATGACAGAGGAGTTGGCAGCGATGTGGACGTGGCCTTGGATTGCGAGGACTTGCGGCAGGAAGAGGACAATTCGGGAAGGCGGTGGAGCTCTACCTGAGCACGAGAGAGAAGAGAGGAGAAGGAGCTGGACTGTGGCTGCACTGGTTGATAGGTGGGGGCGAGCTGGCTGTGGCTGTGGGAGATGAGGCGGTTTACTGGCTGGTCAGTGGGTCCAGAAAGGGGTATGGCCCACATGTAAGTCATACGAAGCCACAATACTCTCACAGCTTCTAGACAGATCTGGTTTAGACCGAAAGGTTGGGCCAACATTTCAATTGAATTATTTTTAAAAAAATTTTATCTATGTCTGAAAGATAAGGATAATTATCTGGTAAAAATTTTAGATTAATATTCTTGGTATAAAAATTTAAATAATTCTGACAATGCATGCTATCATTTCTTTCAGTTTCTGTATTTTATTTATTTGAAGATCCAAAACAGGTCTATATTTTATGAAACTTTTTATGAAGGTTTAGAATCACAATATCCATCTTATGTAAAACTTTACTAATTTTATATTCAATATTTTAATTCCAAAAATTCTGACATTTCTATTTCTAGAATTGTTTTCTTTCTGTTTTCAAATTTTTAAAGGCCACAAATTTAAGTTTTAATTTCTTATATTTTTACCAGTGGTAGATATGGACCTTATGTCAGCATGGTAAAATTTTCAGCTCAGGATAATATCCAGAGATTTACACGAAAATCTAACAATTTCTAGATCAGATTTATTATCTCATGATGATCATAATTTTATTCTTTTTATTTTAAATGTTCAGATTATCTCAAACATCATGATTAGGGTTCTAGAGTGTTCTAATATTATAATATTTTTTTTGCAGATTCTGTTGATTTTATGTTTTTACCTTTTTACTTTTACTATTTTACCATTTCATTTTATTAGGTTTTTCTTTTAAAAGAAAAAGCTCAAGAAAATCCAATAATTCAAGAAAAATCAGGAAATAAACATTCAAATTAAACATCACATTTCAAATTTATTCTTATAGTTTGTTTGCTTTAGAAGAAATGGTTTTAATATTGAAATATTTCTTTTCTTAAGATTTAAAATGCAAGAAAATAAATAAAAGATATTATTTTAAATTAAAAACTTGAATCTAATTGAAATTTTTATTCAATTCCATTTTTAAATTCAAATTATTTTTATTTTTCACATTTTTGATTTTTTCGAGATGTCTCAACGATGCTTTATATATGTTGTTGTGCACACATTCTCAATTTAATTGTGAAGGATGGCTTGGAAGTGATCAAACATGCTATTGGACACATATGTGATAGCATAGCTTTTTGAAAAGCCACACCAAAAAGGGCATAGAATTTTGAAGACATTGCTAAGTTTATGAAAGTCACTATAACCAAAAAGTTTTGTCTTGATTGCAAAACTAGATGGCAAAGGTTGACGAGTTATATGATTTTAATCCAAGTGAAGAAGAATGGCTATTTGTGCTGATGTTGAGAGATTAAGGATATTTTATGAAATCATCAATATATTTTCTGGTACTCAGTATTTCACTACCAATGTATACTTTCCCAAAATTTGTGAAATAAAAAAAACATGAGGTAGTGGTCAACTGTTACGGATCCAATTGTACAAGTAATGTCAATTAACATGAATGAAAAGTTTGATAAGTATTGGTCTGGCATTCAAGGATTAATGGACATTGTGATGCTTCTTGATCCTCGATTTAAGATTGAAATGTTGTTGGTTTATTTTGAAATGCTACTTACTATTAGTGGTGAAGAGTGCGAGTCTCGAGTACAGAAAGTTACTAAATCATTGTGTGAATTGATGATCGAGTACCAAGTTACTAATGATGATGATAATACTAAATCATCGGTCTCAATTTCTTTGATGGAAGCTCCAGCAGTTATATCCATCTTTAATGCACGTGTTACTAAGAAAAGGCCATCATCTTAAAGGCAAAATCTAAACTAGATCACTACTTGGAGGATAATTATGTTCCAACTACACAAGAAAATTTTAATGTATTAGATTGGTGGAAGGTGGCTGGACACGCTATCCTACGTTGGGAATGATAGCACGAGATATCTTTGCTATTCCAGTAAGCATAGTTGCTTCAGAGTTTGCTTTTTAGCACAAGTGGGAGAATTCTTAATGAGCATTATAGTCGTCTCACTTCTGAGATGTTGGAGCCATTGATGTGCTTATAGGATTGGCTTCAAAACAAATACAAAGGTATGGCATGAAATAGCTAATATTTGTTATTAGATTACAATAAAATGATATTGATATTGACAATTTCATCTCACGGATGATGAACAGGGTGATGTTATTAGCTTCCAGACTTGTCTTCAAGACATTCAAGAAGAGATCCAGCTTAATTGTTTAGAAAATAAAGTTTTTATATATCAGTCTTTACATATCAATTGTTTCATTAAATGTTGCTTTCATCTTACATAGGGGATGTCATTGTGAGGAGATGGTTCTACACTTCTACTTCTACACTCCTCAACTACTCAAGTATTTATGAGCTTGTGTGATTTATTTATGAACTTTATAATGTAGAGTTTGACTACATCTTGATGTGGATGTTCTTGTTGTGGATTTATGGCTTAAGGCCAAAGCACTATTTGTAATTTGTGAACAATTAATGTGTTGTACTATCATGCACATTCTAATGTTTAGACCTATAGTTTGAATTGATGTTGCTTAGTTGGATTTTGGATGTTTCTAGGGAAGATTTGATTTTAAGTGGTGTGATCAATACTGTTGTAGTGAAAGAGCTTAATTTGTTGCATTTCCATGCAACAATCCATGCGTGGTCACTGCTTCATTAACTCTTGCTGTAATTAGGGTGATACATGGTACTGAAACTATTATTTATTGTCATATTTGTGATTATTATTCGACTACAACATTGAGTTATCTCAGGAGGCAGGCAGAGAGCTGTTTGGCTTGCTCCAATTTTTGGGGATTAGTCCTCGTCGGGGCCCACGAACCTGTCGGGGTTCAGGGACGGTGGATATTGAGCCCCGCCTGTGGGGACTGGGATGAGAACAGAGGAAACTTTAGTTATTGAGGATCGAGTATGAGAGGGTGTTTCCCACTGGAATTTTCCTTATTGCCATCCTTAATTAGTTCCTTGTGATATGTCGTACAGAAGCTCACAAGATAAATTAAAGGAGGGAATTAATGCATATGAACATGCACAACACAGTGAACACACAATGCGTCTAGATATGGATTCGTCTAGCTAGTTCTCCAGGAGTATAAGAGCCATATTTTGCTGTCAAATATGCAATAAATTGCTGGTTACGTTTTTAGATTTTACTCCAAAGTTACTCCCAAATGCAAACAAATTTAATATCTGTATATATAAATTTTACTATCATGCATAGACTGCGTAGGCTGCTGAACCCTCTGGTATGATAGTAAAATATATATATATGAATAGCAAATTAGAGTGCATTTGACAGTACCTTTACAGTAAATATGTCATATATATGGCTATAATACGCCACGTTGAGTTTCGATAATAAAACCTGAAGATAATTTGTAACATATTTGATAGCAAAATTTAAATTGTAGTATCATACCCAATCAAATTACTCTCTGTACTATCCAACTTTACGAAGGGAGCAAATTTACCGAGGTACTGCTACTAAAACAGTGGGTGCGTGTAGTCTCTAGCTCAGCTCGTCCTGTTCCATACACTATTAGTAAATGTGTGTGTGCATGCATGAAGATCTCCTTGTGGCAAATGCAACATTATTAGGAACATAAGATGCAGTGCATTGCTGGACGGACGTATATGCGGTGGATATTCACATGGGCAAATTCTTTACCTACCGTTACCTATGAGAAGTTAGATTGGGTTCTCATGTCTACGGAGTGGGAGTTTAAATTCCCCTTGGCTTCTGTTCAAGCTCTTGATCGGGGTATTTTGGATCATACTCCTTTAATTATTGATACTGGAACACCGGCTTTTTTGGGTATTCATAAACCATTCAGATTTGAGTTGGCTTGGTTTGCCCGAGAGGATTTCTATGACAAAGTGGTAGAAATCTGGAATAGACCGGTCAGAGGAAATAATTCAGGCCAACGCTGGAACCACAAATTGGGAGCGCTGCGGAGGTTTCTCCGTGGATGGGTTTTTCATACTAATGGAATTTACAACCAGAAGAAAACCGAATTCCAGTCGACTATTTATGAGTTGGACATAGCGGCTGAGGTTAGGGTTTTGATCGAGATCGAGCGAGAACATCTAGCTCAGGCTCGGGATAATTTAGCCAGTCTTCTTAGGGAGGAAGAAATCAAATATTATCAGCGGGCTAAAGTGAAAGATGTCCTCTTAGGAGATAATAATACTAGATACTTTCAGTTGATTGCCAACGGTAAAAATAGGAAGAAAAGGATTTATTCCCTAGACAAGGACGACGGGAAAATCGAAGGACAGGCTAATTTAAAAACTTATATAATTAAGTTCTACAAAGAACTCTTTGGGGAGTCTATGGAGAGTCTGATGAGTCTAGATGAGGATGATTATCATAATATTGTGAGGGTATCACAAACTGAAAATGATCTTTTAACTGCACATTTCACTGAGTGCGAAGTTAAAGATGCTATTTTTCAGATGGAGCATAATAAGGCACCGGGTCCAGATGGCTTCCCGGCTGAATTTTATCAAAAATTCTAGGATGTTATCAAAGGGGATCTATTCTTAATGTTTCAAGAATTATATGCTGGGGATTTACCTCTTTTTAGTCTAAACTTTGGTGTAATAACCCTTATACCGAAAGTTCAAGAGGCTAATATAATACAGCAATACAAGCCAATCTGTCTTCTCAATGTGAGTTTCAAAATCTTCACGAAAGTTGCCACAAATAGGCTGAACTTGGTTGCGGATAAAGTTGTCAACCCATCTCAAACAGCTTTCATGCGAGGATGAAACATCCTTGAGGGAGTCGTCATTCTGCATGAAACTTTGCATGAGTTGCATAGGAAAAATCTTAGTGGAGTTATTTTTAAGATCGATTTTGAGAAAGCCTATGATAAAGTTAAATGGCCATTCCTGTTCTAAGCCTTACGAATGAAGAGATTCTCACCCAAATGGATTTCTTGGGTTAAGTATTTCATTTCGGGAGGCAGTGTGGCGGTGAATGTTAATGGGGAGATTGGACCATATTTCCAAACGAGGAAAGGACTCCGTTAGGGGGATCCTTTGTCGCCCCTCATGTTTAATATTGTTGCGGATATGTTGTCGATCCTTATTAACAGGGCTAAGGATCAGGGGCAAGTGGGTGGGGTAGTTGTAAGTTCAACCTTCATCAGTTATGGTTTTGGTGTTAATGACAAATCTAATATTAAGTTTATCCCCTAATGCGATTTTGTTATTAATGACAAATCTTATATCGAGACTAACTTGTTTATTAAGAATATCTTTGATTAGTCTCATCGTATTACAAAATGGAGAACCGAGGTATGTATGTGTATTCCTTGAAGTATTAATTGCATACTTTGGATTCAAGTTAAAGTATGAACATTCCCATTGAAATAACCACAAAATGTGCATCATGTTTCCCAATCCATATATTACATGGATGCACATATTTAGGGGGAGTTCACACTCTAACTTGAAGAGCCAATTTAAATGATAATTTAAATTGAGTTCGTTTGTCTTGTTAATCGTTAAAGAACACTTCATCATGTGTTGATGGTGTTTTGTGATTAATTAAGGACAAATGGATAGTTCTTAAGTATAATTAAGCATGTGTTGCATTATTATACTTAAGATACATTTACAATCATTTCAATTGATTTAGGTTGTGCTCAATTGATCTAAAGGCATCCATTATGTGTTAATGGAGTGCAAGAGATAATTGAGACAACTATGCATCTTGGACTAATAAGTTTCATGAGTTATGTTTGAGTTAGGTCCAAAGATGAATGAGATGATGAAAACGGGACAAGGACGGTATCATGAGTTATGGGCATCAAGAGTGGATCCCGAAGAGGAGTCGAGTGATATCCCGGGGGAGCAAATATGCGAAGATCATAAAGACCCCAAAAGGGGATTGCTTGCGGGCGGCGAAGGTATAATTAGATAGGCTAAGGACTTTCTAGTCTTTGAGTCTAGTATTTATCGCCGTTCTATTAAGAGGGGTCGTTCCCTTTGTTTGAGCTTCATCATGTGTTGATGATCTCAATCCCGCGTTCACTCAAGCTCAAATCTTATTTGATTTGGTTTTTGCTTATGGGTTAACCATTTGGCATGTGTTGCAAATGTGTTAAGCCTATGCTTGGTTGTTTTGCATTATGCTCTGATTTGCATATGTTGCAAAGATGAAAGAGTATATGCATTTGGTTTTCGCATTATGCTTTGATTTGCATGTGTTGCAAATATGTTTTGCAAAGTGTCGGGATCATGTGTTGATCCTTACATGGCTAGAGGATTGATTGCGTAAGTTCGGTGTTTATTTGCGAAATGTGTTTTCGCAATTCGGTTGTAATTCTTTGAGCGTGAGCTAAATTGGTGCAAATGTGTTTTGCACGTGTGTATGATCATGTGTTGATCATCTAATAGGCTCAAGAAATGGTTTTTGATTTGTCAGAAAAGAGATTGCGAAAATCGAGTTATACGCGGGCGTGTGTGCCCGCCCTGGTCGGTCGGGCCGGGCGGTTGGACCGGCGCGGTTGGACCGACCTGGTCCGTCGGACCGGTGGCGTCTTGATCGACCAGTGGCCCGGTGCGTTTTTCCATAGGGTGGCTTTCGGTTTTGTGTGGGCGGTCGGACGGCCGGCGGGCAGTCGACCGACCGTATGTGATCGAAATCCGACTGTTGCCCTGTGAGGGTCGGTCGGACTGGTTGAGGTCCGGTTGGACCGGGATTTTCGGGTTTTGCCCTGTTTTGCCCCCAAATGGCTAGTTTTCTTGTGGGGGCTATAAATACCCCTTGGGGGCTTAGAGGCGATGGTTCTTTGGTGTTATTGAGTGCTTGGGTGAAGTGTTGCATGTGTTGCACACTCACATTTGGTTCTTGAGCTAAAGAGTGAACTAATTGCATGTGTTGCAATTAGAAGTGGGTTTGAGAGGCTCTTGTGCATGTGTTGCACTTGAGTGAGGTCCTTGTGCATGTGTTGCACTTGGTAATCACCGGAGCGCATTCGTTGTGCTCGGTGAAGTTCAAGCGGAGAGCGGCTTGTTGCTCTTAGAGGTTGCCGACTCCTAGGCGGCGTGGGCGTCATCTTGCGGAGCTCTCGAGGTGTGAAGCCCGGCAAGTTTGTGAAGGTTCGGGTTGAGCCTACGGCATAGCGTGAAAAACCACGACTAGTGGAAAGAGGCGGTGCTCGAGCGGGAGCCGGTCCAAGTGGTTGGGCTTGCCTCAATGTGGACTAGGGGAGACCGGCAAGTCTCCGAACACCACGGAAAAACATCGTTTGCCTCTTGTCTCTTTTACTTTCAAGTATTTACATTTATTGTATATTGTTCAATTACTTGATAGTATCTAGAATTTCTTAGTATTAATTAGTTGTTCAATATAGCAATTCTTGTGTAGAGACATAATTTAGTTAAGTGCACTAGTGAGTCTAGTTGATTTAGGCTTTAATTGTTAAAACCTATTTTTCGCTTCCGTATATATCTTTGATTAGGTTTTGACTTAGGGGTGTATTAGAGCGATCGATTTTAGTGAGCGATTAATTTTGTAAAACGCCTATTCACCCCCCCTCTAGGCTCATCCTCGACCCTACAATAGTACCTCATTTGCTTGAAGGTGGTATATTGATCCTACAATATGCAGATGATACAATCCTTTTGATGGAAAATGATCTGGAGAAAGCACGCAACATGAAGCTTTTGCTTTGTACATTTGAGCAAATTTCAGGACTCAGAATTAATAAAAGTGAGTTATTCTGCTTTGGGGATGCTCACCACTCTTTACAGCAATACATTGAACTGTTTGGTTGTAAGCATGGGAACCTTCCTCTGAAGTATCTAGAAATTCCTATTCACTATAGGAAATTACGAAATTCAGATTGGAAAGTTATTGAAGATCGTTTTGAAAAGAGGCTCAGTAGTTGGAAGGGAAAACATCTTTCAGTGGGAGGTAGACTAACATTGATTAATTCAGTGTTAAGTAGCCTGCCAATGTATATGATGTCCTTTTTTGCGATTCCTAAAGGAGTTTTTAAGAGACTTGATTATTTTCGTTCTCGGTTCTATTGGCAAGGGGATGAAACCAAGCGGAAATATCGCCTTACTAGGTGGAACATCCTTTGTCAACCAAAAGATCAAGGAGGTCTGGGGATACATGATTTGAACATTAAGAATATTGCCCTTTTAAGTAAATGGTTGTTTAAACTTTTAACAACTGAGGGTACCTGGCAACAGTTGCTTAGGAACAAATACTTAGGTTCTAAGCCTTTAGTTCAGGCGGAGTGGAGATCAAGCGATTCTCATTTCTGGTCTAGTTTGATGAAGGTAAAGAACGATTTTCTTCGCTTTGGTTCCTTCAAGATCAATAATGAATCACAGGTGAGATTCTGGGAGGATAGATGGTGTCGACGTTTGTTACCGACAATAATGAAAAGGGAGCTAGGCGCTGGATCCAAACTTGATGGTAGCACGGGACACTGGATGTATACAGGTTCGGGTTCTCGCAGAGGAGATAATACCCTAGTCCTGTACTCTGGAATTATATGTGGCTAGCTAATTGCTGATGAGATTGTGTCTTTATGTTCCCCCGCCCCTCCTTTTATATAACAGAGGAGGGCGGTTACAAAAGAGAATCCTACTCGGATACGAGGTAGGGATCACGTCCTCTATTCCTATCCGTTTCGGCAACGGTTTGGATTACAATCATATCCTACCTAATCTGGCTTAATTGCCATCTCCAGGATTTCTTTATTGGGTACGCCTTGGCACCTCGGATGACTCCTTTCTTTCTGCAGTCGGCCTAACCCATTCCTGTCTGGTTGGGCCTCTTTTGGCTTGCCATCCAAATACCTGGACGTATATGTCCCACAGATGGCTTGGAAATTTACCACTTAAAGATCAATACCCGGGATTATATAGTATTGTTAGAAGGAAGTTTACAACCATTGCTAAGATCTTCATAAATAATCAACCAAACATCTCTTGGCGAAGGTCATTGATTGAACCAAAGTTAGTGGCTTGGACTGGACTACTTTCACGCATTGAAAACATTAATTTAACTCAGGCCCTGTTTGGCAGAGCTCTGCTCCCAGTTTCTGCGGAGTGAATCTGTGAAGCTCTGCCAAACAGCAGTTTTCTGAGAATCGCTCCCAGGGTGATTCCCGTGAAGTGATTCTCCGAAATGAACTAGGAGCTGGGAGCTGAAAAAAGCTGCTTCTCCTGATTCACTCCCAACAAAGAGTCAGTTTCTCTATAGAGTTTATCCTATAGATTCATTAGAGAATCACTTTCAGCGACAGAATCACTTCTCTCAGAGAATCACTTCTAACAGAGAATCAGAATCAGAGGGAGCTCTACCAAACAGGCCCTCAGATGGATGATGAGTTCCGCTGGAATCTGTGCCACAATGGTCATTTTACGGTGAAATCTCATTATCAGGCCTTGATTAAAAGTGGTGTGCCAAATTTAAATAAACAATTATGGAAACTTAAAGCTCCACTAAAAATTAAGGTGTTCTTGTAGTATCTTAGGAGAGGAGTGATTCTGACGAAAGACAATCTAGCAAAGCGTAATTGGCAAGGAAGCAGAACATGTTGCTTTTGTTACGAACCTGAAACAATTAGGCATTTGTTCTTTGATTGTCATTTTGCGCATACAGTTTGGACCTTAATTTATTTCGCCTTCGGCATATCTAGTCCAACAAGCGTTGTGCATATGTTTGGAAGTTGGATTCATGGTTTTCATAAAAACATTAGAAACCTTGTTCTCCTTTGCGCTGCAACTTCGTGTTGGTCTATATGGTTAAGCAGGAATGATAAAGTGTTTAAAAAGAAAACCAATTCGTCTCCTTTGCAGGTTATTTTTGCTATTATCCATTGGCTCCGTACATGGGCTGTGCTGCAGAAGGTGGAGCTGCGACCTACTTTGGTGGAGGCTACGCAGTGCTTAGCGTGGGTGGCCATGGATTTTTATTCTCAGGCTCATGGGTGGCGGTCTAGTCTTCGGATTGATAGTCACTAGAGTGTGTGTGTTCGCTTTTTCTTCGTGTTTGGTTGTGTGCTTCATGTTAAGTAGAGGCCGGAAGTACTTTTCAAGGCTTTGTATCATCTTGATGTAATGCTCTTGAAATCAATAAAATCTTCCGTTATAAAAAAAATGTGGTGGATGGCTATGCCGTTCATCTGATACATGTGTCGTCATCGCTAAGTATATATGTGTGCGGTAGAAGTCGCAACCTGCCCGCCTTGATCTCGAACGCAGCGGTCGGCGATCGATCGGCGAGGAGGTAGCGGGACCGGCATTTACGGCGCACTAGAACACGACAGTACCTCTTCCGCATATTTGCACCATAGAGCCATCGCCACACTTCACCGTGCCTTGCACGGCCTTGTCGAGTGAAGATAGCATGGAATGGTTGCCTATCATGTGGTTACTGGCTCCAGTGTCCAGATACCACACGTCGGCATTGGTATCCTGTAGGATGACCTTCTCCTCATTGAGGAAGATGGTTTGTGATGTTACGATGTCGTTGACCTGTAGTAGCTAGCAATGCTTGGCCATGAGGAGCGCCGGTTGTTCCTCCCGAGCGTTGGCGAAGTTCGCCTCCTCCTTGCGCTCGCGCTACGGCTTGCGGCATTTATGGGTGAAGTGCCCATATATGCCACAGCTATAGCACTCCCCCTTGCCGCTACTCGATTAGTTGTCCTTGCCGTTGCCAGACCCACCGTCCTTACTGCCACTAGACGTGGTGTATTTGCCGCTGCCCTTCCCGCGACGTTGCTTGCGGCACTTGTTGCCGCTGCCATCGCCCTTGTCAGCGACCTTGCTGCCGGATGAGCCCTTGGCCTGTTTGCGCTTCTTCCAGCACGCAAGCTACTCCTTGTAGGGGTGGGCATTTTTAAACCGAAACCGAAAAACCGAACCGAATCGAACCGATTTAACCGAATATTTTGGTTTTTTCGGTTTTTGGTTCGGTTTTTATTTTGATTATATTCGGTTTTTTTATTTTCGGTTCGGTTTCCGGAATCTAGAAACCGATTCTACCGAATAATCGAATTTGTCAGCCCGTTCCACCAATTCCATCGATTCGGCGCACTTGATTCCATCGATTCGGCGCACTTGGCCAAATAGCCCAGGCAGCAATGTGCCAATGTCCCCGAAGGCCCGAACAGAAGATCTAATCCCCATTTGGCATTTCCTCATTTCCCCCGAATCCCTTGACCGGATGTCCGCCCGCATCGATGCCTTGCCATCCCCCAAATCCTCCGATCCCCAACCCAAATCCGCCTCCGGTAAGCTCATCGTCAAGTACCAAGGCAAGCACGGCAAGTCGGCAACAACTCGTCCACCATCGCGAGCTTCCTCCTAGGCCGCACCGACTACACCATCAAAAATCGATGAAACTCCATCCTCCGCAAGCGCCACGCGCGAGACGGCGCCGCTGTGGGAGTGCCTCCTTTTCCCTCTGGCGAGCGGGGATGTCCCAGATGCCTCCTCGGCTCCTCCACGCTGCAGCCGCCACCCGGCCTAGACGCCTCCTCGGCTCCTCCTCCGCGCCGCGGCTGCCGCCTAGCGCAGATGCCTTCTCGACGTTGCCCCTTGATTAGATCTGCTCCACCAGCATGAATGCATGATTCAGCTACAATATTTTGAGTTCTATAATGCCTGCTGTGATGGTGTCATTGTTAGATATTATTCTTAGTTCCCGATGCATATGTAATTCTTCTGCATTGATTCAAGATTTCTCGTTAGAGTTTGCGTCTGAATCTTGGTGATTCTGCTCATCAGTTCGTGACCATATACAGGCGCTCGTGTTGAAGATTTATTTGGCTGTCGATTGATCTACATCAAGACTGCTGGCCACCATTATCTTTACTGCTGTTTTTATTTGCTACGTGAGCTACTGAGCTCTTCTCTGAATCTAAAACTACGTGAGCTACTGAGCTCTTCTCTGAATCTGAAATTCGGTTAATCGAATAACCGAAATAACCGAATTAATTCAATTCGGTTATTTCGGTTCGGTTTCAGCGCCTGTTCGGTTCGGTTTTCAAAACTCAAAAATCGAATTCCTCAAAAACCGAATAAACCAAGCCGAAGAAATCGAATGCTCAGGCCTACCTCCTCGAAGAGAAGCAGACGCCCACCGGTGCTACCGGTGTCAAGGTCGAAGTGTTCCTCGGTGACCTTGAACGGCCCTGTTAGCTCTCGACAGAGAGTGTCCATTTCAACTAAAGTTTCGATGGATAGAGCGATCTGCGAGAACCTCAGAGGGATCACACGGAGAAACTTCTCTACGACCTTGTTCTAGGCGATCGTGTCACCGAGGAGGTTGAGGTTGTTGACGAGTCCGGTGATATGCATCACGAAGTCATCGACGAACTCACCATTGCGGGCAGCGGAACACTAAGTTCTCTAACTCGTTGCGCAGCATCTAGGCCTCGCGTGTGGTTTACCCCATACGTATCGTTCGGATGGCCTCCCAGGCCTCCTTGGCACTCGGCTTCCTAGCGAGCATCGAGATCATCTCTGCCGAAACGACGCACAAGATGGCCTCCAGCGCCATGCGTCCTCTTGGAGATCGGCATCGTTGGTGTCAACAACCTCCCAAAGGCCTCTCGCCTGCAGCATGACCTTCATAAAAGAGGGCCCAATCTCCATAGTTTATTCGCGTCAACATCGGATACACGGTCGAGCCTTACTCCTTCACCATCCGCTGTACCACCAGGCAGCCGCTCGCGCCGCCGTCAGTGCGGATCCTGAGACGCGGAGGAGGGGACTTGGAGTTCCGTGGTGACCTCGAACCATCCGTCGACATCACCAAAGGCACAAGAGCAATCTTGCTCTGATACCACTTGTAATCGGAAACTAGCGACTACTCACGCGATCCCTGGACGCACACGCGAATACTCGGACGTACCACCAAAACTAGATCACATGACTGAGACGACAAACATTTTGGCTCTGTTTGTTTTAGGTTTTGATTCTGGATTCTGGCCCTAAAAGCAGAATCAGAAACAAATAGCCTGATTCTAGAATCTGATTCTCACAATCCAGCTCACCCATATACACTAGAATTCACAATCTATTTCATATATGTTTCTTGATTCCAATTTTTGGAGAATTAGCTTCTCTACAACCACAATCCAAAATCAGCTTTTAGATAATTCAAACTGAAACAAACAGCCCCTTTGTTCCGCGCGCAACAAACTCGCTCGGCGTTTTCTGTTTTCCTTCTCTGTTATATCCCAGCTACATACAAGGACGTGCTAACTGCATGCAAGAACGTGCTGTGCTAATTACATGCAAGACGTGCTAACTAGAAATCCTACACTCACGCCACGCCTCGCACTCAACGTCCCAGGCCACGTCCGGCTGGGCGTGGCCAGAAACTCAAGCACCCGGCGGCCTCGCCGTGAACACGCACGACTCGACCGCATGCGCACATGCAGCGATAGAAATGGAGTACATGGCCACGACACCTAAACGTGCGACATGAGTAAACACGCTAACATGCTTGGTGTCAGGGATTGTGCGAGCGGCGAGGCGCCGATCGTGCTTCGTGAAAGCCTCCCAAGCCGCACCGCGCGAGGAGATGACCACGGTGGTGATGAGGCCCAGCTTTTGCGTCATCAACGAAGCATCTTTGTAAAGACTGTGTTTTTGCTAGACAAGTATAGGAACTTCTACTGCGATGAGGCTAATTGGACCGGTGGCAGAACCTGAGTCATGACGGCTCGATATATAGTTGGTGGAGGAAATTAAGAATTCAATATGACAAGGAAAAACGACGCGAAGTAGATGGGCTGCTAATTTACTTCTGGTAGAATCTTTGGCTCGAGAGAAATTAACGCATATTTAATGGCAAAAATAGAACAACTGAGCAGGTGGCGACATCGATCAAGAATATGGTACGAGATCATGGTTTAGCGTGGCACACGAAGGCTACAAATTAACTTTTTAGTGCCTGGGTGTGTGTGGTGTTTAGTTTTTTCAGATTAGATAACGAAGGGGTGTGAGTGGTGGTTAGCTCGGCGGCTAACTGTGTGAGTTGTGAGGTCAATAGGAGTTGTGAGGTTTTTTCGGGACCGGTTTTTTCCTCATAAAAACAGGGCCAACTATCTTTTTCCTCTTAATGAATTATGCGGCAACTCTCTTGCTGCTCTTTCGAAAAAAAAAACGGGGCCGTGGGCATGCGCCAAGTTCGCGAGGCTGCGTTGGACGTTGTCGCGTAGGCCGAGTAGGTTACGGACGACCGGGTGCGGGGTGGTGCGAGGACGGGTACTAGGCTACTTTAGGGTAAATATAAAAATTTTACCGTGTAACAAAAAAACCACCATAAGTTATAAATTATAGAATTATCACTAGATGCACAAACATATAGCAGAAGTAGAGTTGAGGTAGTACATTGGCGCGGTTGTAGTCATACTAGTTTCGTGCCTCCTCTAACAACTACTCATGATCGTTATAGGTTGCAGATCGTCCTAACGTTAAAACATCATAGCAACGCCTTCAAGGTACATATGGGGCCAGGAACGCCACGCTTTGATAATTAGCTTAGAGATATAAGAATTTGGAATAGTCATAAAAGAAAAAATATGTAGCCCTTAATTAATTTGGTGGACCTTAATTTTAAATGCTTAGATTTGATACTTGGCTTAGAGTTATATTAACATAAAAAAGAAAAAAAGAGTCAAACAACACTACTCATAGTTGGTCAAGAGTGTAAGGGCCTGTTTGGGAGAGATGTAGCATTTCTGAAAATCTATTTTTTGTTTTCTGAATTAAAAAGCGACTATACCTTTTTATAAGAGACCGTTTAATAAGTAGCTAATTTCTCTCAGTAGTAAGCTACAAAAGTAGGTCCAACCCAACTTTCAACTTTTGGTTTTTGTTAGTTATATATGGTTTTTAGCTTATGTCAAAAACCACTTAAAAGCTTAACTGTTTAAGGGGCTTATTAGCTTCTCAGAAACTGAAGTTGGCTTTAAACCCCAAACAGGATCTAAATTTACTAGAAGAGTCTCTTCCCACTACTACAGAACTGGGCATCACAACCGGCCTATTTGAAGCGGTTTGGTGCGAACCCATTGTGATGTTCGCACCAGAAGCGGTTCGTGAGGCAGCGGTCAGGAGAGGCTTCGAGAGCGGTTTGAGACACGAACCGCCAGATATGTTTCTAGAAGCGGTTCGTGTCTCAAACCGCTTCTAGAAATCGAAGCGGTTTGAGACACGAACCGCTTCTAGAAAGCAACATATCTGAAAGCGGTTCGTGTCTCAAACCGCTTCGAAGCCCTCCCGCCCAGCCCATTAAACCCTTCTTCCTCACGAGCTGCAGCAGAGGTACATCGAGCAGAGAAGGGCGGGCCAAGCACTTTTTTGGGGAGGTGCTGTCCAAATTTTTAATTGGGGTGATTAGCTCCAAATTAAATGTTTCAAGGTTAGTGACATCATGCCAACATCCTTCTCACCTAGATATTGCAATTTTTTTCAATGGATGTGGAGAAATTTTGAACTTTTTAAGCAAGAATATGCATGATAAAATTTACGGAGTTCTTCCCCAAAATTTATTTTGTATGCTTGTTTTTGTTGTTGTATGGAGATGTAGGGTGTAGATCTAAGTGCTTGTTACCTTTAGAATCTTAAATATCACAATAAGTTGGGGAGATCTAGGTACATTGCAAGGAAGGTAATCATTGGTGTATGAAATAAAATAGAAAAAATGTAGAACTATAAAAGAATAATTACAAAGGTAGAAAGGGATAAAAAATTAGAAAGGTATGTTTTTAATTGTATGACGGTGTAGGTGGAGCTTTTTTGTTGGAGAAGAACAATTAATATGGTCATTAATTGTAGACTCAAGAAGAAAAAAATAATTACCAAGGTAGATTTAAGAGCTTGTGAGCTATAGATTTTTAAATGTACCTATAAGTTAGGTTATAATTTTTGTAACTAAATTTGTTATAATTTTTAATGAAATTATAACTTGGTGTAGATGAATCGGCAATGGATGTACAATGCGGACCGTCGCTCGAGAGAGTTCATTGATGGTGTGCGAGCTTTTCTCGATCGGTTGTTGCATTCTTGCCTCGGCGACTTCATATGTTGTCCGTGTGTAGATTGCAAGAACGAGAAGGAGCACTCCCAGCGATGGCAAGTTATGAACCACTTGATCATGAGAGGTTTCATGCCAAACTATACCTGTTGGACCAACCATGGCGAAGTTGAGGCGATTAGCCAGGAAGACGATGAAGAAGGCGAGGAAGAGGAGATGGATTGAGCAGTATCCTGGACGGCACGCATATCTTGTTCGTGGAAGAAACAGTTGGTGACTTTGGTGATGATGAGCTAGACCAGATCTTTGCGTGATTCGAGAGGAGACTACAGATGAAAGACAGGTTTGAGAAGTTTGGTAAGCATGTTAGAGGACCACAGAACTCCTTTGTACCCAAAGCGTAAGCGGGGACACAAAAAGCTGCGTACCACATCGGAACTCATGCAATGGAAGGCTACAAATGGTGTGTCGGATAAAGGGATTCGATGAGTTGTTATCACTCGTAAAGAAGTTGCTTCGAAGATAACACTCTACCCGATCTACATATGAAGCCAAGCAAGTCGTCATCCTTTGGGATTGGAAGTCTGAAGATACACGCATGTCCTAATGATTGTATCTGTATCGTAATGAGTATGCCGATTTGGATGTTTGTCCGATGTGCAAAGAATCACGGTATAAGGTGAAACGTGGCGATCCGGTGAAATAGATGGGGAGCGTAAGAAGAAGAGACCTCCACTAAAGTGTTGTGGTATTTCCTTGATCCCCGATTGAAACGTATGTTTGCTAACAAAGCGCATGCCCGGATGATGCGTTGGCACAAAGAAGAGCGTAAGGACGACGGGATGCTTAGACACCTGCAGATGGCTCACAAGTGGAGGAAAGTCGACCGGACGTGCGGACTTCGCAGATGAGGTGAGAAATATAAGGTTTGGGTTGAGCACCGATGGGATGAATCCTTTCGGAGAATTGAGCAGCTGACCATAGCACGGCACTGTTACACTATGTATCTATAACATTCCTCCATGGCTATGCATGAAGCGAAAGTACATCATGATAAGGCCAAGAAATTCACTTTGAAGAAAATGGCCACCATGTTTGAGCGTGGAAGGCGTCTCTCACCCGCAAGTATGTGCGAAGGAGAAATACCCGACTTCAACCAATTTCCTAAGTGGCGGATCACCGGGAAGCATTCGGGAGTACAAAATTTGTCAATCAAGGCCGCATCGTGAGTCAAAAGAACAAGGCCAATTCACGGAAGAAGAAATACCATCACCATCTTGGCACCGGTGGTTACCTCAAGGTTTGTCATCAAATGGGAGAAGCGGGAAGAAGAATTATTGGCGAAGGACATCACACGGCTACCACTTCAGGGATCCGCGCTTTCGCGAATTGGTTTATGGGTCACGGGGAGCCTTTCGGATGATGGCAGCTTGGTGATGGCACCAGAGTGCAAGAGGTGGGTCAAAGGATTGTACAAACTGTCGAAAGGCGATCTCGAGCGAATACGTTCGTGCGAGATAGGGAGAATGACGAGCTAACACATGCTCTTCAAAACCACGAGCACCGGGACGGACACGAGGTATGGGCAAGCATACGCCGTGGAAGTGCGGTTTCGCCAAAGATGTGGAGTGCGTCACAGAGCCAGCAGAGAAGCAAAACAAAAGAATCACATAAAGTGTACCAATTGGAACAAGAGCTCGAGCAACCCAAAGCTAGCATTGGTGAGCAAATTGCGCAACAAGTACAACTTGCCCTCAAGAAGCTCCAGGACTAGGTCCGAGCAATCACCGGACGCCGGATCAGCCCTCCGCGGTGGAGTAGGCTGCGCGTCCACCGGGCCCTGAGCGGAGAACTTGCTGGCCGTTACCCGTGGATGACATAAGGGTTCGCCGCCCGGTGTGAGCTACACGTCGATCGCGTAACTTTGTCCATCAAGGTGGCTTACGGCATGGCATATCCGGTGGAGCAGGGCGGACGTTCCATTGCAACAAAATACCCCGGGTTACTCGAAGGTCGCGGTGGAGGAGGTGCTGAGCGGTTTGAAGAACTTCACCTCGATATTACGGAGGCGGCGACATGAACAAGCTTGGACAGCCCTCCACAATATCATCCTCTGGCGCAAGCGGTACATCATATTTCCGGATGGTGTGGAGGTGTCATCTCCACCACGGCAACCCACGCCTCAACGTCACCTCCACGCAATGCCTCGCATGAAAAAGCGAGCACGCCTCCTCCACCCGCTCCACGAAGAAGCCCTACTCCGCCACCACCATCTCAAACAAAAACGAACCCCAGGAAAACCACACCTCCACCATCTCCTCCAAGGAAGAAGCTCGATAGCGAAAGGGTCCTCCACCGCTCCTAAGAAGGCCTCCTCGGCCGATCAACAAAGACAAAGGAACCTACAAAGAGGACATATGATATGGCCGGAGGAGACCGACGCGTAACGAAATCGAATTGGTGCACACTTTGCAAAAAAGCGAGCCAAAGAAGGAACCAATTGATCCAAAAGCGGCGGAACACTTCGCGACATCTTGTGCAAAGCCACTGCCTGTGCCTTCCAACTATGAACGGACAATACTAAAGGCTACACAGAAGAATAAACGTGGTCAGGCGGCGGCGGGAAAGAACAAGAGAGACCAAGATCAGGAGAACCTCGAGAAATTTATGAAGGATGCAGGAATCAGTTCCGCAGCTGTAGCTCTTGGATTAACAGATGATCTCCCAAAGGCAAAGGTCAAATGGCAATATAAGTTGGGTCGGGAGCTGATTGACCCTAATGAGATAAAGGATCTGCCAACCAAGATGCGGCAATTTCACGAATGGTACATGACAGAGTCCGCTCAAGGAAGAGCGATGTTCCCCCTCCGTTTCAAACAAGATGATTTTTATCGCGGGAACAACAGCATATGGCTTGAATTCGATGACTTCTACAATATTTACCATGCCGACTCCATCAACGTGTCTCTCATGAGTTCTGGTGCTGTAAGTGCCAAGCTCATACCTTTACTGTGTGCTTCCTCGTACAATAAAATTGCAACTCTTAAACTTATACCTTTCTATGTAGAATGGAGATACAAAGATGTAGAAAAGAGAACATCTTCAACGTAGGCTTCATCGACCCAGAGATTGTTAACGAGTACGTCTTTGGATTGAGAAATGGCCGAAAGGATGTTGAAGATTACATTCTCGATGCATTCTTGGGACAAAGACTACAAACCGTACATATACGCCCTTCAACTTCGAATGCGATATATACAACCTCTCGTTCTTATATTTTCCAAGGCATTGATAATACTACTAGCTAGTTACATATATGTTGCAATACATATATGAATAGGTATCATCGGATCCTTCTTGTCATCAAGCTTGATAGCGACCGGATCGTTGTTCAAGACTCAAAAGGACTCGGTGGACCAATATCAATATATCATTGACACCCTAAACGGTATATACCAATATCGATAGTTTTAATTCCTTATTATATATGTTGAAATACCTTGCTAATTGAACTCGATAATTACTACTCATAATAACGCATCACACAGGGGCATTCGCAAGGTTCCGAAGAAGCAACAAGGAGATTTCGAGAACGAATTTGATGTACAAATAAGCACTTTCGAGTACGTATTAAAGAATATTAATATGCCGTAACAGTTTTTCATCCCAATAATAATTGTTTTCTTCTCAAATTTCATCGCAGTTCTACTGAGCACACAAGGAAACAATTTATGTGGCTATTATGTGTGCCACTATATGCAAACTATTACCCACGGCGATGTGCCGACAACCAACGCCGAGGTAGTGTGAACATGTCAATTTCTTAGTACTTAATTACACTTTAATTACATGTCCAGAGATTTATTTACTTCCCACTTTGTCATTAACATCGATGAGCGAGGCATGATCACGCTGCACCGAGTTAAAGCAATCCAAGAACAACTCATCGGCTTTATTGTTGATTTAGATTGTATCCTCCAAAGGCGAGTTCCACGCAGATGGTTGGAGTCCTTGTCCTCAAATAAGGACAGGTGAACTGACGACATCAACGTCGACCAAGGGCACAAAGAGCGACGCATGCAAGAAATGAGCTCAAGATTCACCCTTTTATTCTTTGAAACTTGTAAAAGTGACGTATTATTTCATGTGTTCATCCTTGTTCATTTTTTAGTCTAGCTATTAAGTTCATATCATGTAAAAGAACACGTAATTATCTTAATGACTGCGCATGAATAATATATATTTAATTATTGTGTCAAAAAAACTCCTGTAGTTCTATATATTTTAATTGTCAAAATCTATATAAAAAATAAAACCCCTCTGAAAACATATTCTATATTGAATATAATCAAGGACAGGTGAACTGATCGTGCATCAACGTCGACCAAGGATATAAAGAGCGACGCATGCAAGAATTGAGCTCAAGATTCGCCTTTTTATTCTTTGAAACTTGTAAAAGTGGCTTATTATTTCATGTGTTCATCAACTTGACCATTTTTTAGTCTATTAAGTTCGTATTTTTCTGTAAATGAACCTGTAATTATCTGAATGAGTACGCATGAATAATATTTATTTAATTATGTCAAAAAACTCTTGTAGTTCTATTTATTTTAATTATCAAAACCTATATCAAAAACCCCTCTGAAAACATATTCTATACTGAATATAATGAAAACGCTGTGCTGTCAGTCTATTCACAAGCGGTCGGTAACTCCAACCGCTTGGGAGAGCTTCTCCTGCGGTGGGTGACCGACCTTGCCAGGAGAGGTTTCCACAAGCGTTGGAGTTACGACCGCTTGAAGTGTGGAACCACTGGCGGTTGAGAACCGCTTGTGATACCCGACGGGTATCACTTTCATGATTTACTAGCGGTTCTAAAACCGCTTCTGAAAGCGGTTTCGAACCGCTTGTGCATGCCCGATCCGCAGTAGTGTCCACTTAGAGATCTCAACATAAATTGCGTTAATAAAAATAAAATTAAATATCCCAAATGTATATTGTTTGTGAAATATAACTTTCAACACTTGGAACTTGCAAAGAAAATTTTATAAGCAACAGCGGCAATACTATTCCGCACTACATCGCACAATTGGGTGGGTCGATCAGCTAGTAAGTAAACGGTGGAAGAAAAAGCCATCACGTTATATCTCAATGGCTAAAATGACCACATTAATATGTGAAAAATGAAAAAATCTGTGCCTGGTTCGTCCAGACTGTAACGATGGAGATTGATCAGTTATATATTATGGCAATTACCATTGTGTAAGAAATATTGTTGTATTTTCAATCAGACACAATAGAGTTGTCTAATAAATACAACTCTATTTTTAAATATAAGCATATGCATTATAGTACTTGGCCATGTAATTGCGTAGGAATTCGGCTAGTTTTATTAAATTCAAGACGGACAAGAGCTGTATGAGTGTATAAGTTGGTCCAATTGGTCCATGGAACCATGCAGAATAATTCCGGCGCAAAGGCTTGACGCCATTTAAAGGCCATATCCATATCCATGGCCCATTTGACACATTCTCCTTACTCGAGCCATTCGCGGTCATAAACGTTTCTTCTGTTTCCGCACTACATTCAGATCACACGTCAGCAGATACGTAGAAAACCAAGCGTGCCATGCTCAAGCAAGCAGCGTATGGCCACGCCGTTTCTTGCACTTCTATTGCAAGCGGCAGTGGATGGAATGGGTCGACAGATTCATGACAAAATGATGGGGGCTCTGACGAGCGAAAGCGAGAGGTCCTTTCGTAGCTACTCGCTGCTTGCACAAAGGCGAGGCCATGCATGCCCGTGCTGCTGCACGCAAGGCACTGAGCTGAGTCCCTGACCATGCATTTGCGCTTGCACGCAGCTTTGATCGATGGATCGATCGATCGATCGGTGGAGGCATATGTACAGTCACAGACGACAGCGCCAGATGGAGCAGGAGGAGGTCTAGAGCGAGACACGGATGAGAAAGAGAGACGATTGCTTGGAGCATGTGCCATGATTGACAACACCAGACGGGAGGGGAGGAGAGAGGAGGACGTGCATGCTTGACTGGCTGACACGCACCGTCCCAGTTGCATGCCGCCCATACGGCCGCGCCAAGCAAGGAGAACAACTGTAGCTTTCGCTCCGAGGCCGCCACGAGTGGATCGTCTGGCGGGCCTGCCTGCTACTACCGTCTGTCGCGCGTGTCGCCGTGTGCTCTCCCATGCTCTCATTCTTTGTATTTTGTTTTTTTTTGTTTTTTTTTACTTACATGACACGACACACATCTACACACTGCACACCTATACCCACATACGCGGGTGCGTTCTTAGCACACGTATAATATAGGGTGGAGGACGGAGTACTCACATATATAGCGTGTGCACTAATTTTTCGTTGGTCCTAGATATATTTTCGTCGGCTCTACACAGGCTGATGACAATAATAAAGTATTTTCGTCGGCTCAAGGCAAACCGATGAAAATATATTTATTTTCGTTGGTCAAAACTAACAGCCGACGAAAATAAATATATTTTCGTCATCTGTTCATGAAACCGACGAAAACAGTCATGCCAGGGGGCGGCAGTTGAATTTCAAATTCTTTTCGTCGGCTTCGCTGGCCGACGAAAAAAGCTCGGCCCACTCGTCTTATGTCACGTGGCATGAATATCTATTTTTGTCGACCCTGCTGACCGGCGAAAATACCTAACCCTGCCACGTCGGCATTGTTTTCGTCGGCCACCCTGGCCGACGAAAATGGGGCGTAATAAGCCCGGGGGACATCCCCTCATGTACCCATTCGCTCGCGCCACCGAAAACATTAAACCCCGCGCAGCACGCCGTTGAGCCTCAGGTCCGCTGCCCCACCGTCTGCCGCCACCGCCTCCCTCGCCCAGCAGCGTCGCCTCACCGTTGCCCCAGCGCCGCTACCGCCCCCTCCCCACGCCGCCGCCATCACGATCCCCAAGGTGAGTTTTCCATCGTTTTGTTCATCTATTTTTTTTCAGTTGTTCATCAGTTTTAGGATGCAAATATTACTCATCACAAGACTACTAGCTGTTTTAAGTAGAAGTATATATATACATTAACATGTCAGTGTATGTATGGCAAAGAAACCATGTTGCTATTTGTCATGCGCAACTTTATACCAGTCTACTGGCTCCAAGCACTTTATATACATATTTTTTTATGTTTGTATTATTTTATCAACCTAATTATGCTCTTAATGTGAATCATAGATCGATGTTGATACGAAGCAAACATAATTAATCTTGTTTGACCTAATTGCATTTGTACTCCTGCCATTGTTAACTTAATGGAACAAGGGGCACAACTTCCTACCTAGCATCCTGGGTTCAGATTCAGGGTTCACAATATTTGCATAGACATGATTGCGACCTAGTGATGGGATTACGGATTGAACCAGCTATTGGTCAAGGAAGAGTAGGGTCCCAAAAAATGCCGACAGATGCTTCTATGCATCACCCCTCAATATATGTTACATAAATCTTAAAACAAATGAATGAGTAAGTGATCACTATCAATGTGTGTTGATTAGGATTAAAGTATTGATAGTTTTGTCGGCTGGTGCTTTTTTTATTACGTTGGCCGAGTAGTTCATTAAATGAGATTAGTTGTTTATGAGTTATATAATATTTCTTGATTAGCTCTTAAGTAGAATCAATTTGGTCAGCCAAGCCTAGACGTTACCCGTTTGGGAACGGCACATTTTACATTTACTTATGAGGTGTGCCGTTCCGGAATTATCCAGTTTAATTTGGACAGCCTAGGAATGGACGCTAGAGCATATATAGGATTTATGACGAGCCTAACAGTCCGAACGGAATCTCAGCAGTATGATCCAGTTGTTCTCCAATGCACCAAGACTGGGTATGCATTCGGAGAACAGTGGGATTATGCTATCGAAATTCTGTTTGGATTGTAAGGCTCGTCATAAATCCGTGCTATGGTGTCCATTCTTGGGTAGGTTTAGGACCTATCTTTACCAGTAGAGCCCTTATTCGCAACTAAGCCACTGTGGTTGATATCGTTGTTTGTGTTTAACTTTGAATTACAGGAGGCTGAAACTGGCGTTGCCCCAAGCTACTTCGATGTTTATCTTCGGGGACACCGGAGTGCCGATCCAGAGTCTCTTGGACAGTTGTGCAGCCAGTCAACGACTCAGGATTGTGAGTTATTCGACCTATTTTGATGAAATTTGTGTTTTCAAACTGTTGTTTCAATAATTTTGACATGCAGGAGCAATATGGGGAAGAAATGGCTCGGCGTCACGACCCGGAGTACGATTGGAAGATCGAGGAGCTGGATGTCTCGGTGCTATACCAGAGTGGTGGGGGCAAGAGACATGGAAGGTGAGATCATCCCCATTATTTGAGTTTTGTCGGAAATCCTGATATGATCAATAGTTGCACTTTTTATGAATACCTTCAATTTCATATATGTGTGCTGCAGGTTCTCCATGTTCAACAGGGTTGTGGACTCCGACGTCGCTCTGTCCCAAGGAAGAGCGTCAGGGTCCTCACAGAGTAGCGCTTCGCTCCTCCAGGGATAATGCAAGGTTCGTGGAGTATGAGGAGCAGGCTCGCCAGTAGCATGAGTTGATAGCGAAGTACGAAGCGGAGATGGCGCACTTGAGGCAAACGCAGGCGTACTTCCAGGGAGCTCTTCAGGTAAAAGCTCGAAATCTGAACAGAACGATTAAATTTTGATATTGCGGATCTAACACTTTGACTATATGCAACAACTCTACGTAATTGTGGGCCCTCAGCATGGCTTGCCTATGCTTCAGCCTCCTCCGCCGTTCTACAGGTATCCGCCGACAGGGCAAGCACCGCAGGTGTATATGCTTTAGGTTAATTCGGTTTTAAAAATTATTTGCAATTCTAGACTAACATAAAATTTCTTAACTTCTTTACAGGGTTCTCAGCCTCCTCCGCTGTTCTACCCGTTTCCGCCTCCACCACCAGGGCCAGCTCAGGGTTCGACCTCTCACACTCCTAATGCAGAAGTGGACGGCTTCTTCGCCTCTGGAGGTAGCGGCCACAATTCAAACACTCCGGAGAGTTAGGATTGTAGATAGACTTGTGATGCATCGGATAGTGTTATTGGATGAAAACTTGTGACATGATTTGAATGTTAATATATGTTGGTGTATTTGTGATGTTAATGTGATGTGTTTGCGAATTGAATATTAATGTCATTTTCAAATTATGTGATGCATTTGCGATTGTTCTGAACAATATATGTTGGCGTATGTGAATTTGAGGAAAAACTATATATTCGTGCAGCAAAACAAGCATTGGGATCCAGTTTTGCATCTGGTACCTCCTAATATTTTAAATTATACTAAAGAGCCAATCTAAAATACTAGGATCGAGTTTTGCTTGTTGGTAATTCTCGATATTTTAAATCGGCGAAAATAAATGATTTTCGTCGACAGCTGATGAAAATAAACCATATTTTCGTCGAGTTAATTTCGTCAGTAAGCCGACGAAAATAACTATGTTCGTCGAGAAACCTTTTTTCGTCGGCTTTTGACCGACAAAAAAATGTTCGCGTGCCTGTAGCGTCGAACGCTAATAGGCAGCTCACGAACGAGCACACTTGCCACGCGAGTCGCATGCTAAACTTGGCATTATTGGCAACATCTTAATAAACTTGTTACAGATCAGACTGCCACCCACTGTCAACGGCAGGTAGAGAGAGATAGGTCCCTTAAAACTGTTTCGGAATTTTTTTCCTTTTAGCTTTCACTGAAAAAGAACTTCATCGTCCATATTTAATCAATTACACTCCTACATATATATTCTAAATAAAATCAATATGCATTATTCTACCTACGCCAATTACGATTGGTTCGGACCGTTCGTCCATGTCATGATGCCGAACAAGCAATCAGTCGATAGTTCTGATGCGCGAGGATCTTCCACACGGTACCCTTTTCATCTTCAGTGAATCCTGGGGCTTTTCCTTTCTTCATATTACTCTTGATCTCCTTGATATCAGCATCATCAGCTTGGGCTTCCCGGATCTGATCTTCCAATGTTGGACGCACTTCCAAAGTTGCTAAGTAACCTTCTTGCACCACTTCTAGACTGAGCTTCTGAAATTCCTCATAGAGTGCTGGCTGACTTTCCTTAATCATCAAGGTATTGCAGTAACTCTTTCTACTCAAAGCATCAGCTACGACATTGGCTTTGCCTGGATGATAATGAATACCCATGTCATAGTCCTTGATTAACTCTAACCATCTTCTTTGCCTCATATTGAGTTCGGCTTGGGTAAAAATGTATTTCAGGCTCTTATGATCAGTGTACACCTCAGCGATTACACGATGAGGTAATGGCGCTAAATCTTTAAAGCATGCACTACGGCACTAATTCCAAATCATGGGTCGGATAGTTGACTTCATGTGACCTCGGTGACGCCTTGAAGCATATGCCACAACCTTCTTATCTTGCATTAGCACACAACCGAAGTCCTTGACGGATGCATCACAAAATATCTCAAAATCTTTTTCGATATCGCAAAACAAGCATTTGGGCAGTTGTCAAACACTTCTTTAGCTCTGAAAACTTCGCTCACACTCGATGTCCAAGCAAATTTCTTCTCCTTTTTCAAAAGTTGGGTGGCGGTCTAGCTTTTCTCGAAAAACCTTCTATGAAACGGCGATAATATCCCGCCATTCCAAGGAAACTTCTAACTTGGGTTACCGTCTTGGCGACTCCCAATTGAGCACATCTCTCACTTTACCAAGGTCAATAATGACACCTTGGTGATATAACATGACCTAGGAATGCAACTTCCTTCATCCAAAACTCACATTTGCTAAACTTAGCATAGAGTTGATGTTCTCTTAGCTTTGTCAATACTTTCATAAGTGATCCTCATGTTACGCCTCACTCTTGGAATAGACCGAATGTCATCGATAAAGACAATGACAAACTTGTCTAGGTATTCCATGAATACTTTATTCATCGGGGTCATGAAATAGGCAGGGCATTGGTCAAACCAAACGACATCACAAAGTATACTCATACTTGTCCATACCGGTCACAAAAGGCTGTTTTGGGTACATCCTCTTCTGAATCTTCAACTGATGGTAACGACCTCAAGTCAATCTTCGAGAATACTCCTGCTCCTTGAAGCTGGTCAAACAAATCATCAATCCTTGGCGAGGGTACTTATTCTTAATGGTGACCTCATTTAGAACACGATAATCTACACACATCCTCTGAGTTCCATCCTTCTTTTCCACTAGAAGAACTGGGGCTCCCCATGGCGAAGAACTTGGTCTAACAAAACCCTGATCTTGCAACTCTTTGATCTGTTTCTTTACTTCAGCTAACTCATTAGCAGGCATCCTATACGGTCTCTTGAAATGGGTGGCGTTCGAGGAACTAGCTCAATCAAAATTCTATATCTCGTCCGGTGGCATTAAGAACGCTCGTCTGAAACACATCAGGAAATTCTCTGGCGATTGGCACATCTTCCAAACTTATTCCTTTGGCACTACAAACTTTTATTCCTTCTGACTGATCTGCGGCAGCTTGAAACTTTAACTTAGCTCCATCTGGACTAGTTAATGTGATCTCTCTATTTCCACAATCCAAAACTGCTTGGTTTTTGGAGAGCCAATCCATTCCTAGGATTACATCTAGGGATTTGGTGTCTAGGACAATGAGGTTGGCTAGGAATTCTACCCCTTCGATTAATATCTTAACTTCGGGGCAGCCTTGGTTCGTACTAAAATCCGAACCAGGTGATTGCACCAATAAAACAGATTTTCAAAGGCCTTGTCTTTAAGTGATGATTTGCAGCAAAATTTAGAAACAAGCGAATCGTAGCTCGAATCAAATAAAACCATGGCGGATCTTTGAGTTGACTAGGAGCTTACCTAGTATGACGTCGATGCACTGGCATCTTCGGTGGTGACATGATTCACACGACCTCTTCCAATAGGCGGTGGAGTCTGGTAGCTTGATTTGGAGTCCGAGGCGTTCACGCCCCGCTCCTGGTGCGGGGGTCTTGGCTGGTGTTGATCCTAGGTCGAAACGAACGGGCGTCACAGTTTGCTTCTGGGGCAATTATTGGCATAGTGACCACGCTCATTGCAATTGAAGCATGTCACTCCTGCAATGGATTCTTGGTCCTCTGAGGCGGATTCTTTGTTGGCGTTGATGTTAGGGTTGCTGAAAAAAGTCAGAGTCTTTGGTGCGGTGTTACGAATCTTGATGGAGGAGTAGTGAAACGAAAGCGGTTTGTTGAGTATTGGATCCGCTCTCTGCGGTTGATTCTGATGAGCTCCATGTTGCATCATCTTCCTCTTGCGGATTCTTCCAACTCACGACGGACTCCTCAATGAGCATAGCTTTGTCTACCAAGTGTTTGAAATCTGCATAGTCGTTGCCGATGACTTGTACCTTTAATCCTGGGTTGAGCCCACGCTTGAACCTTTTCTAGCGAGCCTCATCTGTGGCTACATCTTCTGGGGCATAGCGAGCAAGTTGAGTGAACTTATTGAGATATTCACTCACTGACATCCCTTCTTGCTTTAGCTCCCTGAACTCATTCTTCTTCATCTCTACCTTTCCATCAGGGATATGGGAATGGTGAAAAGCAGCTGAAAACTCTGCCCAAGTGATGGTCTGAGGATCATCATGGGCGGCCATGTAGTTCTCCCACCATTCAGCGGCGGTGCCCTCCAACTGATGAGCAGCATATAACACCTTCTCATGATCGGTGCACTGAGCAATAGCGAGCTTCTTTTCAATGGAGCGAATCCAATCATCTGCATCCAATGGTTCTGAGGAGTTGGAGAAGGTAGGCGGACGAGTCCTCATGAATTCTGCTAGCTTGGACTGAGGGCGAGCTGGAGGAGGTGGCGAAGAATAAAGACAACAGACTTGATTTTGTTGGTTCAACAAGTTTGCTAGAACAATCTATGATCGATTCTGCTGATTCATCATATTGTTCATATTCTGCATCATTGTATTCATAAGCTGAGTCTGAGCTGCCAAGAAATGTCCCAAGTTCTGATCTGTCACTACAGGAGGTGGTGGCGGGGTGGCACTGGCGCTGGCATTAGCATTGGCATCCTTTGCTAATGCGACGGCTCCGAGCAGTGTCAACCATCTGCGATGCAAAGACAAGGGTTTAATAGGTAAGAGGGAAAAGCAATAGGGAAGTGGTAAGGTCATCTAGGGGTGAAGGTAATACCCAAGAACAAGGGTCAACCAAAGACATCGCCGAAAAGGCTACAAAATAAAGAACCAATTAAAGCTTTCAACTTAAGGTACAGTTGTAACACCGTGCTGGAGGCAAGTGTACAACATACCCGGCACACAAGCAACAAAAATCCTAGTATACGCGAACTAAACGTAGCTAAACCAAAAGAGAATGGCATGCTCAAACACCGTAGAGCACCACAAACCTATCTTATATGGTAGTCTTCTCGGATATACTCTTCAATGGCTTTATTATCGTCCCCCTTGATTTGGTTCCTTGCAGAGGATCCATGGCTTTCAAGAAGTTTAATGGGATAAGATCCATTTAAATTTCAAAGCAATATTTTAGCAGAGGAGAGGAATGAGAACATAAGAATAAGATGAGAAGAGACAAACTATTGAATACCAATTTGTTGGTTTGATTTAGAAAATAAATTTGAAGACCATGCTAACTACTGAAAGCGACCTCTACGATCGATATGGCTCGATACCATCTCTGTCGGGACCCGGATATGCAAATCAAAACCCTCGTGTATACTGACACTAGTCGAGATCACGCTAGTGCACACAAGTGGAAACATAGATGACATATCATTCCCTACATCGAAATAACTAAGAAGAAGCAAATTATTATTGAAATAAAGCAAACGACCTTATGGTCAAGGTTCATACACCAATGCCTCTTGGCTTAAGAAACAAATAAAGCTGTTGCGTGAAATAAAATAACTTGGGCCATTCGACATGCCACAGGGCAATCGTCTGGGGAACGCCTTCCTAGTCGGCGTAGTCTTCATAGTACTCCTCCTCTTGATACTCATTACGGTCCTTCCTCGAAGAATCAACAACGGGGCATAAAGCCGTGAGTACAAAACGTACTCAACAAGCCGTAGGGAAATGATGCAATATATTCATGCACGGCTTGACAAATGATAGTTATATGGTTCATTTGCGAAAGCGATAACTTGAATTTAAATACAATAAATAGATTGAAGGCGATTGATAAAAACAATAATAAATAATCGGTAAATCAATGGTAGACAACATGAGCGTAATGACGAGGTATCACCCTACATCATTGAAACAAGTATCAACCACACAATTCAACAAGATAGCTTGAGACAACAAAACAACGAAAGTGAATTCCCGTTCACATCCCAACCATTCCACCTTTCAAGAAAATACTCTATACCCGTGTGAAATCCCGGGCTTGTCCATGACCGCGACACGGCTATTCAATAGTTTACACTCTGCAGAGGTTGTGCGGCTTTACCCACAAGACATGATCATCCCTTAATGCCAAGCGCTAAAAACACACTTCCTTTGGTGTGTCGGCGGAGAGATCACTACAAAGCCTTTACAATGCATGTCTAAACCCAAGATCGCCCTCTAAGGTTTAGCCCTCGGGGCCCCTCTTGAGCCATGTGAGTCTACCCGTCCATCTCGGACCCACATCAACCACTGGCAATACTCAAGTCCGGACATTGCAAATTATTCACTAGGTCCGTCCATACGGGACTTGTGGTTGCACGTTAGGCCCAGTTCAATGGCGCACAAGATTAAGTCCTTAAATTGTCTCGAGCAAAACAACCACATCCCAATGTGCCAAACAAAGACCCCTTTATTTGCCACGATCAATTGCACGAGGGAAACATTTTGTTCAACCCAAAACCAATGGCATCCCTGCCATGGTTCAACAAGTTTTACAACAATGGTCAATGACCACAATTCAATATCTCATTAAGTCAAGATTAACATTAGTTCACGGTGATATGAATCCCATCGGACAACTAAGCATGGCTAAGCATAGCTACGATAACCCAATCTTGGTACTATGATTATGTCCAACTAATAATGTCCCAACCTATGGTTAACAATGGATACATGGCATTCCAATAATCAAAGGGGCATACTCAAACAGGTAAATAGCTACTCCCATAAACTAGCATTGTTACACAAATAGCATGCAATTGTATAAGACAAAGTACTTTTGCAAACATGGGTTCAATATGATCAAAGGTCTACGACTTGCCTTGTTGTTCACGTGCTGATTCTTGGTCTTCGAAGTCTCCGTTCACTCCTTCGGGATTCGCGTCTACCGGAAAATAAAGCAACGAAACCAAATAAATACAAAACAGAGAGGAAAACAAGCTCAAAATTGAAAATAAATGTCTCTGGAATGTAGAGCTCGATTTTACAAAAATTTAGAAATTTGAATCACTCTAATCGGAGTTCGGATGAAAGAGAACGGGCTCCTGGAAGATTTAATTCAGAGAAAATCAGATAAATTCACAAGGGTGACACGTGTCGGCTTGTGATTGGCTGATTTTCGGTTTTGGAAAATCGAAAAGGAAAAAATTTCCTCGACGCGTGGGACCCACATCGCCGGTGACACGGCCATCAGAGACCGGATCTACCGAGGCGATGAGAAGATGACACGGCAGACCAGGCTGACGTGGCGCCCATGTGGCAGCCACGTGGCTATTAGGGCCAAGGTGGCGGCTGACGCGGCGCACACCTGGCGGCTGACAAAGCGCTGACCGAGCGGCTATCACGGTGGGTCGACATGGCGAGAACACGCGGGTTATCCGAACGCGGCGGCCAATCGGACGATCGAATTTATGATGGGGAACGACGGCGAAGCGGCGCGACACCCACCGAGGCGGAGAAGATGACGCAGCTTTGGCGTTTAGGCGGCGGATCGGCCGAAGACAAAGCGGATCCGGAAGAGGACTTCGCGACGAAGTTCGACCGTCTGAGACAACAGCGGAGGTGCACCGTGCGGCAGAGATGGCGGAGAAGGCGCTGGGATGGCGGCGCTTACTTCAGCGAAGCTCGATCTCGAGACAGCAGCACCTCGGGCGGCGAAGGGTAGGGCAATGGATGCGGGAGGAAGTGGCGAACCTCGGGCTATGGGCGGCGGCTTTTAAAGCCTCGGGAGACGTGAAAAACGCGGAGACCGGGGAAGGCGGCGTGCGGCGCAAGGAGTCCGGCGCGGCTAGGGTTTGGCGCGAGCGGCGCGACGTGGCTGCAATCCGGCCGTCCGTGAGACGCCGATCGGACGGTCGCAACGCGGGGAAGCAGATGGCCATTGGATCAAGATCCAACGGTCGGCCTCTAGGGTTTCGGGTAGACCGGGCCGGGCATGAATAGGAAATGGGCTAGCTGAGGAAATAGGAACGGGCCGGGCAAATTCGGCCCGAAGCGAAATTTCAAAATAAAAACGATTTTCCAATTTAATAATTACCAGAAATTCATATAAATCCAATTAAATTCAAATAAATACCAAATAAATTCAGAAAAAATCTCGAAAAATACAAAAAAAATTCCTTGAAGCACAAGGAACCCAATAAAAACTGGAAACCTTTAGTTTGATGCATAGATTAATCACATTAAATCTTTTAATCATTAGAAAATTCAATTTAAGCTTCGGTTAATTCCAAGAAATTGCAAATGATTCATTTTTTTTATTTTAAACATTCCAAAACTCAATTTTTGGGATGTTACATTATTATACATATATATATGAAGATTCATATATATATGTATATTAGCAATGTGAGTTCTTTGTCAATAACTAGAATTCTATTAAAATATTGCTTTGACTCTGAATCCAAATCAAAAGGGATGAAGGATCTGTTTAGGCCTCGAATGATTAAATTATTATAGTTTAATCTATTTTTCGTCTTGAATTGAAAAGATAAAATAAAAGAATTCACAATTTTAGCATCTTGAATTGTATAATAAAGAAAATAAATTCATAATAAGCAACCCTGTTACGTGTGTGGAGTTATATTCGTTTACTATCAATTTTCTTTTTGCCCTTTTTACTTGTCATTAATTATTTTTCGCCTTGTCTTGCGGCGTGTAGACGTTAGCGAGCCCGACGAGGAGGACAATCCCAGATTGATCCTGAGTTTGATCCTGACAAAGACCTGAGCAAGGCAAGCAATCCCTTGATCATGTTGAGCCCAATAATTCACTTACAATATGTTGTTTTTGCAATCAGATATGCATGCAGTAATTCTCCATAAAACAAATATATTGGGTAGAACAACTAGTTATCCTGTGTAATTATGGATTTCCTTTAATCTCTATGACATGTGAACCTTGTAACCATATGTATGGGTTAGACATAAACTAATGTCACTGTGGTTATAACCGTTAGATCTAATATCTGCTTAGTCATGCTTAACGCTAAAATGATTCGGTTTCGAACTGTTTATTCAACCAACTGCCATTTGAAAAGGTTGCTATTAGTTTACTAAAAACTCCAACTAAAACTATGATTTGGATGTGGGCGACTATTGGCACTAGCCGGTAGTGCAAAAAGGAACTGCACGTAGTGTAGGGTGGAGTGTCGCCCACGTCGCTTTAAGGACCGAGCAATGGGACGCTATTGATCCAAGAATTTTGTACAACCACGAGGTCCGGTATGGGACGGTCATAGCTTATTAAGTTATTTAGACATGGCTTTGCTCATTGGAAGGCGAGAGCTTGCAGAGGCATTCCGTTATGGATTTGCTTGTTAGGGGCTTTCACACAGTTCGTGTGGGTAAATGCATAACCGGTGCAACGGTGTACACCTTGCCATGGACAGAGACGTGGTGTTGAGTGTGATAAATGTGGATCTACGGCTTGGGTGAGTGTCTCTGTTTTCAGGGCGAGGGTTAACGTCCCGGACTGGATCAAAGTCATGTCTAGATAATGGAACAGCTATGTATGATCGCCTTGCCGGCACACCAAAGGAAGTGTGTCGTATGGCCTAGCAAAAAGGGTGGATCATTCCTTGTGGGTAAAGTTGTACACCTCTGCAGAGTTTAAAATCTAATTAATTAGCCGCGCCCGCGGTCAAGGGCACTTGGTGAAGTCATTCCAATGTTAGACTTTGGTATTTTCTGAAAAATGAAGTTTCGGTTTGAAACTGGTTTTAGCAACTGCTTTATGTCCAAAGGAATCGACATGTATGGTGTCGCTCCGGTAGATCGTTGAGTAATCAGATTTACTTTATGTAAATCACTTATTCTTTCGCAATTGTTTTTAAATGCGAATTGCAATCTAATACTAGTTTATGCTTTACTGTTTTAGCAACTGCAAAATAACTAGAGCCTATCCTTGTTTAAGCCTGCATGATTATTTATTTGCATTTGTTATCAAGTCTTGCTGAGTACCAACGTACTCAAATCTTGCTTTACCTGCTGTCTCAGAAGATGAAGAAGCAGCTTTGCCAGACGACACATATTTTCAGTGCGGTAGTGGGAGTTTAGATGATGACTTTTTCTTCTAGGAGTTTCCCCAGACTGATGCCTGCGGGTGTTAGGGGCAAATCAACTGGTTTTGGATTTTCATTGCGTTCATTGCTACTTTATTATTCTCAAGTATTGTAAAAAATTTGCTCAGTATAATTGTTCAGTGCAGGTTATAAATACCCTGTTTGGTTGTGATATTATTGTTGTAAACATGTGTGTGCTAGCTCTTGATCCGAGGACTAATCTCAGTATACACATGGAGGTTCCTGTTCATCAGAACGGGGTCTCACAGATAGGAATTTAATCCACGGCACAGCGACTCGTGACTCCGCGCACGTGCGTGCGTGTGACTTTAACCGTGCTCCTCACCCTCCATATGCCTCATACAAGGCATGGTGGGAGCTCTCCCTTTTAAGTTGGCACTCTCCTCTCTTAACTAGCAATATGGTACTATTATTTGTAGTTTTGGCATTAGAGATAAATGGGCCACTTAGGCCTCATTTCTAACAGAATATTCGAATGAGGAAGCGGCTGGGTGGGCAGGTGATGACAGTGAGCATGGTGAGGAGAGAGCGGGACTGTGGAAACCAGTGCAACCTATGTGCCTAAACCCGTGTACGGTGTGCGCTTGAACCCATGTGGCCATACCGCCGGGGGAGAATAGGTTTTAGTGCTTGGGCCGGGCCGAAACACGAAGCCACTATGGAGAGATTTGGGGATTAGAAACTTGAGGAGTGAAACTGTTGGATAGTGGTGGTTGTTGGGATGGGCGATTGGGAATTGGTCAACTGGGAACCAAGGATCTAGGGTTTGTATTGACGTATGGCCCACCTATTAGTGTACCGGTTGGGGGTAAACGGACATTACCTATGCTCGTGCCTATTTACCAGTTAGGCAAGGAATTACTCATATTTCTATACCGGTAGGAAAAGAAAGAGATTCATATCTGCCTTTATTAATGTATTTACTTCTGAACACATAGATAACCAGGGGTAATTACTATGGCCGTGTTTAGGGGAGTTGTGGTGTTGAGTGAAAAATTTGTTTTTGGTTTGTCGATCAGAAGCAAATTGTATTGTCATGGCTATGGTTTTCTTGTTATCTTGTTTGGCAACCGATCTGCTGCAATTGTACCTTTTGGGGCCAACCGAGCGGGGAGGTAGCAATATAGCGAAGTACAGTGGCGTCCAAGCGGGGAGATGATGTGGAGGTAGGGTGGCGGAGGTCGAGAAGGCAAAGTGACCGATGTGGGAGGTGGTCAAGCAAAGCCACAGCTAAAAAGCTTCTCCCTAACAATTGTAGCTTTTGGGGGTTCTTCTGTTGTGGCTTAGTTTCCCAGTTACTTTGCAACCATATTGTTTAGAGGAGCTTTTGACCTAAAGTTGAAGCAAAACTGAAACATAGCCCCCCAAATAGCCCCTAGGGATGGCAATAGGAAAAATCCCTGCGGGGAGCATCATCCCATCCTCGATTTCCGATAACCAAAATTTTCCCGTCCCCATTCCCATACACGGGGCTTAATTCCCTCATCCCCGATCCCTGATAGGTTTGCAATGCCCCGACAGGGGCCAATTCCTGAAAATGCTACATGAAAGGCTACTTGTTAATGAGTGAATCACTAGCGTAATGGTGCATGTGTAATTGAAGTGTGAGTGAATCACTAGAGTAATTTATATTAAGCATATTTATTAATAATGATCTCGCATATATTCTTTTTTCTTTTAAGAATGATGATTTTCTCTCACCTATTAGCGATAACAAGGTGGTGGGGATGGGAATCGAGATATTCCCAATGAAGCAATATTTTTTCTGATAAACCTTTGCGAGAGAGATTTCTCTCTCCTTGTCCCCCGTCTCCGTCTCCTAATTGGAGAATTTTTCGTGGAGAAACGGAGATCAGGGCTATTGTCATCCCTGATAATTACCATCCCAAGATGTGAGCCCGTTGACCAAGCAGGAACTGAGTCAAGCCAAAGCCGCGGGGAAGACGAACCGAACGGCGCCGCGGCAATCAACGGGAAATAATTGTGGCCCTGCCCGGCTCGGCTCGAGCGAGCGAGGCCGCGCGGGCAGCGGCCGTACGAATGATTGCGCCTGGCGCGCTGTCGGGCCGACCCCGACAAGTGGACCTGGCCCCGCATGATCGTGGTTCGAGGCTCGGCCAATCAGGCCTCGACGTGCCGATTAAGCGGCGACGCTTGCGTTTGTTCGTTCGTTCCTTCCTTCACATGGCCGCGTCGTGTACGGATGGGCGCCGGACAGATCAGTTTCAAGAAAGTGCTACGCAAATGGGATTTTAGTTTTTGTCGAAACGGCGTGCGAGATTGCGAGAAGGTACTCAGTATTTTTGTTTGTTCAAAAATTGGTTTGGAATAGAGAGCGAAATTGTTGACCATCGTGTGTGTCCCTGTTAACGCCCATGTTAGTATACTAGATAGAAAGGCGCGCGATACCGCGCTAGTGAAAAAAATCTAACCTAAATTTTTCTGCAAAACATATGTAATTCGAGTCTATTGTGTCGAAAGAACTGGCGCTCGTGTTGAATTTGCGGAACTACGGGATCTTTTTTGCAAAATAACTGACGAAAAGACTTGTTCGCGATTTCGGAATCCTTCGGGTCAAAAGAACCAACATTTGGGACGATTTTGCGGAATCACGGGGTCTTTTTTGCAAAATAGCCGGTGAAAGGACTTGTTCGCAATTTTAGAATTTCCGAAGCCCTGTCTGCAAAATAACCGTGGAAGGATCTATTCATAATTTCGAAATTCTTAAAGGGCTTTTTTGCAAAAAAAAATGTACCTCGTGCCCTGGATGAGCTCAAAACCTTCCATGTATAATAGAGGTATTAGACCATTCTCAGTGCAAATTTTATGGAAGTTTCATTCTCATTAAATGAGATGTCACATAGATAAAAATGGTGATATGGCAACAAATTTATGAGAAGAGAGGAGAGTTGAGTTTTGTGGGGATGAAACCTGGTGTACATGGTTACCAAATGCTTTAAAACTGGGATGAAACCCCACTGAGAACGATTTTTTTCATCTCCACACCTTTTCTGGATTCCATGTGGCCATATTGTAGTGTGCTAGATATGATTGCAAGTGGTTACACAATTTATATGGCATATTTGATCAAAACATCATGCAACAATTAAATGTTATGTCATACCTATGAAACTGTAAAATGAAACCGTACATTGAGAGAAGTTATTTCATTCATCAACCCAAACATCTAAATATAACGTAGTACTATATCGGAAACCGTATAATGAACACTACTGGGAAAGGACATTTAGTCCCGTTAGCAGGTTTTAGTCCGGTTTTCAAACCGGACAGACCATCCGGGACTAAAGGTCTATGACCTTTAGTCCTGTTCGCTCAACCGGGACTAAAGCCCTCCTACGGTTTAAAAAATACGGCGAACCCAAGACTCGAACCTGGAACCTCGTGACTCCAGCCTCACCCTTCTAACCAACCCACCCACCATCGCGTACTGATATATATAGAATATGCATTCCTTTTGAACTTTCCTCAAACGAGGCATCAAGACGGTTAGTAATTTAACCGCATCAAGCCCTCATCAGTACCGGTTTGTGTTAGAATATGCATTCCTTTTGAACTTTTCTCAAACGAGGCATCGATGCGGTTAGTAATACGAACCGCATCGGTTTCGATTAATACCGGTTAGTATTACGAACCGGTACTAAAAGCCCACGACAGTCCTATAGCCAATGAACCGATCAAGCCCTTATCGAGTGCGGTTCAAATCCAACCGGGACTAATGGACCGGTATGGAAGGCCTGATCTGTAGTAGTGGAAACTCTCCACTGAGAATGGCCTTATTACTCTTTACACTAGATGTAGTAGCGGTGAATATTTACTTTCTGGCATTTGTGACTAACGGGTGATAACTGCACTTAATTTGATCATTGTTCCGTCTTTTACGGGTGTGAATGATATTGCATGTATGAGTATGAGCATTTTCGTGGTTTTTTCGAGGCTTCACCTCTGCTTTGAGCAATACAATATCTACAGTAACATAGAAAACTAAATAAATTGGTCCTTGTTTCACGATATTAATAGCGGAAGAAAGTTTTAAAAAGAAGATGAACAGAAGAAACTGCGTTTGCACTCTTTGTGGCTAGGGAATAACACGTTGCTCACTGTTTCATTTCATCTCAGTGTAGTTATACTTAGGCATGTAATATAGCCGAGCTTGAGCGAGCCTAACCTTCCACGCTGAAGCTCAACAAAAGCGTTGAGCTTGAGCCAAACTCGAGTGAGCCTGAGTTGTGTCCGAGCCAAGATCTAGGGTAAAACACGGCTGGGTTCATACTCTAGCAAGTTTGAGTTCGGCTTAAATAGGCTCGAACTCAGCTTAATAACCTCGGTAACAATTAACAATTCAATACACACTAATTTTAATAATAAAAAATACTCAAACTCGGGTCCGGCTCAAGTAAACTTGATAAGAGTTAATATATAGTAACATATTATCAAGTGATTCATAAATTTATTAGGCTCGTAAGCTATTAGAACTTAACTTAATAGAATTTGACTTAGTAAAGCTCAAGAGATTAGGATCAAACTCTAGCTCTGCTTGTTTGGAACTCAAATCAAACATTCATCTTTCTTTTTACAGCTAGCCCTAGTTATACTATTCGTAGGACTGTAGGAGTAGTAGAACATCATCCGACGAGGGTCATAAATAAATTCCCAACGGGTAAAAAGGCTCTCTAGGCCTGCGACGAGCTTGATACGGCCGTAGAGTCTTCATGCCGAACGCTACTACTGGTAGTAAGCTGGTACTGCAGCCTACCTAGGATGGAACATTAGCAACAGAACGTCATTGCATTGCATTGCATTGCATGCAAGTTACTGGCGTACGCGGCGCGACCTAGGCAACGGCACGTCCTTCCGTGCGCGAGATCGCGGCCGCAGGGCAAGAAGATCCGCGCAGTAATGGTCGCGCGGGGCGGGGGGCAGCTGTGCGTGTAATGGGACGCACCACGGATTTCGCCACAAAACTGTGCAGAAATGCACGTATGTACCGTGCTGCCCTTGGCCCTTGCAGCGACCGACCCCCTACTAGTTCGCCCGGCATACTGACGGTATAACGGAGGCGCCCCACCTTAGCACAGCAATTCCGTTCGTCCCCTCCGCACCTGAGCAGCTGACCTCATGTCCTGTTTAGAACACAAAAATTTCACGGAAAACGATTCAAATTTTTTTTTGTAAGAATCAACAAAATTTCCCACGCTCTAAATAGTGCGCAGTCTAAGTTTACCCATGATTCAAAGAATGCGACCGGCAAGTTGGCACAGACGAAAGACTCCTGTAGGCTTGGGCACCAGCATGATACGGGCACGATAGGTCATAGGTCTAGATCATGATATGCCGTCACGGCTCAATTAACCCATCGTGTTATGTCATGCTGGTCAACTCATCTCTAACGAGCCTAGACATAGTTCATTAGCATGTAGTGCTACCTTCGTGTCGTGTCGGCCTAACTCTGATCCATTTATACTATTGCGAGGAGAGAAAAATAACCGAAAATACATTTTTTTATTCTCCGTAAAGGGTGTATCAAGATAGTTACTAATATTTACTCGTGGATTCAACTGTGACCTACTAATCCATTCGAAAGTCGAACTAGACGCTTTATCTTCTAACTTTTTCTACACGCTTGAAACGCTCGAACCGTCTCATACTTGTTGTATTGTTGAGACAGTTATTCCTGTTTCACTTTTGCTGTTTAAAATTTTTATAATATTTATAAAAACTATACAAAAACTTATACCAAAACCGTGTCATATTAACGCTATGCCTGTCTGTCCTTCAAAGCATGCTATATAGTATCGCCCATCGTATCGACACCAAGCCTAACACGGGTTTGACAAATCTACAATACCGACCCGATTTATGCGCATGCAAGTCTTGCTCAGCATTATTGGGCAACTTGGAGATTCTAACCCTCTTACACGACGCCACCCGATTTTTACACAGCGGAATCGCACGAATGCCCAGTCCCCATCAGACGATCGCAGAAGCGAACGTCTCCGCAGCCTCGCGTTTGGCCGCCGTATCGCCCGAGATCACACCCATCGCTGTTGGATTTCGCTTGACCGTTACCCTGTTTCTAGAACGGAGACATGCGCATCCGTATCTTTTTGCCACTCGTCGAACACAGTATCTTCCCACCGCTCCGTTTGGTTTCATCTCAACCATCGATTCTATCCATCCGAGTCAAAACATTTTGTCGAATAAATGCAGCTGCGATAGTGCGATGTGACCATGGATCAGTGCATGTGTAACTGTGTGGGCTGCACCGCGCGCAAGCTCACAACAGCGTGGGCTCCATGCACGCACATCTGCCGCGGCCTCGTCCGTACACGGCTGATCGTGGCCGCACGATGGATGGATGGATGGATCAACGGGCGAGACGGAGTCTATGCTGAGTTGGCAAGTTATTTATTGATGAAAGAGATTGAAGTGATGTCTTATATAAGAAATCATTCTTGTAAAGAACCAATGCAGTTAGAAACCACTGAAAACAGCATTGGGATAGCCTGGATGTCTCCCCTACATATTTTGTGGGCCTCACATTGATTTGTTGTGGCATTTGGATTGTCCTGCGCACAAAATATTTGTCATTATGGCTTGCTAGATCAAATGTTTATTAATCCCGTGACATACTTAATTGTGTGATCAAATGTTTGTCATTGTGGCTTGCTAGATCAACCAATATCCTATATATCTCTTTCCATATGCGTACAAAATAAAATGTACAACACAATTGAGGTTTGCATTGGATCAAAACATCTAGATAATTAATGCCCTTGGATTACTAGTAGACACCACTCATTGTGATATCTCACTAGAGACACCACCTACTTAATGCATTTACTCATTTGTAGATACCACCTAAGAAACTACCCATTGGGAAAGCCCTCATAGGAAGTGAGAGAGTTTCATCTAGATGAAACCTGAGATACACGGTTACCTAGACAAAAGCTGATGTGGCACTTTTGAAAACTGAGTAGTGAAACTATGCATTGAGAATGGCCTGAGTATGAGTATTTTCGTGGTTTTTTCGAGGCTTCACCTCTGCTTTGAGCAATACCATATCTACAGTAACATGGAAAACTAAATAAATTGGTCCATGTTTCACGATATTAATAGCGGCAGAAAGTTTTAAAAAGAAGATGAAGAAGAAACTGCGTTTGCACTCTTTGTGGCTAGGGAATAACACGTTGCTCACTGTTTCATTTCATCTCAGTGTAGTTATACTTAGGCATGTAATATAGCCGAGCTTGAACGAGCCTAGCCTCCCATGCTCAAGCTCAACGAAAGCTTGAACCAAACTCGAGTGAGCCTGAGTTGTGTCCGAGTCAAGATCTAGGTAAGACACGGCTCGGTTTATACTCTAGCAAGTTCGAGTTCGGCTTAAATAGGCTCGAACTCGGCTTAAGTAACCTCGGTAACAATTAACAATTCAATATATACTAATTTTAACAATAAAAAAATACTCAAACTCGAGTCCAGCTCGAGTAAACTCGGTAAGAGTTAATATATAGTAATATGTTATCAAGTGATTCATAAATTTATTAGGCTCGTGACTCAGTAAAGCTCGTGAGATTAGGATCAAACTCTAGCTCTGCTTGTTTGGAACTCAAATCAAACCTAGTGCGAGTCGTGCTCGACTAACTCACAAGTTTCATCTTTCTTTTTACAGCTAGCCCTAGTTATACTATTCGTAGGACTGTAAGAGTAGTAGAACATCATCCGACGAGGGTCATAAATAAATTCCCAGCGGGTAAAAAAGCTCTCTAGGCCTGCGACGAACTTGATACGGCCGTAGAGTCTTCATGCCGAACGCTACTACTGGAGTACTGGTAGTAAGCTGGTACTGCAGCCTACCTAGGATGGAACATTAGCAACAGAACGTCATTGCATTGCATGCAAGTTACTCGCGTACGCGGCGCCAACTGGGCGACGGCACGTCCTTCCGTGCGCGAGATCGCGGCCGCAGGGCAAGAAGATCCGCGCAGTAATGGTCGCGCGGGGGGCAGCTGTGCGTGTAATGGGACGCACCACGGATTTCGCCACAAAACTGTGCAGAAATGCACGTATGTACCGTGCTGCCCTTGCAGCGACCGACCCCCCCTACTAGTTCGCCCGGCATACTGACGGTATAACGGAGGCGCCCCACCTTAGCACAGCAATTCCGTTCGTCTCCTCCGCACCTGAGCAGCTGACCTCATGTCCTATTTAGAACACAAAAATTTCACGGAAAACGATTCCAATTTTTTTTTTTGTAAGAATCAACAAAATTTCTCACGCTCTAAATAGTGCGCAGTCTAAGTTTACCCATGGTTCAAAGAATAAGACCGGCAAGTTGGCACAGACGAAAGACTCCTGTAGGCCTGGGCACCAGCATGATACGGGCACATAGGTCATAGGCCTAGACCATGATGTGCCGCCACGGCCCAATTAACCCGTCGTGTTGTGCCATGCTGGTCGACTCATCTCTAACGAGTCTAGGCATAGTTCATTAGCATGTAGTGCTACCTTCGTGTCGTGTTGGCTTAACTCTGGTCCATTTATACTATTGCAAGGAGAGAAAAATAACCGAAAATACATTTTTTTATTCTCCGTAAAGGGTGTATCAAGATAGTTACTAATATTTACTCGTGGATTCAACTGTGACCTACTAATCCATTCGAAAGTCGAACTAGACGCTTTGTCTTCTAACTTTTTCTACACGCTTGAAACGCTCGAACCGTCTCATACTTGTTGTATTGTTGAGACAGTTATTCCTGTTTCACTTTTGCTGTTTAAAATTTTTATAATATTTATAAAAACTATAAAAAAAACCTATACTAAAACCATGTCATATTAACGCTATGCCTGTCTGTCCTTCAAAGCATGCTATATAGGGGTGTTTGGGGCATTTCACTCCACCAAAATCTGTGGAGTTGGTAGAGCGGTATTTCTAGCTCCGAAATTTGTGGAGTGGAGTTGTGAAAGACATTAAGAATGTTTAGATAGATCATCTTGTTTACATTTTAGACTAAAAATATAAACTTAATTCACTTTAGTTTAGCCTATAAATTTTAAATTGAAATTTTCGAGATCTGAAACTCTCCCAAACAGGACCATAGTATCCCCCATCGTATCGACACCAAGCTAACACGGGTTTGACAAATCTACAATACCGACCCGATTTATGCGCATGCAAGTCTTGCTCAGCATTATTGGGCAACTTGGAGAGTCTAACCCTCTTACACGACGCCACCCGATTTTTACACAGCGGAATCGCACGAATGCCCAGTCCCCATCAGACGATCGCAGAAGCGAACGTCTCCGCAGCCTCGCGTTTGGCCGCCGTATCGCCCGAGATCACACCCATCGCTGTCGGATTTCGCTTGACCGTTACCCTGTTTCTAGAACGGAGACATGCGCATCCGTATCTTTTTACCACTCGTCCAACACAGTATCTTCCCACCGCTCCGTTTGGTTTCATCTCAACCATCGATTCTATCCATCCGAGTCAAAACATTTTGTCGAATAAATGCAGCTGCGATAGTGCGATGTGACCATGGATCAGTGCATGTGTAACTGTGTGGGCTGCACCGCGCGCAAGCTCACAACAGCGTGGGCTCCCTGCACGCACATCTGCCGCGGCCTCGTCCGTACACGGCTGAGCGTGGCCGCACGATGGATGGATGGATGGATCAACGGGCGAGACGGAGTCTAAGGTCGGGGGCCCACCAAGTGCCGCAGGCAGGGTGCACGCTATGCTCTCGTAGGGTCTCATACGTCACCTGTGTTCCCTACGGCTCCTAGCCTCCTACCGAGAGGGAAGTAATCAATTTTTCTCGGCCCTGACAATTCTTTTTTCTTTAAATCTAATTTTCTTCTTAACTTAACTTAATTATAAAAATTGTATATCGTGTGCCTATTGGCTAGCTCGCGAATCTGTCATCGTAGAGTCGAACATCTAAAAATTATTTGTCTGGCCTTGAGAAGGTGTCCGTTGCTATGGGCTAAGATTAAGTGGTATGGTGGCACTAGCTCGGAATGAGGGTGGTTGCAACACTGGGATCTCCGGTACTTTGACTTCAGGGAGAAATCTCTAGGTCTGACCTTAGTTGGTTGTGCTTAGCAATGGCCTTGTTGAAGGCATTGTTTTGTAGTCTGAGGATTTACTCTCCGAGATGAAAACCGTTGGTCTGGCCTTCACTGGTTGGATCATGGCAATGACGGTGCGTGTGCGTATCGAGTCCTTCTTAGAGGCATTGTCATTGGAGAGCTTTTATCGTGGTCCAAGTGTTGTTATGATGGTGGATAGCCTTGAAGACAATATTGCGTGATGTAGTTTGCCGCGACGGTTCCTTTGTCTTTTCTTGTGTGTGTTTGGCTGTGTACACCCTAGCTGTGTAGAGGCCGGGAGTCTTCTTAGTATAATTGTATCAACTTGATGTAATTTACTAAGATTAATAAAAGCTTCCTTTATCGAAAAACTTAATTATAAAAATAATTCTTTTTTCGACCATAAATCACCTGCCTGGCTGTTGGGCTGAGGCAAGTTCTCCCATGTCTCAAGTGTCGGTAAACAATTGTATCATTAATCATTCACTTTAATTAATCAATCAATTAATTAACCATTTAAGTAATAACTTTTTCTTAATTAAATGGATACACTCATGCTACTATTTTTATGATTATGTTAGGAAGAATCAGGGCAAGAAAAGGGAAAAGGGGGGCGGGTTTCGTGCTGTCCTGGGCGTTCCCGTCCGTCTGATCGCCTGCGCAAAGCCTTCGATTGCTCTGCATGGCTTCAATTATTGCCGTGGCCATGGGTGACCGACCCCTCACGATGCCACACCGGCGCGACAAGTGTGACGCCATCGCAGACCCCAGCTCAAATGATGGGAAACACGGCCGCATGGGCCAACCGTTGAGTTAAATAGTGGATAGGGCCGATTGCCCGATACAACACGGATGCTAACATAAACACGGTAGATGATAAGTTGGTTCCTATAGCTGTCGGTATATGTACAGCGGTATTTAGTACACATCAGACTACGACTAGCTCAGTATTTGCATCATAGACAGGTTCTGGATCCAAAACGGTAGTCCGTGTAGGTCGGCTGGGTCCCTTCAAACAAGATAAGCCCAAAGTGATCTGCGAGCTCGCTGACATCACGTCCGTCTACCCATCCATCAATCCATCTTTGTAGGGGCTAGGCATGGAGTCTGTCTGCCCGGACAAGCGCATGCAGCTACTGCAGTAACTGCACAGGCCAATGTGTATAGCAGAACGGGCCGGGGGCAAAACAGGAGGAGGGTTTGTATCGTGCAGCTACAAGTTGGATGCGTTTGCTGAGCCCAGAGCATGGACCAGGGAGGCAGGGAGCAGTTAGCGGCCGCTCAGACAGGCAGGCAAGCAACAAGAGCGAGCAGCGCAGCGGAGAGAAATCATTATTTTTATTTAGTCCTTTCTTTCTTATTTTCTACAAATATAGCCTCATCACTAATAAATTTACAAACTTAATATCCTCCATTACCACAGAAAATACAGTAAGCGACATACATCTTCTACTATGCCCGAGGAGTGCGGAAGGCCATCAACGCCGTGGTAGGGCAACAGAGCGCGGGAGGAGTTGTGACGCACAAGGCACCTCGCGGGATGAGCTGCGGTGCACACACGCCACCTTCTAGGAGGACATGCTACCGTGCTCGGAGAGCACAGAAGGAACCCTACCGTGGTGGGACATGTTACTCCTGTGGACTGTCGAGATCCCAAGGCAAAGGCACTGGTGGCCTTCCACGCTCTCCGAGCATATCACGAGATAGATATCTTCTGCTATGTCATTTGTAGTAGAGAATAAGATCAAATTTATAACTACATGTGTTAGAAAAATAGATAGGTAAAAAATAAAAGTACGCAGAGCTAAATAAGAGACGTCACAGCTCCGACCCGTCTGTCCGTGGTGGTGTGCTCACGGTCACGGGCCCCGCGCACGTATCGGCGCCTTCGAAAACGCTCAATAAATCCCGTGCTGACCGGTCCAGTCCTGGGCGCGCGGCCGGGGCAGGTTAACCGCGCTGCGTGCGGCACGGCGCGTGATCTCGTCACGTAGAGGCGGCGGCGGTGGCAAGGGGCGTGGCCGCGTGGGAACGTACTGGTGTGGCCGTGTCGGCCGCTTATCTGACACTATACTACACTTGTACTCATAGCTAGTATTAGCAAGGCATGTACTACTTGGTACCAGTGTATTTCTGTATTGGCAAATTGATTTGGCAGCAGTCCTGTTTAACCTTACCCCAGTTGGAACACTGTGTCAACTAAGACTGCTGTTTTACTGTATTTTCTTTAGTGAAATCAGGTGCGTGGTCATTTTCAATGAGACAAAATGATGGATGGTATGTGACCACTACTTTCCACTTGAACAGAGTCCCTTTTGCCACGAAAGGAACAACTTGGCAAGGTATTACTACTGTTGTACAAACAAGGATATGGTAGTATTATAACCAGTAGGTTTACTCGCGCGTCTAAAGATTATTCTCTTTTTTATTAATGTAAAATTTTCTAGAATTTAGAATTATTATGAAACTTTTTTGTCTTTAAAACGAAGTAGGTTTTCTTGAATATCACTATTATTTTTAGATATGTAGATAGGCACCCTTTGTACAATTGTACACGCATGGGGCAAGTGATCCATCGCATATAATTGCCACCCGTCCAACCGCAAGCCAGCCATCATAGTAACAAGCCATGTTTGGCCACAGGCCAGAGCTGAAGTGGTAGCACGGCCATATGCAAACAACACCATCATGCTCTATGATTGAAGCGAGTGAACAACCCATCGGTTTGTCCCCATTGTACACACCAACAGGATTGCTTAATATCACGCAGGTAGACACATGCCATAGGTGGTGATGATGACGTCGGATGAGGAATTGATGGCCATAATCATCGCGTGTGCAGTGCCTGCATGCATCCGTCCGAAAGAATTTGCCTGCTCTATCTTGCTTGCTTATTTAAGCCTGGATTTAGGCTTGCTAGGACATGTACTGTTGGAATTATTTGCGTGCCTGAAGGTGAGATATCATGTCATGCCCTAATCCAAACAATGGGTCTTCATCATTCCATCTAGGAAGAAGGCTTTCCTATAGTTCCCTATAGAACTAGTAGTTATATGTGATTCCTAATGGGCTAGAGTTTGGGTGTAGTTATGTAGAGACTACAACTTAAGCAGTACTACAGGACCGTTCATTCAAAAATTGATAGCTTGGATTGGATGAACAACGCCGCACAATTTTCACTCTAGCAACATTGTTCATGGTACTGTAGTAAAAACAATGTTCATCATTTTTTTCAGATGATAACGGGCGGCTCACACCTATAGAGACTGTTTAAGTTGCAGTCCTTACAGAGACTGCACTTGAACTCTGTCCATTCCTAATATGCATATAGTGCATCCCATGCCATGTTCGCCCCTGCCGTGCTTAGTATTCTAGTGCATCTAGTACATTTTATGAGGGAAAACAAGATCTAATAACCTACTTCATGTACGCGAAATACAAGTCTTATAGTTTGATTGATCTTGTTCAGAAATATAAAACTTGTATATAATTTTAATGAGATTTTTCCTATCATATTCCTATTTATTCTCTCTAAATTACATGCATTATTCATTACCATCACACACAAAATATTATCTCCCATATTCCAAAAGAATTAAGTAGGGGTATCTAAGTTATCTTCATTCATATCTTTCTCAATTTCACCTATCCTTAATCCTCGTGCAAAATCAAAATATGTCTTATATTTTTGAATGGAGGGAGTATTATAGAGTAGGAAATTACAAAGTGTAGGAAAATAGAAAGCCAATTCTCCGTGCTAAGATTCTCGTTATCATTTTGATAAAAATAATTCTTGTTATCATTGACCCCGAACCAACCCCAAGGGTAGTAAGCTGGAATTCCTTGAGGAAACTCCTTCAAGGACTCTATGAGGAATTTGGTGTCAATTAATTTAATAAAGGATAAATAAGCACTCAAATTCGAGCTGCACAAGACTTGAACCCGGTAGCAACTCGTACCTGTCGAGTCTCTGACAGTCGTTGATATATTCGTTCGCAAACTACTTATATCTCCAGTCCACAGACTACAGTACTCCAAGTGATGCAAGTAAGCATGGGAGCTTTTCTTCTCATCAGAAAGGACGAGTGAACAACGAAGCTACAAGACAGCATCATACTACATCTATAAATCTATATCTATTTATATATGTACTGATTAAAGGCTCCTCCAGGAGCTTATATGTTAATCATAGATAAAAAATAAAAAATTCAACGTCAATCGGAGAAGAGTAAATTAGCATCTAAGCAGATCAAAGTCACCTTACGTGCCTTGGTTCCTCCGGCCAATGTTTCTACGCATGGAAAGCCATCCTCCCGTGTATATAGACCTGTAAATTGGGCCGTGCCGTGCCCCATCGTGTTTCGGGCCGCTTTAGAACGGCCCAGCACAGCACGATCGCATCATCGGACCAGGTCAGGCTGACCCGAAATGGTTTTTTCTTGGTCCGGCTCGGCACTAAAGTCCGTCGGGCCATCATCGGGTCGTGCCGGCCCAAGCCTACTCCAGATCGATTGAAGCAGTTGCACTTGCTCTTCTCTCTCTCGTCCCATCATTATCTGCTCATAAGTTAATTAGCAAACTACTTTTAGTCAGTAATTAATCACTATCTAGTGTGGCGCCATCTGTGGCCAGTAATTAGTAGCGGGAGTGTATAATTGGGGATATCCAATTAGTTGGGCCGTCATCGTGCCGTGCCGGCCCAAGCACGGCACGATCAATCGTGCCATGCCGGGTGGCCCATCGTGCTGCGATTCAAGGCCCAGCCCAACCCGGCATTTAGACCGTGCTGGCCTGGCCCATAATGCTTTGAGCCGTATCGTGCTTTGGACCGTCAATTTCGTGCCGTACTCGAGCTAGCCCGTTTGAGCTCGGCTCAATTTATAGGTCTACGTGTATATATACATGTGTCCAACTACCCCCACGATCTAACTCTAGAAAATAATTAATCAAATCGTACACGGTGTACAGCGATTCCTTTTCGTTTTTCTTTGTCTTGCCTCCGTCATAACTTCTCCTGCCATTTATACGCAGTCATTCACATGGACGCCGATCAAAGCTTGTAGAACACAGGGTTAAAGAATCTGACTGCCAATATATCATTATTGTAGCAAAAGCATAGTTGTGCAGTGTGCGACTGGCCGGTAGCTCAAAGCAAAAATACATGGACAAATGTAGCACTGCAATGATAAAAATCAATGTAGAATTTCGTACTTTTTTTGCCAAATTGAGGATACGTGACAATTAGGGTGGAACAAGTAAGGTGTGAAAAAAATAAATCTGGAGTGTTTAAATTCAAAGTCAAAACATATATATTTCAGAATTATTAAATAATATTAAATCAAGTTTCGGCATTAAACTAATCCATGCAACAAATTAAAATATCAACTAATTAGACTCGAATATATAAAAAATTAAAATTTACGAGCTAAATCTATCTCAATAAAATTGAAATTTATTATCTAAATCAATAAAAATTGAAATTTATTATCTAAATCAATCAAGATTAGGCATTAAATTAATCAGTACATTTTTACTCTTGAAAAAATATAAAATTATACATTAGCATATTTGTGGCCAAATATATATAAATTGAACTAAGAATTTATGAAAATTAGAGCATGTTAGAGCTTGATCCAATCCCACTAGAAATTGTAGAAGATTTTTTAACTTAAAAAGATGGGAAATTAGCTTAGTAATTGTGAAAAAGGTATAAATTGAAAAGTAACGTCCAGTTTGAGACTGTCACTTTCGTATGAGGTTAATAAATACGGCACACCGACTCTTTTTGCCAAATCGCAAGATCGTTTTGTGTTTTTGGGCAATTTAAAACGTGCAGCCCGTGGGGATACATGGATGATAACTAGTTAGTCAAATGCAATGGAAGGCCTTAAGCATGCGTCTCATTCTTCGACGGTTCTCCCTCCGTTCAATTTTAATAAGCTATTTTTTAAATGAGTTTATCCATAAATATATGACGTATTTTATATTTTAATAAAAATTAATATGCTATTCTCTTTATAGTCCTAATAAATATTCAGTTTTACTCGATATTCTCTATATACATGTATTAAATATAATACTTAAAAATACTAATTAAAAATAATTTAGTCATCTTTTAACATCCTCCCTAGTTCAGATGCTGCCAGTGAAATGAATTTCTCCGTCCCATCTTCGTCCCAGCACCTAATTAAAAAAAAACTATACGCTTCCCAAGAAAAATGCACATCTTCGATGATCGAGCGCACAGCCGCGCACCGATCAGCAAGCAAGCTGCGAGGAGAGAGCAGCAGCTGCACTGCATCCCCAGCTTTCTGATAAAGAGCGTGGGCGCTACTCACGAAACGGGAAAGATACGTAGCCCTCGGTGATGATTAACATAATTATTAGCACCCCCTATCCCGGCCCTGGCCCATGCTGCACCACTGCACTGCACTTCCTGGCTGCCATGCCATGCCTCTTCTTCTTCTTTTTTTTTTTTAACGCCAAGAATCCGCCGAGTGATCCATTTTCTATGTCCCTAGAATTTATTTTTGGTAAATATGATTTTTTTTGTTTGAATTCACGAAAATAGCTTTTTTATGAGTTCGAAAGACGTGCCAGGTAATAACTTTTCCTTGATACGTCAGGTTACACAAGCAAGAAAGAAAGCGTGGCAACACGAGAAGAGCTAGACAACCGCGTGCGGCATGAACGATATCCTACCGAGCATGCCGAGCTCAGCACCTCTTTCCGAGCTATGGGAGCTCGACAACGATGTTGGCCGTTGCATGTCACCATCGATTAGCCTGACATGCCCTCATTAGCCTTCTGAATAACTAAACTGCGACACGCGACATATGTTACCTATGGTCTTCTACGCTGCGATGTGAAAAAAAATAAAAAATTCCTCACATGGAGGCTATTTCTATATATAAAATAAAGTTGACAAGGGCCCTGCAAAAGTAAAAAACTTCTCCAAACCTCCCATGCCTCGTCGGTTTTTTTGTTTTATAATCCTGCCCTTATGATTCGATCTACCCTGCCTGCTCCCTTCTGCCGGGTCACTCACGTGCGCTCGTCAAACCGCTGTCTCGTGGTCAAAGCCCGAGTCCTGCTGTCCGGGCTTAGCTAGCTTAGCTAGTCTCCGTTACCGCGCTGCTATAAAGCTTCGTTAGTCTCGCGTGTTAGTGTTTGCAATTTTGGTTGTGGTTTTGTTGGTTCTGGTCGGTGGGATGGAGCTGGGGCTGAGCCTGGGGGAGGCGGCCATGGCGGATGCGGGGAGGCCGGAGCTGGTGCTTGGGCTTGGGGTCGGGGTCGGGGCGTGGAGGGGAGAGGAGGGGGAGAGGGGGAGGAGGGACGTGACGGTGGGAGCGCGGAGGTGGGCGGCCACGGCCTCGCCGGAGCCGTCCGTGCGGCTTAGCCTCGTGTCGAGCCTTGGGCTCCGGTGGCCTTCCGAGAGCGGTGAGTGGCGGGTTCTTGTTTGCTTACTTTAGCGCTGCTCTTGCTTTGCGTGCGAAATGGTGTCGTGACGGCGGGCGCCGTTCTTGGTTCTTCGCAGGGCGTTCGGAGGCGTCTGCGCGGGGGTTCGACGTGAACCGGGCTCCGTCGGTGGCGGCGGGGATGGAAGAGGAGGATGATGGGCAGGGAGACCCAGCAGCGGCAGCCTTGTCGTCGTCGCCCAACGACAGCGCGGGCTCCTTCCCGTTGGAGCTCACCGCGCGCGGCCGCCGGGACCCCGCCGAGGCAGCCGCGCAGGCCGGCGGCGAGCGGTCGTCCTCCCGCGCCAGCGACGACGACGAGGGCGCATCCGCGCGCAAGAAGCTGCGCCTCTCCAAGGAGCAGTCCGCGTTCCTTGAGGAGAGCTTCAAGGAGCACAGCACCCTTATCCCCGTAAGCATATATCCATGAAAAATCAACCCCTCATTTCAGTGCTCAGTACACTGACTCGACGTTCATGCTTCGTCTCACCGGCGGCGAGCAGAAGCAGAAGATGGCGCTGGCGAAGCAGCTCAACCTCCGGCCGCGCCAAGTGGAAGTCTGGTTCCAGAACCGCAGAGCCAGGTTCATGCATAGAAATCTTTATCTCCTAATCCTTGTCTAAAATCCTCTCCACGTACAACGCTAACCTTGCCTTCTCCGTCGACGCGCCCAGGACGAAGCTTAAGCAGACGGAGGTGGACTGCGAGTACCTCAAACGCTGCTGCGAGACGCTCACGGAGGAGAACCGGCGGCTGCACAAGGAGCTCTCCGAGCTGCGTGCACTCAAGACAGCGCACCCTTTCTACATGCACCTCCCGGCCACCACCCTCTCCATGTGTCCCTCCTGCGAGCGCGTCGCCTCCAACCCCGCCGCCGCCTCCGCCTCGGCCCCCGTTGCCGCACCAGCCACAGCTAGCAACACCGCCGTCGCCGCGCCCGAGCACCGGCCGTCGTCCTTCGCCGCGCTGTTCGCGGCGTCCCGCAGCTTCCCGCCGGCCGCCCACCCACAGCCGCGGCCGCCGGCGCCGGCGAGCAACTGTCTGTAAATACGCGCCGTTTCGCGGCTTCTTTGGTTGGTTCCTGCGAGATTTTTTGGGGTTTCCCCGAGGACGTCCGCTGCCGTTACGTGGACGGCTGTGATGCTGGAAGACGAAAATGGTGCGATAGAGTTAACGTTACTTTGTTCTATCTTTGTGTTAAGAAGACGGAGTGTTAAGCAGTTAATCATGTTTGGTATTAAGGGCTTGACAGATTGGTTATGTGTGACGTGAAGAGGTTGGTTTTATTTGTTTTTGGCCGCTGGGAAGAACGGTGTTTTACTATAGTATTTACGAAGCGCAATTGCTTTCGTTGCTCCCGTGCGTACTACAGCGCAGATTTGCGAAATTATGGCGTTCTGAGTCCCAAGAAATGATATTTCCAAATTATGCTTCTGGTTGGTCCCATTTAGAAAGCTGGATTTTTTGTTGTTGTTTTCGTGAGAATTGCATTGTTTTCTGTAAATTTTTTATAAAAATTTTATAAGATTTTTGCGTTCCAAGCGGACTGGTGTGTGGAAACTATTGTCAAATAAAACATGTTCTAAATATAGAGTAATCCACGCCATTTAGAAGAACAAAATTTGGTATTTTAAAATGTGTACGTACAAATATTTAGTGCCTTTCACACGCAAATAATATTAGTACATTTGCACCGGAAGTGCTTCCATATCATTTACAAAAGAAATAAATTTGCTCCATTTAACATTGTACGGAGGGATATATTTGCAGGCTTGAATGAGAAACCTCAAGTCCTCCACTCCCTCTGAAATGAAACCTCAACTCACATTTGCAGAGCTATGTTTCGTCCCTAGTGATAGGCAAAATGGACATTGATGCTACATTATCTACTGCATTTGCAAGCATTTCTGAAGCACGAAGAGTTCGATGGCTGTCAGGGTTCATAGAACCGTTTTTGAAAAAAAAATCGTTCGAAATTCGAAATCAAAAATATCAAATCGAAAATCGTCAAACCGTAAGATTAAGAAATAAAAATTTTAAAAAATCAAAAAATAAAAACCGCTCGGTTTTTAACGGTTTTCACCGAAAACTGATCCAACCAATTGAATATTCCTTAGAGCGGTTTTTGGGTAATTTTCGCTCGGTTTTTTCAAAAATAGAGCGGTTTTCACCGATTTTCGACCGGTTTACGTCGAATAATTTTTTTCAATTTTTTAACTAGATCGGTTTACCGATCGATTTTGAATCTCAAATCGTAACAGTACAGTCGAAAACCGGGGTTTTCGAGTGGCTTTCGTCGGTTTTCAAACCCTGATGGTCATAAGATAGTATAAATTGGAGATTGATCCCAGATTATGATGATCTTGAGTGGTGAGTGTGGTCAACTGGCCTGCTCCTTATTTTAGTCCACCAGGTGATTAAGCAACTGTGACTTGAGATGTGCCTAATAAGATATTACTGCTAAGCTTGTTTGTTGATATTAATTGGGCATGTGTAGGGCTGACCAGTGACCAGTGGACAAAGCTTTCGCTGCGTCGCATTTATTGTTCTTTGCAGAGGAGAGAACGCACCGTTTGCCCCCCCAAGTTGTCTGAACTAGTTTCGAATATACCCTTGATGGCTCATCACTGTGGAATGCATTCCTACTGCACCCTGCATACAACTGTAATCTTCTTCTAGTATCATTTTGTTTCTGAAAGGAAGTGGATAGTAACCGTTCTCTTCCACAAACACAAACAAATGGAGTAGTTTATTAAGTTACTCATTCTACGAGTACTCACGAACTCTACGAAAACTGATCTGTTACTGTTAAATTCCCGTGAAGTTCTTATGATCTGACAGGTTTGCACTTCGCACAATCCTGTCAAGGAGTTGGGCAACCGTGGGAACAACACCCATTGCCATCAGGTGGCGGTGGCGATCAGGAAACATCACCCGGCATGGTGATGTGCAGAGGAGACGCGGAGCATGGGGCCTTGCTGCAGTGCACCGGGAGGCAGACTTATGGTGAAGCTGCATGATTGCATCTTGTCTGTCGCACTGTCTGTCCTCTGCTATGTTTCCCTACTACCACCTTCTGTTATGTCCTGTTAAACATAGAAGTGTATATCTATACATAGAAGTGTATATCTATTCTTGGTAGGTAATCTTCTATTTTTGGAGCTGCGCCTCCTGACTTGCCATGCACCAATGGTCATGCATGTATCATCCCATGTATACATCTTTTATATATATAAGATTTCCTGACCCATTGAGGTCAGCCAGCGCCATACAATCTGACATGGTATCAGAGCCAAGGCTCTTTTTTCGTTGAAGCATGTCTACCACATCTTCTTCTTCCTCCTCCACCTCTCCTTCCACCATCTCCAACACAATTTCATCTACAACGGCGACAGCTTTTGCGCCTGTACCCCTTCACCATGCTGTTACAATTCGGCTCACCAAGAACAACTTCATCATATGGCGCGCCCAGCTTCTCCCCTACCTGCGGAGTACGAAGCTTCTGGGGTATCTCGATGGCTCCATTCCTGCACCAGCCCAGATGGTTGCCTCTTCGACTGCTACCGGCGTCGACCTGGTTCCAAACCCGGCTTATGCCCGCTGGTATGATCAGGATCAACAGGTCCTCAGTGGCCTTCTCTCCTCCATCTCTGAGGAGATTCTTCATGATGTTGTCGCCGCTACCACATCCAAGGAGGCCTGGGACACACTGCAGCGGATGTTCTCCTCTGCCTCTCGCGCTCGCACCGTCCAGATTCGTGTGGAGCTTGCCACGACCAAGAAGCGAGACCTCTCTGCTGTCGACTATTTTCGCAAGATCAAAGGGCTGGCCTCTGAACTAGCCGCCGCCGGTTCTGCCATGAGCGATGATGAGGTGATCGCATATCTCCTTGCCGGTCTTGGTCCTGAATATGACCCCTTCGTCACCTCAATGACAACCAAGAGTGAACAGCTCACGCTTGATGATGTGTTTGCACATCTGATGGCGTTTGAAGCCCGTCAACTCCAACATCAGGCCGTCCTGCAGCTGAATCATGGCTCCTCTGCCAATTATGCTGGTCGCGGTGGTCAGCAGAAGAACCGCGGGCGTTGGGATCGCGGTCGCGGGCGTTCTGCGCCTACTCGGGGTGGTACGCCATCTCGCTCTTCTGATGGTCGTGGCGATCGCCGCGGCACCTCCTCCCGTCCTCCATGCCAGATATGTGGCAAAATGAGTCATACTGCCGTCAAATGTTGGTATCGGATGGATGATTCCTATCAAGATGAGCCTCCCTCTGCAGCGATGGCGGCTACCTCCTCCTACACGGTTGATCCTAACTGGTACAGTGACACAGGCGCCACGGATCATATCACCAGTGATCTCGATCGCCTTGCTGTTCATGAACGCTATCATGGAGGTGAACAAGTTCAAGTCGGCAATGGCGCAGGTTTGCAAATTCTGCATGTTGGTCATTCTTCAATTAATACTGCTGGTCGCCCTCTTGCTTTGCGTAATATCTTGCATGTGCCTGATATTTCCAAACACCTCCTTTCCGTTCATAAATTTTCCCGTGATAATAACGTCTTCTTTGAATTCCATCCATGGCATTTCTCTATTAAGGATCGCATCTCGAGGAGAAGCCTTCTGGAAGGGCGGTGTGAGTCTGGACTCTACCCTATCAAGTCGTCCGATGTCGCCGCTCTCAAGCATGCTTTCGTGGCGCTCTCCCGATCATGCCCAATGGCACGCACGCTTGCCATCCTTCCTCTCAAGTCGTCCAGTCAATTTTGCGTCTCAATAATATTTCCTGTGCTAGAGAGTCTTCTTTGCCTGTTTGTAATGCCTGTCGGTTAGCCAAGAGTCATCAATTGCCATACACTAGTTCTTTTCATCGGACTTCATCACCCTTGGAACTAATTTTCTCTGATGTATGGGGTCCTGCCCCTCAATCTGTTGGGGGTTTTAAATATTATATTAGCTTCATTGATGATTTTAGTAAATTTACTTGGATCTATTTGATGCATAATCGTACAGAAGCCCCTCGTATCTTTTTACAATTCCAGGCGCATGTTGAGCGTCTCCTGGATACTAAACTTAAGTGTGTCCAATCCGATTGGGGTGGGGAATATCAGAAAATTCATAACACATTTTTTCGTTCTCTTGGCATAGCTCATCGTGTTTCGTGTCCTCACACGCATCAACAAAATGGTTCTGCTGAACGAAAGCACCGACATATTGTTGAAACTGGCCTTGCTCTTTTAGCTCATGCCACTGTGCCGCTTAAATTCTGGGATAAAGCCTTCCTTACAGCCACATACCTCATCAATCGCCTTCCCACTCGTGTCATTGACAACAAATGTCCGCTGGAACGTCTCTTTAATATACCACCCAATTACTCCTTTTTAAAAGTTTTTGGGTGTGCCTGTTGGCCTCACCTTCGTCCTTATAACAAACAGAAGCTCTCTTTTCGATCCAAGGAATGTGTTTTCCTAGGCTACAGTTCTTTGCATAAGGGGTACAAGTGTCTCGACACTGATTCCGGTCGTGTCTATATTTCTAGAGACGTCATTTTTGATGAGAATATTTTTCCTTTCACTCGGACACCACCCAGCTCTGCTCAACCCTTGCATCCGACGTCTACCAATTCTGTCTTGCCCACCTTGCATTTGGGTAACAGCAGTACTAATTTGAATTATGATCCTATGCATGCACCTGTTCCTGCTAATTTTTTGGATGCAGACAATCCGGCATCACTGTCCTCAGAATCAGCGCCGGGAATGCCGCCGCTGATCACTGCATCCATGTCGTCTGAATCGGCCTCGGGAACACCTGCCATACCAGAAGCCTCGGGTGCTCCGCTCGATGATCGTGCAGCTGTGTCGTCCAGTACTTCTCCCGTGTCACTGGGCTGCGATCCCGGGGTCTTGTCCCCTGGCCACGTCGGGTCCTTGACTGATGATCGACCGGGCCATACTGCCGACGACGTTTCCTTTGGTGCTGATGTTCAAACAGGTGCTGTGGTTGCTGCCCCTCCTGTTCATTCGTACGGTACACGGCTACGGCATAACATCCGGTGCCCCAAAGTACGTACTGATGGCACGGTCACTTACTCTGTGACTCGGTCTTCTGCCTCTGAACCTACGTCCCATGTTGCTGCGATGAAGGATCCTCTCTGGCGTCAGGCTATGGATGATGAATTTCAGGCCCTTCTCAACAATAAAACATGGCATTTAGTTCCTCCTCGTGCTGGGCTTAATGTTATTGATTGCAAATGGGTCTTCAAACTCAAGCAAAAGCCAGATGGGTCCATTGATCGCTACAAAGCACGTCCTGGTTGCCAAAGGCTTTAAGCAATGATATGGGATTGATTATGATGATACCTTCAGTCCAGTTGTCAAGCCTACAACTATTCGCCTCTTATTGTCTCTTGCGGTTTCTCGTGGCTGGGCTATTCGGCAGATTGATATCCAAAATGCTTTTCTCCATGGTCTCCTTCATGAGGACGTTTATATGAAACAACCTCCTGGATTTGTGGACTCTCACCGGCCTCATTATGTTTGCAAGTTGGACAAGTCTCTATATGGTCTCAAACAAGCACCACGTGCCTGGTTTTCTCGCCTTAGCTCCCAACTCTTGCAGCTGGGCTTTATAGCCTCCAAGGCCGATGTCTCTCTTTTCATTTTTAACAAGGCGGGCATTCAGATGTATATTCTCATATATGTTGATGATATTCTTATAGTCAGTTCATCTTCTCTGGCTACTGAGAGACTCCTTACACAGCTTCAGACTCATTTTGCAGTCAAAGATCTTGGCACCCTCAGCTATTTTCTTGGGATTGAAGTACGTCATACTCCTCATGGACTTGTTCTGACCCAACACAAATACATACAAGACTTGCTCTCCAGAACTAATATGCTCACCTCCAAAGGCGTGTCTACTCCTATGGTTCCTGGTGAGCCGCTGTTACTCGATAGTGGTGACAAGCTCTCGCCTGAGGATACTACAAGATATCGAAGTGTTGTTGGTGCTCTTCAATACCTCTCCCTGACACGGCTAGATATTTCCTTCTATGTCAATCGAGTCTGCCAATTTTTATCAGCACCGACTACTGTACATTGGGCAGTAGTCAAACGGATTCTACGGTATCTTCATGCCACTATCGACATGGGATTATGCTTCACCAAGTCGGGCTCCTCATTGCTTAGTGCCTTCTCGGATGCTGATTGGGCTGGGAATCCTGATGATCGTCGAAGCACTGGCGGCTATGCCATCTTTTTTGGTGGTAATCTTATCTCTGGAGTTCATAAACACCCCGGTCTCCGTTCTAGTGCGGTGGTGATGCTCTTGCGCAGAATGTCTGGATTCAAGTGCTATTGCGTGAACTTGGGATTTCACAGGGACGAGCGCCCAGTTTGTGGTGTGATAATATTGGTGCTACTTACTTGTCCGCCAATCCAATTTTTCATCGCCGGACGAAGCATGTTGAGGTTGATTATCATTTCGTTCGTGAACGAGTATCAACTCGCCAGCTTGATGTGCGCTTCATATCTTCTAAAGATCAACTTGCCGACATAATGACCAAGGCATTACCGGCATCTTCCTTGATAGTTTTGGTATAATCTGAACTTAGTGTCACATCGTCAGTTGAGGGGATGTTAAACATAGAAGTGTATATCTATACATAGAAGTGTATATCTATTCTTGGTAGGTAATCTTCTATTCTTGGAGCTGCGCCTCCTGACTTGCCATGCACCAATGGTCATGCATGTATCATCCCATGTATACATCTTTTATATATACAAGGTTTCCTGACCCATTGAGGTCAGCCAGCGCCATACAATCTGACATGTCCATGTTAAACGGACGGAGATCCTATGTTGTCATGGTGGCTACAACTTAAACAGTCATTGGCTGTCAACACCAATAGATCAAAACAACTAACGGGTTGAATCATCAAATAGTGCTTAACCACAATATACATGATAGAAGGAACAATTGTTCGATAGATTGATTCAAAGCATGGCATGCAGGCTAATCATGGCTAGGCATAATTAGCCGAACAACTAATGAGCTAATTTAGGAGGATTCTAAATATACAAAGAATATGCTTATATGCCGAGGCATATTCTAACATTCCCCCGCAGTCAGAACGGTAGCAGCACGAACGTTCAGGCTGGACCGAAACTCGGTGAAGATCGACATAGGCAGACCTTTGGTGAAGATATTAGTAATTCAAACACTCCCCTGTAGTCGGAACAGTAACAGTACGGACGTTCAGGCTGAACCGAAACTCGGTGAAGACCGACGTAGGCAGACCTTTGGTGAAGATATCAGCATACTGTGATGAGGTCGGAACATGGAGGACATGTACGTGGCCGAGAGCAACACGCTCGCGGACAAAATGCAGATCGATCTCAACATGTTTGGTACGCTAATGCTGCACCAAATTGGTGGAGAGGTAGATAGCGCTGATGTTGTCACAGTAGACGATAGTGGCTCGGCGAAGAGGACTGTGAAGCTCGAAAAGAAGTTGTCAAAGCCAGCAAGCCTCAGCAATACCATTGGCGACGGCTCGATATTCTGCTTCAGCACTTGATCGAGATACAATATGTTAACGCTTGGAAGACCAAGAGACTAGGTTGTCACCAAAAAGCACACCATAGCCAGAGGTGGACTTGTGGGTGTCGAGACAGCCAACCCGGTCAGCATTAGATTTTACCGTCAGATCAATGGACGTGGTGTGATGCAAAAACAGTCCAATATCAAGAGTGCCTTGAAGGTACCGAAGAATACATTTCAAAGCAGTGAAGCGAGGCTCTCGGGGGTCATGCATAAACAATCAGACCTGCTGAATAGCATATGTGATGTCCGGATGGGTGAAGGTCAAATACTGAAGAGCGCTCGCAAGGCTACGGTAGAGAGTCTGATCAGACACTGGATCCCCATCAGCAGCGAGCTTGGAATGAGTGTTAACAGGGGTGCTGCAAAGCTTACAATCAGTCATGCCAGCACGATCCAAGATATCCACCATATACTATCGTTGAGATAGAAGAAGCTCACCAGGTTGAGGATGAATTGAAACCCTGAGAAAGTAATGGAGAGGACCAAGATCTTTGAGAGAAAACTCACTCTCAAGAGTAGAAATGGTCCGACTCAGTAAATCACTGGAGGAAGCAGTCAGAACAATGTCATCGACATAAAGGAGGAAGACCGTGTCATTGCCATTGTGATAGACAAAAGTGAAGTGTCTGTCTTGCCTGAACAAAGCCGAGAGACAGTAGATGAGAAGTAATCCTGTTGTACCACGCTCGTGGCATCTACTTGAGTCCATAGAATGACTTGTTTGTCGATGATCTGGGCAGGAAGAGTCCACAAAACCTAAGGGTTGAGTGCAGTAGACTGTCTCTGTGAGAGTACCGTGAAGAAATGCATTGTTGATATCCAGCTGACGTATGGGCCAATCACGGGAAAGTGCTAATGTGAACACGGTGCGGATGGTGGCTGGCTTGACAACCGAACTAAAAGCTTCGTCAAAGTCAATACCTGATCACCGAGTGAAGCCACGAAGAATCCACCGAGCTTTGTATCTGTCAAGAGACCCATCAGCGTTGAGCTTGTGTCTAAAGATCCACTTGCCAGTGACAACATTGGTGCTAGGTGGGCGTAAAACTAGATCCCACATGCGGTTGGCTTGAGGAGCATCAAACTCCTTTGACATGGCATCTTGCCAGTTTGGATCGGACAAAGTGCCACGGTATGTATTTTGTAGGGGAGATAGTACCTAGGCGTGGAGGTTGAGATGCTCGCGAGGCTGGAGATGAATGCCAGCTTTCCTATGGGTAACCATGTGGTGAGCATTGGTCACAGGACGAACCGGGGTGGCCACACCGCTTGCAGTGTCCCGTGGTGCTAGACCGATGGGGGTAGTAGTATGGGATCTCGGCAAAGAGGCAGGGGCCGATGTGGTCGGCCCAGCTGGCAGCGTGGCTACTGGCCCAACAGTGGTGGTCGGCCCAGCAGAGGTAGTGGCTGTGCTAGGAGGAAGCATGTGCAACGCGAGACCAGTCCCCAGTGGTGTTGTAGTCGAGTTGAAGACCAGGAAGGAACCTGAACCTGCAAGCACAGAGGGGGAACGAGGCCCAATGGGTAAAGGAGAAGGAGCTCGTTCCAGTAAAAAATCAAGGTCAATGGGAGAGATTGGGGGTGTGGAATGAGTCAGGAACAAGAAGGTCGACTCATCGAAAATGACATGACGTGAGATGATTATGCAGTTGAAGGATAGGTCCAAGCAGCAATAATCCTTATGGTTGGATGGGTAATCAAGCAAGACACAAAGGGCGGAGCAAGGGGTGAGTTTGTGGGCAGCAGTACTAGAAGGTTGGGATAGCAAGCGCAACCAAAAACTCGAAGATGGGAGTAAGTGGGGTGAGAACCATGAAGGGCAAAGAACGGAGTAGAGTGAGAGAGAGTGGAGGTCGGTCGACGGTTGAGGAGGTAAGTGGCAGTTGAAGGGCTTCCACCCAGTAGAAAGGTGGGAGGCTAGCCTGAAACAGAAGGGAACGCATGGCATCATTTATGGTGCGGATGGTGCGTTCAGCCTTGCCATTTTGCTGAGAGGTGTAGGGGCACGACATGCGAAAGGCAATGCCGTGGAGAAGAAAAAAAGATCGAGAAGTGGAGTTGTCAAACTCATGACCGTTGTCGCACTGAATGCTTTTAACAATGGCACCGAATTGGGTTCGGACGTAAGTGAAGAAATTGGAGATGGTGAAAAAAGTGTCGAACTTGAGACGGAGGGGAAAAGTCCACAAGAAATGAAAGCAGTCACCAAGAATAATGAGTAGTACTTATAACTAGAGACACTAGCAATTGGAGATGTCCATAGGTCACAATGTAGTAGATCGAAGTTCTTGACAGCTCGATTATTGAAAGAAACAAAGGGTAGACGAATGTGACGACTAAGTTGACAAGCCTAACAAATCGGTTCATTATGTTTCTTATTACAAGAAATAGTCGAGGAGTTGACTAGCTTGGAGAGGGCCTCGTGGCCGAGGTGACCGAGGCGACAATGCCACAAAGTCGTGGAGGCGGTGCTGGTAACGAGTGCTTGTGAAGGTGTGGTGGTGGCTGGAAGGAGTAAAGGCCCTCGAAGCTATTGCACCTGACGATCACGCTACTGATACGAAGATCCTTTGTAGAAAAACCAATTGGGTCAAACTCAATGAAACACTGGTTATCAATGGTGAATTTACGAACAGAGATGAGGTTTTTGATGATGTGAGGAGTAACAAGGACATTGTGAAGAGTAAGATTTCCATGAGAGGTGGAAAACGTGAGATCACCTGTGGAGGTGACCGGCAGGTGAGACCCATTGCCAATGATGATGTTGGTCAGGGAAAACATGGAGGGAGGATGGGAGGAAGAGAGGTTACTAGCATCGAAGGTCATGTGCGAGGTCGCGCCAGAGTCTATGTACCACTCCGCATTGTTTGGAGGTGGAGTAAGAGTCATGGTGTTGAAGGCACTGGCCAGGGAGTGTTGATCCCAGCTGGCCCCAACTACGAGACTCCACTGACTACTGGTCGGAGGCTGCCGCAAAACCTTGAAGTCCAAGCTGCCAGCGTGGGAAGGTGGCTCAGGAGTGGCGGCTAGGCCATGGGGAACCTGCATAGTTCTCGGAGCGAGTGGTGTAGGAGGACGACCAAGGACTCCTAGTCCCAACGAAGAGCTTTGGTGAGGCCAAAGCTGTTGTGCCCGTCCATGGGTTGTAGTAGGACAGAACAGTAGGAGGAGGGGGTACATGGTTGGCAGGAGTACCCCCACCACCTGCACTGCCGCTTTCGCCGCCGCCACTACCAAGGCGAACGCGACCGTTGTTGTTGTTGCGGTTGTGGTTGCAGTTGTTGTTGTTGCGGTTGTTGTTGTGATCGTTGTTGTTGCCACAGTTGCCGCCCAAGCCACCAGAGGAAGTGGTGGCGATGAAGGCCGTAGAGGGGCCGCTTGGAGCGGCATTCTTAGTGAGCTCATGAAGGAGAAGCTGAGACCAGGCCTCCACGAAGGTCAAGAAAGGCTTCTGTGATAGGACTATAGTCTTCAGCATCTCAAACTTGTTGGAGAGGCCGGATCATAGTAAGCACAAGGGTGCGGTCGCTGACTGGCTTGCCGAGGTCTCCAAGGGGTCAACCATACTCTTCAATCGACGACAATAATCCGTGATAGAGAGATCGCCTTGGACGAACGTGCGAAACTCGGCCTCAATATAGATAGCCCAAGTCTCCTGGTTGCCAAGGAACTGGTGCTTGAGGCTAGTCCACACAGAGCGTGCTGTGGCGATGGGAGTCATCACAACCTTCAGGAGATCAGCAGAGATGCAACCGTAGATCCATGATAGGACAACTTAATCCATACATGCCCAATCAGGGTCAAACGGCTGCCTGGCCGAGAGTGTACGTGGTCGGTAAGTGCAAACCGGCCAAGAGCAATGAGGAAGAGGCCACACCACTCATTGTAGTTGGAGTTGGTGAGGTTGAGGATGACCGGGACAAGCGAGGCGATGTGCATGATGTTGATTGCCTGCGCGTGAAGGGTGGTGACCGTGGCGGGATTGCCGGGAGGGGCGAGAGGGACACCAGCGGGGGCGGCGACGTCGATGCCGGGCGTGCGTAGGCCAGACACGCCGAGGCTGGATGCGCTGAGGTCGGCGGTGCCCAGATCTGGCAAGGGCACGGTGAGACGAGGCACACCATGTGTCACAGCAAGGCACGTGAAGCCGCTGCTGGCGTCGGTCGCAGGCGCGGATGTGGCGAGGTCATCATGCACACTGTGTACACTGTGCGCGGGCACGACCGCGGGGAGGCCGCCATGCGCACCATACACAGTGAGGTCGGCAACATAAGGGAGAAGGGGTGTGGGCACGGGCCTGGGCACTCCGAGGCCAGCGCTGGGAAAGGCATATCCGGCAGCGGCCAGGGCGGAGGAGGCCATGTGGTGCACATCAGCCGGGAGCACGGCGAGAACCTAGGTGGTGGCGGCGGCCTGGGAAGTAGCGACCTCCGTAGCGGCGGCCTGCGTGATTTGCGCTGGTGACGGTTGAATGGTGACGGACATGGGTGCCTCCTCAAGGGTGCCTAAGGGCAGAGGGGTGGCTGGCAGGCCACTGGTCGTGGGTGGGGCGCGACCATTGAGGTGGAGAAGGCTCTGAATGTGGTGCCGGTACCAAGGTTGTTGTTGTTGTCAAGAAGGGCCATGACGAGCGGCGGCTAGGATTTGCGGAAGTGGGTCACAGGAGGGTAACCCGCGTCTGATACCATGATAGAAGGAACAATTGTTCGATAGATTGATTCCTCAGTGCGGTGATACAAATAGTGCAAAGCATGGCATACAGAGCATGTAAGTTAATCATGGCTAGGCATAATTAGCCGGACAATTAATAAGCTAATTTTGGAGGATTCCAAATATACAAAGAATATGATTTTATGCCGAGGCATATTCTAACAATACAGATACAATGTTTGCTACAATATTTACAAACAGATCTGAGTCATCACTTTTTTATCCAACATCGATCTTTAACCGCTACAGTACCATTATAACAGTGGCTACATTGGATCGCTACCCATGTTAAACGTCGCGCACTCGCCTCTGCCTCGGACTGTTCGATTGGATTTATGGCCATCAAACGCGTTGTCTTCTGGTTGGTCTTGGATCTCCTGGTGTTGGCCCTGCCCTATTTTCTCTCTTCGTTTCACTCATTCTCCAGAGCTAGAGAGTTGCTTCTTGGTTGGAAACTTCTGTCTTGGATTTGCATCACATAGTATATGCAAGTCCATTCAAGCGTGTCCTAAAATCCAGTCATTTTATTCGATTGGAGTGCAGTTTTCTGAAACTACGACCATGAAATATAAGATTGTCAATGGCTAAGAAACTTTGGTTTTTCCTGTTAATTTGAAATCCTCACCAAGAAAGGTACCTCTAGTGAAAGAGTTGGAACGACAGATACTAGAAGTACTTTGGTCCAACCAGTATGCAGACAAAATGGCATGTGGTGCGTTGCCTATTGTCCCAATTGAGTGCGTGAATCGAATAAGCTTTCTGCTAATTTTCCTGCTATTGCAATCGTCGAGACATTCAGACGAAGGTATGTCACCTGCCGCGCTGGAGGACCGGGGAAATTCCTATCAAGATCTCATGGCTCGGTAAGAAATTATGATATTAATTATTCACTTTTAATTAATTAACAACTTAATTAATTAATCACTTAATTAATGATTTTGCTTAACTAAATCAGTTCATTAATACTACCAAGGTAGCAATGCTTGGTAGGTGCTCCTTCCGCCCCAATAGACTATTTTGGTAATTATGTTTTCAAAGAAATTGTATCTGAAAAAATGGTTTTTTTATGTAACTAGAAAAGTGATGGATTCAAGCAGGGGCGGATTTAGGCCCATGGCTAGGTGGGCTTCAGCCCTAAGCATGGAGTTTCTAGTAGCCTGTATCAGCTTTACTTGTGAACATGTTTGCATATTTCTAGTAGCCTGTATGTATACGTTTTGGTTCATTATGCAAATACATCCAGAGTACATTCTGTAGACTACTGGGACCGCTCGACACGTCGACTGTCGACTGCGCGAGGTGAACGCTTGACTGCCAACTGTGCGGGGAGTTCTGTGGATTGCGGCGGCGCCGATCGCTACCAACCGTCCTCGTCTCTTGTCCTCGGCCGCGACCTGCGAGGCGCGAGTGCTGCAGAGCAGCTGAGCAGTCATCAAGTCCATGTCCATCGACCATCGGCTGAGGCTCTCCAAGAACTGGGGTAGGTAGGTGTCTCAGCTGGAGTCTCCTCCCTGCAAAATTAAGAAATCTTAGTGAATCTAATAAGTACAAATTTGAACACCAAGTATAAAAAAAACATAACATCAATAATAACAAATCTGTGCTTAACACAATTCAAACGATTGCAAATTTGTTACTTTTAGTTTTGCATACTTGGGCTGCTCTTTAGTAGTTTAGTTACTGAGGATCGAGAAACTTTGGCATGTATGTACTGTGCAGCTACTTTCGAGACTGAGTCTTTCAATGAAAACCACAATCATCTCTCAGCATTGGTTAGATTGGTACACTAAGCTTGATTGTATTAGAATTTAAAAAGCGCAAAAGCAAATTGAAATCCTACAGAAAACCAAACCTGATCAATAGCCCACTTAGATATGATAATTGTGGTTCAGTTAGCGGTCATTTAGTAATTAGACCAGCAACTGAAGCCCGAACTACACCCCAGCAGTGAATCAAAGCATACTTGAATCTGATCAGGTCGCCCCCAGCTTTCAAGTTAGACAGAAGTTCATATAATTCCACCGAGGACAACACATGCAATCAATCACTCATTCATTACAGGTGGACCTTAGCACCTAAACAGTCACGAGACAATTTTTTTCATCCATAGCAGTTTGAAGCATACACACTAGGATGTCCTTACAAGTTTCTTTTTACTGTCCTTACAAGTTTTTTTTTTCAGATGTCCTTACAAGTTTCTTTTTACTGTCCGTGGATAGTGTGGAAGGAGCTAGAGAAGGAGAACAGAGAGTTCTTCAAGACGTGCAAGATCGATCAATAGGTGGCGGAGCCATATTGATCAATGTCGACAAACTCCTTGTCGGACTCGTCCGCTGCCGCGCACCACTCCGGGGCCTCCAACGCCGTAAGTTGTAAGCATTAAGACCATAAAGCTTCTCTATTTTTAATTGTTAACCTGATCTTGATTTAAGTAAAAATATTGAATCAGAAATAGAGAATGAAGAGGAGACTGACATCCTATTTCCAACTAGACACATTTGTTGCAGATATGAGAGCTGATCCAAAATTTTCAAATTGTAATGATATTGGAAATTTAGCTGTGAAGATGGTTGAGACAGATAGACACAAGGTTTTTCCATTGGTATATCGTCTCATTGAACTAGCGTTGATTTTGCTAGTTGCAACAACAACAGTAGAGAGGGCCTTCTCAGCTATGAATATTATTAAAACTGAGCTGCGAAACAAGATGAATGATGAATGGATGAATCATAGAATGATTTGTTATATTGAGCGATGTATGTTTGAAAGCATTGATGAAGAAAAGATTTTACAGCATTTTCAAGGGATGAGGTCACGAAAGTTTGATCTATCTCGACAATCTCATGTTAGTGGTAAGCTAAAATATTGTAAATACAAAATTCACATGATTTGTTATATATTATGCTCTCATTGACTTTATGTGGTAACTTTTCAGGTTCATGTTAGTGTGCAATTGGTGATGAATAAACTAGATGGTAGTATGGACATAATCTTCGTTATTTAGGTAAACATCACACCCTCCAACTCGATATTTTATTATGTTTTATGTTATAGTAGCTTATATGGTTAAATTCACGTACCAATCATGTATTTGTGTTCCACTTTTTTTAATTTCTTGGGGTGATTAGTTTTGGCTATTTGTATATAGTTTAGTGTATTATATTTTAGCATGAGGCTTGACGAGATCCTGGCTCCGCCACTGAATTTGAGACTACTATACTGCCATGTAAGTGCGCAACGCAAAAAACAAACAAAGAAAGAAAAGGATATGATTGAAACATCCATCAGTCATGACACTAGCACAGAGAAATTCCGACCATGAGCAAACCTTTTGTCCCCAGTAGCTGGTACAAATCAGGCAACTTGCCAATCGCACAGTTACGTAGGCCCCCGTCATGAGAACCTTAGGAAAAAAAATCCAAAGATTCGTATCACATCTAAGCTACGCCCATGATATCTTTGAGACTTGGGAGATGTTACATATGTATAAACTAAAGTATCTTAGGTAGCCCGCACAAATATGAGTCCAGCAAAAATATTATTTATGGTTCAGATCAATATTATTTTTTTAAAATTATTTTAGCCATGAATTGAGCCACTAAAAAATTTTAGAATTATTTGTGAGTATTGCTAATGTTATTGTTAATATTTGTGGGCATATAGCCCCCGTGCCGTATTTGCGGGCCAAGGGCTGTATTTGTGTGGCCATATTTACCAAGAAATTATTTGGCAAGGGTGAGGCTCCTATCAGAGAGTGGGATTTCAAAGAAGATTATTCGGATTCTGACTCATCCGATGATGACATTGTTGAAGGAATACCCCTCATTCCCCATGGGCACTTCTAGAGTCATGAGAGAACGCTCCCTTACGCCCCGCGAGTGTACCCTCTAGACATACCCTACAGGAGGTCCCCTGTTGGACCTTAAGGTCAAAGACTTACCCCTATGAGACGGTATGCATACTCCCAGGTAGTACCCCACGGGAGGTCTCCTCCTACTCCACGGGCGTCTATGGGAGGTGCCTCCCTACTCCGCAGGAGTCTACGTGAGGCGCCCCCTACTCCGCGGGAGTCCACGGGAGGCCTCCTACTCCGCGGGAGCCTACGGGAAACGCCCCCTACTCCGTGGGAGCCTACGGGAGACACCCCCTTACTCCGTGGGAGTCCATGGGAGGCCCTCCCACTCCGCGGGAGCCTACGGGAGGCGCCCCCTTACTCCGTGAGAGTCCATGGGAGGCCTTCCCACTCCGCGGAAGTCTACGGGAGGCGCCCCCTACTCCGTGGGAGTCTACGGGAGGAGCCCCCTACTCCACGGGAGTCCACGGGAGGCCTCCTACTCCGCGGGCATCTACGAGTGACTCCCTCCTACTCTGCGGGAGCCTACGGGAGGCACCCCCTTACACCGCGGGAGTCTACGAGTGACTCCCTCCTACTCCGCGGGAGTTTACGAGTGGCGCCCCCCTACTCCACGGGAGTCTACGAGAGGTGCCCCCTACTCTACGGGAGTCTATGGGAGGCACCCCCCTACTCCACGGGAGGCATCCTACTCCGCGGGGCATCTACAAGTGACTCTCCTCCTACTTCGTAGGCATCTACGAGAGGCGCCCCCTACTCCGCAGCAGTCTATGGGAGGTGCCCCCCTAATCCATGGGAGTCCACAGGAGGCCTCCTACTCCGCAGGCGTCTACGAGTGACTCCCTCCTACTCCGATCCGTGGGAGTCTACGGGAGGCGCCCCCTACTCCGTGGGATCCTACGGGAGGCACCCCCTACTCCGTGGGAGTCCACGAAAGCCTCCTACTCCACGGGCGTCTACGAGTAACTCCCTCCTACTCTGCGGGAGTCTACGGGAGGCGCCCCCCTACTCCGCGGGAGTCCATGGGAGGCTTCCTATCCGCGGACGTCTACGAGTGACTTCCTCCTACTCCGCTGGAGTCTACGGGAGGCACACTTCCACTCATGAGAGTCTCGGAGGCGCCCCTACTCATGGCGATCCACGGAGACCTCCTACTCATGGGCGTCTACGAGTGACTCCCTCCTACTCCGCGGGAGTCAATGGGAGGCGTCCCCACTACTCCGCGGAAATCTACGGGAGACCCCTTCCTACCCCCGTGAGGGTGCTACAGGAGTTACCCTCCTACCCCGCGGGCATGCTCTAGGAGGTTTCCTCAGATCCCTCACAGGCTCTCTAGAGGAGGTATCCGGGGAGTCATCAGTCCCCAAAGGGGTCTCACCGACCCTCTTGGCCACAGGGCACTTGGCAAGGCTCCTGGTTCAAGAGGGCACCCCCCAGATGCCCATGGAGCTAAGTAGGCACCCTCGAGCTACTTGGGACCCATCGCTGAGTGGGGTCTCAAAGTCCCCTATGGGGTCCCAGAGTTAGAGGCCTGCTCCTACAAAATGATGACGTGTGATCCACTACCTCCACCCTGGGAATGACCAAGATGCCCTCGCTTAAGCCACTGTGGTAGGGGTAGGATGGTATTTTGTGCAATAGGTTGGGTGTCTATAAAACCCCGCTGTAACCCCTGCATGTAACCTGGACTCTCATTGAATACAAAATTGAATAACTGGTGTGTCCCTCGAGCTGGATCAGGAGCCCTCCTTGAAGGATCAAGTTGGCCTAGAGGGGAGTGAATAGGCAACTTTTCAAATTTTAAGGATTAATTCCTGAATGGTTATTTAGCTTAAGAGAGAGATGCTAACAAATATAAGATGGTAGAAAGCTAAGAACAACACAATAACAGCATAATAAAGTAAGACATAAACAAAAGTAAGTGCAAGAGACACCAATATTTATCCCGTGGTTCGGAGCCACTCTCCTACTCCACGTTAGAGCACTTCTCTCGAAGTATAGCTCTTCCTCCAAAGCTTGTTGCAGTAGCTTTGGTCTCCACTCAGGTAGCTCTTTCACCACTCATTGCCTCCAAGCCATCTAAAATCATGAAGATCCAAAATTAATAGACTCTACACAAGCCTTGTCTCTTGGTTCACACAGCACAACACTACTAGACTTAAGCTTGGAGCTAAAACACTCAAAAAGTGTTAAGATTTTGAGTTCAAAGGTGAAGCACAGTCTCCTTGAGTGAATGAATGCTCTAAGGATACTATGATGTCAAGGAGATCAAAAAGATATATGGTAGATGGCTCAGAAAATGCTTATATAGGCATTTGGACAGAAAATAGCCGTTACACCTACCACTGTGACCATTGCAACGTGTCAGATTGTCAAAATTCAGCTTAACACGTTTGCTACGGACTTAGCAAAATAGTCTAGCGATACTGATCCTATGTATCCCGGACCAATTTTGACTAGACGCCGGACTGAAAAAATTTGGTCCGTCGTACATAGGATGCAAGATTGACTTTGGTTCGGCAAGGATATGGGAATTTTACGCGTGCGCCAAACCAAATATTTTGGTCCACCGTAGAAGAGTTTTGCAGGAGAAGAGTAGCAATAGACATTTTGACGTAGAATAAGTTTAACCGAGACAATTGCTTTAGCGCCGGATTGAATTTGAGTTAGCAGAATTTGGTCCGGCATGAATGGAATACGCTCGGTTTGTTTTGAACAAGGAATTTACTTACCACGGACTTAAGGAATAGAAGACAAGACTTTGGTCCAGCGCCGGACTAAAATATTTGATCCATCGTAAATGAAGAGTGCTAGGTTAGAAGTTTTCTTCAAGGAACTTTCACTACGGACCAAATTGAGTTTGATCCGGCGAAGAAGACTTACACCGGACTAAAATATATGAGAGTGTTTGTTTGGTCCGTCGTGAATGGATAGAGCTCGGTTAGGATTTTGATCAAGAATACTTGGACTAACAAACTATTTGGTACTAGGGAAGTCTAACCGAGAGGAATGCAACTGCGTCGGACTAAGTTTTGAGATAGCAAAGATTGGTCTAGCGTGAATGATGAACGCTCGGTTAGAGTTTTATGCCGAGTATGTTTTGGCGCCAGACTAAAAGAATTTTGGTCCGGCGAAAATGGATTTTGGCTAAGTTTACGTCGGTCTCAAGAAATGAACAAATGGGATTTAATCCGGCACATATTTGGACTTTGAATTGTCGGGACCCGGATATGCAAATTCGAAACCCTCTATGTATACTACACTAGTCCAGGATCACGCTAGTGCACACAGTGGAAACATAGATGACATATCATTCCATACATCGAAATAACTAAGAAGAAGCAAATTGAATGAAGCAAACGACCTTATGGTCAAGATTCATACACCAACGCCTCTTGGCTTAAGAAACAAATAAAACTGTTACAGCGGAAACAAGATAACTTGGGCCATTCGACATGCCACAGGCAATCGTCTGGGGAAACGCCATCCTAGTCGACGTAGTCTTCATAGTACTCCTATTCTTGATACTCATTACCTGGTCCTTCCTCAGCAACTGAACAACAAGAGCGTAAAGCCGTGAGTACAAAACGTACTCAGCAAGCCGTAGGGAAATGATGTAATATATTCATGCACGGCTTGACAAAGGATAGTCATATGGTTCATTTGCAGAAAGCAATAACTTGAATTGAAATACAATAAATAGATTGAAGGCAGATTGATAAAAACAATAATAAATAACTGGTAAATCAATGGTAGACAACATGAACAGAATGGCGAGGCATCACCCTACATCATTCGAAACAAGTATCAACCACCAAATTCAACAGTATAGCTTGAGACAACAAAACAACAGTGAACTCCCCGTTCACAACCCAATGATTCCACATTTCAAGAAACACTCTATACCCCGTGTGAAATCCCCGGGCTTGTCCATGACCGCGGACACGGCTATTCGAATAGTTTTACACTCTGCAGAGGTTGTACAGCTTTACCCACAAGACATGATCATCCCTTAGTGCCAAGCGCTACGAACACACTTCCTTTGGTGTGCCGGCAGAGAGATCACTACAAAGGCTTTACAATGCATGTCTAAACCCGGTACTGCCCTCTAAGGTTTCGCCCCTCGGGCCCCCCTCTTGAGCCTTGTGAGTCTACCCATCCATCCTGGAACCCACACCAACAACTGGCAATACTTAAGACTAGACATTGCAAATTAATCAGCTAGGTCCGTCCCATACCGGACTTGTGGTTGCATAGTTAGGCCCAGTTCAATGGTGCATAAGATTAAGTCCTTAAGTTGTCTCAGGCAAGACAGCCACATCCCAATGTGCTAGACAGCACCCCTTTACTGCACGATCACTTGCCCGAGGGAAATCATTTTGTTCAACCAAGACCAATGGCATCCCCTGCTATGGTACAACAAGTTTTACAACAGTGGTCAACAGCCACAATTCAATATCTCATTAAGTCAAGATTAACATTAATTCACAGGTGATATGAATCCTATCGGACAACTAAGTATGGCTAAGCATAGTTACGATAACCCAATGTTGGTACTATGATTATGTCCAACTAGTAATGTCCCATCCTAAAGTTGACAATGGATACATGGCATTCCAATAATCAAGGTGGCATACTGGCAATCAGATGAATAGCTACTCCCATAAACTAGCATTGATACACAAATAGCATGCAATTGTATAAAACAAAGTACTTTTGCCAACATGAGTTCAATATGATCAAAGGTTATGACTTGCCTTGCTGGTCTAATGCTGAGTCTTGGTCTTCGAAGTCTCCGTTTACTCCTTCGGGGTTCGCGTCTATCCGAAAATAAAGCAACGAAATCAAATAAATACAAAACAGAGAATAAAACAAGCCCAAAATTGAAAATAAATGGCTCTGAAATGTATAGCTTGATTTTACAAAAATTTAGAAATTTGAATCGCTCCAATCGGAGTTCGGACGAAGGAGAACGGGCTCCCGGAAGATTTAATTCAGAGAAAATCCCATGGGGTGACACGTGTCAGCACGGGATTGGCTGGAATTCAGATTTTGAAAAAATTCAGAAAAAGGAAAAAGAATTTCCTTTGACGTGTGGGACCCACGCGTCAGTGACACGGTTCACCGTAGACCGGAAGCACCGAGGCGACGGCAGGGCAACGTGGCGAGCTTGGCTGACCAGGATGCCACGCGAGCGATTAGGGCTGAGGTGTAGCCGACGGGGCGCTGACGCGGCGCGGCTGGGGCATGGCACGAGATGGCCACGCGGCAAGCATCTGGGACGACGGCTGGCGATCGGACGGTGGAGAGGTGAGGGCGCGGGGCTGGCGACGCGGCACGATCTGAATCGTCGGCCAAGGTTGAGCGGCGGGGATATTTTGCCGGAGCTGAAGAAGACGATGGGGGTTTCGGCGTTTTGGTACCAGATCGGGTGCGGCTCGGGGCGGATTTGGAAGAGGGCGTTGTGGGCGACTCGGACGTGTGGTCGGCAATGGCGAGGACGCACCGGAGACGGCGAACAAGGCAGCGAAACAGCTCGGGCGGAGAGGAACTTCGGCGAGCTCTCGGGAGAAGGCGGCGGCATCTTGGGCGATGGGAAAGGTGGCGGCGAGTTCAGCGCGACGAGGCGAACCTCGGGATGAGGTCGACGACGCCTTAAATAGGCCTGAGCGGCGGGCATGGCGCGGACGCCGAATCGACTAGGGTTAGGGTTCTGCGGGCGGCGGCGCGTGCGAGGCGGCGTGGCGCAATCAAGGCCGTCGATGCGGTGCCGATCGTCTGGCGCCAGACAACGTGGTGGCGCGATGAAGCGGATGGCCGTTGGATCGAAATCCAACGGTGGCAGTGCTTGGGTTTGGCGATTGGGCTGGGCCAAGCAACAGGAACGGGCCGCGAGGATGAATAGGACTGGGCCGGGGAAGGGAATTCGGCCCAAAAGGAAAAGAAGTTTAAAAATATTTTCCGAATTTAGAAAAATCCCAGAAATTCAAATAAGAGCAAATAAATTCAAATAAGTAGCAAATAAATTCAGAAAAATCTCCAAAAATACAGAAAAATTCCTTGGAGCATAAGGAACCCAATAAAAATTAGAAACATTTGATTTGATGCATAAATTAATCAAATTAAATATTCTTATTATTAGAAAATTCAATTTAAGCTTTGATTAATTCCAAGAAAATGCAAATGGTTCATTTTTTTATTTTAAACATTCCAAAACTCCAAATTTTGTAATGTTAAATGAATGAGGAAAGATTTTGATTCAAAGAGCAGAATGACTAAAAGTTTTAACTCCAAGCAGTCTAATTTGTCTTAGCCTTATGAACCAATTCACTAACTTGTGCATAGTCCCCCTTTATAGTACGGCCAAAGAAAAATAATCCTAACTACTTAGCTTATATCAACTCCCAAGCCATAAACTAGTAACAAAGCACCTTAATCTTGTCATTTCAGCATACTTCTCTAATGCTTCAACCAATGTTCTTCAAAACTTAATGATTATTGACTTGATCATCAACACCAAAACCATATAAATAAACATGATAACAGATTTGAGGAGGCCTATATGCTATCACCCCTGCTCCCCCCGGGGAACACACCGACAGGAGTAGGGCGCTTCCTTAAGCGCCAGAACCTGTATAAATTCTTGTGTCTATTTTGTCACTTTTGGACGGTGGCCTGTAAGACGGCCAGCGTCCTCCCTCTCTCTCTCTCTCTCGTGTCTTGTTCTTAAACATATGACAGACACCCTATCCAAAAAGAAGGGACTCGTCGAAGTTGCCATATAGGAAGCTACATCACCGTTTGTCACCCTTTTTTGTCTTATAGCAAAAGAAGATAAGAGAAAACTCAATGACGATAATAAGCCTTCCTATGATGAACTTAAGGACATGTTTGAAGACTGAATACCTTGACAAGGAGAAGTCAAAGTATAAGACTTCGAGAAAAAAATTTCTTTCTCTTAGAGACTCTTATGAGGGGTTAAAGGAAACTCATGAGACTCTCCTTCTCATAGATCAATCGAAGTCCAAAATTGATATCGAAGTTTCTTGTGATCTCATTGATGATATTCCTAGAGTAAATGATTCTTCTTGCAATATATCAAAAACTAGCATAGCAACTTCATGTGATGGCTTGCTTATCATGCTTTCTAGTACAAGTTCTATTTCTATCCATGATAACAATAGTTTACTTGTTGAGAATGTTGAGCTCAAGGAGTAAGTAACCAAGCTAAGTAAGAGCTTGGATCGATGCTTTCAGGGTAAAGCAACCTTTGACAAAATTCTAAGTGATCAACGATACTCCTACAACAAGAAAGGCGTTGGGTTCATTCTCAAGAAGGGTAAGAAAGTGAGTCATAAGGCTCCAAAGTTTGTGAGGTATAATGGGAAGCTTTGCTATAAATTTCATGATGTGGTACATATAGCAAAAGATTATCCATTAGGAAAAACTTCTAAGAATAATGTTTATGATTCATGCTATGTTCTTAGGAAAACTAGAAATAGTAAAGTAGTTGCTAAATTTGATGAAACTCCCATACTTGGTCGCAAAAAAAATGCCATTTCGGTACCAAAAATCTTGGTTACTAACCTCCAAGAATCCAAATAAATTTGGGCACTTAAAAAGGTTTAATTTTTCTTTTGTAGGTGAACTACAAAAACAGTAGATAACATTCGGTGTTAGATAGCAGTTACACTCAACACAAGACTGGAGACCAGAATATGTTTAGTAAATTTGAAGCTGGGAATGGTCAACATGACAAGATCACATTTAGTGACAATAGCAAGGGAAAGGTAATAGAATTGGGTAAAATTACTATCTCTAACGACCTTTCCATTTCAAATATTTTATTAGTTGAAACTCTAAATTTTAACTTGCTATTTGTTGCTCAAATATATGATCTTGATCTTAATTGCACATTTTCTAGAGATGGTGTTGTAATCTCAAAAGAAAATGATAACTTCTTGGTGTTTAATGGCTTTAGATTTGAAAATCTTTATTTAGTTGATTTCACCTCAAATGAGTAATGTCTTCAAACTTTTTTAATTATGAAAACCTTCTTGGGTTGGTTATGGCATAGAAGGCTAGCTCAAGTTAGGATGATTCAACTCAAAAAGCTTTTTAAGCATGATCTAGTTGTGGACTTGAAAGATATGAAGTTTGAGAAAAATAAATTAAGCAATGCTTGCTAAGACGGTAAGCAAGTTTTTAGTTTTCATCTATCCAAGAGTATCATGTCCAAATCTAAGTCATTAGAGCTCTTACATATGGATTTGTTTGGCCCAACAACCTATAAGAGTATAGGGGCAATTCTTATTGTTTAATCATTGTAGATGATTATTCGAGATATACTTGGGTTTTCTTCTTACATGACAAATCTGAATCCTCCAGTATTTTCAAAAGTTTTGCAAAAAGGGTTTAAAATGAGTTTAATTTTAAAATAAAGGAAATCTGTAGTGATAATGGTTTCGAATTCAAAAATACAAGAATAGAAGATTATTGTGATTAACTTGCAATAAAGCACTAGCTTTCTGTTACCTATACTCCGGAGCAACATGGAGTTGTAGAAAGGAAAAAATCGAACATTGATTGAAATGGCAAGGACAATGCTTGATGAGTATGATACTTCTGATAATTGTTAGACGAAAGCTATCAATACCGCTTGCCACACCACAAACCATCTTTATTTGCATCATTGTTTGAAAAAGACTTCCTATGAGCTTCTCAGCAGAAGAAAACTGAACATCTCTTGTTTTTGTGTCTTTGGTTGTAAATGTTATATTTTGAAAAAAGGGTGTTCGTCTTTCAAAATTTCAAAGCCAGTGCGATGTTGATTTTTTACTTTGTTACTTTTGAATAACAAGGCATACCGTGTCTTCAACCGAATCAAGGGTTTAGTTGAAGAAACATGTGATGTTGAATTTAATAAGACTAATAGCTCTAAAGAATAGCAAGAAAATTTAGATGATATAGGTGACGAATGTTTGATACAAGCAATGAATAATATGACTCTTGGAGACATTAAGCTAAAGGAGGACCATGACAATCGACCTTTATACACTTAAGTTGAGTTTTCTACTTTCACAACACCAAGTCAAGCTCAACCAATTGAGGTAGAAGAAAAGGAGGATGATCAATGTAGCATCCTAATTTTTGTTTTTTTATTAAGTTAATGTGTTATTCATGGATTTTATGAATTTCTTAGATTTATTGAATTTTTCTGGATTTTATTTGCATTTATTAAATATTTTGAATATTGGTCTTTTGAGAAAAGTATTTATTTACTAATAATTTAAAAAGAAATTTTTATTAAAAATACTTTATTTGGGTCTCTAAAGTCTCAAAATATTTTTGAAAGTTTTTCACATTTATTTGAATGCAATTCAAATTAAATATGTTAGCCTTTTATGATAATTAATTAATCATAGATAAAATTTATATAAAGTTTGGCTAAAAGTATTTTATTTGTGTTCAAAATATCTAAAAGTATTAATGAGAATTTTCTTGGATTTTTATTGGTATTTTATTTGCCTTAACTAAATTAAATGAATTCTTGGAATTAAATTAATTCATAAAGGCTAGAAAATCATTCGTTGAACAGTATTAGGCTTGGCCCAAATACTGTCTGTCGACTCATTCAGCCCGCTTGGCCGGTTTCTGAGAGACCTCGCATCAGCCGTTGGATGGTGATCGGATGGTTGAGTGAGATCAGGAAACCCTAAAGGTTTTGGACCGTCGGATCAAGAGCGAATGGCTAGGATTGCTCGTGCCTAATAAGAACTCAAGTGGATCATGGCCGTTGGTTCAATGTATGGTCTAAATCGTGTTGCGCCCGAGTGATCAAATTCATCTGTTGTGACATGCGTACGGTCATCATGCATCTTCCCCGCGTCGCCGTGTTTGTGAGGGACTCGGAGTTCATCACATTGCTAGTTTCAAACTCTGACCCAAGCTCACCCTCCAAGGCCTTTATAAGATGTCCGAACCCTACTCTAGCTTCGACGTTCCACGCCACAGCTTTTGACCCAAAACACATCGCCGGAGGTGCCACGGATATCGAGATCGAGCTCGCCATTGAAAGCATCTAAGCCTCTATTTCCCTGTGGTTTTGATAATTAATGACAATCACGGTTAAAGGACTAATGTTTTCTTTGAGAATATTGAAAATAGGTTGGTCTTAGGCTTGATGATCATGGAAGCATGAAAGGAGCGCAAAAGAAGATAAAAGCGTCAAGCAAGTGACAAAGGTATAAATTTAAGGACCTTTTCTAGCCTTTTCACCGATCTCGAAGGTTGGAGAAAAGATCAGATTAGTAGAAATAGGGTCGTTCTATTAAAAGGGGTCTTGATGATTATCTTAATGTTGTTTAGGGTTTAAAGACTCAATTCTATGCTTAAGATCATACATCATGTCAAATTAAGATTCGATTGAAACTTCTATGATTTTTAAAAGGGAAGCATCTGGGATCTCGGTACTACCGCCCATGGTAGCCCGGTGCTACTAGGAGAGCGGTAGCACCGGCCCCAGAAAGGTGTGTAAAAAGCTGAGAAGGGTATTTTGAGGGACTTGGTAGGGCGGTGCTACATGCATGGCAGCCGATTGCTACCGAAGAGCGGTAGCACCGCCCTAAGCAGTGTCTGGCCCGAGAAGGGTATTTTGGGGACTGGTAGGCGGTGCTCTCGCCCATGGTCGCTCGGTGCTCTGCGAGCGGCGGTAGCATCAGCCAAAATGTTCGTGCAAAATTCTAGATAGTCCCTTCTGGCCGAGCAAATTTAAAAGGGGTCCAGTGCTCCTGGTCCAAGTTAGGTGATAACACTGGACACTTTGCACAAAAGCCTCTGACAGTGCATTTAATGTGCTGTTCCAACCATTGGGTTGGAGCTCGGTGCTACTGGTCCTACATGGGTTGTAGCACTAGAAATGCTGACATGATCTATGATTCAAGCTCCAACGGCTAGTTTAGTTGGTGGGGGTTATAAATACCCCCCCACCTACATTCTAGAGTCTCTTTTGGTTCTCATTAACGATATTTGAGTTCTAACAAGTCCTCTTCACTCCTTAGTGTATTCAATTCTCATTTTGAGAGAGTGAGGAGCACGTTTGAGTGTTGCAGTTAGTTTTGAGCCTTTAGACACTCGATTCAACCTCAAACAAGCGTCAAGACTTATTACTCTTGGAGGTTGCTGCCTCCTAAACGACTTAGAGGCGATTGTGCACGGTGAGCTTCTTAATGAAGGTTGTGAGAAACCCGGCAAGTTGTGAAGGCCGGAGTATTCGCCTACCCGGAGTGGAGAAGAACTACCATAGTGACCGAGAAAGGCTCAAGAAGGTGGAGCTAGTTTAAAGTCGTTCAGGTCACCTCAACGTGGATTAGAGGAGATCGGCAAGTCTACGAGACAACGAGATAAATTCTTTGTTCTTTTCTTGTGGTTTGCGTTTATTGATCTCTTGTGCAATTTACATTTCTAGTAAGTTGAGTATATTGATTTGTGTTTAAAATCTTATTTTGCCTATACTTGAATTGTTGAGCATTTAGCGATCACTAGAAAACTTAGTGCTAAATTGTTAAAACTGTAATTCTTACTTAGTGATCTTGTAAATTGAAATTAGAGTCTTAAAATTTAGAAACCTCCTATCTACCCCCTCTAGTCAGTTATCCTTGATTCTACACATGTCTCAACACCAGAGCATCGCTAATGTCAGCGATGACACAATAAACATCTTTTTCAGTATAAAAATAATTTGATTAATTCAGTATTATCTAATTTGCAGGTTTTTATGATTTTTGAATCTTCTGAGAGCCTATTCTCCCTCATACAAGCTCCAATTTAAGTGATTCAAATTTCTAAAAATTGTAAAATTAAGATCTATCTAATAATGAATTTTATTTGATTTTTAGAATTTGTTTGCTCTCTATTTTGATATTTATTTGGCTTTCTCTCTTGTTTCATGTAGACGTTGAATTATGCGACGCATTAGAGGAAGTTTCGTTGACTCAAGACCAAGGTCCAGAGTAAGAATAAAGGTTTTATAAGGCATGTTATGCTTTGATCATATTGAACCCATGTTTATAAAATCGCTATATTGTTTTTACCTTATTGCATATTATTTCATGTGTACCACTGTTTCAATTAAATTGGGACTTAGTTAATCTACCTTTTGATCTGTACTCTATCTTGTTATTTGTATGATGTGATCTATTGTCACCCTAGATTGGTTCACTATTAGTTAGTTAATATTAGAATCAACATGGGATATTTAGACCGTATTGGTATACTTAGCCATGCCACGTCATCACATGTATTTGGAATATCAAAGTTTAATCTTTACTAATGGAATATGGAACATGATTATGAATTGGTGTATCAAGTGTTGTCATATGATGAGATTGAGTTGTTGTGGCAAGGGATGTCATGCAACGATATTGAATTGTATATGGCACATGGTGCTTGGTAATCAACTGAGCTGGTAATGATTTAGATTAGGGCAAGTGGAAAGGGGCAGTGTGCCAAGGTAGGCCAGAAAGACATAGGGTATGTGTAAGTCTTGCCCTAGTCAACTTAAGAATTTAACCTTACAAGCCTTTGACCTGAATCAAACATGTAACCACATGTTTGGAATGGGACGTACCTAGCTGAGTAATTTGTAATGTCTTAGCTTTAGTACTACCAGTGGTGGTGAGGTTCGCCTTTTTATTAACCCAAATAGTGCAAGAGGGGGCTTGTTGTGGTAACCAGTCCTTTCAGCGTTCAAACCTTAGCGAGTAGTACTAAGTTAAGACAGATTATTGTAAAGGCTTTGTTATGATCTCTCCGCTGACACACCAAAGGAACTGTGTTAATCGCGTGACAACAAGAGATGATCATGTCAAACAGGTAAAGGCATAACCTTTGCAGAGTGTAAAATCTATTTAGATAGTTGTGCTTGTGATATTGAGCATAGCTCGAAAATTACAGTCAAGGGTTAGATTTTGCAAAATAGAACTTATGATGGATGGCTGGTTGCCATTGGAGGGTTTGAACTTGACTTAGGATTGGATACCTTTGTTTATGTGAGAAATGTTAAATCTATCTACTACTGTTATTTGTTTTACTGTCTTTCAATCAATTTACTATATTCATTTACGATTGCTGCTTTTCTGCAAAATAGCCATATTAGTCATTCCTTTGGAATAAGCTTTGCATAGAGTTATATTGTCGGGGATTGGATATTTCCTATAACGACCATCATACCCCGATCAGCTGTCGACCATGCTCACTCTTGGACGGTGTCCCCAAGGAGGGTCTCGGGTAGGCTGACCTTCAGAGCTACCCCATCCTCAATCAAGCTCGCCCCCGAGCATGCTTGCTCGGGGGTGCGCGACCAAACGACCGGGCCCAGGGAAGGGACCTCGGGCATCACCAAAAAGCTGGGCACGGTCCACGAAGGCGACGTGGCGTTAATCACTCGGCAGCTTGGAGGACTGTACGGCCACGATCTGAGCCCATTGTGCCCACGTCGCGGTATGGCGAAAAGCAAGGAAACAGCTTCACCCACGTCCGGAAATAGTGGCACGTCGCTCTGTAATAAATGTTACACCGCTGTAATCGTCTATAAATACCCCATCGCATAGAGTTTAGGGTTGGACTCTCTGGTTCCTGACCCCTTAGGAGAATTGAGAGGAAGAACACTCACTGGTAAGAAATAGAGAGAGAGAGAGAAGGGCGGCCTAGAGCCCCCGAGCAAGCACCCTGTAATCCCTCTTTGGAAGCTAAGCGCAATCACTGGACGTAGGGTTGTTATCTCCCCCATGAGAGGCCCGAACCAGACAAAAAAGACCCCCTGTTGGCTGTGTCATCTCGGCCATCTCAGCCATAGCTCGGCAGGACCTCGGACGCTATACCCTCAGCGGAAAAGGGGCCGTAGGTTGATCCCTCATTCAATAAGTAAGCTCGGCGGAGGACCGGTTCTTGAATCGTCGACATATATAGAATTGTATTCTGCGCACAACTTGTTGTGTGCTTTAAGTACTCACCCTTGCCGACAACAACATTACCAGTTGAGAAGTCTACATCCATGCTGGAGAAGGAGTACCGGGAGGAGACGGAAGTTTAGGTGCGAGTCTTGTCAGTTGCCTGTAGTATACTAAGGGATTTATCTGCGTTTTCAATCTGTTGCAGTTTAATTTGTTATTCAGCCTTGCGAGGCATAGTCATGTAAGTTGACTGTTAGGTCATTCAATAAGTTTTATTTAGTATATGAAGTATTTTATTATTTATCGTTGTGTATGATTATGATATTTACCGACGTTAAGCTTGTTTGCACTAGCGTGATCCTAGACTAGTGCAGTATACACAGAGGATTCGGATTTACATATTTTGGTCCCGATAATCAACAACTCCAAGCCATACCTACAAGAGTTCATCACGCAATCTCAAAAGATCATTTAAAAGATCAAATATTAGATTATGTTAGTAAGGATGTTCAAACTCGATCTCGTGTTGCTTTATTTTATGAATATTACTCTTTTGTGTCTTCTTTTGAACTCTCTTATGTAGATAAAGTTTTAATTGATCTGGATTGGGTGAACTCTATGCATAAAGAACTCAATAACTTTGCCCAAAATGACATTTAGACTCTAGTTGAAAGACCAAAGGATCACAACGTCATTGGCACAAAATGGGTCTTTTGGAACAAATAAGATAAAAATAGTATAGTGGTAAGAAACAAGACAAGATTTGTGGCACAAGGTTTTACTCAAATCAAAGGTTTGGATTTCAATGAAACCTTTGTACCCGTGGCTAGATTAGAAGCCATTCGTATCTTGTTAGTTTTTGCATCTTATTTTAATATTAAATTATTTCAAATGTGTGCAAAGAGTGCTTTTCTAAATGAAAAAATATCCGAGTTGGTATTTATAGAATAACCTTATGGTTTTGAAAATCCTAAAAATCTTAACCATATGTATAAGCTCTCTAAGGCGCTATATGGAATAAAACAAGCTCCTAGAGTATGGTATGAACGTCTTAGAGACTTTTTACTCTCAAAAGAATTTAAAATTGAGAAGGTTGACGCAACACTCTTCACTAAAATAATTGATGGAGAATTTTTTGTATGTTAAATTTATGTTGATGTCATTATATTTGGCTCTACTAACCAAGATTTTTGCAAAGAATTCGGTGATATGATGTTTAGAGAATTTGATATGTCTTTGATCGGTGAATTGAGCTATTTTCTTAGACTCCAAATCAAGCAAATCAAGGATAGGACCTTCATGAGCCAAAACAAATACGTGAAGGATTTACTCAAAAGATTTAGGATGGAGGACGCAAAGCCCATCAAAACACCTATGGCATCCAACGGACACCTAGATCTCAATGAGGAAGGTAGATCGTTAGATTTAAAGTTTTATCATTTTATGATTAGTAGTTTGCTTTATCTTACCACATCTAGACCTAATATCATTTTTAGTGTTTGCATGTGTGCACGTTTTCAAACTTCTCCTAAAGAATGTCATTTAGTGGCAGTTAAAAGAATTTTAAGATATTTAAAGTATTCCTCAAATATAGGCTTACAGTATCCTAAAGATGCTAAGTTTGATTTAATTGGATATTCGGATTTAGATTATACGGGTTGCAAAGTGGATAGAAAGATCACATCAGGAAGTTGTCAATTTTTAGGTAGATCCCATGTTTCATAGTTTTCTAAGAAATAAAATTCCATTACCTTATCCATTGCTGAAGCCGAATATATATCAGCCAATAGTTGTAGCGCTTAATTACTTTGGATGAGGCAAATTTTGATGGATTATGGAATAAATTTTAAAAGTGTGTCTCTTTTCTATGATAATGAAAGGGCGGTCCAAATAGCCAACAACCTAGTCCAACACTCAAGAACTAAGTACATAGATATCAACCATCATTTCTTAAGAAATCATGTAAGCAAAGGTGATATAGTCATTAGCCACATAAGAACCGAAGATCAATTAGCGGATATCCTTACCAAACCTCTAAATGAAAGCCATTTTTATAAATTGTGGAATGAATTAAATGTCATAGATATCTCAAATATTGCTTGAATATTTGCATCATGATTGGTCTTTCATATGGTGTTATTAGCTTTTTGATTGATTCTTGAATATTATGTTAGACAACGCATTAAGGTGGAGTACTATACAATCTACATGTATACTACGTTCCTAAAGTATGAGAATATCAAATAAGTGCTACTATTGCTTCAAAAGAAAGCTTATAGACTTAACTAAGCCAAATTATTTAAAAACATATATGATATCTTGAAGCTTTTACGAAATTCTTATTGAAATCCCTCCTCTTTCAAAATATACATATGTAAATCTCATCTAATAGATATTCTTGTTATAACATACTCTATGTCTTGTTACAAAAAAAATATGTTTTGAAAAATACCCTTTTTGTTTTTCAACCTAATCCCAAAATATTGTCTATATTGGTCTAAATAATGCACTTCATTGATTTTTGCTTGTGAAATTAGAATTACACATGTTTATAATGTTCCACAAGTATTTCAAGCTCAAACAACCAATCTTGGAGCTTTTTCTCCTCATATTGAAGTTTTAGCTGAAAATAAGCTATTTGATTCCTCCAAAAGGCTATTTTGGTAAAAAAAAACTATGTTGAATCTATATGAGATGGTCTAGTGATGGGTTGAAAATGCTCACGCATGATTTCAAGGGTTTTGGAAATACATAGAAGCAATTTATCAACTCAAAAATCTGAATTTACAGTTTCTATCTACCCCGAGTCAGTACTACTGCACCATGCACTCGGTAGCACTGCCCATAGAAGAGTAGTAGCATTGGATATGTCAGGTAGGGCTAGTCATAAGTAGTTTTCTGAGTGGCTAGTGGTTCCTCTCCTCTTGGCAGGTTACACCTCAATATTTGCCTTCTTCCTCTCCAAAACTAGGGCTTGCTCATGTATCTCTCTCCCAATCCCAATATCTCCAAAAACAATTTTCTTTCCTTGGCATCCTCAAGGTTCCTCTCATCCTCAAGTACCCTCATCCTCTCAAGGTGTCTATCTCTTTCCTCTCCATTGCATTCTCTTCAAAGTTTTTGCCCTAGGACTCTCATGATCAATTTTAGGGTTTGATGCCATCATGCCAAATGTATGAAGTTAGACTTGAAATCGGTTGTTAAAATGAGTAGATCGGTGTATTGTGATGAATTCCACACATCTCTATAGCTTGATCTAAACAAAAGGATGAATTTTACATTTTGGAGGACCAGCTTCATGACTGTCCGGTGCTACCGTCTGTGCCATAACGGTAGTACCGACCTGAAGCGGTCTACCGGTCCAGTATGGACGGTAGTACCAGATTTCTTGCTCCAAAATGTAATTTTTGCTAAATTTTCATCAAATCTCTAAAGTAAAATCCCTATTCCTTGTCTAATTTCATCCCTTACCTGTTTGTTATCCAGAAATCCCAAACCTCATGGCGGGGGAACCCTTCGCAAATCCACTAGGAACACAGGCTTCCCCACTCCACGTAGCAGAGATATCAATGAAAGTGAAGATTCTCACACAATTTTAGCAAAATATTTAGAAGTGAGAAAAATCATGCAACAAGAACTAGGTGATAGCTCTCGTGCTAGCAAAGGAAAAAAGTTGCATCAAAGTCAAGTGAAGGAGAGGAAGAAGAAGTAGAAATGGATGTAGATGAAGATGAAAATAATGATGAAGACAAGGAATCAGAAGAACAAGAAGCCTTCGATGACTTTGATCCCACAAGAGATTTGTGAGAAATCAAAGGAGAAAAATATTATGCATTGAGGCAAGCAAATCAGTTTCTTCATTAAAGTGCTACTGAGGGTAGGTTCAGAACTTTATTTCAGCAAAAGGTATACTATCGGATATATATGAACAAGTAGTTTGTTGATCATAAATGGATTAATTGGAGCACATTTACAAAGTGCCACTATTTGTTGGTGTTCCCAAGCTATTCCAAGGTGCTGGATTAATGGATTTTGTCAGGATTAATGGATTTTGTCAGCTGAAGGTGTGACTATGTGGATGACATGGTGCGTCAATTTTATGCCACCGTCTATATACCTGACACTCATGACTCTATCACCTAGATGACAGACTCAGTAGTCTACATAGCTTCCAAGGAGGAGATTGAGCATGTTTGGGGCAGTTTTCATAGTGCATATCTCTGCATTCATAGAGATAGAGTTCTTGGGCTATCCCGGCAATTTGGCTTTTATGACCCCACAACAAATGTTAGAAGGCCAGGTAAATTGGCAAATCTTCTTCCCACATCAAGCTTGATCAACAGGATCTTAGAGTTACCATTCATCATAAGAGTGGTAATTTTGATGAAATTTGTGGTTATGCCTAGAATATCATGAACAATATCATTCATAGGTAGAAGTTCGATGTTGTGGACTTCATGATTAGGGAGTTGGCCTCCTAGGCTTGTGGTCATGGCAAGAGAATTTATTTTTCTCCCTACATTATGATGATAATCAAGAGAACAAATGGGTAAAGAGAAGGTTGTGGTAGTGCTCACAAGCCATGTGAGGCGCCACCTCAAGCTCCTGGGCACATGGCACAACAACAACATCATCAGGAGCAGTAAAGAGGGGAAGATGAGCAAGAGCATGAGGTCTCACAAGATGCTATTCTAGCAAGCCTAGCGAGTCTAAGGAATGACATGATGAATCAATTTGTGAGAATAGATGAATACCAAGCCCAGACCTGTCAGATCGTGGAAGAGGTGAGGGGTCGCATGGATTCCTTTGACACAACCTTAAATACCCTCAACACTTCTTTCCATCAAAATCACAACGAGCAGGCTCCTCTTGCATTTCATCGCTATGGACACGGTCCCCGTGCTCCTCCACCCTCTTAAGTGTCCTTGAAGATTTCCCAGTTTTTGGTATTTGATGCCAAAGGGGGAGAAGTGCAAGATTTGGAAGAAGTAAAGTAGTGAAGAAAAGAAAGTAGTTTAGAGGATTAGCTTATGACCTTTAATATTTATGTTATGTAAGCTAATTGAACATCTTTTGCTTTTGGAAGTTAAGCTATTTAATTCTTTTGGATCTTGTGTTGGTTGTTGCATGCTTTTGTTTACATGGATGTTTATGTTTATGATCAATCACTAAGGTTCTTACAATGGTCATATTGGATCCTATATATTTCATGCATGTATATTGATATATTCATTATTCATTCAATTCTCTCAATGTCATATTTCCTCGGATTCAATATTTAGAGAAAACTCCACAAAGAATTTCAAAAAAAAACTCTAGAAGTATGCATGATTTCAACTCATTATCTATATGCACATCTTTAGGGGGAGTTTCAACTAAATGTCATGGCTTTGATAGCATTTCACTCAAAATTCATTATCTCATTTCAAAAAAGTAAAATGCCATTTAAAACAAAAATCCTAGAGTATACAACTTGATTGACTTGTTGCATACTCAAAAACAAATTCAATTCCATTATATTTGTTGAGGTTGTCATCAATTACCAAAAAGGAGGAGATGAAGCATCTAGGCCCCTAATTTATTTTAATTTTAGTGATTAATGGCAATCGTGATTAAAGAACTAACATTTTCTTCTTGAGGTTATGAAAATAGATTGGTCCTGAACATGGCACATAATGAAGTAAGGAGATGTGGCTCAAAGAAAATCAAAGCATCAAGCTCAAATGTAAGGTATAAAATTTAAGGACTTTTTTTATAGCTTTTGCTGATCTTAGTGTTTGGAGAAAAGATCGGGTTACTAGATTAGGTGACGTACTATTAAGGGGGGCCTTGGTTAGTAGCTTGATGTGGATCAAGTTTCATAGCTCAAATCATGCTCACACTAAGTCTTAGATATTTCTCAATGAGTTATTTGAAAAATCTTAGAAAAGACTATTAATACCGGTGCTGCCAACCATGTGGGAGCAGTACTATCGCAAGTGTGGTAGTACTGGGTCCAATGGCTGGTATCTATTTTATAGAACGGTGGTTTTTGGGCTTTTTACCCAATAGATGTTACCGCCCATGTTGGAGTGGTATTACCGCAGCTGCAGTAGTACCGGCCCCAATAGCGGTATGTTTTTTCTAGAGAGCCTATTTTTTGGCTGTTTCTCTGACTAGTGTACTGCCCATGTGGGAGCAGTACTACCACTCGGCCCCAAAGGGTGGTGTGTTTTTTTCCAGAAGAGCACAAAAATCTGTGGTCTTGTTAATATTGAGGTTGGTGCTACTTGGCCTACATCGGCAGTAGTACTGAATCTTTGTAGCAACGGCTACAACCTTGCATTTAATACACTGTTTCGACCGTTGAGTTGGGGCCGGTACTACCGATCCTACATGGGTAGCAGTACTGGGTTTGCTGAATTTTTCAGGATTTTAACTCCAACGGCTAGATTCATGGGTGGGGGCTATAAATACACCCACATTTGTAGCAAGTCTAGTCTCTTAGTCATTCATTGCATATTTGTAATCCCTTGCAAGTCTCTCATCATCTCTAGAGTATTTAATTCATATTTTGTGAGTTGTTGGAGGAAATTCAGGTGTGTTCATTCAAGTTGAGTCATTAGAGACTTGATCAATCTCAACCAAAAGTTCAGGTCTATTCTCTTGGAGGTTACCTCCTTCTAGATGGCCTGGAGGTGTGAGAACCGGTGATCTCCTCAAAGAAGTTTGTGAGGAGGCCCAGTGAATTGTGAATGCCGAAGCTCGCCTATCTGTAGAGAGAAAGAGCTACCACTAGTGATCGTGGGAGGCTTAATTGCGTAAAGAGCCAGCTTCATTCATTCAAACTTTCTCAACATAAATTAGCGGAGTCCGATAAGTTTTTGAGACCACGGGATAAAATTCTTGTGTCCATATTTTGTGGTTTGCTCTCTTGCATTTAAATTTGAGTAACTTACTTTCCTAGTGTATTTAGCTTTGAACATTTCTTTAGGATTGTTGAATTGCTTAGATATAGCTTATTGATGCACTTAGTGAAAATATAGATAGTTAAGCTTTAATTGTTAAAATTCTCAATTATAGCATCACTTGATCATCTATTGCAATTAGAGCTAAAGAATTTTAAAAAACCTCCTATTCACCCCCTCTTGTCAGCTATCCTTGATCCTATAACAGGGGTACATGGGGTAGCACTGGACTCTCAACAGACTCAAAGTCCGCTCTTGAACTTTCCAAAATGTGTGCCTGGCCACACTAGGCTTGCACAGGATGCACTTTGTCCTTGGGCTTCTATTTGGGCCAGAAGAGGATCTCGAAATCTTGAGATCCAGTTGGTGCTATAAATCCCTCCGTTAATGAGGCCCATGTGAAGAAGTGGTGAGATTAGTCCCATATTACTTGTCTAAAGTGAGTTGTAGTAATAAATAATACCTATTGGGTCCAAATGTAGTATTTTCGTGTTAACCCTTTTACATGAAGCAAGGATGAAAGTGTAAGCAGGGTGCTATGCGTGGGTTCTCCACATGGGTGGGCTCAGTATTGAGAGAACTTTGGACCAGGTACACTGTGAGCTAAGTTGCATAGGGGCCTGTCAAGTAGGGCTTCGATGGATTTCGAGCTTCATAACTTTCGTATTCGAACTTTGATTTTGCCAAATAATTTATGCATTCAGATCATTTCGACATGGCGGAGGTCGTACTAACTTTCAATTTTTCATTTGATGAAGCTCATTTTGGCACATTTTTTGAGGAAGTTGCTTGTCAGCTTTTTCTAGCCAAATATGATGTGTTTTAGTGTATTCCTTTCACATCACTAAAATATCCAACATCTTTTGGAATATTTAGGTTTAGTTGCCAAATGACGCAATTAAGCACATAAAACCACATAAAATGTTGATAAATGTGTCGAGACAAGCATACAAATCATGCACCAACAATTTGTAACAGAAAATTTGGGTGCATTAGACTAATTACATATTAGGGTGGTGTTTTGGATTAATGTATATTGTTGCTAATAATTTTGAGGTGCTTTAGAAACATTGGAAATGCTAAGAAGAGTTTGAAGATAAAATATTCTTTTAAAAAACCAAAATACATCATAAGAATGTACATGTATATGTACTCCCTCCAGTTATAAATAGTTGTCATTTTATACACTGGTACAGTCAAACTTTTAAAACTTTGACTCTCAATATCTTTTTAATATTTAAACTGGATACATGAAAATCATATGGGTAGATTTGTACGTGTGTGCAGGTCTCAAGAACGAAGAAGATAAATCTCGTATAGAGAACCAAAATAACAGCATTGAAGGAACCACGACAAGAGAGAAAGATTTGATGAAACTAACTACAAATTTTTTTAAGCACAACCTCAAAAGTGTACAACAGATTATTACTCTCAAACAACCTCTCAAACATTTTAGGATCCTCAGATCCTTACCCTATACAAGAATTTAGTGTTAAAAAATAACCGAGTCTTTAATCCTCTTATGCACCTCTTGCTTTTGGTGAGTTACTTTGCGGCTTCTTCATTGCTTGGGTTCTCCATGACCACCCCTAAGTTTATATAGCCCCTCTAGTTCTCCTCTAAAATAAATAGGAATCCTATTCTATTAGGATTGAAAATCCTAATCCTATTAGGATTCATCTAGCACACATTTTCAAATCCTAATGTGCTAGACATAAATCACCATTTTTAACAATCTCCCATTGACTTTTATATTGAAGTCATCGTGCTCCTAAAAAACTCGCTCCAAGTCAGCTCTATATATTTTTCGTTTTTTCTCCTCCCACATTTGGGAGTGCCGCCCACTATAGGGGCTCATACACATCACCATCATGTACTTACTAGTGTTCAGGTTTGGTCGTCCGAAATATCCACTTAAGAGACCTTTCTTTGTGTATTTTAGTTAACCATACCATATGTTCCTATAGCCCTCCATACCGTTGGTTTGTACCACATCCGAGCTTCACCTACTCGATGGTGCTTCGTGGTTGGTCCCAGCACGTCTTGCTTCCTCCAATAGCTCACACCTTCACCTTGGGTCAGCTAGATATTACAACCATCTTTACAGTTTCGCACATAACTACAGCTGAGATCTGATTACTTACCGTTGATGACATGGTTTCCTGCTCCTGAATAGGATTTTTATCAAACCTCTTATTGATTACCCTTCCTTTAAGTTTACCCATCAATCAGTATCTTAGATACTTTTCATGGTCACCTGCCCTCTGCATATAACTCGTATTTCTTCACCTCAAAATGATACCTCACAGCCTTTGAGTTTAAGCAACTTCATAGATATTAGATTTTTCTTTATGTCGAGAACATACCGAACTCCCATTAATGTGTGAAGTACTCCATCATACATTTTCAATGTAATTGTTTCCACCTTATTAATTGCATACTCCTTGCAATAGTTCCATATGCCAGACATGTTGTTTCTTTGTCAAATATCTCCCTCACCGAACATATATAAAAGTAATGACCTAAATATAATATACATCTATGAGAAGTACCCAATTGACTAACAATAAGTGTATACCTTTCTCGTCACATAGATAGCATGCATGTGTGCCGTTAAGCATGTACCCTTCATTTGCTACAAACTCAAACAATCCTTTATTATGTTACATTCCTTGTCACATAGGTAGCATACACGTGTGTCATTGCTCTTACCATTCTTTTTCATGTAACTCTTACTTTTGCTAGCAACACCTGCTGTAGCCAAAGCTTAATCACTCGAGAATAAAGATTTCGAAGGTTTTTCCTAGGACTCTGCTTCCAATATATATGCAACTATCTCGTTAAAATTGATTGTGCTTTTTTCGACAAGAATATTCATCAACAATTGCTTCTATGATGGTGGTAGAGATGATGTCAGTATGATGCCAATATTGTTCTTCTCAATTTTCTCATCCATACTAATCAGCTATGTGATTAGCTTGTTAAAGCATTGAGATGGTCAATGAACTGTATACCTTCCTCACACGCAACCTATATGGTTGTTGTTTCAGCACTCATCGGTTTGTCAGCGACTTCGCTATATATAATTCTTCTAAGTCTTTCTATAATTTTTTCAGCGAATTCTCCTTAATCGCCGAGTACTTTATCTCATTAGAGGGACATAAACAGATTGTACTGATAACCATTCACTCAATTACCTTTTAGTCTTCACGGATGTCTTTTTCGGTTTGTCCCTTTAAGAGCAATGATTAATTCTTACTGGATAAGGACGTCCTTCACCATGATTGCTACACGCTAAATTCCTTCATCAAATTTCTTTACTTGATTCCATATCGTCGACATCGATCTTGATTTTGTGCCACATGATACTTTACCAAACATCTCACAAATTTGATTAATACGGCATTGGCTCTGATACCACTTATTATACTCTGATACTCCATCTTGTGCATAGCAGCCCCTGATTGGATAAGAGTTTTGTGAGATATGGCACGAGCGTATACGGTCTCAAGAACAAAAAAGATGAATCCTATATAGAAAATCAAAATAACAACGTTGAAGTAACTATAACGAGAGAAAAAGATTTGGGGAAGCCAATCGCAAATTTTTTAAACACAACCTCTCGGACATTTTAGAACTCTTGGGTCCTTACCCTATACAAGAATCTAGTTATAAAAAAAAACCTAGTCTCTAATCCTTTCGTATACCTCTTGCTTTAGATGAGTTGCTTTGTAACTTCTTGATTACTTAGATTCTTCATAACCACTCCTAAGTTTATATAACCTCTCTAGTTCTCCTCCGAAGTAAATAAGAATTCTACCTCTATTAGGATTAGGAATCCTAATCCTAATAATCCTATTAGGATGCATCTAGCATATCTTTCTAAATCCTAAAAGTTTAGGTACGAGTCACCCTGTCTAACGCTAACAAATGGTTGAACCAACCTAAAATTCAGTACGAAGTATATGAACTATGAAGATTCCAGCCACCGATCAGGGCCTGACAATTTAGGATGGCCTCAAAAGACATCTGATCGATGCAGTGGACGGATCAAGTTGGCTTTGGCTCCGTTTTGGACGCAGCAAGATTCTTTTAACTTACGAAAGAAGTGAATTTGTTTTTCCGTGAAATTCATTCGTTTCCAAACACGGCCTAAGATTCTTGCTATAAGGCTATAACCATGATGAGGCCATCTATTGGGTTCAAAGCCATCCGTCACCTTGATAGGATCATATTCATAGGAAGCTTCGTTTGAAGTTTTATCTTACCAAGTACTCCTCCATAGTCCTATAGTAAGTACTACGAAGCTTCGTTCCACTTCAACATTGAGTCTTTAATTCCTTTCTAGTGCATAATCTGCAATGTCTTGCGCACTGAATGCCTATGCAAATATTTATTGGAGAAGTTGACATTAAACATCATCACCGTATGCTGTAATATCACCACGGAAGGAACTGAGTCGAACTGAAATCCCCATCTCCTGTCCTGGACTTGCTCCTCAGAACGCAGTGTAAACGATTACGACCTGTAGAGCAGATGTCAATTTGGCACAATGGCAAGGGTATATTTGAGCAGAAGTCAGCACAGAAGTTCGTTAAGTATCAAGAGTAGGAGATTTGAGGCACGAGGTCAAAGGAACAATTTTCTTAAAATACAATACGAGCACAATCACTCCTTGAATGATGATTCAGACCACGACATCTTCAGTTTTCAGGAATGCGGTTAACAGAATGCAATCCAGCACAGCACTGTTGTCTTGTGAATAAAAAAGCTTAAGGCGGCCCCACAATCTTCTGATACATCTTACATTGAAGCCAAGGATTCAAATCTCATTTTTGCTCTAAATTTCGTTAGCGGCCGGAGAACGAAATCTCGGCGATTTCTCACCATTTGAAACAAATTTTGGTCGAATTGCAAAATCAGAATTTGAATTCCAGATTTTGAAAACGAAATCTCGACAGTTTTTGCCGAGATCTCGGTAAAATTGAACAGTTCGAAATCTAGTCAAAATGAAATAAAAAAATTTTGAATTTTTTTTGGAGATTCCTGACACATTGATGATATTTTCATAAAAATTTGAGAAAATTGTGAATCCTGTAGAATGTTTAAAAATTCAAATATTACTACTATCCTGATAAAAAGCAGACTCGCAAGTTTGAACCGAATAAAAAATGAAACAAACCTTGTTAGAAAATTTTGATATTTTTTGTGCATGTTTGTGATGCATCACTAATATTCTTATAAAATTTTCAGATGATGATCAAGCTTCATGAATTATTAAAAATTCAGACAGTACTCTTGTGCTCATAAAAACTTTACCGGTAAATTTCAACCAAATGAAAATGGTACAAACAATGTTAGAAAATTTTAAAAATTTTTGTGGATGGTCCTGATTTATCATCAATATTTTAATAAATTTTCATTTGATAATCAAGCTTCAAGAAGTTCCAAAAATTCTGGCGGTGCTAGTCCTCATAAAAACTTGATGATCAATACATAGATTTGCTTTAGCAACCAAAAAATGTTTAAATTTTTTGAAAATTTTGCATAAGGGTTATAAGAAAATTATTAAGCTCTCAAAAAAATTTGGAATCATGATTATACTCTAGTGAATTCATAAAATTCTTACATGTACAAGGTACCATTTATGTTCCTTCTGTTTTTTATTTTTGAAATATAACTAATGAAGTTCAATACATATATATAGATTTGATAGAGCAAATAAAAAATTTAAATTTTTAAAATTTTATATAATGGTATTGAGTCAATTATTAAGCTCTCATAAAAATTTTGGATCATGATCACAATCGAGAAAATTTATAAAATTCGACAATGTTCTTGTCCTAATTTATAAAATTTATAAAATTCTATTTTGATTTTTAAAGATAACAAATGAAGTTCAATTATTTTGAAAATTTTTCTGTATGATCCTAAACTTCTTAAGATGGTACCATAAATTTTTCACATCAAGATAAAGCACGTACAATTTTATAAAAATCAGATAGTGTTTATGTAGTTTTAAAAAAATGTCTCAAAAATTCGGTTTTCAACAAATTTTCATAGAAGATGACCTTTTTAAGGGTTATTGATCAATTTCCAGTCAAATCCGGTCATCAAACATCAAATTCCGGTCAAAAATGGCGAGACCTCTCTAAGATTTCTGAGATTACTGTAGCAATTTAAATTTTTTTATTCCAGCCAGTATTTCAAAAATCGTCCACGTCTAGAAACCGAGATCTCATGAAATTTCAGCAAGATTTGAATCCTTGGTTGAAGCAAGGTCTGGAAGGAAGGGTAGGGCATTGTACATTTGTATTTGCAATCTCATCGAGGCATGTCTCACGTGCCGACTGGCCATGCCCTTCACAATCATTCTCTTGCCAATTCTCCACAAGCCACAACGCAAAATAGGAAAGGACATTACCAATTACACATATTTATTGCGAAAGAAATAAATTTGACCAATATACAAGGTATTGAGAAGAAATGCAACAGTGCCCTCGGTCTCTGCACAGGACAACTTAATTCACCATGTAACAGCACGCTAGTATCATGTAGTGAGAAAGGCACTTGGCGGAGGCAACTCGTTCGCGCGAAACCAGAAACCGGAAGGACAAGGCATATGGCGGCCTTCTTTCTACTCTTCTTGTCTGACAGCTAACAACAGCTACGTTATCACCTGAAAAAAGCACAAATGGCAGAAGAATATGAGCACAACAAACTGCAAGATTTTGCAAGCTTTGAGGAATAATATATGGTACTAACAAAGTGAAGATTATAAAAAGTCACACAGACGCTACTGAATGGCACTTCAAGAATCAATCACTGATATCCTTTATTTGAACAGTCATTGCTTTCTTAATGTTTATGCCATGCTAGTTTGCCACAACTAAAGCAATCATTCACCAAAACTGAGATGGACATGGAAGCCTTTTTCGTCTCAGCTTTTTTTGGCTGAATAAAAGTGATCTATATTATGTGCAAAGTGAACATTCGTAAAGCAGGGTGATTTCAGCTTTCATAATAAAAAGTTGAACTGAGCGACTCAAATTCACTAGTAAAGGTATGTCAGAAATCAGAATAGAAGCTTGCGGGCAGAAAACCAATTATATGAAGATAGGGCAATAGGCATGTAACATTGTAATTTCTCCAGGGTCAAGGTCGTTCATGGATCCTACTGGACCAATGTCCTCTTTGGTGTAACAGGCACACAATTTCCATGAAACGAGCGATTATCTAAGCCTGTAAATGGAATGGTCAAGTTTTGATGCACATTGTCCAGACAACTAGGTCTTCCTGGCTTCCAACTTGTTACATTAATAGAATAAGAATGGGAATAGGATGCATACTCTTGAGCAAAATTTGTTAACATCAGAGAAGCACGGACATGTGAGTGGAGATATGCATGGTCTGCTAAATTCTGGTAAGGCACAGGAAGCATATCAAAGAAAGGATAGGTGGGAACAAACTAAGAAACGAGCAATAATACAAGGAGAATATTTCAAGGATTAAAACAAGAAAAAAAGAGAAGGTTCAAGTTGTTAACTATTAGTTCACAATACCATGAGTTAGTTCCTATCTTTTTAAACAACATTGATCAAGGTAGTCCTGCTAAATCTACTTCATGAAACTTAACAAAAAAGACACTAATAATATAAATGATAGTTACAACAAACAATCATAGAAGAGCAGCAGCTACAAAATTTTGAGACCGCAGTAAAACCAAGATCTATATCCCCTAGAGAAAATCAATTCACCTATCGACACTGACTCTAAACCACACACAACAATCACATGATAATAGATAAAACAAATATATTCGTATAGGCCATTAATCAAAAGTATGGCAAACAACTTCATCCAAATGAACTTTGTTACTTTAGAGGAGTTTTGCTTTACTACAATTAAATTATCATGCAAGAAACTGCTAGTTCTCTACATGTTTTTGCAATGCTACATCACAAACCAAAAAGATTGACCACAAAAGGTATTTTCCAGCCTGAGTGCCTGACACACAAGACAGTAAGACGCATTGACAGAACTTAAATAACTCAAGACAGGTAAGCTGTGAGAACAATTTTAAATCACTACAAGAACAATTTTGCCTATTTTCAGGCACAGTAATTTTAGATCACTATGAGAACAATTACGAGTATAAGACAAGAATAACTTGCCGAACATTTTAGAAGATTATGATGTCTGATTAACATATCCAATCACAAATTTGAAATTCTTGACTAACACTTCACTAGTGTTTTATTGTTTTATATAGAAAAGAAATTTTACCAATCAAATTTGGCACTATTGACATGAAATAAGAGTAAGCTAATTGTGTGAATCAGTTGCTAGTGTGGGACCAACCAGGTAACACGACTAACTGATTGTGTTTTAAACCATAAATATCCAAACAGTACTTCAACTAAGAAGGTAAAAGAAAATTCATGTGCCTTTAAATTTGACAGTTCAGTCATCCTGGAACACCTAATAAGGGCATAAGAGATCCAATAGGAATCAATATGCAACACATAATGCATTCTTTGCGATTGCTAAGCAACGACACATTGCATAAAGTGCCCTAGCGTCACGCGTAATCAACAACACAATGTACAATGAAGAACGTTACTCTTAATCCAATTGAGAACATAAACATCATACATAATTGACTAAAATAGCAACAACTCTAGACAAATGCTTATAGATATGCCCAAAATTCCACAGCACAAGGCACAAGACTCAATATAATCAACATCACAAAGCACGTAAATCATCACATATAAGCTAACAACAATTTCAAAGTGCCCATCAAGTTCAGCTACATTTGAATGATTATTCAAATGCTTATAGAAGGCAATCAGTCATGCTTATCCTTGATCTACTAGCGTAAAACCCATAATGTTTTTTTTTTAAAAGTAATTTGACCTGCACCATATGGTCCGTATTACAGAACTCCTAAACCCCTGCCTTCACTACAACAGATTAGTTCACTAAGCAATTCAATCCATGCTCCAGGGACAAAAAATATAACACTAATGCCAAAAGAATTATTGCAATGTCCTTACCTGCAAACCCTAACCTCTGGCTCAATCAAAGAAGCCCTCGCCTTCGCGGGCCTCCGACATGGCGGCATCGGATTCAGGAGGCGGAGGCCACTCTGACGACACAGTCTCGGCGCTATTCGCTGGTCCACCACCACCTTCCCCAGTCACCGCCTGGGCAAGTTGAGTGGGCGACGCCGCAACCGGAGCCGCCGCATCATTGTTGGTGCGGACGCGGCGGCGGTTGGTAGTGAACCGAATAGTGATCCGCGTGGGCGGCGGATCCAGTTCGGACGGCGCCGCCTCCTCGGGGTCGGCTGACGGGAGGCGGTAGCGGCAGACGGGGCAGGAGTTGTGAATCTCCAGCCACTGCACGATGCAGTCCGAGTGGTAGAGGTGGGCACAGGGGAGCCTCCGCGCGGCGGCGGCGAGAGGAAGGTCGTCCTTGCAGATGGCGCAGACAGCAGCGGGCTCGGACACCTCGACCGTCGGTAGCGCGGCGATAGACGCGGCCGATGCCGGGGGCTGCCCCTGCCCACCGCGGTGCCCGTGCTGCTGGAGCACGGTCACCGCGGCGGCCGCCGCGTTGACGGGCTCGTCGTAGAGGCTGCGGACGAGGCGGCTGAGGTAGGCTCGCGCCGCGGCGGGGTCCATCCCGACGTCGAAGTCCTCGGCCTCCTCGGAGGACGAGTCGGAGAGGAACCCCGGCGGCGGGGGCGGCGGCGGGGGAGGGGACGAGGCCGACGGGTTAGGGTTCTCCTCCAGGAAGTCGCTGCGGCAGCGGGGGCAGAGCAGGAGTCGCGAGGGCGCGGCGGCCGGCGCGGGCAGCGACACGGTGGCCTCGCACTCGTAGCAGTAGAACGCCACGGGCGCGGCCTCCGCCGCCGCCCCTGCGCCGCTTGCGTGCGCCGCGTCGGCGGGAGGGGAGGACGCGGACATGTCTCCCTCCCTCCCTCCCTCTCTCTCTCTCTCTCCCCCTCCCTCTCTCCCCTCTTGGGGGACTCCGGTCCGCCTCCGGCCCGGGTCGTCGCTTCGTTTTTCCGTCTGCTCTTTGTGGGAGGATCTGTCTGCGGTCGGCTGTTGTGCGAGCCTGCTGCGGGGGTTGCACGGCGCGGCCGAGTTAAATTCGGGACCGTGAGGCTCTGGCTGGCGCGCGCGTGCGAGTCTGTGCTGTCCGGTGCGGGTGGACGGACGCAATGATGCGGCGCGGGGAGTTTCGAGCGTTTCCGGTGGGTTTTTCGCTCCGGTTGGGTTTGGCGGATCCTGCCGCGTTGGTTGGGGGAAGCAGCGCGGCCTCGGTGGGTGCCGTGCGTCCGTGGTGCGTCCTCGGCCACGGCCGACGTGTAGGCCCGGGCCGCCAGCCAAATTCTCGGCAGGATCTGCCACTCCCATCAAAAGTTTGTGGCAAGTGCCAGAGAAGTCTGCCTGAAATCAAATGATCGGCCGTGATGCAAACCAAAATTTTTCAAATTAATTACATGTCGCATTTGTATCCTATGGTTGGATCATGGAGATGACAATCGTGGTTTTTGTCTTAGAAGCAACTTTGGTTTTCAATTATATTGTGCGAGTTAGGGGTCAAATAGATAGATAATACCGTATGACTCATATAAACATTTTCGAAGCATGCCACGTTTCTTCTCTGCGGAGAAGCAACGCAACCTAGGAGAAGCAACGCAACCTAGGGGCACACGTCATATCTAGTCTTTATCTATTGGCGTCGTTTTGCTTTTGATGATGATGCGTTGTAAGTTGAATATCTGTCATATGAGCTGGAGGTTGCATGTCTAGGACATGCTACATATGTTACAAGTTCAAAATTTGTTTAGTGAGTTGGAGATTGTTCGTCTAGGACACACTAATACTTCTTTTCTTAAGAGGAGGCAAAAAAATTTGGCAGATGACAAGCTTTTCTTCGGTGGTCATACACGATGATGTGTTACAAGTTACCAAATTAGCTGTGTGAAGTATGCACATTGACCTAGTTTATTGCTAATTCTTTTCTGAGTACACCTATCGTGTGGAGCGTCCGTGTGTATTGCAACTCATGAACACCTCCACAAGCACCGCTTTAAGCTGACAAAAAAAATGAATGTATTCGGAAGGAAAAAAACTTAAATGAGGAATAATTTTAAAATGCTCAAAAATCTTTCAATTGAGATAAAAACTCGATATGAAACAATAATTTCAGTTGAAAATGATTTAAAAAATAATTGAGGAAGATTAATCGAAAAAAATATAAATAGCTACTATATAGCTACAAGCAGTTGATATTGTGTGAGTCAGGGATCAAGCAAAATACACCGTATGAGTCATAACGTTTTGGAACATGCCATGACTCTTCTCTGTGTATTGTTGGTTCAACATTTGTCATGTGAGCTGAAGGTTGCACGTTTGGGACACGCTAGCTGCGCTACAGGGTTGAGCTTTGTTGCGTGAGTTAGACATTGCGTGTCTAGGACACACAGCCGCTTCTTTTCTTTAAAAACGATTAGTCGTTGGGAATTGCTAATTTGGACGGTGACACGTTACAAGTAACCAAATTAGTCATGTAAACCATGCGCACTTTATATTTGGTTCATTGCTATTTCTTTTCTCAATACACCTATCTTAAGGGCATCTCTGAGTGTTGCAACCCGTGGACGCCCCTCCACAAGCACTGCTCTAAGTTGAGAACAAAATCAAATGAGATTCAGTAAAAACTCAATTGGAAAAACTAAAAAGTGCTAGAAAAAAATCAATTGTGAAAATTTTTGAACCAAAAAAATTTGATACAAAAAAAATCAATTAAAAAAGATTCAAAAAATCAATTGAGAAAAATTTTATTAAATAATATTAATTGGGAAAAATGAATGAACAAATAATTTCGTAGGGAAAAGTTAAATAATAAAAAATCTCAAAATCCGGGGCGGCGCGATAGCGGAGTCAACGATCCTATGAGTGGCAAGTGTAGGGGCGCGCGGGACAGCACGCATAGGTAGGGACGGCGCGACCGATAGGATCAGGGCAGCTGATGCCAATGGATGGAGGCACTATGGATTTAGACGGTGTGCGTGGAATGGAGAAGGTGAAAAGAAATGCCTACTAGGAGTGTGGGTTAAAGTCATGAACGCATCAGGAAACAACAAAACGATAATTCGGAGACTCGATCCAATAGTCTACGAGGTGTTGACGACTTCAGAAGGTCGAGAGCACCCTTAAATTCACCAATTTGAACCAACTATCTTTAGCGTACTAGTCCTTGAATCAACACTAGTATACACAGGTTAACATTGGCAAGTATCACATCATACGCAACGATAATAATAATAAGACTCCATTTATTGATATAACTAAGTATATGATTTTACGACCAACTTACATTGTTAAGCCACGCAGAGTTAGATTTGAAATAAAGACGAAGACAAATGTAGCGAAAAATAGAAGACATTGGTGACTCATCAGTTCACTACAGGCGACTGACAAGACTTAGGCCTAGTGACTCGCATTCTCCTGAAACTCCTCCTCCAACAAAGGCGATGATTCATCAACTATTGATTGGTAGGTATTGGCAAGTATAAGTACATAAAACACTCAATAACTTGTGCACACAATGCAATTCTATATAACTAAATGCAAGGTATATTCCAAAGGAATGGCTAACAATAACTATTTTACAGTAAAACAGCATTTATAAACAAGTACCATAAATAGATTACAAAGACAGTAAAACAAATATCAATAGTAAATAATTTTCAGCCTTTCCAAATGAACCAAGTTTTCAATACTAAGTCAAATTTTCAACCTTCCATATGGCAACCTATCATCCCATCCAAGTTCCATTTTATTAAACTAACCCTTGACTGTAATTCCCGAACTATACTTAATACTGCGTGCACGGCTATCTGAATAGATTTACACTCTGCAGAAATTGTGTACTTTACCCACATGATACAACCATACACCACACAGGCGAGTGATTATAACAAAGCTTTTACAATGCCCTACCTTAGCCTAATATTACCCGCTGAGGTTTTAACACTGAAGGGTTAAACCAACACAGTAGAGCCCCCCTCTTGCGCCATGTGAGTTTATCTTTAACTGACCTACACCACCACAAGTAGTACTAAAGATAAGACATTGTAAATTTATCGCTAGACTGTCCCATACCAGACATGTGGTTGCATGATTGATTCAGGTCAAATGCTTGCAAGGTTAAGTCCTTAGAGTGATCAAAGCAAGACTTTCACATACCCTCTGCCTATCGGGCCCTCCTTGGTACACTTGCCCCTTGCCACTTGCCCCAATCTAAGTGAATACATTCCCAGTTAATTACCAAGCACCACCTGCTATCCACAATTCAACATTGTTGTGTGACATCTCTCACTACAACAATTCAATCTAATTGTGTGACCATACATGACACACAAATTCATAGCATTGTGCTATATTCCATTAGTCAAGATTAAACATTAATGATTCAAGTATATGTGATGACGTAGCATGGCTAAGCGACTATTACAATCTAACCATCTCATGTTGATTTTAGTAGTAACCAACTATAGTGAATCAATCTAAGGTGATAATAGATCATGACATACAAATGATAAAGTAGAATATAAATCAATTAGGTATAATAGCTAAGTTCTAATTTAGTTTGAAAACAATTGTACTCATGAAAGAGTATGCAATATGGTAAAACAACATAACGATTTTATAAACATGAGTTCAATATGATCAAAGCACAACTTGCCTTGGCAAAGGTCTTGACCTTAATTTGAAACTTGGTCTTGAGTCGATGGATCTTCCTCCGAGGTGTCACACAACACAATGTCTCTGCGAATCTAGAGAGAAAATCAAATAAATACCAAAATAGAGAGCAAATGAACTTCAAAAACCAAATAAAATCCACCATTAAATAGATCTCAATTTTATAAATTTTTAAAAAATTGAATCACCTCAATCGAAGTTCGTATGAGGGAGAACGAGATAGAGGAAAATTCAAAATCCTAAAAATCAGAAAATTGAAATTCAAATAATAAACCGAATTATTTTTATATTGAAAAATCACTTTACTACATCAGCGTGACGTCAGCACCGAACCGAACCAATCACATTCCGACACATGGCCTCGGTTTATGGACTAGGTCCACGGAACCTCCTCTAGTTCACCATGAACCCGGCACACGACACCTCGATCTCCGCACAGCCACATGTCGCGATGCAACTGGCTGAGGCACACAACAAGATCTACCCCACCCAAGATGGATCGATCGGCTATGGATTTCACGCAACGTGGCAAAACTTCGACCGGACGATCTTGATCCAACTGCTCCCTTTACCCGATGTGGCTTGATCTCTGACGCTCACCTTTGATCCGACAGTCAGCAACGCTTCAACCCAGCGATGGTGGCACGGCGGCGATACTTCACTAAACTCGGGGACAACGACAACGAACATGGCGAATCGTGGCCTCCGACGACCAAAAAGCGGCGGCGCGAACGCGTCTCAAAGTAGTGAGTCTGGATCTGGAACCCACACGGCAGGTCTCGGCTCGACGACGGTAGAAGACAAAGAAAACCATGGCGGTGCTTGAAAAGAACTACGGCGAGCTCCAAGGCGCGTTCTACGATGGCTCTGCTGGAGATGCTCCGATCAAAAGACGCAGTGACTGATGCGGATCCCTCGGAGACCACCCCCGCCTTAAATAGCCTAGGCATCCTCGCTCTACACGGCGGAGAACTTCGAGTTCTTCACGACGGTGGAGTCCCAATCGGCCATGACGAAGACGAAGCATGCAAACCGTACACATGACCCGATCAACAGTTCGGATCTCATCGATGAAATCTAATCCAAGCCGCACACGCATACCTTCCAACCATCAGGATTCAGATGAATCCTGACCCAATATGTCTAGATCTCCACCGTTCGATTCCAATCTGACGGCCACCAACGCTTGACTCAAATAGGAAACTTCATCTTTTAATCCTAACCATCCAATCACGATCCAACGGTCAACGGACGATGCATCTAGCTGGGCTAATCTGGCCGGTTATGTGAAGTGATCGGGCAAGACAAATAGCCAGTTGCGCAAATAGTGTTGGGCTTCGGCTCAACACTGCTGAGGCCATTTTCCTCAGATTTTTCTTTTAAAATAATTCTAGAAATTTGTTTAATTTGTTCTAAGCAACAGAAATACTAGGAAAAATCCAAGAAAATTCTCAAAAATACCTTGAGACATTTTGGACTCAAATAAAATATTTTTAGCAAAACTTTATATAGATTTTATCTGCATATAAATAGTTTTTCTCAAAAGGCCAATATACTTAATTTAAAATAATTTCAAATAAAATCCAGAAAATCTAATAAATTCAGAAAAATCACAAATCTCGCAAATAGCACTAAAATAACAATAAAGGTAAATTTTTGGGATGTTATATAGAAGAATTGTTTAGACAATGGTGCACTGCCATTTACACAGCAGATGTGAGCTGTACCTGTGATACATTACTATTTCGTCACGAATGAAGGAAGAGTGGACATAGTTTTCATCCTCTTTCATCTATAGCGGATGCTTGTTTTTACGCTGATACATTACAAGATATATACTAATAATGTGATATACAGTTATGTGTCTAAGAACTACTCCTATATTTGTTCTTCTCTTTAGAGAAAGTGTGGGGTAGCGTGCTTGTGACAAACCCTGCTTCTTTTTCTTGAAAAGTAAAGTGGAATTGACACGCGGTAGTTCTTTCTATCATTGGTCGTGCTAGCCTTTTCTATGTGTAGGCACCATTGATTTCGGCCATGATGCATTGCAAGTAACAATATTAGTCTGGTGACCTATGGAAAGCGTTTTTCCGATACATTGTTACATGTTTTATTAGAAGAAAGGTGGAATGGATGGGTCTCCATCTTTCCATATCTATCGGTGCCACTACTTAATTTTTATATCCACTATATTAATGCCTGTGCGTTGCTACGAAAAATAAAATTGGTAACGAAACATAAAGGTCAAGAATAAAAGAAAATTGTGCTACAAGATCAAACATTTATTTCTCCCGATTACAAAAGTTTTTATGATTTCTTCTCTGGTATGAATTAAAACCAAATATATTGTACGTAGGACGTAGCAAAATATATTACCAATCTCAAAAATCAATCAATCATTTTTACCCCTTTTTGCAATTTATATTACCAGCTCTTGCTCCTCTCCCTCTCGACATGCCCGCAGCACGCACTCCTCGATGTCATCGACCTCATCTTTCTCGTCGCCTCGCTCATCCTCGTCATCCACCACCTTCGCAGGGGCGACATGGGGGCTTCCCCCAAGCACGAGGTGCTGCTGTCGAAGCCACCGCCATTCTGGACCACTGGTCGCTACGCGGTCGCGCTCGGGGCATCCGCCGCGGCATCCGCCGTTTACCTCATGCTCGCATTCTTCCTCCTGCCGAGCACGCCATGGCGCGCTGTAGAGTCCGTCTTCCTTGCCACTCACTTCGTCGCGCACGCCATGGCCGTGTGGTCAGTCGCCTCAGAGAAAGGGGCCACCGCCACCACCTAGCCTTTGCACCCGCATCTTCTGGATCGCCACCGCCCTCGGTGCTACGGTCTTCTCCGCTTCGGCGGTGGTCCGCTGCGCCGACGGTTCGCTGCTCTTCCCAGATGACTTCTCGCCTTTGCCGGTCTACTCATCTCCATGCCTCTGACGTACCTAGCCATCACTGGCTTCACCGGCTATGACGCCGAGTCTATGAAGGTGAACCAGAAACATCGCCAAACGCCTCCATGTCAGACGCTGCCGTGTCGTTCTCTCTCTCTGACGCTCACCGATCAATCTGCTTATCTCGAAGGGTATGCTAATGACTCTCTCACCGACGATGTCCCACCGGTCGCGCGGCAACCGCACCAAACGTCAGACGCTTTGTTCGCATCTAACCGGCCGTGGCGGGGTCATGGCACTTCGGTGGGCGTCGCCGCCTTTCGCCGCAAGCGATTATCGCCACGACGCCGGCCTCCTGCGCCTCGCGCCATGTACATCGGCTCGGTCACTTATTGATCGCCTCATCGAGTTCATTTGCCGGCGGCACAACATGGGAGATCTTGAATGAATTCTCTTGATTGATTTTGTGAAAACTGTACAAAGATATATCTCTACTATTATAAAACACGAGTTGGTGGCACGTCCGTTCTTCCATGGGCCCCACTCCCCACCCCCCAACCCCTCTCACTCCACACGCACACAAGAAGTCTCGACTCCTCGGCTCCTCGCCCTAAACTCCTCGCGCCGCCCCCCACTCCTCGGCTCCTTGGCTCCTCACGCCGCCCCAGACGCAATCCTCGCGTCACCCTAGATGCAATCTCCTCCGCCCCAGACGCAATCTCCTCGTGCCGCCCCCTAGCCGCGATCCGCAATCTCTTGTTTGAAGTGTCGTCCTCGCGCCGCAATCCGGATCGCCCCCCAAATCCCCCGCGCCATAACCCGGATCGCCCACCAAATCCCCCGCGCCACAGATGAGTATCTTCTGGCCACGGCGGAGTGGCTGAGCGCGAGGAGTTCGTCTGTTTCTTACCTACGCGGTTGGGAGTTGTCGGGACCCGACTGCAATCCGAAACCCTCGTGTTTTCAAAGACTAGTCCCGTGATCGCAGCTAGTGCCCACAGCTAACAAAGATGAATATCACAATCATACACAACGGATTAATAAATAAAGAATTCATCTTTTAATATTACATGTTGAACAACCTTAAGGTCCACTTACAATTGTGAAGCCTAGATGGCTTCAACTCAGAGTAAAAACGAACAGCAGCGGAACGAAGAACGTCGGTGAATCCCATCAAAATACCACAGGCATTTGACAAGGTTCAACTCCTAGATATTCGCCTTCTTGCGAACTTCTCCTCCTTCAAGACAAAGACTTCTCCTCAACTGGTGATGTTTTGTTAAAGCAAAGGTGAGTACACAACCGTACTCAACAAGTCATGCATGTAATGCGCTTCTATTACTACATGCATGGCTTATTCCAAAGGAATGGTCAATGGTTCTTTTGCAATAAAGCAAAGATTCACAAATAATCATAATAGATAGAAAAGCAAGAAACAAATAATACCTATAATAAATTTCGTAATCATTCTCAAGTAAAGCATTTCTCATTCTTAACCAATTTCCATATCACATTGTTCACATTCCCAACCTCATTTTATTTTCAAAACTCTACCCCTTGATCAGTAATCCTCGAGCATTGTCCAAGATCATGACTCGGCTATTCAATAGTTTTTACACTCGCAGAGGTTGTACACTTTATCCACAAGATACAATCAACTCATCACGTCAGCCGTGAATCGCCATACAAGAGTATGCGAATGAGTGATCATAACAAAGCCTTTCAAAAATTTCTATCTCAACCTAGGAACCTCTCCGAAGTTGTTTTCACTATCACTTCCCTCACACCGAGTCAAGTATAGGATCGACAAACACCGTTGGATCGGTACCAAGCAGCAAAGACAAGCATCGCTCCCCATACAATACCCCTCGATGATCGCCACCGGAGGTATTAAAGGTGAGATATCGAATCCTACTAAACTAGGTCTTCCCATTCTGACATGTGGTTGTACGAGTGACTCAGTCAAAGGCTTGCAAGGTGAAGTCCTTAATCGACCGTGGCAAGACATCCTTCTCTCAAAATTGGCGCACACCCTCACAACACTCAACCCACCCAAATGCCACGATGTCCCACCGCATAAAGCCACTTGCCACTTGCCCCAGCCTAAATCCTTTATCACCCCAGCTTGATTATTGCGCAACACAATGCCAACAACAACTCAACATCCATGTAGAACCACGCCGGTTCCACATATCAACATCATCGTGTGGCAACACGTCACACCATTTCACAAACACATTTCATAATCCATTAATCAAGATATTCTTTATTTTCAAAAGACATGAGTTGCGTGGCATGGCTAAGCAATTATACACGGCCTAACCAACCCACGCTGGCAAGTAATAACAACCAACTAATAATCAACCATCTTAGGGTGACAAATGAATTATGGCATACAAATAATCATGGCAAGGTGATATTAGCAATTGGGATGAATATCTAATCCCAAATTAATTTAAATCATGTTAATCTTGAACTAGCATGCAATAATTTGAATCAAAGTAAACTTGTAAAACTGGGAGCAATATGATCAAAGCACAACTTGCCTGGCCCTTGCAATTTTTATTATTCTTTACTCTTTATCTTCGATCCTTGATCCTCAATCTTCAATCTCTGCTTGCTTGATCCTCAGCTCCTTCGAGCGACTTCCAGCAACGCATCTAACGATAAACAAGCACAAATATAACAAAACTCAAAAAGCAAATCAAGTAAACTCCAAATTAAGAACGAATAACATTGGGCACAACAGCTTAGATGAAATTAGGAACTTGAATGGATTAGTGTCGGGGATTGGTATTTCCTACAACGACCATGGTACCTCAGTGGCCAGCCGACCACCGACCATGCACGCCCTTGGACGGTGCCCCCTACGGAGACCCTCGAGGAGGTCGACCACACACCGCCCCAACCTCGCCAGCTCATCCTCGAGCATGATTGCTCGGAGTGCTTGCGACCCAAACAACCCGGCCCGGAGGAAAAGGCCTCGAGCCTCACCAAGAAGCCGGGCACACTCCACAAAGGCGACGTGGCATTAATCACCCGACGGCTCGACGTGGCATTAATCGCTTGGCGCTAGAAGGACAATGTCGCCACGACCGCGCCACCCCACGCCCATGTAAGCAGATGGCATAAAGCTAAGAACAAGGTCACCCACGTCCGAAATAGTGGCACGCCACTGTAATAAATGCTGAAACATCAGAATCGCTTATAAATACCCTCGCACGTAGTGTTCGGGGATTCTGCTCACTTTGCCCTCATAGGTAGCAATAGCTTGCCGGTAGTCTGGGCATTGTCCTTAGAGCCTCCCAGTGCCCCGAGTGAGCACCACAGTAATCCACCTTTGGAAACTAGTGCAACCATCGGACGTAGGGTTGTTATCTCCCCTGCGAGAGGCCCAAACCGCATAAAAGACTCTCTGCTTATCGCATTATCTCCACAATACGCAGCTCTAGCAGACTTCGGACGTCACCCCCTGGCGGAAAAGGGCCTTAGGTTGATCCTCATTCAACAAGTAAGCTTCGGCGGGGACCGGTTCTCGAATCATCGACAAATAAGCGCCGTCGTGGGGATCGACCGAGTCCTTTCGCGAGAATCCATGAAGATGCCGAATTTCAAGACAATCAAGACCTTCGCGTCTTGGCGACGTGGAGGACGACGACGCAGTCTTCTTGGCAGGGCGTGGCTAGTGCAACTTATCCAAAGGCCACACCATGTCCCGCGCCGAGCACGTCCTCCGCTCGGGCGCGAGTCCCTTCCCCTGAGCACGCGTTTCACTCGGGGGCTATCCATGTCCCGCACCGAGCACATCCTCCGCCGGGCGAAGTCCTTCCCCGAGCACGCTGCTTTCGCCGGGCTATCCATGTCCCGCGCCAAGCACGCCCTCCGCCGCGCTGAAGTCCTTCCCGAGCATGCGTTTCGCCGGGATCGCCCATGTTCCGCGCCGCACGCCCTCGCCGGGCGCAAGTCTCTTCCGCCGCCGTAAGTTTTCGCGCTTATGCGGGTCTTCCTGTAAATGAGTATGCTCATTGCATCTTTTCTTTCTTTAAAACATTTTCGGACTCTCGTGGCTCGCCAACGCCGCGGCGTGAGTCCTCTCGTGACTGTTGGTTAGTTCCCCGGACGCCTAGTCCATGTCCGGATGTGGCATTTAGAGCATGTCTCGTCAGCCGGCCTCGAGCATCCGACCCATGCTTGGGATGCGCAAAGGCGAGTCCGCCGCACCGCTAGTTGCCTTCTCCCAGACATTTGATCTATGTCTAGTTCCTCTGCGCATCCGATCCATGCACCGGATGTCGCAAAGAGCCCTTCGCTGTCGCGAGACCCGCCCCGAGCAAGCATCGCCGGATGCCGCAGAGCCCTTTGTTGCCGCGAGACTGCCCCCGCAAGCGCCGCCGGATGTCGCAGAGTCTTCGCCGCGAGACTGCCCCGCAAGCGCCGCCGAATGCCGCAGAGCTTTTCGCTGCGAGACCTCTCCCGCAAGCGCCGCCGGATGTCGCAGAGTCTTCGCCATCGCGAGACTATCCTCGCAAGCGCCGCCGGATGCCGCAAAGAGTTTTTCACGCGAGACCTATCCCCGCAAGCGCCGCCGGATGCCGCAGAGCTCTTCGCCGCAAGACTGCCCCCGGCAAGCGCCGCCGGATGTCGCAAGATCCCTTCGCCGCGAGACTCGCCCCGCAAGCGCCGCCGGATGCCGCAAAGATCCTTCGCCGCGAGACCGCTCCCGCAAGTGCCGCCGGATGTCGCAAGAGTCTTCGCCGCCGCGAGACCTGCCCCGCAAGCGCCGCCGGATGTCGCGAAGAGTTCTTCATCGCCGCGAGACCTGCCCTCGAGCAAGCGCCGCCGGATGCCGCAGAGTTTTTCGCTGCGGACTCGCCCCCGAGCAAGCGCCGCCGGATGCCGCAGAGCTCTTCGATGCGAGACTGTCCCGAGCAAGCGCCGCCGGATGCCGCAGAGCTCATCGCCGCGAGACTCGCCCCGGCAAGCGCAATGGATGCCGCAGAGTCCTTCACCGCCGCGAGACATGTCCCCGCAAGCGCCGCCGGATGCCGCAGAGCTCTTCATCGCGAGACTGCCCCAGTGGCAAGCGCCGCCGGATGTCGCAGAGTTCTTCGCCGCCGCGAGACCTATCCCCGCAAGCGCCGCCGGATGTCCGCAGAGCTCTGGCCGCGAGACTGCCCCGAGCAAGCGCCGCCGGATGCCGCAGAGTTTTGCCACGTGACTGCCCCAAGCACGCCGCCGGATGCCGCAGAGCTCTTCGCCGCGAGACTGCCCCCGAGCAAGCGCCGCCGATGTCGCAAGAGCCCTTCGCCGCGAGACTGCCCCCGAGCAAGCGCCGCCGGATGTCGCAGAGCTTTTCGCCGCGAGACCTATCCCCGAGCAAGCGCCGCTTGATGCCGCAGAGCTCTTCGTCATGCGTGACTGCCCCCTCAGCAAGCGCCGCCGGATGCCGCAAAGAGTTTCTTCACTGAAACCCCAATCCCTTATTCAAAGTCTAGAGGCTTAAGGCGAGACCTCGGCCAAGCAATTTCTCCCTTAAAGCCCTGGGCTAGGCTGTCGGATTGGGTATTTCCTACAACGACCATGGTACTCTCGGTGGCCACCGACCAACCGACCATGCACGCTTGATCGGTGCCCCTCACGGAGACCCTGGGAGGTCGACCACACCGCCTGACCTCACCAAAGCTCGTCCCGAGCATGATTGCTCTGGAGTCGCGACCCAAGAACCCGAGCCCAGAGGAAAAGGCCTTGAGCCTCACCAAGAAGCCGGGCACACTCCACAAAGGCGATGTAGCATTAATCACCCGACGGCCGACGTGGCATTAATCGCTTAGGCTAGAAGGACAATGTCACACGACCTGCGCCACCCCACGCCCACGTAGCAGTATGGCATAAAGCAAAGAACAATGTCACCCATGTCCAGAAATAGTGGCGCGCCGCTCTGTAATAAATGCTGAAACACTGTAATCGCTTATAAATACCCCCTCACACGTAGTGTTCGGGGGGGATTCTGCTTCACTTTGCCCCTCATAGGTAGCAATAGCCTGCCGGTAGCCTGGGGCATTGTCCTTAGAGCCTCCTAGGCCCCCGAGAGGTCTACACAAGGTTGGGGTGGCGGATAGGTCAAGAAAACAAAGAAAAACACAAAAATCGGCTTCACAGGCATTTTATCGGGCAATTGGCGTGCGTGCACAGAATTGGGGCGACGTTAGCCAATTGAGGGCCGGCCAATGGTGGGGATGGGGTGGAGAGGTGAGGGGAAGCCTGTGGGCACGACGGCTGACGGCGAGGGCAACGGCCGACCGAATGGCATGCTGGTCAAAAACACAATAAAACGCGAAATTTCTCAAAACTAGCGGGAGCACGGCGTACAGCAAGATCATACTAGGCTATATCTAAAAGGAATTTGATTGGGGATTACCGGTTTTGGAGGAATCGATTTACTTAACGAACCCGACTTCGACGATTTAACAAACGCAAATTACCGGAGCAATTCTTGATGAAACCTGGATTTTCTTGAGGGGTTATGATCTACACACTAATGCGCACAAGATGACGTGAACAGAAGTCGATTTGCCTTAGCGGATCAAAAGATGGCATGGCGATGTCAACGGAGGACGTCCCCACGACCGCTTTCTTCGATTTTTGGAAGGGCAAATGTTCTGGAAATGGAGGGCAAGTGTGAGCACCGTACTGGGGAGACTGAAACGCTCATTTTGGGTGGTCACATGCGATGAGGGGATGAGAAACGGAAAAGTTATGGCTTAAACAAGAAACGGCAAAGAAGTGATTGCAGCGTCCGATTTACTTAATTTCAGAGGGGGAAACTGCTGAGGAATTGAAGCCCTTAACTAGACCGACGATTTGCAACTGACCTCACTCAATTTCGTTGAGAATTGCAAAAGTTATGAGCATTTGAAGTTTGGGCTGCAAATAGGGCCGGAACGTGAACAGTGCGCATGGCTGGAGATTGAAGATGAACAGTAAAGGCCACGTGTCACTTTCTCATTGGTTAGAAGAAATGGAGGGACAAAAGCGCGAGGAATAAAATAGCAAAAATGATCTAAAAATCTTGAAAAAATTCCTAAAAATACTAGGATTATTTGGAACCCAATAAAATTGGTTTCACTGAATGTTGATGAGTTTTGGAATTTAGACAATTCCGGGACGAATATACTGGATTTAACGAAAGACCACGAGAGATAAAATACCAGAGGGATTCTATAAATCTTAGAAAAATTTCCAAAATCATTATAGAATATTTGGAACCTAATTATATGAATTTTGATATTTGTATAGTATTTTGGAACTCGGGTGAAATTTCGAATAAGGACCGAAATTGAAATTTTGACTTTGCGGACGGAAAAGAATTGAACTTTAATTTCAGAAGGATATGGATGCCAGTTTAATTAGAACACCGAGGAAAATCCAAATTTTGGATTTAAATGGAATTTCAAAGGAAAGGTTTGAATTGGAATTTGATATAGAATTGTCTTAACAATTAATAATTCAAATTAAAAATCCAATTAACATCCAATTGTTTAAATTAATAATTTTAATTAATTTTTAGTAAATCTCAAATTTGGGAAATTCCGAGATACAAAGAACACAGTAAAAACTAAATTTTAAATTACTTGATGTACATAGAAGGCACATTAAATTGTTTTCTAAATTAAGCTTCTTTAATCAAATAAGTTTGATGTAAAATTTTTGGAAAGCTAATTTAAATATAAATTTTTGAAAACCCAAATTTTGTGATGTTACAGAGTCCCATGGTGGCGGCGGCGGTGAGTGGTCACACATGAGAGTTCGCTTGGCCACTGTGAGGCATCCGTCTCCATTTCGCTCATGTTTTGGCTCCTCCTTTCCGGTTTTTGAGCTTTGAATTCGTGGTGGTGATCTCATTTAGCCGCTGCTCCTATTGGGGATTAGGGTTTCATGCAATCGATTTATTAGAGCATATTGATTTTCTGCATGCAATAGCTGGATGTAGTAGTTCGCTATTACTAGAGATGCTAACAACTTTAGGATTAGAGGTCGAGTTTATAACCAATTTATATCTTGGTTAAACTGCTGAAGCTACACTATGTGTCGTATGCCCAGGCATGATGAAGTTTTGCATTCATGGGATCGGCAGACTTCGTGAAGCATCCACAATTTAAGTCTTGAGGAAAATTGAGTAATTCAGTCAAGCACAACATGTAACTAAATGATTGTTGTCTTGTTTTCCAGCACTTAACCTTGAGAAGTGGTTAGAATTAAAGCTCCAAGAGAAGGCAACAATAAGCCACATTTCACAGTTATTCAGGTAATAGTTACAAAAGTTCTACTTGTGTTAATTTGTTCTGTTAATTACTCTATCTTAGTTGCTTGATAGTAAAGATGGTTATGATGTTACTGTATTCTTAAAAAAGGACATATATAGTGTACTATATTCTTACAGCAGGAGACTAAAATAAAATAGCTATTCAATATTCACTTTCCTAAATGCGAAATCCTTTCCAAAGATATTTGTTATAAAATAAAAAAAGTTTGCAATCTGTAGTTAAATGAAAAATAGTGAATTGGATTACAAGGAAGTGAATTGGATTACTTCTATCTTTTGGGTAGTTCTGTTGTTTTGTTTCGGCAGGTACTTGATTCCTTCTTGCTAATATTTCTATGTTTGAATGAAGGTGTTTCTATTCCGCTAGATATGATCGACCTTTTGTTCTTTTATTTTTTCGATGCTGCTACATGTGCTTATATTGTTAAGAAGCTTTTTGAAATAACACCTTCAGTGGCCTTCGCAAGATCCACTTGATCTTTTATTACTCGTATAGAATCAAATTCTTCCCGTCTTATGCAGGATATTAATTGATTTGCTACATGTGCTTACATTTGATTTGTCTGTCATAACCAAATTCTTGCTTCAAAATCTAACATGAATAGAGGCACAACACTGAAAAGGCGATGATTTCATTTGCTTCCTGCTGGTCCCAACCGAATTCCAAAAAAACATGACGCATGGTTTCAATAATTATTGATGTTAAACCATTCCCAAGCTTGTCTTGGATAATTCTTTCTGCTGTCTTGAATAACTGTCTTGAATAATTCTTTCTACTTCCTCATCACTACGCAGTCGCTTTGTTAAAATGTTTTGTATAGAAAACTTCAGATGTTTAGCATATTTCGAAAGGGAAGTGTTTTTTGAAGTGTGAAGTGAAAGTGGCAACTAATCTATTTTTTCTCAGGAACGCCGCCCACAACATGCTCGCATGCACTTTGTATTAGAATGGACTATATAGCTACCAAGACTCTCTATTTTTTGATAAATTCAACTATTGAAAAAATATATTACCTAGCTGATAAGATTATTGGTGTTCTTGGTGTCAGACTTGTATTTTTGCATATGGGCTTGATCTTGCATATGGGCTTTGTCGACGATCGGGATCGCCAACCGCAAGAAATAAGATGGGGGTCAAGATGATGCGGATCTTATCGCGCTTCGCCGACGAGGAAAAGAGTAGACGCGACGATGGTCGGAGCAAGACGACAACGAGCATGGACAGAGGTTTATATCGGTTCGAGCCCCGTGAGGGTAATAGTTTATTCCCGCCGCCTTTGCGGCGGTGTTCTTCATCGCTTCGGCACAGAATGTATTACACCAAGTTTTGACGGTGGCTATGTCTAGGCTCGAGCTATGGTGCGTTGTGTGTTGTCTTCGTGTCTCTCCAAAAGATCACAGATCCTTGGTCTTTATACCTCCTTCGACGCGAACGGACGGAGAGATTCTCGAAGTGGCCTTCATACACGTTGAGGGTCGGCAAGAATCGCCTCGAACTTGTTGCACGCACTGCCTCCTACCCCACGACCCGCCTTTGGGCAATCGCCGTCAAATGCTTGATCCGAATCCAAGGGTGGACTAAGGTTCAACAAGGGCCCACCCGAGCTCGGGGTCGAAAGGGCCGTCAGCCGTCCCAAGGCTTAGGTCGAGCGCCAAGACGCACCTGTGTCGTGGTCGGGCCTCCGAGCTCGGGGTTCCATTGACCGTCTTGGCCGCCAAGGTCAAGGGACGCCACCCTCGTTAGCTAGCCCCCGAGGCTTAAGGTCGTGGCTTAACAAGGGCCAACCTTGAGCCTCTATTGTCGGACCGACTCCTGCAATTCTCTTGAGGTCGAGGTCGGAGAAACGTAACGCCAAAGCCGTGAGTAAACGACACCGGCGCTTGATCTCCGAACCCGCAGACGGATGTAAACGTTGGTGACACTGCCAGTCTCAAACCGCAGCCCGCCTTAATTGTTCTCACAAATCATGGCCGCTATGCCCTTCGGTTAGTGGACCGCTTCAATAGCGCGCAGCCTTTAAACTCAAACCGAAGCGCTCTGCTTGAGGAAAACTCCCACCAGCGCCCTTCGCCTTCTAAGCCTCCTTGCCCAAGCGAAATCTCCCCCACCTTCGACCAAAATCGACGCGATCGCCATGGCTAAGGTAGGGAGGAGCACGTTGTCGCCCACAAGGATGAAGGAACTCGAGGCCCCGACTACTCGATCCATTCAGATGGCGGCCGCCAGCAACGAGACCGAGCCGCTTCAAGGATGACGAGATCGCTTTGCACCGAGCACTATGTCCTCTTCGCTCGCGGACCGGAGAGCGAAGTTCGTCATGAGGGTCCTCTCCACCGCGACATCGAGCTCATCAACCCAGTGCCAAACTCGCTTCTCCTTCTCACCATCTTCTCCCATCTATGCGAGGGATTCCCAGGGATCCTTCCGACCCCTCGCTTTTCTTCCGGTGATTTCACCTCTTCCGCCCGGGAAGGACTCCGTGGTCGGATGCCTCTACTTCCAAAGAACTGCCTGCTCAAGTGGTCCTTCCCAAGTTCCAACTCGGGACTCCCTACCGTGGTCCGAAAGCGGTGGTTCTACTCAAGAGGGGCGAGGTCAGACGCTGGTGTACGTGGGGGCCCCCATTCCCGGGAAGAAGGAGACCCCGGAGGCGGACGACCTCGAGGTCGACGAGGAAGCCATCGCCCTCATACACATCTCATGCCATGCGCGCCTCAACGGGGCAAAGGACACAATGACTTCTGCGAATCGCATGTCCCTCTTCGGAGGAGGATGCACCCGTTTTACGAGATCCAGGGGCGCGACGACCCGACTCGCGAGGGCGCGTCCGGTAAGCCTTCTTGCCGCAAGGTCTTGCTCGAGTCTACCTTTCGATCATTCCTGACGGCCGCCTCTTTTTGCAATACCGGCGAACTCTGGTCGCCCAGGATGATTGAGATGTTCGGAAGTCGGCGCACGAGTACGCCGCTGCACTTCCGCCCCAAGAACATGCTCCATCGAAAGGCCGAGGTAAGCCATCCGACCAAGCGCTCGAGTCATGCGCCCTCGAGCCCCTTCTTTAGCTTCGCTTGCTCGCAGGATCACCAGGAGTTGTTGGAGACGGCCAAGAGGATGCTCCCACTGCCCGGCGGGGGCAAGGGCAAGAAAGGGAGGAAGAGACCTCCCCCTGCTGGAGCAGGCCACCCGGAGGCGAAGAAACGCCACGTCGAGTGGGGGGATCGCGCCACGGTAAGGATCCCACCGGCCGAGCCCCCGAGCCCGTGCTTATGTGCCTTGCTGGTTTGACGCGTTCTCCTCTTTGCAACAGCAGAGCGCGGCGGCCGCCGCCAGGTCTTCGAGCTCTCTCCCGGCTCCGGGACCTCAAGCTCAGAGCTCACAGAAGCGATGACGGAGCCAAAGACGGCCCCGAGACCCCTTGTCGCGACGTCAAGAAGCGGTGCCCCACGGCCGGGCAACAAGACCTTCAGCGCCCTCAACGAGGCGAGGTCAAGGCCCCTGTAAATTCGCTTCTTGACTTCGCCTTCCTCGTGATCTTTCTCGCTTAGTGTATGTTTTGATCGCAAACCTCGAGCATCCGAGCTCGAAACTTGCCCGCTTTGACGATGCCTGTTGTCCAGGCGAGTCCGAGTCCGAGGAGGAGGACACTTCGAGTTGGTCCCGCGCCGGCCTTCACGCCTGACGTGGACCCCCTGGGGCCACCAAACTCGCCCCGTTGGTGAGTTCTACCAAGGGCTCACGACCCGACGAGGAGGAAAACCACCAAGGCCCAATGAAGATTTCAAAGACCGGCGAGGCCCACGACGCCACTGTCGCCGTCGACCTTCCCGAGGCCACCGCGAGGGGACACCAGAGCTTCGGGTGCGCCCGAGGCGACACCCAAGCTCCCCGACCACGGCCGCCCGGCGCCGAGGTCATGATTCCGCGGCCACCGAAGGTGGTCAGCCGAGGAGTTCGCAGATCTTCCCAGATGCGGTTGCATCGGCAAGTGAGGCCGTGGCATCCTGTGCCACGGAGGTCGAGAATGCCACTGCGGATCCGCCGCCATCACTCTGTCGTCGTAGGCAATCGACAACATCTCCCTAGGCCCGAAGGCCTTCGAGGGCATGCCGACGCGGCCGAGAGATCTCATGAATGTGGTTGAGGCGCTAAGAGGCGGAGCGCCTGCACTCATCAGACCATCGAGGTCGAAAGCAGAGGAGCTCGAGCAGAAAACCTTGAGCTCAACGATCTCGCCGGACGATGAGGGCGCAGGAGGTAGCCCACGCGTCCGAAGCTCGAGCAAGCTGTGGCCTCCGAAGCGAAGTTCGCTTTTAAAGCCGTGGAGCAAGAGCGCACTCGCTCGGCCAAGGCGCTTGAGGCCGAAGCGGCTAAAGTCGGCTCGAGAAGGCCGCCGCGAGCGGACGCCTCCCCGCCGGAGGCGCCGAGCTCGAGACCAAGGTCTTGAGCTCAAAAGAAGCTTGAACGCTTAGCAAGGCATCGAGGCCGAGCGGGCCAAAGTCGAGGCACCGGAGAAGGCCGCCATGATCGGGCGTCCTCTCTCGTGGCGCACCTCGAGCTCGGGGCCAAGATCTCGAGTTCGGGGGAGGCTCGAGCGCCGCTAAAAGGGCGGCGACGAGCGCCATGGCCCAACTCCAAGACTAACGGCGCCGGGTCATGGATGCTCCACTGTAGCCCTCCGATCTAGAGCGAGCCCGGCCCCGAGGGCCAAAGTCGCCGAGCTTGAGCAGAGAAGCTTGCCCGTGAGATGGCCGAGCTGTAAAAATACTGAAGACAATATGTGTAAATAGAGCTGCGATTTGTTTTGGAGAGCAGGAAAACTATTGTCTTATTTTAAGCTTATAGTCGAGGATATTTTGGTGTCCGCCCTTTCGCTTCCTAGTCTTGGCGCCAGAGGTCGATGCCAACAGATACCCTTATCCAAATTTCTTGGGTCCGAGGTCGAGCAACGCCATTTTGGGCGCAAGATTTGCACGCCAAATAACATGACCCGCAAATGGAGAGAAAAGCCGCAGGGGACATAGACGTGACGAAAACGAGATCGATAGAGAGACGGTTTCGCCCGGACTAACATTCGAATCACGACAGACTGCGGCGCACCGCTTCCACAAATAAGTGGCGAGGCTCTTGGTCCGGGCCCAGGCACAGGAGAGAGCTAGATTGCAAAAAGGTTCGGCTTACGTTTTAGCTTGTCCCCATGGGGGACGTTGAGCTCGCGACGCTTAGACCGAGAGGAAAGTGCAGCGCACGAAGGTCGTGAAAGAAGGAGTCCCGGACAAAAAGAACCGTACCGACACAAGCGGCAAAGCAGACATAAAGAGCGAGAATAAACGTAATGCCTTTATTGAAATTTAAGGTATAGAGGTTACACATAAAACTTTCGGTCGATCTATGTTCCACGAGCTAGAGAGCTCTCTCGCCATCGGCATCGCTAGCCCAGAAGCCCCGCGCGATCTGCTGAAACGACTCAGAGGGGCCCTCCCACCGGGGATAACTTGTTGGTGTTGACGAGCCCCAATCCGCCTCTGGCTAGGTCCCCAACAAGGAGCTTCCTAGGTCGTCTCGACCGAGACGCATGTCTCGCGAAGAGCTTGCAGGTAGTGCGTTGATCGTAGCAGTGCACGACATCTTACTTCTTCTGCGAGTCGAGAGACCGTTCGTGCTCGAAGTCGACTTGGTCGACCAAGCTGACCCTAGCAGAGCCCAGCGTAACCTCGGGAGCCAGGACGGCTTCAGTACCGAACACGAGCTGGAAGGGTGTGGACCCTGTGGCTCGGCTTGTCGTGGTACGAATAGACCATAGGACGGTGGGAAGTTCGTCCACCCAAGTCTTGCCGTAGCGCTCGAGCTCATCTCAGAACTCGCTTCTTGACGCCTCAACGATTTGCTGGCGGCTGCTCCGCCGCCCGCTGTTCGGGGTGAGCCACCGGCGAAGCATATTTTGATGTCGAGTTCTCGCAAAACTCCCCGAATAACTCATCGTAAACCGACTACCGGTTGTTAGTGATAATCTTGCACGGAACCCCGCACTGTGACCACGAGCAAGCGGAAAAACGAATACCGCCGAGCAAAGGATGGTCGAGACCGGTTCACCGATCCACTTGGTGAAGGTGTCGATGGCCACTTAACAGAACTTTTTCCCCGACCGCCAGGGAAAGGGCCGAGGATATCCAAATTTCTGTGTCGAGAAAGGCTAGGCGAAGCGGATGGTCTCGAAGGGCGAGGTTTACCGGTGCGACTTCTGGCGTGGAATCGCATGCTCGCAAGCGCGACGATATCACGAGCATCTCAAGCGCCAAGGCGAAGAGTACCCCATGCGAAGGCCTTGCCGACCATCGCCCCGTATGAAGAGTGTGCTCCACGCATGAGTCCCGAGTGAATGTCGCTTAATAGGTACTTACCTCCTCGCCGAGATGCACCGAGTCGTAATGCCGGATACATTCCGCCTATAGAGTTTGCCGCCCACGAAGGCGTGTACAAGATTGCTCGTCGCTTGATCCTGCTCCTCTCGGCAGGTCGGGTGGCGTGTCGCCTAGCAAGGAAAGTGTGGATGGGCTCGCCCAGAGGGGATACCTTCACCACAAAGAGCATGACCTCTTGATCGGAGATCGATGGGGCCGCCAGCGTCCGTGATGATGTCGGGGATATCGCCGCCGGAGGAGCCGAGCTTGGAGAGGAAGTCCGACCGGTTGTCCCTCCCGGGATGTGCTTGAGTTCCAAGTTCGAACCACTTCTCCATCTTGCGACCTCGGCGAGGTATTTTGCCATCGAGTCCCCCGAGCATTGATAGTCCTTGTTGAACTGGTTGACGACGAGCTGCGAGTCGCCCTTCACGACCAACCGGTGCACGCCCAATGCCTTGCAAGCTCGTAAGCCCGCCAGGAGGGCTTCGTACTCCACCACATTGTTGGTCGCTGAAACCCAAACGAACCACGACCTTAGCCGGTCACCGCTGGGTAAGGATAAGGATCCCACTTCGAGCGCTTGAAGGACCTTGAGCCGTCGAAGAACATGACCGAGGGCTTCTCCTCCTCGACCAAGCTCAGAGCTGGCTGCGACGCCTGCTCGACCACAAAGTCGGCGAGCACTTATGACTTTATGGCCGTCCGGCCATGACTGGACGCCGAACGCCGCCACCTCCATGGCCCATTTGGCGATTCGTCCTCCACCCTCTGGGTTCTCAGATGTCCCCGAGCGGAAGTTGCTCGACAACCACAAGCAGCGCGCCGAAGTAGTGCCGAGCTTGCGCTGCCATGAGGAGAGCATACAACAACTTCACGTGACGGGTAGCGCCTTCGGCCGTGAAATACCTCACCGACGAATAAATTGGGTCAGCTGAGACTCTGCTCGCCACCGTATCAAAGATCGACGGCGTGGCGGTGGTCAGCGAGGTAGAGCAGAACCTCTCGCCGGTTGTGGCGCTAGGCGGGGGTGGGGACGACAGTATACCTTCAGTCGCCGGCGACAGCTGTGCCTCGAGTCCACTCGAAGCCCCAGGCTTGCGCAGAGTTTGGAAGAATGGAAGCCCACGCCGAGCCTCGAGATGAATCTGCCGAGGGCGGCTATGCGGCCGGTGAGGCTCAGACCGCTTGACCGAGGTCGGGCGCCATCTTCTCGATTGCCTCGATCTTCTCCGGTTCGGGCCGACCCCGAGCCCCGATCATGTAGCCGAAGTACCTTCCCGACGCCAGACCGAACACGCACTTTGGGATTGAGCTTGATCTTGTGCCTGCTCAGTTGGCAAAGGTTTCTCAAGGTCGCGAACGTGGTCGCCCTCGAGGGGCTCTTGACGATGATGTCGCCCACGAGACCTCAAGGTTTCGCCCGATCCGGGGTTCGAAAGTCTTGGTCATCGACGCCGAACGTGGCCCCGTGATTACGCAGCACTAAACGACATGGTCGATAGCAATAGGTGCCAAACGGTGTGATGAAGGATGTCTTGCTTTCGCCGTCGATCGCCACTTGATCCGTGGTATCCCGAGTAAGCATCCAAGAAGCTCAACATCTTGGCATTCGCGGTGGAGTCGACGATCTGGTCGATGCGCGGAAGCGAGAAGTTGTCCTTCGGGCAAGCCGAGTTCAACCCCGTATGGTCGACGCACATTCTCCACTTTCCTCCTTTCTTCTACACGATGACCGGGTTGGCCAGCCACTCAGAGTAGTCAATCTCACAGATGAAACCAGCCTTCAAGAGTTTGTCAAGATTCTCCTTGATGACCGCGACCTTCTCCGGGGAGAAGCGACGCAACTTCTGGCGCACAGGTCGAGAGCCGGATTTCACTTGTAACTTGTGCTCGATCACCTCCTCGAACGCCGCATGTCCGCGGTTCCTGCTTAATATACCTTTGTTGGCGCTGGAAGGTGACGAGCTCGAGTTCCTATTTGGAACTCAAATCGCCGAGACATGGACGATTTGGTCGGACGCCTCATCGAGCCAAGACGGTCTTCGCCGCCCCACTGGCCGGATTGCCGCCTTCATGGGCGTTATCGTCGCCCGGGCATATGGGCAGGCAAGATGCTGCGAGATCCAAGTCCTGGTCTCGCATCCATGTGCCGCCGCAGACGCTTCAAGACGGTGATGATGCCATTGGGGCCAGCGACTTCATACATCGATGGCTATAATGGTTGGCCGCCATAAACTTGACCAGTATGGCGGCACGAGGATGGCGCTAGACGGAGGTCACCTCGACCACCTCGAAGGTGACTAGCTCGGTGCGGAAGTTGCTCGAGTCGCCAAGGTAACGGGCAAGACCACCGCCCAGGAATGGTCGAGCTTCCGCACGATCCCGAAGAAGGGTATGGCGATGTTTTGACCTTCGACCGGGAATTTGCATCCCATCAAGCGCTTCGCTGCAGAAAGTTAAGAGAGCCGCCGCCGTCGACCATGACGCGCCTCGATCAGCGGTATTGCCGATGGTCGGGTCACGACCAAGGCGGTCTTCGTGTCCCGCCATACCGGGAGAGCGTCCTCGAGAGAAGGTGATGGTGGCCCCACCACTTGCGGGTGCTCGACGGCTTCCCAACGGCGACCAGTAGATAGTCCGCTGGCGGCCTTGGCCTCGCTACCGATCGTAAGCCGACGATCCGCCGAAGATGACATCGATCCGGTGCTCGCCTTGCTAGAACTCCAAATCGAGGTCGCCGTGTTCGCTACGGTTTTTACCTGCTTGGCCGGTCGTCATCCTTCGAGCACGGCATTTCACCTCGCCCATCGAGAAGGCCTCCACTTTGCTTTTGCTGTTTGCAGTCCGCAGATCGTGGACCGCCGCCTATGAAACAGCAGAATTTGTTTCATTATATCCCGGCGCCGGCTTCTTGCGCCGAAAGCATCGTTCGCGGGGCCTGTGTCGCTCGGCACTCTGCTGGGCCGGTTCTCATACCGGGCGAGGTCGAGGTCCTCCTGGCGAGGTTTGAGCCCTCCCGAGCCCGATCTCGACCTCAAGGACTCACACTGCCATCCGCCGAACGATCACCATGCAGACCTCCGCCTCGCAATCACGCTTCCGCTTGGTGGTGGTGGTGGTGGTCGGCCCTCTCGAGTTGGACGGCCGGCTCGTTTGGTTTAGACCAAGCTTACCTTGGTCGAGTCGCTTTCCAATGGGATCGCCATCCGCATCCGTGTACCGTTCCGCCATGCGGAAAAGCTTGTTGACACTGAGCCTCGAGGTGATCTCCAGGTCTTCGGTAAGGCGCCGATCACGGACGCCGAACTTGAAGGCTTTGATGACGGCTTCATCGGAGATGCTTGGAATCAGGTTCCTCGTGCGGATGAATCGCCGCACGAAATCACGCAATGCTCGTTTTTGCCCCGATGACACGGTCCAGTCCTTCTCCTCCCCGCGCCAGAATAGCCTCGAAAGTTGGAGCGAATGCGTTCGATTTGGCGCCACGACCAAGGAACCAAAGCTTCGCTGAAAAGCTGTTCAGGCGGCACCGCCCAGACGGCCGGAGGTAATTGGCTATGACAAGCTCGCCACCCCGCCGCCAAGATAGTGGTCGAGTAGATAGACAAGAATTCATCGGGGTTCTGGTCCCGCCGAACGCTTCGATCAACAAGCGGGCTTGAACCGAGCCGCCATCGCGACGCTGCCGCAGCCGCCGAGTACGCCATGCAGCCATAGGTCGACAAAGGCCGTGTGGTCATCACCGACAAGGTCCCCGCTGCCGCCGGATTCAGAGTCGGGCTGCTCGGCGCCTCGACCTTCGGTGGGAACGACCACGGCGCCGCACGGAATCACCGTAGGTAACGCAGCGTCCCGAACCTGCGGCGCCGGGCGAACGCCTAGGGAGAGGTCCGCAGACCGCCACGGCCGACCGGAGTTTGTGAGGCTTGGCTCGGCCCGCCCTGCTGGACGGTGCCGCAGACGCCGGGCGCGTCAAGCGTCAAAGCCTCGCCCCGATCCCGCCGCCGGGGCCAGCCTCTGCAGAGGCGTCCGACGGTGCGGGCGACGACGCGACGTGTTGTCATCGCTCGAGCGGGTCCTCGAAAGTGCCGACTTTGCTGCGGAGGGACGACCTTTGCCGCAGCTCGACGAGCTCTTCGCCGTGCTCGCCAAAGAGCTCCGACTCGCCCTATCGGGTCACCATGACCCGCGAGAAGGCGGAGGCGCCTCGAGAGAGGAGTTCGGGCGCCCAAGACGTGTTGGCCTTGTCTCGGCTTCACGGAGGGCGTTATGGCTTGGTTAATGGCGACATGCACCATCCGGCGAAGCGCCTTCAGGGTCTGCGGATCACGGCCATCCGTGATTTCTCCGTGCCTTGACCATCCGCCATCGAACGTGATGCTCGAGTGGCGGTGGCGATGGCGAAACAGGACACGGAGTCGAGTCCGTGCTCAAACCCACGCTTGAGGAAAGTCCGCCAATGAAGTGCGCCATGCTCTTGGGACCTTGATGTCGCTCTCGCGAAGAGCGAAGCAATCGGCCCCACGGTGGCGCCAATCGCCGACGATCGGGATCGCCAACCGCAAGAAATGAGATGGGGGTCAGTATGATGCGGGACCCGAGCTGTGCTTCGCTCAGACGGAGGAAAAGAGTAGACGCGACGATGGTCGGAGCAAGACGACAACGAAGCGTGGGATGAGGTTTATATCGTTCGAGCCCCGTGAGGGTAATAGTTTACTCCAACCTTGCGGCGTGTTCTTCATCTGCTTCGGTACAGAATGTATTACTACAAGTTTTGATGGTGGCTATGTCTAGGCTCGAGCTATGGTGCGTTGTGTGTTGTCTTCGTGTCTCCAAAAGATCGCGATCCTTGGTCTTTATACCTCCTCTCGACGCAACGGATGGGAGAGATTCCTGAAGTGGCCTTCATACACGCTGAGGGTCGGCAAGAATCGCCCGAACTTGTTGCACGACTGCTTCCTACCCCACGACTCGCGCTTTGGGCAACCGCCGTCAAATGCTTGATCCGAATTCAAGGGTGGATTACGGCTCAACAAGGGCCCGCCTGAGCTCGGGTCGAAGCGGGCCCGTGCCGGTCCAAGGCTTAGGTCGAGCGCCAAGACGCACCTGTGTCGTGGTCGGGCCTCCGAGCTCGGGTTCCGCTGACCGTGGCGCCGGCCGGTTTAGGGACGCCAATTTCGCCGAGCTTGGTCTTGCAAAAAGTAACTTCAAGGGTTTGAATAAAAACTCTGCACAGGCAGATGAGAAACTTCAATATAGATTCACCTTCTTCTTTGAATTTTATTTTTTGATTTCGGCGTTGATTTGGGGGTACATGATCTTTATGGTCTTGGATCTTCTAGGGATCACGTTGTTTGAGTTTGGTTTATTAGAGCATTAGTTTATGCAGCGTTGAGTCAGATATTGGGATTTTTTTGGTTGGTTTGGGATGAATTAGGATTTCGATTGATCGTCGACTTTAGTGGTTTTGAACCGATCTGGAATTTCGTTCTCTATGAAATTAAATAGTTTTTGTCTTGGATTCAGGGAAAAGATTCCTCTTTTTTCCAAGAATTTCATCAGAGCCTATAAAATAGCCTGATATTATGCATTTATGCTTGGATTAGATGGTGGCCCAGTTGCATCTAGCTGCCATTGCACTAATTAGACATTCTATTCATGTTACACTAATGTGGGTTGCTTGAGTTGTACAATTAGTCGTCACAGCAATCTTTGTTTCTCGAGCAAGTAACGCTTAGAGTTGATGGAGGATTTTAAGAAAGTGACGACATCAGATCTTGCTAAAACATGAAACTTGTTCCTTCCATATATGTTTCGCCGTAATCATCTTTCTTAATGTTCTTGTAATTTTTCATGCGTGATTTTGATCCTAATCACTCATCTGAAGTCAAGTAGGATTCCCTATTTCCTCTCGTATATTTCATATATTGCATATACAGGTATTAGATTTAGTTTTTTTGCTAATACTTCCTACCATGGTAATTAGTTGCATATACTGATGTTCTCTGCTATCTGTGGTTGGACCAATATCTCTTTTGGTCCCATCAAGATCTCTCTGGGATCTTCCTAGTAATCTTTGAAACATAAAATTAGAGCATGAAGCTAATTAAGAATACTGCTTTTGATAATAACTGTGATAACTCCACTCGTATTGTGAAGTAATTCTTCAAAGATGAAATGGAATAATTAGTATTCGATAATCTCCAATATGTACTTTCTAGCATCTGACTGCAGCTTGAGATGCATGGGTTTAATGTGCTGATGTGCTCTACTGGGAGTCTGGGTGTAGGACAGTAGGTCTGTTCTTATGATTGGGGTGTAGGACAGTAGGTCTGTTTTTTGTGGGTTAGCTGGAAATTCATGGTTTTAGTTGGGACTTTGGGATGAATGTTGTTACCAGGACAACCTTTTCTTTTTCTAAAGATCCCTTTATTCCAAATATTTAGTTGAGCTTATATCATGTTTGTTGAGCTTTGATTCTAAGTGTTTTGAGTGGTAAAGTCGACTCTGCTTCATTTTGACCTAATGCTTGCATCACATATTCACATGTATATTATGTGACCTCTCTGCATTAGCATAAACAATCATCTTCCTATTGTCTTGCAAGTCTTGTGAAGCTGAAATCTTCTTCTTATAGCTTTGTGGAATACACAGCAGTGTTGGCTAGGAGATTTATTTGTTTAAATATTATGTGTGCACTGTTGATACCCATGTCTACCAATCAGCTGCTTGTGTGCACATCTTTGTTTAAATATTATGTGTGCACTGAAGTTAAGCTCATTTGTTTATTTGTGCAGTAGCACTGACAGATATCAGTTATTATAATGCCACTCTCTGTTTGCAATTCTTTCACTCCTGTATAAATTATGGCCTTGATGTTTGATCAGGAGAAATAAAGGAAATACCTTTTGTAATCGGGAGAAATAGATGTTTGATCTTGCTGTGGTTGAGAGAAGGTTTGATGGGGGCTGCTCATGTATATAAATAGAAAAGTGGGTTGAACGGTAGCAATGATTGTAGCAATAAGTAAATTGATATGGAACCATAAACATTTGCGTTCAAGCATTCATTGCAAAAGTAACTGAAGTAATATGGTTAGTGCTTGTTTTCCTGTTTGAAGACCTGCTTGTGATCATGAACTGATGCAAAAACTGTATGTGAACAAATACTCCAGAACCCACACAGCTTAAATATATTCAACCAGAGTGCTCCTCCATCAGATTACCATTTCTTGTTTGTTAGGTTCAAAGGATCCAAGATAAACTTGAATAGGTTTCTAAAATGATGCGTAGAAAGAGAAAATGGCAAAAGCTAGCTGTTACAGCTTGGCCTTTTATTAAAAACATAAAAGGGACTGAATATTCAACATATCTCCAGATTTCCTGCATTTATCTTAGGAAGACATATCAAGATAATATAGTCAGATGCAAAACACTCTAGGACAGAAGCAAAACTTGTGATGTGTCATTTCATCTTATTTAAATAATTTAACCTAGAAAAGCTAGATGAATTGATCAACGTTTAGGGAAATAACATATATGTAACTTAATTAATTCAGGATAAAAAAAACTTATATGACACATGCAGTATGGGAATTAACTTATATGTTCACATACAGTTTTACTCAACTAGAAAATTTTTGCATCCTCCAGTCTGGGGAATTCCAGATTAATATTAATATTGAAGCAATATATCCCAGATTAATATGTTTGTGCATTCATTTAACTGACCAGATATGACCAAGTGCACAACTCTTGGCTTCAATTTTTACTAGTTGTTTACTCTAAAGGCTTGTATTATTCGCAGTTTTGCACTTTTGTGGTTTCCAAATAGATACCTAGCTGTTTTTTTGTGCAATAGTATATGTATGTACTCTTGTTACTTAAGTGAGATTACTATTAAGGTTGTCATGTGATGTATTCTTTTTATTGCAGGTCCAAAGGCTCAAAGAGTACAAGCAGAGTATACTCAATCTTTATAAGGTTTGCACTTTAGCCTTGCCTTATTTTCTCTCTAAAATACGTTGCAAAATAAAATTCCAAAAAAACATGATGCATGGTTTCAATAATTGTTGTTCAATCCAGAGTAGGAATCTACATGCACTATTTATATTTGGCTATTGGCTTACAACATCAATATAACAGTTGAGTACATATTTTCCTAACGTGGTCATTTGACATGTCTCTTTGCATTTTTGTTAGGGGAAAGAGGTGCTCGTGTCCTTGTTGATCCGAATTTGTTGAATACTTGACTTCTACATTCTAAAACACAGGTATATCCCAAATTTTTGAACAAAATTCTCAATTTACTTGAGCTAGATGTATATATGTATTCCGAGTTTTGTGCCAAATGCATATAATGTAAATCATCTACCTATCTGTATTCATCTAAAATCAGAGTAATAATGCCCAGCTCTGCATAATTCATCTTGTGTATGCATGCATGTAGTAGAATTGGAGAACCAACTACAAAAGTATTTTGTTAATCTTGTCATAAGCTAGAAGAACATTTATGTCCTCAATATGTCACCTTAAAAGATTGGCACTTCATGCTTCTGAAAACACCTATTTACTGTTACTGAAAAAACTAATTTTGTCGCAATGCCAAAGTGCCTCTTTAGCAAAATACCACTTGGAAAATCTAGCAAACTAATTTTCATTCACAATTTACAGTTCTGTCACAATTTATTATCTTTGTAACACGAGGGCCCAGAGTGATCCTGAGTACGCAGAGTACCTATTGCGGATTGGGAATGGTATCGAGGAGACTAATGAGGATGGTTGCGTGCGGCTTCCCGACCAGATCTGTGTTCCATATACAGGAAATGGCATAGACATCGATAAACTTATACAGAGTGTTTTTCCTATGCTGAATGACAACCTATCGGATGCCAACTATATCACATCTCGAGCCATCCTGTCGACCCGGAACGAGTACATTGATACGATCAATATGAAGATGATTGACATGTTTCATGGGGAGGAGATGGTGTACCATAGCTTCGATTCTGCAGAGGATGATCCCCATAGCTACTACCCTCCTGAATTCCTAAACACTCTGACCCCTAACGGTCTACCTCCACATATACTCAAGCTCAAGATTAACTGTCCCGTGATACTGTTGCAGAACATTGACCCTGCAAATGGACTATGCAACGGGACGAGACTTGTAGTCCGGGCATTCCAAAAGAATACTATAGATGCCGAGATTGTGCTTGGCCAGTGAAGGATCGAGATGGCGAACAGAGGGGGGGTGAATGGTCGCAAATAAATTTTCCCCCAGAATACTTCAACTAAAACCTTGAAAAGATCGCGCAAAGAAAACCGGTGCTCCTCAAATTCGCAAAACCCGCAAAAACCGGAACGACTCGACAACTATGTGTATCCCTAGCTTACATGGATGAGATCCATAAAATATGTGAGGGATTTTTCAATCACAATCCTGGTTGTCAAGTGTCCAAATAAAGAGAATCAATTCAAATACTTCTTTTCAAAAAGAGATCAAGCCAAGGCACAAAAGTCTCTTTTAGAAAAGCAAAAGCAGATATTTCCAGAAGCTGTCTTTAATTTGAACAGGATAATTTTCCCCTATGAGCAGATGAGTCTTGAAGCTCTCTACCAAATTTCAGATCAAAAAGCCACGTAGAAAAATCATCATAAATCTATGAACACAGACAGTCAGGAACTTCGAGCAGAAAATTTGGGGCTCGGTTTTCACCTCATGGCGCCCAAACGGTGCAACAAGTGAACTCCAAAATTTTTCTACGGATGGATATGGGAGTCCCGCACAATCTCCAATAAGAATCACGCAAAACGGATTTTTCTAGATTTTTCTAAAAATCAAATACTAACTGTTGCGCGAAAAACAAGTTCTGGACAGAACTGAAAACATGAAAGAAAAGATGATCTCTACTTAATCAAAGAGTGCAAAAGAGATGTAAAACCATATGAACACACTCAAAACATCCAAGATCAGCATTTAGAAGGAGGAGGCAAATCCAAATTGCATGAATGTAAATTACAGAAAGTAAATGCGAACGAAATGCTGAATTTAAATTATGTAAAGTAAAGACATAATGTAAATGCGAATTTAAATTCACAATAATGTAAATAAATTTCTTTGTATTTCTGGTGGAAGGTTTACAAAGCCTCACTTCATGTGGGCAAAGCTCAAAGGAGCAACTCAACCTTCAAGGAGGAGGCCACCCTCCACCCCTATTTATACTACTCTTGGGCCACCTACCACCCTTGGATGAGTCCTCAACCTTAGGACACTCATCTAAGGGCTAGGATTGACCCACTCGCACAGCCATACAAGGGCTAACCCAAAACCCACACACATACCGGGTTTTCTTGCACGGTTTTCAAAGCATACTACCTAGACCCGCTAACCTATCAACTAGACCGCAATCCGACGGCCCTCATTGATCCACGCGGCATCTAGCTAGCATCATCTCCTTTCCTTGTCTTCTTGACTTGCCCGGACTCTGTCTCCGATCATCTTCCGACGATCTCCCGACCGTTTAGACCTCCGACACTCCTCGCCTAGTCCCGGTCATCCTCCGCCTCACCATGACCTAGCACCGTCGCCCTGCAACCATCAAAGACAAGGAAAACCTTTCACATAGCAATGCCCACAAAGATATTTTCAATGATTATCCCAAAATCATTAATCGATCTTAATTATATTCATCGGTCCGGTGCTACCGCCCTGCCCCTAGAGTAATCGAAAAGCACCCAACACTCAAATTGTTTCACATAGAAAATCCAATTCAAATCAAACTCAATTTCAAATCAACCCAAGCTCAAATCTCGTCAATTACTCATCACACACAAGGATAGACCTCCACATGGTCTTTCAATCTCCCCCTTGATGAGTATATTGACAAACACATAAAAAGGCATAAGTTTGAGTTTGAAGGAGAAGGAAGAAAGCAATTTGTATGCAAAGCCAAACTTGATCAAAGAAATGGAAATCAAGAACATGACCAAGTTGGCAACTAGAAATGCTTATGATCTATGAAAGATAGCAAAGATTAACAAAGATCATAAGAAATAAGAAGAATCAAGTGCAAAATGATGCCTTTTCTACAATTTCTGCCCCTTTTGGCAATATAGGCATCAAGATGACATTTTCTTTTCTCCCCCCTTTTTTTTGTTGTTTTTATGCAAGTAATGCAGCCTAAGGGAGCTTTGAAAATTATCCATGTGACCAACAAGACAAGTTATGATACCAAGCTAAGTTATGGCAAAAATAGACTAAGCTAAGGCATGTCCAAGTGCAAATAATCATTTTGCTAGCAAAATTTAATGAAAACCATGTCATTTTTAGCATGATGTAACATGAGCAACACTTGTCATTAGTTTCAAAACTAGAAGCAAAGCCATTTAAAGGATCAAATGGAAAACCTAGAGTTCAACCTACTCAACACTTTGGGGAATCTAGAAGTACACACAAGGTCCTTCGAGCTTTTTTTTATTGTATGCAGATTTTTCTTTGAATCTTTGAAAGACATAGCGGGGTGCAAATGTTTGACATTATTTGCATTCTTTACCCACATATGTTTTTTTTTTTGCATTTTTTAAAGTAATTGACTCAAGCCATAATCGATCATCTCAAGAGATACTCTTAAGAGAATGATCTTGGTCATACACAACCCATTCCAAGTTCATCTCAAGTGCAATGAGAAGCCGTCTTGTAAATGTGAGGTGTTGAGCCTAATGCGCACAAAAAGAGTCAATTTTGCTTCACTTTTATTTTTAGCATCTTCATCGTTAAGCTAGTGAAGGACTCAAATATGGATCAAACAAGATTCACCCAAGTTGCTATAGGGACTCTAGAGAATTCCAGAATTTCACAAATCATGGCAAAAACATCTAGAGAAGAAATTTAACAGGTAAACGCAACATGTTTTATCAAGTTTTTCTTTTAACGCTCATTTTTCAATTTTTGTAAGCTTAGCAAGATAAATGAACTTGGACATATCTAAGCAAGTAATTTTCTTCATAATATAGCATGGTGTATAAAATGAAACATGGATCATTTGCATAATAGACAAAGCTCATAAAATGAAAAATCAAGTCTATATGTAATGCATGAGACAGATTCTTAAACTCCCCCTCAACATGTGATTCCATTTTAAGCACAAATCTGGGTCAAATTGAGTTATTAGCAAGATTAAGCTCAAGAAAGATCGAAAAGAACTCAATTAAAGCCAGAAACACAGAATGGAGGGAAGAAGTCAAGAAACTGTTAACTGGGTGGCTATAGAGTATAGAAAAGATGGTAGAGAACACTACGGCTCAGACTTGCTCTCATCTTCCCCAATGACTAACATAGGAAAGCTGCCTCTAGATCCCAAACTAAGGAGTGCACACACTCCTGCCTACCTGGGGGCCCAACACCGCTAGACTTATAAGACTGTGAGGGAACTCAACCTAGAGAGAAGAGAGAACAGCTAATTAAGCATGATAGCAACCTAAAGCACAAGATGAGAGGTCCATGCAAAGCATGCCAGAAGTCTAAGTGAAGTGAACTCATAACTTTAAAGAATAAAACCCATAAGCACCCAGAGCAATACAAAAGAAAGGAAAACTGAAATAAAATATAATACATTATATACAGATCGCTCCCCGCCACGTAAGGTCGTAGGGCATACAACTCCAAGCTCACTCCTCAAGGCAACAAACCTAGAGCTATCCAAAGGCTTGGTAAAGATATCGCCAACCGGTGGTCACTCTCCACAAATCAAGCACTATGTCTCCTTTCCCCACATGGTCTCTAAGGAAGTGATATCTAATATCAATGTGCTTGGTCCGGAGTGCTTGACCGGTTCTTGGCAATGCAAATAGCGTATGTTATCACGTAAAAGTGGAACACTCTCATCTCTAACCCAAAGTCCCGCAAGGTCGATCTCAACTAGAGCACTGCTACAAAGAATCGGTCAAAAGAATATATTCACCTCGGTGGATCAGGCGACTCGGACTGCTTCTTAGAAGACCAAGAAACAAGAGAAGTGCCAATGAATTGGCAAGTGCCAGAAGTTCTCTTCCTATCTATCCTACAGCCGGTAAAGTCTGAAGGGTCGAGGATGCGCCTAGAGGGGGGGTGAATTGGCGTTTATAAAAATCGATCGCTCACTAAATCAATTCGCTCTAATCAACCCCTATGTCAAAACCTAATCAATTATATATGCGGAAGCGATAAATAGGTTTTGAAAATTAAAGCCTAAATCAACTAGGCTCACTAGTGCACTAACTAATTATGTCTCTAAACTAGAATTGCTAAATTGATCAATCAATTAATACTAAGCAATTCTAATTACAATCAAGCAATTGAACAATATACAATAAATGTAAATACTTGAAAGTAAAAGAGACAACCGATATTTTTCCGTGGTATTCGGAGACTTGCTTGTCTCCCTAGTCCACGTTGAGGCAAGCCCACACTTGGACCGCTCCCGCCGAGCACCGCCTCTTTCCACTAGTCGTGGTTTTTCACGCCGCGTAGAGGCTCAACCCGAACCTTCACAAACTTCGCGGGCTTTCACACCTCGAGAGCTCCTCCAAGACGACGCCTACGCCAGCCTAGAGTCGGCAACCTCCAAGAGTAACAAGCAGCTCCTTCACTTGAACTTCACCGAGCACAACAAATGCGCCCCGGTGATCACCAAGTGCAACACATGCACAAGGACTCCTCAAGTGCAACACATGCACAAGAGGCTTTCAAACCACTCCCTAATTGCAACACATGCAATTAGTGCTCACACTTAAGCTCAAGAAGCAAATGGAGAAGAGCAACACATGCAAACAACTCCCACACACAGCCAACACCGCCTAAGCCCCCAAGGGGTGTATTTATACCCCACCAAAGAAAACTAGCCGTTGGGGGCTCAAACGGCAAAAATCAGAATCCCAGATTACCGCCTAATAGGGCCAGTAGTACCGCTCATCAGAAGCAACGGCTATAAATCTAGCTGCTATGCTAGAGAGAACCCAAGATTACCGCCCTCGAGGCGCGTAGATACCGCTTTTAGTAGTACCGCCTCAGGCTTCAGAGTACCGCTTAACACACAATCGCAAAAACCGCTCTGAATAAACCTACCAAGCAACTAAATCCCGTAGTATCTAGCGACTCGGATTACTACCACATTGCTTGCGTAGTACCGCACCTCTGAAAATTTCAGATTTCAACTCGAAAACCAATTCTCCAAAAACAAACTTTGTTCTTTGAGCCATATGATGATCAACACATGATCATACATACGCAAAACACATTTGCACCAACTTAGCCCATGCTCAAAGAATTCAACCCAAAATGCAAAAACACATTTTGCAACCAACTCAAAATCTATTTGCAAAACGATACAAATCAAACTCGAGTTTATGAGATTAATCCCCTAGCCATGTGAAGGTCAACACAAGACCCGGTCAACTTGCCAACACCGCTGCAAGCCCCACTCACATGCTCTCGAATTCCTGACTCATAAACCTCGGTTTATTCGCAGACAACGAACTTGCAAATAACGCAATAAACACATTTCATACTTGAGCACTACTCTTTGCAACACACGCAAAAGTCTAGCTCCAAGCAACATCAATTCAGATGCATGAACTCTCTAATTGCAACACATGCAATTCTCTAGTTCCATGCAACACCAAAACCAAACTTCAACTAAACCAAATCACACGTATGAGCTCTTTACTCGCAACACATGCAAGCCTCTAGCTCCATACAAATACACAACCATAAACTCATGCTTGAGCTCTCTCCTTTTGCAACACATGCAAAACTTAGCTCCAAGCAACCACACGGTTTTATAAAGATTGTTTTATAACAAAAACATGAAGCTTCAACTAATGCAACACATGCAAAAATGAACTCCACGTAAAAAGCCAACGATTAGGTTATCCTATTTGCAACACATGCAAATCAAAGCATAATGCGAAAAACCAACATAACCAAGCATAAGTTTAACCCATTCGCAACACATGCCAAATGGTTAAACTTTATGCAAAAACCAAATCCAATAAGATTTGAGCTTGAGAGAACGCGATTGAGATCACTAACACATGATGAAGCTCAAGCTAGGAACGACCCTCTTAATAGCACGGCGATAAAACCTTAGACTCAAAGACTATAAAGTCCTTAGCCTATCTAATTATACCTTCGCCACCGCGCGCAAGCAATCCCCTTTGGGGTCTTTATGATCATCACTTTGATACTCCCCCGGGATCTCTACTCGACTCCTCTTCTTTGACTTCGGGATCTTCTCTTGACGCCCATCAACTCATGATGCCGTCCTTATCCCGTTCTCAATCATCTCATCCATCTTTGGACCTAACTCAATCACAACTCATTCAAATAGTTAGTCCAAGATGCACGGTTGTCTCAATTATCTCTTGCACTCCATTAACACATAACGGATGCCCCTAGATCAATTGAGCACAACCTAAATCAATTGAAATGATTTAATTGTGTCTTAAGTACAATAGTGCAACACATGCTTTATTATGCTTAAGAGCTATTCATTTGTCCTTAATTAATCAAGGAACACCATCAACACATGATGAAATGTTCTTTAATGATTAACAAGACAAATGAACTCAATTTAAATTATCATTTAAATTGATGTGAGTATATATTAACTACACAAGTTTTCATATACTCATGTTGATGGAAAGTAATGATCCATTATATGTAAATTGTATGGAAATGATCATTACTCTAAATCATCAACTATAGAATACACCCCACATGTATATGTGCATAAATATGATTGACTTGGAGATAATATGCACATATTCAAATTGATCGTATTGGAGTATATCCTATATTACCATGAGTATACTTATAACTAGGCAATTCAAATATATACTCAATGATTTAGTTTCTTTGTCTTGATCCTTATATGTGTCCATAAAGAATAGATCAATACAATGAAACTATCAAGTTAAACTACTTAACTCCCCTAAGTATGTGCATCCATGTAATATATGGATTGGGAAACATGATGCACATTTTGTGGTTAATATAATGGGGACATTCATATTTTAACGTGACTCCAAAGTATGCAACTAATACTAGAATGAATACGCAAACATACCTTGGGTTTTCCATTTTTCAATGCGATGAGACTAATCAAAGATATTCTAAATAAACAAGTTAGTCTCGATATAAGATTTGTCATTAATAACAATATCGCATTAGGATAATTCAATATTAGATTTGTCATTAACACCAAAACCATAACTAATGAAGGTTGAACTTACAATCTCCCCCTTTTTGGTGATTAATGACAAATCCAAGCTTAATAAGCACATTTGGATTAAAATTAACATATCGAGAGAATTTAAGCTATTTGAATGCATATGCACATTTAAACGATATAAGCATTGACAATTTAGAATGCATATGAGAATCAATTCTCCCCCTTAATCATATCAATCATATTAAGCTCTCTTTTTAAGCCAAATGATATTAAGCTTCCTAATTCTCCCCCTTTTGGCATTAAACACCAAAAATGGAATTCTAAGACGATTTATCCATTTTTAACTTATAGAATTGTAACTTTTTATTCTCCCCTTTTTGGCAAACATTTTTAAATATTCTCCCCCTTTTGACTTAGCATTCTCCCCCTTTGGCATTAAACAGATGAGATATTTAAGTTAAGCACCCGTTTTAAACCAAATGAAATTTAGCTTCCTAATTCTCCCCTATTTAATTATCTCCTTTGAATGAAGGTCATACAAGATTTGAAATAAACACTTATGACCTTGGCAGGGAAATAAGATTTCAAACCAAATAAAAACTTGAAAGATCATTCAAGAAGTAAAACAAGTTTTTATTTAAAATATGGTCTAAAAATAAGGAAAACTCGAAAAGAGACCATATTTGGATTTGTGGATACCACTTGTAAAAATACCACTTGTAAAGATAAGCACAAAAAGTGAAGTAAGGGTATCACACGGTTTATTTGAAACACATTCAAATAATTCACTCCTCATTTTATTAGGCTTTGCAACTTTTCAACATGATTCTTTTAAAGAATCCAATATTTTGCCTAATAGGGTCAAACGAGGAACCCAAAAGAATTAGATACCACTTGAGAAGTTAGATACCACTTTAAATCTATCTCAAGGGCTTTGCATGAAGAACCAAAAGAAATGAGCATTTTCAAATTTTTTTTTGATGAAGAACAATGCTCAACTTGAGATTTTCCTCTGTTATGTATTTCAATCCATAAAGACTCTCACACAGAGAAATTTTAAGTGGTTGAACTTACAATTTTAATTTGAGAGGAAACTCTTACTCAAAAATGTGGGTATCGGAATAATGCTACAAAGAGGCAATGAAATACCACTTGTAGAAAATAATTGAATTCAATGATACCACTTTGAAAAGGAATCCAAAATAATCAAGGATATCATTAGAGAAAACGATCAATAAGAACCATGATACCACTTGGAGAAAGGAAAAACTCAATGATACCACTTGTAAGCATATGGAATGAATAAAAGCTCAATTGATACCACTTAGGATCAAATCACAAAGACTTGATACCACTTGAAGGAATGATCGATAAGATTGATGGGTATCAGAGCAATATAATCGGAGCATCATATACTTATGGGTATTAAAAGCTGAAGATAGATCAATAAAATCACAAGATTTAGTATCAGAGCAAAACAAAGACATGATATCACTTGAAAGCATTTAAGTGCCCAAAACTTGCCTTGTTGCGAACGACAACCCCTCCTCACTCTGCTTGTTTTTGAACACCCACTTGGTCCCAATGACATTGTGACCAGATGGGGGCTCTACAAGCTGCCAAACTTTGTTCCTCTCAAAGTTTTCCAGTTCCTCATGCATAGCATTAATCCATGATTCATCGGATAATGCATGAGTAACATCCTTTGGCTCAAAAGAGGCAACAAAGGCAGAGTGATTTTGAGCGCGTAACACGCTCAAATAAATCACCAATGATCTCCTCAGGTGGATGAGAACGTTGAATGTGGTGTGGAGGACCAAAAGCAGAAGTGGCTTCTACCTCTTGAGGAGAAGAGGTAGGAACAGAGCCACTCGCTGAAGGAGAGTCTGAAGGCAAAGGCTGATCATCCTAAGGTGCAGAAATGGAAATAGGAGGCACCTCAGGTGAAGAGGAGACTGGATCAGGTGGAACACCATCATCTCCATCATCCTCATCCTCTACAAAGATGGTCTCGGAGGGATAAGAAGAGCTCAAATATCGTGTCTAGCACTGGCTAGCCTCATCAAAGGTCACGCACAGTCTCTATGATCCTATTCGCATCACAACCTGCACTTATAGTTACGAGAAGAAGTCGAGTAACCCGTAAAAATACCATCGAAGAACGAGACTCAAACTTTTCTAGGTTACCGACTTCAAGATGAAACACTTGTAACCAAAAACGCTAAAATGAGAAACACCGGCTTTCGCCCATACCTCAACTCATAAGAAGTGCGATGCAAATGTGCTCCCAAGAAAACGCGATTGAAACATGACAAGCAAGAGCTATAGCCTCATTTCAAAACTTCCTAGAGTATCAGACTCATCTAGCATCGCCCTAGCCATCTCAACCAGGTCCTATTCTTCCTTTCCACTACGCCATTTTGCCGAGGGACGATAGAGAGGAGAACCGATGCTCTAACCTGACTCCACACGTAAACTCTCAAAGTAGGAATTCTTGAACTCGGTGCCATTATCATCGCATATAGCTCGTAATGCACCCGAGAGCTCAATAGACAACCTACTAACCAATCCCTGAAGTGAGAAAAGTCTCATCCTTCGAGGCCATGAAAATACCCAAGAATACCTCGAAAAATCATCAACAATGACAAGGACATACCACTTCCTCCTCGCTTGTCAAGACTCTAGCCGACCAACAAAGGTCCATGTGTAAAAACTGTCTGTGCATCAGTCATCACTACGGTGATCGGAGGATGAGAAGCAAGAACCATCTTGCCATGTTGGCAGGGAGAGCAAACTAAGTCTTTGACCATCTTGAGTTTGGGCAAACCACTTAATAAGATCGCGGTCGCTAACTCGTCAAATGATCAAAACCAATGTGACCAAGTCTCCTATGCCGAAGGAGAGATCACGGGACTCGTATAATCAAACACCAAGAGAGTCTCCAGCATAAAGAAAAATCAGCACGAAAGACTCTCCCAAATCTAGAAATCCCAAAACTAACTCTCCGATGAATCGAGGATTCTACAAGCATTGCTCTTAAAGTTTACCTCGAAAAGAGTCATCGATAAGTCGAGAAACGAAAGCAAATTATATTGCAGCTTACTCACTAAGGCAACGCCCTTAAGAATAAAATTTTCATTAATGCAGACGGTACCTTTAGCAATGACTCTACTCAAGAAGCATCCCCAAAAGTGATCAACTCATCACCGGGGCTCGGACTAGGAAGAGAACCAACGAGAATCTCCTATCATATGGCGAGAACAACCGAGTCAACAATCCAAACATCTCTTTCCCCATCCGATTTAACCCGATCAAGTCAAAAGAGAAGACTCAAGATCGATAAAGTGAAGACTTGGGAACCCAATATCAATTACACGACGCCTTAAAATACCAGCCACAAAAGAAGAAGACTGAACTCTAGTGTCTCTCTGACGCTCAACTCTAACAAGATCAGAAGAAGCAGCTCTAGTGGAAGATCTAGAAGCTGTCAATGGTTTGGCCCGCCGTGGTGCAAAGGCCGGACCATCCCAACGAGGTCGCCTAAATCTCCTACCCGAATACCTCACGCCGATATATCTACCTCGATGGGAAAAATGAGGAATATCAAGAGGACGGCGGAAAGATCGACCACGAGCAACTCCAGACTAAAACTCGATCAACAAAGATGAAAACCGAGTCCTGACGCCGCCCAAAACAAAGCGACTCTCTAACTCGTCTAGTAGTAGCAGGCGCTTTAGAGCACTCGAGTCCGGGATGACCTCGAATACCCTAAGAGCATCAACATGCTCATGCCGAGTGATCTTGGCGCTACCAAGCGTAAATCTACTAGGTGACCATCCTTCTTCTGTAAGGTGCATGTGTACTTTGCCTTGTTAGAGGCGTATAACAAGAGAAGCATCCTTCGGTCAAGTCCTGTGGACCACACCAAGAGACCTAAACACAGTGGTGCTCAACCCGAGCAACCACTATCTCTCCACTCTTGGAACCACGCACAATGGTAGGAGGATGAGTCCTAGCGTGCTCCAAGTAATCAAATCCTAGACCTTGATTGAATCTGCTAATCTTGGACCGGTCTAGAATGAGATTGAGCTTCTTCTTGCCTCCAACAAATTTCTCGAGAGTGCTCATAAGATAATCGACACTCTCGGAAAAGTGAGGCGATGAAGAGCAAGGGAAGGAGTAGAAGAAGAGGCGAAGAAGAGGATCGAACAGCGCGTGCATATTTTTCCCTATACACGGCTGCCTCAAATTTGAGAGACTCACAAGAAGCACAAGAAGCATCTCTAATTCTACCAACCTGGGCCTCTAACTTCTTCCTAAGCTCTGCGTGGACCTTATCCACGCCATCCTCAACCCCAACACACGAAGAAGCAACCAGCTTTGTGATTTAACTAGTAAATCCTTAGCAAGTTGATCACACTTGACATTCAAAGCATCATTGTCAAGTTTTAGTTGCTTACAGCCCTCACATGAGCTGACTGGGTCCTTAGAAGCATGCATCTCAAGTTCATCATTTCTAGAGGAAAGCTTTCTAAGGTGTGAGCTCATGGCATCGGCCTCAAGAAGCAATTTAGGGCAATTATTACAGAAGCATTTGTGTGGGCATGAGAAAACTAGCATCGGCAGGAATATCAATAACAACAGACTAGCATTCTTCGACTTCAGATTCTCAAGATCAACAAGCACACTATCATGCAAAATCCTTAGGTTCTCCACTCCACAAGCAAAGCATCACAGAGTGTACAAATGCCGAGTCTCGGGAGGAACATGATTTAAGTGAAGCTAACTCCCGAGACAAACTATCTACCTCATTCTCTAACTCGTAACACCTCGACCTAGCCTTAGCATGAAACTTGCCTAATTTACGAAGGCATCATTTAACTCATCGAGGTGGGTACCTCATCCGTGTCATTTGACAAATTCGAGTCGCCACTTCAATGGCGCCGCCATGAAGCACATACGGAGAAGTCGCCACCGCCTTTCTTCTTCTTGCAGATCATCCTCGCTTGTTGCTCCATGTCTCCGTGTTTGAGAGGTTGATGTTGTCGAGGGTGGCGAGGACGCCGTGGAAGAGCTTCTTGTTCTTGGAGAAGTTGTGGTACTTCTTCTCGTCGCCGGCTCACTGAACCGGAGGCTTTATTGCGGTTCTTGTTGGTGTAGTCGTTTTGTCCAAACCACGACGCCGTTTTGCCCTTCTCCGCTTAGGCGTTCGCTCGAATGTGGTTGGGGCTACCACACTCAAGCGGTGATCATGCCACCTTCTTCTTCCTCTCTCACTCTCTTGTAAATATTGGAAAATTTTCGAGCGACAAGAGCAAGCTCATTTTCTCGAAATCGCTCGCACTTTCATCGCTACGCCGCAAAGAGCGGAGAGAGAAAACCGTAGCAAAGTCAAGAGAAAATCCGAAGAGGACCCAATGGGATCGGTGACCAAAGCCATCTATCGAGATTTCGCTCTTCCGAGAGACGACATCAATCTCATGAGTCTTGAGGCGGAATAAAGCCCGCCAAGAGTCGAGTCGACAGATCGCTGGTGTCCTTGATGGTGGTCACCTTCATCTCCCAAACCCGAAGGTCGAGTCACGGTCAAGAAATGCCGAGCATTGTCCGAAAGTTAGGGTATATACAACCGATCGTCAAGGTTGCTCAAAATCTTGGTAAACCGACCAAAGCACTCATCGAGACTCTCACCAAGCGTTGTTCAAATTTGTTGTACTCGCTTGAATCGTCTGCCTCCACGGTCTTGATTTGAGTAGTGCCTCATGGTAAGCATCGAGGGTTACCCAAATCTCGTGGGCAGAGCGAAGGTGAGAAATCTCGTCAGACTCATCGCGGCTAAGGCCCTCAGATAAGGATGTTCCTAGCCTTAGCGTTTGCCTCAACGTCGACCATATTTCCGCCATGACGCCCTCATCGGCAGAACCTCATACGGAACTTCACCTTCGCCATATCGTGAAGCCCCGGCGATGATGTACGACTCCATTCGGGACTTCTAAAAAGGAAAATCAACTCCGTTGAAAATGGGAGGCTTGGTGGAGTATTTGTCCGTTGCCATGGCTCTTGAGACCGGTCAAGATCTATGGAAGAGCAAAACCGGCTCTGATACCAATTGAAGGATCGAGATGGCGAACAGAGGGGGGGTGAATGGTCGCAAATAAATTTTCCCCCAGAATACTCCAACTAAAACCTTGAAAAGATCGCGCAAAGAAAACCGGTGCTCCTCAAATTCGCAAAACCCGCAAAAACCGGAACGACTCGACAACTATGTGTATCCCTAGCTTACATGAATGAGATCCATAAAATATGTGAGGGATTTTTCAATCACAATTCTGGTTGTCAAGTGTCCAAATAAAGAGGAATCAATTCAAATACTTCTTTTCAAAAAGAGATCAAGCCAAGACACAAAAGTCTCTTTTAGAAAAGCAAAAGCAGATATTTCCAGAAGCTGTCTTTAATTTGAACAGGAGGTTGGTGGGTTTCTGCTGCTCACAAAATTATGAGAAATTTTCTCCCTATGAGCAGATGAGTCTTGAAACTCTCTACCAAATTTCAGATCAAAAAGCCACGTAGAAAAATCATCATAAATCTATGAACACAGACAGTCAGGAACTTCGAGCAGAAAATTTGGGGCTCGGTTTTCACCTCATGACGCCCAAACGGTGCAACAAGTGAACTCTAAAATTTTTCTACAGATGGATATGGGAGTCCCACACAATCTCCAATAATAATCACATAAAACGGATTTTTCTAGATTTTTGTAAAAATCAAATACTAACTGCTGCGCGAAGAACAAGTTCTGGACAGAACTGGAAACTTGAAAGAAAAGATGATCTCTACTTAATCAAAGAGTGCAAAAGAGATGTAAAACCATATGAACACACTCAAAACATCCAAGATCAGCATTTAGAAGGAGGGGTGGCAAATCCAAATTGCATGAATGTAAATTATGGAAAGTAAATACGAACGTAAATGCTGAATTTAAATTATGTAAAGTAAAGACATAATGTAAATGCGAATTTAAATTCACAATAATGTAAAGAAATTTCTTTGTATTTCTGGTGGAAGGTTTACAAAGCCTCACTTCATGTGGGCAAAGCTCAAAGGAGCAACTCAAACCTTCAAGGGGAGGAGGCCACCCCTCCACCCCTATTTATACTACTCTTGGGCCATCTACCACCCTTGGATGAGTCCCTTAACCCTAGGACACTCATCTAAGGGCTAGGATTGACCCACTCGCATAGCCATGCAAGGGCTAACCCAAAACCCACACACATACCGGGTTTTCTTGCACGGTTTTCAAAGCATACTACCTAGACCCGCTAACCTATCAACTAGACCGCAATCCGACGACCCTCATTGATCCACGCGGCATCTAGCTAGCATCATCTCCTTTCCTTGTCTTCTTGACTTGCCCGGACTCGCCTCCGATCATCTTCCGCGATCTCCGGCCGTCTCGACCTCCAATGCTCTCGCCTAGTCCCGGTCATCCTCCGCCTCACCATGACTCTAGCACCGCCGCCTCAAGAACTATCAAAGACAAGGAAAACCTTTCATATAGCAATGTCCACAAAGATATTTTCAATGATTATCCCAAAATCATTAATCGATCTTAATTATGCTCATCGGTCCAAGGTTACCGCCCCGTGCGTAGCAATCGAAAAGCACCTAACACTCAAATTGCTTCACATAGAAAATCCAATTCAAATCAAACTCAATTTCAAATCAACCCAAGCTCAAATCTCACAATTACTCATCACACACAAGGATAGACCTCCACATGGTCTTTCAGCCAGCACGCCAGGAAGAGGGTGTTTCTACCTCGAATACCTCTATGTCCCTCTGATGACGAGATGTTCCCATTTAGGTTCAAGAGAAAGCGGTTCCTGTCAGCTCAACAAGCAATGACAATCAACAAGGCGCAAGGGCGAGACCATTCCAATGCTCTGTCTACCTCCCTGAACCGGTTTTCTCATGGGCAATTGTATGTTGCGTTATCTAGAGCCACCGCTAGAAGCAATATCAAGATACTTGCCGCCGCAAATAAGGAGAAGGATAAGGGTCAAAAATCTAATAAAACTCACGGAAACCTCACAAAAAACATTGTCTACAAAGAAGTACTCACATCATAGACAAGGTTTTAATCGAAATGATATCCAAGTCGTGTTATAATGTAACTATTTATTTTAAGATCTTTCGGAATGTATACCAAGAATATCATCTCTACGTATGTTCTAATCGAGAGAAACTATAGAAACTTTTGTAATCGGGAGAAATAGATGTTTGATCTTTTAGCACAATTTTTTTTATTGCTTGACCTGTATGTTTCGTTAGCAATTTTGTTTTTCATAGCAACGCACGGGCATTGAACTAGTAGAGTACAAAAGAAATGTTGGCCGGCTATTAATTACCAGCAATAATTAGAGATTTTGCTATAATAATCAGCCATATTTAGAGAGATATGACTGGCTGTAAATCAGAAAAGAATAATTAGTTATAATGACCTGTCATTATTGGAGATATGGGGGGAGGGGAGGGGGAGGAGGGCAAGGAAGAACGAACCGCTGCCACTAACTGTAAATTTATATTAGTAGAGATAGGTTACAAGTTGCAATATATGTCCTAAAAATTATATATGGTATCATGTCTAAGCTAAGGTCCACTACCGCCTTTTTCTCTCGGAGGTAGCGGTGGATTAACTCGTGGCTTCCCTTTGCAAGGCTACGCTCGTGAACTATAGACATACACATTTTACTATTTGATTTCAACACTGTTAATTCTCATAGTTTTAAGTTGTAAGTAACAACATTATTAAGCATGCAAACTATATTACCATGCTACCACCAACCCAATGAGGATCCAAACTCATTCGCAATACATTTTAGAGCCTGTTTAGAGTACAATTGTTCAGAGAAAATGATTTAATTTATGCAGGTATAAAACAATAGGATGCTGACTCAGTGACTTGCCCAACTCAGCCTCACTGGGGTTGGGCGCTCGGGCCTGATCAAGGCATAGTTCAGGCCTCAGGGTCAGGCTAAGCCCTTGATCAATCTTCCTATATCCAGGTCCATATTTTTAATGTAATTTTTTTTACCTTGGTGTAGCCTCAAGAACTGTGTATGCCAGTATGTGACGAACTGACGATTGTAAAATCTGACATTTCCACGAGCCTTGATCGTAGCTTTACCTTCACCTGACGAATGATGTATGCCAGTATGCGACGATCGTAAAATCTGACTTCTCTTCAAGCTTTGATTGTAGCTTCACCTTCGGGCTTCGGCGCTGCCAACCACAGCAAACACAATCAGCAATACAAGCAAGGATAAAGTCCAGTTGACACCTCTATACTAATATGAAAATTTAAATTTAAACCCTTAACTACAAAGCTAGATATTCAACATCCTCAAACTCTTAATGCGGTATTTGGATAAGTGGTATTTCATTGAAATGTTCTAGAATCTACTTCAAATTTAAACTAAATCCCAAAGCCCTCAAGAAATTACCACTTATCCAAACAGAATCTAAAATTATTCATTTTACACTTTGAGGCCAAATCATCCCGATTTCGTTGACAGGCATCCACGTGTTCCAGTTTTTGTTGACACGGCGTCCACATGTGTATGTATAGGTTAAGTCTGACTGGTGGGCCTATTGCCCCACACGCACAAAGGAGCGTGGTGTAGCGTCCCTGGACTTGGCGGCGTCCCGGGACGACGACGACGACGACGACGACGAAGAGAACGGATGCACAGGACCGCAGGGAAGAGCTGGGAGGTGGGCCGCAGATGCAGCGGCACAGCGGCGAACGATAGGCAAGTAGAGGGCGGTTGCGCAGCTTGATCGAAGGTGCGACGGCAAGGCAGGAGTCTCCCGGTGAACACCTTGCGCCGCCGGTGGTGCTCACAGGTCTAACCGGCACTCTTCGGCCGAGCACGCCTCCGTGCTGCCGCCAGCGCTGCCCGGCGTGCGCTCCCCCCTCGCTTGAGGTGACTCTAAGGCCAAACAACCACCTAGAATCAACTCACAGGCTGTTAAACCCAATAAACATTGGTTCCAGCTTTCAAACAAATTAATCTGTTTTGAGCGTGACTCCAACACTAAAACCAAAATCAATTGCAATTTTATAGTTGTTTGTTCAACCACTCGGATAAACATGTATGTTCTTAAGTACAACATGTGAACTTGCGCACCGCAAAACTCAACCAAGACCGTCATAACGAAAATCCGGATAAAACAACTGAACCTAACATTGCACACGGCGAACAGGTTACAAGGAGGAGATGGGGGAACTGGGAAGAGAAGTTATATATACCGAGTTGCTTCTTGTTCTTGAAGTAGATCCAGTGCTTCTCGGTGAGTCGGTGGTCGCGATGGCTTGGGGGATGGGAGCCGAGGCCCAGGAGGACGACGATGGTGGCAGCGCCTGGGGCCATGCTAGCTCAGGGGATGGCCGAACGGGAGGGCGGCGCGGCCGACGGTGGTGTCACCTGGAGATGGGAGTCGGGAGGGCGGCGACAGTGGCGGGGGATGGCCGGACCGCCGAATGGCGACAGTGGCGACTCCTGGTACAGAAAAAAATAAAGAAAAGGTCGAGGAGAGGAAGGAAGAAGCTGGAAAGACTGGATAAAGATAAAAAGCACAAGCAGCCAGCACAACAACGACGCTTTGGCCGAGTGGTTAAGGCGTGTGCCTGCTAAGTACATGGGGTTTCCCCGCGAGAGTTCGAATCTCTCAGGCGTCGTCTCTTTCTTTTTATTATTATTTTTGCAAAATTGCTTTCCCTGCCGTTTCTTTATTTTTTTAGAGTGTGGTGACATCTTTATTAATCAATGGAAATGGGTTATATTGCTATTTATACTAAATTAGCAGTGTGTACAAAGTTCTGTGCTCAAACCACACAGTTTTTTTTTAAGCTCTTTCTGCAGCGTCATTTTTTCTACGGAGGGATTGATTAGTACGCAAAAATGTATTAGTGCACGAAGGAGAGTGTGCATGGCGGTTCAGCTGGCCGATCTCTAGGCTTGCCACATTTTCATGTGGGGTAAGATGTGACAACAAATCATACAAGTAGATAAGAAACAATTCTTAACTTGGTGTTATAATGCGCCGTGTCGTTGTTATAAGATGATATCTTTTATCTTTCTTTCTTTTTAACGAATGATGTATAAAGCTTTTACGTGTTTTTTTTATTAAAAAAAAACAACTCTTAACCAGTGAGTCAGTCACTGCGACTTTAGGATCTGAATCACAAGTTGCCAGTGAAGCTTATACTAGAATTTTTTTTATAATACCTTCTCAAATATGTTTGGAACGTAAGAGTTTTATAATAACCAATGCGAATCCTGCTATAAAATTATAGCTTTCTAAACAACGCCTAAAATACAAAGCAAAGAAATAACCATGATATGCAAGGAGTAGGTAGAGAGGATGGGGTTACAGAGCCCTAAGGACGGTTAGAAACGACCAGCGTGTTTTTAGATCAACAAGACATCGCAGTAAACGACCGGCGTTTCTTCTTCTTCTTCTTCTTCTTCTTCTTCTTGCGCTAAAGTGTTATGCAACCATTGACAAATATTTTGCACAATGTGTAGTAATCCTTTGGTTCAGAATTTGAATTTTGATAATCTAAAGGGAGTGGCATATGTATTTCCATGTAAAAAAAATTGACACAGAGGATTGTACATTTTGACCACATCTATTATGGTAACACATACATTTAACTCAGGTTGTAAGTCAGATTTTTCTTAACATCGGATTTTCATCCAACAGCCCTAATTCCTCCCCTAAATCATATATAACCATCAGTCTCAACCATATCCCATCATCAGGGTTTTAAAAACCGGCGAAATATGCTCGAAAACCGCAGTTTTCGTCCTTACCGCTCCGATTCGAGATCCAAAACCACTCGGTAAACCAGTCTAATTAAAAAAAATTAAAAATTAATTTTTTAAAAAAAATTTATGTGTTCGAAAACCGTTGAAAAACCACGGTTTTTGTTGAAAACTAATCAAAAACCGTTTTTAAAGAACATTCAATTGGTCGAGTCGGCTTTCGGTGAAAGCGGTTTTTCGTGAAAAACCACGGTTTTCGTTGAAAACCGAATGGTTTTCGATTTTTTTATTTTTTTATTTCTTAACCCTTCGGTTTCTGATGGTTTTCAAGCAGTTTTAGTATCACGAATTTCGAACCGGTTTTTTAAAATCCGTTTTTGAACCCTGCCCATCACCCTTGCCCTACTCTCACGCCACCAAGCACACCGCTACCTGCCTCCTTGTTGGCAAGACCCTACCCCGCCGCTACCGCCTCCTCCTCCCCTCCTATTGTGACTGCCTGCCTCCTTGTCTCCCGCTGTTGCCCTTCATCTCCCGTGCCCATCCTTGATCCTCATCTTCGATGCTTACCGTCTCCTAGTACTTGTCACCCCCGCCTCATTCAAGGCCCTCTAAAATTTCAACATCAAATTCAAAATGGTTTAAAAGAGATATAAGTTTAATGTGAATAGTAGCATTTATTCTTTTCCTTTTGATTTATCATTGGTCATATTTTTCATTTTTTTTGTTACTCTTAACATACAATAAAGTTCAACTTGAGGTACTATACCTAGGTAGAGTAAACTAAGAAATACATCATCAAAACTTTTCAAAATTTCATAATTTGGTGCATAAACCGAAGAATGAGTGCACAACTGCATTTACAAAGAGTGAGTTCATACAATATATTGTGTTTAAAAGGGATAAATCCAACCCTATGTATAAATGACAAATGCATGGAGTTTTAGGGCTTGTTTGGGAGTCCAAATCCACCAGGATCCCAGCCAATTCCTTTGGGTGGAAACCCGCATGGGAATAATCCCCGGGCCAACTAGAATGTGTGTTTGGAAACACATAGGAAAGGGATTTCCAGACCTGATCCCCGCCGTTTTCACAGGAAAAAAGTTATCATTTCCGCACATCAGAAAAAATTTCCTCGTCGCTTCATCTCACGAGTCGTGGCCACCTCTACCACTAGGGGTGAAAACGAACGAAATTTTCCTGCTCCTTCGGTCAACGAAACGGAAGCACTATTTCGAAACGAAGCGGAATTTTTCGATGCAAAACGCGGATTTTTTTTCGAAGCGGAGAGTTAATTCCGACGGAAACGGAAACGGAATGGAAATTCCGTGTAACTCAAACCGGAATTTCCGAACGGGCCAGGCCCAGCCCATCTAGCGCAATACTAGCCAAACTTGGAAGTTGGAATCCTAGCCTCCCGAAACCTCTCGTCCCCATGATCCGGTAGTCCAGCCGCCACGAAGTCACGACTCACGAGCCCGCCTCCGCCTCCCGACCGGCGATCGGCGACCCCACCGCGCCGCCCTGGCCCCTCGTCCACCATGACGGCGCCGACCGACGCACACCGCGCCGCTTCGCTAAAAGTGCCAATCCATTCCAGAAACCTCTCGTCCCCCGCACCGCCTCTACCCCCTCCCCCGACGTGCAGCGCCGTGCCCGTCCGTCGGTTTCTCCGTCGAGGTACGCACTTTCTTCCCCTCCTGTTTCCTTTTCTCTCGTTCGCGCGCGGTGATCTATCTCCATTTCTCTCCGTCGGTTTTATCCCGCCGCGTGAGGAAGCTAGGGTTGCTAGTTTGTTAGAAGATCTCCCGAATAGTCTCGGCCTCCAATTTTGTAGGTCACCGACGCGCGATTGCTGGTTTCGCCGTTGATGATTTGATGAGTTGTTTGTGTTACCTACCAGCCAACTTGCAACCTGTTCGACCAAATGATTCTGCCAAGAGAATGTCACCATGATTTAACAGCTTCGTGCGGTTTTTAATCCCCGTATCCTCTGCAACTCTTCTACCAAAACCAACCAGTATTTTAAGAACTAATAATCTTCAAGATGAGGAGACAGAGAAAGATATGCAATTGAACTTAACCCCCAATTAGCATTGGTGATTAGGGATGAATAGACGTGGCTGTCAAGTTTACATTAAGTCTAATCAAGAAGCGATGTATTGTGTCTCTAATGCTCTTACAACTCAAAAGAAAAAAAAACAGCCGAAGCAATCAGAACACTAACTTCCTCCTTTTCAATTTTCTAATTGGACATTTCAAAGATTGATCTGTGAACATAACTGGGAGACTAAATACCTTTGCCTTAATATTGCTGCAGCTTTGTTTCAGTTATTTGTAGAAGCCTAGTGATCTGACACAAAGTAGTGTCTCATACATAGCTGCTTGTTTTATCTTACCTGAAGCTTGAAGGTTCATCTTCCGCTTTCTGGAGTGTAATATCACTCTATGAAAAGCACTGCAAATAATACACCACATTACATCCTAGCCACTAGAGAACTGTATTCTTGACTGCAAAAGTTACACTTCAGTTACTTATGATACATTTCTATGCTAGGTGATGTTTGGCCTTGATGAATGTTCAGAGAATAGCGTCTTGTGATTTTGGAATAGCATAACTTGTAAACAATAATAATATGAAATGTGATATGTAAGAAGTACTACCATACAAATATCACCTCTTGCTATTCATCTATGATATACTTAGATTTTAACTCTAGTTTCAGAGTATTTGCAGTATTCCTTTTCTTATATAGTGAGTTAGTGAATGATCGTCTTCCTTATTCTATCTTTTCTAGTGCAAAGAGTGTAATGCACCTCTACCATCAGGCATTCCCTCCACAACAATGAAAACCACAACATCAAACACCTATTCCAGTAAGATATTTCTGCTCTCACTTCCAACATATTTAACAGAGTGATGCAACATTGTAAATGCCCAATCACAACAGTTATATAGTATATGTTAACAGGGTTGAGGACTACAATTCCACATCTGCAAAGATCCAATGACTGTCAAACCACCTGAGGCAATCTTACTATGTCCGGAGAGCACTATGCTTTTATAAAAATATTGTAGGCATATGTCTTTGTGCGACCATGTTCCATTTTCTGATGTTCCAAATCTGTTGTTTTGAAACTATGTGTTTGCTATTGTGGTATGATGTGGAACTATATATGTTTGCTATTGTGGTATGATGTGGAACTATATGTTTTTGCTATTATATTTTGATGTGGAGCTATATATGTTTTCTATTATATTATGATGTGGAAGTGTGAAACTATCTATGTTTGCTATTATACTATGATAGTGCTGACTGGTTATAAGGTAAACAATGTTTACATGCCCTTTACATACCATGCTCGCTCAATGTTGGCTAATGGTACTAAGATATTTTTTGTAACTTTGAAAAGATCATGTACTATATTCTTATGAAATTTTCCATTCCCGTTTTCGTATCCGCTCCGCTCCGTTCCGTTTCCGTTTCCGTCACTATCCGCTTCTCAGATCCGCTTCCGGGTTTCGATTTCGTTTCAAGCATCGGTAAAAATATGGAAATGGAAACGGAACAGCTATTTACCGACCGTTTCCGTTCCGTTTTCACCCCTATCTACCACCATTCTCTCACTCATGACCTCCTCTGCCTCGCTTGCTCACTCATGACCTCCTTTGTTGCATGCTTCCTCCTCTAGTCCTCATACTCCGGTAACGACGTCTCTTCGGTTTAGTTAGTCCTTTGTTCATCGTCATCCTCCTCCCACTAGGGCACCCAAACCCTAGCAAACACGAATCAAATGGTCATTGTCTGCCCTCCCAATCCCCTCCCCTCTGGTCGTCGCAGCCCCGTATCATTCACCATGACTCCGGTGGCTATCAGCAAGTGTCATCTTCACCTTAAGGTTCCTCTCCCTCAGCTCCTTTTCTCTCAAATCCTTGTTCTCTTGATCTCCCTTTTCTCTCTTTTGCTAACCTGTTTTGCTTATCTTCTTCGCTTTGCTCCATAGATCTAGTATTAGTAGTAGCAGAGGCCAGCAAGTAGTATCGTGGTACTAGTAGCACCAAGTATCAGTAGATAGTAGTATAGTAGTAATACCAAAGTACTATATATGGTCTCTTTATCTGCATCTTGACAATCTTTCAGACAAAAAGAAAATTGGTTTCTCATGTAGGATTAGTAATTCCATATATTTCAAAGTAGTGTTAAGGAAAAAATGATTATTAACTCTTTGTGAACAATTTTTTAGTCTGTTTGGAAGGACTATGTAATGTTTTCAAACACTTCTAGGCAATTACTTGATATACCAGCAAGAGAAACCTAAATTAAATATCTTTTGATGTAATACATGAATAATTACATTGTGTAGTCTGTATGCAATGAATTTTGAATTGATGATAATATATTTATCTGTGGATTCATTACTTTTTATGCTAGCTTGCTTCAAGTAAAAGTAAGGAGCAATTTCGATTCTTAATCATGATACAAGAATGCAATTGGGTAGTCTTCCTTTTCTTTTCCATGCCTTTGGGCTTTGGCTAGTATTTAATGATATTCATTGCAATGCTTCTAGGAAACTAATGAAGAATCCAAAATGGCAAGCATTGGTGGCGGCGTGTAACATTCCGTTTTTCAATTTATTGGACTTGAATTTCAAAAACCGAACCTGTGGAATTTTATTCAAATTTAAACCAGTTTAATTTGAATTTTTAAAGTCAAAAAGGATTTAATATGATTAATCTAAACTTCAAATTAATTATTTTTTATTTTTATTGGGTTCCTTGTACTTCATTGAATTTTTCTGTAATTTTGGAGATTTAATTGAATTTATTTGCTATTTACTTGAATTATTTGAGGTTTATTCGAATTTCTGGTATTTTATTTAATTCGGAAATCATTTTCTAAATCTCTAATTCTATTCGGGCCGATTTTAATGTTCAAGCCACCGATGCATCCTTCGTTCCTCCCGGCTGCCGTTTTTTCGCACAACCACCCACGTACCAAACCCTAAACCTAGATCAACCTCACCTGGATTCTCGATCTAACGGCTCGATCATGCCGCCACCCAACAAGAACCCTAACCCTAAACCGATTTTTCCCCTTGCCGTCCGATTCCCATCCCGCGGTCAGCAGTGCGCCACGTCGCCCCGACGCGAGCCGCCGCCACTGGAAACCCGAGCCGCGCGGTCATCTTTGTTTCCCGTGCCGTTTCACGCCTCCCGAGACTATAAAAGCCTTCTCCGTACCCAGCGCCGTGCTCTCCGCCTCGCGCCGCACCCGCCGGCCCTAACCACATTCCCCGAGACGCCTCTGTGTGGCCGCTAGCTCTCGCTGGAGTTATTCATCCGTGCGCAAAGCTTCTCGCCAGATGCCTCTTCTCCGGTGAGTCTCCTAGTGTTTTTAGTACCGTTGAGTTCATCTCGCCGTTCCCACCGGATTCGCTAATTCTTTGACCCGATCCGGCACTCCACCGCCGTTTGCGCGTCGTCTTCCTCACCTCCGGCGGGATAGCTCTGCCCTGCGCCGTCGACTCCAGTCGCGAGCTCGTCGTCCGTCCGATCGATCTTCAACGGTTTGGATCTGCGCCACGTTTCCCTCCGGTAAGCCACTGAGTCAACCGCTTCGTCATCCTGCACACGTACGCCCTAGTGCCCGCGTCATCACGCCACGACATTGCCATGTGTCGCCGCGTCAGCACCGAACCGCCGGGTGGCGCCGCGTGCACGTCGTGTCGGTGCCACCGTAGGCCCTAATCTTCCACGTGTGCGCCACCTGTGCGCCACGTGCCGCCACGTCGCCGCCATGTCCGCCCTAGTTCCTACGTGGCCGCCACGTCATCGAGCCCACCTCAGCGCTCTAGGTCACCACCGTGAACTCAGTCCATGTGAGCCAAGTCGCTGACGAGTGGTCCCCACTTGTCAACGACGCTATTTTCTTTTATTTCTCTGATTTTTCGATAAATCCGAGATCCAGCCAATAGCGCAGTGACACGTGTCAACCCTAGTGATTTTTTCGATTTTTCCTCCCGAGAAACTTCCGAGAGCCCGTTCGAACTCCGATTCGAACGATTTAAATTTCTAAATTCATCTAAAATCATGCTCTACCTGCTGGTGTCTTTCTTTTGAATTTTTGGATTTTATTTATTTTTTGATTTATTTATTTTTGTCTCGTTTCGCGTGTTTCGCGTGTAGACGACGCAGCGGTTGAGCGAGCGGAGCATCCGATGAGGTAGCAGAAGGGGAGAGGTTGAAGGCAAGTCTCCCTTGACCATATTGAACCCAATTTTATGAAATATTACTTTGTTTTAAATTATTGCATGCGTACTACTTTGCGTACTGTACTTTAATGCCATTTTAAATGTTTAGATAAATGCCAACTTGTTATGCCCACATTGATGTTCATTTTAACAACCATTGACACCCTAGGAAAATTAATTACTGTTAAATATAATCATTTTGGTATTATGGGACGGTAGAAAATGCTTAGCCATGCTCAATCACGTCGGTACCTTACCATTATGGAAATGCTTTCATATTTGATTCAAATTGAATTGTGAAAATATGGCAATTGGTGTTGCCGGTATTAATTTGAAGAATATAAGTGAAAAATGATTTAGACCGGGGCGGATGGTTGCTTGGCGGGTGCGGGATGCACAAAATTTTGGAATGTGATTGTTCCGTCCCAGTCAATTAAGGACCGGTCGTGTGTTACCATGGGCCATGCTATACAGTACAATCACATGTCTATAATGGGTACGACCTGGCTAAGTAATTTGCATGTATCGTTATTTGACTTCGCCATTGGGATGTGCGGTTTGCCAGGAGGATACTTGCAAGGCGCAAGAGGGGGCTTCTGTACTGGGCGGATGTACCCCTAACAGCGGTGAAACCTTAGCGGGCGGAGTCGGTAGCGGTATTATGCATTGTAAAGGCTTGTCATGATCTCCCTGCCGGCACACCAAAGGAAGTGTGTCAATAGCTTGGCAAAAGGGGTTGATCATGTCGTGTGGGTAAAGTGTACAAGCTCTGCAGAGTCTAAAACTACTTGAGTAGCCGTGCCCACGGATAAGGGCAAGCGTGGAACGCTTTCACATAGTAGATTTTCTGGTTTTTGGTTTTAAATGAAAATGATGGTTTTGGTTTAAATGAAAATGTGTTTGGGAATCTGTGAGTAGATGGAACTCTCGGATATTAGTTTGGCGGTTGGAGCCAACCAGGTAGTTGGAACCTGGAAAACTGTTATACTTCAAAATTTAATTAATTATGCTATTTACATTTTGTTAAATGCTGCTTTATGAAATTATTACTTGTATTTAAATTTCAATTTCGCTTTATGCAAATGAACCCTATATGCTTCCTTTGTTTAAGCCTTGCATTTAGTTATTTGCATTAAGTTTAGAGACTTCTTGAGTATGTTGCATACTCACCTCGCTTTTCATTCTTGGGTCGCTTATTCCATAAAGCGATGTAGATATCGAGCTAGCTATCCAAGAGCACGCATTCCACCGCTCGACATCGTGGTGAAGACTTTGAGGAGGAGGACTACCCGGACTACTAGGGAGCGTACCCCAGTCGGTTGCCTGTGGGCATACTGATTGGCCCTTTTTGTTGCTACTTTTCCGCTGCTACTTACTCACTTAAGCCGTAAGGCTCGATACTTGTAATAATGTGATGATGTTAACGCTCTTTTGCTTTATTACAGTTACTTACTTCATGGTATGTCTGTGTTATCATTACTGTATGACTGTGTGTGCTAGCTGTTCCTGGATTAGCACGGTTGAAACACAGGGGGGGTTCGGATTTGGTAATCCGGGTCCCTACAGAGGTGGTATCAGAGCCATATCGACGGTAGGTCGCAACCCTAGTTAGAATGGTCGTTAGAATTTCAAAAGTATTTTCTAAATCAAACCAACAAACTGGTAATTAATAGATTGTCTCCTCTTACCTTATTCTTAGGTTCTTACTTCTTTCCTTTTCTGAATATTATTTGGGAATTTAAATTTGATCTTATCCCCTGAAATTTCTTTAAGCCTTCGGTTGACTACAAGATCGGTGGAAGGACTGCTAGAAGGATCAAGTTGACGGAAGATCGCTCAAAAGGGACCCCTATCAAGAATAAGTTATTAGTGCCCGTGTCATCCCTCCTTCGCTTAGTAATCGGAGTTTATCGAGTTTTGTTACTTGCTTGTTGGGTGTATTGTGCACTTGCCCTAGGCATGGTGCTGCAGCCACCTTACGTTGGAATTTTGTTGCCTGTCTTGCCTTAGAATGGCTACCTTCTCCCAGTCTCCTTACCTTTTGCTTTTTCCCTCTTGTCTTGTGCTTTTTCCCTCTCATCTTTGCTAACTTTTCCTTGGCCATTGCTTCAGATGGAGGGACAGGGCAGAGGCCGTGGTCGCAGAGGCAGAGGCCGTGGTCGTGGCCCGGCAGTGCCACAAGAGCCGCAGAGTTCCTCAGAGCAGCAAGGTCAGTTTGAGGAGGAGTTGCCACCGCCGCCACCTGTTCCACCTCAGATGGCTGATATGCAGCAGATGATGGCGATGTAGCCAGCCATCGCAGGCTCGCACGTAACATGGTGAACAATCGGCCTGACCACCACCTGGCCAAGCGCCATGTTTGTTGCATCGAAGCTTGGGGAGTTCATGAGGACCCGACCGCCTACCTTCTCAGGCGCAGGAGAGCCTTTGGAGGCAGACGATTGGCTCAGAGATATTGAGAAAAAGCTGCGGTGCACAAAGGCGATGACCGCGAGAAGGTCTTTGTATGCCACCATCAATCAAGGGAGTCGCCTGCTACTGGTGGGACAACCATGCAGCCCATCAGAATGCTCAGGCGATTATTTGGGAGGAGTTCACTGAGGCCTTCCGGACTGCTCATGTACCTGCTGGGATCATCGAGATGAAGAAGTGAGAGTTCAGGAAGCTGCGTCAGGGGAACCAGAGTGTGTCAGAATACCTCAATCAGTTCACCCAGCTTGCGAGGTATGCACCTGAGGATGTGGCCACCGATAGTGCCAAGATCTCGAGGTTCATGGAGGGTCGGACCTCGACATCAAGGTGCAACTTGTTGCATTTGATTTCCCCAACTTTCAAAGACATGGTGAACAAAGCCCTAGTGCAGGAGGATGCTCGGCGCCCGGCAGCCGAGAGTCACGCAAGAGGAAGATGGCTTTCGTGCTCAAGCGAGGAGCGAGTGGATCTCGTCGGCGCTTTCCACCTCAACAGGCAGCAGGGGCCTTTGTCCCAGAGCACCCGCACACCTTCCTCTCGACCTCGCCTAGTTGCTCGGGACCGCGGCGAAGTTGCGGCCTTCGGCCGCGAAGGGGAACACCAATGCTGCAGGAGTCCAGTGCTTTCACTGCCACCAGTTGGGTCACTATGCCAACAGCTGTCCTCAGAGGCGCCAAATTACTCCAAGATACCTTCACTTGGGAGCCACTCGGCCAAGACTCCACTCGTGGATCAGACGCGTGCGCCTCACACCCCCAGGACTCAGCAGTCGTTTGGGAGAGGGCGTGTCAACCACGTGACTGCAGAGGAGGCTCAGGAGGCACCAGATGTGGTTTTGGGTACGTTTCTTGTCAATTCAATACCTGCCACAACTTTATTCGATTCTGGAGCATCACATTCTTTCATTTCGAAGAATTTTGTTGATCGGTTTGGTTTGGAAACCCTTACTCTTAAGAATCCCATGATTGTTCAATCACCGGGAAAAGAAATGAGAACTGATTTGGTGTGCCCTAGTGCAACTGTAGAGATTAATGGGGTAACATTTCTAGCGAATCTCATTCTCTTGGATTCCAAAGGATTGGATGTCATCCTAGGGATGGACTGGTTGACCAAGTTCAAGGGTCAAATTGATTGCACCAGTAGAGCCATCACTCTCACCAATGCAGAAGGCATCCGAGTGGAGTTTAAACCTGATAAGTCGTTGGGTGAGAATTGCATGTTGAACAAGTTGAAGGAAATCACTTTGGAGAGTGTGCCTGTGGTGAGCGAATACCCCGATGTATTCCCTGAGGATTTGCCAGGCATGCCGCCTGATCGGGAGATCGAGTTCACCATAGAGCTTGTTCCGGGCACAGCTCCTATCTCCAAGAGGCCCTACCGCATGCCAGCCAATGAACTCGCCGAGATGAAGAAGCAAATTGAAGAGCTGCAAGAGAAGGGATTTGTTCGTCCGAGTTCGTCGCCATGGGGAGCGCCAGTTCTCTTTGTGAAGAAGAAGGACAACAGCCTGCAGATGTGCGTCGACTACAGAGCTCTGAATGAAGTCACCATCAAGAACAAGTATCCTTTGCCTAGATCGACGATCTGTTTGATCAGTTAAAGGGTGCTTGTATCTTCTCCAAGATTGATCTGCGATCTGGCTATCATCAGCTGAAGATAAGGCCGCAGGACATCCCGAAGACAGCCTTTGCCACTCGGTATGGACTGTATGAGTTCACAGTCATGTCCTTTGGTCTGACCAATGCCCCAGCATATTTCATGAACTTGATGAACAAAGTGTTCATGGATTATCTGGACAGATTTGTGGTGGTCTTCATAGACGATATCCTTATCTATTCTCGAGATGAGGCTGAGCATGAAGGACATCTGAGGATGGTCTTAGAGAAGCTCAGAAGTCACCAGCTGTATGCCAAGTTCAGCAAGTGTGAGTTCTGGTTGACAGAAGTTGCCTTCTTGGGTCATATCGTCTCTGCTGGAGGTATCTCAGTTGACCCGGAAAAAGTGAAAGGAGTGCTTGATTGGAGGCAGCCCAAGTCAGTGCTGGACATCCGGAGTTTCCTTGGGTTAGCGGGCTACTACAGGAGGTTTATTGAAGGATTCTCGAAGATTGCTAGACCGCTTACTCAGCTGCTGAAGAAAGAGAAGTTTGAGTGGACTGAAGCTTGCGAACAGAGCTTTCAGGAGTTGAAGAAAAGGTTGACTACAGCCCCAGTGCTTGTGTGCCCGGACATTCAGAAGGGATTTGAGATCTATTGTGATGCTTCGAGGCAGGGTCTGGGTTGTGTCTTGATCAGAGGAAGGCAAGGTAGTCGCACGCCTCATGCAATTGCGACCACATGAGGAGAATTATCCAACCCATGACTTAGAGTTGACTGCTGTTGTGCATGCATTGAAGCTGTGGAGGCACTATCTCATTGGCAATCGGTGCGAGATCTTCACAGACCACAAGAGTCTGAAATACATCTTCACTCAAGCAGATCTGAACTTGAGGCAAAGAAGATGGTTGGAGCTGATAAAGGACTATGATGCGGGCATACATTACCATCCTGGTAAGGCGAATGTGGTTGCCGATGCTCTGAGCCGAAAGAGTTACTGCAACACTTTGAGGATTCAAGAAGGACAGCCTGCTCTGTATGAGGAATTTCAGCGTCTGAATCTGGGGTTGGTAGAGGAAGGATCAGTTGCTGCTTTGGAGATTCAGCCAACATTGGTGGACCAAATCAAGAAGATGCAGAAATCGGACAAGGAAGCCGCAAAGATCAAAGAAAGGATAAAGGAAGGTAAAGCCCTAGGATTCTCAGAAGATGATGAAGGGATAGTGTGGCTTGGGAAGAGTATCTATGTGCCGAACCAGAAAGAGCTCAAGCAGTTGATACTGAAGGAGGCACATGAGTCAGCATACTCGATTCATCCCGGCAACACCAAGATGTATCACGACCTTCGAGGTGTTTATTGGTGGCCGAGAATGAGGAAGGAGATTGCAGAGTTCATAGCTATGTGTGATGTGTGCCAGCGAGTCAAAGCTGAGCATCAAAGGCCAGCAGGTTTGTTGCAGCTATTGAAGGTACCTGAGTGGAAGTGGGAAGAAGTTGGGATGGACTTTATCACAGGACTTCCGAGGACCAGGATAGGCTATGACTCGATTTGGGTTGTCGTGGATCGACTGACGAAGGTTGCACATTTTATTCCAGTGAGGACAACCTACAATGGGGATAGGCTAGCAGAGCTGTATATGACTCGGATTGTGTGTATGCATGGTGTGCCAAGAAGATTGTTTCGGATCGGGGCACCCAATTCACATCTAGATTTTGGCAAAAGTTACAAGAAGCATTAGGCACCAATCAACTTGATCTGACTTATCATCCCAGCATGGATGGATGACGGAGTGAGTGAATCAGATCCTGGAGGATATGTTGAGAGCCTGTGCATTGTCCAATGCAGCCAGTTGGGATCAGATGTTGCCATACGCGGAGTTTTCCTACAACAACAGTTATCAAGCTAGCTTGCAGATGGCGCCGTTTGAAGCTCTTTATGGGAGGAAGTGCAGGACACCTCTTTGTTGGCATGAGACAAGAGAACGCCAAGTCTTCGGTCCGGATATTCTGTTTTTCAATTTATTGGACCTGAATTTCAAAATCCGAACCCGTGGAATTTTATTCGAATTTAAACCAGTTTAATTTGAATTTTTAAAGTCAAAAAGGATTTAATATGATTAATCTAAAATTCAAATTAATTATTTTTTATTTTTATTGGGTTCCTTGTACTTCATTGAATTTTTCTGTATTTTTGGAGATTTAATTGAATTTATTTGCTATTTACTTGAATTATTTGAGGTTTATTCGAATTTCTGGTATTTTATTTAATTCGGAAATCATTTTCTAAATCTCTAATTCTATTCGGGCCGATTTTACTGTTCAAGCCACCCTACCACATCCTTTGTTCCTCCCTACTGCTTTCTTCAAGACAACCACCCATAGCCAAACCCTAAACCTAGATCAACCTCAGCTGTGGATTCTCGATCTAACGGCTCGTATCCGCGCCGCCACCCAACAGTAAACCCTAACCCTAAACCGATTTTTCCCCTTGCCGTCCGATTCCCATCCATGATCGTGAAGGCGCCACGTCCGCCCGACGCGAGCCGCCATCGAAACCCTAGCCATGGTCATCTTTGTTTCCCGTGCCATTTCACGCCTCCCGAGACTATAAAAGCCTTCTCTGTACCCAGCGCCGTGCTCTCCGCCTCGCGCCGCACCCGCCGGCCCTAACCACATTCCCCGAGACGCCTCTGTGTGGCCGCTAGCTCTCACCGGAGTTATTCATCCGTGCGCAAAGCTTCTCCGCCGTATTGCCTCTTCTCCGGTGAGTCTCCGGCCGTGTTTTTGGTACCGTTGAGTTCATCTCATCGTTCCCTACCGGATTCGCTAATTCTTTGACCCGATCCGGCACTCCACCGCCGTTTGCGCGTCGTCTTCCTCACCTCCGGCGGGATAGCTCTGCCCTGCGCCGTCGACTCCAGTCGCGAGCTCGTCGTCCGTCCGATCGATCTTCAACGGTTTGGATCTGCGCCACGTTTCCCTCCGGTAAGCCACTGAGTCAACCGCTTCGTCATCCTGCACACGTACGCCCTAGTGCCCGCGTCATCACGCCACGACATTGCCATGTGTCGCGTCGTCAAGACCGAATCGCGGGTGGCGCCAGCACGCCGTGTCGGTGCCACCGTAGGCCCTAATCTTCCACGTGTGCGCCACCTGTGCGCCACGTGCCGCCACGTCGCCGCCATGTCCGCCCTAGTTCCTACGTGGCCGCCACGTCATCGAGCCCACCTCAGCGCTCTAGGTCACCACCGTGAACTCAGTCCATGTGAGCCAAGTCGCTGACGAGTGGACCCCACTTGTCAGCGACGCTATTTTCTTTTATTTCTCTGATTTTTTGATAAATCCGAGATCCAGCCAATAGCGCAGTGACACGTGTCAACCCTAGTGATTTTTCTGATTTTTCCTCCCGAGAAACTTCCGAGAGCCCGTTCGAACTCCGATTCGAACGATTTAAATTTCTAAATTCATCTAAAATCATGCTCTACATACTGGTGTCTTTATTTTGAATTTTTGGATTTTTTTTTTGATTTATTTATTTTTGTCTCGTTTCGCGTGTTTCGCGTGTAGACGACGCAGCGGTTGAGCGAGCGGAGCATCCGACAGAGGTAGCAGCAGCGGGAGAGGTTGAAGGCAAGTCTCCCTTGACCATATTGAACCCAATTTTATGAAATATTACTTTGTTTTAAATTATTGCATGCGTACTACTTTGCGTACTGTACTTTAATGCCATTTTAAATGTTTAGATAAATGCCAACTTGTTATGCCTACATTGATGTTCATTTTAACAACCATTGACACCCTAGGAAAATTAATTATCTGTTAAATATAATCATTTTGGTATTATGGGACGATGAAAATGCTTAGCCATGCTCAATCACGCTTGTACCTTACCATTATGGAAATGCTTTCATATTTGATTCAAATTGAATTGTGAAAATATGGCAATTGGTGTTGCTTGGTATTAATTTGAAGAATATAAGTGAAAAATGATTTAGACCGGGGCGGATGGTTGCTTGGCGGGTGCGGGATGCACAAAATTTTGGAATGTGATTGTTCCGCCTGACCAATTAAGGACCGTGGTGTGTGTTACCATGGGCCATGCTATACAGTACAATCACATGTCTATAATGGGTACGACCTGGCTAAGTAATTTGCATGTATCGTTATTTGACTTCGCCATTGGGATGTGCGGTTTGCCGAGAGGATACTTGCAAGGCGCAAGATGGGGCTTCAGATTTGGCGCGATGTAGCCCTAACGGTGAAACCTTAGCGGGCGGAGTCGGTAGCGGTATTATGCATTGTAAAGGCCTTGTCATGATCTCCCTGCCGGCACACCAAAGGAAGTGTGTCAATAGCTTGGCAAAAGGGGTTGATCATGTCGTGTGGGTAAAGTGTACAAGCTCTGCAGAGTCTAAAACTACTTGAGTAGTCGTGCCCACGGATAAGGGCAAGCGTGGAACGCTTTCACATTGTAGATTTTCTGGTTTTTGGTTTTAAATGAAAATGATGGTTTTGGTTTAAATGAAAATGTGTTTGGGAATCCGTGAGTAGATGGAACTCCCGGATATTAGTTTGGCGGTTGGAGCCAACCAGGTAGTTGGAACCTGGAAAACTGTTATACTTCAAAATTTAATTAAGTATGCTATTTACATTTTGTTAAATGCTGCTTTATGAAATTATTACTTGTATTTAAATTTCAATTTCGCTTTATGCAAATGAACCCTATATGCTTCCTTTGTTTAAGCCTTGCATTTAGTTATTTGCATTAAGTTTCCGAGACTTGCTGAGTATGTTGTATACTCACCCTCGCTTTTCATTGCGGGGCTACTTATTCCATAAAGCAGATGTAGATATCAGAGCTAGCTATCCAAGAGCCTGCATTCCACCGTTCGACATCTGTGGTGAAGACTTTGAGGAGGAGGACTACCCGAACTACTAGGGAGCGTACCCCAGTCGGTTGCCTGTGGGCATACTGATTGGCCCTTTTTGTTGCTACTTTTCCGCTGCTACTTACTCACTTAAGCCGTAAGGCTCGATACTTGTAATAATGTGATGATGTTTACGCTCTTTTGCTTTATTACTGTTACTTACTTCATGGTATGTCTGTGTTATCATTACTGTATGACTGTGTGTGCTAGCTGTTCCTGGACTAGCACGGTTGAAACACAGGGGGGGTTCAGATTTGGTAATCCGGGTCCCTACACGGCGCCCTTTTGTAATGCTTGCAGGAAACATTAGTATTTAATGATTTTCTAGTGGGCACAATTAATAGATTTTACTTGTTCTTTTAAGATATTAATGCAAATTCATTAGGTAATTTGGACGAATGCATACCTATCTCCTTAATTTTGATTGCTAGCTTTTTCCTTTTAAAGGTGGTTGTTGGCTATGTTGCTAATAATGAGCCTAGTATTTGAGCTTAATTTTTTTCAACGGTCAATGATATGGTGTAAGATCAGTTTTGCCGCTGAGCATATTGTGACATCCTATGGTGCTTCAGGTTGTGTTGTGATCTCCATTATTAATAATTAGACATCAACTTGTGTTTGAGAGATGTGGCTATTTCATTTCTTGTGTTGGTCTAGGAGTTTATGCAGAGAAGTGCTAAAGTTTAGAAACAACAGATCCATCGAAGTGGTGTCAACTGCTGATCTTTGTAGGCAAATTGAGCTTAAGCATCTCTGATTTTACTTAGAAGTATGATACTAGTAATTAAGACCCTGTTCCTATGAATTTCCTCTATTCCATACAGGGTTTACATGATCCATTGAATTGATTAGTAGTTATTGAAATTCCCTTGCTTGCGCATGGGGGGTGTCTGAACTTGCGCACTTTTCAGTTTGTGGGTAAAGGATTGAAGTGAAGAGCATGTGCAATACTAATGCTTTCGATCTCACAGAAAAATTTGTGCTTAAAGAGACTTTGGTGTATTGCTGCCTCAATACCAAGGGTTTGTTTGGTAGAGCTCTAGATTCTAGCTTCACCTGAAATCTGAAACTTGTAGGCTAAAATAAAGTGAATTAAGTTTATATTTTTGATCTAAAATGTAAACAAGATGATCTACCTAAACACTCTTAGGCCCCGTTTGGCAACTTGGAACCGGACTGTTTCTCCTAAAATCTGAAATAAATCCAACCAAACGGAATAGGACTCGGACGCTTCAAAGCTTAATCGTTTGATTTTTACACACCGTGGTCGAATCGGCTAGCAACCCGTTCCTCCGGATTCGATTCTACTCAAACGTTTCTACCAAGAATCCGAACCGCTTCCGCTTCTACTAGAATCGAACCGTACCAAGCGGGCCTTAATGTACTTATAGCTTTGACTTCACCAGATTCACGAATCTGGAGAAACTGAATCTCTGCCAAACACACCCCAAGTATTGTTGTTCCTTGAGGACTGGTGTTTCCTGAGGACCAAGTAGTCTTGCTGCCTTCTGATGTGGTTAATTGTTCATCTCGGCTTGCTAGATATATAGGCACATACATTTTTCAATTCTACTGGCACATACTCTATGTGATTTGTTTAACTGGGTTATATTTTTTGAATTTTACAAATTTTTTGATTTTTTTTTGCATGGCTAGGATTTTTATCTCTATCATTCCCAAACAGCAATAGGGATTTTGTTCCCAAGCGAAAACATTTTCCCTGGTGTTGAGGGGGATTCTATATGCCATCAAAATCCCCTATAAGGATTTTCCCCCATAGGATTCTTACCCCCTAACTTCCAAACAATCCTTAGGGGTTTCTAAGGCATGTTTGGTTCACGAGAACATTGCTATAGTTAGGATTTATGAAAAGTACGGTGCACCGCAAATTAATGGAATTTAGTCAAGAAACTTTGCCTGTACCATGTGGGCCAAGGACATAAAAGTGTGGCAAGCCCAAATTATGGTGATAAACTAAACAAATAGAGAATTCCTTATTTGCCACTGAAAATTGGTCGAATCTGCTCTTCTCTTCATTGCCATCTTCATTCTAACTTAAACAACCCGACAAGTAGACTTGATTTTACGGGGATGAGCAGCAGTGGCAGGCAAAGTCGTATTAGCAAGGAGGAAGAAGGGCTTTGACCAAGGGGTAGATATGTCATTTTCTAAAAAAATCTGACAAACTCAAGTGGACAAATGATATGTGACTCATAGTAGAGTGATGAGAGTGGCAAAAATGAAATGAATGTAGAGATCTGATGGCAATATAGGGAAAAACAGTTTCACGATGGTATGTTAGGTATTCGGTTACCATTAAGTGGTAAATAAGAAATTTTCTCAAACAAATATAATATATCTATTTTTTCTAAAATTAGGCGTTGCAAGGTTAGAAATCAAACCCAAACATCGCCTTAGACTTTCCCCGATTTTAAATTTCAAATCATCTGAAGATAAAAAATTCAAATGTAAAACCTTTCCATACATTCGGCAGAACTTGCCACGAACCCTCCCCGTCGTTACGCCTGAACTTCCAGAGTATTCCAACCACGACCGAACCATCCAGAAGCAGCCACCGCCCCCAATTGTAAAAACTCCCCTTCTCGAGTCTCCAACACCCGCACCACCAGTCTCCACCACACGCAGATCCAAAGGAGAGAAACAGAGCCAAACCCTAAGCGTCCCCGACCCCCAACCCCCATGGCGAAGTACGGCGAGGGCGACGCGCGGTGGATCGTGGAGGAGCGCGCCGACGGCACGAACGTCCACAACTGGCACTGGGCGGAGCGCGACTGCCTCGAGTGGTCGCGCGCACGGCTCTCCGCCCTCCTCGCCGGCCTCCCCGTCCTCTCCGGCGAGGGCGGCCTCACCCTCTCCACCACCACCCTCGATAAGCTGGACGGCGAGGCATACGTCAACATCCGCAAGGGCAAGGTCATCCCGGGGTACGAGCTCTCCCTCACGCTCTCCTGGGAGGCCGAGGCCACCACGGAGTCGGGCGTCGCCAAGGTCACCGGCGCTGCCGAGGTCCCCTACCTCGCCGACGAGAACGCCGACGAGGACCCCGACGTCCGCGTTAGCGTCTGCGGCGACGACGGGCCCCTCGCGCGCCGCGCCAAGGAGGCCTTCATCGCCCGCGGCAAGCCACTGGTCCTCGAAAAGATCCGGGAGTACGTCGCCGCCATGGCCAAGGGCGGCCCCGCCAAGGACGAGCTAGATTCCAAGAAGACTCCCGCCAAGGCAGCCGCAGCGGCTGGTGGCGCGGTCACCACCCCGGCACCAGCAGCGAAGAAGGAGGAGGCGCCAGCTCCGGCGGCGAAGGAGAAGAAGGCGAAGGGCAAGGAGAAGGAAGGATTTAAGACGATTGAGATGACGGAGAAGTTCTACTGCCGCGCGAAGGACATATATGAGATCTTGATAGATGAGAACAGATGGAAGGGGTTCACGCAGAGCAATGCGAGGATCAGCAGGGAGGTTGGTGGGCAGTTTAGCCTCTTCGACGGATCCATCACCGGCATCAACGAGGAGCTGCAGGAAGGGAGGCTGATCGTGCAGAAGTGGCGGTTTGGGAGTTGGCCAGATGGCTTGCATTCTACGGTAAGATCCTGATGCCATGGATGTCTAATTTACTTGTGCTCAAAGCGATCATGTTGGTATTGCGCTTGGGTGCATATCGTATCACCATATGCCGTGTTAGATAAGAAAGTTTTGATGCCAGAAGTTCGCCCATTCAGAAAAAATGGTAAGCTTATGCTGATCTAACTAAGAACGAGCAAGGTTGGATGTTTGATAATTGATATGTCTTACTTGTAGGGATGAAAACGGATCGGATAGTTTCTGACCGATCCGGATAATTTTTGGATATGATTATGTTGGATCAGATATTTGTCAGTATCGGCTTGGATACGGATACGGATTAGGTAGCTCACTATCCGTTGGATATAGATACAGATTCGGATAATTCGGATATTGATGGGTTGGATATTCGGATATGCATGTTGGGCTGGGCCAAGACTACTCTTTTGGCCCGAAAAGGTTTCTTAATTTCAAAATCGTTTTCTAATTTAATTAATCTATAAAGTAAGTTTCAATTATTAAAATTGGCAAACCAACTCAAAAATTACAATTTTTTTTTGAGAAAGTTCCAGACACAATCTAACATTTAAAAATTATTTTCAAGATTTTATCAAATTTTATTTTTCTCAAAAATTCAAACACTGTTGTTTGTAATAGAAAAATATTTAAAATAAGTAGCTAAAAATGCATAAAAACTCATAAATACATAATTTATTATTTTAAACATAATTCAACAAAAAATATAAATCTTGGGTCATTACATGTAAGTGTTATATATTTTTTCTAAAGATATTATCAAATTTTTAGTGCGTTATGTGTTTGCTTCCATTTGTATCTCTGAGCAAGGAGTAACTTTATTTTGTGTTTTGATCTACGTGTATGGTGAATTAATTTTATGTGTGTGATAAGCTAAGTCTTATATAATTTTGTTTGCAACATAGTATCTAACTATTGTCTAAGTGAATGAAAATGCTTATATTTGTTTAATTTTCAATAATGTTTTGATTAAATTAACTAGTTTTTTTTGTTGATTTTTTATGTACAATCTAAGGGGTTATCATATTTTGATAAATATTTGAAACCGTACCTGCTTCGATTCGTATTCGATCCGTATCTGTATCCAACATTATCAGTATTCGTATTCATTCCGGACTATCCGTATCCGCATCCGAGAAAAAAAATATGAAAAAAAATATGGTAGAGCTATTATCCGTTCGTATTTGAAATGTTTTCACCCGTACTTACTTGGATAAATTTAGGCACAGTGTTAAGGGGCAGTTTGGTTCCATCTGGAAATAAGCATACAAACTGGCTTCGCATCAAATTCCCATCCCCACCTTCCTTTGGTTGTGAATTTGTGTGAGTTTTCTTCCCATTTCCACTTGGATCCCGAAATTCAAACATAGGTGTTGGGAATTCACACTTGTCTATTCCCGTCTGCACTACTTTCTTACCTCCAGCCACCTAAGCTGAGCAATTTATTTGAGGGAACATGCCATCTCTAATTTAGAGGTTTCTGAAATCCCTTAGTCCTTGCAGTGTGTTCCATTTGTGGAAACCTGTGTGCGTTGGTACTATTGTTGTTCTAGGCTGATACCGTAGATTTTTATATGGTAACATGGACTAATCTTCTTAGTTCTAAACTTCTATCCAATGTTTGAAAAAATCTGCAAGGTGGAATGTAAGGCCATACATGAGGAACTGGTGCCTTCCCTGTTACCATATGATGAGCCAGTTAGGCCGCATTATCAGCTAGTTTGCCGTATGATCACTACTGTGTGGGTGACCTAATGAGTACAGATTACCAATTTTTAGAACATGAGTTCCAGCTGGAAGGGTGTTTTCACTTGTTTAACGAGTTCTTGCCATGAACTCCTGACACCGACTGAGATCTCGGCTTATTATTGCTGATATAATTTAGCAGGCCTGAGAGTCATTTGCTCACCATTTCCATGCTAGAATGTTCCTATGGTGATTCGTCGAAATGCCCCATCTATATAATCTTTGAATCATATTCCTTTATAAAACATCATCTCAATGTGCTGTGTGAAAACTTGAAATGCAGGTCAGGTTGGTGTTTGATGAGCCCGAGTCAGGAGTTACGGTCATAAAGCTCAAACAAACCGATGTGCCAGTGGAAGACAAGTATGTCCCTGTTCGTCATGTCATTTTTGTGCTTCAAACTTTGAAACCCGTTAAAAGCATTCATTCCTGGCCCTTGTACCCAAAATTTCTCTTTTGGTTGTCTACCACTCCAGGTACGGCAACTCAACTGTGGTGGAGAACACGGAGAAAGGCTGGAGAGAACTCATCTTCCAGAGGATACGTGGAGTGTTCGGCTTCGGGATCTAGGGAAGCATTTCGACTCTGAGCTGGATTTCTAATTTTTTTTAAGGAAGTCAAGTCTTCGCTTGTCATAGTTATCCCTGTTTTGCTGTCTCGGTTTGTTCGACGTTGTTAGACCCACAAACTTGGCGTATTACGGGGGATAAAAAACATCTCTTATTCATCACGCTAGAATGCGTCTGCAACGTTTTTCACTCGCGACACACTGATGTTGATGCTGGTAAAAGTGTTAATCAGCTGATGTTGGTTGAATGGCTTGTTATTCTCTTGTTTCTTGCGTGGATGTGATCTCATCGTGCCGTTCATGGCTCATAGATGGTGCCCTTGTCTTTCGACAAACTTTGGATTTGATGGTATATAGGTACAGAATGACGGAGGTAGTGGTTGGGTTGCACTGGAGCAACACTGTTTGTCACGGGTGAATCCAGACCGGGTTGCTCCGCCCCCTAGTTGCACGACAAGTCATCTCTACTGATGAACGATGACTTTCTATAGGCTTTACCGAACCATTACATGTACATGCAGCTACAGCGACTGCTGCAGCCCTGAAGGTGAGTCTAAATCATCACCTTACTAAAGTTGGAAGAAATCCGGCTCCCTCCGCGCCCTCACGTCACCCTTTTGCTACAGTAAATAGGCCTTCCGTGCGTACGGCGAGCGGCCGTTGAGCCACGTCGCCTCGTTCCTCACGCGTTTGCCCAGCTTATATATGTTAACGCCGTCTATTTTCACAAACTTACGTGCGGCGCGTTGGTTAGGCCGCTCGCTCCCACGCCTGTGATCGCTGGTTCGACTCTCAGCTCGCGCAACGCCGTGGGATTTTTCGCTTGCGACACGTGGCTCGGTAGCGGTCTTGCACGCAGCGTCGACAGCGTAACCATGCGTCGCGATCGTTTTTTTGGCGAAAAAAACCTCCACAATTTAAAAAATCGCGGAAAGGCCCTGAAAATTACGAAAATTTTGGTTTTTTTGCTGAATGCCCCTAGATAAGCCCTCTAAAGTTTGGAAATTGCATTTGGATCCATTTTTTTATGGAGAAGACCCTGGAAACGGTCTGTTTTTTTGCGAAAAAACCCTCAAGAATTTTAGAAATCACGTTTAGGTCCCTTTTTTGTGGAAAGACCCTAAAAAACCGAAAATTTCAGTTTTCTCCAAATGCCCTAGATAAGCCCTCTAGAGTTTTGGAAAACGATTTAGATCCCTTCTTTTTATGCACGAAGACCCTAGAAAATCCGAAAATTCGATTTTGTGGTCGAGATACCTTTAAATACCGCTTGTTTTTTGTGTGTGAAGAAACCCTTAGATGTTATGGAAAAACACCACCGAAAAAAATAAAATTATTTCTACAAAAAAATCATGCACGCGCGGCGTGACACGCCGCGAAAACTTCCTAGTATATGTACTATATACTAAAGATGGTAAGTTTTCAGAGAGGCAGCCGTGTGTCGGCCCTTAGTGAAAGGTCCTTAGAAAAGAGGGTAATTATATTTAGATCTTTTTAGCAATTTTTTACGAAAAGGAATTTTCGGTTCGGTAAAATCTTGGATCTTTGTGAAAGAATCCTATATAAATGCAAAAAATATAATTATATTTAGACCCTTTTTAACATTTTTTGTGAAAAGTACTGTTTAGTCCCACAAAATCGCGGATCCTTCGTGAAAATATCCCAAATAAATGAAAATAGTGTAATTACGGTTATATCCTTTCAACCGTTAGGCGTGTTTAATCGATTTGCTCGCATGACAGAGCAGCGATCACGGCGTAACGCCGCGGTCACCCATCTAGTAATTCATACTACTAGCGAGCCAGAAAATCACGAGAGCTTGGGCAAACCGTGGTCTACAGAGGATATTTATTTGAGAAAATTTGAGAAAGCTTAGTTTTCATGAGGTTTATGATGACGGAACTGTACGGTCACGAAACTGAAACTCAGATGAATCATTCCCGTATCTAGACAGTGAAACTGTGAAACACTGAAACAGCCGTCGCCTCGCTGGAATGACTCGTGTTTTTTTTTCCCGTTCGTTCTTTGTTTTAAGAGTAGCAGCTCGCGTACAGTGTCCTCCTGGTAAGTAGTTGGCATGAAGATTAACGAGGATGGCACTTATTGTGATAAAACGAGGACCGCAAGTTGGGCCTTCGTCGTCCATGATTCGGACGGGCAAGCGGTCTGTGCCGAGGCTGGGAAGAAAAAGATGGGCGGTAGCCTGGGCTTTGATATCGTCCTTCTGGGCTTGTACACGGCTATGTCCGCCACCACAGCCCACGAACGGAAGGGGACTAGGGTTAGAGCCTGCCACTATATAAGCACCCCTACACCGGTACACCCCCTCGCCTCCTCCCTCCAACGCCACCAGCCGCCGCCGCCATAGCCACCTCGCCGAGAATACACGATGTGAGATCGCGAGGCGGGCTTCCCTTGCAGCGTCGCCCCCTCATGTTCTTCCCTGAATCCCTCTCCTTGGGTCTTCGCTCTCCGATCTTGGGGCCTATGATTGGAGATCAATTTGTCCGTACCATCTGAGGCTTCTTCCGTGATGTTTCACCTCTCTGAGGCCCCTCTTTGAGCTCTATCGCGGCTTTACTGTGTACTAACAGTGGTCAGCATGTCTGCATTGCTTTTTGTTTTCTTTCCTGATCTCCGCTGTTGAGCTTCTTGTTTACGTCGCACAAAGGCAACAAATTAGAGTCTCTGATGCGCTCCTACCCGTAGCGCGTTCAGCGCTGTACGTTGCCGAGAGAGAGTTGGGAATACGTTATCATGCATGCGCCGTCTGCCGTATGGCCTGTGCATCCCGTTTGCCGACACTTTGTTCTCCCATTAAATCGATGTGTTTCTTGCTAGATCCCGGCGTTCCGTGACTTGCATCGACCTTTTGCAAATTTGCGATGTACAACAGAGAAGGCTAACCAGGTGTACCACGCCCTAATCTTAAACTAGATGTGAAAAAATGATTTATTTTAAGGAAAAAAGATTTGTTCCAAGGAAAAAGAATCTAAAATGACGGAATTCTGAAATTTGTGCTCAACTGTTTGAAGCCGGTAAAAAGGTCATCGAACGGGCCTTTGAGTTCGACTACAGTGTTGGTATGAACTGTGAAGGCTTTACCATTCACATTTCAGAGCTCTATGAAGGAGTTCACCATTCATAGTTGAACATTTCCAGGGTGTTTTGGAATGATACACACGTACCATTGTGCCAAAATCCATCATGGAACTATACAGTCGCATTACACTCTTCAGAAATGTTACACGCAGAAGTGATCAAACATTCCGAGCTCTACAAGTATCTCCAAGACTGGTTACTCCTACTCAAGATGCAAAATTCTCCTAGCCGTGTGAAGAGGTGGTCTACGAGTTTGGCAATATCCTGCCGTTGTACATCTTGTCCAGCAATTTTTTGGCTTCTGGTCGCCGGAGGAGCCCCTTGTTGTTCGGCAGGCCAGTTCCTAGACAAACTGGGCAGACCAGCTTCCCCCGGCCTACATGATAACATACCATTGATCAGAAGCATGGTGCTTAACACATAGCTTAATCTTATGCCTTCTACTAACCCAGCAAAACTAATTAAAAGGAAATCCAAAGTAAACAAATGAAGCCAACTTCGAAAGTAATATCATCTAGAGTAAAGCTGAATGTCCAATGGTTTGCCGAATAATAATAAAAAAAGACAACTGTATACGTCATAGCCACGCAATATGGGTCTACCTTCGACAAGTGCATGAACGAGCTACAAATGCTTCATGTACCAGAATCGATGGATCAAAAATCATAGTACACCAGAACGAGGAACATACCATAGCAATTCGGGCATTCTGTGAATTCATAAACATCTTTTGCTCTCTTTCGGTTGAGGGCCTTCCATTTTCCTGTGCCGCCACACATGTCACCTGAATCCAACTGGAACTGAATTATCATTCCAAGGAAGTCATTTGACCACTTTGTAGTTTGCCGAGTACCCAGGTTCATGACGGAACTACTACTACACAAATTTGATTAGTATGCGCAATTGACAACAACATCCATAAAAATTACTAGACAAGGGCCGAGTTAGCTCTGTTGGTAAAGAGCGGTGTCGGCCACTTAGCCCACCTAGGATTGAGTCTCCGGGGTGCTTATTTTTTGTAGGCCTCATTTGGGAGGCTTATTCCTAGCTAGGATCTCTGTGGATAGATCGGGATTTTAGAATCCTGGTTCATCCACAGGGATTCTGACCGAAATATGGTAAAGAGCGGTGTCGGTCACTTAGCCCACCTGAGATCGAGTCCCTGGGTGCTTATTCCTTCTTAGGCCTCGTTTTGGAGGCTTATTCCCAGGATCACTGTGGATAGGCCGGGATTTTAGAATAAGCCTCCCAAACAAGGCCTTATGTGCAAAGCCAGCTCCCGGCAAAAATTAAAATAAAAAAAGACTGCTACTTTCTTGGAATACAGGCAAACAGGCAATGCGGTTATCAAAAGTGACAAAACTAATGCAGTAATAAATTGCTAGAGTAAAACCTGAGATGCCTATGGCCAAGGACTTTGGCTTCTCTGTATTCATAAAGAGGCACCAACTGACTCAGCATGCTTGCATTTACTGAATGTACTTCTGAATGACATACTGCAAGTTGCTAGTCATTCCAATCAACTAAATTGTTCTTCAAAAGTTAAGTTCATAATAGCATACATTGAAGGTGGAAGCTCTACTGATAACGGCATTGAGCATCAACAAGATATGATGACATATAGAAAGAGATCAAAGTGATCCAAGACTCTTACATATCACAGCACCGCTACCACCACAATTCCGGCATACAGCATTTTGTGTGCCTGGCTGGTTGATATCGGAGGCAAGTCCTTTTGGTGTACAAATTGTTGGGCCTAATGCACTGATGAATGTTACAGCACCTAGGCAAGCAAGACATTTTCGTCTGGAAGGAATAATTTCTTCTTCCTATATGAGAAAAAAAAGGTGCATCAGAATACTTCTAAGCAGAAGGTACCCGTAAAAGGTTGCTCAGAAGGAGGAACAAATACAGGAACACAAAATTGCTATTATTCATGCACCTTTTAGTTCTTCATACAATGTTTCGCTATTGGGGTAACGTTGAGCAATTAGAAACATTTCACTCAAACTTCATTCCTCAATGGCAGGGTAATGGTAGCCACATGTCACAAGTCACATCTCAAAAACAAGGTAATGTTCTCCAATAGGCCGATACTTAAGATTTAGGGCAGTAAGGTTATATGCCTTCTGTAGGTTCAATGTATTGTATATAAAGATTGCTAGTTGCCCTGTATAGAGATTGCTAGCTTTATATAAATATTACCTTACGTAGTCTTTCCTTTTTTTACCCTCATGTATATGTATATATACTAGCCCATTGGCCTCATATTAAATACAAATACTATTCATAATATAGTATCAGAGCTAAGTTTAAGGTTAGGGTTTTCTCTCTGACGTTGCACTTGCATCATCCTTGCTTAGCTGACACCTCGCGTTGGCCATCTTCTTCCCGCCGGCTCTTCCCGTCAGCTCTCCACAGTCATTACCCGTTGTCATTGCTGGCAGTTTCCTGTCGGCTCTTTTTCATCTTCGTCAGCTCCAGTTGGCCAGCCCGCTCACCTTTCACGCCAGCTTTCGCCCGACGCTCTTTGCGATGCCGCCTCCCGACGGCTTGTGACACCACCCAACGTAGCCTCCAAAGCTGCCACTCCGCCGCCATCAGCCACCGGATCGATCGCATCGGCCGCCATCGTCGCCATCTCTGCCAGCTCGACCGCCTAGCCTGACACCGGCCACTCCCGCTCACTTAGAGTCCTCCCGACGCTGGCCACTCCAACCGAGCCATACGCCTGACACTCCTGCCCGCCTGGAGTTCGCCCGACACCGCCAAGCCCAGTCTCCTAGCCGCTAGCTGACGCCCGTTGAGCTCGGCCTCCTAGCTACCGACCCGACGCCACCGAGCCCGACCACCGAACCGTCGGCTAACGCCCGCTGCACCGACCCTTCGCACTCGGTCATCCCTGACTTGCCCAATTGGATCTCAAATAGATCCCACAGCCGGCTTATAAGCAAGTTTGGGTTCTAGTAAAAAAAGAGAAAAAAAGAAAAAAATGTTGTCATCTTCTGCATCTTCTTCGGGGACCATGTTTGCTCCTCACTGCCCAATTATCCTCAATGGTTTCAATTATCGAGACTGAGTTCTTCATATACGCCTTCACATATACGGTCAGCATCTTTAGGAGTTTCTTACTAGCGAGCTATCTTCTTTGCCTCCTCTTGCTCCCATTGCCACGCCTGTTATTCCCAAGAAGGCCGATGCTGCTACTAGACAAAAAACATCTGATGACTATGCTGATGTTGTGGAGTCTTTTCAGACTCAGTTTACTACATGCAAGATATGGATTGATGAAGATACTCATGCCTCCGCTATTTTGGTTACTAGCATGGAGGTGCATCTCACTGGTGATATTGTCGCTTTATCTTCGGCACAGTTAAATGGGCGCATTTTCGCGACCGTTATGAGCTTGCTGGCGATTCTTTGTACCTTATTGTTGTGTGACAAGAGCAGTCACTGCAACAAGGTGATTCCACTGTGGATGAGTTCTATGCACAGCTATCTTCGGTGTGGTGTCAGCTTGATTCTCTTGGACAGGAGGTGTGCCACACTTGTTAGTGCGGTTAGCTTCAGCTCTCTCATTTAAAGCTTCGCCGTATCTACGACTTTTTGACATATCTTCGGGCTGAATTTGAGCAGATTCGTGTCCAACTGCTTACTCGCCACCCTCGTGTGACCTTATTGAAGGCCCTTGCAGCTATTCATACTGAGGAGACTCGCTTTCGTGGTGTGGGTCTGCTGGTGTCTCCTTTAGTTTTGGTAGTGCCTCGTACTACTCCATCAGTGGCGTCTACTCCAGTAGCGGCTACTAGGGGTGGAGGGCTTCACTGCATCTACTAGGACAAGAACGAACATGCGGAGTAGTTCTGTTAATAGAAGAAGAAGGATCTTGCTCGTCAAGGTGGACATCCTTTTAAGGGCACTGGACTCTTGGGCGCCTCTCCTCAGCGGACCTCTGCTGGTTCTGACTCCACTCAAGAGATTTTTACGCTGCTACGTCGCATGGCTGCCTCTACATCGATAGGTTCTGCTAGTTTTACTACTCAGTCTTCTAGTAAGAGAACACCTTCATCCTCATCAGGTATCACACCAAGGATTCTTGACTTTAGAACTTCTTTTCATGACATCTGGTCCCATGAGTCTCTACTCCATTAGTCTTCTTGTTGCTCCTATCATTGTGCAGACCACAGATGGTACTTCTATTTCTGCTACAGGACGAGGCACTCTTTTGTCTTCCTCTTTTCATGTTTCTGCTATTTCTCATGTTCCCAAACTGACTATGCAGCTTATATACGTTGGCCAGCTCATTGATTATGGCTGTCGTGTTATCCTTAATTCTGACTCTTGCTATGTTTAGGATCGCCGCATGGGGTCTATGGTTGGTACTGGCCCTCACCGTCGTGACTTTCAGCGTCTCTGGGAGCTTAACTAGCTTCACCTTCCTCCATTGCCCTTGCTAGTCTCTCAGTCTCATCCACTGCTTCTGCCTCTGTTGCATCTTCTCTTTAGACTGTGTGGGTTGTAAGCTTGATAAATAGCTACAACTCCCCTATCCTTCCAGTTAGTCTGTATCCCAGCATCCCTTTGATCTTGTTCATTATGATGTTTGGGGCCTGGCTCCTTTTGTTTCAAAAAGGGGTTATAGATATTATATTTTTTATAGATGATTTCTCTCGCCACACCTGGATATTTTATATCTTCTCATAGTAAGGTTTTATCCATCCATAAGAATTTTGCCACCATGATCCAAACTCAGTTTGATTCTCCCATTCATGTTCTTCATATTGACTCGACAGGAGAGTACCGTTGAAGCCTTTCATGCTTTTCTTACTACGCATGGCACTCTTTTTTAGTTTTCCTGTCCTGATGCTCATGCTCAGAATAGTATGGCTAAGCGCAAATATCGTCATCTTTTTAAGACAGTTCGTAGTCTTTTACTTGTCTCTACTATTTCACCTTACTTCTGGGCTAAGACTGTTCCCACTGCCACTTACTTGATTAATATTCAGCCTTCTTCTGCTCTTCAGAGTGGGATTCCAGTAGACCGTCTTTATGACATGCTTCCCGATTATTCTAATCTTCGCCTTTTTGGGTGTGTGTGCTATATTCTTTCTTGCACCTTGTGAACGCACCAAACTGACCGCTCAGTCTATTGAGTGCGTTTTTCTAGGATATAGTATGAGCATAAGGGATATTGTTGTTGGGATCCTGTTGGCCGACGGATGAGGATCTCTCGAGATGTTACTTTTGATAAGTCTCGTCCCTTCTACTCCAATCCTTCTTCTACTCTAGTATCTCTTATCGAGCCGCTTTCTTTCCTGACCTTTTTAGATACTCCAATTAACACTTTTCCCTTTCCACAGTTAGCGTCTCGTTCATCGCCGCCCTCTCTTTTGGTGTCTTCTTCACCACCGGTGCCTCTTCCCGAGGTTTCTTCTGATATAGTTCCCTCTTATCCTCTATACTACACTCATCATCCGTGAGTTGAGGATTCTCCTACTGAGCCACCTTCTTCCATGTCTCTTCGCTATGCTCTACATGATCGCCAATCTATTCGCCCCCCTGAGTGCTTTGGCTTTATTGGTGTAGTTCTTATCGAGCTGACTTTTACCGTGATACTGTTATTCATCAAGAATGGCAGCATGTGATGGCGAAGGAGCTTGCTACCCTTGAGCGCACTAGCACATGGGATCTTGAACCCCTTCCTCTACATGTCCGTCCCATTACATGCAAGTGGGTCTATAAGGTTAAGACCCGCGCTGATGGTTCTCTTGAGCGCTACAAGGCTCGTCTTATGGCGCGTGGTTTTTAGCAAGAGTATGGTCGTAATTATGATGAGATTTTTGCTCTTGTGGCTCACATGATCACTGTTCGTACTCTTCTTACTGTGGCCTCTGTTCGTGAGTAGTCCATCTCTCAGCTTCATGTCAAGAATGCTTTTCTTAATGATGAGCTGCGTGAGGAGGTTTATATGTAGCCACCACTAGGGTATTCTATTCCTGAGAGCATAGTTTGTTGACTTCGCCGCTTTCTTTTTGACCTTAAGCAAGCCCCTCGTGCTTGGTTTGAGCATTTTTTTCTGTGGTCACTGCAGTTGGCTTTTCTGCTAGTGCTCATATTTCTGCGCTCTTTGTTCATACTTCGCCTTGTGATCGGACTCTTCTTCTATATATTGATAGTATGATCATTACTAGAGATGATTCTCAGTATATTGCTTTTGTGAAGACACGTCTCAGTGAGCAGTTTTTATGTCTAATATGGGTCCCCTCCGCTGCTTCCTTGAGATTGAAGTTTCTTCTACATCTGAGGGTTTCTTTTTATCGCAAAAGAAGTATATTCATGATCTTCTTGATCGTTATTCCCTTGCTAACCAGTGTACAGCCGAGACTCCCATGGAGCTCAATGTTCATCTTCGATCTACTGATGGTGAACATCTTGAGGATCCTACTCGCTATCGTCAATTTGTTGGGAGTCTTGTTTACCTTGGTGTTACTCGTCCTGATATTTCGTATCCAGTTCATATCTTGAGTTAGTTTGTTTCTGCTCCCACTGAGTTCCACTATAATCATCTTCTTCGTGTTCTGTGATATCTTCGTGGAACTATCTCTCGCCGTCTTTTCTTTCCACGCTCCAGCTCTTTACAGCTCCAGGCATACTCTGATACTGCCTAGGCTAGTGGTGGTTCTCTCATTGCTCGGAAGATTAAGAAGCAGAAAACAATTTCTTGTTCAAGTGCTGAGGCTAAGTTGCGAGTTATGGCTCTTTTGATAGCAGAGTTTATTTGGCTACAGTGGTTACTTTAGGATTTTGGTGTTTCTGTTTCTACATCAATTCCTCTTTTATCTGACAGTACAGTTGCTATTAGCATTATTGGAGATCCACTGGAGATCCAATGAAGCATAAGCTCACCAAGCATATTGGTGCTGATGCTTCCTACATGTGATCACAGGTACATGACCAAGTTGTAGCTTTTCAGTATGTGCCTTCAGAGCTTCAGTTAATAGATTTCTTCACGAAGATATAGACTAGAGCTCATCATAGCTTTTATCTTTTCAAACTCAGTGTTGTTAATCCATCATGAGTTTTTTTGTGGGTGGTAGGGGGTATTAGACATTATCCTTGTTGCCTTATATAGAGATTACTAGTCTTTTATAAATATTATCTTATATAGGCTTTCCTTTTTGTACCATCATGTACACGGATATATACTGGCTCATTGGCCTCATGACGAATACAAATGCTATTCATAACAGCATCCATAAATAATTATCTAGGGTTGTTTATTTGTATACTCTGCAGTCTTATATCTACAGATTTCTAATATTACATTATTTGTGTTCCTCCAAGAAAAGCCATGACGAAGAGGATATATGCAAGTAACCTGACTAATCTAGAATCTTGATTCTCAAATATGTGATAACCATGCAAGACAGGTCTTGCCTTATCCACCTCTTTTTGCTAGTCCATTTGTACAGTTCGAACAGAGACAACTTGAACATTAGTAATGTTAGACTGGCTAACACAAATGAATAATACGTGTTCAGTAAAAGAGTAATTGGAGTTGGAAAGAGAAGGCAACACGCACAGCTTTGCCATCACTGGGCGACTTGCTTGCGAATCCCTCTGGATCCTCGGGTAAGGGCTTCGAGCAACAACGGATTTGGGGTCGCACTGAAACATAGCCATACGTCAAGCACACAAAGGTATTTCCAACACAAAATTCAGCCGAGATAGATTTCTCCAAGAAAACCATTTCCCCTTAAACAACGAGCAATTTAAGCATAATTCTGTGTATCTGAAGAAGAACATGGCATGGTGACGATGCTGAAGCTTGTGAATTTGCTATCCCAAATGGAGCACTCCAAATTGAAGTATGCTCCTAGAAGAAAAGAACTTACCTTTGAGCGGCCGGTGTACGCCACCCCTAACGGCGGCGGAATGGTGGCGAGAGCAGAGCGGTGGCGGCGGCGGCGGCGGCGAGAGGAGGAAGTGGCAGCTGATGCCCACCATCGTCCTCTCTCCCTATCTTCACTTGTTGGCGTTGTGAGGACCAGAAGAGGGAAGCGACGCGGGCGGCTTCGCGCTTGGAGATTGGGAAAGCCAAAATATCTGGTCTGGTTCGGTTCGGACCCAACCTTTTACGCTTGGCGACCGACCGGAAGTGGCGAGCTCGCATCAGCAATTCAGCATCCACTCGGCGGCGGCGCCGTCAGTTCGCCATGTCGACCGGGAGCGAGCGCGCCTACGCCTTCGCGACCCCGTCTACGGCCTCCGAGGACTTCTCGCGCGGCACCACCGCGTGCTTAAGCGACGCTGCCCGAGAAGCACCACCACCTCCCAATTTTCCATTTAGACAGAAATTGTTTAGATAGTACTGGCACAGGGCTGCAATTGTCACTAGACACTGCTACCAGGACAAGAATCTAGAACTTTGCGATATAGAACTACGCAGTGCATTTGTTTGCAGTTTACACTGAAACATGGAATTTTTTTAATAATACATTTTTTTTAGAAATTGTAAAAATAAACGTCCAAAAAAAATTACATAAATATACCTCTGTCAACTGTTGGTTGGGTGATACAAAAATATCGTCCAACCAACAGGCAACAGGAGGTTACGTCGCACGATAAACGGACGACAGAGCGCCACGTCACGTGCCCGAGTCTCTGTCGCCCGATGGTCTGACGACAGTCCAAAAATCGACCGATCAACGGGCGACAGGAGGAGCGCGACCCCCTATCACCAAACCAAGGGGCGACAGAGTAGGCTATAAAACCTGCTCGCGTGGCACTGTGTTCACTCAACCAGCCAGAAAAGAGAAGAAAGGGAGAGAAGAGGAAAGAAGAGAGAAACGAAGGAGGAGAAAAAAGAATGAAAGGAAGTAGAGGATCAACCCAAAATGCTGAGGCATGCAAGTGGAAAGGAAAAGGGGAAGGCAAAAGAAGAGGGAGGCGCTTCGGACTGGCCGTGCAACGTCGCGTACGATGATCTCTTCCTACCTCGCAGGGCTGTCCCACCGATATGTATGTGCGGAGATCCTTACAGGCTTGTCTACTCTTGGGAAATTCCAGCTTGAAAGAGGAGGTATTGGAAGTGTCGCAATTGCGCTTTCGACCCGCTAGAGAAGAGTCTGAAGGATCGTCATATGGTAATAATCATACGTGTTTCATAATATTTCTACATGAAACTTTGCCAATTTATATTTCATGCAGTCGCCTTCGCCACTGTGTGAATTTGAGCAGTGGTTTGATATGGAGATCAACCTCGAAGACCAAAAGTTCCTTGATCAAGCCAACCGGGACGAAGAGTTCAGGCGGCAGCTTCAAGAGCATCGTGACGCCGCACGTGAGGAGGCACGTCGAAAGGAAGCGGAAGAGAAGGAGGCCGAGAGAGAGAGGAAATGAGAGAGGAACGCGTCGTGCCAGAGAAACCCCACGGGAGGCATGGGCGAAGGAGAAGTGGCATCGATCCACTCAGTAGACGTCAAGTTGTAACTATTATTTTCGTTGTTCGTGATGCTGCTCTCAGTTTTAAGTCGTAATAAAGAGTGTGACCTATCTTATTTTTCGTAGTAACTTCTGATCTGAGAATCGCCATCTCTCTAATGTCCCTCTCCCACCCATGTTTGCGAAAATTGGAAGAGGCACATACGGCCACAAAACTCCAAAATTGTGGCCACTTTACGGTTTTCGTAGCCTCGCGGGGACCACCGAATACGACCCATAAATTACGGGAAAAATCACTAGCGACCTATGCAACGCAGGCTACCAGCGTACGTGGTCGTCGGTGAGGTCATTTCAGTCTGAAAAGCGGGGTGCAGCGTGTTGTCGTTTCAGTCTGAAAAAGCGGTGGGTGGTATGGTGTTGTCACTTCGCTCGGAGGTCGGCATAGTCTTGTCCGTCGGTCTGAGATGGCCAGTGTTTTGTCGCTTGGTTGGTGTGCAGAGTGTTGTTCAATCATTTTGACAAAATTGCTAGGTGTGTGTTGTCCAATCGACGTGAGAAAGTTGATGGAAGGATTAACTAAGTTCATAAGATTAAAAGTACCAACAATCCAAATACAATAGTTCGTACAACATATTTGGAAGGATTAACTAAGTACATAAGATTGAAACTACCAATAATCAAAAACATAAGAAGCTACTGCCGGTCCCATTTCTGGGCAGCTCCTCGCGGCTAGGCAGGCCTCCTCCGAACCTGGTTCTGCGAGTACGTCAACTGCATCGGCGCGCGGTGGGCCCTCTGTGGTCTAGCTAGAGGTGTGGTGCACTCCGACTGAGAAGGCTGCATCGGTGGTGGTGCTCTCTGCAACTGTGATGGTCCAGGCTCATCTGGATCGACAAGGAACCTCGACCCGTCATCCTGCTCGTAGTCCTCGCGATCTGGATCATCAGCCTGCCTCTTGTAGTCGTCAGGTGCAGGTGAAGCTGTAGGTGGGAAGAACCGTGCCTGTGACCTTGTAGCAAATGAAGAATTGTTGAGAGTATTCAAAAAATAATTGTAACACATAAAAGTGCATTTCAGTACTCACCTCCAGCGTGAGCGGCTAGACCAGTGTGTCTAGCAGCTCGCCCTCTCGCAGCCGACAGCGTGACGGTGGCATCAGAGGCTGTAGCACAAAAAGATGTACGTGCAACACCCTTGCCTCCACTAAGCGGCACACCGTGAGCCACATCGGGAAGCTGGCGGTATCCCGCCAACTTGAGGACGTGTCTTGAGTTCTCCCAAAATCTCGTGAAGTAAGAGGTCACCTCCTCTCTGGTCACGTCAACTCGGTCAGACGAGAAAGGAAGCTCCCTAACTCCTCGTAGTACTGGCCCAGCACATCAGTCTGGAAAATACATTATGAATTAGTTAGCACAATTACTAACTAAGCGTATATGAGATCGTAGATAGGATGTAATGTACCGCACTGTGTAGAGCCGAGTCCGCACGGGCGGGGTATGTGTCTCTCATCATGGGAATGTGTCTAGGAGGATCGAGATCGACACGTACCAAACACAGACGAGTACAGGAAGTATACCACTGTCGGTAGGCTCGGTACATCTGTGGGTCGTTGAAAGCATTTAGGCCCCCATGTGGTTGTGGTTTTGGTAATTAATGACAATCACGCGAAAAAGACTAACGATGTTTGTAAGTTGGAAACAGGATAAATGTATTCCTCGGAACATGTTGGATGGCCTCAAATGCAAAATAGAAGGAGTACGCGCAAAAGAAGCTAAAGAAACGAAGGTATAATAATTTAGAAGTATTTTCTAGTCTTTTACCGATCTGGGAGTGTGAAGTAAAGATCGGATTTTTTAGAATAGTAGCCGTACTATTAAGAGGGACTTGATTTGGGCATTGAACTTGAAAAGTGCGCATAATATGGCTCATTAGCTCTTTTGTTAGATCATGCATTCGAGAGAAAAATCATAATCCTGAAAAATTCTTTGAGGCCTCAAGCACTCTAGATATGCTTGAAGCGGTAGTATCAAGAAAAGCTTGATTACTAGGAGGTTAGTTAGCGGTAGCAATTTTCGAGAGGTATTTTTCTCGAACTCCTCGTGGCACTATGGCTCGAATCAAGGCGGTAATCTCAAGAATCTTGATACTACCGCACCTAAGCTTCTGTAGCTTTATTCGAATCGATTCTTTTTTGATTCGGCGGTGCGATACTCTGCACCCAAGGGCGATAATCTAGGCCATATAGAAAATTCATTTATGTGACTCGTGTCGGCGCATTAAATCTCGTTCTAGCCGTTACACCTCGAGGCGGTACTCACGCCCCTAGAGGCGGTAGTCTTCGCCATGGCGCAAAATCGGCATAAAAGTAAATAACGGCTAGTTTGAGTGGGTGGGGTTATAAATACCCCTCACCGTGCTAGGGCACTGGGGGTGACCCCATTGAATACATTCTAAGCTCTAGCAACTCTCTCCACTATCTTGTGCATTGAATTCTTGATTCTTGAGTTTTGGAGAGCTACAAGTGAGTGCATTGCATTAGTGAGCCATATTGATTGCACTCTTGAGTCCAAGCCCACGTCAAGTTTGTTACTCTTGGAGGTTGCTGCCTCCTAGACGGCTTGGAGGTGTGAGGCTCCGGTGATCTTCACAAAGAAGATTGTGTGAAGACCCGGGCGGTTGTGAAGGCAAGGAGCTCGCCTACCCGGAGCGGGGAAGAGCTACCGATAGTGATCGGGGAAGGCTCAAGCGAGAGGAGCCGGCTTGAAGAAATTCAAGTCACCTCAACGTGGAGTAGGGGAGACCGGCAAGTCTCCGAGACCACGGGATAAATTCTCTTGTCCATCACTTGTGGTTTGCTTAATTATACTCTTGTGCAATTCTATTAATTTGATTCTCTTGTGCTACTTGCTTAGTTTTGATATACTTGCATAGGGATATCATTTGTGATCACTAGAATTGTCAAGTGTTTAACTTGCCAAAATTGTCACTAGTTCTTAGTAATCATTAAACCTAAATTTTAGTATTAGAAAATTTAGAAAAGCCTATTCACCCCCCTCTAGGCTCATCCTCGATCTTACAATTGGTATCAGAGCTTGGTCTCTCTTTAATTCGGCTTTATCGCCTAGAGAGCAAGGATGGCCAACGAGGAGATGTCAATTGGAAAAGCTCCCTTCTTTGATGGTACAAATTATTCTTATTGAAAAATTCGTATGACCGTTTATCTCAAAGCTATGAGTCCCAATATATGGAGAATTGTCAATGAGGGTTATGTTGTGACCACCGGTGCCGCTTTAAATGAGGAACAAAATGGAAGATTTATTCATCTAAATGCTCAAGCTATGAATGTTATTTTTGGTGTCTTAAATGCGGATGAATTTAATCGTGTAAGTAATTTAGAAACTGCACATGAAATTTGGAATACACTGTCGGAAATTCATGAAGGAACATCCACTGTTAAGGAAGCAAAATTACATATGCTTAGAGTTAAATATGAAAGTTTCATTATGTTGCCTCATGAGAATATTAATGAAATGTATTCTAGATTAAACAATATTGTTAACGAGCTCAAGGGTCTTGGTGCGACCTTGAGTGATGTTGATATTGTCGAGAAAATGCTTAGAGCTCTTAGGAGAAATATGAGACATTGGTTACATTATTCCTCAACTCATGAAATTGCCAAGGATGACGCCAACCGGACTTCTCGGCAATCTTATCACCAACGAGCTCTACAAGAAAGACAAGGAAGAGTTGTTGGAACAAAACTCTTCCAAGAAGAAAAACATCGCATTCAAAGCCAAGGCGGAGTTAAGCGATGAAGACTCCGAAGATGAGGACACCGAGGAGGAGATGGCGCTTCTAGTGAGAAGAATGAAGAAATTCATGAGAAGGCGCTCAAACTCAAGTGGTCCGCAAAGGTTCAAGAAAGGGCAATATTCAAGCTCCAACCGATATGCAAATATCCAGTGTTATGAATGTGATGAGAAGGGGCACATCGCCTCGCATTGTCCTAAGAAGAAGGATGACAAAGACAAATCACCCAAGAAGAAGAAATTCTTTCAAGGCAAGAAGAAGCTATTCAAGAAATTCCAAAAGGATGGCAAGGGTGAAGCTCACATTGGGGAGTGGGATTCCGAAGAAGAGTATTCGGACTCCGACTCATCCGAAGAAGAGACTCCTTCAAAGAAAAAGGGTCTTGCCGGTGTCGCCATCAAGGAGGCTTCATCACCCTTCGTCACTCCTTTATGCCTCATGGCAAGAGGAGAAACTAAGGTAAATTCAAATGAAGATAATGAACCCTCGTATGATGAGTTAATGGATATGCTTGAGGAATTAAATGAATATCTTGGCAAAGAGAAATCAAAATTTAAGGTTTTGAGAGAAGAGTTTCTTTCTCTCAAAAATTCTTATGAGGAGCTAAAGGAAGCTCATAAGGTTCTCCTTGCCAAGAATCATTCAAAGTCCTCAAATGACATTGAAATTGAATGCAATATTGTTGATGATGTGTCTAGATTAGAAATTAACTCATGCTATGTTGAAAAATCAAATATAGCTACTTCATGTGATGATTTAATTGATATATCATGCTCTAGTGCTAGCTCATGTCATGAAAATTTAATTGTTGAAAATAATGAACTTAAAAAGCAAGTAAATAAACTAAATCAAAGTCTAGATAGATGCTTTAAGGGTAAGGACACCTTAAATAAAATTTTGAGTAGTCAAAGATGCTCCTATAATAAAGAAGGTTTAGGATATGTCCCAAAAAGAACAAGAAAATAAATAACAAGGCTCCGCGTTTTGTTAAATCAAATGGCAAATTTTGTTATAAATGCCATGAAATAGGACATCTAGCGAATGATTGTACCTTGAGTAAAGCATCTAAGGATAACGTTCATGATTCTTGCTATGTACTCAAGAAAGATAAAAATGGTAAAACATTTGCTAAATTTATTGGAACTCCAATATTTGGCCAAAGAAAGAAAGCCATTTGGGTTCCCAAAACCTTGGTTACTAACCTCCAAGGATCCAAACAAATTTGGTTACCTAAAAAGGCTTGATTTTCTTTTGTAGGTAAACTACAAGACCGGTGGACGGCATTGGGTGTTGGATAGTGGATGCACTCAACACATGACCGGCGACCGGAAAATGTTCACCACCTTTGATTCGGGAAATGGACAAAATGACAAGATCACATTTGGGGATAATAGCAAAGGAAAGGTATTGGGCTTAGGTAAAATTGCTATATCAAACGACCTTTCCATTTCAAATGTATCATTAGTTGAAACATTAAATTTCAATTTGCTATCCGTTGCTCAAATTTGTGATCTTGATCTTATTTGCACATTCTCTAAAAATGGTGTTGTTATTACAAAAGAAAATGATAATTCGCTAGTGTTTAAAGGATTTAGATTTGGAAATTTGTATCTAGTTGATTTCACTTCAAATGACTCATATCTTCAAACTTGCTTAATGGCAAAAACATCTTTAGGATGGTTATGGTTATGGCATAGAAGACTAGCTCATGTTGGAATGATTCAACTTAAAAAGTTATTTAAAAATGATTTGGTTGTGGGCTTGAAAGATGTGAAGTTTGAGAAAAATCGACTTTGTAGTGCTTGTCAAGCCGGCAAACAAGTTGCTAGTTCTCATCCTTCAAAAAGTATCATGTCCACATCTAGACCATTAGAGCTCTTACATATAGATTTGTTTGGCCCGACAACCTATAAGAGCATTGGAGGAAATTCTTATTGCTTAGTTGTTGTTGATGACTATTCTAGATATACATGGGTTTTCTTTTTAGACGACAAATCCGAAACCTCAAGTATTTTCAAAAGGTTTGCAAAAAGGGCTCAAAACGAATTTGATTTTATAATAAAGAAAATTCGTAGTGATAATGGTTCCGAGTTCAAAAATACAAGAATCGAAGATTATTGTGATGAACTTGGAATAAAGCACGAGCTTTCCACAACCTACACTCCGGAACAAAATGGAGTTGTGGAACGGAAAAATCGTACATTAATTGAAATGGCAAGAACAATACTAGATGAATACGGTACTTCCGATAGTTTTTGGGCGGAAGCCATAAATACCACTTGCCATGCAACAAATAGGCTTTATTTACACCGTCTTTTGAAAAAGACTTCTTATGAGCTCCTTGTTGGAAGAAAGCCGAACATCTCTTATTTTCGAGTTTTTGGTTGCAAGTGTTATATTTTGAAAAAGGGTGTTCGGCTCTCGAAATTTCAAAGCCGTTGCGATGAAGGTTTCTTGCTTGGTTATTCTTCGAATAGTAAAGCTTATCGAGTTTTTAATAAAAATAAAGGTTTTGTTGAAGAAACATGTGACGTTGAATTTGATGAGACTAATGGCTCTCAAGAAAAGCAAGAAAACTTGGATGATGTAGGTGAAGAAGGTTTAAGAGAAGCTATGAAGAATATGACACTTGGAGATGTGAAGCCGGAAGTGGATAGACATAATCAACCTTCATCTACTCAAGTCGAACCTTCAACCTCCGCAACTCCGAGTCAAACCCAAGCAATTGATGAAGATGACAAGAATAATGAGCAACAAACTCAAAATCTACCTCAAAGGATTCATCATGGCCTCTCCAAAGATCATCCAATAGATCAAATATTGGGTGACGTGAGTAAGGGTGTTCAAACTCGATCTCGTGTCGCTTCTTTTTGTGAGCATTATTCATTTGTTTCTTCATTTGAACCTACTCATGTAGAGGAAGCATTAAGTGATCCGGATTGGGTACATGCCATGCACGATGAATTAAATAACTTTGCTCGTAATGATGTATGGACATTAGTAGAAAGACCTAAAGAACATAACGTAATTGGCACAAAATGGGTCTTTCGAAATAAACAAGATGAAAATGGTATAGTAGTAAGAAATAAAGCTAGATTAGTGGCGCAAGGTTTCACTCAAGTTGAAGGATTAGATTTCGGTGAAACTTTTGCACCCGTAGCTAGGTTAGAAGCTATTAGAATCTTGCTCGCATTTGCATCAAGTTTTGACATTAAATTATTTCAAATGGACGTAAAGAGTGCATTTTTAAATGGACAAATATCCGAATTAGTATTTGTCGAACAACCTCCCGGTTTTGAAAATTCCAAATATCCTAATCATGTTTACAAACTCTCTAAGGCGCTATACGGACTCAAACAAGCTCCTAGAGCATGGTATGAGCGACTTAGAGATTTTCTACTCTCAAAGGGTTTCAAAATTGGGAAGGTTGATACTACACTCTTTACAAAAATAATTGATGAAGATTTCTTTGTATGTCAAATATATGTTGATGATATCATTTTCGGTTCTACTAACGAAGATTTTTGCAAAGAGTTTGGTGATATGATGTCTAGGGAGTTTGAAATGTCGATGATCGGAGAGTTGAGCTTCTTCCTTGGACTTCAAATCAAGCAACTCAAGAATGGGACATTCGTGAGTCAAACCAAGTACACGAAGGATCTTCTCAAAAGATTTGGCATGGAGGATGCAAAGCCGATCAAGACTCCAATGGCATCAAACGGGCATCTCGACTTAAACGAGGGATGTAAACCGGTAGATTTAAAGCTTTATAGATCTATGATTGGTAGTTTACTTTACCTTACCGCATCTAAGCCCGACATAATGTTTAGTGTTTGCATGTGTGCTCGTTTTCAAGCTTCTCCCAAAGAATGCCATTTAGTTGCCGTAAAGAGAATTCTAAGATATTTGAAGCATTCCTCAAACATAGGGTTATGGTATCCTAAAGGTGCAAAATTTGATTTAATTGGATATTCGGACTCGGATTATGCGGGTTGCAAAGTGGATAGAAAAAGCACCTCCGGGAGTTGCCAATTGCTAGGTAGATCCCTAGTTTCATGGTTCTCCAAGAAATAAAACTCCGTAGCTTTATCCACCGCCGAAGCCGAATATATATCCGCCGGTAGTTGTTGCGCACAATTATTGTGGATGAGGCAAACTCTAATGGATTATGGAATTAATTTTAAAAAGATGCATCTCTTATGTGATAATGAAAGTGCGGTCAAAATAGCAAATAATCCCGTCCAACACTCAAGAACCAAACATATAGATATTCGCCATCATTTCTTGAGAGATCATGTTGGCAAAGGAGATATTGAGATTAGTCATATTCGAACCGAAAATCAACTAGCGGATATACTCACTAAACCCTTAGATGAGGCTAGATTTTGCAAATTGAGGAATGAGTTAAATGTCATTGATATCTCTAATGTGGCCTAAATGTATTTCTTTTGGTTGGTAATTGGATTTTATTTGGTCTTCGTTCTTTCAAATGCGTCTCATATCAAGGGGGAGTAATATGCAATTCATGTATATATATCACATCCCCTAAAGGTGGAAAATTGAAGATTGTGCTATAAATATCTTAAAAGATAAAACTAGACCTTATATGTCAAAATTATTTGGAAATAATCTATTTTGGATTTACAAAGTGCAAAGGAGTCTCAAATCTTCATTTAAAATCTATTATTATATAAACCTTATCTTTTGGAACTTATACCATATTATAACCTCTTTATGTTTATAATGAAACAAAATTTTTGGTTTTTCAAAAGCTTGATAAATTCAAAATCTTGATCTATATTGATCTAATAAAGGCACATCTCGAGTCTAGCTCAAAGAACTAGAATTGCCATACTTCTAGTTTCTTTTGTAGTATTTCAACTCGAACAAGTCAATTCATTATTCCTTATTTGATTGTATTTAAAGTTTTTGCTTTGTGCTTATCCTATGGTCGGAAATGATCTAATATTTACTCATTCATGATATATCAATATATGAGCAAATTCACAATCAAATTCTCTCTCTTTCTGCTTGTTCGGCCTTTGCGGCTACTGCACATGCCACGGCCCAGTAATACGCATTCTTGATACTACTAAAGTCGAGGAAGCGGTAATCTGCTCGGCTCGTAAATTTGTGGGGACCCGGATTCTATCCGCCTGCTTTCTCTCCATTCTCTCTCTTCTTCACTTCTCCTCAACCGAAACCGCCGCCCTCTCTATCTCTCCCCATTTCCGTGCGGTTTTCTCTCTCTCCCTCTCAAACCCTAAATCTTTTCCCCTCCAAACCCTTGAAGATCTGTGGGGGTTCTTCCATTGGATTTGATCCCCGTGGTCTTCCCCTCCAAAAGGTATTCTTCATCTCCATTATTCCCTTTTGCTTCATCTCTTTTGAGCTATCTAGGGTTTGAATGATCATTTGAAATGTGTGAACTTGATTTGAGGTAAAATCTTTGAGGATTAGGTGTAAAATTGAAGTCCTTGATATTCTCTAGCCCCTAATCCAAGTTTAAATTATCAATGCCTCAAGCATTGCCTCGAATCTTGCTCAAATTCACAGGTCGCTCGGGCGGCACTCTGCCACCGAGGCAGTAGTACCAACTTTGCTTGGTACTCTAGGCCTCGATGCGGTAGTCTTGGCCGTCTTCATCTTGACTTTCGGTTTTGAGCCATTTGAGGGAGTTTTGCTCTACTTTTTCTACACATTTCACTTCTGTCTGTCAAATCCTACCCGATCAATGCTCTTGTTCTCAATTTCTTGATCTTCTCTAGAACATGCCTCGCACTAAGGTTGCCGGAACCGGTCCGTCTGGTGGGGGTAGAGGCACAAGGAAGACGACGAAGAGTCGCGGCATTCCCACTTTGGACACGGAGAGCGGAGATAGCGACAATTCCTTCACCGTCGCCATGAGAACCACAAGGGCTAAAGGAAAGGGTCTCTTGAGCCTTCGAGCTAAGAAGAAAAAGTCCCTTTGCTCCTCAAATAACTGGCAGCGACGATGAGACTGAAAGTGACAATGAGGAAAGCTCTGAGGAAGAAGAAGAGATACCTCAGGTTGGAAGACATCGGAGTGATCCCTCGCAAATCAAAGGCGATGACTATTACGCGCTCCGTGCTTAGAATCACTATCTTCAGCCTCGTTCTGCGCCCAACCCAAAATTTCACTCTCTCTTCCAACAAAAGGTATATGATCAGATCTATTTGGAGAAGGAGTTTGCTAATCAAAGGTGGGTCAGTTGGAAGCACATCCGTGAGCAGCCTGAGTTTGTTGGCATTCCGGAACTTTTTGGAGGCGCTGGCCTGTACAACTTCCTTGGTACGAGAACTGATTATCATGAAAAGATTATTAAACAGTTCTATGCTACCCTCCATGTTTCTGAAAATCTTGAGCAAATCACCTGGATGACCGACACTACCAAATACACTGCCTCCAAGGATGATTTTGAGCATGCCTTGGGAATCTTCCATAGTCGGTATCCCAAGATCCATGATGAGCCTCCTTTGACCTTGGATCAAGCCTCTGAATTCTATGATCAATCACATCCCTACAAAATTGGACAGTCAGGTGGCTTGCAACTCCAACCAAGCATGGTTAATAAAATAATCAGAGTCACTATTCATCCGAAGAGTGGCAATTTCGATGCTGTGAGAGGCCATGCTTGGAATGTCATTGCAAAGATCATGGCGAGGGAGAAATTTGATGTGGTGGACTTCATCATAAGGGAGATGGCTCAGTCTGCTAGGGATAGGGGGAAGACCATCTACTTTGCTCCATACATCATGGCACTGATCCGAAGAGTTGCTGAGTATAATGGTGCCACTCCTACTCCTCACAAGCCATACAAGCCTCGCGTTGCTCCACCTCAAGTCTTGCATCACATAGCCGAGCAAGCAGCTCAAGCAGAGCAAGCAGCGCAAGCCCAAGCCCAAGCCACACAAGCTGCCTCTGTGCCCGATGCCTACCTTGCGAGTCTTGAGACTCTTCGTTCTGATATGATGGCCGGGTTTGCACGACAAGAATCATACATGCAGGGCCAGTTTGCACTTGTTCTTGAGCTCCAGTACAACAATCGCCAAATGGTTGAGGAGGTCCATGAGCGCTTGGACACGCTGAGCACTTCTTTTGATCACTATCGTTCATATCATCAGTCTTATCAGCGTCGTCGTCCGGATGGCAGCAGTGTTCCTACTTCCTCTCACCCTCCATCGCCATCCGACTGGTCTCCTTGGTCTCCTCCTCCGCCGCCTGCTTCTGCTCCTGGCGATGATGAAGAGTAGACGGCATGTTGGCGATCCCCTTTTGGTTCTTGATGTCAAAGGGGGAGAATTTGAAGAATTGAAGTCTATCCCAGTTATCATAGTTATAATTCTCTTGTAATGAACTTGCTTAATTTATGTTGTTGTTGGATTTGAACTCTTTGTGGTTGTTTATGTCGTCGTTTGTGTCTTGTTGAATTTATGCTGTTGCGTCTTGTTGGTTGTGAACTCCGTCTTGAACTCAATTCTATGATCTTTTGCGCTCAATATCTATCCTTCTTATGAGTTTTGCATTATGCCATGTTAATTCATTCGAATTATATCAACTCTATTGTCATATAAAACTCATATACAAATGTGCAAATTCTTTTTGCTTATCCATAGCACATTTGTAGGGGGAGTCTTGTTCTCATTTAGCAATATTTTCATTCAAATATCCTTTTTGTCCTTTAAACGACAAAATATTGCTAAATAAGAATCCCACGGTGTGAGTAATTAATTTTTATTGGTCACTCACACTAAATATTAATTTACTTCAATTCGACTATGAGGATTGTCATCAATTACCAAAAAGGGGGAGATTGAAAGCATCTAGGCCCCCATGTGGTTGTGGTTTTGGTAATTAATGACAATCACGCGAAAAAGACTAACGATGTTTGTAAGTTGGAAAGCAGGATAAATGTATTCCTCGGAACATGTTGGATGGCCTCAAATGCAAAATAGAAGAATGCAGCATAAAGAAGCTAAAAAACGAAGGTATAATAATTTAGAAGTATTTTCTAGTCTTTTACCGATCTGGGAGTGTGAAGTAAAGATCGGATTTTTTAGAATAGTAGCCGTACTATTAAGAGGGACTTGATTTGGGCATTGAACTTGAAAAGTGCGCATAATATGGCTCATTAGCTCTTTTGTTAGATCATGCATTAGAGAAAAATCATAATCTGAAAAATTCTTTGAGGCACTCATCAAGCATGCTTGACGGTAATCTGTGATCTTGATACTACCGGAGGTTAGTTAGCGTAGCAATTTTCGAGAGGTATTTTTGGAACTCCTCGTAGGCTCTACCGCTCGGGTCGGCGGTAATCTATAATCTTGGTACTACCGCACCTAAGCTTCTTGATAGCTTTATTCGAGCGATTCTTTTTTCGTCGGCGGTGCGGTACTACCGCACCCAAAGGGCGAGTAATCTGGCCATATAGAAAATTCTTTATGTGACTCGTGTCGGTATTAAATCTTCGTTCTAGCCGTTACACCTCGGAGGCGGTACTCTGAAGCCCTAGAGGGCGGTAGTACCGACCATGGCATAAAATCGGCGATAAAAGTAAATAACGGCTAGTTTGAGTGGGTGGGGTTATAAATACCCCTCACATGCTAGGGCACAGGGGTGACCCCATTGAATACATTCTAAGCCCTAGCAACTCTCTCCACTCTCTTGTGCATTGAATTCTTGATTCTTGAGTTTTGGAGAGCTACAAGTGAGTGCATTGCATTAGTAAGCCATATTGATTGCACTCTTGAGTCCAAGCCCACGTCAAGTTTGTTACTCTTGGAGGTTGCCGCCTCCTAGACGGCTTGGAGGTGTGAGGCTCCGGTGATCTTCACAAAGAAGATTGTGTGAAGACCCGGGCGGTTGTGAAGGCAAGGAGCTCGCCTACCCGGAGCGGGGAAGAGCTATTGATAGTGATCGGGAAGGCTCAAGCGAGAGGAGCCGCTTGAAGAAATTCAAGTCACCTCAGCGTGGAGTAGGGGAGGCAAGCAAGTCTCGAGACCACGGGATAAATTCTCTTGTCCATCACTTGTGGTTTGCTTAATTATACTCTTGTGCAATTCTATTAATTTGATTCTCTTGTGCTACTTGCTTAGTTTTGATATACTTGCATGGGGATATCATTTGTGATCACTAGAATTGTTAAGTGTTTAACTTGCCAAAATTGACACTAGTTCTTAGTAATCATTAAACCTAAATTTTAGTATTAGAAAATTTAGAAAAGCCTATTCACCCCCCTCTAGCCTCATCCTCGATCTTACAGTCGTACGCCGCATCCTCAGCATGGACGTCGTCCAGGGCTCCACCCCACTCCTCAACCCATGGCGCCATACATATGTGCCAGAGGGTGGCCCCATGCACGCCCTTCCTAGGCTGGCTGTGGATAAGAAATAAATATAGCGTTATTAGATAGCATTACACAATAATAATTATAAAAACATCGATGCAGGGAACTTACGTGTGGGCACTGTGTGGGACCACACGGCTGACCTGGACTGGGAACTCCTGTCGTAAACTAAACTACCTCATCACTTGATGGACAGCGTAGCCCTTGACTGGACATCGAACAGAAGGAACCGACGCGCGCACCAGTACGCCGCGTCTCGTGTGCAAAGGGTGGACAGGCCACTCGTCACACGAAGCTCAACCTTTGCCTCTGTGTACGGCGTCCAGTGTACGTGATCATCGGTGAGGTGGTCAAACGCAGCGACGAACTGCGGGTAGCCTAGCCGCACCGTCCTATGTGCCCACCTAGGCTGCAGTGACAACAGAACGTTACCGTAATACTCACAAATGTTAAAGCAAAAATACCAAAATCGTGATTGCAATATCTTACCCGCCAGTGGCACCAGATGGTGCCCATGGTCAGACCATCGACGTCGTCATTACCTGCATGCTCAAGTGGCCACAGGTCGATGTCGAGCCGCCCGATCTGGAACCTCTCGTATGCTCACAGCTGTACCAGCAGTGGACATCCAGTGAAGGTCGAGCCGTCGGCGATCCGTCCTAGCGATCGTAGGCGCCGCGATCGTGTCACACAAAGACTGATAGACCCCCAAGAGTATTGCGGCACGGCGTCAAGGGGTGCGTCCGCAATCTCCCTCATGAACTCGATGAGGTGCCTGTCCACGCTATCCCCATGGGAGTTCGTGAACATGCACCAGCCAAACAGCCATAGCAGGTAAGCCTCCAGGTGGCGGCTCACCCTAAACTCATCCGCAGGCTCGACGATCTGCGCCACTTTTAAATTTAAGCTTACTTGTTATTTTAAGCAGTATATGCACAATTAAGTTTAAAAGGCTAGTTGCGTACCACGAACTGTCGAAGCCACCTCAGTGTCGGACCATGTGTACTGTTGAAGGGTCGGTACACATTAGTTGGTAGCACACCCTAGAACTGCTCAACTAGCTCTTGGCGTCACATCGGGTCGATGTCCTGGGGCACCACAGGGTCACCGGTAATCAGGAGTCCGAGGAGGTATGAGACGTCCTCCAAAGTGATCGCCATCTCCCCGACGGATAGATGGAAGGTGTGCGTCTCCGACCTCCACCGATCCACCAAAGCGGTGATCAAAGACCTGTCGAACGGGAACCAGCGACCCACGTCCTGCACCATCCGAGCGAGTGGCAGCAACCCTGAAGCTCGAAGCCTACGAAACAAAAACATGTAATTAATATCAGTAATCATGATACTATGACAAACATATTTAGAAATTTAAATACTAATATGTTACCTAGAGATCCAACGAGGATCGAACGCCCAGGAGTACTACAGTGTCCTTGGTCGAAGTACGTTGAGCTGCACAGGATCCCCTCCCTCCTGTGGAAAAGCAGTGGCGAAGTGAGCATGGTGACGACGATCAACGACCGGATCCAGCAACTCAAGGGGCCACTCGTCATCTCCATCCTAGTGAGCCATACCTGCAAATTATATAAATGAAAGTTATAATTAAAATGCATATAGAAACAAATGTGTACGAAAAACTATAGAAGCATCACAACAATATATTCAAACAAATGCGCACATAAAACTGTACAAGCGTCATAACAATATATTGAAACAATTCCAATAATTTGTCAAGACACAACACTCACAACTACATGCAACATGCTTACTGCTAGGAAAAAACAAAGTTTATACAACACACGTTACATTAATAAAATATAAATTTGACATATAGCATATGATAATTCAAATTGCTTTTCATATGGTATGATGGCGTCGTGCAGCACTCCTCACAGACGATGATCCTTCCCCCACCGTCGGATTGCCATCTCCTCCTTCATCTTCTTCGTTTTGTGCCTGGTAGTTCTTGAACGTATGTCCTGTTTAGTTGCACAATGAACATTTCTTCACGTGTTTGCCAGTTTCAGACTCATCCATGTCATTTCTGATACACCTTGTTTCTCGACGCCCTGCTTTCCATCTTCTTGCATCAAAATCAGGGACCTAGAACCTTTCATTAATACTAGGAGTTGTGGTGAAAGAACCCACAACACCATAACTATAAAACTCTTTGCTCCAAGTTGTCACCACCCTTTCCTTCCTAAAATATTCAAATAGATATGTACCAGGTTGCATTCTAAATAAAGCACATGTGGTTGTCACATGAGAACATGGCCTATGCAAAAGGTATGGCTTGTTACACGAGCATTTGCAATCAGCCTGTAAGATGCACTCCTAGGTGACAACCTTCTGGTTGGTTCCACGCCGTCCTTTATCCCTGCAGATCACCTCGAAGTGCAGTGTTCGTGCATCAACTTTGATATCTCTATGCTTGGCCGCCTTCTGACTCTTCTCATCCATGTATTTAGTAATCATGGAAGAGTATAGAAACTTCTCATCTCTCATTACTATTTCAACAGATTGATGTCTGTCCACAAAGTACTTGGTTGTGCCCTGCAACACTCCCTCAACAATTCCTACCAACGGGAGATACCTCATCCCTCTCATTACCTAGTTGTAAACTTCTGCAAAGTTAGTGGTCATCAAACCATATCTAGCACCATGTATGTCATGTAACAGTGACCACTTCTCTTTCAGTTCATGCTTGATCCAGTCCGAAAAATATTTGATTGACCTCTACCTTCGACGACGATTAGTCGCCTTATCTTCTGTTGGCAGAGGGAAAAGAGGTTCCGCCTGCTCCTGTGTTTCACTGCCACTAGTCTTGTTCATCTGCTCCTCCTTGTGTTTTCTTATCAGCTCATCAAGATTTTTCCATAGAGTTCGGAACTTGCACTTCTGGTTCTATTTACGTAGTCTTTTGAACATGTTGATCAGTTCCTTGTTCCTGAATTGCTTATAGAAGTTTGCACCCAAATGCCTCATGCACCATCGGCTCTGTAAGTCAGGCCATGGAAATAACTCTTCCCCTGTTTGCAACTGGTTGATAGCACTAAGCAGACCAGCATGCCTGTCATGTAGCACGCACACATCTTAACGAGTTTTGATCACCCCGATCTTCAAATTCCGTAGGAACCACAGCCAACTCTTGTAGTTCTCGCTTTCTACAAAGGCAAAGGCAACAGGCAGAATCTGGTTGTTTCCATCAACGCCCACAACTGTCAATATTTGCCCTCTGTATTTCCCGATCAAGAATGTGTCGTCCACGCACAACAACTGTCAATAGTAAGTGCCAGGATTTCTTCCCTGAATGCAACTGAGCAGTGCGGGCAGATTATGGTACGAGTCTTCAAACTTCCCAAACCTCATTTCTACTGCCTTTTATTTCACCCTCCATGCCTTCTATAGCTAATTGTGTACTGATATCTGTTCTCAATTGCTCGGATAATAGCACGGGCTCAAAATTCAGGTTCTCCACTATCTCTATGTACATGATGTTCGTGACATACCCGATGCGAGTTCTGTGAGCCATCGATGTTTTCTCGATCATCTGACTATCTTTGCTCAACCTTCAAACATAGCCAATGGGTGCCCTATTTGGGCTTGTACATGTGCACTCTCCACGGACGCCCATAGATCTCACACACCACGTTGTAACAGGTTGGGGTGGATTTCTTAACTCTGAAAGTCCTTATTAATGATAAAGCCCAATCTTTCACAGCATCATGCACAACCTTTTTTGTCAGGTACATACTGTTAGGCCTAATCTCATTGTCATTATATTGCCAAGGTATATCGTTGCTTTCATTGACAACCAGCTTATCAAATTGATGCGTGCTCCACTCGGCTGGCGCAAGTGGCTCCGTACCTCCATCTTCCTCATCTGACTCATCGTCATCTTCCACTTCTGCTCTGCTGTACTCACGGTCTTTCTTTTCCATCCTAACTGTTATTTCATCAATTTGCTCACCTTCATCTACTTGTCCCCGCGCTTCTTGTCCAACATTTTCATCATCCTCCCCAAACTCAACTTGTTCACCACTTTGGCAAATGATGTCCTCATTGCATTATTGAACATGCTGCTCACGGCTAGATTCCCCAATTTCGGTGTCACCAAAACTGAACTCATTTTGAGACTGACTACACTCACTGGCGTCCAACTGCTGTTGGGGGGCAATATCTATGTCATATGCTTGCACTAATAGCACCTGATACCATCCCTGTTGCTCTACCCCCTCACATATGATCTCCACTAGGGATGAAAACGGAGCGGATTCGGTCGGATAGTGACATTTCCATATCCGTTCACATTTTTTTCACCCGGATGCGGATACGGATACGGATAATTTAAAAACAGATTGGATATTAAATCGATATCGGATAATAATAAAACGGATAGTAATCGGAGTCGGATCGAAAACGGAAACGAAACCGAATATTTAATCGGATAATATGCAAACGCGAAAACACAAGTTTCAACACAGAATATTAGAATTTAGAGTACATAATCCACAAACATAACAAAACTTATAGAATAGTGTTCAAAACAAACATAAGGTAACGAAATCTTAACATAGGAGCACATTGTTCAATGTTCATAGATAATTTGCATATAAAGCGCAGTGCTATATCATATAGTAGCAGTAGACCAACACCATCACTTTGATTATTCTTCATCAATTGCGATATCCTGTAAAACATTAGACTGAGTGAACCTAGTGACTTGTTAAGTATACGAATATCCGGATACCGGATATCCGTATCCGCTCCGTATCCATCGGATATCATCTCCCCCATATCCGCTCCGTATCCGTTTTGCCCGATCCGGATAATTATCCGTATCTGTATCCGTATCCAAGGATATCAGATTCTTTTGCCATTTCCCTAAAAACGGATACCAGATACGGATACGGTCCGGACATTATCCGCTCCGTTTTCACCCTTAATCTCCATGATGCGGTTCCCTTCAGCTCAACTAGCCCCCAGTAAATAGGGTCGTTTTGCATACTACATAGGCAAAATACCTTCAGCTGGCACTTCTCTTATTCCATCCGAAAAGTATAATACAACCACTTCAACACAGAAGAAAATGTGCGCTCCCCGACCCTACTCAAACTTCTGTCCACATACTGGAAGTTACTTAGATCCACACCCTCCAAACCATACATTACAACCCCTTTTCCATAATAGATTCTAAATGGAACTCGTTCTGTCATATCTGCGAATCCATTCATTCACCCATGAATTAATTACTTTTCGTAAAAAATACTGTGACACCTAATATAACTATATCTATATGCTACAAAAATATAGATCTATCTATAAAAAAATAACTACATTCCTAAAAATATATATCTACCTAGATCTAACTATATTCCCATGAATATATATCAATGTACTTCTATCTGTAAAAAACATCTACATTCCTAAGAATATTTATCGATGTACTTCTATCGATGTACTTCTATCCGTAAAAAACATCTACATTTCTAAAATTATATTATTATTCCTAAAAACATGTGTGTTTACGAAAAATATACAAAATCTATCTGTAACCTCTAAATTTAGCTAGATCTAAAATTATTTTTACCCTACCATAATTTACTGCTAAAAAAAATAAGCAAAGAAAAATTACCTCAATATAGTCACGCAGCACTCCCTCCTCTCTCTCTTTCTTTTTTTTCCTCTCCTCCCTCTTCCTTCTCTTCTTTTTTTTCTTTCTCTGGCTCCTGGCTCGCCTCAAATGAGCACAATGCCGTGTGAGTGGTTTTTATAGCCCTCTCTGTCACCCCTTAGTAGGGCGATAGGGGGCGCGCTCCCCCTGTCGCCCGTTGATTGGTCAATTTTTGTACTGTCGCCAGACCATCGGGCGACAGAGACTCGGACACGTGACGTGGCACTCTGTCGCTCGTTCATCGTGCGACGTGGTCTCCTGTCGCTCGTTGGTTGGGCGATATTTTTGTGTCGCTCAACCAACAGCCGATAGGGGTATATTTATGTAATTTTTTGGACGTTTATTTTTGTAATTTCTAAAAAAAATGTATTATTAAAAAAAATTCCTGAAATATGCATGTGGTGAACAAGGTTTCTTTCAGGGGTGCGTGGGAGAGAAAATATGGAGTTTGGCATCTTGTGTAAACCTGTTTCATCGCACTGACTAAGATGATGGATATTTTGAACTGGGAAATATGTTCTTTTGATATTTTGGATGTGGGTGTTAGATATCCAAACTAGTTCCAGTAGAGTTAGAATAGTTCAAGTTTCCGTTTGCAGTATCTTTCTGAACGTGTGAATTTTTATAAGAAAATAAAAGAAAATCATGTACTTCATATATGATTTATATTGATTCAAAAGTAGAAAGAAGATTGTTTGGCTTATGCGCATGATAATGATTGTAGTTAGATCTCCTTCAATAAAAAAAAGGCTAAAGTAAACTTCTTTGAGATAAGGCTTTGTCAGATTTATTCTACATCTTCTTTCTGTGAGAGTTGGCTCTTCTTGGCAGATGCTCCCACCTGTGGAGAACAGATGTCCCTGTAGGAAAACTGGGGCTAGCCTGCTCCTTCCGCAATCCTAGTGTCTTCTTATTTTCATCTAATTCCACATGGGTTCTGGGATTAGAGCCAAAGTAATTTGAATTGCAATTGCTGGACACTCATAATACTGTACCAGTTTAACTAGCAGTACAGCCTGTCAGGAAAGTAGAGGCCGGGTTCTGTACTGTAATCGCAGGAATTACAATTTCATAGGAAAGGAGGATTGGCATGCAACGGGCAAGTTTCCCTCCATTGAGCAACAATCGATGTAATTGTTCCTCCGGTCACACAGGAACCACACGTTGGTCGGTAACCTTTTTTTTTTTGGAAACGGTAAAAGACGTGAATTATATTAATAAACAGAAGGAGCAGTTACAAGGTGCAAAGACCGCACTCTTAGGATGAAAGAGATGCGAGAGAAAAAATAGCTTTTGCTTTTGATCTTGGTCCTTGGATGCCAGCGCAGACTACACACATACACAAGTGCCTCAATGGGAACCTCATGTTCATGCTTCGTAAGGTCGCGAATTTATCTTACTTCTCAGTAATTTCAGCAATACACTGGAAGGCGCTCGCATTTGTGTGAACAATAAAATAGTGAGAAAATAAATACAAATAATGATAACAAAAATAAAGATGCAGGGTGATATGCAGTATGGTCATAGATGAAGTCGCTAAGGATGGATTGATGTCTTACTCTCTAATTCAGCGATGGAGGTAGAAAAGCAAGGAATCTGCAGCAAATTTTGGACCCTGTCAATGCGGAATTTGATCATTAGGCTATCAATTACACTCTAGTAGCCATTGAGTTGGCGACTTGGCGCGTGGGAAGAATGGAACATAGGGAAATGATAAGGCCATGTTTGGATCTATTAGCACTAACAATTAGGTACTAAAATTAGCTGAAATAGATCCAAATAGTCCAACTAATAGTTAGCCAACAACTCAGCTAATAATTATCTCATTAGCTAGTTCTCCCTTACTAATTTCAGCTAATTGATGGTCAAAAGACCAATTTGCTCTCGGTCCCTAATTAATGCAAATACTAATTAATACAAACAGTAGCAAAAAAAAGATGCAAACAGCTAATTAATGTAAGGGTACAATGGATATTTGCACCCACAACTAAATTTCCAACTACCTATTTGCTAGTAGATCCAAACAGTTCCAGCTAATAATTAGCCAGCTATTAGCCATTAGTCAGCTAACTATTAGAACTAATGGATCCAAATAAGCTCTAAGAGGGTGGAATTATGGATGAAAATTTCACTTATAGACAGATATAAAGGAGACGACAATGCACGCACCAAGTATGCCATAAATTTTGTATGTATATATGCCACTAGGAAATTTTCCGCGGCGTAACACGTCGCGCGTGTCGTTTTTTCGAAGAAAAAATATTTTTTTCGGCGGCGTTTAATTTTTTAAATCATCGAAATAATGAAGCGAAGCAGGGAAAAATAGAGATAGAGTTGTAGAAATATCTCTTTTGATGAATTATTTGAAAAATATTGGAGCCAGAAATTTGAAAAAAACGCGAGGAGAAAAAGTCTAGAGGAAAAGGGTGAAAAATTATTAGAGATATTAACCTTCTTTTTTGAGTTTAATATTCTACTCATTCGTAGAGTAATAATACATGTTTTTAAAAATATTAAAAACTTCATGGCGTAACACGCACGCCAGCGTGTCGATTTTCAAGTAAATTTTTTTTCTCGTGGCGTTTATTTTTTTAAATCGTCGAAATGGGGAAAAAATAGAGATAGAGTTGTAGAAATATCTCTTTCGGCAATTATTTGGAAAATATTGGAGGTCGATTTGAGAAAACCACGGCGAGGAAAAAAGTCTAGAGGAAAAGGGTGAAAAATTATTAGAGATGACAACCTTCTTTTGTTGAGCTTAACACTCTCTGGCGTTAGCGAGTAATAATACATGTTTTAAAAATATTAGAGATCGTAGCGTTCACGGAATAATAATACATGTTTTAAAAAATATCGAGATCGAGATGGGAAATCGAAATGGGAAAAAAGTCTAGAGATAAATTTGCACAAATATTTACAGCGTGAAACTTTTTTTTAGGAAAAGCGGAGAAAGGACATGTTTTAAAAATATTAGAGACTCGTGGCGTAACACGCATGCTGCTCTTTTTAAGTAGGGATTTCTTTTTTAGATTGGCGTTTTATTTTTAAATCATCGAAATAATGGTATAGCGAGGGAAAAAAGTAGAGAGATAGAGTTGTAGAAATATCTATTTAAAGCCAATTATTTGGAAAATATTAGAGACCGAGCTAGAAAACGAGGTGGGGAAAAAGTCTAGAGGGAAAAGGGCAAAAAATTATTAGAGATGATAACCTTCTTTTGTCGAGTATAACACCCTACTGGCGTTCACGGAATAATAATACATGTTTTAAAAAATATCAGAGATCGTAGCGTTAGTGGAGTAATAATACATGCTTTAAAAATATTAGAGATCGAGATGGGAAATCGAGGTGGGAAAAAAATCTAGAGATAGAGCTGCGCACATATTTCTAGTGACAAAAACTTTTTTCAGAGAAAGCAGAAGAAAGGATCTAGCCAGTAAAGAGCAAGGATCAGAATATTACGTTTTTGGACTGTCGCTATCTGAAAAAATTAGAAAAGGGCTTATTGCGATTTGAATTTAACGGAGGTTCTTTTAAATGAAAATGGCGTCTGGCGACCGAAGCGAATTTAGAGGAAAAAATCTTCCTCTCACAAAAATCACGAAGGACCTATTCGTAATTTTCAAAAAGACCAAATCGCGAGAATATTTTTTGAGTAGGGCAGCTCGGCTCAAATGGCCAGGAGGGCGCGATCTTTTCCACAAATAGGAGGGGCATTATTTTACAACGGGGAGAGTACTTTGCTCAGGTTATAGACAACACTTATCCTATGAACATAATATTTACTAGATAATGACCCTTCTGCTGCATGCATATACAATTGTTTTGCGCGTCCTTGAAATTTTGATCGCTTGATACCTATGAGGAAAAGCATGTAATCCGGCTTTTCTGTTTTTTAAGGAAAAGCGATGTCAAAAATAGTCTAGAGGAAAAAGTACAAAAAATTATTAGAGATGATAACCTTCTTTTGTCGAGTTGAATACTCTATGTGTTTACCGAGTAATAATACATGTTCGCAAAACCACCCACCGGTGAAAAATAGTCTAGAGGAAAAAGGATGAAAAATTATCGGAGATAACAATCTTCTTTTGTCAAGCCTAGTACTTTCTGGCGTCCATAGAGTAATAATACATGTTTTAAAAATATCGGAGATCAAGATGGAAAATCGAGTTGGGGAAAAAGTCTAGAGATAGAGCTGCACACATATCTCTGGTGACGAAAACTTTTTTCCCGGGAAAAACGGAGAACACAACAAGTGAATAAAAAAATACGGTTTTTAAGCGGAAAAATAAAGATGAATGACCCGTCTGTGAACATGAGGAAAAAGGCGAAAAATTATTAGAGATGACAATCTTCTTTTGTCGAGCCTAATACTCTGGCGTCTCTGAAGTAATAGTACATGTTCATAAAACCACCCACTTGGTGAAAAATAGTTTAGAGGAAAAAGGGCAAAAAAAATTATTAGGCGACAACCTTCCTTTGTCGAGCCTAATACTCTACGTGTTCACCGAGTAATAATACATGTTTAAAAAAACGCGGTTATGATCCGTTGGCAAATCCTAAGTTGCTATAAACCTTGACGAACTGTGTTTTTTTGTGAAAATATTTTTAGGTTTTGGGGCGAAAACATTTTTGGGTTTTTGGGTGGCATTAACATTTTTCCGGTTTTTGGGTGGCGAAAATATTTTTTCGGTTTTTAGAGTGTGAAACATTTTCCGGCTTTTTGTTGTGAAAACATTTTTCCCGAAAAAGCGGAGAAAGGACTGAGCGTAAAGTAGGGACTGTTTGTTATTTTTTGGACACATTAGCTATCTGAAAAATTAGAAAAGTGCTTGTTCGCGATTTGAAACTAACGGAGGCTTTTAGTAAAATCTGCGTCGAGGACCTAAGCGAAAAAATTTTTTGTCTCACGAGAAAATCGCGAAGGACCTATCCGTAATTTCAAAGAAACGGAAGGGCTTTTTCGCAAATGTCGCCGGCGACACGTGACGCACCGGTTGGGCTGCAATTCTCCCGCATGTAATAGAGTTGATATACAGACAAGAGGTGCATGGGACTAAATCCATCTACAATAGTTCATTTCCAGCTACAAACAAACAAACCATCCATGCGCCTGCAATGCGACCATGTATGTGTATATGTACCAATAAAACATGCACACTATACATGTCACCAGTGGCATATCTATAGGGGGGCCGTAGGTGGGCTAGAGCCCCACACCGACCCACCCCTAAAGAACGTATGTGTACATGTACCAATAAAACATGCACACTATACATGTCACCAGTGGCGTATCTCTATAGGGGGCGTAGGTGGGCTGGAGCCCCACCCGCCCACCACAAAGTTAGATAAATTTAGAGAAAACTCATCTATAAATTTAGGGAAGTTACCGAGTTAAACAATCGGTTCAGTGAATCTTCGATAGAGCTTTTGAGATGCATTGCTTGTCTAGATCCAAGAGATTCATTTGTAAATTTTGAATATGGTAGACTTCTTCGGCTTTCAGAGATTTATTCAGATGATTTCTCATCATATGATCGTGTGATTTTGGAAGCACAACTTGACTTATTCATTGATGACTTGAGAAAAGAAGAATTTTCAAGTTGTGATGATCTTGCTAGTCTCGGATGATAATGGTTGAAGCAAAAAAGCATGTTGTTTATCCATTAGTCTACAGGCTTATTGAATTAGCATTAGTTTTACCTGTGGTACAGCTACAGTTGAAAGGGCTTAGTTACAGTTGAAAGGGCTTTCTTGGCAATGAAGATTATCAAGACAGATTTGCGTAATAAGATAAGTGATGACTGGTTAAATGATCTCATGGTATACTGCATCGAGCGAAATATATTTTCTAAGGTAGATATGAAAGATATTTTGCAACGTTTTCAAAACATAAAAACCCGTAAATATCAACTATCAACTCTTAAGAAGTAATGATTTGTACGTTTTTTTTCTTTGTAATGTTACGTATTTATATTATATCCGACTGTTAGATAAGTGTTGGTATTTTTATATTATATATATCATTCTGTCATGTTCTATGTTCGGAAAAAATACTATATATATTAATATATTATATATATTAGTTTGGAGGTCCCAATTTTAACTCCTCTTTTTTTTTTTTTTTTTAGTTTTTAGATACGTAACTGTATGTCACCACTGATACTGCCACTAACGCAAATTTAAGTCGTATTTGCACAGCCTGCCGAGCTCATCGGTCCGTCTGCCTGCCATGCAGGCGGCAGTACTGCCGCGCCAGACCGGGCACATACGGAAGCTACTGGCAGTCCATGCATGTGGTAGAGGCTTAGATATCAGTGTCCGTATGTTTAGATACTAGCAGTAGTAGTACTCCCTCTACGTTTATTCGTCGTATTTTTAAATAATTTTGTCTATATATTAATAAATATATGATATATTTTATATTTCAATACAAAATTAGTATAATGTTCTCTTTTAGACCTAATAAATATCAAATTTTACTTGATATTTACTTGATATTCTTCGTACATACATTGAATAAAGTGTTTAAAGATAATAATTATAAATAATCTAGTTATTTTTAATATTTTGTTAGTGCAGATGTTAAGAGGTAATACGGCTTACGTACTTAAACGGACGGAGCACCATCGTACGGTGTGCTGGCATCTCTATCTGGGTTATACTACTACTACGCATGGTACAAATACAAGTACTGGCAGCCACGTTAGTATGCTGCAGAGTGCATATATTTCATCAATTTTGGTGGTTTGCATGGGCAATTCCTGCCATCGTGCAGAGCGGGGAGCTGACTCCTTGGCCATCGTTCTCTTTTTTGGAAAAATATCCTGTGCAATCACCCCTCCCGGTGAAACCACCGTGCAACTGAACTAAAAAAAGTTTCAAAAAATTCTGAAAAAAATCATGGATGTACATCTCAACTTACCCCACCTACATATAAAATTTCATGATCAAATTCATCTTATACTAGCAGTTACAAAAAAGACAAATTTCGCATGAACAGTGATTTTTACTGTTCATCACTATTCATTTTGCTGCTTGTTTTTTTGTAACCGCTAGTATAGGATGAATTTGATCATGAAATTTTATATAGGTAAATTTGAATGTACATCCATTTGAATTTTTCAGAAACACGAAACTTTTTGATTCAGTTGCTGGTTTCAAGGAGGAATTGCACCGGATATGTTGCCCTCTTTTTAGACCCCTAAGTAACTAGCTTTTACAATTTACGCCGTCTCATTTTTATCTATCTTGTTACCAGAAGTCAATTAAGTTACCATGTAAGTAACCCCAGATACATGCTAATGCTATTTAAATGTGGATTTCATAAATTTTTTACTTAGTTCAATGTTTGAGCACTTATCTAAGTGATTTCAATACTTTTTTCAATGACTTGAGTGACTTTGGTACTAGCAGTAATGTAGATCTTTGTGCTATGCACAATCGTTGCTCTGAAACATATAAATTAGCAAAGCATGTGATTTAAGCTTGTTCAAAATCTTTGAATTTGAGTATATTTGTTTGAAGGTATGTGTTTTATTTGAATTGTTATAGATGGGTATATATCCTAAAACTAAATTTTTTTAAAAATATACTCGAATATGGCTTGAATTCGCTCATTGGAAATCACAGTACCCAAGCATCTTTTCGGTTTCCTATATATATGTATATATATGCGGTAGCGCTAATCTGCGCTTACGTGTAGCTCTACCTATTCTATGTGCGAGCCATAACCCCGTATCGTTGAACAAGCCAGTGTGAATGCAAATGCTCACTATGAACGCATACATACGCCAACTAATAAATGTGTTTCGTAATTTGTACATAAATATGTTTTTTCTTTGATTTAGTCATAACTTTTTTGTGACTCCGATTCACAAACGGTTTTCACCAGTAGCTTACTGACGACGAGAGCAATGCATTGATATAAGTCTCGGCATATAAATAATATTTTACTATCTGTATACATAGATGTTACTGTCGGTATATATAAATTTTACTATCATACTAGACGTTCAGCAACTTATGCAGTAGTAAAATGTTACGATACATTCGGTAAAATGACAGTAAAAACTCGCTTGTGTAGCATTTATTAGCGAGACTTATATCATTATGTTGCTCTCATTGTCAGTAAGCTATTGGTGAAAACCATTCGTGCATCAGAGCTGCAATAAAAAGTTATAGTCAAATCAAAGAATACACATATTCATGTACAATATATATATATATATATATATATATATATATATATATTACTATCGGTATACATAGATTTTACTATCATACAGTAGTAAATTGATATATGTTTAGCAGTAAAATTTAATTTATGTGACGTTTATTAGTGAAACTTATATCATATTGTTTCTCTCATCATTAGTTATCTAATGGTAAAATTCGTTCATGAATCGGAGCCTCGAATAAAAAGTTATAGCTGAAACAAATAAAAATTAGATTCATATATAACTAGAAAACACATCTTTGCATCTCTCGGTCACACACATGCATGCAAAATTTTATAGTTTATACATGAGTATGTTTTTTCTTTAATTTAGCTATAATTTTTTATTGACAGTTTCAATTCACAAACCGTTTTCACCAATAGCTTACTGACGACGAGAGCAACACATTGATATAAGTCTCGGGGGTATAAAACAGATTTTACTATCCATATACATAGATGTTACTATCGGTATACATATATTTTACTATCATACAGTAGTAAATTAATGTACATTTGGCGGTAAAATTTGATTTATGCGATGTTTATTAGCGAGACTTATATCATGTTGTTTATCTCATCATTAGTAATCTAATGGTGAAATTCATTTGTGAATCAGAGCTGCGAATTAAAAGTTATGGCACAAGTAAATATGTTGCCCCAGTTGACTAAGCCCATTAGTACGTGGCAAAACAACTAGTTAATGTGTTTCACTGTCTGTACTAAAATATGTTTTTTCTTTGTTTTGACTATAACTTTTTTTTGACAACTCCAATTGATGAACGGTTTTCACCAGTAGCTTACTAATGACGAGAGGAGCAAAATGATTTAAGTCTCGCTAATAAATGCCACATGAATGAGTTTCTACTGCCAATTTACCGAATGTATCGTAAGATTTTACTACCGCACATGTTGCTGACCCTTTGGTATGATAGTAAAATCTATGTATACCGATAGTAAAATCTATGTATACGGATAATACAATCTTATTCATACGGCGTTTATTGGTGAGAATTATATCAATATGTTACTCTCGTTAGCAATAAACTAATGGTGAAAACCGTTTGTGAATCGAAGGTGTCAACAAAAAGTTATGGCTAAATCAAAGTAAAAACAGATTCATGTACAAACAAGAAATACATTTATTGGTCAATCATGCTACATATCCTTGTTTGAATTAGGATATATTTTTCTTTGATTTAGTCATAACTTTTTATTGATAGTTCTAATTCAAAAACGGTTTTTACTAATAGCTTACTAACGACGAGAGGAACAATGATATAAGTCTTGCTAATAAACGCCGCATGAATGAGTTTCTACTGCCATTTTTTTGAATGTATCGTAAGATTTTATTACCGCACATGCTGCTGAACCTCTAGTATGATAGTAAAATCTATGTATACTGATAGTAAAATATATATAGTAAAATCTGATTCATGCATCATTTATTGGCGAGACTTATATCAATATGTTGTTTCGTTAACAACAAATTAATAATGAAAACCGTTTGTGAATCGGAGATGTCAATAAAAAGTTATGGCTAAATCAAAGAAGAAACAGATTCATGTACAAACAAGAAAGGAAAAATATCCTGTGCAATCACCCCTCCCGGTGAAATCACGGTGCAACTGAACTAAAAAAAGTTTCAAAAAATTCTGAAAAAAATCATGGATGTACATCTCAACTTACCCCACCTAAATATAAAATTTCATGATCAAATTCATCTTATACTAGCAGTTACAAAAAGACAAATTTAGCATGAGCGTTGATTTTTACTGTTCATCACTATTCATTTTGCTGCTTGTTTTTTTTAACCGCTAGTATAGGATGAATTTGATCATGAAATTTTATATGTAAGTAAGTTGAATGTACATCCATGATTCAGAAATTGAAACTTTTTTCAATTACACCGTGATTTCACCTGAGGGAATTGCCGGATATATTGCCAACAAGAAATGCATTTAGTAATTGGTCATGCTATCTAAACTAGGAATGTCTTTTCATTGAAGAAACAGATTCATGTATAAACAAGAAATGCATTTACTAATTGGTCATGCAATCTAAACTAGTAATGTCTTTTCTTGTTTGAACTAGGATATGTTTTTCTTTGATTTAGTCATAACTTTTTATTGACAGCTCCGATTCACAAATATTTTTTACTAGTAGCTTACTGACGACGAGAGCAACACAATAATATAAGTGTTGCTAATAAACATGCATGAATGAGTTTTTACTTTCAATTTACCGAATGTATCATAAGATTTTATTACCGCCTGAGACGGTGAACCTGCGAATGCAGTTGTAAAATCTATATCTACCGATAGTAAAATCTATGTATATGGATAGTAAAATCTGATTTATGCGGTCAGACTTATATTAATATGTTTTTCTCGTCACCAATAAACTACTAGTGAAAACCGTTCGTGAATTAGAGCTACTAATAAAAAGTTATAACTAAAACAAAAAAATATTTATGTACATATAAAGGAACAACATATTTATTAGTTAGGTTGGCCACGTTATAATGGAACAACACATGAAGTGAGCGGGCATGTGGATAGTATGGACGCGCTTCTCTGTGGTTTCGACCGGCGCGTGGAATTGCTTAATATGTGCGTAAGCGCAGATTAGTGCTACCGTGTGTGTGTATATATATATATGTATGTATGTATGTATGTATGTATGTATGTATGTATGTATGTCTGTCTGTCTGTCTGTGCTAGCTAGGCATAGACTTAATTTACATCCAGAGATTAGACAACTGAATTGTATCTGAATCAGATATGTTGGCCACGGTGGCTGGAGATGGGCCTTGCATGACAATATAGGTCCACCCATTTATCAGAATTGTGGACCTTTGGAGGCCGGACATACTAGCTAGTGCATGCATGTAAGCACGTTTGCAAGATATAATCAGTTTAATTAAGAGTGCCTTTTGGATCTATAGCCCCAAACCAGCATGCAAGTTCAATAGCAATTAGGAGTGTACTTGAGATATTTCATGGGGCACTGCTGGTAATGGTTACTACTGAACTGCATGTTCACATTTAGTATGAAAATATCTACGTAAATACAACACAAACTGATGTTGTTGAGTGAGAGTCCCCGTGCTACCTTGAGCCGACAACTTTGGCAAGGCCAGGCATGCCGAAGTGTACAATAACATCTTCAGCAAGACATGACACATCCAGGGACTAACACTGGACAAGGCCGAAAGACCAAACTCGGAGAGGTGTGGCGTATTGTTCTATATTTTAAATAATAAGGCATATTGTTCTATATTTTTATATAAACTTTAGAATCATCTGTGATGTTACTGTTTATTGACAGTTCAAAAACCATCTGTGATGATCTATCACTACTCTGAGCGACACATCACTATCATTTGTATCACATGTCGGTTCTTAAGTTTTTGAAAAAACGATTGTGATAAGTAACCCGGAGAGGTGTTAGTAATAATCGATGTCGGTTACGAGATTATAAGTGATTGTGATGTAGCGGGAACATCGAATCGGTTCTCTAATAAAAGTGATAGTGATGTGCACGATCATCACTATCGGTTCTTTTCATAGAAGTGATAGTGATGTGCGTGATCATCACTATCACTTCTATGAAAAGAACCGATTTTGATGACCGTGAACATCGATATCACTTTTAGTAAAAACCGATTACGATGTGCATGGTTATCACTATCATTCTTTTATAGAAGCGATAGTGATAACGATCACATCACTATCACTTGTTGAAAAGAAGCCGATTACGATGTGCTCGTGCTTATGTCTAAAGTGATGGCCGTGCACATCGATGTCGCTTTTGAAAAGAACCGATTCGATGTGCCTCGCTAGGTTATATATACCACTCAGACTTGAACTCTTCTCTGTTTTTGCTCGGAGGAGATTTCTCGCCGCCGCCACAGAAAATAGCTCATATTGTGTGGTTGGAAGCAATAGTTGGGTGAGAAAATTTGAAGTCCTCATGGGTGGGTATTAAGAGGCAAAATTGAAACCCTATCTTGAGGAGATTCCCCTCTTTTTGCTCTCTATTGCGGTTTTCTTCAAAATGTGAGCAGCAATTCTTTCAACCCCTTCAATTTTGCTCTGGTAATTTCAATATGTCGTCAATAAAGTTTAGGTTGCACTGGAATTGTGTACGTGCTTTCAGATTTCACACTCTTTATTTGACAAGCGCATATCTATTTAATTTTTGTAGTGCGATCTCCTGTTTATATATATGGAATTATTATTGCTATCATGTGGTAACTGTTATTAGAGTTTAGGCGGCGTAACCTCGTCTCCCGTTAAAGTGCTTATTTATAAATATCTGAGCGAAAGGGCATATTTATAAGCGGCGATCTCGAATTGTCCACGTTTTTGGACAATTCGAGGATATATAGTTCGAGCAAGTTCTGGTGTGTTGTACAACTTGAGTAGATTTGATGGCGTCTATCTGGTGTTCTCGGATACACACCTCTCTTGACTTTGTTGTCGAGGCGTGTATCACGGAAACGAGAAGATCTTCCAAATTTTCTGAGTTATACAACAACAAGAACTTGCCCAACCATATATCCTCGAATGGGATTAGGACCTAACCTATGTAGAGATTAGGAGTCATCGTTGGTACCCTTGATTTGTTTCGTTGTAGTAGAAAGATTTGCAAGCTCTTGCACTAGCTATATAATTAGATTATTTGATATCGTTGTTGATGTTAAAATTTATGTCTCTTATGAAGGAATTGGCGGAAGCTTTAAACCGGGAAGAAGCTAGGTATCGATCGTGAGTACATTTATATATCTTGGAACACATCCACTATTTTGCAAAGGTAATATTAATTGAAATGATGTCTCAATATTTAAAATAGCTATAGCTAGTTGTCGCTCGATTTTCCTTAATTTATTGTGCGAAATTTAATTGCAGATGGACCGTGAGGAATGGATGTATCGGAAAAGCCGTGTGAGTGCTGAATTTGGAGGGTGTTAAGGAGTTCAAAAAATTGCGAAGACGACATGGTGAGGAGGGTGTAAACTTCATATATTGTCCTTGCATTGATTGCACCAATCTGAGGAGATTTAACAACTCATCTCAAATTGAGGACCACGATTCGGCGTGGCCGTGAGGAATTACACATGTTGGATCCATCACGGGGAGGCGGTAGTACCACTCCGATATGCAGCGAAGATCACGGTGGAACCGGATGACGAGTTCTTGATGATATGTTTGAGGAGGATAATTTGGAGCAAATGTTGCGGGATGTGGAGGTAATTACGGAAAGAGAGTTTGAAAAGTTTAAAAGCTTGATAGAAAGCGATGCCAAACCGTTGTTCACAGGTTGCAAAGCGGAATACACGAGTTGGGTTCGGTCCTTGCATTGTTGAGCGAAGGCAAAACACCGTTGGACGGATACAAGTTTCAATGCACTACTAGTTCTTCTATCGGATCTGCTTGGGAGAAGCGAGTTGCCAACAAGCATTTATGAAGCGAAGAAACTACTATGTCCCATGGGAATGGAAATAGAAAGGATACATGCATGTCGAATGATTGCATCTTGTCTTATGCTTGCATCGAGGCTGCGTTTGTCGGTTTGCGGTGTGCCCGGTACAAACAAAAGGAGAAGCGTAACGACAAGAAGCGTAGGCCGGAACAACGACGGTGAAGAGGTCATCACTAAAGGTGCACGGCCAAGGTATTGTGGTACTTGCCCATCATTCCCGTCTGGAGCGGTTGTTTGCAAATCCGAGAGAGGCAAAATTGTTGCGTTGGCATTACGAGTCTCGAAAGGAAGATGGCAAGTGAGACACCTGCCGATTCGGCTCAATGGAGAAACATCGATTGGAAACATGAGGAGTTTGGTGCGAAATGAGGAACATAAGATTTGGGTTGAGTACCGCGGAATGAATCCGTTTGGTAACATGAGCGATCGTCCTGACACTTGGCGATTCTGTTGTGTATCTACAACCTCCCTCCTTGGTACATGCATGAAGCGGAAGTATATCATGATGTCATTACTAATCTCGGGACCCAAGCAGTAGGAAATGATATTGATGTGTACCTTGCACCATTGATCGAGGATTTGGTAAAATTGTGGAATGAGGGGGGTCGTCGTGTGGGATGCGTACAAAGAGCATTTCACCCTACGGACTATGGTATTTTGCACCATAAATGATTTCCGCCCTTGGTAATTTGGCGAATTCTGATCTGAAAGGAGCCAAAGCATGTCCTATTTGTGAAGAGGAGAGAGAGTCTATGGTGCGAATTCCAAGAAAAGCTGTATATATGGGTCACCGTAGGTTTCTACCTCGAAGTCATCGATCTAGTAAGATGGATGACAAATTTGATGGGAAGAGGGAAGCCTGTTCGCACCGACCTATGAGTGGAAGCCAAGTGTATTCACGTGTAGAGGATATCGATGTTGATCTGAGAAAAGTAGTAAATCTGTTAGTCCTAGGACCATTTGGAAGAAGAGGTCAATATTCGGGACTTACCGTCTTTGGAAGGAGTTAGATGTCCGGCATTGTATTGATGTCATGCATGTTGAGAAGAATGTCTGCGACAACTTGGTTGGCATCTGCTGAACATACAGGAAGACCAAAGATGGTGTCAATGCTCGTCGCGACATGGCCTACATGGGAATCGGGCCTGGACTTGCATGATAGAGGAGGATGGAAAAGGCCCATACATCCTGCTGCATGCTACACCTGTCCAAGAAGGAGAAAGAAGATCTCTGCAAATGTCTCCAAAGTATTAAAGTTCCATCTGGCTACTCATGAACATTAAGAAGCTTGTGTCTATGGATGATTTGAAGTTGTTGGGCATGAAGTCCCATATTGCCATGTCTTGATGACCCAAATGCTCCCAGTTGCAATCCGAAATATTCTCCCAGAGGATGTCAGGTTGGCAATCACAAAGTTGTGTTATTTCTTCAATGCGATCTCCTGCAAAGTTATTGACCCCGATGTACTAGACAACTTACAGAGTGAGGTGGTGCAGACTCTGTGTCACCTTGAGATGCATTTCCCACCGTCGTTCTTTGACGTAATGGTCCACCTTGTTGTTCACCTTGTCAGAGAGATTAAGATATGTGGACCCGCTTTCCTACGTTACATGTATCCGTTCGAGAGGTACATGGGTATATTAAAGTCATACGTGAGGAATCGGTCGAAGCCTGAGGGTAGTATTGTTGAAGGTTATGGGACTGAAGAGGTTATTGAGTTTTGCGTGGACTACCTGGGTAAAAGACAAGCAATCGGTGTTCTGATCTCGTCATGAGGGCGGACTTCTTTGGTAAAGGAACCGTTGGGTCCAAACTAATGAGTCAGGGTTTGATATGTATTGCAAGGCGCATTTCACGATCTTGCGTAATAGCGCAGGTTCATCCATACATCGGCGAAGATAAGTTGATATTACGGAAGAGAATCCACAAATGGATGAGCTTTCTATCACAAGAACACAATGATCGATTCCTCACATGGTTCAAAGAAAAGCGGAGGTCTCCTTCTTGAGAATGTAAAATGGTTGGTGACGGACCAAGATTTAATGTCTGAGACATGGCGAGTGCGATATTAATGGTTACACCTTTTACACTAAGAGTCAAGATGCCAAATCTTTATCCAAAACAGTGGTGTGAGTATAAATGCTTTCTCGATGATCATCACTTTCAAAACAGTATCCCCAACCGCAATGAACTCCTACTATGGGATGATCGAAGAAATTTGGGAGCTCGATTCGGAATATACCAAGTTCCATTGTTCGATGTAAGTGGATGCGACTTCCACATGGAGTGAAGGTCGACAAGAGAGGCTTTACTATTGTGGATCTCGATGAGACTCGCCTACAAAGATGATCCGTTTGTCCTGCGAAGCAAGCAACTCAAGTCTTTTACGTCGCGATCCGGCCAATCCAAGGTTGCACGTCGTTCTTCATGGCAAGAGCGGATCGTAGGAGTTGAAGATGTTGTAGATGAAGAAGAGTATAACCAATTCGATGAGATACCTTCATTTGCAGATGGGGCTTGTCTAGCGGGGATGACGACACACATGGAGCCAATTACATGCGAGTAGATCATCATGAAGGGCAATATTGTAAATAAATGGACTATTATAATGTATGTAAAATAGTATTGTAAATCCAAGGTGATTAATTGCTGTTTGGAGGCTTCGATGGAAATGCATGCCATTTCTCTTTATGCCTGCACTTTGTGCCATAATTTGTGAAAGAAAATTCCATTTGACGAAACTATTGTTGGGAAAACTTGTAAATAGTCGAAAGTTAATTTATGGAAATTTTCGTACAATTCAGATTAATTTGAAAAGTTTTGACTTTTCTCGCTTTTACGCTACAAATCATGTCTCTGAAATGAATTTTGGCATATTTCTTGAATGAGGTCGCTTTTCCAAAAATTATTTTTTGAAAAGTTTTGCAAGATCTGAAATATGTTTCTTCAAAATTTCTAATAATTTCAACAATGTATGACAAAGTTATGGCATTTTCTCTCTTTGATGAAATGCTGAAAATTCAGAACTTGCGAGATGTCCTAAAAGGAATAGTGCAATAAACTACATCGATTATCGGTTTTATTAAAAAAGTGATCTTGACGACTAACATCGTTGTTCTATTAGAAAAGTGATGATCAAGCATCGATATCGGTTTTATTAAAAGAGTGATACTAATGATGAAGCATCAAGATGTCGGTTTTCTTAAAAGAGTGATACTAATGATGAAGAATCGATGTCGGTTTTCTTAAAAGAGTGATACTAATGATAAAGCATCGATGTCGGTTTTATTAAAAAGTGATACTAATGACTAACATCGTGGTTCTATTAGAAAAGTGATGATAAAGCATCGATGTCGGTTTTATTAAAAAGTGATACTAATGGTTAAGCATCGATGTCGGTTTTCTTAAAGAGTGATACTAATGATAAAACTTCATGATCGGTTTTATTAAAAAGTGATACTAATGACTAACATCTCGGTTCTATTAGAAAAGTGATGATAAATCATCGATGTCGGTTTTCGAAAAGAGTGATACTAATGATGAAGCATCGAGATCGGTTTTCTTAAAAGAGTGATACTAATGATGAAGAATCGAGATCGGTTTTCTTAAAAGAGTGATACTAATGATAAAGCATCGATGTCGGTTTTATTAAAAAGTGATACTAATGACTAACATCGAGGTTCTATTAGAAAAGTGATGATAAAGCATCGATGTCGGTTTTATTAAAAAGTGATACTAATGGTTAAGCATCGATGTCGGTTTTCTTAAAAGAGTGATACTAATGATAAAACTTGATATCGGTTTTATTAAAAAGTGATACTAATGACTAACATCTCAGGTTCTATTAGAAAAGTGATGATAAAGCATCGATGTCGGTTTTCTTGAAAAGAGTGATACTAATGATTAAGCATCGGTATCGGTTTTCTTAAAAGAGTGATACTAATGATAAAACATCAGTATCGGTTTTATTAAAAAAGTGATACTAATGACTACATCAGGGTTCTATTATAAAAGTGATGATAAAGCATCAGTATCGGTTTTCTGAAAAGAGTGATACTAATGATTAAGCATCAGTATCGGTTTTCTTAAAAGAGTGATACTAATGACTAACGCAATTCTTAAAACCCCGGCCCATAACCATTCGCCAGCTGACCCTTCTCCACCTGGCGCCCTAGCCTGCCTTCGCCTTCTCGCCTCCCCCCCTGTCGTAAGCCGCTCTTAACCCTAGCCGCCAGAGTGCAGCTTGGCCACGCCCTTCACGCCTCCCTTGCCGCCGACGCCAGGACGCCTCGCTTCGTCGCTGTCGCCGAGGACATTTCACGCCACCCACCACGCCCGACGCCGAGCGCCGCCCCTCCGGTGCCCTTCGACGCCGCCGCCCTTCCCGCTCTCGAGGTGGTGCCCTTCGACGCCTTGCGCTTGAGGCCCGCCCGCCCCAATCCTAGCCGCTTGCATTTCGTTCTCACATTTGTCCCGTAAGTATTTCATATACATGCCTTATTCTTTAAGTGAATGCAAAGGCCATCTATGTGTTTGACTTGGGGACCTTGCATGAGGGCTTAAGTGTTACGTGAGGATATCTGGGACCGAATAGATGATTTGTGACAACAAACTTGACGATCGTATATATATATAATTGTGATATACTTGGTTAGTGTAATTGTCATTCACGTGTGAAATGCTTCTTGGTAATATTCATTTGCTATATTGCTTATTGTAATATTCACTTTGCTTAAGTGTTGCGTTTGGAATGGGTCAAGTTAAGCTGCCTCTGCATTTCCTTAACCGATCTAAGATTTTGGTGGGGAGAGCGGCATAGATATACAAATGTATGTTCATGTGATAGGTCTAAAAATAAGCCTATAGATGCGAGTTTTGGTGTTTGCTCTGTGATGATATTGGGCGATTGATGATTATGATGATTAATCTTGCGAGTTAGGCCTTGAACTGTTAGTCTTGCATGCTATAAGATTCTTGGTGTATATAATCATTTCATGTGTCTCGACACCATTTGATAATTGCAAATTGTTGTGCATGTATGGTTATTCTACCGCTTAGTCTAAGATCATCGATTAGATTAGTACATTTTCTAGTCGCCACTTAGTATTTCTTTCTTTGGTTCGGTCAATCGACATTGATGCGAACATCATATGCATATTCGGTTAGTCTAACACCGATCTGAACAATATATGCTGTTGGTTAGTCCAATTGAGGAGTTACTAATCTGAATATGCTCTCTCTGGTTGGCTAGTTTTAATTCATCTATCGATCGAACATTGATGCTTGAATCGATTCTTTGGCGAGTTAATAGGCTGATCTAAATATCGATCTTAGAGCTATTAATCGATAAACCTTGTTCTATAAATACATCATTCGCATGCTTAGGAAGGTAAGGGTTTGAGGCCTAACTTACTAATTAATTATCTTGCCGTTTTGTGATTGGATTGAAGATCTAATCTTCAATTTCACCAAAATCTGAGAGCACAAAAATAATCACCACTTTGGTTTTGTAGACATGATTCTTAGAGCAATTGACATCACTATATGAATTGCTTCATTACTATGATTATGTCAATTATGCTTCCATTGAATTATGTAATCTCCTTCATATTGTTAATTGAATAATTAGTAAAATCTTGCTCTTAATATCGCATGTAAATCAAGATATTGACTTGGGGACCTTGCATGAGGGCTTAAGTGTTACTCGCCACTATCGATAAAAGTAGTTGAAGTGATTCTGAGCTGTGCATGTTTGGTGACATTTGATTAACTTAAAACCTCATCAAGTATTGAATTGAAATTGTGGAAAGGTTGTCACAAATCTATCTGTTTCTCGTCTATTGTGGCGAGGAGGGCCTCTTAAGGCAACCCGATATCTCGAGAACACTCTAATAATCAACTTGAGCTCTATGTTAGTTGATTTATACTATGAATTGCATACTATGTTCTTTAGCTCTTTGTTACATCTTACATCCTTTGTCAACTTGAGCACTCTAATAATCACTTTTCTCTTTGTTACATCTTACATCCTTCGTCATTTTCTTTAGTTCTTGCTTCTTGGTAATATTCACTTTTAGCATATTACTTTTGTTTAGACATGTGTTTACTTTCAACATATTACTTTTGTTTTTATCTCGGCATATGTTAGAGTTTAGGTTATGTAACCTCGTCTCCTGTTCGAGAGTGCTTATTTATAAATATCTTTGGAATAGCATATTTATAAGCGTAGTAGTCTCGAATGTCCACGTTTTTGGGCAGTTCGAGGATATGTGGTTGAGCAAGTTCTGAGCTATGTTGTACAACCGAGTTGATTTGATAGCGTTTCCTGGTGTTCTCCGGATACACACCCTCTTGACCCTGTTGTCGAGGCGTGTATCCGGAGAACAATGAAGATGCCAAATTTTCTCCGGTTGTACAACGGCTTAGGAACTTGCCCTAACCACATATCCTCGAATGGGATTAGGACCAAACCTATTTAGAGATTAGGGGTTATCGTTGGTGCGTATTTAGTTGGTCAACGATATTGCATGTTATGTAAACACTAACTTGACCTTCTTGTGTTGCTATTCTTGCATTAGTACTTTAATGCTCATATTCTCTGTTGATGTTGTGAAATCTGAAACTTGTTGGTGTAAGTAAACATCTGCTAGTGCTAAATTCACTTGTCATATGGAATGGGCTTTTGTTTTTTTATATGAGTTGGTCAATAGATAGACTTTTGTTGAACAATTGCATACTATGAATTATCTGTTGATCCTTTACAAGATTTATTGTCAAGTGCATATAGTAGCTTCAAATTGCTTTCTCTCATGTCACACATATGACCTTATCGATAAGAAAACTCAAAATGTCGCAACTAGAGAGCATCGGCTCGCCGCCGAACAGTAGAAGGTGCTTCTTGAGGGCGAGCATGGTTCCAACTACTCAAGGGCCGAGTAAGGTGAGGAAGAGCCGAGGACCAAACAAAGGGGCTCTGAGGAGAACGCCGCAGTTCTCCGCTTCAATGCCGGGGGTCTGCACGGGCCCTCCTAAGTACAAGGGCGATACTGGTCATTTATTGGCCAATTGGTGAGGGAGAGAGTGCCCATAACAATTAAGGATTGGAGAAAGGATGTCACGAAAGCGTAAGAATCGGTTGTGGGGCGAGGTTAAGAGTAAATGGATTATAGAGCGGGACGATGAACCCACAAATGAGACTCGCAGACGCCTTGAATAGGATGGGTGTGGCCTTGAGGCACTTCAAGACCCTTATGCACAGCGATGCGTCTTTGAAAGGCCGTACACCATTCGAGAAGTATCCATTTGTGACCCACGATGTTTGGGCGGAGTTCACGAGGATGAAGAATGTACGCCCGAGGCAGCGCAAATATGAGAGAGAGGAACACCGCGTCCGTGAGGCTTAACACGCCCGCACCACCTCGGTACATGCGGCTATGAGGGGAAGAAGGCAGTGGGCGCGACAAGCCGAGGAGTCGCTCACTCCGGGACGGTGATGCCTTACTCCCACATATCGAGGAGCGGCACGAATCGGGTATTAGCGAGGACAAAAAAAACCCCGACGGGCAAATTTGTAGTTGCAAACCTCTACCGCTCAAGTCGTCTCTACCATCGTAAGACATCTAACTTAGTACAATACAATTGACCCAACTTGTTGTATTTCAAATCTAATTCGTACTCGCTTATTACAGGAAGAGGTAAGCCAGCGAAAAGAACAGGGGACCTTCCTGAGCCAAGGGTCGCAGGACATCCTGTCGTCTCATGACGGAAGTCCGACCATAAGGGCGGGTGCTTGCCGTAGGCGGGACACACGAAGAAGTCCTACTTTCAAGATGACTCTGCAGTGCCAACTCAAGGTCATGGCGGAGCACGTGTGGAGTGCCTCAACGCACTAAGGGAGCAGCTGAGGGAGGAGATTAAGGAGGAGATGAGGGGGGAGATGCTGGCACGTGAGGAAGAGATAAGAGGGGAGATGAGGGGGGAGATGGCGGCACGTGAGGATCGCCTGAGGGCCGAGATGATGGCGATGATTTCCCAGAGTCAGAGCCAGATGCCCTCGACTCAGAGAGAAGTTCGTGTTCGACCTATCACCGCGGTTCCAAAATGATCTGACGGTCCCCACCAAGGTAATAATTAATTTTTCTGAGTTCAAGCTACGAGTGTAACTCCGCAATGTTTTTCCTCAAGTTGTACACTTCTTGCAGTGCTGCGCTATGCCGACTCACCATCTTGACGGAGGATGGATTTCCGTCGAGGTCAGACGCGGGTTGCATTTCCATGCAACGAGACCGAAACAACATGCATGGTCGGCTGTGGGGAAGGGCTACATGAGGGTGCGGTGGACTACGTCCACGAAGACTTCTTATCACATGTGCTCGATTTCCCCCGAAGATATCACCACTCTCGGGCACGCATGTCGTTCATCAAGTGGCCCACGACGGTGTCGACTTGGTCAAGGTAAAAGTCCTCCATGTCTTCTCTACCATTCCAAGATTCTGCGAGAAGTTAAATATATCTGCGTGCCAGAGGTTCCTCCTGCGCTCGCCTCCCTCCCCTGCTCTGCTCCGATCCTGCCTCGCCGCCTCCTCCGCTTCCGCGCCTCCTCTGCCTCGATCTCGCTCTTGCTACCTTTGCTCTCGTACGCTCCTGCTCCCAAGCGCTTGCGCCTCCTCCTCCTCTGCCTCAGTAGAACCACAGAGGCCTCAGAGACTCCTGTACAACCACAAGAGGCCTCCGAGACTCCTTCCACCAAGAGGGCAAGGCGACAGAGCCTACAGGCCCCTTAAGGTACTTGAAAAGCCCATCGCCCGACCTCCTGAGACTCCTTGACCCGAAAGAAGAGTCAAGCCAGCCACGTGCACCTCAGATGATTATAAGGCCTCTGAGCATGGAAAGCCTCTGATTGCATCGCACTGAACCGAATGAGCTAGGCAAGTGGACTCGCCTCCTCCATGGATGGTACCTTGATAAGGTGAAGGGGAAGAGCGCCGAGTCGACTTCAACGTGAAGTATAAAATGGTACATTTTCACCGCGAGGAGAATGGAACATTCCGTCGGTTTGAGGATCTATTCGTGTGTACCAAATAAAAGCCGTCGATATTTCTACTTCTACGATCATGGACGCTGTGAGTATCACACCATATAGCTTGCGCCATGACTTTTATAGGATTTTGCATTATGTTTTCTCACATTCAACACGAAGTTGCGGGATAATGAGACAACGAGCCGTGATTTAATCTACACGGTTGGGTTTGTCGACCCCGAGCTTGTGTCTGCGATCATGGCTAGGCTTCAACCGGTTCGTTGCTAGCTACATCAAGGGGTATTGCAAAAGTCGAGTCAAGAAGGACTTCATTGTATTGCCGTACCACGAGGAGTAAGTAGTACTTTTCGATTCAATTACTTATACGCACTTAAAACCGTCTCAGGAACTTATTTCCTTGCACTACATTTTATTTAATAAGCAACCATTGGGTTCTACTCGTCCTCGTTCCGAAGTGAAAACACGATCTACACATTTAACTCGACGAGAAGAGACCGATGGCATACGCGATCAAGCCTCCTTTGCGTATAAGCGCATTATTGAAACCTAACACATCCGAGGAATTTAACTACGTTTATTTTTTGACTCAATGGTGCTCTCCAATGTATGTAGGGGTTTCTCGGACTATGTCGATGAAGGAGGGCATACGACGACAAAAGAGGGCAAGACAACTACTTGCAAGATAAGCGATTTAAGGTACAAGTGCCTAGCATATATATGATTAATTTTTTGACATCTAATCTTCGTGGGCTGAATTTCTTTTCTTTCTTGAAGGCCATCAACAGGCGCGGTGACCATTGCGGCTTCTATGTCATGCAAGACATGCTCATCGTGGTCGACAACTCACACCATTTCCTAAGGTATAATTTTCTATCTGATCAAGTATTAGATTTATGAAGTAATACAAAATAATTCTATTGGAACACACCCATTATCTAAAAGCACTAGTATTAGTTAGCTCTACATGAAACACTAGTGTGGTCCAATCCAAAAGCGTGAAGCTTCTAAAAGACGGTGCTACATGACGAAATATTGTTCCATTTGAATTTTAGTAGAAAATTACATCACTATATTTTTGCTTGGCCTTAGGAGTATCTGTTTTAAAATATTTGTTATTTGAGAATCAAAAGATAGAATCAATAAAAAGCGAGAGAGAATTTCACCTCTTACATTATGTGTCTATTGTTCTTGATCCCGCTGATTGCGTCTATAATTTGTGATTGATCGTATGCGTCGACAACGCTTTTACAACGCTATAGACAAATATAATGGCATGAAGGAGTAGCTTTTACATTTGTCCTTTCAATAGCATTGAGGCATTACTCAATGTCTTTACTAGAATATTAGCTTCTCACATTTGGAATTTTTTCGCTTTTGAATTAATCTTTTATAATCCAAATATTTTCTAAACACCGTTTCGTAGTTCTGTCTTCATTTTTGTGATTGCCCCTAATACTTATCTATGTTTCCCTAATTTTATGTACGTGCATAATAATATACTTAGCCTTTTACATAGAAATTTTGAAACTGAAATTAATACGCTCATTTCGCTTTTGCGTAAGATCAATATCCCCGTAAGAGTTTAGACAACAAAGCACTCAACAATTTACGAGACCACTTATGCCAAGGGTAATCGTTAGAAGTTATATCGAGGATGGCGAGTTTAGAGATCCCGACGATCGCACTAGTCCATATGTAAACAATATAATATATGTCAATGTGATATGTATCGAGGAAGTCCATGTAATCGATTGTCATGTTTGTGTTGTCTATTGTGAACGACTATGATATATATGTGTTGTAATTAAAGCGCTTACGTTACGTGAATGTGATATATGCATCCCTGCCTTCGTGTTGTGAATGTGATGATATATATATTGTGCATATTGTTTTAATCAGGCTTTTTGGAGAAATTGCAAAATGGCACACCCCAATGGGTCATCGAATCGGTTCTTTAAGGGAAGTGATTGTGATGATACCATCATCAGAATCGGTTCTTTAAGGGAAGTGATTCTGATGACCACCTCATCAGAATCGGTTCTTTAAGAAAAGTGATTCTGATGACACACTCATCAGAATCGGTTCTTTAAGGAAGTGATTCGATGACCTATCATCGATCGGTTCTTTAAGAAAGTGATTCGATGACACACTCATCAGAATCGGTTCTTTTGTGGAACCGATTCTGATGAGTATATCATCAGAATCACTTTTCTGAAAAGAACCGATTCTAATGATGGGGTCATCAGAATCACTTCCCTTAAAGAACCGATTCTGATGATGGTATCATCACAATCACTTCCCTTAAAGAACCGATTCTGATGACGTTTTATCACGATCGGGTCAAAACCGATTCTGATAGCTCCACCTCATCACTATCTAAGGACATCGTATCGCGACTAGAACCGATTCTAATGATAAAAAAGAACCGATTCTGATGTGCCGTTCTGCAGTAGTGTATTATCATCACTGATACTGTGATGTGGTTTGTGAACCGTCTGTGATGTGTTGTTGTCCAGTAGTGGTTGTTTCTCTAGACATTTCAAAAATGATGGATGATATGAGTATTCTACTGCTACTAAGCTCTTTTTAAGGAATATGCAATTATTGAAGAACAGCTTTCCAGCCTTTTCCTCTCAAAAGTTAGACTGCAGTTTTTGTTGGGATGCATAAGCATGTTTACATAATTTCCCATGTGTAAAGGTGCTTCATTTCATGTTTATATGGGAAAAAATTTCATATTACTTTCAACACTTTCGACAACAGAGGCAGAAAAAAGAAGATTACTTCAAATAAACTGACACCTGAAAGCAGTAAAAAGGAAGAAGTAGAGTGCAGAGAAACAGTTAGATAAGACTAGCTTAACTAGCGAAATCCAGACATAAGCATATTTATCCTTTATATATGTACGTACATTTTCATCAGTGGTCCCATCTTTTACAACCAGAACTAAGGTCCTCTCTTTTTTTTTTTGGCCCCCCTTCAAAACAAAGAGGAATGTATAATGAAATTATTAAGCAGTGCTATAATTTTCTATTGCTAGTTGTATAGACATAATTAGTTCGTCACCAAATTAAAAAGAATTGCTTTGATCAATGGTTAGTTGAAATAACTAGAAAGGAAATTTAAAAGGGACAATTATATGTATGGTGGGTTCTGATCTGAATGTTTAAAATGACCAGCTTAAAAAGGACCATAGTGTGCGTCAGCGTGCATGCACATTATATTCTGCGTTAAATACTATTTTATACTATATGTGTTAAAAATAATAGGACATGCTCCAAAGAAATCATCTTCCTTTTTTTTGAAAGATAGTTATTTTCCATATGAGTTAGAAAGAACCATGCATTATATTTTGTTATGATCAGAAACAAATCCTACAGTGAAGAGAGACAGATTTTTCAAATTTGCAATACTGGGATTGAACTTTGGAAGCCGATAAATATTCAAATTGAATATATTCAAATTGAATAGGCCAAACTTATGGAAATATGCTGTGCTCTAAAATGCTACTTACATGAAATCTTTCAAGAAGGGAAAGATCGATGTATACATACATGCGTTTTTTTAAGCCATGTTCATGTGCATATGTAGATCGATGTTCTGCAATACTTGTGGAGACAAGCACTTAATTGTTTGTTAATTAAACTAACAGACTTATCCGCACAACTGCACGTCTAGATATTATGATATAATTATCTTTGATATACAGCTATATACAACTCTCTACTTCCAATGATTGAATTTTGATATACAACTCTACTTAAAATACAATTGTACTTGTTTTATATATAACTCTAATATTTATATATGATTAATCTGCACCATTATAATCTGGTCTCGCCAAAATAAGTGGTGGAGATCCTTTTCTTTTTCTTCTAATTAACGTGAGAATTTCTAAAATTTAAGATTATTGTAGGATTTTCTTGTCTTTAAAATGAATAAGGTGCTTTGAATATCACTTATTGTATATATATATATATATATATATATATATATATATATATATATATATATATATATATATATATATATATATATATATATATATATATATATATATATAGATAGATAGATAGATAGATAGACATGCCAATTATACATTTCTCGGAAATTTTGGCTAGGGCCAAGTAGACAAATAGAACCAATTCAAAAGAAGAAGAAGGAGGAGGACAACTGCCTGCAAGCAAAAGGATGAGAAGGAATTTTTTGAGAAAAGAAACAACAAACGTAAAATTTCCTTTCAGACAATGACCATGCTAATAATTACCAGGAAAATCAAAAGGGGAGAAATTTGACCGCAATTTGATACTTTGAGGACTGAAAGAGGAGCAAAATTAAATTAAGCACTATCACGGAAAACATAAAATCATCAACAAATAATCAAGAGCTAAAAATAGAAAATACCAACTCCTTTTACCATCTCTTGTCCAAATAATTTTCCGAGTAAGATAAATTGAACAATTCAGAAGTGCAGATAAACGGTTCATGAGTATGAGAGAGAGATGTTATCTTAGCACCTTAATCGAGCACCATAATTGGTGTTAGCCGTGTGAGTTAAATAAATCCAAACATGAGAGGCAAAAACGTTTGCTTTTGTTTTGTAAGAAACAATTATGAGTCTGACACCGACCATCATTTCACAAACAGCTACAAGCTCAGATCCAAACTCACATTCTCTTTATGCTCCGGCTGGGCGCGGCGCTCATGCGGCGAAGCGGACAATGACGAGGAGGAGGTGGACGGCGAGAACGACGCCGAGCCAGGTGCTACCACCACCACTGGCTCCTCGCCTCCGAGCCACGACAGAGGCGGGGCCGGCGGTTCTTGACTTCGCGCCGCCACCGGCGTCCACACGCCAACGCCGGCAGGGACCCGCCACAGCCCGGGCGTCACCGGGCTGCCGTTAATCGGCTGCGAGATGGACCCCGGCCCGCTGTAGTACCTGGCGCCTGCCCACGAGGGGTAGTGCGGCGGCGGCGGCACGGCGGCGAAGCGGTGGTGGTGGGGGTAGGCGGCGAAGGTGGGGTAGACGTGGGCGGGGTCCGGGAGCGGGTAGTTCTGGCTGTGGTGCATGGCCATGGCCATCTGGAACTGCGATCGCTTCGCGTGCTGCCTCTCCCGCTTGTGCGCGTTCTGGTGGCCGCCTAGCGCCTGCGACGTCGGAAAGTTCCGGCAGCAGTAGTGGCACTTGAACTTCCGGCTCCCTTCGCCTCCGTCTCTGCTTGCACCTTCACCTACCGTTTGGGCAGTCGCATCAGCAGCAGCAGTGGCGGCGGCTGCGGCGGCGCCATCTTTGTTAGCTTCTTGCACATCGGTGGGGCCGGCCGTGGCAGCGTCCGGCGGCACGTCGAACCCGAACAGCCGGATGGGCGCTGGGCTGGAGCTGGACGGCGGCGGCTTCTTGTAGGTCGGGCGTATGAAGGGCAGCTGCGCGAACGAGTCGATGCTCGCGGCGGCGCCTTTGGTGCTTGTCGTGCGCATCAGCCTCAGTGCTCATCGTCTCGTTGGAGATGTAGAGCTGGCGCAGGGTTAGGGTTTGATTGGGGAGAGGAGGAGCTAAGAGAGTAAGAGGAGAGGAGAAGCTGCTGCTAGCTTAGGTGATTTTTGTTCATGGGTTTGTGATGAAAGCAAGGTTAGAATGGGATATGGGGCTAATGCAAATTAATGTGATGTAGTTTAGTTGGAATGGGTTAGACTTTGGTTTGTGGGGACGTCCGATTGGACCAGCTGTATTGGGATGTAGGGTTAACAAGGAAGGTGTTTGTTTCTTGGTCCTATTTCCTGCGTCAGTTTCTGTGTCGGCCATGTACTTATGTGTAGTAAAGTAGGATGCCTTGATCTGTGCATCAAATGTACGTGCTTCAAAACTCAAATACCGCGGTCATCTTGTGTGGTATGTAGACGGCTCGCCATGAGAGGCGCCGTGGCAATTTGGGTTGGAAGCCAGAACAGGCAGCTAGATGGGTGAATGAAACCTCTTTTTTCAAGTGCATCAGTTAGCCAGGCAGTCACAACAAAAGGTTCCGAATTCGATGGAGAAGTGGTCCTTTCCGGCGAGTGGCTGGTTTAAGGGTAATGTTGATGCCACATTTAGTGGTACACGGTTGGATGATGCAAATGGTGTGATTCGCTATCTTGAAAAAGGTCATCTGTAGTGGTTCATAATTGTCATCAGTGACGGTTTTTGAACCGCCACATATATAGTGCCACTGATAATCGAGGATTATCAGTGGCGGTTTTCGAACCATCACAGATAATATTATCACTGGTGGTTCTAACTAAAAACCGTCACAGATAATATTATCTGTGGTGGTTCTAGCCACAAACCGCCACAGATACCCTATTATCTGTGGCGGTTCTAACCAAAACCGCCACTAATACTTCCATCCCACAAAATAAAAAACCGCTATTGATAATTCCAAACCACAATTAAAATAGCAAAAATAATCAATTGACATGAGAATAACCAGTCAAATTTAAAAGAGTCTTATGAATTCTCAGTTCGATTGCCCCAAATAAAAACAAATCAGCCTCTACTTAGGATGTCCTAGAAATAGTGGGATTATAATCACATTATATTATGCCAAACTGAAAAGTGGATTATATAACAGCTCATATAGTGGAAGCAGCACACAATTACAGGGTGTGTGGTTTATAAATTTTTCTGATCAACGAAAAACATGAATAGACAATGGGTAGCACCTCAGGTGGGGCAGCACAAAGTATGTACAAACAGTGGTAATTTCTCTCTGGATCAGATATTTGATAGACACGAGATCTCCCAAGAAGATACGTCCTAACAGCAGCTCCTGACATTCTCCCATTTTGATCAAACTAGATCTCAACAAACTCACCAAAGCGACAGCAATAATAACAGTGGAAAAATTGGTTGAGTGAGAAAGTTACCAACAATACTAATAGAAATGATCATATATAGAATTCTTCTTACCTTGAATTATTGTTTCTGATAGTCTTTGCATTACCAAATGCTTCAAGGATAGGATTAGACTGAAAGAGGAATACGAGTTAATCGATTGAACAAGAACACCAGATGGTCACAGAATTAGTTATTCAGAAATAACCGAGTCTCAGAAATTATCACCTGAAGAACTTGCTTCTCCACCGTTCGCCCTTCAGACGCATGATCATTTTAGTGCTTTCTGTTTTACCAGCACCACTTTCTCCACTTACAAGAATTGACTGGCTTACTCTATGGCAGATTTAATGTGGGGCATGGAGGGGGGGGGGGTTCAAATTAACCCTAATTTTTTTGAAAATGAATTGCTATCACTAGTACTAGTTCAGGGTAATAAACTCACTCTTACAACGACAAAATCTAAGCAAGCTAGGGCTTCCTTACCATCAAAGGAAATCAATCCAGGTCCAAATGGATCTCCGCTCCACGCCAGCCATGTGAGCGCGCTATAGTTTGAGACAAATGAGGGAACCGGGGGACGGTGTGATGACCCGGCTGCTTGTGAGATCCTAGGCCGGTGCCCTGAGCAGCCATGATCCAATCACTAGAGGGACTGAGGGAAGAAGGGCAATCAGGAACAGCTGCCCGAGGAGTCAGTCTCAAGTCTCAAGAAACTGAGTATTTATAAGGAATATTATTTGTGGTGGTTTTAAATTAAAACCACTAAAGATAATACTATCAGTGGCAGTTTTAACAAAAAAACCGCCACAAATACTCATATTATCAATAGCGGTTTTTAGCTAAAACCGACACAAATACTCATAATTATCAGTGGCAATTCCAAAAAAAACACCACAAATAATCCATTATTTGTGGCGATTCCAAATAAAAACTGCTACAAATAGTCCCAAAAGTATTTATGGCGGTTCCAAAGAAAAACTATCATAAATAATCCATTATTTGTGGCGGTTCCAAACAAAAACCGCCACAAATAGTCTTCTTGCCATTTTGAATTTTAAAACCACCACTGATAGTTTTATTTGTGATGGTTCTAAAAAATCGCCATAAATAGGGTGTCACCTATGTGCTGTTTTGTAGTAGTGATTATTAGAGATAATAGCCGAGGGGGTTTTGTGATGGCAAGTTCCCGATGGTGTGAACGAGTGCCTGATGTCCCTAGTGGTAGAAGCAATGGCTTGTAGAGATGGTGTAAATCTAGCGACGAACATGGGCCTTAACCGTGTGATCCTCGAAACCGATTTGCATGTTTTGGCTAGAATGTGGAAGGAACGGAATTCTCAGCAATTCGAGATTTCGGTAATTTCACAAGACATCAATGTGGTTTCAGATTTTTGTTTTTAATTTAAGCTTCAAGCTGTAAGGAGATCAGCTAACGCAACCGCACATTCGTGTCTCTGGTGGGCGTCATCAAGCTGCCCAAGTCTTAGCTGGCTATATATGATTCATTCTTAGTTCCACGTCTTCAATGGTTAGAAATCATACTCTATTAATAGATTTATAATACATAAAACCATAATATAGAACGAAACCCATATCTAACCTAATGGTAATGTTTTCGACTAGTTCAGTTAAGATGGTCTATAGCTTTACATTGGTCGTCCCCGACTAATGGAACTAGTCGGGATAAGCGGTTATTCCCGCGCATGTTTCTGTGCGGATAGCTATCTGACAGGTACACATAACTACTCGTAAGTTATCACTGGAAAAGGCACCTTTTGATGAGAAGATACCATTTGGCGGGAAGGTATCTCTCGGTTACACGATGTCGCTTTGAAGAACAACTGTTGCCTCTTTATCAAATGTAAATAGGGGGCTATTTGCACTATCAAAGCATGAGCAATTTGATCTGCATTTAGATCTAGAGAATGTTAGATAGAAACTCTGTAATCTGTATACTTTGTTAAGCCACTTGGCTAATAAAAAATCAATCTTCATATTTATTTCCATCAACTTGCTATTAGAAGCCCATAATTATATTTTCATAAACTTGATTAAGAGATCCTAGATCCTAGGCGTTGACTAGGGATAACAATTTTATCTATAGGTTTGGGTACCCGTGGGTACCTGACCCAATAAGGGCGGGCACAAATAGAACTTTAGACCCATGGGTTTTGGGTTTAGGTATCCGATAAGGTCATAGGAAGGGCGTGGGTGCCAATTTACACCCATAGGTACCCACTTGGTATCGTATGACATGTGGGCCTAGTTTTTAGAGATACATATAATCCAACTCAGTTCATTACTTCCTTTAGCCCTCCACGATCCAGGCCCACTATGACTACGGTTCACTCCTCCCTCCTCACGAACCTGAGTACCTCACCTCCTACTCCCATAGCATCCACAATCCCCCATTCACCCATTGCACAAACCTAACTTCTACCTCCTGCGACCATCCTACCAAGTGACCGGCGACCACTGCAACCCCCCATTGCCCTAGTGCCTCGGCTAGTCAGCTACTCTTGCACCCGGCTGACCGTCGCAACCCCCCAATCCCCCTGAGCTCCCCCTATGCCCTACCTAGATGCCTAGTTCCCCTGGCGGCCGGCTCCCCCTACGCCTCCTCGTTAGAGTCTGCCCCAAAGCGTGCCCTTTGGCCTCCCCTCCCCTCCTCCACAGCATGACAGTCAACAGCAACCCTCCTCTACCCGAAGATAATGGCTCATCTCCCCCTTTGAGACTAAGCAGAGTGTTATTTTGTTAGATCTGGTATTTCTTCTAGGTAGAATAGTTTATTTGATCCTGAGATCTGGTTATTCCTTTATCTACCTCAATATATAGCTAGCAAATGTTTAGATGATTACGGATATCTTAGTGGGTATATGAGAGCTGGTGTCTTAGTACTTTGGTATTTGGGTGTGGCTCTGGTGTATAACAAAGCCTCCTCTACCCAGATTTGATTGATCAATGCATGGATTGATAGCCTGTTGTTTAGATTGATAGTAATAGAAATAGTTTACTACTATCAATACATGTAATGTTATCAATACATGAGATTATTAATGATACATTGATCGATTGATAGCCTATTGTATGTATAAGCCCATGTTTGCACTCTATTTTTAGCATAACCGTAGCATACCCATGGACACCTTATTGGATTTCAGGTACCTATCAGGTTCGAACATGGGCACAGAGTGAGTTCGGGTGTTCAGATTCGGATGACAGGTTTGAGACACTTGTACCCAAAGGTACCTTCCTGATTGCCATCCCTAGCATTGATAGACCCCACTCAACAACATTGTGGAGAGCAACGAACGATTGGTGGCATCACGACCACACCATGTGTGCGACACATGGATATCACCAGTGTGAGAGCCGTCTTCCTCTGCCCGAAGGGAGAGGTCCCCCATTTGAGCATCCGCACTATGCCTCCTTGATCCATCCACCTTGCATCATTACCTCCCCGTAACACCTGACTTGTGTGGTTGTCTCCATGTCATATCCATATCTGTCTTCGGAGGAGCCACAGCCAGGAGCTCGCATGTTGCCGCTATGATCGGCAGCTTGCCCATTGCCATTGGGAGACCACACTCTACCCGCCACAGAGCACCACTTGCGTTGTTCATCTCCTTTCTAGATTTAAAAGGATTGGATTTCAATTTTAAATTTTTCGATTTGAAAGTGATGAGGATAAAAGGCAACTCTATTTTGAGTCTACAATGGTTAAAGCCTATACACTGTTTTTGGTCTACAACTTTATAAGAAAAAACCCATAAAGAAGAAAAATGGCCAATGATTAGTTACTCTGCTATGGCTCTAATCAGTTTACTGACATGTTCTCTACTGGCTTACACTAGGCCACTCTGACTAGTAATTCACCCACTTCAACCAGATAAAACTGGTTAGGCAGGTACTTATCTCTGCACATAGGTACCTTGCAGACGTTTTTCTTGACAGTTACAAACAACCGCTCAGAAGTTATCCCGAAAGGGCACCTCCTATGAAGAAACACCTCTTGGCTAGAAGATACCTTTTTGAAGTGCAATCGTCGCCTCTTAGTTCTGCATAAATAGGAGGGCTATTTGTACCATCGAAGGCAATTGAATTAGATTCAACATTAATCATTCAGATTAAGATAGATTCACAGACTTTGTGCCCTTTTTAAACTTTTTGATTAATAAAGAAAGCATTCCTTTATTTCACTTTTCGTAATCTCTGATTATAGAGGCTCATAACCATTTTTCATTCATATGTTCGATCTAGAGACCCTAGGTCTTGAATATCGATTGAAAGTTTTGAGAGGGAAGATGGATCTTGGGGACATTGCCTTGCGAAAGAGGAAGAAGGGAGAGAGGGAGCAGTGTGCACTTCCAAATGGCCATGTGGCGTAACAGGGTGGCACCCGTCGGGAACACGAGGACGACTGCGAGGCAAACCATCAAAAATTTTGTAGGGTTCACGTTAGCTAACCAAGTTATTTTAACTCTGAACTAAATTCTGCCCAAAGTTTGATCTATCCAAATATGTGAAGATATTTGTATTAAGTTAGTTATCAACTATGGGATACTACAACAGTCAAAGATTTCAACCGGGGCTCTAGGGAACACAGGATTTTCAAAACAACTAGTAAGGTGCAAGTGTTTTGCAACGGAGTACTAAAAGAGGGTGCAAAATGTGGTTCTAAATCTTATCATGAGCATCAATTTTATCTTACACACATATAATGAATGGATTAACAAATAAAGATGCAAAGTAATGCATTCCTTATTATGTGTATTTCACATACGATCGCATATTATGTGTAATGCATTGCTACAGGAAATATGCACGTATGTTAATAAGCAGCTTTGGAGAAATGTGCAATTAAGCAAGAAAACAAAAAGACAATAATGAAATAAAGAATTGGTGGATTGCTTTTACTGTGAACCAATATGCATTCACATCAGGCTTTCAGAAAACAACGGCACTAACATGCATTTGCTCAATTCAGGATTGTGAGATTACAAAAAGAATTGAAATGTTGTAGCCATTTTGTTGGTCAAAGAAGGTCTGCAAAGAATCACATTATCTACCAGCAGATGCAACAATTCTTTACCGGTGTAAGAGCAGCGAAAAATCAATTCCTTGCAGCTGTAAAAGCAGAAAAAAAATGTAGGAGCTTTTTGTCTCTAGAAAAGAGTAATTCCAACTTTTCTTGAGAAAAAAGAGTATATTTCCCTCTACAACAAATTAAAAATCCCTATGTCCTACCCCGGGAAGGGTCAGATCAGTTAGAAAACAACATCTCGAATGCAAATTCAGTGTAGCTCTATTAGTATTGTCACAAAGAAACAACGCCTCTAAAGTCAGTATACCTTAGTGTAGCTCTATTAATATTATCTCACAAAGAAACAACACCTCTAATAAAAAGTCAGTACAGCTTAGTCTGTACAGAAACTCACACTTGATGAACAAAATAATAAGGTGCAGTCTAAGCGCTCATGGACCAACAAAAACTGGCAGAACAACAATGGAAGATGAAGGAATGCTTATATTGATTGCAGATCAAATGGCCCTTCGAGAGAATTTGATAGCCATTTTTGTAGGTAGGAAAAACATTAGTTTTTTCACTTGGCTATTTTGATGCATTAACAGTATCAGCAAATTGGCTACATCAAGATCATAACGAGACTAAGATTGGAAAACAAAAAATAGGATTGGGCAGTCACAGGGAATACAATGCAATTGACAGAGCACACACAACATATATAAGAACATTTATACGACACACAATGTACAAAACACAATATGCTGCAGACTATATCCACTAAAATAAAGTAAATAATTCTGATGCCCAATGGTAGCATGGAGCCATTCTATCTTTGACATAAAGATCTACCAACGAACACCAATCAGTTAATTTTCATGATACTTCTAGAGTTATACCTCTCTCTGAATTATTATACTATAACCATAGCTCACTAGGAGATCTTAGTAATGCATACGCATTTAAGGTAAACAAAAGAACCATGTTAAAACCACATCACATTACTGCACTAAACAATAACACTAAACCATATCAAGTTACTTTAGTTGTATCTACCCTTCAATTTTCTCCTCTTTACAATAACGCAACGTAGCAAGGCAACTACTGCAACATATTTACACAAAGGGATATGGAAATCGAATGGGTTCTTTCTGCCGAGCAAAGTAAAGCTCACACAGAAACTGAAGCTATTGCTACAGAAAAACCTATATTCAACATCTCATTATTTACGGTTTGCAAAAACCATCTGTGTTAAAGCTAATTACATACGGTTTTGCTAGCATGATGTCAAAGTTATAGGATATGCTAAAAATATTTGTGATAAGCTGATATTACAGATGATTCTATCTATGATACTGATATGACTAAATATCACAGACGGTTTTTTCATCAAACCGTCTGTGATAACACTTATTATATATATTGTTTTAGAGTTTTTGCCTTCCACATTCCTCACTCAAACGAAATCTATCACCACTCTCTGCCTCCTTCCTAAGCCCATCGCCGATGCCCATCCTCAATGCCGCCTCTCTTGAGCCCGCACGTCTCCTTCCCAAACCTGTCGCCGCCTCCTCCTCGAGCCTGTCATTGCCTTTTCCCTTGAGCCCATCGCCGCCTCCTCCCCGAGCCCTAAGGTCTCATTGTCTCGATCTATCAAATATTGTTATTTCTCAATATATGCTTATTGATTTTTGTGCTATCATATCTTCTCAATGTATTGCCATCTGAAAATATTCTTTGTTTATGGATATGCATATGCTTGAGATAAACTTCATAAGTCATAGACATTTCGTTGGTGTGCTAAATTATCTTTAATATTTACATATCTTGAATCCAATTACTAAATAGTATCTTGTTTGATTGAACCAAAATGTTGTCATAGAAATATTATCCTACACAAGTGATGTACAACCCCTAAAGTGAGAACTTAAGCATTTACTTTTTTTATCCTAAGGATATTTTATTATCGCAATCATTGTCTTCTATAGCATATACTTTTTTGTTCAAAATAGGGAATGAACCTCCCATTTTCATTTTTTACATAGTAGTTTATTATAACTAGTTCAACACACCACCAATTGCTAACAAAAATAAAAGATAGTGGCTAACTTGGTCCAAACCAAGAATTGCAGAAAAAACTAGCGTTATTGACAAATAACAAAAACGAGAGTGTAGTCCTAAGTTTTCAGTTCCTGCATCTATAAGTTTTAAAATAAACATTATAGTAAAATTCAATTATTCTAGGATGGCAATTCAGTGAGTTTTTTTTTTTGTTGGAGATATTGGCTTGACATCATATTTACTTAAGGCAGCTTGTTGAAGACTATTTCTATTTGCTAACAGCATAGTCAAGAAACTATGTTGATGTGAATAGGTTTTTTTATCTATAGGTCGTAAATTAACTTTTGTAAAACTCAATATCTTCAACCATTCCAATCTTTAATTTTTGAATATAAAAATTGCATAATAAGACTTAAAGAGATGGATAGACTACTCTATTTTGTGAAGTTTTATTATAAGAAAGACATGTATCAAGTTCAACTTATTTTGATAACCTACTACAATATTCTAAAAAAAGTATACCATATCAGTGGAATAATTTACAGGCATAACAAAAGTTAAGTACCTTATCACATCTGTGAGAACAAATATTGATGGATTTCAAGGCAAAATCCAATTTCATCTATAATTCATCCTAAAAGTTGTCATACTCTAATTTATTTTCTACTTTATTCTTATCCTTGAATGAGAATACTATATAGGCAGCATATTTTCATTCTAGTCTTGTGCAGGAATATGATTATTTTGATAGTTCTCTACTTCATCAAATATGGAGCATTAAGTTATCGTATATGATGTTTGTACGTATACCAACGATATATACAAGCGTATCTATGAACCAACGTATATATACAAGCAGATCTATGATATACGATGGCTTAATCAACTCCATATTTGGTGAAGTAGAGAACTATCGAAATGATCATATTCCTGCCTAAGATTAGAGTGAAAATAAACTGTCTATGGTATTCTCATTCATGACAAATTAAAGGATGGAGTGGATGATAAATTAAAGCATGACAACTTTCAGACGAACTGTAGATAGAATTGAATTTTGCTTTAGAACCCATCAACATTTATTCTCACAAATGAGAGGAGGTACTTAAATTTCTGCTATATTTGTAAATCATTCCACTGATGTGTATTAATAACCATCTGTGATAGGTATTTTGGCCACCTTTGCCTCCTGCCATCGCCGCATCCACGCTGCAATGACATTGATGAGCCATGACCATCCCTGGTCAATGGCTCCTTGTGGACCTGTTTGCCACCACTTCTTGCATCTCCCTTTAGCAACAACATCTGCTTGTTATGGGATTGATACCCATGCTCATTACGAGAATGATACCCCCTCCGTAGTTCCTCATGCGCCTTGAGCGAGCTGGTGATCTCCTCGATTTTCATATTCTACAAATCAGGGGAATACACGAGCGTGGTGACAATAGCCATGAAATTTTCTGGTAGCACGTGCAGATACTTCTTCACTGCCACAGATTCCTCCATCTTGTCGCCGAGAGAAGTAATCTGGTTATACAATGAAGTAAGTTTACCGATGAACTCGTCTAGCGACTGGGACTCGTTCCGTACATTTTATAGTCTCACCTCCTTCACGCGGTCAACTCCCACGTGCATCTTCTGAAGCGTTAGCCATGCTTCACATGTTGTCTCCTTTCCGATGAGCTGATGCATCATCAAATCTGATACTATCTGATAGATCACATCAAGTGTGGCTTATCTATCCTGTCATTTTCCTCAACCTTTTCCTTTGGATCAACTACACCCTAGACACATTAGACGCGCAAGATTGCTTTCATCTTTATTGCTCACACCGGGTAATTATGAACATCCTCTGAGTCTTCGCCTTCTATTCCGTGATCTTGTCCTTGGTTTTCTCCGGCCGCACGTACGCTTTGCTTTTCTTCACTGTCGCACATCACCAGGACTCCACAGCGCACGCGTCTTGAACGGCCAGCGCCTTCGCTACCACTCCGCCGCGCGGAGTCTCCTGCCTGTTAACGTCACGTCTGGCCTTGCTACAGCTGCACGCCAGGAGCTTCCTCTGCTCCTCCTACTGCTTTCTTGCGCCGGCCGGCCGCACACAAGCCCGGCTCGCACTCTGCTCCGCGCGCTATCGCCGCACGAAACTTCTTTTCCCTGCGTCGCTAGCAAACCAGGTGCACCTTCTTTTCTTGGCTTTCTATTGCGCTCAGCCGGCAAGAACAACTTCTCGTTACTGCTGCATGTGAAGTAGCTTCTCCTGTCCTTTGGTTGCTCTTCACGTCTCGGGAATCAAAGCCTCTGGTCAACGTTAGAACGGAAAGCTAAAATACTTCGGACAATTTTCTCTCGAGCAGTGTTTCAATGTTTTTTTTCTCAATATTAAATTGTACAAATCTTAAAGTAAATGAATGGGTAAGTAATCATAATCTATCCTTCATTCATACTTTAATATTTATGCAACTATTAAAAAGAAAAGACGAAGCACTCTCTCTTTCTCTTTTATTACTTAAACATGGCAACGTATCCACATGCAAGACATGGCCTTCTCACCAATGCACACCAACTATAACAAAAGTCACGAAAATTCTGAAAAAATTGTAGATGATTTCATGAATTGCCCTACCTATGTTTATTAGAATTTTCTTTTTTGTAACTCTCGATATATAATGAATTTGATCTTGAAATTTCATACATAGGTAGAGCAATCTATGAAGTACATCTACAATTTTTAGAATTTTTACGTGACTTTTGTTAGTTAGTGTCTACAGAATAATACTGTAGCGCTCGCAATGTCATGTACATATCGTTCCCTTAAACATATTACAAGATTATCTCTAACAAAAAAAAAGGAAGAGGGAGGAATATTGACCAATAACCACCTTGCAAAGTTTATTCTTCTCAGTTCTCGCTCAATGTCTGCGTATGCATAATATTAATTGCCTTGCTACCTGTACAGCTGCTCCTCTAGATAACTACAAACTCAATATAACGAAATTAAATGGATAGTCAACGAGGAGGAAGAGCATTCTAACACCATTTAAAGGGAAGAAATTATACAGCAAAGGAACTAGGGAAAAAGAGAGGCTCCAGCCAGCGAGAACAATATGATCCATAACAAAAATAGTACTACATACTGCCCCTCAAATCAAACCATTTGCTTTGCCAAATTTGCCATAAATTAGCAAATACCATCGAATCATTCATTCAGCCACATAGATCACAACTCTTAGACCCCCCCAAAAAAAAAAAACTGAACTACCTCCTTAACTAATATAACATAATATGCAACCGTGAGTGGACGGATTAAAAAGATTAAGATAATTCAGCCATCAAAGTGCAAAGTGAATGGATTAATAAATACAAATAATTTAGCTAACCTGAGTGAGGGCTGTTGCATCAGCTATAATGAATGGCACATTAACAAATCTTGCAAGTGTTTTCGCCAGCAATGTTTTCCCTGACTTTGGGAAAGATTTTAGAATAATATAAGTAAAATATTGGTAATATAAGGAGATCTGCACACGTCTTATTCGTGGAAAAAATAATTAACAAGAGAGAGAAGAGAGAGAATCAAGATGTAAATATTAATGCAGGCTTTATTTCTGGTCACCATAATGTACCAATCATCAGTAAAGAAGAAAGAAAGTGGCAATTCAATTAATTAAGCTTCTATGAAACACTCTCATGTTCAGAAGATTTCAAATGCACAGCTATTTCATTTATTAGCGTCAGGTGTCGTTGAAAGTTCGACCACATGAGAGGGACTGTTGTGTGTTACCATGTACCAAATCTGTAAATTGGCAATTTGTAGTAAAAAACCAAAGGAAATCAATCAAGAAAGGGGCTCACCTTTTGCAGGGACTGGACACAGCGCAAGCAGACAATGTATGAGGCGCTGTGGCACCCCTTCTCCAGCTCCTTCAGTCTACTTAATGGACAGGAAGAGCCAACAGACATGGAGAGGATAATCGGCAAAGAAAAGAAATCAAAGCTTGGATACTAATTTAACAATGCAATGGAAAGGTTTAGTCCCTGACACACGAGCATTACAAACTGGCTCATAATATATAAATTAGTAGGCTGTTATTCCGGAAACAGTTTTCTAAAACAGCTAAAGCAGGAATAAGCTACAAACAAATGGCAAATATTACCCCACATGCCACCTTTCGAAACATTAATTAATAATTTTGAGATCTTGAATTTGACAATACATCCTACCTTTCGAAACATTACAAACTGGACTCACAATGCATGCACCAAAATAAATATGGAAGAGAACCCTACCTGGAATTAGAGAGAGATTAGTGACTTACTAGCTTCAAGGCTTCAACCTGAAATTGGGAAACATTGTGTTTAACACTGAGTGGGACATATAATTTTCCTTAATATGTTGTAAAAACACAACATGGTCGATAAGAGTGGCAAAGTAAAACATAATAGAATATCTCAAACAGAAAAATAATTTTTATTATTTTTAAAATGAACCGTATTGTTATATTGTTAAAACATGTCCAATATAGATCTTCTTTTGTTCTGTTCATCATATGGAACACAGCAATACAAACTGAATGCGAATGGATGCACAATTAATTAGATATAGTGTTTTGAAGTGAAAACGATGAACATGTACAAACATCCAACGAGCGGTGGAGCCAGCCAGGACCAGAGCCTTGGGCCCAAGCCATTGCAGGCCAAAACTCACGCATTTATATGAGCCCAGGCCATTATAAAGTCTCGCACATTTACATCGGTTTTGTTGCCAGGCCTCAGATCTAGTTCCGAGTGACCCGAGACCTGGCTACGCCCCTACATCCAACCGTTAGCTATCCACCTTAACCCTGTACAACTATTCACGTGAAACTATCACACGGGTCGTGCAGAAGAAGCGACGCTGAAATAGAAAATGGAGATCTAGTGAGGCGCACGCACAGGAGGAAAAAGGAAAGTTTGGTGGTAGCACGGTCGCGCGTTAGCTGCATCCCCAAAAATCTTATGCAACTAGTAAATTTTTCAGCGTAACACCCATTGCGACGTTTTCAGAGATTTTTTTTCTTTTTCCGCGTTTTTTTTAAATCGTCAAATAATGAAATAAACGGTTGAAAGAACACAAAATTTTTTCACGGCGAATGACCGCAAGGCTGTTATTCAGAGGAAAATTTTCTTTTTTTTTGCGGCGCCTTATTTCCTAAATCGTCGAAATAATGAGCGAAACGGGGAAAAATAGAGAGATAGAGTTGTAAAAATATCTATTTCGATGAATTATTTGGAAAATATTAGAGACCGAGCTGAAGAACCGTGGCGGGGAAAAAGTCTAGAGAAAAAGGGTGAAAAATTATTAGAGATGACAACCTTTTGTTGCAGTCTAACACTTCACGCAGCCACCGAGTAATAATACATGTTTTAAAAAATATTAGAGATCGATGAGCTAAACGGGAAAAAAATAGAGAGATAAAGTCGTAGAAATATCTCTTTCGATTTAATTATTTGGAAAATATCGGAGACCGAGTGGAGAACCGCAATGGGGGAAAAGTCTAGAGGAAAAAGGGTGAAAAATTATTAGAGATGACAACCTTTTTGCCGAAGTCTAACACTCTACGCTGCTTCACATAGAGTAATAATACATATTTTAAAAATATTAGAGATCGAGATGGGAAATCGTGTTGGGAAAAAAGTCTAGAGATAGAGCCGCACAGATATTTCTAGTGACGAAAACATTTTTTTCCGAAAAAAACGGAGAAAGGACCTAGACGTAAGGAGCAAGGACCTGAATGTTACGTTTTTGGACCTGTCCGCTATCCTAAGAAATTAGAAAAGGGCTTGTTTGCGATTTGAATTTAACGGGAGGTTCTTTCCGTAAAATAGTGCACGAGGGATCCGAACGTGATTTTAGAGAAAAAATCTTGCACTCACAAAAAATCGCGAAAGGCCTATTCGTAATTTATAAAAGACTAAAACATAAATTTTTTTTGAGCCGAGCCGGCTCAAACGGTGCTGAGGCCGGCGATTCTTCAGGCTTTAGGAAAGGCATTATACCAACGTTCCAAATAAAGCCTATTCGCATCTCAAACGATCGTTCATCATAATTTGAATTTCTTAGAATCCTTACATATGCAGCCTTTTATATATATATATATATATATATATATATATATATATATATATATATATATATATATATATATATATATATATATATATATATATATATATATTCGCAGTACACACGTGCATACTAACTAATAAAGTTATGAAAATTCTGAAAAAAAAATTGTAGATGTACTTCATAGATTACTTTACCTATGTATAAATTAGATTCAAATTATATAAAGAGTTCAAAGAGAGATTCGACAAGTTTAAAATTTAAACTTGTCAAAATTTTCTCTTTTTTGTAGCTCTCGATATATAATGAATTTGATCTTGAAACTTCATGCATAGGTAGAGTAATCTATGAAGTACATCTACAATTTTTTTTAGAATTTTTGATGACTTTTATTAGTTGGTGTGCATGGTGTGTACACGAAAAGTCTGTGTGCACGGGATATGTATATATGTATGTGTATATATATATATGTATGTATATATATATATATGTGTGTGTATATATATATATGTGTGTATATATATATGTGTGTGTGTGTGTGTAGGAAGTCTTTTTCGTACTCTCGGGAGTACATACTCCCACCTTTAATATACCACTTAAATAAACGCTTTATACTCCTTTATCACTTTCAGTATACTTCAATAATAATTCTAAGATACTCCAATACAACATGATTAAAAAAATTTCATCAAACCCTTTATTTTTTTTGCTATATGCCCTTTTCCATATGTATAAGGAATATGTAAACAAATTATGCTATAAATGGTGGATTTTAATGAAATTTTTCATGAAACTCACTTTAGAGTATCTTATAATCAGATTAGAGTATACTCAAAAGGATAAAGAGATATAACAATATCATTTAAACGGTATATTAGAGGTGGGAGTACATACACCCAGGAGTATAGAATCATTTTCATATATATATATGTGTGTGTGTGTGTATTTATGTATATATATGTGTATATATTTTCTAAACTAATAAAAGAAGTTTACCCCGCGTAGCATGAATCGTCCAACCCAACGTGCATACTGTTAGGTCCAACACCCACATTGTTCGGTCCAACTCAAGCACGTACATCTCCGCGCACTCCTGAGATATGTATCGCCCTGTTTTGAAACTTAGGGTGCGTTTGGTTCGCTGTACGAGGGTGAACGGAATCGTTCCGTACAGGATTTAATTTCATTTTCGTGTTTGGTTGGCTGAACGGAACCATCCGATACGGAATGAAGTGGTACAGATTCCTGAAATATTCCTTAAATATGCTATACCGTTCCATACGTTCAATTACGCTGAACCGATCGGTACAGGACCGCTTCGTTCAGCCTCGCATCGTTCACCCGAGGGGATTCCTCGCCCCACTCGCATCGCCTCACTCGAGCGGCCACCGCTGCGCCGTTCTTCCGTCCCCATCGCGCGGCACCCGGATGAGCCCAGTGCTCTCCCGGGCCTGCCTCTCCAAGAAGCGAAGCTCTCGAGCTGTGGTAGTCGCGGGCGCAATAATGGCGTGCGCTTGCTCGCCGCCATCGTGCTCAGCGCAGTTGTCCCGCGATGCAGAGGCACCAGCGAGGGGCCAAAGGGCACGATAGCGACGGGAGGCGGCAAGCAGGGAGAGGGTGGCACCACCGGCGTCCGACACGAGGGCACCGCATGACGTTCTCTTCAAAGGAGGATGTGGGTGGCGGCGCCGGTCCGGTGCAGCCGCCGTATCGTGGCACCGCCGTGAGGGGAGCCGAGCCGTGTGGTGTTAAATGGGCAAGGGCGCGTGCTCGACTGGAGGACTACTTTGTACGCTGCCGGAGGTGCTTGGGAAGGGACGAAGGGTAGCGTGGGGACGTCACAAAATTGAATTGCCATGCTACATTTATCCTTTTTTGTGTATGATTGAACTTTTAGATCAAGCTAGTGCATGTATGCAAGAATCATGCTGCATTGATCCTTAAGAGGCGTCTGATCATGAGAGGCATATATCAGTGCAGTGATCTCATTTCAGTCTTGTATAAAGGATATTGATTTCTATTTGATTTATCCAATTCTACATGTGTTGAACAATCTGTTAACAAAATTCGGATTGTCGTTAGTTCGCTTATGTAGTGATGAACTGTTGTTCAACTTGTTTGCATGTCCAATCCCTCGATGTGTTGACTGGCTGATAATTAGTTTTAGCAACCATATCATGGTTTAGTTGTTTAGATAACATTTCATTTACCTTTATCTCCATACTCTGTTCCAATGAGGCTAAGGAAGTAGTCCACTATCAGGCAATTTCCCCAAAGAGCTTAGCTAAATCTGTTATTGAGGAAGGTGGTGAGTTACCCCTCTAATATCCCAATTGGTGGAAATTAGGTTCACATCCAACTTTATTGAACGATGAGTTCTTGGTGTACACAAAGTTAACAATTCATAGTATTGTCGCTTTGTTGCTAGTGTTCAAGGGAGAATCCTCAAAAGAATGTTGTTCTTGCAGTTCTTTTCTTGGATCAAAGGTACTTATTTGACTCCCATCCATTTGGTACTATTTATGAACTAACCTTTTGGGTATTCACTGGTAGCATTACATGCACATTTTACCAAAGCAGTGATCATCTATAAAAAAATTGAAGTAGATGATATTTCATACTGGTTTTGTTTGGTAATGCTATGAGACTTATACATGACCCTGGCCAAAATTCCACAACTGATGTAGAAGGTTGATCCATGTGAGGTTTCTCTCTGGTCTTAACCTTGTTCTTCTCCATTCTCTGTCATTTTGCCCCTCAGCCATCCTTGGGGTGGATGAATCATATATCTAAATCCTGCCTTATTTTTGGCTTATGTTTTATCATCCGTTCAAGGCTAAGTGCTAATCAAGCAAGAAAAGGTGGAAATGGAATGTTGTATGCTAAACCAAAGCTTAAAGCCGATGAATGTTGTTTCCAATGATAGTGTGCCACTGATTCTGTTTTAGTTTCTCTACCAATTTCTTCATTATACATAGTTTGTTCGGAGAATGGAACATCCAAACATGCCAAGGAAGAATCCTAAACCAAAGCTTAAAGCCGATGAATGTTGTTTCCACTGATTTTTTTTTTTTTTTGCATATTGACAAACCTTAGTTTGCACCATGAACAAGAACTACATTTTTTTGTATGAATGAATGTAAATTTAAAAATCTCTGCTAGGTGCATGTTTTGATGTCGATCCACGTGTCCTGCTTTCTATACTCTAACCTGTTTTATACGATTGAGATGTATGCGATCTTTGAAGACGTGGATAAATATATTGTAGTTTTTAGTTTGAATTTAAGTCTATTATTGCTGATTTCTAATGTGAGAAATATATGCAGAGGCTAGAAGCTTGAAGGCGCTGTGCATGGAGAGTGAATACAGATGTGGAAGGGGATAATTTTTTTTTATTTTTGCTATAGAACTTGTAGTTTAGGTCTTGAGGACATCTGTTTGGTTACTTGGTTCGTACTGAATTTATTGCATGTAGTATTACATTCTCTTCTATAGTAGCTTAGTATCTGATACAAATGCTAGCCTGACCAGAAGGTATTGTTGTATTGCTGTTTTTGAACTTGTGATGCTGTATCTGATACAAATGCTAGCCTGACCAGAAGTTTTTGAACTTGTGATACTGTTTTTGAATTAATTAATTCCTGTTTTTGAACTTGTGATGTTGTATTGCTGTCTGTCGGTATTTGTCTCATGCTATTGTGTGCAGTTGAGATCGCGGTTGGGATCCTTTCGCGTTATCAAGAGTCTTAGATCAATCAAAGCTTCATCCTCAAATCAACCTCATCCCTCAATCCAACTTCATCTCTAACCAAACATCATCTCAGATCATCCCTGCACCATTCCATTCAAGCAACCAAACATCATCTCATACCATCATGTACCATTCCATCTAAGCAACCAAACAAAATCTTGTATCATTCCATTCAGCAACCAAACACCTTCTCTGTACCATCTCATCCGGGATCATCCCATCTATCCTGCACCATCCTATCCCATTCATCCTCGTTCATCCAACCAAACGCACCCTTAGTAACACACGAACACTTACCGGTAAGCATGATTAGAGTGACAAGTTCTCTGTAATCGAAGACAATAATAACCCGTCATACGATTCACATGTAGCATCGTACAAGAAAAACTCTTTATACAATAGTAGAGCTGTGGGTGTAGTTAGAGGTGGGCCTTTGGTCGGGCTTTTTGGGCCGGCCACGAGGCACGCCCCGACTACAGACGACTCCACGTCCTAAGACGCAGATCGTTTAAATGTATTTCTGCCGCCCTAAGACGAGTTGTTCAGGGGCTATGTCGGGCCTCGCTAATCGGCACGATGGGCGGCCTCGACAAGACGCCGATAGTCCGGTAGCCGCTTAAACGCTAAGACGTTCAACAGACGCACTCCTGTTGTATATGTAAAGTAGTAAATCAAGGAGTAAAGGAAGAAAACTACAGATGGACCAAGAAAGGAAGGAATGCATCCATACGTTGTATGTGTGGGTGAGCAAATCATGAAAGAAATGCATGGGCACGCGTGCATGCGACTAGAAGGAACAATCGAATCAAGAAAATCGAGAAAATAAACACAATAGGATTTTGTTTCGGCCAAAAAAAGAAAGTACTAGATGTGATAAAGAAAGAAATCAATCCGTGATCATTTTCTTATAGTAATAGTATAAATGAACCGGCCCGGCCGAAGACGCACGGCGAAAAGCAACGGCGGCAAATGGGCCGCCTGGCTCGCTAAAGACGAGCTGGCCAGCCCGCCCGCACGGTGAGCACGATAGACCTTCACGGTCCGCACGGTTTAGACCGAAGCACGATGGGCCTGCCGGCCGTCCGTCTTCGACCCGCACGATGCCCACCTCTAGGTGTAGTCACGGTGCGTGAGCATCTGCCTTGTAACGGGAAAAGGGCAAACAGAAAAGACCACTGTCCTTGGCACAATGGATTTGACAATGCTCCTATTCTCGGAAAGAAACACGACCTGCAGTGCAGTTGTAGCACTCAACAGTAGTAAGATCGTCACCCATCGCCTGAAGCGGCAAGCGCGCAGACACGTCGCTGCCGAGGCCGCGTAGCACCTAAAAGTAGGCTGCTTCGCACAAAATCGCCCCGTCTTTTCGCCCGTTCCTCCCACTCGGGGCTCAATTAAAATGCTAGCAGCTACAGCTGCCCTGACGAGTCGTCCATCCGACGCCGACCCGTGCGCGCAGTGCGCTGTCCACGGCTGCGCGCTGCCATCAAACCGGGCGAGCGAGCCGAGCCGCGTCGCTTTCGGCCGCGCGGAGGCCGACTCGTCGTGTCGTGTCCCTTCAGCCCTCACACGGTCACACCGCGCCGGCCGGGTGGGTCGCGCGATCGGTCGGGCGGAAACGGGCGCGCCCGCGCGGCTAAACCCGTGCATCATGGCTAGTACGTACGTAAGTGGTTCGGCGAAAAGGCTGGCTGGGTCCTGCGCCCCGTGCGTGGCGGCCCAAAACACACGGTGTTCCTGCCGTGCAAGCGCGGGCGCGGCTGAGTTGCGATGGCCGATGAGAACGTGAGCGATGCATCGACGCGGCGGGGGAGGGGACAGGACGTGGGGATGTTGCTGTCCGAAAGCGCCGGGTGAGGAGAGGGGGGGCGCACATGAGTTTCTCTGTTGCGGGCTGGCGGGTGGTCAATTATGTATGTACGTACGGCTCGTCGACGGTATGATGGGTGCCGTTGATGGCGCCGTGTCATCGTGTGTGCATGAATGGTGGACACAAGTGTAAGCAACGAAGTAACACTGTGTACTACGAGAGTAACGATTTCTAGGAAATCCAACCTAATATGAATGGATAAAAGGACATTCTATCCATGCATGGGAGAGCGTTCCGTAACTACGGGACGAATACACACCCTCGTATTCATCCCCTGCCAAACTTATCCATTCCTGTACTCAACTGCATCCTCCCTCTCAAGCTTCCGCCCGAGCAAACACCGGCGAGCCCTTGCCCAGCCGTGTCTTCGGCAAACGCCGCACCTCTTACTCTCTAGCAAGCTCTTGTCTCCATATCTCTTCTTCTTATTCCTCTCCGACTCTCTTACTCCGCCTCTGTCACCTTCTTCCTCCTCTGTAGTAAGTTCTGCACGTCTCCACCATCGTTCCTATACCTGCCTGCTACTACTCGTTGCCGGTGGTGCCCTCACCGCCTCGCAGGTCATCACCTCTTCCTACCCACTTCACCCTACCCTGTCCACCGCCCGCTGGTAAATCCATAGCCGATGACACCCTTGTCGTTGTCCATCTCCGGTCCTACTTGTCGTTGGAACCATAACTCATGTTTGTAATTTTGTTGTCCGAATTAGAATATTATTTTACTTTTATTCCGTAACTATGAAACTCTTATCCGATTGAAAGATTCATAGTACTTTCTCTCCAAACACGGGGATTTACCGTAACCTACTGAAAATAGAACTAAACTGAAATCAGGATGCAAGCTAGCTAGCTATACTCCGTTCGTTCCCTTTCTCTGCTTTGGCTCTTGCATCTCCTGAGGACCTTCAGCTAGCTAGTAGCCTTTTCACCGCTCGACAAGACCTTTTGGCTGGCATTTTTGGAGCAGTGAGAAGTCGTTACACAGCTAGCTAGCTAGCTAGCGGCCGTGCCGTGTGAGTGCGTGTGAGGAATTTCCGAGTGGATGTCGGGCGTCCGTCGTGGTACTCATCAAGACTCAAGAGTGTTGTTTCTTTCGGCTCTTTCTTTAATTTCCACCGGAGCGGAGCAATGCACGGATCGAATTCTTGCGCAATGTCAACTGGCACGTGCCGCTCCCTGTCCCTGTGCTCGATGCGCTCCTTTGGGGCTTTCTTGCCTGGGACCATTATTCATGATGATTAGTTTGGTAAAGTATGTGAACGTTTAGTAATGCAACACTAATCTTGTGCTACTGTTTGCCTTTTATAACAGTTTTCATGGAACACGTATTATATATGCTTGAAGGAGGAGAAACTTTGTTTGAGGTTCCTCTATCATTTCCCCGCTAGGCACTGTCAGATATGGAGAGCACATCCCAAAGTGCCAGTACAGTACAAATATACGTAACTAAACTCAATACTCCGTCCCGCTAGCTATGCAATAATATGACGTGTAGAGGTATGCATGGCAGTGCACCAAAATAACTTGGTATATTCTGATACCACTCCTTGTGCGTAGCAGTTTTAGACCAGATCAGAGTTTTATGAGATACAGTACAAACATACACAGTTTCATGAATAAAGAAGATGAATCTCGTAGAGATAACTAAAATAACAATGTTGAAGTAACCACGATAAAAGAAACAAGATTTAGCGAAGCTGATCACAAAATTCTTTAAGCATAACTTCAAAAATGTACAATAGATTATTGCTCTCTCATAATCTCTCAAACCTTTTATATAGTGCATTTTGATTCTTACTCTATACAAGAATGTAGTGTTAAAGAATTATTTAGCCTCTAATCCTCTTGTGTACCTATATATTGCTTTAGGGTCTGTTTGGTAGAGCTCTAGATCCTAGTTTCACCTGAGATCTGAAACATGTAGACTAAAATAAAGTGAATTAAGTTTATATTTTAGATCTAAAATGTAAACAAAATTATCGGGATTGGATAATTTCTGTAGAAACCATCATGCCCCGGTTGCCGGTTTTCGGCCGACCATGCTTCCCCTTGGATGGTACCCCAAGAAAGGTCCTCGGACGGACTAGCTAGTGGATCCGCCTTGACCATGTCCGAGCTTATCCCTGAGCATGCACCTTAGTTCCCCGAGCGTGCTTGCTCGGATGTGTCTATGATCGGCCGTAGTCGAAGGAAAATCCTGAGCATGACCAGCAGGTCGTACTCGGTCCATAAAGACGACGTGGCGATAATTACGCCGCGGTTTAAAAGACCGTTAGGCCACGATCTAAGCCCATGATGTCCACGATACAGCATGGCGAAAATTAAGGGAAGTGGTTACAGCCACGTTCAAGCACAGTAATGGCGTATTATCCGGTTGTAATTGTTGTAGTCACCTATAAATACCCCCGCTGTAGATTAGGAAAGGGGGCAGAGAGGAAATACACGTAAGACTCTTGTACAAACTCAGACAATATCAAGATTCAATCGGGCGTGAAGGTTGTTATCTCGTCGTGAAAAGGCCGAACCAAGATAAAATTCCGCGGTCCACCGTCCTTTCACGCATAGCATCCCAACGACATTCTTTTGGACGTAAACCCTCACGGAAAAGGGCACGGTTGATCTCTCAATCAACAAGTAAGCTCGGCGAGGAACCCGTTTTCCAAACGTCGACAAAAATGATCCATCTAAACACTCTTAATGTACTCACAGCTCCAACTCTACGGATCTGGTGGAGTTAGGAATACCCAGCTCCACCTGTGGAGTACATGGACCCCGGGTGCCTATAAAGGCGGGATGAACGGACCAACCAAGAAGGGATGGGCCTGGACCGCTTCTTCTGAAGATGGGTACCACTTGGGCCATTTTCAACGTGTTAAACCACGAAGACTCTAAAGATAACAACCACCCCTTGGGCCGACCGGTACAATTATAATCCTGACCATTATCATGTTTAGCGGATAAGAAAAGAGATATAATCTCCATCTTGTAACCGATTAGGACTTTTCTTTGTAACCGCATCCCTCTGCTATTTAAAGGGGGGTAAGGTAGCGTTAAGGAAGAAGATGCATCATCTCATAAGCTAAATACACATTGCCGGGGATTGGATGTATCGCGTCTGAGACGACCATCGGCCCTTGGGTTACGCCGACCATGCCCTTGCCCTGCACGCTGCGCCCATGCCGACCTTCACAGGCCGGCCCGAGAACAATGAAGCTCGGGGGCCTTCTAAACTGACGATGGCATTTAATGCCGTGGCCTTGATATCGTCACACGGGGATACGCTATTGCCGATGCCGCCTCAAGGCTGGCCAAGGCCTCAGACTCCACGCCGCAGAGTGCCCGGCTGGTGGCGCTGACTACTATCTTTATCAAGTCCTCTGATGAAGCATACGCATTAAGTGATTTGTCTCCGTAATTCTCTATAAATACCCCCTCTGCGGTGCCTTTGAGGTTGGACCTCTGTACTACACACACTTACACACCTCGCTTACTTACGAGAGCCCTTAGGATCGCTCGGCGCCTCGAGCAACAGCGCATTGTAACCCACTTTCACATACTAGTGCAATCACCGGACTGAGGGTTATTATCTCCCGTGAGAAGCCCGAACCAGGACAAAAGCGACCCCACGGCCTTGCAACGCCTCGAGATACCTTCGCCCAGCTTTAACGGCATACTCGCGACGATAATCCTTGCGGAAAAGAGGGCCTTGGGTTGATCCCTCATTCAACAAAGTAAGCTCGGCGAGGGACCCTCGTCCCTGAATAAATCGACAAACCGGCGCCGTCAAGCGAGGGCGGCGACCGGTCCTTCTCGCAAGGGATCCCCGAGGATGCCAAACTATAAAGACAATCAAGACCTCAAGGTCTTCGACGGCGTGAAGGACGGGCGATGAATACTACGCCCGACGGCATGGGTGGTCGCGGTCGATCCGAGAAGCCACTCCGCAAAGCAGGAGTCTTTCCCAGTCGGCCATGCTGCGGCAGGCGTTTCCTCGCGCCACGGCCGATACCCTTGCTACAGGATGAATCTGGCGATCCATATGACGGTCGGGCCGCCCAAAGCCGTCTCGAGCTCGACTCAGGACACGTGATCAGTCGACACCGCCTTTGTCGCCCGTCTGCTCTGGTCCTCCGCCGCATATCGCATGGCGGGAAGGGGCGATTAATCAGAGCCGGCTGTCTCCGGCGACCGCTCCAATCCTTCGCCTCGCCGCATAACGATATTGAGAACAGGGAGCTATCCCCAAGGCGGGGACCTGGCCGATCGCCCACCGCCAATCGGCTGGCGGAGCGCCGGGACTGCCGAGGCCGGCTCGCATAGGGACCCTAGCCATCATTCCGGAGTACGAGCGCCGTCGCCCTTCAAGGTCGCCTCCCATTGCCTCCTCAGGCGCCGAGCGACTTAGCGCCATGGCGGCGGTCGTCGCATCAACCTCTAGAAGAACTTCGCTAACCAGCGGACTGGGCGCCATGGGGCCTCGTGGCTGTAAATATGGAAAAGCTTGCCGACATCGGCTCAGGGAGACCTGGCGTTCGAGGGCCCCGGATGTTTCCGACGCGTTAAGCGCCATCCCTACGCCTGTGGCCTCCCGGCGCCTCGCCTGAGGAACCCGGAAGCGTCAACACCGCCATGAGGATATGCGGAGTACTTCAGGCGACCTCACGCTCACCACCAGGCCCGCCTACCGCGTGGCGCTCGTATGTTCCGGTGAACCCGCCACCGTCGCCGCAGCATGAGGGCATGTTCTTCGCCTCACCTTACAGCTAAGGACCGTGCTGGGTCGATGTCGCCACGAGCCACACCACGGAGGGCTCGCCATGATGGCGGCGTTCGGATCTGGGACTTTCTCGGCCCTTGCCGCGGCAAGTGGCAAGTAGCAAACAAATTCAAGCCCGACCACATCGAAGCGTTTTGCGGGACCCAAAAAACCGAAGTTCATCTCGATCTATTTCCGCCGCTGGGCCGGTAGCGCGGCATGAGACGAAGCGGGTCATAACTAACTACATCCCCACGGTCCTCGGCAGCTCGCCAGACTCCAGCTCTTTAACCGGCGAAGGAGGATCGATCCGCTCATGGAGGCAGCTTTCAGAGCCCTCACAGCAAACTTCTAAAGTTGCTACACACGCCGAGCAGCGGCGCGACCTCGAAGGCTGATCCAAGCGGACGAGGAAGCGCTGCGACCCGATTTCGCCCAGAGGTTTATAAAGGTAAGGAACTCCATCCGAGCATCTCGGACGAGGCGGTCCGGGCCTTCAAGTTCGAGAGGTCGCGGACGTCCGCTTCACACAAAGACTTGGAGATTCACTTCAGACCTATCGCCAACTTGAACTATTTCAGTGGGCCGAGCACTCTGCTGAACGCCGGCAACCGTGCAATGGAAAAAAGCACTCGATGAGGGCAGCTCATCGCCAAAATTTCCCGACTGGGCGCCTCAAGAGACCCCTGACCGCGAGGAAGGTTAAGAAAGAAGAAGAAAGAAGAATGCGCTGCCGCGCCAGGACATGGTCAGCCGCCGTCGCAGCTTGACAGTGGCACAGCGGCACCAATTCGGCAAAGTAAAAGGGCGTGATCGGTCAGCGTTACCACGCCTTGGCTTGGCAAGCAGGCTCCGACTAAGGCGAAAGAGCGATCAAGGTCGCGAGGCTGGTCATGCGGCGAGGGCGCCGACGCGACCGCTTCACCTCGGCTTCCATCGAGTGGTCAGCCCGACCTCCGCCCAGCCTGATAGGGACTTTGGGCATATCGCTGGAGAAATTCTACAGGGCGAGGCCTTCATGTCAGCTTCTCCCAAGCAAGGGGAAGAAATGAAGAAGGCAAAGGCCCCGCCGTGGCGAGCGACATGGATTGACGGCCAGAACCCCATAATCACATCAGCCGTCATATTCGGGGCTCCTCGGCTTATAAGTCCCAAGGGATTTGAAGGAGAGCATGCCATGGAGTGGCCACATCACCCATAGCGCAGCCCCAGTCTGACCAGCTTCAGATGGTCCGAAGGTTGCCATCACGCTTCTCAAGGATGATTGTCCCTTGGAATGACTAAACGAAGCTCCGTCTGGTGCGTGAGCAGGACCATCAACATACATAAAAATCGGCGAGGGTCCGATCGATGGCAGGAGCTCCTTGGACCTCATATCCGCTTTCATTATGGACAGAGATCACGGTCCCTCGCTCCAAGATCAAGAGCATCATTGCCCCTTCTTCTGGATTGTCCTCAAGACTCGATCAAGCCTTTGGGCGAGATCGTCTTGCCCGTAACGTTCGGGGACACCGCGAACTTCTGAGCCGAAACTAGTCAATTTCGTCGTGGACTTCAGTCACCTTCATAGCGCCATCTCCGCGTGCCGCTCTCTCAAGTTCATAGGCCGCCCATCACGCCTATCATCTGCCTAAAGGTCCCTGACCCAAAGGCGTAAAATCACAGTGAAGAGGCCACCACAGAAGCGACCCCAGCTGCGATGAAGAAGTCCCTCGACATGGTCGGGCAATTGCCTCAACAGGGCCCCGCCAACAAGCACCGCACTCTCCTGTACTTAAAGTCACCCTCCACGGGAGGAAAAACTGCAAAGGCCCCTCTCAACAGTGACCCAACCATTTAGAGTCCTCCATTTGGGGTCTTCCTTAGACCCCAAATAGGAACCCGAGCTCATCACCGGCAGCCGGAGGGGCTCGGGCGTCGATTCTTTGAGGCCGTCTGTGTATGCTAGGGTCCCGCGGAGGTGATTACACGCTAGCTGCTCAGGCTGTTAAAGACTCATGGGCACATGCGCCAGAGGCGATTTTCCCCGAGAAAACCGGGCAATCATCCTGAAGAACTCGAAAAGCTCCTCAAGGTCAAGCCGTCGAGAAGTCAGGCACACGCAGATTGGCTAGCAAATCCGTAATCGTCGAGAAGAAGGGGGGCAAATGGGCGATGTAATCGACTACACCGTTTAAACGCCGCATGATGTCTGGAAGGACAACTTCTCTCTCTGGCGCATCGACTGTACCGGGCCAGCAGCGGATTTACGGTAATGAACTGTAATGAGCTCGACATATTCGAGTTATCACCAGATTAGCCTGCTCCAGTGACGAGGAGAAGACTTCCTTCATCACGCTTCTTAACGCACGCTACGCTACACGCACTATGTTCGGTGGTCTGAACGGAGCAAGGCGACCTTCCACGCTTGATGCAAAAGACCTTCCGGAGCAGAGTAGGTCAAACACGGAAGTATATGTAGATGACATAAGTAGTTAAGAGTAAAATCCCTCGTGCCATATATATCAGGCCTTGAGGAGACCTTTTGTAATCTCAGAGGCATCGAATAAAGCTTAACCCCAAAAAGCGCGTTTTGGTGTAAAATCGATAGCGTTTTCGGGTATATCATCGTCAGCAGACATCGGCGCCAACCCGAAAAAGATCGAAGCCATCGAAAAGAATGCGACTCCCAAACTCAGTAAAGGAGGTTCAAACCCTATAGGACGAATGGCCGCTTTTAAGCCGCTTCATTTTGGCCGAGGAGCGCGCTTGCCCTTCTTTAAAAGGCTTCCATGGCATGATGGTTTCGCCGAATGAGGCCAGACGGTTAACAAGCTCATTCGAGGAACCGAACGATTGACCGCCCGCCCTCCGATCCACAGCCCAGGTAAAAGTCAGGAGGCCGCTCTACTCAGCCGACGCATCAAGCAGTAAGCAGTGTGTGATCGCAGAGAGCGAGAAGGATGCGCCGTTATACTACGCCGGAAGTGTTGCACGACCAAAGGAGCGTTACCACGAGGTCCGTAACTCTTATACTCATTTGTCTCGAGGCCTCGAGGAAGCCGCCGCCACTAACTTCCAAGCTCACAAGGTCGTTGTCCTCAGCCAAATTTCCCACTTAGGGAGATCCTAAAATCACGGACCTTGCGTGGTGATGGGATAGCGAGGAGCCATAGAACTCGCATGAGTTCGATGTGTCCTCTCGCACGACCAGCGATCAAATCTCAAATTCTAGCGGACTTCGTGGTGGAATGGACAGACCCAATGACCACCACCAAGGACCACGAATTTGAGGCAGGTCGTTGGACCATGTGCCAGCCACGGTCCCGAAGCCAACAGCCTCGGTGGCGTTGTATCGGTGTCCTCAAAGGATCAGCCCCCAAGACATCATTCAATTCACACTTCCCCGCAACAAACAATGCGGCGGAGTATGAAGGCCTCTTGGCGGGACTCGAGCGCCCAAAGCGCTGAGTTCGAGTCGATCGACAACAGGAAAGGTGATTCGCAATGGTCATCAACCAAGTCAACAAGGAGTATCGGTGTTCCGATCGCTCAATGGCGCTTTACTTGGTTGAAGTGAGGAAAGATGGAGCGGCATTCAGAAATTTGAAGCACTCTACATCCCGAAGAAGGACAATTCCTGCCGACTATCTTTCTAAGGTCGGTTCTCAGCTGATTCGCCTCCCATCCTGGGCGCCTGCTGACAACATCTCGCAGACAAGCCCTCCATTCCCTCTGTAGAGGAGGCACCACCCCGGATACCCACCCGCCGGGCGCGCCGAAAGCATCTCAAAGCCTCCATTCCTCTATAGAGGCGCAAGAGACGTCGCATAACGTCTCCCTCCTCAGCAAGGTGCAGTTGGATGGCGCCATTCATCCGATATCTAAGCCATGGGACATTGCCCGAGGAAGAAGCCGGCGTTCCAGCTGCCATGGGATTCTTGCGTGCATAATGACACAACGTCTGCGACCAACATCCGCCTACCAAGCGCTCACCACCAAAGGCTTTGTCTCGATAAAAATGACCTTGGTCCGATAGCTATTACATTGCATGATACAAATCATAAGCAGACACCCTTCGGTCGGTCAGGAGTTTTAGCTCGGCTTCTTGGCGCTGTTAGTCGCTACATACGCAAGTCAATTGCTTACGCCCTCCTTCAAACGAGCAACACCGCAAATTAGGGGCGCAGGCGTCCTAAAGATGCCTAACATTTCAGCACACTTCGTTTTCCTCCAACGACCTATCCCACGCTTGTTGCTACGCAGGAGCCCGTGCTTTGGTCGGAGGGCATAGCGTTTTCCTTCACCTCTGCGAACAAACTCGTGCTCTGAATTTGGTGCCACGAGCATTATTCGCGGCTGAAATTTGGATGGAAGTGAGTTCAGGAAACTCGCGTATTTTATTGCTAAGGCACTACTTCGCCGTGAAGTGTTGCTCCCGTCGAGCATCGCCTTCTGACCGAAGTCATTCCTTTGCAACTTACTTGAGCATGTATGCCCATGCATCGACGACCTCGTCTATCTCGCGATCATCTTTGCGCGGAGAAAAAAAAAAAGGCACTTCTGAATACTACACTCGACCAAGGAAGAATTTTTCATTCAAGGCGTCGCCACCCCAAAGTTTTCGAAGCAAAAAGTATACAACTCTATGGTAGTTTGCCTTGCCCAAGGCAGCTTTGGAAAGCTTACGCCTATAATCGGCAATTTTGGCACAGAGATCGATCACCTTCGCCGGGCCGCGACCTTCGTTGGCCTCCTCACGGAGTTGCTCGATCTCTTCTTTATCTGGTTGGCGGGCGTGATGCGCGCGCGCCACGCTCTGGAATCGGCCACCTTGGCCGAGGCTTTAGGCCTGTTGCCTTTCCCTTGAAACTCTGCTCGAAGCCAAACCTTTTCCGACTAAGGGCTAGGTCCTTCTCGGATGGTGGCGTTAAACTTCCTGCTCAAGTTCTTCCTTGGCCTCCTTTGGACCCCTCGAGCTCGACCACCTTGGCCTCCGATTAGGGCATGCTCCTTCCGTTGTTGAAGCTCTTGCTCGAGGCCATGGACTTTGTCTGGCTAAGGGCAAGGTCCTTCTCCGAACCTGCCGTGGCTTGCCTCAAGTCCCCCCAACTCTTGCTCGGCCGAGCACCCTCTTCTCGGCGGCGGCGGCGTTCTCCTTACTGGCGAGGCCCGACCTTTCTTGCTCAAGCTCCCACTCGAGTCACGAGAAACATTCCTTAGACTGGAGGCAGCTGCGCTCTCGTCTCGGCGTCTTTGCTCAAGCAGGCGACCTCTGCTTAAGTTCGCCCACTTTCTCCTCCGGCCCATCGGCACGAGCCGCTTTCTTCATAAAGTGGTTCCGCGGAGTTGGGGGCGATCGGCACCTCTTCAAAGTCGTTGAGTTTTTCAAGAAGGCTAGAGACGAAAATACCTAAGTAAGGCTCCCCATAAAATCCAAAGAAGGAAAGTCGGGTGGTACGAACATCCTTACCTCGGCAGCGTTGGCCTTGAGTTCACCGGTATTGCTCAAAGATCGCGTGCACTTTGGAGCTCTCGGGACCTCGGCGGAGGGGCGCTCAAGCCGAGTCCACTGAAAAGGCGGGCCGCTCGAGGCAGCAAGCTTCCCAGGCGGAGAATCGCCATGGGCGCCTCACTCCTCCTGGCGAGCTCCTTGCTCGAGGTCTTCTCCTTGTCCTCCGCATGACGTTGTTCGCCCGAGGCGGCAGGCGTCGCCGAGCATGTTGTTAAGCTCGGGGCTTCAAACTCTTCTTGGCGATTCTTCGTCCAGAATCTTGAAGCTCGACCACCTCTCGCCGTTCTGCCGTGCTTTCGGGGGAACGGGGTTTCGCCCGCCTTGGTCGTCGGCGACAAACTTCTCCACGCCTCCACTCCTCGGCCATCACAATGTCGGACATCGAGACATATCGCCGCTAAGACATTGTCAAGGATCTCGTAAGCCACTTTTCGGCGGTCCGGAATAGACCTCGAGCTATGTCGCCCCACATCGTTAGGTGGGGCTAGCTCGGTCGAAGCACTGCAAAACAAAGCTAAGGCCAAGCATGTATCGAGACTCACCCTTGGCGCGCCTTCCTCGTGGCGGTGGTTGGATTCTCCGCTTGTATAAGCACCGGTTGGCCTTCTCGCCAGCGGCTTGGGTGATTCTCGCCCGATTGGGGTCGACCTCCTCCATGTCGACCCCACTAACGCGTCTTCCCGATTGCTCGGGCTCCATTACGTGTGAGTTGCGCGGCCGATGATCCCGAACTCCGAGCCTTGGCGGCTTCGCTGCGTTGGTCCCTCCGTCTCGATCTCCCTCGCCGAGCGTCTGCGCCACACCATCCTCGATCAATCTCCCCTCCGCCTCGATTTGCTCGTCCCGAATTGCGGGCTATAATTCTTCAACGAGCCTCGGCGGCTTACCTCCATCCGTCGGCATACTCCAAGTGTCGCCGGGGGTCTCCGTGTCATTGTGTGCCTCTTCGGCCTTGGGGTGCTTGCGGGTGGCGGCGCTCAACCTTGCCCTTCCCTTTTTGGCCTTGGCATGGGAAGGAAACGCGCCCACTACCCACCTTGGATTTGAGCTTCGGCCACGCCACCTCGAGGCGGTCTTCTCCTACCAAAGGCGGCACGGATGTCGTCGAGTAGCTCGGATGTTGTTCCGTCTTGCGAGTACTCAATGGCTTCGGATGCCCTTCCCGAGCACAAATGGCCAAGGAGGCTTACCACGTCGCCGAGCAAGCACGTTCTTCTAAGACTTGGCGGTCACAGAAGCTCCTTGCCTTCGGGTTCCAGAACATCTCGGCAACCCTCTTCTCGACCAGTCGGTCTCGTCATCACCACGTTACCTGAAGGTCGGCACGGGCTCGGCAATATATGCGGGACAAAATTGCCACAAGTCATGGGACCTTACCCGATTCTCCTTCGGGTGATGTCATCCCACCGCCGATTTTGAAGAAAGGGTGCTCCCTCGCCTCGGCGAGGATATCCGGTTCCCAAAAAGTCACGGACGATATCCCGCCCGTGAGCCCCATGTTTGTGAGCTTCGTGGATCGTCATCGAGATCCGCTCCTCCTCGAGAACCAGCCGTGGCGCGGCGTCTCGGTATTTAGCGCCGCCCCTCGGTTAGGCAGAGACTCCCGGCGACTTCCGCAGGTAGAACCAATGCTCGGCCCAGCCCGCAACGGAGTCCTTGAGGGTGAAGACGGGGAACTCGTACGGGCGATTGGGCCTCAGGCGGAAGTATAGGGCACCGGTGAGCGAAGAGCCCCCGGTACGGAAAAGGTTGTAAAAATGGAAGAAAAGGTCCGGCGTAGGAAGGACGCCCACGAAGCCTTCGCAGAGGTGGGCAAAAATGTTCAGAACAAGGATGGAGTTGGGGTTCAGGTGAGTGACCTCACACTGGCATTGCTCTAGCACGCCCTCCAGGAACTCGCTCTCGGGCATTCGGAGCCCGTTGACGGTGTAGAGCTCACACGAGACTATCTAAATGCCGTCATGGGCGCCGGGCTCTTCGCCATCCGGGATCCTCCAAGAATAAGGGTCCAGTATCCGTGATCTGCGAAGACTGAGCCTCTCCGCCGTGATCTTGCTCGCACCGAACCGCGCCATGGGAGGACTCAGCCGAACGGGCGCCGCAGCAGCGAGAGGAAGTTTGGAAGATAGGAAATCTGGGGCGGAGTGTTTGCGCGGAAGATGAAAAAGAAAGTAGCAGGCCTTTTCGAGGCGTGCCCGATGTAATTTGTAGGCGGAGAAGTTGGGTGGACGGGTAAAGGCAGTCGATTGTCTTGGCGTGGCGCGGTTCGGTCTCCGGCGAACTGGCGGGCGCAGATTCTCAAAAAACTATCGAGCCGCCGCCAACGCTTCATGAGGAAGGAACCATTTACAAAATTACGCGCTCCACTCACAAGTGCTATTTGGTCAAGGTCTCGGCCAAGTACGCTCGGTCTCGCTGGGGCGCACTTATCCCCCGGGCCAGGTTGCTTGGATGCCGCAACATGTCTTCCTTCTCGTTCACGAGCCCTTTTTTCCAGGCGTGCAGCCGGATCTTGCATGGCGATTCTTCGCCAAGAAGGTTCCCGCCCGAGCATAGTTGCTCGAGCGCCAGAAATGCTGATTCGCTACCAAGATCCTCACCCCGAGCAAGGAGGCTCGGGTCCATGACAGCTTTTTCACCGCATGACTCCAATCCCTCTTTTTCGAGGAGTTTAGAGGCTTAAGGCGGGGCCTTTCAAGACCTTTCCCCTTTAGCCTCGGGGCTAACCGTCGAGATTGGATGTACTGCGTCTAGACGACCATCGGCCCTTAGGTGCCACCGATCATGCCCTTGCGAACAGCGCGTCCATGCCCGACTACAGCGTGCCCGCCCCAGCAATGAAGCTTCGGGGCCACGACAAAGCGACGTGGCATTTAATGCCGGCGGCCTTGGATATCATGCGCGGGATACTGCCGGCTTCGATCTGCGCCGCCTTGGACTTGCGCTCCGTATGCCACGTCACATGGTACCCGGCGGTGGCGCGGCTACTATCTTTGCGCCCTCCTCAATGGAAGCGCCCCATGCATTAAGTGATTTGTCTCTGTAATTCTCTATAAATACCCCCCCATGATGTCTTTGAGGTTGGACCTTCGTACTACACACACTTACACACCTCGCCACTTACGGAGCCCTTAGGATCGTTCAGCGCCTCCCCGAGCAAGCGCATTGTAATCCACTTTCACATACTAGTGCAATCACTTTGGGCGTGGGGTTATTATCTCCCCGTGAGAGGCCCGAACCGCAAAAACGACCCCCTGTGCCTTGCAATCGCTTGGTATACCTTCGTTCCGTTGCTCGGCATACTCTCAGACGATAATCCTTGCGGAAAAGGGGCCTTAGGTTGATCCCTCATTCAAGAAGTAAGCTCGGCGAGGGACCGCTGTCCCGAATCGTCGACACACATAATCCCAGAGCACAGGACTAGGGTATTATCTCCTCCACGAGAGCCCGAACCTGTATAATTCATGCGTCTGGTGCTACCATCGAGTTTGAATCCAACGCCTAGCCCCGTTTTCATTATTGTTGACAATAAACGTCGACGCCACCAGACCCACGGATCTGATGGAACTGGAGCTCTACTAAACACACTCTTAGATTCTCCATGGTCACCCTATGGTTTATATAGTCTTCCTAGTTTTCCTCAAATAAATAGGAATTCTACTCTTATTAGGATTAAGAATCCTAGTCCTATTAGGATTTATCTAGCACACTTTTTTAAATTATAAAAATTAGATACGAGTAACCATTTTTAACAGAACAATCGAATTGTTTTTCTTAACACATGATGCTAAGCTTTGGTAACGTAAGATGTGCTAAAGATACCGTTTTGATTGGCTGCATGCAGAAGTTGCAAACTCAAGTATGATGTACATGCATGCAGTATGCTCTCTCACTAACTGATCGGTTTAATGCGAGGGCTAGCAATCGGACGTCCGATACATTGTTTATTCTATCGGACGTTTTTTATAATATTTTTTTCAACATGTGCAACATTTTTTTCAACGTCTGCAACATCTGTTTACTGTGCCGACATTTCTACTGTTTGTACTGTTATCGAAGAAAAATGTTGCACGCGTAGAAAAAAATGTTACACATGTAAAAAAATATTACAATCGTTTGAAAAAATATACAGAAAATCAGACGTCCCAACATAAGTCATTAGATTAATTTATGAATAAACACACGGGCCCGGTGGCCCTTATGTACGTACGTCTGTCGTATGTGGTGCCAAGCAAGCCATCAAAGCTCCCAAAGCTGTGATTAGAATGGTACACAACCTGTCAAGTGTCACGTCGGAGCCGAGACAACCATCCAACTAGTCACCACTATCATAAATAAACCAGGTTGTCACACAGAGATGTAACGTGTGGGTGCACGTGCTGCGTCGATGTTCAGAGATGCTTTTATATATCTATTCTCAATATAAATTGAATAAATCTTGTAGCAAATAAAAAAAATAAGTAATTATCGTTTGTTATTTATTTATATTTTAATATTTATGTAACTTCAAAATAAAGCATAGAAGCGCCTCTCGTTGTTGTTTTGCAACTGCTTCAGTTGGACGTCAAACTATTTCTATTTTCCATTGAGATGTATGTTTGATCTGCAAGGAGTACAAGCGATCGATGACTAACTAAGAGCTCTTTTACGGAGTACTAAATTCAATATGAGCTATTTATTCTTTTCGATTCAATAGATCAGATTAGCTAGAATTTATTTCACTAAATTCAATATGAATCATTTATTCTTTTCGATTTAATAGATCAGATTAGTTAGAATTTATTTATACTTTCTCTTGTAATATGGTAATAGAAATACCCTTAATAAATCAATGGTTAAATCTGATTTCTACTACTCACTATATACAACTAGTATAATGCACTTTAAATTTTCTCCTAATTAAAGCCATCAGGAAAGGGCCAGTTAGTCGTACGAAAGGATTTTTCTGACGGTTATCCATCAGGCTCAGGAGAATGCCCTCAGGTCTTGGAAGGATAACGTTTTTGCTTCTTGCTAGAACTTTCTTCTGAGTTGAGTACCGATGCTTGTTCGGTTGGCTTGGGAGTCGTTGAACTCCGGCCGATCGCAAGTTCGACCCAGAAGATCGAACTTATGGCCTCACCCAAATAAATTTAGGAACGGATACATTTATATGTACGTATATGTACGTATTTCAGTGAAACAGTGTATTCCCACACTACAGTAGTTTTAGAGCCTTCAATGACTTTCTTAGCATGTATAAGAGAGTGTGAGTGTGGTGTGCATCCTTGCACATCTCTAAAAAAAAAACTTACTTCTGACTTAACAGTTTTAACTGCCCAAGGCCCACATGTTGTTGTGAATATATCCTAAGGGAGAAACTAGCGTTCGGATGTTCGATTTCTGTTCATTCCATCGAACACCTCTTGCAACATTTTTTTCTACGTTTGCAACATTTTCTGTCAACACGTGAAATATTTTTTTGAACGCTTGCAACATTTGTTTACTGTAGCAAATTTTACTGTTTATCGAAGAAAAATGCTGTACGCGTTGTATCAAAATGTTACAGTCCGTTCAAAAGTTTGCGATCTTGTTCGACGACGTATGAGTACAAGTCATTCTGATATCCTAAAGATATGGCAGTAAAAGAGCTCCTAAAGTTGCTAGGGAAATAGTCTCTAAAAGTAACAAATAAGTTTAACATGTCACTGGACGAGCCTAAAATCCTTAAGAGTATGTGGTGCGCAGTTTGGCAATTGGAATACAATCAACAACTACGATTTTGCTAACGTCCGGACACCCAACGCAACGAGTGGCACGCGTTCAGGAGATGCAAGGTCTGTATCTCTCTCTCTCTCCCTTCCAATTAACCGCACGTCGCTTTTGTGGCTCGGCTAGCACTGCCTTGCACTGCTATAAAAAAAAATTATGTTAAATGTCTTATCACAGACAGTTTTAAAAACGTCTATATTATACATAATCATAGATATTTTTTTGTAAATCCGTTTGTGTTAATTGAATATCACAAACCATTTGTGATGTGAATGGGAGTTATCACTAACGTTTTTTAAATAGAATCGTCTATGATATTAAATTATTACAGACGGTTTTTTAATATAACAATATGTGATAACACTCCCTAAGTATACATATCATTCTAGATTTTATGCTCGCCACACTTCTCAGCCAAACAAAATTGAAAACTATTTGCCTCCTTCCTAGCTCGTTCGGCCGCGCCCCTTGGAGTCCTCCCAGTGGCAACCTCCCTGTCAACGTCCTCCCCCTCAGTATCCTCTCCCTCAACGACCTTCCCGTCGGCGACCTCCTCTGCAACCTCCCCCTTGGTAAGCGGGAAAATTAGTCCAGCGACATCTAATTCGTATGGCTTTTTGCCAAGACATTATTGTCTATGATATGTGGGTCCATCTGGCGATCAAAGGGTAATGATCTCGATTATAATTTTTCCAAGTGTCATAAAGTGAATCATCGGTGGAATTTCAAAAGAGATATTTTTTCCTGTGAGGCGGTATAACTAGGAGATGGTGTGCTCAAGAAGGAAATTCAACACGAACTCCAAAAGCAAAAATGATTCAACTTTTGATTGGATTGACAAAAACTCGCAAAACTTGGTAGATATCTTCCTTAGGATATCAAGAACATATTCAAACCATCAATTGCAAGAATTGATGTTAAAGTTCCGAGCTTTTTCATTTTGAAGGAAGAACACCTCAAGTTTGAGCAAAACTCAAGAACTTGATCTAAAACTTGCTCGTGGGTTTTTGATGATTAAGATGATCTTGAATAGCCTCCCACATGTCTTAGTAAGTTAGAACACAAGTCCAAAACAACAAAAACACAATCTTGAAGAATGATCCTTTCAAGAACACAAAACCGGTTTCTTGCAAGAAAATTCCATAGAGTTGCCTAGGCGATTGGGATATGGTCTAAAGGAGATTCATCCATTAATCATCATCCTTGGCACAAGAAACAAAAGCATGTAGAAGGAGGGGAGGCAAATCCAAATTGCGAGAATGTAAATTGCAAGAATTTAAATGATGAATTTAAGATATAAAATAAATGCGTAATGTAAATTTAAGTATAAGAGAAAATGATTTGCATTTTTGGAAGGGAAGTTTACAAAGCCTCACACTAAAGTGGGCAAAGCTCAAAGGAGCACAAAATCTTTAAAACCTTCAAGAGAGAGAAGGTTACCCCTACCTCTCTATTTATACTACTCTTGGATCACCTACCAACCTTGGATGAGTTCCTCAACCCTAGGGTACTCCATCAAGGGCTAGGATTGACCCACTCATATAGCCATGCAAGGGCTAACCCAAAACTCACCAAACAAACTAGGTTTTCTTGCACAGTTTTCAAAGCACACTAATTAGACCTGCTATCCTATCAACTAGACCGCGATCCAACGACTTTCTTTGATCCACGCAGCGTCTAGTTAGCATATTTTCCTTTCCTTGTTTTCTAGGCTTGCCATGACTTCGTCTCCAATTATCTTTAGCGATCCTCGATCGTTTGGACCTCCAACGTACCTCGCATAGTCCCGATCATCCTCCGCCTCAGCATGATCTAGCACCGTCGTCCTGCAACCATCACAAACACGGAAAACACATCACATAGCATTGCCCAAAATGATATGCAATAAATCTCACACAAATTCAAAATGCATATCCCAAAGACATCAAGTAACTCTGCTCAGAGTCAAGTCGATAAGTCGACATTGAGTAACTTGAGGCTAACCCAAGGACTCGTGACAACAGGCTAATGGCAGGGTGCTCGACCTGGCAAAATCCTTACTCGATAATTAGTGATTCCCAATCTACTCAAAACATTCGACCACAAGCCGGCGGGGCATTACTCGACCAAGCCAGAACTTCGGCGGGCATTACTTGACCAAGCCGAAACTTGGTAGTAATCGACTAAATGCTTGAACGAACCCTCCGCTTGACTCGTCAACATTCCTACTCGATACTTAGTGATTTCCAATCTACTCGAATCATTCGATCACAAACCGGTGGGGCATTACTTGACCAAGGTAGGACTTGACAGTAATCGACTAAGCCAGAATTTGGCCGTCTCAACTTAAATTGCTTCAAATTGAAAATCTAATTTAAATCAAACTCAAACCAGAGTATAACAAGCTCAAATTTAGTCAAATACTCATCACCAACATGGGTAGACCTCCACATGGTCTTTTACATTGATAGGATTGGGGTTGGATGCAGGTTTCAATATCTTGGTGGTGATTTGACCTTGACGAGGCTAGTTGAAAGGACAGGGATGTCGCCTAGAGGGGGGGTGAATAGGCATTTATAAAATTAAATCTTAAATTGCAGCGGAAAAGAATCGGGCTATCCGACTTTGGATATCGGACTATCCGATATGCACAATCGGATTATCCGATCGAGCGATAACAATCGAGATCTATCACAAGTTAGAGCTAGGCAAGGCTAATCAATATAAGGAGTAGTAAGCAGCTATAAAAATTACTTCTATACCAAAATAAGCTAGTTAGCCTAGCGGAAAACTCACTAGAAAAGTAGATCGGGCAATTTCAAGATTCAAAAACAAATACTAAAGCAAGAGTAAGAAGCAAACTTGGAGCGATGATTTTTCACGAAGTTCGGATCCTTGAGGATCCTCGTCTCGCTTGAGGCGGCTCGGTTAGACTCAAGCCGGGTCTCTTTCAACCCACTTCCTCCCGGTGTTGCACACATGCACTCGCCGGTTGAGGCTTGGTCACGCTTGAGCCGGGGTCTCTCTCAACCCTCTTCCTCCCGGTGTTGCACTTTGCACTCGCCGGCTTCACTTCTTGATCCCTTCCCTTGCGGGCGCGAATCGAACCTTCACAAACTTCCTCGGCCAACCACACACAAGCTCCGGTGGCTCGTGGCGACCTCCTAGCCGTCTAGGAGTCCTCAACCTCCAAGAGTAACAAATGCTCACGAAGAACAAGCTTGGAGATGAAATCAAGTGCTCAAACAACTCAAACCTTACTCAACCTAGCACCTCACTCCTCAAACTTTTCCCAACCCTTCTCACAAAGGGATCACTTAGATCTAAGGGTAAAGAGGTGTTTAGGGGCTCAAGAACAAGAGGATAACCCCTCAAACCAGGTGGAAAAATAAGCGCCACTTGAAATGGAGAGGAGAGGGCTTTAAATAGAGGCTCCAAAAACTAGCCGTTATGCCTGAATCGAGACCCACATCGGACTATCGATATTGAACATCGGACTATCCGATGTGTGTAAACTCAGATCGACTCCACAAGAAATTCAAATTTTCTTGAATAAAAATCACAGATCGGACTTTCCGATATGGAACATCGGACTATCCGATGTGTGTAAAACTCCAGATTTCCAAGGAAACATCGGACTATCTGATATCAAACATCGGACTATCCGATATTTCCAGAGAGAACCCATTTTCAAGGCTGATTCAGAAATTTTCTAAGTCCACATCGGACTATCCGATGTCAACATCGGATAGTCCGAACTCACTTCGGATAGTCCGAACTGCCTTTGAAAGCAGCTTGGCGAAAACGGGCATAACTTTTGATTCGGACTCGATTTCAGTGAATTTGGACTCTATTGAAAGATAAGAACAAGGGCTACACAAATAATAAGGTCTCACTACCCAAATTCCAAAGGATAAATTCAGATTTAACAAAGAATTCAAGGAGACCTACAATACTTACTTTCCGCACCACCAACACCACACTCTCTAAATTTCACAAGGATGGATCACTTGAGCACTTGACACATCTAAAAGTCATTCAATGGAGCATCCTCTTAATAGTCACGGCAATCCTTAGACTCAAATTAAATCAAAGATAATACAAGTCTAGAAATAGTTACTTGTAGTCTTCTTTCTTAATGCCGATGCATGAAGACCTTCACCATATAATTAATGACACCTTCGCCTTGTCCATCTTGACTCGATTCACCTCATGAGACTCTCGTCCTATCAACCTTGACTTGATCATCCTCTCCGACGATCTCCACGCCAAGTCGATCTTGACTTAGTCCTCAACTCTTGGTGACACCGCCGTCTTGTTGACCTCGGCTTAACGATCATCCTCCAAGATACCTTGATCATCATGCACACACGGGACCTAATTCTTTCCAAATCACTCATGAAAGACATTAGTCCCAAAAGCTCAATAGATATGATTAAATTGATATTTGTGAGCAATTAAGTACCACAAGTGTTTCATATAAAGAGGCACAACATAAATGGAAACACTTGACATAAGAAATGTTCTCTACTAAGTGCATCATGATGAATATGTAATTGATCTATATGCACTAGAGAGATGATTGCCAATATGATTAATCAATTAAATCATGACAAGGATCACATCTTCACTTAAATGGAGCACATGATAGAATATACACGAATTGTACATGTGCAAATAATATTATTTGGAATAAGAGTAAATATGTGATCCAACTCTAGATTAAACTCCACTAGGAGAGGTGCATGAGAAGATACACAACTAAGACATGCATGCACCAAGTCAATCTATAGCAATGTGAAGTTTAACTCTAGTTAATACATGCATACTAGAAACAAAGCACATAATGAACTCAAGTGAATATATATATGCACAAATAAATATGATATGAACCAATGTGCATATATATAATCAACATGTTACTTGGAGTTCACTATGCATTTGCACAAAAGGAATGCAATAACAAATATAGAAGGGATACTTTGAGATTGCATACCTTATCTTTGCTAACCATCCACTTGATTTTCCTCTAAATAGATGAGACTAATACACTAATACTCAACTCGCAATAAACATGTTAGTCTCATTAGCAATATAATCATATTAGAGGTTTGTCATTTGTTAAGCACTAAGTTAAGCATTTACACAATTACATAGATTGTCATTATATGTGTTTGTCATTAATCACCAAAATAACATAAGTGCCTAGATGCACTTTCACTAGTATGTGTATGTTTATGCATGTGTTGGAGGCTAGTGTGTGTTAAGATTTTGTCAAGTTATGCATGTAAGTTATATTCAGGAGGTTTAGATCCTCAAGGCTCAAAGGTGAAATAAGTTAGATCTAATAGTGTGACTCCAGACTCCCAACTTTAGAACATGTATTGTTGTATAACCAATTTATGGTTTCTTAGCTAACATTGTGATGGCTTTTCCTTTTTCCATACAACCCATGGGTATGCAACTTAAGAGGTCCAAATCTTTTGTATTGCATATCATTACTTAAGTACATGTTACATGATGTAATCCCAAAGGCAAGCAAAACTTAGATCATATACCATATCTTGTTGATATGATAGTTACCTATTATATAGAGCATATCCATTTATTGTCAGTTTCATTGATAATTATATGCCTGATAGATGAACGCTAGTTAAAACATCCATATATAGTACTATGCTTGATAGATGAACTACTTCCCTCTCATAGTATATGTTTGTTATAACTGGGTGCTCTCTTTATTCCTATATGTTTCTAATCTAAAATTAATTGAAATATGATTTGGTAAAATAGACGACATAGAAAATCCATTGGATGCAAAACAAAAACTTGAGGTGGAGATAGAACAACTGGAGGGAAAGTCCGAGTTAACCGAAAAGATTTATGAGATAAAAGACAAATTGAAAGATATAGATGACAAATAACAAGATATTCAATCTCTTAATACAGCACTCAACATTAAGGACTGCAGGGCGAATGCAGAGCTAGAATAAGCCAAAGCTGAACTTATAGAAGTAATTTAAGAGTTTCTAGTATTTAATTCGATATGGTTAGTGATAATATAGCAAGTCATCCTTTTCACAACAAGTTTATAGTGTCCTTATTAATATACTGATATTTCATCACCTAACTATCCTTCCAATCTGTCTCATTCTCATACCCAAAGGAATGCAATTAAAATTTCCAGATTAACTATGCATAACAAAAAGATCAACCAAACATAAAAGTTTTCAGAAGAATCATATCAAAATAAATTGAAGTATGAAGCCTAAATATGATTTGAACACCTCTAGATAATTGTACCAATCATCCTCCCAAATTAAAATCGAGATTCAGAAAGAATATCAATGCTTTTCCAACTTAATGCAGGTCTATACATATCCACATCCAAGTGACAAAAGTTTATAAAAAATCAGAATCAACATATAAGCCGCATATACTCTAGATGTTTTTGAAAACAAAATAAATGGTTTCTTATTCTCATAAAAATGAAAAATATTTTATTAGACATAATTGTAAGCAAGCTTATTGTTCCAGTTGTGGATCTTGAGGAAAGAAGAGCAGGAGAGGGAGAGGGATCTTTCTCTCTCTCTCTCTCTATCTATCTACAGTGCAAGTGAGGGAGAGCATGAATGGGAGAGGAGCAAGTGGATGATATGAGTGGCGAACACAAAGGCGTGTATAAATATATAGGGGATGTGTGCAGTGGCTTTCTTTTCATTATCTGGTTAGACCTAGCGAAATTATTTTGAAATTGGAACCCGATTGGCACTCAAATTTCACTTTGGTCCACTAAAAGACTATTCCGACATCACAATCGGTTCTCAAGTTAGAACCGATTGTAATGTACCGTGCACATCACAAATCGCCCCTCATCACAATCGGTTGTTTTGAGCAAAGAACCGATTGTGATGTGATGTCCATCACACATTTAGCTCTATTTTGCTATCTAATAGTATGCACTATATGGATAAAAATTAACTGATTAATCAACCACTATTTTTTATAAAAAATCTAGAATGAAATATCTTCATGCTATCCAAATTGTACAGTGTGCACTATACTAGACATCTAAATAGGCATAAAACCACCACAAAATTGGATACAACATATCTATCCAAATAGTCACCCCTGCTACCAGAAAGTAAAGCTCATTAAAAAGAGTGAACTTATACTGCAAGCATTGTGAAACCCAAATATTCTAGTCAAGGTTTTGTTTTTCTTTTAAGAGGAAGATAAGACATCCATTAGCACAACTCAAACAATGAAAGAAAATGCTACTTACGTAGTGATAGAGGCATCACTGGCTCAACGCGATACGAAGTTCATAGTTTTGCTGTACAACCCGTCGTATGTGTTGCCCTACATGCTATACTTTGATTTGTTCTTTACACACAACTCAAAGTTAGATTGAGTAACCATGGCTTTATCGCTGCGTAAGTATCACTAGGTTCTAATTGTATTTGAACAAAAAAAAATTGGGTTGGCTACATTGATTGCTTACGTACGGGCAGCCATGACTTAAAGCCTATTGAAAAACTAACCGATAAGTAATCACATTTTCTTTATAGATAACTCTCCTATACCTAGTGGAATGGCTAAGGCTAACTTTTTTGTAATCATATAGTGCATTTAAAGTATATAGAGCTCGTGGAGGCCCACATAAGGACGTGTCGAAGCTGAAACATGATTTTTCCTTTCTGGTAGCCACTTGTACACAATAATCCTATATCAGTCTGTAATAATGCCCCTAGAACTAACCAATTCTATTGTCGCATTGCACCCAACAAAGACAGGGAAATAACCTATGTGCCTTATACATTTGCCATAACATGTGAACCCTCATTGGTACAAAGAAGATCAGCATTGCAACTATGTTGAAGAAGACACATCTGGAGGCAATTCGAGAACACCTATCTAACTTCTTGATGAATGAGGTCATAGCTCCAAAAAGCACATTTCACGCTACCTAATTTGTAAAACTTGAGCATTCTATTAGTTAATTTGTGAAACTTGTGTGAATTTATCAATTTTAATTGTGCATTCTATTGATTAATATAATATTTTGATTGATTTCTGAAATGGTAGTGTAATATGTGATATGTTGGTTAATATAACATTTGAGTTCATTTCTAAAGTGTTTATATATAATGCTTGTGATAATCTCTATAATCTGCTTGTTTCAAGGAGCATGGCTAGCATTTCTAAAGGCTAGTCAATAAATAAAAAATATTTAGCGGTAAAACTAATATCACAAACAGTTCCCTATAAGGAACCATCTATGATATATCACATACCACAGACGGTTCTATTAAAGAACCGTCTATGATGTACTCCACATCATAGACGGTTATGATAAAGAACCATTCGTGATGTGAGTTTTCTCTGATGGTCCATGAACCATCTGTGTTACATCGTTGTCATCACTAACTCATATTTTCAGACGATTTACAAAACCGTATGTGATGATCTTTTAGGACTCTTTAGCAACGAACCTTGCCTTGTACCTAATCTCTTTGGTTGGTGATGCGCCTTCCATCTTTTTAAAGATCTATTTGCAGCGAATAGCTTTCTTCTCAATTGGCAATTTGATCATCTCCCATGTGCCATTCTTCTCGAGAGATTGCATCTCATCATGCATGATAGTCATCCATCTTTCTGAATCATCAGAAGAGAGCCTCCGAATAAGTTGAATGTTTTGCAATGTCTTCAATTTCTTCTACATCATTCAAATAATAAGCCACAATATTAGCTTCTTCAATCAATATCTTAGGAGTTTGAATATTCCTGTTAGACCTGTCGGTTGCAATGAAATGTTGTGATGGTTGTACAATAATAGAAATAGTTTGTATGTATTCTTTTCGGTTTCTAGTGTAGATCCTGGATTAATAACATGAACCAACTATACACTTGATTTCTGTGGCTTCTCAATGAGAACATTAATACATGGTTTATCATGCAACATAGCAAATTCACCAAAGATAATATTTTTGCTAATATATACCTTTCTAGTTTCAGGATTATACAATTTATAGCCTTTCACACCAGGCTTATAACCAATGAAAATGCACTTAATGGCTCTAGCCTCCAATTTACTATTGTTAACATGAACAAAAGCAGTACAACCAAATATTCTTAAATTTGAATAATCTGCCGAAGAACCAAACCATATCTCAATTGGAGTCTTCTTATCGATTGTTAGGTTTGATGACCGATTGATCAAATAATAAGAAGTGGAAGAGGCTTCTGCCTAATAATTTCTAGATAAGCTAGAGTTAGATAATATGCAACGTATCTTCTCCATAATAGTTCTATTCATGCGTTCGACCATGCTATTTTGTTGAGGAGTACATCAGATGGTGTAATATCTCACAATACCACCTGATCTGCATAAAGCTTTAAATTCTCTAGAACAGAACTCCAAGCCATTATCAGTACACAACTTCTTTACATGCTTGCCAGTTTGTTTCTCAATCATGATCTTCCGCTTCTTGAATATCTTGAACACATCCGATTTATGATATATGAAATATGATCAAACTCTTCTTGAGTAATTATCAATGATAATCAACATATAACTAGCACCTCTAAGCTATGAAACACGGGATTCTCCCCACAAATTAGAGTGAACATAATCCAATATGTTTTTTTGTAGAGTGAGTTGCAATATTGAATTTCACCCTCTTTTGCTTGCCAAAGATACGGTGCTCACAAAACTTCAACTTATTGATACTTTAACCATCAAGTAGTCCTCTTTTCATAACTACATCACATCAATTTTACTCATATGCCCCAAACGCATATACTAAAGATTAGTATTATCAAAATTAGATGATTTATTTGAGGCAATAGTAGTATTACCTGAAATTGTAGTGCCTCGGAGATGATATAGGTTGGCATACTTATATCTCCATTTATCACAATAAGATAACCTTTGGAGACCTTTAGAACTTCACCTCCATCTAAATATTTGTACCCTTTAATATTAAGAGTACTTAGCGAGATAAGACTTCTCTTTAGATTTAGAATGTTTGAACATTCGATAAAGTTTTGATAGTGCCATCAAATATCTTAATCTGGATAGACTCAATACCTACAATCTTGCATGGTAAATTATCACCCATCAACATCAATCCACTTAGTGTAGCTTCATAGTTAACAAAGCACTTACAGTTTAGGTTCATGTGGAATGTACAGTTGAATCAAGAATCCACTCATTACCAGTTTTGGAATCACCAGCAAAGAAGAAGAGAACATCACCATCAGATTCTTGCTTAGTAACAATAGTGGCTTTAGTTTCATCCTCTTGTTGCTCCCTTTTGGAATTGTTATTCCTTTTCTCCTTTTTATTTACCCACAACCACTTAGATATGTTGTGTCCATCTTGTAATACTTGCACAACTTGCACTTTCCTCTGGATTTTGATCTGCCTTTGTAATATCTGGTCGGACTTTTGCCTCTTGAATTGTTGTTTGAACTCCTCTCCTGTTGTCTACTATAGACAATCAGGCTTTTTGTATGTGAACTTGAACTTTCATTCGTAACTATGAGTTTCATCTCTTCTTTCGCATGCAGTGCTTTATAGCCTTTATTAAGTGTAAGAGTATCTCGACTATATAGAATAGTATCTTTGAATGTAGAATATGAACTAAGTAGCAAGCATAAAAGAAAAAGACCCAAATCTTTATCATCATTTTTTTACCTTCATAGACTCGAGATCCGAGACTACTTCTTTGAACAATGTCATGTGATTCAATAATGATCCGCCTTCCACCATCTTGTGTGAATAAAACTTTTACTTCAATTGTACCTTGTTGGTCAAATTTTTGGTCATACAAATCTACTCTAGCTTAAACCATAATGTGGCGACAGTCTTCTCCTTGAAAATCTCCTGTAGAATATTATTTGATGAAGATGAATTTGAGATAAGACCTTACAATTTTTACATTGCTCCTCCTCAAGGGACCATGTAGATGGTATCAAGGTTCAAAATTTCATCGGTTTCTCATGAGATGATGTCATTGAGATCTCGCTTACTGAACACGATGAAATTTGAAATGTCGGCCAAAGTGAAAAAATTCAAAATTTTTGAATTGCTACAGTGATTTCGGTATACCTCAGCGAGATCTCGCTATAAACCGCTGAGATCTCAGACTTTTAATTCATAATTTCATGTTTTATGACCGGATTTGACTGGAAATTGATCAATAACCCTTAATAAAGTCATCTTCTATGAAAATTTGTTGAAAACCTAAATTTTTGAGATATTTTTTAAAAAACTTCAGAAATACTGTCGGATTTTTATAAAGTTTTATGATTTTTTTATCATGAAGTGAAAATTTTATGATACCATCCTAAGAACTGTAGGATAATTCAAAAAAAATTCAAAATATTTAAATCTATTTGTTATCTTTAAAAAACAAAAATAGAATGAACATAATTGGGATAGTAACATTGTCAAAATTTTATAAATTTTCTCGTGTGTGATCATGATCCAAAATTTTTATGAGAGGTTAAAAATTTCCTCATTACCATTCCCTAAAATTTTTAACAAATTTAAACTTTTTTCTCAATGAAATCTATGTATGCATAGAACTTCATTTGTTATATTTCAAAAATTAAAAACAGAAAGAACATAAATGGTATGGTGCAATTATAAGAATTTTATAAATTAACTAGAACATGATTATGATTTAAAATTTTAATGATATCTTAAGCATTTCCTTAAAACCCTTTTGCAAAATTTTCAAAACTTTTAAACCTTTTTTGATTTCTAAAGCAAATCTATGTATTGATCATCAGGCTTTTATTAAGAATAGTTCTGTCTGAATTTTTGAAACTTCGTGAAGCTTAATCATCATATGAAAATTTTATAGAAACATTAATAATATATCAGGACCATCTACAAAAATTTTAAAATTTTATAATATAGTTTGTATAATTTTTCATTTGGTTGAATTTTACCGGTAAAACTTTTATCAAGATAACAGCACTTTCCAAATTTTTAAAATTCATGAAGCTTGATCATTGTCGGTGTACTTTGCACCGGAGTACCCTCTCTACCGTAGAAGTAATAGGCCCAAGAAGCGGCCAGGCCCAGCTTAGTGCCCTAGGGGGCAGCCGGGCGATCACGCCCTACCCGTCGGGCAATGGCTTATGAGGCAGCCTGGCAAGTGGGCGGCCGTCTGGGCCCCCCTTGTCAGGCCACAGAGGCAACCAAAGGAATGAGAGAAAGGCTTCACCTCGAAGTTTCTCTCCCCTGGCACCTCGTGTCAGGGTCATTAATTGTGAAGGGTTCTACTATCAACACGACGACGGTTTGTCCCTCTGACGCCTCTTACCAAACCCATCACAGGAACGTCATATCCCGGGCGGACCGGACGAAGCCACGCACCGACACTAAATGAGGTTTGAAGGACAAGGCCACGGAGGCATATGTAATAAATGAGTCGTGGGTCGACGTGGAAGTTGGAATGATGGGTGTAATTAATGTATTGTAGATAAGTATGACATCACCTTCTCCCCTGTCCGGGCCAACCCGTCTATATAAGAGCGCCTCGGTGCATGGGACGAGGGGCCGGAAGGAGGAAGAAAGACCGAGAGATCGAGAGGTTGAAATAAGAAGAGAGAACTCACCCAAGCTAGGGAAGTCATTGTAATCCCCTTTATATTTCCTCAACAAAGAACCAGCAGGACGTAGGGCCATTACTCTAGCCAGGGGCCTGAACCTGGGTACATCGCCGTGTCCATTAGTCTTTTGATTCCCGGAATCCATCGTGAGAGATATTACGGTTTCCAGCCACAAAGACGCCCTCTACCGAACCAAACCTTTCGTCTAGGGAGTAGTCAACCCTATTCGTTGACGGGGTCTTGTTAGGTGGAATACGCCGACAATCATCATCTATAAATTTTGTGGGAACACTATGATGCATCATAATCTTGCAAAAAAATTAAAAAAATTTCTAACATGGTTTGTTTCATTTTTTATTCGGTTCAAACTTGTCGGTCAGCGTTTTATCAGGATAGTAGCAATATTTAAATTTTTAAAAATTGATAAAATTTTATAATCATCTGAAATTTTTATAAGAATATCATTGATATGTCAGAAACCTTCACAAAAAATTCCAAATTTTTTTGACATCGTTTAAGCTATTTTTCATTTAGTGCAATTTTACTAAGATCTCGGTAAAACCCGTTGAAAAAAAATCAGGATTTGAATTTTTGTTTTTGTGGTTCGTCTAGAATTTATCCAAAATTTCTAAATCTCGCTGAGATTTCGTTTTCCGACCACATCCGAGATTTCGAGCGAAACGAGATTTCAATCCAGGATGGTATCTTGTCAATATCCAAAAAAAGTATAATCCAAATTAAGCTGTGTAATAACAACCAGCATCTTAACTTGACAAATGGAAAACCATATGTCTCGATCCAATATCGAAAGGTGTACTTTAGAGTCAATAAATCCGAAATTTGCTTCGTGTGCACTTACCAAAAGAAGGAAAAAAAAGGGCAACTTTTTGTGCACGGAACTGTGTCGTTCTCCTCCGTTTGCTGCCTTTGACTGGTTCGCTCAGTTCGCACCTCTTCGGAAAGGAATCGGTCCAGTGTTACGGGACCGTAACTTACACAGTTTTTACGGGATCGTTCGATCAAAAATGAATATTCCAGATTAGCCAATAGCGCTATGCAATTTTTTTACTAAGCACAAAACTATTCATAGTACTGTAGCAAGGCATTGTTTATCTCATTTTCATCCGATCCAGACCGTCCAATGCTTTGATCGGACAGTCCGCACCTGTGAAGACTGCTTAAGTTGCAGTCACTGCAGGACTGCATCGGATCCCATTCCCTCCAATAGAATATCCTACGTTCTGATAGTTGTAAATATTACATAGAGAAAATACAAATATAAGACACGAATTTTACGTAGAAAACTATTTAAAAAAACCACAGACACACAATGTCTATCACTATATGAAAAGATATTTACAATGAAATTTTTATTCTTCTTATGGACTACAGAATATATTTATAATGGTGTATAATAGGTCTCGTATAGGGTAGATCTAAGATAGGATAGAAAATAAATTATTACCACATTCAAACCCGACATATTCAGTAAGGTATAGCTCATGGGCGCAAAAATCAGGAGTGCCGCAGTGTGTCATTGACAAGGGAATTAAGCTGAGGACAACTTCTCAACGATAGGTCAGTTTTTACCGTGGAAGCACGACTGAACCAATTGTCCTTCAGCTACAGTACACTTATTGTTTTTATCTGCACTCTAGTGCCTACAGTTTGGAGGGCGGGCATCTCCAATGGTGCCACTTCGATTTTAAAGGGTAATCTCACCATTTTTTGGAAGAGAAAACAAGAAAGAGATATCTCGGCTACTAATGTATAGCCGAACGAATTAATTCCAAGGTATTTATTATCTATTACATGTGGGCCAATATTTAATTTTATAGGTTATTATAAATAATCCATTGGAGAGGTTGTCTATATACTATCTATAGATGATATAGACATTTCTTATAGCTAGTACCATTGGAGATGCCCTTAGAGTATGTACAATGATACATGTCATTACATCTTTAAGCTTTGCCACGTAGAATAAAAATGACGTGGATGAGAGAGGTCATATAGAGAGTTGATGTCTCTTAATCTAGAGTCGACTCTATACGAGAACCAAGACAGGTTGTTGTGTGAGAAGAAGCTATCTACTCATAAATGTATTATCTATACCATTGTATGGGTTGTCTCTAACGCTATCTATAAATGACATGTATAACATAGAATTATGTTATACTATTGTACATGCCCTTATTTAGAAATATAAGTTTTATATGTAGGTTTAATGAGGCTTTTTATACTACAACTCTATTTATTCTCTCTCAATGATATGCATCTATTTATTTATTTTCATCCACACAAAATATTATTTCACATCTTTAACATAATTAGGTGGATGGTATCTAAGTTATTTTTTCTCGTATATTTCTAAATTTCATCAAAATCTTAATATTTATACAAAGTCTAAATACGTCTTATATTTCTAGCTGAGGGAATCCTAGTCACGTACAGCACTGATTTTGAGATAAATTAATGCTCCATTCTGAGATACGTACACTGCTCCATGCATGTAGACAGTACAATACTAGGTGGTGCAGGCACCGAGTTACAGTGCAGTATTAAGTTTCGCACTGTGCGTTCGTAGTCCACCGCGGCAGCGAGTACGTACGTAGGTGTCAGCTAACCAGCAGGACACAGGGCGGCGATGGATGAATTCATTGCGAACGGCGATCCATCGATAAGATGTTTCCAATGAGAGGAACCGAGATGACACGCCTCCGTCCCACCCCTCGGCTCGATCGATCAGGTCCTGGATTAGCTAATCCTGACAGAAATGTTTCCTATCAATCACCGATGAAAGAAATACGCAGGACTTCCTTGAATCGCGCCTGTCTGTGGAGCCCATCTCTTTCGCTGTAGGATCGAAAGGATATGGGAAACAACGAACTGATTCTTCGTACGAATTGCGCTGCCCATGGATCACTCATCACGTCCAGCACTGCGCTCAAACTCGATAACATAACAGTCAGTTCGACTTGGCTTATTATCTTAACGAATTCAAATCTCAGTTAGGCTCAACTCGTTAAACTGGTGAGTTGACTCATTAAACTTGTTAAACTCGATGTTGCCATCTGAGAGGAGGATTGCTGTTGAGACTATACGGTATGCTATGTGTTATCATTCTCGCCTCACATATATACAGCTATACTTACCGATTTGGAGGACTCATTAAATTCACGAGTTAGCTAGTTTAACTTGCGAGTTGGATCATTTAACTCGTTATATGAACGAGTTCAAATCATGAATCGACTCGACTCATTAAGGAATAAGTTTGAACCGAGTCTACGAGTACTTATTTAACTCACGAGTTCGAGTTTTTTTCACTGCTAGCTCTAGCTAGCTGCGGTTGGTGGGCATGTTAAAGAGGATTCGCATGAATAATAATGCAGCTGCTATAACTCTTCCCGGGCCTTCTCCCCGGTGTTGATGCACGCATGGTCCCGTCGTCTGACTGGGCATGCAGTGCAGCTGCTCCGACCTGGATGAAGCATTCATGGCCAAAAGTCCTTGGAACAGTCATGGCCTTAGCAGATGCAGCTGTACAACGACGTAAGAAGTTGTAGTGACCGAACAGTACTGCTACTAATCGGCGTGCGTGTCGACGTTACCTCGTACTGGGTCAGGGAGAGGAGCACTTGGAATACAGTTGAACAAGCAGATTTTGGTTCCTGTTGGCCGTTTTGATCTTTAATTCTCATCAGTTAATTTCCTGACAGATCGGTTTACCGTTAGCTAGCCCCCCTCTCCCGTCGTCGATCATGTCCAATGTCATCACCATCAAACTAGCTTCTGCTTGGGTGCAAGTACAGAAGCTGAAAGTTCAAAGACTTACATATGAAACATGGACAATCGTATAACTCATCGTACATTATTAAATGAGGCCAAATCTAGAGCAAACCACCACCTAGATGAAATGATGCTAACCACTGCATATGGAGTATATAGTTGCACAAGTGACCACACACCGCTAGGGGTGCAAACGGATCGGATACGGATGGATTTTGCTCATTCCGTATCCTATTCCAAATTTTTTCCCGGATATAGAATCGGATCTGAGCGGTGCGGATTCGAATCTGAATCTGGATTACTTGATCGCGAATATGGAGCGAATACTGATCGTTCGGATCACGGTTAGTCTCGATTCTGAATAATTAGTCGGATAATCGTGAAATCGAAACCATATATGTCGCGATATTAAGATCAATCAACCATACACAAAACTTTACTAGAACCTTGGAGAAATATAAGTGTTTCAAATTCAATAATAGTTGCCTTCCCTATATAAAAATAATATGCAGCCAAGTATAATTCTAATCAACATATGAACTTATATGATGTAGAATGTTTATGTTTATCGGATCATTATCGGATATCTATTTCACTCATTTACACCGATATTTTTCGGATATCTCGGATATGCGGGCATGGATCGGATCGGATCGGATACTTCTCTTCCCATATCTTACCCGTATTTTTTCGGATAGGCGATTGAATCGGATCAAATCCGGATATAACCGGATCATTTTTTCGGATTCGAATCGGATTTTAAACGAATTCGGTGTCGGATCGGTCGGGAAATATCCGCTCCATTTGCACCCCTACACACCGCCATTTGTAGCAATTTGTTCTGTCAGTAAGACGAGCTAGCTAGCCGCGCGCCTTTAAAGTGATGGATCCTCGGCACGACATCGCTTAAAGTAATGGATCCTCGGCACGAGTAGAACAACAGCAGATATCGGAAGGATGAAGATCAGGTACAGTCCTTGACTGCAATTTAAGCCATCTCTCCAGGACCGTTTGATCCAAAATTGACGATCTTGATCGACAAAAACGTTGTATAGTTTCTTACCGTACAAAACATTGTTTATAGATCTTTTGACTGATCTAGACCGTTCATGATCAGTACTATAAAAACTGCTTAAGTTATGACCCCGTAGCAACTACGGAGAAACCTGTCCACATCGAAACCGGTGGCCAATGCCCATGTGTTGATCCTTATTACCGACGACCCTGTCCCCTCACCTTTCAATGCACAGTTGCACACACACATCATGGCATGTACGTACTCCTCACCCTGGTGGCCTGGTCCTGGACGAAACGAAAGCAGCCTCAAAACTTCCCTTTCCTTGCACTGTTCTCCAAGGACATAGCCCCTCATCTCCTCTCCCTTTTCCTGCACTGTGCTAGCTCGATGGGGTCCCTGAAGAGAGCTTATAGCCAATTAGATAGCCAACGATGCTTGCCTCAAATGAAATCAGGCCACTGAAGAAGGAAAGCCATCCATCCACTGCACCTGCACTGCAACAAGGGGAATGAGTCCGCCAACCTTTCCAAAACTGGCGCCTGTGCCGATTGGCCGGACCTTTATATGCGCACTGCCGTTTATGTGCCATGGCCAAGGTTTTTGCAGGGTATATGCAGGAGGGTAGGTGCGGCGAGTTCAGTCGAGGCTTTTGGCCAGGATGGCCAAGAACAGGGGTGTCTCTTCCGGATGGCTAAGGCACAACCGCATCAGTTAATGGGGCCAGAGGTACAAAAACTGTCAAAAACCGCAAAAATCGTCCGTACCACTCTGTACGAAAAATGAGACTACTTGGTTTATCGGTCAAGTACAAATTCAAATTTTAAAAATTCAGAAAATTTTAAAAAAATATCCAAAAATTCCTCAAAATTAGTATTAATAGCTTTATGACCTCTAGCTTAAATATTTAAAAAAAACAGAGTTTGGAGTCGTTTTTGAGCTATTCAATTATATGTAGTAGCAATATTTGTTGAATTATATTTAGTAGCAATATTTGTTGAAGTATATTTAGTAGCTATAGATGACAACCGAAAATAGTACTATTTGTTCAAGTAGCGATTTTTGTATGCACAGAAATTATCTTGCTATGGTATATTTTAATATGTTAATGTTATCCAATATTGTACCAAAACTTTAGTATGGAAGTTGTACTCTGTATTGCTAGTTATATTATGTACTTATTTTGTTGTACAACGTGCAATTTGACATAAGCAATTCTTACAAATTATTTACAAAAGCAATTTCTGTAAGGTATTGAAATGTAAATGGTGTTGATTTGCGAATGATATTGATATGTAAATGGTATCGGTATGTCATTATGCGAATGCCTATTTTTACACTTGTTGGACTGATATATGAGTAGTATTGAAATGAAAGATTATTTGTTGACATATTATTGTTAAATGGCTACTTTACAACTTGCAATTGTCTGAAATATAGTAAAGGTCATATCAAAAAAATTTCATATTTAGGAAAGATCATGCCAGAATTTTTTCGTGTTTCTCCATACTTTTTATATATTTCTTATATTTTTGGCCTTTAATGGATTTTTACAAATTTTGCAATATTTTTTAAAATTTTACCATTTTTCAACTGGCTCGAAATTCGAGCCTTTTCGAGCGATTTGACTAGAATTCAAATTTATTTAACTTTCGAAACTGTTCAGTTTTGAGCGAATTTCGATACCATCAGCTCGTCGAAATCTAAGTTTGAAACGGTATTATTAACTCTGCATGGGGCCGATCGGATGCAGGAGCGTGTCAAAATAGGTGGCAATGGCAGATATGGTTTCTGTGCGCATTTGTGTGTGAATCTTGGGACGGACGGCGACAGATTGGCGCGGCTGGTGTCGAGATGTGGCGCGGGAAGTCGGCAAGTGGTTCATGTGGAACACATTAGTTCGTTTCTGCTGGATGGATGTGTGGTTGATGCGCGCTGAAGCTAGCGGATCTTAGCCTTGATTGGCGGAAAAGTATAGCGACATGGTGTTGCTGGGTCCTTTGATTTGGGCTAGCTTTTCAGTGCTCAACAAGTGAGCCATATCACTGTGTTCCTTTCTTGACACGCTGACTTTTCGCGCTACAGTTTAATCCAGATAAAACTTTTGGCATCACAATGAGCTAAGGTCGATTTCTAAACGAGTTTCGTACCAACAATGGAATTTCATACAGTGTCGCCGTACACGAATCTATCTCACACCGCAGGAATCTAATCTACCTAGCTGAGCAAAGCTGTAGGGAGGCAGCTGAACGCCACGCCAAACGAAACGCCACGCATGGGCGAATACGGTCAGGCGACCACTTGCAAACATGTACAGCACAAGCCTCATTTAAAGGGCCAACTTAGCGCTGCATGCAGACGGCGTACGGTGGCCGGCCGGTGGTTCTGAGCATTTAGCATTTGGCGCCTACCTGCCACACATCTTAACACCCCGGCTGGGGCCTCACCCGATTCGTCCATAGCCAGCGCAGGGACCACCAGCTTGGTCGATCCGTCAACTGAGGCTGAGGCCTGACAAGGCGCTCAGACAGGGGCAGCTTGTTCCCGGATAAATTAGGCTTAGTTTTTTTTTTTTTTTTTGCCTTATACTAGTTTAATGTCAATACTTTTACGTAAGTAGCTTAGAAATAATCTGTTTTTATCCGTGTTAGAGATGAGTAATTTTATCTTAACAAAAAAACATTTCTTTGATGATTTTTAACTTTAGTTATATAGAAGATTTAGGTTTTGAAAAAAACCAATTAAGAAGTCTTCGGCTTTCTAGCTTTCAAGTTGAGAAAAAGACTAAGGTCCTATTTGGAAGCAATGTATTTTCATAGTTTTTAAGCAATACCATGGTATTTTATACCATGAGGTATTTGGTTACCATGTCAAAAGCTATATATTAAAAGGAGACATATCCAGTGCAATCATGATTTTGGTGTAATCACCGTGCAATCCAACTAAGAAAAGTTTCAAAAAATTCTGAAAAAAATCATGGATGTACATCTTATCTTATCCCATCTACATATAAAATTTCATGATCAAATTCGTCCTATGCTAGAAGTTATAAAAAAACAAATTTATGGTGCATTTGAACTATTCAAGTTTGTCAGAAATTTATCTTTTTTATTACTCTTAGCATAGGACGAATTTGATCATGAAATTTTATATGTAGATGGGGTAAGATGAGATGTACATCCATGATTTTTTCAGAATTTTTTGAAACTTTTCTTAGTTGGATTGCACGGTGATTGCGCTGGATATGTTAAAACCATGGTTTGGTAGATACCATGGTATTTTTAGAGTATTTAAAACTCCACTTCAACCCAAAGTTTTCATGATTTTGACTAGCTTCTTATCTATTTCCACTCAAATACTATGGTTTGTGATGTTGCATTCAAACAGTTGGTAGTTCCAAGAAATACTATGGTTTTAAAGGAGTTTGGTAAAATCATGGTATTTATAATAAAACAATTACAAACCATAGTATACTAAAACCATAGTTTTGAAATACATTACTTCTAAACAGGGTCTAAACAAACATTGTCTTGCCTTTAACCGCGCCGGGGGGTGGGCAGGCCAGCATGCGGCGCATCACGTCTTTCGCCGCTGGTTTCCGAGGGACCAGCGGCCGTGCAGGGTCCGTTGAATTAAGGACACGCGACGCACGGCCACGGTGTCAAAGCGCGCGCAGACCCTGCCCCGTGCCGGGGTTGGGTGACGTTGGTGCGTTTTTTACTTGGCGTCGCGTCACTCAGGTGCGGATTGAATTGGGTTCGGACTTGCGGCGGAGGATGGCGCGGACGGCGGTGTTCGTCGGCTGGTCGGTGAGCCCTTTTTCGGGACTTGGGTTTCAGCCACTAGGTCAGTGCAATTATTTGTGCTGCGGCAGGGAATGTGCTGGAAGGATGGTATAACTAGCGGTCTTGGACAGTTGGACCTCTCTAGATTTGCATGAGTGAAAAAAAGAACACTAGCGAGTGCAGTGCTTTTATGCAAAACTTTCCTAGTATAAGTACATAAAATTTGAAGTAAACAAGTGGACAAGTAACCACTATTTACTATTTATTTATATTTTAATATTTTTTTATAACTTTTAAACAGTGGCGCATCATTATTGTTAGCGTGTTTTAACCAGATCAAATTGTACTTGGTAATCTTTTTTTTTTGGTCCACTTGTTTGGATGGATTGGAATTGGGCCGGCGAATTTTTAATTGGTTGAAATAATGTACATATATGTTCCGTGGGCTCACCCAAAAAAAGTTTAAGTTTTGAAAGTATAATAGGCCGACCTCTTAGATTTTCTTGGGCCAAATTTGGGGCAAACCAATCAAACCTCTTTACACTAATGTCAAACCCAATTTAAACATATCCAACCCATCCGGGCCCTATAAGATTCTAACCCAACACCACCTTCATTGGTCAAATTATCGACAACCCTTCCAGCATTTTGGAGGCTCAAATGCTCAATACCAAGAACAGAAAAAGGCCTGATCCTGAATCTCGTTGTAAATGTTAAACAGGCATCACATTGTATCGTGATCCATATGTTGACTTATTTTGGTGTTTTTTTAAAAAAAATAAAAGCAGGAGCTCTGTCATTCATTTCAGAAAAAAATAAAACTACACTAGTCCCTGTTGGAGAAACAAGTAGGACACCGACCACCGGCCCCAAAAGGAGAAACTTATTTTGGTGTTCTACTGTAGAATCCATGGCGGCATGCCATACTTATTCTTAGCGGACAAATACGTTTGTCACCATTGGAGAAAATTCATGCACTTAATTACGGTCAATCATGAACTCATGATGTGATGAAATTCTGAAACACGTATATTGTGTCACTTTCTAAATGAAATGAATGGTCAAATATAACAACATCCGCACGCCTAATTTTTAGAGTAAATTTCACAAAACTAGTATATTGCATAAACTATAAAAACACACAACCTGTTTTAGCATCTTTTTAGAGAACTTAAAATTTAAGAACAATTTGTTTCACAAAACTATATGTTATTGCATCTATAATTTGTTACCGCTATAATAGTTGGGACCCATATAGTAGATGTTACAACCTGTAGTTTTATAAAAATAAACGTTCCTAAAATCTGAAGTTATTTGAAATAGATGCTAACAACTGAGGTTTTTTTTATAGTTTGTAAAAAAAATCTATAGTTTTATAAAGTTTACTCCAATTTTTTTAAAAGAAAACTGACTCACCGAGAGGACAAAACAAAAAAAAATCCAGTGGAACCTAGCAAAAGGTTTTTGAAAGTAGAGCTACTTTTTGTCTGTCTTCTACTTCAGGGAAGCGTTAATTACTTCGATGACTGATCTAGATTTGTCTGAAAATGGAATCGAACGCAGCCTGCACTACCATTCTCAATGTCGTAGTCGTGAACTTTTTTTTAAAAAAATAATACAATTTTAAATAATGTTGTAGAAATAATACACTGAATTTTTTTTATAAAAATACACCTCTGTCGCTATTTCAGTTGGCAACAAAAAGTATATCGTCAAATAAATTGGCTACAGGCCAACTGTCACCTTTTGAATTAGTACAAAATTATGTCACCAATTTAAATGGCAACAAAACCCTCAGCCTTATCGATCAAATGGATTCACGACAAAATAATCTATCAGCCAATTCAATCTGCAACAAAACAGATCTCTGTCGTCATTAAAATGGCGACTGAGCTATTTTCACCATTTCAATTGACGATAAAAGCTCTATCGCCATTTCAAATGATGACGGATGTGTATTTTTGTAAAATTATTTTCCGGCGTATTAATTTTTATGAAATTATTTAAAAATGTTTATCTAAAAATTATTTCTCGTAGTCGCTCTCGATCCACCCTGCAAAATTAGGCCAAGGACTGATGATAATTACAAGCCATAGCTATGTATGAACTATTGTTTCTTTCTTTTGCCAAATCTTGCAACATAAGACATAAATCGTGCGTAAAATCCTAGATTATATGGTTCGATTGGGCAAAGTGGTCAAAGCACTGATGTACGTGGTTGATATGATCATGGACTCTGGCTGTCCACTTTGATGGAGGACGTTCCTCTTTTCACTAGCAAATCAAACGAAAGGGGAAAAGAATGCAATGCAACTAGTTCGGAAGTTACCGGTGGACGTGTACTGCAGTTTGTCATACGAGTAACTAGCAGTCTTATTCGTGTATCTGCGTGTCTAGATATTAATTAATCCGCACCGTTATAATTTTGCTCTACAAAAATAAGTGGTGGAGATCCTTTCAATGATTGAAATACAATTATATTTGTTATATATGGTTAATTTGTACCATTACACCAAAATAAGTGGTAGAGATTATTCTTTTTTTATTTTGATTAATGTGAGAATTTTTAGAATTTAGAATTATTAGGGGATTTTCTTGCTCTTAAAACGAAAGAGGTGCATTACATATCACTGATTGTTTATATATAGAGAGAGATACAATTATATTTATCATATATGGTTAATTTGTACCATTACACCAAAATAAGTGGTAGAGATTATTCTTTTTTTATTTTGATTAATGTGAGAATTTTTAGAATTTAGAATTATTAGGGGATTTTCTTGCTCTTAAAACGAAAGAGGTGCATTAAATATCACCGATTATATATATATATATTATTAGGAAGGATGTTTTGTACTCTCATGTGTATGTACTCCCATACCTCAATCCCATTGATTTACTTTATCATGCCTCTAATTAGTTAGTGCCGCATGCATGGATAACTACTCCCATTCAGCGGTTGCACACTGTTCTGGCGGTGGATTGAACCGGGAGTATGTACTCCCGGTAGTACACAATCATATATATATATATATATATATATATATAAAAAAAACTGATGAAACCGGATGCATGTGCCTTATTTGTATTGAGAGCTATTTCCCCATACTATTCAAAGAAAGGAAAATTCGTCCAGATTATGTCTTACGATCTTGTGCATGCACCTTATTTGTTAGTGCTTTGACCTCTTTTTTTTCTTGATTTTTATCTCTCTTATTGATTTTTTTTCTCATGATCTTATGTTTCCAATGATGAATGATTGATGCATGAATTCTCAGTAGATTATATCCCAATCATCTAGGTAAACTCTCACGTGATCATCAAGAGATTTCTCAAGAAATTGATTTTTGACTTGAGAATGAAGGATTTGTGGTAGATCGTATTCTTGAGTTTTTGAGGATTGGTTCTTTGGTGTTCTTACTTATTGTGACATGTGAAAGATCATCTAAAATTATCTCAATCATCAAATTCCCACGAGTAAGTTTAGAGTGAAATTTTTGTATTTAACCTGGTTTTGGTGTAATTTTTGCCAAATTTGAAAAAAGTCAGAATTTTAACATTAATCTATACGATTGAAAGTTTGAATAGGTTCCTGACATCTATAGGAATGTACATACAAAGTTTTATGAGTTTTGGATCATCCAATCAAAAGTTACATCAATTCTTGAATTTAAACTTATGCTGATTTTACTGTTCATGCTATAGTACCGTCCTCTATACGGCGGTAGTGCCACCTCAGGAAGATTTTTTTTTTCAGAAAATTTGTTCTTCTACTCAATCCGTGATCAAGTGAGATTTTGGTTAGTTCTTATGATCAAGTGAGGTTTTGATTAGTTCTTTTGTGGGAAAATTTATTGTTGATTATTTATCCTCTCTGATTATCATTTTCGGTCCTTCGACACCTTGCATAAACACTTTATCGCTTGTCAGTTGTCACTACATGCACGTTTTTGCAGTTCTAAAAATTCCATGCAATGCACCACTAACTTGTACATCTACGACTACACCTGAAATTTCAAGAACTTGTATCTTCTCGATGTATTGCTCTTGGAATTAATAAAAGCTTCCTTTTTCTAAAAAAAAACCTGAAGTGGAGTCCAAACAAGGCTGTGCATGCTTTACCTCTCCGATGTCCTAACTCCTACTCCCCGACACTGTCACAGTGTCACTAGCTTACAACCACACGACACTGTGTTTAAGGGCCTGTTTAGTAGAGCTCTAGATTTTAATTTCATCTAAAATCTAAAACTTGTAGGCTAAAATAAAGTAAATTAAGTTTATATTTTTAGTCTAAAATGTAAACAAGATGATCCATCGAAACACTTTTAATGTACTCACAACTCTAGCTTCACGAATCTGGTGAAGTTAAAATTTTCAAGTTTATCAGATTTACGAATCTGAAGAAGTTGAATCCCTACCAAACACATCTAAGTCATTGCCCTGTCTCTCATCAACACTCACGCGCGTGCAGAAATACACCAACATCAAGATCCGCGCGAGCCAAATTAACCAAGGCAAGTAACCCATGGGCACGTTCTGATGTTCCTAGGCCAGTTCCTCCCCGGCGTGGCCTTCGCCATCCTCGGCATGTGCCACACGTTGAACCAAAGATTCGAATTTCATTTTGAACAAAATTTCACCCACGGTCAAAATCCAAAATTTTGGCAAAGTTTCACCATTTCGGACAAAATCCGTTCAAAATTCAAATCCGGTTTTTTTTCCTACCGAAATTTCGGCCGAAATTTTCGAAATTTCTGTGAAATTGCACTGACAAAAAAATATTTCAAAAGATGTTGAAAAATTTTGAAATTTTTTTTAAAGGTTTCTGACACATCATAGATATTCTCATTAAATTTTTAGGTGATTATAAAATCTGAGTAATTTTTAAAAATTCAAACATTGCTACTATCCTGATAAAACGCTGACCGACAAGATTGAACCGAATGAAAATTAGAACAAGAGAGGTTATAAAATTTTGAAATTTTTTTGGATGGTACTGACATATCTGTAATATTCTCAGAAAATTTTCAGATGATGATCAAATTTCATGAATTTTTAGAAATTCAAACAGTGCTACTGTCCTGTTAAAAGGTTTATCGGCAAATTTGAACGAAATGAAAAATTATCCAAACCATGTTATAAAATTTTGAAATTTTTTTTGAATAGTTCTGATGTAGCATTAATGGTTATATAAAAATTTAAGATGATTATCATAATTAAATAATTTTTAAAAATTCTAACAGTATTACATCCTAATAAAAGCCCGACGATCAATATATAGATTTGCTTTAGCAATCAAAAAAGGTTTAAAATTTTTGAAAATTTTATATAAGGTTGATAAGGAAATGCTTAATATCTCATACAAATTTTGAATCATGATCACCCTCCAGTGAAATTATAAAATTTTTACAAGGCACAATATCATTTATGTTCTTTCTCTGTTTGATTTTTGAAATATAATATAACAAATAAAGTTCTGTGCTTACATAAATTTGATTGAGCAAACAAAAAAAATTAATTTTTTTAAAAAATTTTATATAATGATACTGAGGAAATTAGTAATCTCTTGTAAAAATTTTAGATCATGATCACACTCAAGAAAATTTATAAAATTCTGACAAAGTAACTGTCTCAATTATGTTCATTCTGTTTTTGATTTTTTAAAGATAACAAATGAACTTAAATTATTATGAAAATTTTTATATATCATCCTACACTGCTCAATATTGTATCATAAAATTTTTAGATCATTACCAAGCTTGTATAATTTTATAAAAATCTAACGGTGTTTCTGCCAAATTTTAAAATGTCTCAAAAATTCATTTTTTCAATAAATTTTCATAGAAGATCACTTTCTTATGGGTTATTTGGACCAAATCCTGTCAAATCCGGCTCTAAAAGTTCAAATTTCGGTGAAATTTACCGAAATTTCGCCAAAAAAACGAAATTTCGTTCAGCCCTACAAGCTCAAGTGAACCTCCGGCTTCCGCTCCGCCACCTGGTTCCCCTTCCCGTCGCCTCTGCCCGGCCTGAAGCACATGGAGCTCTACCCCCTGCTGTCCTTCTCCGTGCTGGCCATCGTCGACCAGCTCGTCAACTTCCCCCTCCTTGAGCGACGGTGCTCGGCGTGGCCGCGCCCAGGAGCTTCGCGATGAGCCTGGTGCGTTCGGCAAGCCTGTTCCAGGGGATGTGGTTCATCGTCATGGGCGTCATGCTGAGGACGCCGGCGCTCTTGCCCAAGGGGTGCTCCCTGAACCGAGAAGACAGGCACGACGTCGTGCGGTGCCGCGACGACGGCAGCGGTGCTGCGCTCGCCCGCGCCAAGGCGCTCTTCAACCCGCAGTTCAGCTGGAACCTGTCCGGCACCGTGGTGCTCGTGGTCCCGCTGTACCTACGGTTGTGAAGGCTGTACCCGAAGGAGCCGCAGTACGTGCCATTGGTCTGGGGAAATGGCCGCGAAGACGACGGTGACGACGACGTGGAAGCGGGGAAAGGTGGCTCCGGTCGTGTGTTACTTATGTGGGTCAAAGCCGATGGAGATCACTCGGCCGTGAAGGTCGAGGAAAGGACTTTTGGGTTTTTCTGTGTAAAGACGTTCGTATAAAATGTAAATTGTACAGTGACAACAGTAGTATTTGTAGTAGTTGCAAGTGGCGTCTTGTAACATGAGGTTAAACTCTTGTTTGCTTGGTTACTTGATTTGACTACTTGTGAATTAACGTTTGATCACGTGGGGCTCTCTCAATGATCATAATGTCGTAGTTTTAATAGTTCAATCATGTTAATGTATTGTGGCTGGAGGGTTGTATTCTAATTGGGATTAATAAACTTCAGAATTTAGAATTTATTTGCTTATTTGTTGACTAGAATGTTGCATGCTTTGATCTATACCATTACGGCATAGCTGACCTTGTTTCATCAATGCATTTTGTGTCATTTCCGTGGATTCAATTTCGGAAATGCTATAAATCAGTCACATGAATTTTTCTTGGCAAATCAGTCGAATTTCTCGTCTTTTGATTTAATCGAAGATTCGTGCTCTAGACGGTATGATTGTCTTCTCTGATCACGGTGGAGGCGGCGGCAGACATGGATACTGGTTTATGATTTCTCTGGATAAAAAACTGGTTGTTGATATTGAAAAGGATGGAAACGCCTTTCAAATTTCGTTCCATGTCATGCCTCAGAACAGCGAGTGCAATCATAAGGACAGAACTTATGTTCCCTGGAGGATGACACTGACTAAGATGAGAACATTAGGTCTAACAATCCTAATTTGAAGTTCACAAATATTCAGGATCTAAGTAATGAAATTACAGAAAGAGTTTTTTCTGCATTTTATTTTGAACTTTTCCTTATTTTTTCGAAGCCAGCTGCGTTGCCAGAGTTTTTTTTTTTGATCAGTTGAATTGCTGTGGTTGATCGTACATTATTTTCTGAGTGCTGTGTGACTGCTGCATTTAAGAAAGTAAAGCATCCATTTTGGCTGCAAATTGTAATGTTTAAATGTGTACTAAGAAATCTTTGAACCAAAATATTTTGTTTGCGTATGCTCAGCTGCTCTTGACGCATAACAATGACTTCAGATGAGAATAATTACTATATCACTACCCATGATTGAGACTGGCATTTCGATATCTAGGTTAACACACAAACCGATAATGCGAAGCCAACAGTTTTTGCAATATAACGATGGTGCAGCTGGCGTTTCACCGGTGTTAGTCTGTAGGATTATGACAGCTTACGAGCACAAAGTAATTTATGCAACAAATTGGAATACAGAACACTTTTCTGTCTTTGCAACAGCTTTTTTAAAAAGAAAACAAAAGAATCTGCAACATCAGATCCTAGTATGAACACCTTCGCTTTCCGAAACAGAAACTTCTGGCTGATACACAGTACAGTTTCTCGCAGTTTTCTCAAGCTCCCTATCGAAACTTATGACCACACAAGCAACTGCTAGACAGCAAAACTAACCCTAAAAGCTCACACAGCCATGCATGCAAGCAGTGTATACCTGCCACGGTTACTGTTGTGCAGCAGGGAGCAATTCCTGATGATATGAATATATGATGTTAGTGGTCGATGTACATGGATTGCTTCCACCGGGGGAGGATGATAGAAGAAGCAACTGGTAACTGAAAATCTCCGGCGGTCCAATCGCACCAAACTGTAAGTGAAGATCTCCGGCGGCCCAATAGCAAAACTGAACTGGTAAAGAAGCCAGTGAAATATAACTGACATGTCTTCTCTCAGAGATACTGACCATGTATCCTCTCCCGGTTCTCTTGCCACCATAACCTGGCATGCATCTCGCTGAATCTCTCTCGGCTGCACACAAAACATTTAAATCAGTAATTGTTCTTAAATCTAAATAAGGTACCTCCTTCGTTTTGGAGATCTAAAAAAATCCCACAATAATCTTTAAATCAAAAAAGCAAAAGTAATATTCAAGATACCTCCTTTGTTTTGGAGATCCAAAAAAATCCCATGATAATCGTTAAATAAAAAAAACAAAAGTGATATTCAAGGTACCTCCTTCGCATTGGAGATCTAAAAAAATACCACAATAGCACAAATTCCATCATGAAGTACCTTACAAATTACCTAATTGTTTAGGAACATAACTCTCTTTTGCAATGAGAATTCCACCCGAATAAAGTTTTTTAAAAAACTGAATAGTCAGTGGATATCGTAACGCATAAACACCCAATGCATATCCGGCTCTTGATTCTAGCCAAAGTCCCCAACATACAACACACAAAGGCTGTACACGCACGCAGGGCCTAGCTATGCAGCTAGGGTTGTCTACCGAGCCGGCTCGACTCAGCTTGTGCAAGCTCGTTAAAAAGTAGCTCGGCTTGGCTCATTAAGCTAACGAGCTGAAAAATCAGCTCGGCTCGATAAAAAGCTCGAGCTGCTTGTGAGCAGCTCACGAGCTACATCAATTAAGATGAACTAAGCTAAACCACGTCGTGAGCAGCTCACGAGCCACATCAATTAAGATGAACTAAGCTCGCTAAGCCACATGAGTTAGGGTTATTAGTCAGGAGCTAAGCTAAGCCACGTCATGAGCATACACCACACATTAACACATACATATAACAGGAAGACTACATAAATAAAACCGTAGCTAATTATCTAACATACAAGTAAAACATAGGTAATTAGTGAGGAGCTGATTAACAATCCTAACAATTATAGTTCAATCAACATGGTTACATAGACACACATTAATTTAAATATTCAGCTAATTAAAAGTCTTTTACATCAAAAATCATCACGGTGAATATTTAGTTTTCGAGTCTTAATGTGAGTTAGCTCAAACTCGGCTCGTTAAGATAACAAGCTAGGAAGTTAGCTCAGCCCAGCTCGTTTATTTTATGAGCCGAGATCGAGCAGCTTACGAGCTTTGAGCTTTTCTGCCAACCCTATATGCAGCCCCTTTGCACGGTTACACCAGATGCATGCCACTATTTGACTCATCTAATTTTTTCTTTGATGTTGAATGCGTGCAACCATGCAGGAGATTAACATCTGTAGTAATACCCTGCAACTGAAAAATGAGTTCTTTAATGAAACGAATGCTGAACGCAGCTGTGGCAATTGTTGGAGCTTAAGGGCAAAACAATGTGATGGTGTTTGTCATCTTGTTTTTTTCCCCTTGCTAATCCATGCTATTAATGTCTCCTCTTTTTCAAAGATCATTAATTTGTCTTCTTAGTTTGTATGTCAACCATCAATGAGCACGATGCATCACAAAACTCATTGGATGTCAAGCCATCGGTGTGCACGATCCACATCTGTTAATACGTGCATAGAGATTTCTAGGGTAGAACCTACTTCTTAGTTCCCACTGATGGTCTATGTAAAAGTTTTAGTTCCCACTGATGGTAAGAAAATTTATCAGGCGATATGGACCAGATTCATGGTAGATACCTCAAAAATTGAAGCGTCCATGAGGATGGACTCACCACCTGCCGAGCTCGATTTCTTGGGTTAGGATTTATTCAATTACTTCTTTGTCAATTTCCCGGATGTTCGCTGTGCATGTTTTAGTTCCCACACAGATTGTTTGAAAATCTACAGAGCGATCGAGACATGCTTACAGGAGTAAGCAATGTCAATACAGGGTAATATTAGCTCCGTTAATCTATGCATGTTTCCTCCTTAATCCGGGTTGGAACTTTGAAAAGGGGATGAATTCTATGCTACTTTCTTCAGAAGTTCCATTGCAGCAGTGGCGATGTTCATGCATGAGTTGCGAGTGTGATGCATGTCTGCTAGGACTGAAAGGTAGCATTCTTATGGCCTTCTTTTTGTGCGTGTTATTCTAGATATATGCAGTCTCTCGAAGGATGACGCACACAGTGTAATTGCCAATGATCAAGTTGAGGAACTAAGTCTACGGTGGAGTGTCCTGTCAATTGAAACCTCATCAGGTTTGATTCTGTTGTGTTTTTCTTTTCGATAGGGACCTAACTTCTTAATTAGAGCTATGGTAGGTTAGCTCTTTGTGGCGACGGCAATTGATGGAGATTGTGGTAACCTGGCCAGCTAAATCAGTCACCCGATCCTTGACGCCAGGATTTCCTCTTTCAAATTGGAATACACACATATGCTTATATATGTATAGTGGAAAATATGAGTTCACACATGCACGTATCCGGGGGTGATTGGCACCACTGATTGCAGGGCATGTAGATTATTAGCTTTTAAGGAAGATTCAGATTGACATGCTTGATTGGAGAAGAATTCTAGACATGAAATATTTTAGGACTGTAAATTCTCACAAAAAAAACAATTGTTATTAAATACTCTAAGTTAACAATATATTTTAGGATAACAAACAAAAGCTGCTAAATATTGTTATCCATCAGTTCAAACAATCTCTAATTGTTAACATAAATTAGGTGGGAATACAAAATTATATATAAAGGAAAAAAAATTAAGGCTAGCCCCGCAAATGCACGGGCAACTTCGCTAGTTTTACTCTATCAACATCTTGAATTCTTTCTATTGCAGTTTTTTTTAAAAAACATTTTACTATTGTAACATGTAACAAAATTTTCGTTTTAATTAACTAAAAGTTGGTCCAATCAAGTCAAACTTTATGCTTGTCAGCTTGTGTATTTGGTAATTAAGATAGACTAGGATCCCCCTTTCCATGAAATTTCTATCAGGCTTGGATTACTACTTGCATACTAAAGTTAACTTCCCACCCAATTATTGTTGGAAGTTCTGTTGAAGCACCAGTTTAGTTGGATAGTTGAGCAGTAATATCTTTAAAAGTCCGAGCCTTCAAGGAACAAATACAACAACACTAAGCTAATCCTATCCACAAAGCAGAACAAGTACAGGTAGCAAACCTGAACCGGACGCTGTCGGAGCTCTCTGATGCCACCAGGCAAAACCGGACAGTAATGTATACACCAGGCTCATCCTCCTCTACCCATTCCCTCTCTTGGTCACTCGCATTGCTAATAGAGACTGAAAGTTCACCAGATTGATCCACCTCTTCTTGTTTAGGAACATAACTCTCTTTTGCAATGAGAATTCCACCGAATAAAGTTTTTAAAAACTGAATAGTCAGTGGATATCGTAGCATATAAACACCCAATGCATATCCGGCTCTTGATTCTAGCCAAAGTCCCCAACATACAACACACAAAGGCTGTACACGACGCAGGGCCTAGCTATGCAGCTAGGGTTGTCTACCGAGCCGGCTCGACTCAGCTTGTGCAAGCTCGTTAAAAAGTAGCTCGGCTTGGCTCATTAAGCTAACGAGCTGAAAAATCAGCTCGGCTCGATAAAAAGCTCGAGCTGCTTGTGAGCAGCTCACGAGCTACATCAATTAAGATGAACTAAGCTAAACCACGTCGTGAGCAGCTCACGAGCCACATCAATTAAGATGAACTAAGCTACGCTAAGCCACATGAGTTAGGGTTATTAGTCAGGAGCTAAGCTAAGCCACGTCATGAGCATACACCACACATTAACACATACATATAACAGGAAGACTACATAAATAAAACCGTAGCTAATTATCTAACATACAAGTAAAACATAGGTAATTAGTGAGGAGCTGATTAACAATCCTAACAATTATAGTTCAATCAACATGGTTACATAGACACACATTAATTTAAATATTCAGCTAATTAAAAGTCTTTTACATCAAAAATCATCACGGTGAATATTTAGTTATCGAGTCTTAATGTGAGTTAGCTCAAACTCGGCTCGTTAAGATAACAAGCTAGGAAGTTAGCTCAGCCCAGCTCGTTTATTTTATGAGCCGAGATCGAGCAGCTTACGAGCTTTGAGCTTTTCTGCCAACCCTATATGCAGCCCCTTTGCACGGTTACACCAGATGCATGCCACTATTTGACTCATCTAATTTTTTCTTTGATGTTGAATGCGTGCAACCATGCAGGAGATTAACATCTGTAGTAATACCCTGCAACTGAAAAATGAGTTCTTTAATGAAACGAATGCTGAACGCAGCTGTGGCAATTGTTGGAGCTTAAGGGCAAAACAATGTGATGGTGTTTGTCATCTTGTTTTTTTCCCCTTGCTAATCCATGCTATTAATGTCTCCTCTTTTTCAAAGATCATTAATTTGTCTTCTTAGTTTGTATGTCAACCATCAATGAGCACGATGCATCACAAAACTCATTGGATGTCAAGCCATCGGTGTGCACGATCCACATCTGTTAATACGTGCATAGAGATTTCTAGGGTAGAACCTACTTCTTAGTTCCCACTGATGGTCTATGTAAAAGTTTTAGTTCCCACTGATGGTAAGAAAATTTATCAGGCGATATGGACCAGATTCATGGTAGATACCTCAAAAATTGAAGCGTCCATGAGGATGGACTCACCACCTGCCGAGCTCGATTTCTTGGGTTAGGATTTATTCAATTACTTCTTTGTCAATTTCCCGGATGTTCGCTGTGCATGTTTTAGTTCCCACACAGATTGTTTGAAAATCTACAGAGCGATCGAGACATGCTTACAGGAGTAAGCAATGTCAATACAGGGTAATATTAGCTCCGTTAATCTATGCATGTTTCCTCCTTAATCCGGGTTGGAACTTTGAAAAGGGGATGAATTCTATGCTACTTTCTTCAGAAGTTCCATTGCAGCAGTGGCGATGTTCATGCATGAGTTGCGAGTGTGATGCATGTCTGCTAGGACTGAAAGGTAGCATTCTTATGGCCTTCTTTTTGTGCGTGTTATTCTAGATATATGCAGTCTCTCGAAGGATGGCGCACACAGTGTAATTGCCAATGATCAAGTTGAGGAACTAAGTCTACGGTGGAGTGTCCTGTCAATTGAAACCTCATCAGGTTTGATTCTGTTGTGTTTTTCTTTTCGATAGGGACCTAACTTCTTAATTAGAGCTATGGTAGGTTAGCTCTTTGTGGCGACGGCAATTGATGGAGATTGTGGTAACCTGGCCAGCTAAATCAGTCACCCGATCCTTGACGCCAGGATTTCCTCTTTCAAATTGGAATACACACATATGCTTATATATGTATAGTGGAAAATATGAGTTCACACATGCACGTATCCGGGGGTGATTGGCACCACTGATTGCAGGGCATGTAGATTATTAGCTTTTAAGGAAGATTCAGATTGACATGCTTGATTGGAGAAGAATTCTAGACATGAAATATTTTAGGACTGTAAATTCTCACAAAAAACAATTGTTATTAAATACTCTAAGTTAACAATATATTTTAGGATAACAAACAAAAGCTGCTAAATATTGTTATCCATCAGTTCAAACAATCTCTAATTGTTAACATAAATTAGGTGGGAATACAAAATTATATATAAAGGAAAAAAAATTAAGGCTAGCCCCGCAAATGCACGGGCAACTTCGCTAGTTTTACTCTATCAACATCTTGAATTCTTTCTATTGCAGTTTTTTTTTTTAAAAAAACATTTTACTATTGTAACATGTAACAAAATTTTCGTTTTTAATTAACTAAAAGTTGGTCCAATCAAGTCAAACTTTATGCTTGTCAGCTTGTGTATTTGGTAATTAAGATAGACTAGGATCCCCCTTTCCATGAAATTTCTATCAGGCTTGGATTACTACTTGCATACTAAAGTTAACTTCCCACCCAATTATTGTTGGAAGTTCTGTTGAAGCACCAGTTTAGTTGGATAGTTGAGCAGTAATATCTTTAAAAGTCCGAGCCTTCAAGGAACAAATACAACAACACTAAGCTAATCCTATCCACAAAGCAGAACAAGTACAGGTAGCAAACCTGAACCGGACGCGTCGGAGCTCTCTGATGCCACCAGGCAAAACCCGGACAGTAATGTATACACCAGGCTCATCCTCCTCTACCCATTCCCTCTCTTGGTCACTCGCATTGCTAATAGAGACTGAAAGTTCACCAGATTGATCCACCTCTTCTGGAGATGAGCTTGTCCTCATTGATGCATCCAAGGATGAAGTTTCTGTCTTTGCTCCACTAATGCTTGACAGTTTAGGTGTTGATGCCAGCCCAACTGAATCAACTGAATCATAGCACTGGCGTCCAAGGTGGCGGTGATGCTGGTGGTCGTGATGACCATTACCAAGGTGGTTAGACTGATGCTCATGAGAATCTGATGATGAATATCCCATTGTTGTACCACCCGTTAGAGGTCTGTGGAAAGTGTGAGGCAGACGCTCATTGTTGAGTGGCGGTGTTGCTGGGCTATCCTCCTTGGAGATCTGTATGAGGTGCAAGCCATGCACAGCCGGTAAACAAGGGAAGAAGGCATGTTTTAAATCATCAGAATATGTATATATGGAAACATTAATTCAAAGGATCTCTTACCTCATCTTCGGACTTTGGAGTACTAGGGAGAGGAACAGCTTGCTGGTTAAACCTCTCAACATTGTAAAGCTCCATGACTTTCTCATAATTTTCAGCCCACCATCTTTGTGCTTGCGATTTGTTGAACATCTCACGGCTATCATGCATCAGTTCATGCACAAAAATTACAGCAGACACGGGTACACACAATATTATCATCAAAACAGGTATGCAAACATTGTAAGGTACAAAAGTGAAAACAGAAGCAGAGCAAGGGCCATATTGGAAAAAGATAATATGTAATAGCCAGTCTGACCTTCTCTTGTTCTAAAGACACTAAAGAGGAATGTTGACATCGTACAATTTACTTTTTCCTCAGCAACATGCCTTTGCTTGAGCAAACCATGTAGCTGTCTAATTGTTGATATTGGGTTTTTCATTTTATACGTATATATCCACTGCTTGGAAAATTTTATGCTCATGGGCATAGTAGTTATAAGTACAGGGCCGGAGGAACCAAACTTATTAGCTCTCAAACTAACAATAGGAGACATCCTACATGGCACATCTCCAAAGGTACTTTCGCACTTTTCTCCAGAGGCAACGTGTGATAGTTTGGCAAATTCAAAGGGATTAAGACTGAACTAGTACCAGAAATTAAGTACAGAAAGGTAAATTTCTTGCATGGATTCTTCTCAGCTTTCTGCCAGACTTAATACTTCCTCTGCATAAAAACTCCCTGTTGGGAAATAGCTCAAAACTAGCCTCAACCAGTTATTCTGCTTTGCAGAAATCAGCGATGCATGTTTCCATGTTTGGCAAATATGTGTTTCACTTAGCTCGTGATTTGGTAAGTTACCCACCCCATTATGACAGATTGGCTGTCCCTGAAATAGCCTGTATATAAATAAAGCAACAAGACGCTACAAACCTCTTGTGATAGTGGAAGCAACAAGACACTACAAACCTCTTGTGATAGTGGAGATTTCGTACAGACATAATTATGGTAGTGAGAATAAAGGATGTGAATTAGCAAAAGAGAAAAGAGATCTATAGGCAAGTCTAGTGTCTTTCAACTAGAAAAGAACCAAGTATCAAGGCTTTAAGATGATTATTCCTATACAACAAGTTAATAACCACATAATATAACAGAGTCGATAATGTATTAAAGGAAAGACAACGGTTTGGTTCGAATTGCCACTGCAGGAAATAGTCAATTGGCACTGCTGCCTAGAATACACCCATCATAAGGTTCACAACTAGCTGGTAGGTGCGAATATCTGGCAATTAATGGTTCTGAATATCTAAACCACATTCTGGAATAGGCGCATAAGCTCTGTGAAGTATGAACTATGAAATGATGTTTAGCGCATCTAAGTTCTAAAAACAATATTTCAAGTCAAAGCATGTGCAACCGAGGAATTCCAGGACAAATTCTAAAAAGCACCTCCTTGATGTAGAGCCGAGAAAAATAAGCTACAAGAGCACCAGAACCCATTGATAATTCCAGCTAGTCTTCCACCCATAACATAGCGAACCTTCCTTTGCACTACCTTTCCTGTGACCCTACTAGTGGTAGGAAATCAAAGTACTAGGCCATCAGGAATTTCCCTAAAAGAAATTCTAAGTAATACTGCTTTATCTACATATCTTAAAACAGCTTTACAAACTAAATCTGCATATTAAGAATCTATCACAAACGACATTTCACTGGCATCCTTTTCCTTTTTATAATGTACTCGTATATTTCAAGTATATAAGAGTTCTTTTTCTTTTTATAGTGCACTCGCATATATCAAGTTTATAAGATTTGTTTATAAGATCTACATAGAAAGGCAGCACTACCCTAATAAAATAGCAAAAGAAGTGCAACAATCCAAAGATCCAGGTTGGATGGCTCCCCGGATAAGCAAGGGGGTGGAGGGACCCAACTAGATTAATAAGACACCAAAGCAACGTCACACTTTATTATAGAAGGACAGAAGAAAGAACTCCACCACTTGCAGTTTTCTGTTCTTTAATTCCTTTCCATTAAGGGTACTCAATAGAGGAGACGTGGTGGAATAGTGGGCCTCTCCTAACTTCACCCTGTGATCTCTCCTACAGCAGGAACAACAAAACTAGTACTAAAATGTATGAGATGGATTTAGCAAAGCAGTAATATGCAGGCTGGGCTTCAGAGCTACTCCATCCTTGAGCATCCATGGTGAGTGGCGTATTTTTTTTCTCCTCTAATGCATAGTTTAAAAGTACAAATCTATTAATTCTACAGCACACAGGCAGACAAAATTCTACAGCATACAGGCAGACAGATCCAGATTTCACCCTGTTGCAGCACGTGAGTGATTAACTGGATGCTCTTTGTGGGAATCATAACCTTTTCCCCATGCAGTTCAAACAGCACAGTGCACCGTTTTTAAGCATGGAAATTTGGTCAGAAATCAATACGCGATACTTTGAGAAATGAAAGATCCACAGACACACACGACAACAAAATCTAGTGTGCCTTCATCCCAACAGTTGAACTGCATATTCAACGGACACGCTTAGAGTAGCTGCTTAAACATTAAACTGCTTCGCAAAGCATCTAAATGCCTCTCTGACAGAGCTGACTGGCCATAGAGGTAGTTTCTTTTTCTATAGAGATTTTCTTCAAATAGAAGTAGTCAGCTCTGTTTGAAAAGATCTCTTGGAATTGCTGAAGACCTCTGGCTCGTGCACAGAAAATTACAGAAGTTGAGATTCACACACAGTGGCCCCTCTCAAAAAATTCCTTCTAATTATAATTCATGTTTTTGTTGAAAAAAATCTAATTCGCATACTCACAAGAACACCTAAAGTAATCCAGCTTCTGTACATTTGTTTCGGAGTCGGACAGTGATTAAAGAGTTTCCTTTTAAGGCTTCATTCGTAATGGGGAAATTCATAGGTAAGGAGACATACACAATCACTAGATGTGAGGTTACCTATGAAATTTCTATATTCTCACTGTTTGAAAGATAGGTACATTTTATCCTTTTTCTTCTCCATTATATCCTTAGTGGACGACCTCTTTTTGTCAAATTCCAAACTTCCAGTGAAAGCAAAGGAAGAAAAGAAACAACAACAACGACCAAAAGCTAGATAAAGCAAGCATTCGTCTCATTTGACCCCCAAAAAAATTTACTAAAATTCAAAAAAAAAATTGTTGGAACAAGGTCAACATTCTCTCTTAGAAGATCAAACTTTGGAGCAACAATGAAACATTTTCCAATTTTAACTTTCTTCTCCATCTATGTCCCTCTATTCTCACTGTCAAAAGACAAATTCTTCCATGAAGTTAATATGAAGTGCAGATAAAAATTTGAACCAAAATAACTCAAAATTGTGTTCTTTTGTGTGTGTGTGTGCTGTGGTGGTGGTGGTGGGTGTGGGTAGGGGGGTGGTGTGGGCGCGGCGAAGAACCACGCTGTTCTACTAATCGGATGCAAATACTGAGCGCAAGACCACACCTGAATCGGATGCGCTTGAGGTCATTCCCGCCCTGCGGCTGCGACAGGAAGGTGATGAGCACTCCGGGCTCCACCTGGGCGACCCACTCCTTTGCCTCCTCGTCCTGGATGCCGCCCGCCGCCGCCATCTCCTCCTCCTCATCGCCGGCGAGGAAGTCAGTGCGCGCACTCACCGACGGCGTGGCATCGCCGCTGGACATGGCACCGCCGTTGCGCAGCCTCGGCGTCGATGCCGTCGAGCTGCCGGCGCGCCGGTACGCGTAGTGAAAGCGCTCGGACCCAGAGGCCACCCCGGAGTCCGCGTACGAGCCGCGGTGGTGGTACGGGTGGTGCCACCGCGACGCCGCCGAGCCGGCGCACGGTTTGCAGTGCCGGTACGCGCCGGATGCCTTTAGCGCCATGTCCTTGATCTGAACCCAAGAAAAGCTCTCATCAATCCAAACATCCCCTCACACTTCACACTCAGTCTTGCAAGTTGTAACCATCAAATATATGGGGCGGAATGATCCAAGTCACAAGCTCGATGTCAACATTTCGAGAAAACCCGAGATTTTGGAGAAATTGAGACCTCTCAATACCTCAAAACCCCTAAGAATTGCAAAATTCGCACTAATTTCTGCTTCTCCCATGCTAACAAGATACATTCGACGACAAAGGAAGAAAATTTACCACTAAAATATCAAATAAGAACAGTTGCAAATTCCGTTGCGCCTTGTGATCAAGAAATCAAAAGAAAGCACGGGAAGCAACCCCAGTCCCAGAAGTTCTTGATCCGAAGGGGGCATTTAAAGAACCCCAAGCCCAAACGCAATAACCCACCTGGGCGGTGAGCGCCTTGATGGCCTGCCTCGTGCTGGGCGTGGCCGAGCCGCTGGCGCCTCCGGCGACGACGGCGTCGTCGTCCTCGGGCGGCTCGTGCAGCGGCGGCGCGCCGCCAGCGAGCTGCTTGGAGCACGCGATGCACGTGAGCATTGCCGCCTCCTCTCTGCGCGTGCACGTTCCTCGGATCCTGAGACGGAGAGGAGGAGAGGGACGGCCTGGTTTTATGAGCGGAAGGTCGCGCGTACTCCCTCTCCTCCCCTAAGATAAATTCGAGCTCGAGCTGAGGGCATTAATGGTGAATTAGGATTCGGCGTTAAAAGACACAGTCGCCGGTGTGGTTTATTTTACTCCTTTTTCGGGGTTTAATTGCGCCCACTGTTAACGTCAAAAAAAAAACTCTGGACCTTTTACAGAAAGAACCCTGTTAAAACTAAAAGTTAAAAACAGTACATCGAAGATCTCTGGAGAAAGGACTTGCGGAGAAGATGAAGTTGCATCAGGTTGCAAGGCGACTCCGCCGCAGGTGCACCGACACGGCACGGTGGCGGCGCTCTACGGCAAGCAGAATGCCACTGAGGGGTCTCATCTGCTCCCGTGGAAACAGAAGTTCAAGGTGTCTTTGGCCACATCTTAGGCTTCATTTGTAACGAAGGAATTTTCTTGGAATTTTACAAAGATTTTATATAACAGTTTAATTTCCATATGAATCAGAAGAAATTCCGGTGTTCGAAACAAAACCTTAGATCTGTGGATATAGTGAGATGTCAGAGAAAAGCAAGAACGCCTAACGCCGGTGAGGACCTTAAGCAATTTGGTGATGCATAACCTTCTTCAGAGCCTGAGAGCTTCACTTAAGAGACTGTTTGAATATGGGGATTGAGATTTGAATTGTTAGGAATCTCAAAATTCCTAAAGAAATCTCCCCCATTTGGTCGGAGTTCACCTTGTTTTAGTCCAAGAATTTAAATTTTATAAATTTTAATTTATAAGTTTCAATTTTTGAATTTTTAGACTTTGATCTAAGAATTTAAATTCCAATACGAAAATTTTAAAATTTCAAAATCCAAAATTTGAACCTTTGTATCATAAGAATTGAGATTTTGAATGTTGCAATTTTAACTTGTCAGAATTTAAATTGTAAAATTCAAAATTTTCATTTTAATTTAAAATTTATTAATGTTAGCCTTCAATGTTTGAAATTTTAAATCATGCAATTTAAATTTGTTGACTTATTGGTTCAAGTTATGAAATGTTTAAATTACTACAAAGGTCATTTTGTTGTTTCATTCAAACAAACCAAACGTTAGAATCTTATAATACTGATAATGTGTTTATCATTAATTGGATTAAGGAGAATATTAAATTATAGAGGAATATGCAATTATGCATACCAAACACACCCTCATAAGGTTTGCAACCCACGAGGATAATAAACATCGGGAGCACGCAGGACGCAAACTTCTCCACATCTGGACAGACTGATGGAGAGGGATAGGGCCATTATATCCTAACTACTAACACAAGTATCTAACTTGTTAGTGTTTGGAGAGGTGTGCTACAAAGATTTATAAATGAATTTTAGTTGGATTAGTATTCCCATTTCACTTTAAAGTATGACTTGGAGAGTTATATAAAGCATGAGGTGTGGACATAAAGAATCCAAGCCAACAACAAAAATTCTTTAGTACTAGATTTTTGCATAATGCAAGGATTTAAGGGTTCTAAAATGTTTGAGAGAGTTGTAAGAGAGCAAGAATACTTTGTACTTTTTTAAGGTTGCCCTTAAGGAATATGAGGTCAACTTCACCAAATCTTTCTCTTTCATCATGATTGTTTTGGCACTGTTATTTCGGTTCTCTCTATAAGCTTCATCTACTTCATTCTTAATATTGTACACACTCATGTGTATCTCATAATATCTAAATTGGTCTGGAGACTAAGAGACCATGTGGTGGTCTATTTATATTTGTGATAAGCAATTAACTTTGTTTTGAGTTTTTGGTGCTCAGGTTTGAGTTTAATTTGAGCTTGCTTTAGCTTTGAGCAATATAGTTTGAATACTCGTGGGCTTTGTGACCACTAGAGAGGTCGTCCCTAGAGTGGTTGTGACCTTTGCACCCTCAAGAGAGGTTGTTCCCCCTAGAGAGGTCGTGACCACGAGAAGCATGGTTTAGACACTATGGGAGTAGACATGACCATAGTGAAAGTGGTCTAGACTACTGGGGAAGTGTTCTAGACCTCCAAGGATCTCTATGAGAGTGGTCGTGATCACTCTTTGGGCCATTGTGACCTCCCACGTAAAGCCTAGAATCAAGAATTTTAACAATTAAAACATAATTGCAATAAATAACCAAGTAATACTAGAATCAAGAATTTTAACAATTAAAGCATGAATCGTCTAGGTTTTGATAAGTGCACCAACAAGCTAAGTCTAAATAAATTGCACAATCTCAGATATATGAGCAAGCACTAAGTACACTAGGAAAGTAAATTTGCACATTTGAACATAAGTGAGCAAACCACAAGAAATGAACACGATGATTTTTTTCTATGGTCTCAAAGACTTGTTGGTCTCCCTTAATCCACATTGAGGGAGCTTGAACAAATGAAGCCGGCTCCTTGTGCAATTGAGCCTCCCTTGATCACTGGTGGTAGCTCTTCCCCGCTCTAGGTAGGTGAGCATCAATCTTCACAATCCAACGAGCCTCTTCACAAGCTTCTTTGAAGAGATCACCGGTTCTCACACCTCCAAGCCATTTAGAAGGCAACAACCCCCAAGGAAATAGAGTGATGACGCTTGCTTGAGGATGATCAAGTGTCTAAATGGCTCAACCATGAATTCTACACTTGAATGCACCTATTTCACTCAAAATGTGAATTGAATGCTCAAAAGATGAGTGAAAGCTCTCAAGGGCTCAACTAATGTGTAATCAATGTCTAAGAGGTGCCATTGCTACAGGTGTGGGGATATTTATAGCCCCCACCCACTATTCCAACCATTGAGAAAAATTCAGGAAAAAATTCAGCATTTTCGGCACTACCGACATGTAAAATGCGGTAGTGCCAACCCCAAACCAACGGTCAAAATAATGCATTAAATGCACCGATACTATCCATTACAACAAAAAATCCAACACTACCACCAACTAAAATACGGTACTACCACATAATGATAGTATCGATCAAGAGTTCGGTGGTGCCCAAGCCAATTTAGTCTAGAAACAGAAGCTCTTTGGAAAGGACTACTGCCCAGCATGGTCGGTACCACCAAACTCCGGTAATACTACATGAATAATGGCAGTAGTATCGGTCATGAGAAAAACACCTAAAAAGAGCTTCTCTGGAAAAAAATCTACCATGTCAAATAGTGGTACTACCGCATAGTGCCAACATGCATAGAAGTGCCTAGAAAGCACTTGTCTAAAAAAATAACTACAGCTTATTGCAGTACTACCGCATCGGCGGTAGTACCGACTTTACCAAGGCAGTAGCGCCGTCTTTACTAAATTTTAATAGAAAAATTTAGAGATGCTTTCTACCATACAAGATAATGCCTATATGAATTCATATTTGAGCCAAATGACACTCAACATATTCAAGCTACTAGTTATCACTCCCTCTTGATAGCACGGTACTGAATCTAGCAATCCGATCTTTTCTCCAAACTCTAAGATCGGTAAAAACTATAAAAAGGTCATTAAAATTTTAATATATTGACCTTGAACTTGAATATGTTGAATCTCTTAGCTTTGACTTCATGTGCTCCTTAAGTTGACGAGGACCAACATTTTTCTCAACACTTAGAGCAACACATTAGTCCTTTTAACCTTGATTGTCATTAATTACCAAAACCATAAGAAATTAGGGGCCTAGATGCTTCAACATGGCAAGCAATGACATGAACCAGGACTAAGCTTAGGGATGAATCTAGGTCCAAAATGGTAAAGTAAGCTAAAACTGTCATGTTAATGGGTATAGTCAAAATTTGTTATGTTGTTGGGTCACAGCCCTTGATGAAGTTCCTTTTGCTAAGTTCTTGATCTTAAACTGATCTGCTATAGCAAGAAGAAAGATTTCAACAGATCGCATTTTCTTTGTTCTGGGAGTTGATCGTGTCTTGATCTAGCTTTCTATGATGTGTGGGAGTTGATCTAAAGATCACGTTGAACGTTAATACCCCACGAGCAAGAACAAATCATAATTCTCAGCCGATCAAAAGATATCTCAGATCTTGTTTAAGATCATGTTGTTTATCTGAGAGCTTTAAACTTCTATCCAGTACTGCCTTGACTTAGCACTTTAATTGGTGCTTTAGGGAAAGTGACTAGAATACTCTTTTATCCAGTACTAGATTTGTTGCTTTAGGGAAAGTGACTAGAATACTCTTTTATCCAGTACTAGATTTGTTGTTTCTTTCTGTTGGCTTTTTAGAAGAGATGCTTGAATATTTTTGAAGAGGGAAAGTTTTTTGTTTGGCTCCTATTCATCTCCCTAGTCGTCTTTTCGGTCCTTCAGAGACTGCTGCACATAAGAAAGTATATCTGAGTATAACACTCATAATTCAGGGGAGGGAAGGAGAAAATGCTGCAAGTCACATCCTCCCTTTGCATGTGACCTCCTTTCGAAAGTACATAGTGCTAGTACTGGAACTTTGGACGAAACAAAACACCCCTGTAACATGTTTCTTTTATCATGAAATTCATACAGAATCTTTGAATCTCAACTCTCAAGTGGATCTAAAATACAAAAGAAGATCTTGTCAGTTTTGGAAATAGCAACAATGCCTAACACTTCAATGAAACATGGCTACGAGAGTAGGTTCATCACATGTTTGAAGGTGGTATGCTAAGGAGTGTTAGTACGTGACCCCCTTGTGAAATATCGTTGTATCACAAATCTAATGGTTCACAAAAGGAGAATAGCAATAGCATATTGTGGATGCTATCAGCAATCAAAATGTGAACATCAAGGTCAAGCAACATCGACCAAACCAGATCAGGAAGTAATAAAGATTCAAAGAAGCTACTCCTAAGTAAAAAAACCACTGGCCAGCGTAAAGTATATTAGAAATTCAAGATGGTACAACAGGATCGATTTGTTGCAAACGCGAGTTGGACCAAGCTAATGGCTTAACAAACTTAAAGCAGAAACAAGTATGGGATGAAACTTAAAACCAAAGCAACCAAATTGAACACAAGATCGGTGAAGTGATTTCCTTGGAACATAGGACAGATACATGCACCACTTGCGTGTAAACCATCGGTAATGGAGCTTGTCTTGCACCCTGAACAGCGCAATACTGAAAGACTTCGCACACGGTCGAGGAGTTTTTTTAACTGAAAGATCGAACACTCGCTGACAAATGGGGCGTCGCAAGACATTGGCCCGTGTATCTTGAAATGTTTAAGCCATGGAAGAGCGTGCGTAATAAAATAAGAAATAGTAAGGTTTATCTTCCAATGGAGTTATAGCAATCTAGATTCAATCCCCAATAACTGGTCTCAATTTTAGCTAGGAGCGATTATTTTTTAACTTAATCCAGCTCCCCATACGTAGGCCTACATTTGGACAGGCTTGTAGGTCCTATCTGGATGATGCATGTCCTAAAAACCTTGCCAACCAAACCGGGCATCAGACTCTGAACTCCTAGATTCCTAGGTTGAGTAGCCGAGAGATCTTATCAGAGAGAGGTGGGCGGGCCCTGTAAGCCTGCAACATCGATTCTCTCCTTTAGCCATGGAAAACAGCAGAGCAAGCGTCACTACTGCACATGCCTACATCATAAACGGTTCACAAAATCCATTACAGACGGTTTTGCAACCGTCAGTGAAAATACTCATCACAGGCCTCATCCTAGACGGTTCCAATCTAGAACCATCTGTAATGTGGGTTTTCTATTTTTTATTAAATTTTAATTTATTGGTTAGCCTCAAGAAATGCTAGCCATACCCTCTGAAACAAAACACAAAATACAGAGCATCACCAGCATTATTATGGCATACATTTGATCACATATCAACATACAGCGCATCGATTTTAGAAATCAACTCTGATCGCACATTACAATGTAGAGCACATACATTTAATTAATCAACTCACATATATAAAAACCAATTAAATTGAGAACTACAACTCAGAAATTCACAGCACAAGATTCACAAATTAATGGAAATGGTATCTAACAAATTCACAACTCTTCAGACAAGGCTTGAGTGGTGTTTGCCTTTTGGATTAATGACCTCAGCATCAAGAAGGTACAGAATTGTCCTCGAATACCTATCAGGTCAGCTTATTCCAATGCAGATTCAGCGCATTACTAAACCTGTGATGGGAAGAATAAAGTCTTGCGTGTATATAAATTAATAAGTGGAAACAATTGTTGCAAGATCGACAAACATCTATAATATTGGTCGTCTTTAAACCAATGAGGAGTTCCATATTGTGGTAAACGTAAAATCCACATTGATTAGTGCCCTTTGGTTGCTGGTGGTACTGCCAAAATATAATAGGTTAATTAGTTCAGAAGGTATTATTATGGATTGTGAAGGATTATTATGTACTAGCGGATACAGAAAAGTTAAAAATATGCTTCAGCGTCACTGGGTTCTTCCTGTGTGGACCTCCATGCGATTTGTAGACACCGAACGATGTGTCGAGTAAATCTCTGATAGGCTTCAAGTTGTGGATGCCACCTTTTTTAGAATCAAGGTAAATTACTCGGTTTTGTCTTGGTATAATTACGAGTAGAACTTAGTAAAACCTACACAACCATGTCACCATGGTCATTGAACGTAACTTCAAGCTGCGTTATATAGTACAAAGCAACAAGTATAGCAACTGGATGAAGCACTTACCCCGGGTTGTAGGGTAAAAGTATGAATTTTTTATCCCATTGAGCCAGCAATATTTTTTCCACGTACTCGTAGATGACTTCTAAATTTTCGTCCATAGTCTGCTTGGAGACCATGTGTGGGTCGAGGAAACCCACCGGTTGTTTCCTTACTTTTGCTTCCATGATCATGTATCTACATATACAAAATCAAGGATCATATATATCTGACATTTATCGGTATGACACAAATGTACACTGTGATTGCAGACACTTACAATGTCTAGCATCTCATGAGTGATGCGTCGAGCATATTGAGGTTGTACAATTCAAATAGGTCATTGAAACCGACCATGAAACAGCCACCTAAAAACCGGTGTAAGAAATGCTACTCCTTGAAGTTGACTGAGATACTCAATGCATGTTATGCCACCGGCTTGTTGCCTTGTTCCATGCACCAATCTTGCAATCAAATGCAGGCTAATGTGAGCGTCTCCTAGCGCTCTTTCGGTACGAATGGTTGTCCCAGCTCAAATTGTTGTGCCAATAGGGCAAACAGATAGTCATGGGCCAACGTGGTCATCTCTTTCGATTTATCCTTGTCGCCGTCTCGCCATCTACCAAATGCCATCTTTACGGGAGACGACTTGGCCCGAACTGCAATATCGACCTGTGCTTAATGGGACACGATAGCCGATTTGACGGGCTCCTTCGGTGCAGCACATGGCTAGGTAGTGCTGGTAACTCCGGTAGTGCTTGTAGCTTCGGTGCTCCTAGATGGGCGTTAAAGGAGATATCCTTCTTGGGCCACTAGATGAATGTGCTAATGGCATCCTCCTAGTATGACGATCTCGTTGTTTGAGGTTATCTCCAGCGTGACGACTTTGCAAATTTCATATACATCGTCTGTCGGCGTATTCCGCCTGACAGGCCCGGAGTCTACGGACCGGGTTTTGTTCGGAAGGAGGGCGTCTTTGCGGCGGGCTAAACCTAGCGAGGGGAAACCCTAGGAACTCCCCCGCAGCGAGCTTCGGCCACTAAGAACTAGGAACAACACAGATTTTTACCCAGGTTCAGGCCCCCTTTTCCTCGGGTAACGGCCTTACTTCCTGCTAGATTGCTTATAGAGAATGTTTGAAAACTGGCACAGTACAAAGCTTGGGAATTATCAGTTCTTCCTTAGGCTGTACTGCGGTACCCTTGCTTGTTCTCCTCAACCTTCGACCCCCTTTTCCCCATGCACCCGAGGCCCCTTATATAGGCCAGGCCAACCGGGGCAGGTGCCAAGGAGGGTCATCATGCTTATCTTCATACATTTATTACCCCTTCCCGTGCTGTCCCGTTCCTCCAGCCTCATTAAATGCCGACGCGTGGCTTCGCCGGTCCGCCGGGATGTGACCCTTTCTTGACAAGGTTGGTGAGGCGTCGAGGAATGGGCTTATGGCAAAATCTCGCAGATTTGACAGTTCGACCTTTCGCTGTCTGTCGCCGAGCAATGCAGACGACAGGAAGGAGCCTTGGTGAAGCCACCTCGCACCACCTTTTGCCTTGCGGCGGGCGGCGAGGTGTGCTCGCCACCGCTTTCGCCGGGCGCCACGTGGACCGCTTCGCCGGGCGAAGCAGGCGTGTCGCCACACTCGCCGGGCGCCACGTGGACCGCTTCGCGGGCATGCGGGCGTGCTTTCGCCCACTGCTCGCCGGGCGCCACGTGACCTGCCGGCATGCGGCGTCTTCGCCCACTGCTCACCGGGCGCCACGTGGACCGCTTCGCCGGGCGGCGGCGTGCTCGCCCACCGCCGCCGGGCGCCACGTGGGCGCTCGCCGGGCGGCGAGGCGTGCTTTCGCCACCGCTTTCGCGGCGCCGCCGCGTGGTCGACGTGTCGATCCGTCCGACCGCTTTGTGCGGCGAAGAGGTACCCAATGAGAGCGCCGACATCGTCGATATAGACCTTCGCGTAGCCCAGCTCTAAAGTACACTAGGAGTGCACATGCACACATATGCTACATATAGACTGCATTTCAACTTGCCGATTAAATTATATAGCTCTTAACATCAAAAAGAACAAATGGATATGTAAACATATGCATGTAAGCTGCATTTAGACTCAGCATCTTCAATTTTCTCTTCACATGGTTAGCTACATCTTCAGTGTAATGCAATTAGAATTAATTACTAATTTAGATAAAAAAGAACAAATGGATCTACACCAAACTATATCAAAACCATCTTCAATTCCCTCTTTACCAAGCTAGATGTATATACATTCAATATAATGCTATTACAACCAATTATTAGTCTAGGTCACTTTCTATTAAGTAACTATCTACATATTGAGTATAACACAATTATAACTAATTACTACTTTACATCACATAGAACAAATGAATCTACACTAAGCTAGATCTAGAAACCAGCTTTATTTCTCTTGTTGCTAAGTTAGATCTTAAATATAATGCAAATTTGAACCAATTACTACTTTACATCACAGAGAATAAATGGATCTACACCAAGCTATATTTAGAAATCAGCTTCATTTCCCTCTTTACCAAGTTAGATCTAAAATATAATGCAAACTTAGAGCACAAGAATCTACAATTACACCCTCAAATCTAGGGTCTCTTTCCACCAGATCGCCTCTCAATCGCAGCCATCTCAAAAATATCTAGGAAACTCCAAAATTACAGAGGAAGTTGAGGCTCTCTGTTCTTATTTATCAGAATTGATCATCGTAGACGGTTTATGGATAAAATCGTCTGTGATATTGCTCTCATCACTGACGGTTTTAGCCATAAACCGTCTATGATGTTCTCCTCGTCATCACCTCATCACAAACGATTTTAGCCATAAACTATCTGTGATTTTACTTTTTTTAAAGCCTTTTTCACATAATTCACATGAAATGTCACAAGCGGTATTCTTGGCTCACCTGGTAATAGGCTTGTCTTGCATACGTGAGGTGTCGGGTTCGAATCTAGGGAAACTAATTTTTTGTGTACCGCCTGGTAAGTGACGCAGTGGATCAGGACAGGCGCACGGTTCCAAGAGAAAACCATCCGTTAAAATTCCACTATGAAGATCTTTCGTGTTTCAGGCGTTTCATTTCCCCACTGAATGTCGTTGCACTTTCGCAACGATATATATAAGATAGCGCTGGCACCCAAAATACTCGATTGATCGCATTCCACATCGTGCTTGCCTCCAATACCATGAGCAGCTCAAAATTCATCGTCTCTGTCGACTTCGCAGCCCCATGTGGGACTCCACTACCGTCGCCTCTGACGCTGGCTCTGCCACTGCCACCGCCTTTGCCTCCACCACCGACTTACCCTCCGCCACTGCCACCGTCTTCGCCTCTCGGCCTCCGAAACCCCTGCGACAATGGCTGCGATGCCACGACGCCCTATCAATGAATCCGCCAGCCACGGCTTATGCGCTACACCGACGGTGTCCTCCACCAGCCAGTACGTCGCCCGCCTCAGACATCGCTCCCTCCGCCTCAAGCGTTGTCGGAAAGAAGCGTTCGTGAACAGCAATCTCCGACGACGATGATAATTTTGACTCGTCGGCGGGCTATTGTGATGGTTAGGAGCTGGAGGATGACCCAGATAGAGCAGATTCGAGCGATGACCCCAATGGCCACAGCGATGACTCCGGCGACGACGAGGATTACACTAGCTAGGCTTTTCCATCAAGAACTTTTGTAGGGAAATTTTTTTGTATATTGTGATGCATGTAAGAAGCTAGTTCTTATATGAAATGCATGTTTCGTTTAACTGTTATGAAGGATTCACTGACAGCTGGGGCTCACCAGCTTCATTTATCAAAATTGATCATCACAGACGGTTTTTAGATAAAGCCGTTTATGATATTGCCCTCATTACAGGTGGTTTTAGCCACAAATCGTCTATAAAGTTTTCTCCGTCATCACAGACAGTTTGTGGCTAAAACCGTTTGTGATGTCACTCTCATCATAGACGATTTTAGTTACAAACCGTCTGTGATTTTATCTGCCTTATCGTAGATATTACAGATAGTTTTAACCACAAACCATCTAATATGTTCGAACATCTTTCTAAATGGTTTTTATAAAAAAATAGTCAGTGATGACGACATGTCTAATATAACGACATGTCTAATATAACGTCTTTTGTCGTAGCGCCTGAACTAATACTGCGCCGCGCCGCCGCATGATCTGTGGCGCGCCCACGCGTGATTAGCCCCACCTTGTCACCCGCCGCCGAGGCGTGTCGAGTAATGGCCGGCATGCGCACGGCGCCCATGCGTGTCGTGCTCGTGCGTGCGGAGGGGGCAGTGGCAATGCAGATCGGCATGAATCGTCAGGAGCGAGTACTCCAGCGAGGCGAGGACCAGGACGCGCACGGGACGTACCCGCCGCAATGAATGAACAAAGCAGCCTAACATGTCTATGATCTACGATGCATGTGTGTTTTTTTTAACATGAAACCGTAGAGGAGGCTTCTACGGTGTTATTAAAGTAACTAGCAGATATATCCGTCTAACTACCCATTTAGGTATTATAATATGATAGTCTTTAATATACAACTGTGCTTTCTATAATTAAAATACAATTGTATTTGTTACATAACTCTATGTTACAAAACAATCAAAAGAAGCGAGAGACAGATTTTACATGGAAAACCTTGCGGAAAAAAACTATGAAGGCACAAAGGTAATTTTACTATACAAGGAGATGTTTATAATGAAACGCTTGCTCTTGCCCTAAGCTACAGGGTTATATTTATAGTGATACATAGTAGACTTCGTGTATGAGAAAGACTTGAGACAGAGTAGGAAACAAATTAGTATCACCCGCAATTTCAACGCTCTAATATCTATATATGATTAATCTGTGCCATTATAATCTAGCCCCACTAAAATAAGTAGTGGAGATTCTTCTCTTTTTCTCTTTTTTTTCTATTAATGTGAGAAATTTTAGGTTTTTAGTATTATTATGAGTTTTTTTAGCTTAAAATGAAGGAGGTGTCCTGAATACAATCAGTTATTTTTATTTACATAGATAAAAATAAGAGAGTTTATGGAGAAGACCAAGGGTAGAGAATGTTCAATCCTAACCAAGGATAGAAGCATCATAAACCATCTAGCCATGGAAAAACTAAGAGTTTAAAATTTTCTTTTACTCCACACATATGAGAGCAATTTCTTGTTTAAATAAATTCAGCCAGCTATTTATTCTTGTTTGTTGATTCTGGAAAAGAATTGCACATTTCTCTGCTTCCAGCCTATGAAGACTTCCATAAAAAAACGATTGTGCAAAGCTTTCTCTAGCGTCTCTTATAAGGAAGTCAATGTCCTGTGAAATATTCCACTGAATTTCCATAATATTCCATCAAAGTGTTTCACTGGTACCACTGCTCCTCCATACCTGAAGATAAGTGAATATTTGGTTTGCAGCTAACTTCAGCATGTCAAAGGTTAGGTGTCCTACACATTTTTACACGGGTATTTGATTCGTTGTTATAACTACTAGCAATAATAGCGCGCTACGCTGCGCCGTTCTGTAGAGTTGATAGGACCCGTCGGCAAATCCATGGGGGTCGTATTTTCGGTTTTCATATATGTTTTAAAAAATAGGTCGTCAACTATAAACCTTCAAGGAATCTACCTTTTTTTAGAAAACCGCGGCTTATAAATCTCTGGACGAATCTAAGTTTTTTTTAAAAAACCCGCGGTTATGACCCGTTGGCAAATCCATAAGTTGTTATAAACCTTCGACGAATCCGTGTTTTTTTTGTCGATGCGTGTTTTATTTAGGAAATTGCGGTTGAATCCGTGTTTTTTTTGTGTCTGTTAAAAAAAATGGGTCGGTAGGATCCGCCGGCGAATCCACGGGTCGTTATAAATCTTTGGACGAATCTACTTTTTTTAAAAAAACCCACGGTTATGACCCGTTGGCAAATACACAAGTTGTTATAAACCTTCGACGAATCCGTGTTTTTTTGTCGATGCGTGTTTTATTTAGAAAATTGCGGTTGAATCTGCGTTTTTTTTAAAAAAAAGGAAAGTGCGGCCGTTTTTTTTATGTATTTCCTTTTTTAAAAGGCTGCTCGGACCCGTGGGCGAATCCATGAACCGCTATAAACCTTCGACGAATCTGGTTTTTTCGTTTTTTGGTTTTTTGTGTTTGCTAAAAAAATGGGTCGTTAGGACCGGCCGGCGAATCTATGGGTCGCTATAAATCTTTGGACGAATCTACAATTTTTTTTAAAAACCCGCGGTTATGACCGTTGGCAAATCCATAAACTGCTATAAACCTTCGACGAATCTGTGTTTTTTTGTGGCGAAAACATTTTTTTTGGTTTTTTTTCAACGAATCTGCGTTTTTTTTGTGGCGAAAATATTTTTCCCGGGTTTTTTGGGTGGCGAAAACATTTTTTCCGGGAAAAACGGAGAAAGGACCTGAACGTAAGAAGCAGGGGCCTAATCGTTATTTTTTTTGGATCTGTTCGCTATCCTGAAAAATTAGAAAAGGGCATGTTCGCGATTTGAACTTAATGGGAGGCTTTCCCGTAAAACACCGCGCTAGGGACCTAAACGCGAAGGAAAAAATTATTTTCGTCTCACAAAAAATCGCGAAGGACCTATCCGTAATTTCGAAGAAATGGAGGGGTTTTTTCGCAAATTTGCAAAGTGACAGATGGCTCACTGGCTGGTCGGCAATCTCTAGCGGTATAAGTGATGGAATCATAGGTTACCATACTTTATTAGCCTTATGCCCTAAGTGTTATATACTTTTTTTCCCAAAACTTTGCCACACTCATGGCACAAGGGACTGTTTGGTTCATATACTAAAATTGCTATACTTTGCCATATTTCTAGCCAAACTCACCTAAGGTTAGGTTATCAAAATTGAAGCTACACTTTAACTAGGAAAAGAAATTTTGCCATATTTTTTTAAGTCACTGATGTGTAGGTCCTAGATGGCAGGAAAGGAATCTTGCCACAAGTATGGTTATGAACCAAATGGGTGTTTAACTCGATTAAACTTGCCTAATTCATATGTAACAAAGTTTGGCAAGATTTGACTATGAATTCATATGTGATAAAGTTTGACAAGACTTGACTATGAATCAAAGAGCCTCTAAATTTTGTTTGCCGTAAAGTTAACTTTAAACTAAATAGGCCCTAAGAAGTACGGTAGTATCACACTGCCAATCATTGGTTGACTGAGATGGGACGATGGAACGTTGTAAGCCATCTGATCCACGATAGGCGGTTAGGATCACACGTGACAGCAGAAGCCAGATTGCATGTACACAACAACGGATCCAAGGCAATATAGCCTTGGCAAATTTTTAATATTGGGCCAGACGGACATAAGCTAGGCCCACCTTTCTTCATGGGCCTCACCGGCCGCTGAAATATATCACTGACTGTGGGCTGTGAAGACAGCTGGCCCGTCCCAAAGAGAGAGAAGACAGCGACCCCACCTAGAAAAACAAAGAGAGAGCAGACGGGGACAGCGAGCTCGGCGTTAGCCGCCGGCGCCGATCCTACTCTTGCCATCTCCGGCGCAACCCCCGTTTCGATTTGCACCTAGCGTCTCATCTCCAGTCTTTGGTTCAGGTGTGCTCGGAGTGGATTGCAAAATGGAGACTTTGCCGCCTCACCGCAAGCCGCGGCCTCCGGCTGCGGAGACGAGCCTGGACTCCCTCCCGCCGGAGATCCTCGAGAAGATCGTCTCCTGCCTCCCACTCCGGGACGCCGTCGGCACCTCCGCCATCTCCCGCTCCTGGCGCCGCCTCTGGGAGGCCACCCTTTCCCTCGATTTCGAGTGGCGCTACGGTGGGGACACCATCGTCGTCAACGGCATTCCCGCGTGCTACTCCTGCCCTATTCGCAGTTTTGGCTTCCATCTGCCGGAGGCGTTGTCGTCGAGCGCGGACGTCTGGGTCCCTCTCCTCACCGGCAAGAGGGTCCAAGACCTCAGCCTCCACTTCCAACAGGGGAGAGGTATAGAGCCCCATGACATGCACGCCTCCATATTCTCGTGCCGCGAGCTTACCAGTCCCTGCCTCACGAGTCACGACCTCCCAACGCTCTCATAGTTGCGCACAACGCGGTACCCACATGAGATGGGCTGAGCAACTCATCGCACCAGTGCCCAGTGGGCCTATGCGTGCGGTATGGAGTTAGGCTGCGCAGTTATAGGGCACAGGAGTCGCCGGCTTTGGACAAGCTGAGGCCTTACTAGTTACTGGCTTACTGCTCACTAGAGAGGGCAACGTTGATGGATGGGTATTGCATCAGCCATGGCAAGCAGGGGTGAAAATGGATCACATATTTTCTGTTTAATTCAAAATTAGATCAGGTAGGGACTAGATCTGGTAAGGACTAGATTCAGGAAGGAATTTGGCTATCCAATTAGATCTAGGGCAGAATCTAAATACTTGAATCCATATTCATGATTTGATTCAAAGTAGTCAATATCCGGTAAATATGGAAAAAGATCCAAATAACGGGTTTTTTCTATTCAGATATCCGGCAATCATATTGGTCCGGTCTAAAAACATAGCCATTGGCCCAACCCATTCATTACATGTTTTCTATTGCAGTTCGCTCTCTACTCTGGTTCGCAGAAGTGGCTTTTGGCTTGGGTAGCCTAGGGGTGAAAGCTCATATATGTTTGGAAAAATATCCTGTGCAATCACCCCTCCCGGTGAAACCTCCGTGCAACTGAACTAAAAAAAGTTTCGAAAAATTCTGAAAAAAATCATGGATGTACATCTCAACTTACCCCACCTACATATAAAATTTCATGATCAAATTCATCTTATACTAGCAGTTACAAAAAAGACAAATTTAGCATGAACAGTGATTTTTACTGTTCATCACTATTCATTTTTGCTGTTTGTTTTTTTGTAACTGCTAGTATAGGATGAATTTGATCATGAAATTTTATATGTAGGTGGGGTAAGTTGAGATGTACATCCATGATTTTTTTCAGAATTTTTTGAAACTTTTTTTAGTTCAGTTGCACGGTGGTTTCACGGAGGGGGGTTGCACCGGATATGTTGCCTACATGTTTTCCATGGCATCTTATTTATCTTAGCAATTAGTTGGTTCTATTGATTCTCAAGTACTATTTTTTTAATTAATTACTCATATGCCACTAGAATTTGGAGGAAATACATGAATATGCCACGACATATGGGGTCAAGGCCCACTATGTTATTTCTATGATGTCTATTGAGTTTTGCTGATATATAACTTGTTATTATAGTTATGTACTCATATGGTTTAATTCAATATATATCACTCTATATATGCGTGTATTATCTATGTATCTGTATCTATTTCTGATCTGAATCCATCAAGTATTCATCTCATGTTCATATCCGACTAGCCCGTATCCAATTCCAAATCCAATATATATATATATATATATTAAGATACGAAAAGAACAATATCTATCTGTAACAAACACGTTTTCACCCCTAACGATGCGGTGCATGGCTCCCACGGTCACTCACAGAGCCACAATTGAAGTTCTCTATCACACATACAACTCAAAGGGCTTGTTTAGGATAGCTTCTACTCTTAGCTTCTCGTTTAAATCTATTGGAGTTGCACTAAACACTCAGCTTCCCAAAACGATCGGATCCTGATTCTCATGAGGATCGGAGTCAAAAATGAATTAGCAACGAGAAGCAACCTTGAGGTGGATTCTCGTGAAAAGCTAACACACAAAAAGAAAAGTACCCCCTTAAAGTTGAATAAAATTACCTGTAAAATACCACTAACCTACCCCCCATCCCTCTCCACCCCGAGCTGCCATATGGTCCCTCTCCCAACCCAAGCTGCTAGACTCAATCCCTAATCCAATGTTCAAAATCCTAGCAAAATTTTGGAAATTTCGGCCAAAGACGAGATTCTAAATCCTGATGGAATAAATAAAAATAAAAAATTCAAATTGCTACACTGATTTTACAAATTTCATCGAAATTTCTAGTATTTTGACTGGATTTATTTTTTAACCAGTTTTTATTGTTTTTGCACCGAATTTGACTCTAATTTTTTTTTGAGAATTATAATACCATTTATGAGGAATACATATAAAAATTTTGCAATAAACTCACAAAGCAAATTTAGCTCAGTTGGTATGTTGGTCCCAGGTTCAAATCCTGAAATCGACAGGTTGTGTTGCCATATTTTCTTCTAGTTGCGAACCGCACCAAAAAAATAAGAAAACTAGTTCACAAAAATGACACCGTTGGTGGAATTCAAACCCACAACCACAAGTTAAGGGTCCCCTACCAACTGAGCTGTCTACCAACTGAGCTTGACTGCTGGTATGTAATTATATTTTTTTTCCATGTTTTTCTGGTCTCGGAAGACCATTCACAAGAGGTTGAAAATAATCAAAATTTTAACAAATTTCACTAAAATTTCTATGATTTCAGCAAAATTTTCATAAATTTTGGTTTAAAATTTAATGGATTTTAAATTTGTTTTCTAATTTCATCCAGATTTTAGTCGAAAATTTTGGATTTTGACCGCCTTCAAGATATAAACCGAAAATGAAATTTGAAACCTTGCCCCAATCTCTCTCCACCCCCGATGCATTCATCCTTGGCATCGCTAGCCCCCATGCATCTAGTCTGATGCCTCTAGGCACAGCTTCTCTAGGTCCTGGCACCACCAGGCCCAGCGTCTGGCATCTCCATCTCTCATCCACCACCCCTTCTCACCTCCCACCCCTCTCTTCTAGATCTACCCTATGTCACTATCCGTCCTCCTAGATCTAGGCGTTCAGTCACCAGCACGTTGCGCAGGAGGTAAGTGACTCAACAACCTTCCCCAACCAGCCGTTATGATAAGATCTGCCCCCTTCTCACCCTAATTTTGTGATATATACTGTGTCATCATGTTTGTGTGGGCCACGCACACTGACCATATGGGTTGCTACTGATGGCGGTTACTACTAGCACTAGAACTTGTTTGAGGTACAAGATACCTAAAATTTCCCTATTTCCTATGCATTTCAGCAAATCAATTTTGTGCTCCCGATCTTCCGCTAGGGCAAGGTGAGGCTCACGAAGTGGTACTCGCTTTACACCTAGAAGGAGAGGACTAAGGTTAGCATCCTATATTGCTTTCTGTGCCACAGCTTGTTATGATCCTTTTGTTGTTACTGTGATCTTTGTAATTGTGCATCGCTAGTAGTGTCTGTTGATTTGTGCGGTAGTAAGACAATTTTGCAAAGCATAGCTCATGTGATCTATGTATTGAAATAGAGTTTTATCCTTTTGCATGTTTGCGAAAATAAATACAGAGTTTGCTAAGAAGTTGTGTTTGCTCAAGTGTACATTAGTTATTGTAAGTGGATGGATAATGGGTACTTCTTGTAATGATAAATTTGCAGCTATGGTGTTGTGCGTATAATTTCTTATAGGCTTTGCCTTAAGCTTTCATTTGTGCTGCTGCCCGGTCTTTGATGGATGATTCTAGTTGTATGATGCTTGAAGACATGTTTCAGTGTTCACTGTATAGTTCAAGTTGCACATACTTAGTTGAATGAATTTTATAGCAATCATTTTATTCCCTCACACCATTCCTGAACTAGAAATCATTTTCAATCATCATTTCTCAAAGTAGGTATGTTTTTTGTAGATAAAAAAAAGCATGTAACAAGATACCTGCAATTAAGAAAAACTTGGCTTTGAAACTTGGTTTTATAAGAAATTCATTCCTCTTAATTCCAGAGGGGTAAGTGGTGTATGGTATAACTTCTTCCCACTGGAAGTCTAGAACACTTCTGTTGCAATTGTGTTCAGTGGCGAATCCAGGATAAAAATAGAGGGGGGCTCCTACGTCGAAGTTCTATCTCAAGACCAGTGTACTAATGATAAATGTACCGATCTATTGCCATCCAAATTCCAAATTCATACATAAATACTAAGAAAACAAAGTAAATAATCAAAATATAATAAGTGTGGTACCTTGTTAATGGATAGAATGACATAAATATGTGAGCACGGATCATCGACCATTTGACCTGTAGATAAAAATATAAAACTCAGTGATGCAATTTCAATTTGTGAATACTTATAAAAATATAAATTGAAATAATACTTACGAAGGCACTAGTACTGAGTACGACGCAATTTCACTCTACGATTTTTCATCTCTTGAAAGCGTCGAATGATTTCTTTATTATCGACGTTTCTAAATATCTCTTTCTCAGTGTAACACACCATCAGGTCATTAAACCAATCATTTGCTATCTTGTTACGCAAGTCTGTCTTAATAATCTTCATTGCTGAGAAGATTCTTTCTACTGATGCTGTTGCCACTGGAAGGATTAATGTAAGCTCGATGAGGCGATAGACCAATGGAAAAGTTCTATTCTTTCCAGTTTCAACCATCTTTTCAGCAAACTTTGCAAGATCACGACAACCATTAAATTCAACACTTCTCCTGACATTAAGAATGAAGGTTTGAAGCTGATTTCTTAGTAACAAGCGATCGACTATGGTGAAATCAAGAACGTAAATCTCAAAGAAGTCTAACAAGTTTATCCACATCAAACTTAGAGAAGGAGTTGCTTGGATTAAGACAAGACATGCATACCAATAACTCTGAAGAAACTTCATTAAAGCGATGATTCATCTCACCCATAATAGCATCAAGAGCAACATTGAAAATGTCAACACGATAATAGTGAAGGTAAGTCACCTTATGCTTCCGATGTGCAGATTTGCCCTTAACTCCAATGAAGTCATCCATATCTGGCACACCGATCTCATTTGCCTCACAAAAGGACTTGACTTGGTTAAGTAATGGCTCCCACCCATTGTCCCTCATGTCTTGTAGGCGCACTTTCACATCGACAATCAAATCCATGGCTTCTACAATATCTTGATCCTTTTTTTGCAAAGCAATTGATAGCTCATTCGTAATGCCCAACAAGTCTATCAAAAAATGCATGATGAATACAAATTCAAATCTTTCCATCTGTTGTATCAAACTCTTTGCTCCACCATGACCAAGGATATGATGCATCTTGAGATATCATCTCTAAAACCTCAAGCACTGACTCCCACATCTGGTATATACGAAGTATGGTTTTAAGATGAGAGCCCCATCTAGTATCTCCAGGTCTAGCTAGGTTAGTTTCCTGATTCAAACCTGTTCCACTTAAAAGCATGCCATTCTCCAATTTCTCCAATACTTTCTCATGATGCTTTTCCATCAAAACATCCTTTCTCTTACAAGATGCACTCACAGTGGTCACTATCAAGGGAACATAGTTAAAGAAGTCAGCAATAGCTCTACTGCAACTTGCGACAGTGACAACCACTAATTGTAACTGATGGGCAAAGCAATGGATATAGAAAGCATACGGACTCTCATCCTGTATCAATTTTTGCAAACCATTAAATTCCCCTCTCATATTTGAAGCTCCATCATAACCCTGCCGGCGTAGTCTAGAAATAGGTAGATCATGATCAGCAAGCAAACTAACCATAGCTTCCTTCAATGCAACCGATGTACAGTAAGTGATATGCTTAATACCAAGGAACCTTTCCATAATCTTCCCTTCTTTGTTTACAAACCTATATTTTCAACCAAATTAATGATACAAGGTTAGAACTTAATACAAATCGTAAATAGTACAACTAACAAACATAAATATGTACTACTAACCTGATAATCATAGCCATTTGCTCCTTTATTGACGAATCGCGTGACTCATCAATAAGCACCGCGAAATTCCTATCTCCAATCCCATCCTTAATCACCTTTGTTACCTCTTGTGCACAACATTTCGCAAGGTCTTTTTGTATCTCTGGACAAATCATCAAACTATTCCCTCCACCATCAAATTCAAATGCCGCATTCACATCTGGCACCTTGTCTTTATACCACTCCAATAACTCTTTAAAATTGCCTTTGTTCATAGATGTAGAAGTTTCATCATGTCCATGAAAAGCATCGTCTTGCATTATGAGATATCTTGCACAATCTAAAGAAGCAGTCAAACGAATCTTGTATGCAATTTCAGAGTCCTTGCTATAAATATTTAATTTATGTTCTATACTTGCTCTTTGATTGCGAAAATCTTCACAATCTTGCATTGCAATGTTGTGAACACTATTAGGTCCTCCAACATGGTCTTTGAAGCCTTCCATAGCCCTTCTCCAATTCACATAGCCAACTTTTGTGAAGACATCCCTCCCAAAGTGAGTAGGTTGTCCAGATTTCTTAAAAAGAAAGCAATAGAAACAAAAGGCGGCGTCCTTTTCAATACTATATTCTAACCAATCGAATTTCTTGTACCATGATTCTTGAAACGACCTTGATTCTCCATGTTGAATCTTCTTTGGAAAAGCATGTCCGATTGGTTAAGTCGGACCCTTCAACATATATGCCCTCCTCACTTGATCTCTAATCTCTTTAGGATAAGTTTCAATTTGTTTGCGATGCGCTGGATCAGCAACAATTTCATTGGAATTAAAAATATGTTGAGACATATTGCCTTTGTTGGTTCGTGGGTTACTAGTACTCGTACTTCGCCGGAAAAAATTGTGCAACGTTTGGTTTTCCATTTTTGCAACTTAGTTTGACTGACTTGTTGTAATAAAATAAATTGAATCAGCGAGACAATAAAAAAATCAACCAGTCAATAGAATAAAGATTAACCTAGCTTTTATCACTGTTCATCAATGTACTGGCTGAGCACTACCGATTGCTTTTCATACCATATATCAGTATTCAGTGAGTCAATTGAGAATTTTTTATACCTGTGGTCCTGTTGCCTTTTGGCTGTTGCTACTTGCTTTAATGCTTTTGGTGGGCGCAGTCTGGGGCTCTACATCCACGATCGATTCCCCATTTGGCCATTTCTTCTCTCTCTCGGGAGAAAATTGACAATATGCCACTCTCAAGAGTTGGCTTCGCCCAAATGCCACTCTGGACATTAAACACTATAAAATGTCACTCTGTAGAGTTGGCAACTCGCTGGCATACCATTTTGGAGGTTTAAAATGATTTTCAGCCCATTTTCATGTTGAACTGACCGTTTTGCCCTTGGGCCCACTCGCAGGTCTTCTCTCATGGGGCATTTCGCTGGCCACACCGACCAAGCCATCTCTCCTCTCGGACCCTCGAGCCGAGCCAGCACCCTCCCCTCCTCCTCCATGCCCGTCTCAGATCTGGCGAACGCGATGCACATCGCGGCGGCGGAGTAGGCCACGCCGACGAGCTAGGGTTCGACGGCGCGCCGCTAGTCGGGAAGATGTCGCAAGGTACGTTGTCGGTCGGTTCGTCTTTGCGTCATCACAGATGGAGTACATCCCCAGTGGGTTACCGCTTGTGGCGTGCCCTAGATGCGGTGACCGGATTTTAGAGTTGGTGTCGCGATCAAAGAAGAATCCTGGTAGGGTATTTTTCAAATGTCGGAGGAATGAGCAAGATGTAAGTCGATTTTACTCTTTGTGTTCTTCGATGTTCTTGGATGTTCTTGTGTTCTTGGATGTTCTTGGAATGAGCAAGAATCCTGGTAGGGTTCTTTGTGTTCTTTGTGTTCTTGGATGTTCTTGTGAGCTGGATCCTGCTTTTGATGTTCACAGATTCCTGGGAGGTGCATATTCTACATGTGGCGTGAGCAATACCATGAGTTTCTTGCAAATTCGGGTATGGTCAACACTGGGAGTTTCTCTAAGAAGTTTGAACAAGTTGCCGACACTGACGGGATGAACTATGAGCGCAAGTTGGAGAGGATCATTATTGATCTGGACACAAGGATGTCGAAGATGCTGAAGATTTGCTGGATCATATTATGTGTTGCATTTTTAGGTTTGCTGGGTGTAGTAGTGTTGTTAGTTAAGTGATGATGTAATGGAATGATGTAATGCATTGTTGGCTTGAAATGCTATTTCAATGGAATGAATCAACATTTATATTCGAGTAAAGTGTCTTATTGCTTTACATATTAAATGTTCTCTAGTAACTTCGTGCCTAAAATTGTTATCCATCGACCATCCTTATACGAGTTCGTGGAATTGAATCAGTGGTTACCTCAGGTAACATACTAAAGAGGCAACCATATAAATATATATCCATGAGTTCATGTTAGGCAGAATAGATAAAAATTTAAAACTATAATGTGTAGTTCTTCTTTAAGGACCAAATGACTTACTTATCGACTCGATATGTGCGATTCAGAGAATTGATCAATTGAATCGATTGAATCAACCAAGTACTTTTCAACATACTTCATAGAATCATAGCCTCCAAATAGCCAGTACACGAGATGAATTTCGAGATGAAACTCTCCTGAAACATAGCACCAAATAAAATTTATGTTTGATTTCATGCAGTGACAATGTATGAAGAACTGCCCAGTTTGACAAAATTAACTGATAAACTGATCTGATGTAATTGACAAAATGAACTGGTAAACTGATCTGATGATCTGATGTAATTGACAAAAGTGATGACATTGTTTGGCTGCAACATGAGCATTACTGGATACAAAAAGCATGCTTTATGAGCAGCATTACATACAAAGTACAAACAACACTGAAGACTTGCAAACAATGCAAACAACACTGAAGACTACTCTTCTTCGATGCAGATGGGGGTCATCTTTTTCTTCTTGGGGGTCATCTTTTTCCTTTTGTTTGCCTTCTGAGGACTAATCTTCTTCGATGCAGATGGGGTGGCAGTACTTGAGGCCTGAGATGGCTGGCTTGCCCCAGATGCTGGCTTGTGCATGCCTAAAAGGATGCTTATGCGACTGCACAAACAAAACAAAGAAATATTATGCTTAAAGGGATGCTTATGCTGTATTGCAGACTTGAATGCTGCTACATACCTCCTTGTGACCACTGCAGGGCTATCATGTTGCACACCTGTATGTTCATCACTTTGATTGGTTCCATACCTACTGCCCCTGGATTTTCTCTTCCTACAATAGTGGACATTTCAGTGGTTAATAGTTAATGCAACAAGCTGTGATTCATACTGGATACAAAAAGATGAATCTTGCCTTTTCTTGGTTCCATTTAGTGGACATTTGTAGCTTGCTTGTCTGTGACCTACCTCCCACATCTCTTACACCTAATAGGTCCTCTCACCATTGTCTTCTTCTTTGCTCGATCTCCTTTGGCACCGTGAGTGCCGCCACCTTCTAAGCAACTTTTTATCCTTAGCTTCCTTTGCCTCCCAAACAGATCTTTTTCCTAGAGGTGCCCTAACTGGATACAACAAATTGACTTTGGGCCAATGAGATTTGTCGGCATTGGTTCTATGAGGCTGCATAAGCTGCTTGAATTTCTCGGGCAAGGTAGTACTCATGCACATAATCCTCCATGTTAAACACCCTATGGGCAGTGATAGCAGCTAGTGCATGATCACAAGGCTTACCTGTGTGTTGCCACTCAAGGCATGAACACTCATGTGCATCCTCCTTAACCACATGCCTGTCACTACAGCTATTATCCCATACCTCTGCAAAGAACCTTGTGCCTTTTACCACTCTCAAGTGCCCAAGTCCTCTAGTTCTAGCCTTGAGTCGCACTACCACTGCTGGTAGTATCTTCCCTTCTAGCCTATCCCCAATCCTTCTTCTTTTCTCCCAGAGAATCATTATCATCTCCCTTAGCTTGTCAGCAAGGTCAACCACAGGGAGGTCCTTGATATCTCGATCCAGCTTGTTGAAACATTCACTAAATTGTTATTAATGTAATCACACTTAATCTCTGGTTGAATATACACCTCTGCCACTTCAGAGGGTGCCACTTACTCAAGTAATCCATGACCGAGGGCATTGAGCCTCAATTGACTCCATGTGTTTCTCAAAACCTCAACCCTATATGCCCTTGTCTTGCGGGTACATCTCCCCAAAAGTTCCACCATGGAACTTTTTCATGAAATTTTGCATTAGATGCCCAAGCACTCCCTCTTTTCACTGAGGGAATACCAAGCTAATCGCATTTTCTAAACCTTTGCATGCATCTGTACATATTGCAAGTAAAGGAGGTCTCCTAATGCCTTATGAAGTTGGGTCATGAACCATACCCAATTATCTTGTGTTTCAGAATCAAAGAATCCAAAAGCCACAGGGTACATCCAATTATGGCCATCTAAGGCTGTGGCAGCAGCTAAGTGACCATTCCACCTACCATTTAGAGCGGTGCTATCAATACTTAGGTATGGTCTACACCCACTCACAAATCCATCGATGCATGGTTTTAGTGCACAGAAAAACCTATGGAAATACACTCTATCATCTACTACTTTGGTGTCAATTTCTACAATGCTACCTGCTGACCTTCTTAGGACCTCTGCCCTCCATCTATACAGCAACTGGAAGCTCTCTTCCCAACTACCATACATCTCTCTAAGAGCTCTCTGCATCCCCTTCCAAACAGTATCATAGGGTATGGTTACCTTGTGATCATCTTGTAGCTTTTTCTGCAAGTCTACAACACCAAAACTTGGATTCCTTCTAAGAATAGGGACAACCTTGTCAACCACCCATGCTTGATATGCGGTATTGCCACTCACTCTGCTGCTTGATGTGCATGTGTGCTCCCCTTTCTGAACTGAGACCTATTAGAACAAAAAAAAGCTCTCATTAGCTGCACAAACTTCATCATACACAAGATTACTAATGCAAGCAAACTTAAAGAAGTTAGTACCATTATGGTTTTCAAATCGCTTCTCCTGTGCCCAACAATCCTCCAAGGACAACCTTGTGCCTTGCAGAATCCTCTAAATCTAGTCTGATCTGTTTTTTCAACGCCTAAATCAAACTCCTCGTTGATAGCGAATTGCCTGACAGCAAGTCTAAACTCTTTCATTGAGGGGTACAGTGTTCCTACTTCCATTGTGGGGTGATCCTTGTCATAAGCAATGCATGGCTCATCTAGGTTTGCATCGTCAACAGGAATGGCAGCATCCTCATTACCTCCCATACCAACATTTGTGCCCTCTGTTCTTCCATCTGCACTTGGCATTTCATTGTTTTTATCCATATCTTCATCTCTTAGTCGCAGCAGCAAATACAACTGATCCTCAGTCATTTGTGCTATTCTACCATCTTCATCTTGTGTTTCTTCAATCCTTATGTTATCCCAATCAACTGTCTTAACTGCATCACCACTTCCAACTGTCTCAGCAGCTGCACCACCACTTCCAACTGTCTCACCAGCTGCATCACCACTCCCAATGCTATCTGCAGACCCAATGCCATCTGCATCACTACTTCCATCTGAACCACTCCCCGACGCTGCACTAACATAATCTTGCGGTGGAGTGCAAGGAAGTGACCAATCTACCGTACTATCTCTCCAAGTCCAAGCATCTAGCCTATAAAACACCTCAAATAGGTGCACAAAAAAATCAAATCGGTTAGGGTTCTCTTCTTCTACCACTGCTCGGTTCTAATCAAAACAAAAGAAAAATGTCGAGTTATAAGGACTTTACCCCGACCCATCCTTCGGATTGGGGTTCATCCCGCACCACTCAAATGCATTCACCCGTCCGTGTTACTACCTACGGTGACATGCAGAAGACAAAGAAAACGGAGGAAGGAGATCAAAATCAAATTGGAAGCTAGGGTTTCTATGGAGGCTATGGTTGTAATGCCTCTCACCTTTTGGAAACCGGCGTCGCCGCCGGTCGGAACTCGCACACCCCCGTCGGAACCCTAGCTCGTCGGCGTCGCCGCGATGTGGCCGGGGATCATCGCGTTCCCGGATCTGAGAGGCGGGCATGGAGGAGGGAGGTCTTGGCTCGGCTCGATCGGTGTGGGACTCTCGTGGGGCGGTGTGGCGTGAAATGCCCCATGAGAGAAGACTGAGTGGGCCCAAGGGCAAAGCAGTCAGTTCAACACGAAAATGGGTGAAAATCATGTTAAACCTCCAAAATGGCATGCCGTGAGTTGCCAACTCTCAGAGTGGCATTTTATAGTGTTCAATGTCCAGAGTGGCATTTGGGTGAAGCCAACTCTTGAGAGTGGCATATTGTCAATTTTCTCTCTTCTTCTCGGGCGACTCTAGCGACTGGCGTCTGGGCGACTTGGCCTCAGCGACTCGGCGAGCGACTCGGCCTCGGTGACTCGGCTCCTTCGCCTTCGCTGCGCCCAGCGCCCGCACCGGCGTTCCCCCCTTCTTCCTCGCCCGCAGAGCCTGGCCGGCTCGTCGAGCGCTCCGTCCCCTCCCGGCCAGTGCAGCAGCAGCGAGGTGCTCCTTCCCGCCCAGCGGCGGGCACTCGGCACTCCGTCCACTCGCCTAAGCGCCAGCGGCGGTGACGCCGACCCGGCCCGGCCCAGCGCGCACCCTCTGAGTCTGGGCTGAAGAGTCTGAAACCCTCTCCGTGTGGTGCGGGCGTCGTGGCGGCGCCTTCTGGTGATAAGGTCTTGTCAGTGTCCTTTGGCTTTGGCCCATGTTGTACTAGTTCTAAGCCCATGACCAGCCCATGTCTGATGTTTGAATGTTTGATGCTTTGAAGTCTAAATCTTTGATGTTCTTGCCTTGCACGAGTCGGGAAAACACTGGAGACCGCTGATGGGATCCGGGAGTCGAGGGGGGGTCGGTGGCCGGTAGGAGGTGGGTGGGCGCTAACCTCGCCTCTAACAGAGATCCGCCACGATTGTGTTTCATGTTGCTCACTCTACTTAGGAATTGTAAAACAGTGATCTGACAACATCAGAACAAGATATCCATGAAATGAATGTTGTTTGTATAGGCAGGTTTAGGTAGTCATACGGGTTGAAGAAATGGAAGATGCAAGCTTGGTATAAGACTTCAAACAAATCATACGCGATTCAGGCCACGATGTCCCAGCAAGACCACTACTCCTGGCTCCTGGGAGTCAAAACTCGACTTCTAGATGAGGATGTTTGTCATGTCGCTTAGAATTGTAGGATGGTTTGCTACAATGCAGGTACAGATGTACACTAACAGCAATAATCCAGAAGCAAAACCAAAACAATGTTCAATTATGAATGTTCCATTGAGTCAAAATTGCTAAAGTAACTCTCCCGTGTTAAACTCGACTTTTTGTTCTGTGTTGTATAATTTCCCTGTAAATGTGGATGACCCCGTAGACACTATACTGCAATTATAAATGTCGTTGACTCATTTATCTTTGTATATGTTTTGTTCATGTTTGTGAATGATATTAGCATGCAAATGAAGCACTCTAGCTTCTTTTCAGTTCATGCCATCGTTTCTGCAAACCGCCAATATTGCTGTCTGCACAAAAAAAATTCACAAATTTATGTGCAAACACAATAGAGTAATATTTATACTACATTGGATTGGGTTTTAAGAGGAATTTGGGTCATAGTGTTATAGATAGTTTCAGAGCATTAGTCTTCGCTACATGGATATGTATGGGACAGATGTGCGCGGCATATGTTGCATGTTGCTTATGGACCCAGAGTAAACACATGGCATGGCATATGTACTTGCATTGGATATATGAATGTCTACAAAGAGGTGGTTATGGGCATTTACTTTGTATACAGTGTGTCGCTGAGGGTGTCAACCATTAAGGAGAGTGAACGTAATGCCCCAGTCTATTTGTGTGAAGGCCTATGTAGCCCATGTAGAATGGTGGTGAGATTAGTCCTATATTTTATTTATGTAAAGTGAGTTGTAGTAGTATATAATGCTTGTTGTATTCAAAAGTAGCTTCTCTGGGGTTAAATGTTTTACACAAAGTGATGATGAAAGTGTATGTAGGGTGCTATGTATGTGTAGGCCAGTCCCATAGTAAGCTGGGCATTGAGCGGATTTTGAGTTAAAGTGTTACACTCTCTAGACTAACACCATGCACTCTTCGTGGGGCACTATTTTTGAAGGTAGGGGAGCAAGAGGCTTGCCTCTTCACCTGTTGCGTGCACATCCACCCTCTTCGGGTTAGCACTATACGTCCTTCACAAAGACGGAAACTTTTGTATTTTATACAAAAAACGACCCGTATTTACAGAAATATACAACATTCTCGCGTATTTATCAAAATCTCCACAATTTCGGGATGTGAAAAAGCGAAATCTCAATTTAGTGATTTCACGTTTTCAAAATGCGAAATTGAGGTATTTCGCAAACTGGTTTGGCGAAATCTGGTATTTGCAAACTGAAAATGCGAAATTGACCGCCACGTCGGATTTCGCAATCTGAAAATGCGAAATTGACCCGAGTAGAATCACCAACCACGTACAAAAATAAAATAGGACTCTAATATCGTCGGAAACTTTTGAAATTTTTTATGGAGGTTCCTGATAAATCAGTGATATTACCATAAAAATTTCAAATGATTTTAAGATATAAAGAATTTTTTAAAATTCAAATAATACAACTGTCCTGATAAAACGCTGACCGACAAGTTTGAACCGAATGAAAAATGAAACAAACCACGTTAGAAAATTTTAAAATTTTTTGTCCATGGTTATGATGCATCACTAATATTCTCATAAAATTTTCATATAATGATCAAGCTCTATGAATTTTTAAAAATTCAGACAGTGCTAGTGTCCGATATGGCAAAATTCGAGCAAAGAGTAGCATGCTCAATTTTTAAAAATTTATAAAGCTTGATAAAAATTTTATGGGAACATTAGTGATGCATCATAACCATGGACAAAAAATTTCAAAATTTTATAGTCGACAACAACTCATGTTATGAACACTTAAATTATTTGTTGAACATATATAAGGGCATATACACCGAAAGTTCAGATGATAAAATAAGCAATAGATTACATTATATTACAAGGGCATTACAACAGTGACGAAATTTCTTGACGAACTAACTAACGAAAGCACTGTTTGTCATGGTGAAACAAATGATCGTTCCGCCTATCTGGGTACAGCCAGAATGATGTCCCACATTTTCTGCATATTACCTGACCTGTGTTAAATTTGTGATTTGTCATCGGACACCGCTCAATCCCTACTATGAAAGAACTCTATGGGGATCTGAAGTGCACCCAGCTGTCGCCGAATGGGTGGCCTATGCCGTACGTCTCGGGTGTATAAGACATAATTTTTTGGTCTTTTTTATGTGGATTTCTGCCCTCCCATATGGGCATGTCATCCCGATTCCCGGCGTCCCCTATGTTAATACCACCCGGGTTCCTGAATGGTCTGCGCAACGTGTCAAGGATTTGTTGCGTGGTGCGGACCTCGGCCGGCTGCTTCCCCTTGTCCCTTCTTCGAGAGGAGGAACCCTCTTGCACCTCTGCGCTACTAGTTCACGAAGAGTGTTTGCGGAAGAAAGAATTATGTGCAGATCAAGTCCTAAAAAGAATATAATTTCATATTACGGTAGTTTATATTATGGGGTATGATTTTTGGCTATTCCCTCCATATTTGGCATTTAGACGCGATACTTTACGGGCGGGTGAAAAGGCTTAAACGACCACGCTAGCTTCACTTCGTGTCAAGAGTGATACCAAAAGCAGTCGCGAAACACGTAGAAGCAATTAGTTACTCACCGAGCTCCTCTCCACCGCTAATACCAGAAAAATGAATAAAGAATCATGTAAAGTGTAGTCGCAAACATAAAATGAAACTTGACCGATTCAACGTTAATAACATGATCATTTGTACTATTTCAACCGCACATAAAATAATTCTTTCAAATACTAAACTTTGAGAAACTAACTTAGAAACGCTTTACAAAGTCCATATTACCATAATCTAAAGAAAGAATTTTGATTCAACATGGTTTACATAATAATCATGTTGGTTCAATAAGCGTAAGTATTCACATTTCAGTGATCCGTAAAATGAATCGTCGGACGTTAGTTGTGAATGCTGATAAAGCAAAACCCTTAAGTGTTAATCATTCGCTTCTCCATTCTCGCCGATCTCGTATAACGTGAACTTTATAATACCACGTAAGCTTTTTCGAAATAAATATAATGAATCATCTAAACCATAAAATTTATAAAATCAATTTAGAAACGTTCTCCAAAGTATAGACTACTATAATATGTAGAAATAATCTTATTCTGTTATGCTTTAAATATTAATCTCATTAGCGAGAATAACCTAAAGTATTATGATTGCCAAACTTGGTAATGTGAGTTAATGAACTCGATAACAATGAAGAAATCTATAATTAAGATGTTTGTATTACGTAACCTTATTAAAAGCACGAAGATATAACCAAGAACCTATCATAATAGGTCTAGTGTATTCAAACTAAATCTTATGCAATGTTAATTAAGAAATGAATACTATTCACATATACATCATACAACAAATTGATGTTTAGATTAATTCTATTAATCTAAACAATTTTTGCATCTTGAATTCGATATTATAACTATTAAAATGCAAACACTTAATGAACTAAAATGCAAGAACGTAAGATCATGCAAGAACGTAAGATCATACAAGCTCGGGGGGCGCCCGTCGGACGTGAATCGCCGGGGCACTGGGACGTGCTTTCGACCGGAGGGGGACGTCCTCGTTCGTCTTGCGGGGGCTGCCACGTCCCGTGTAAAGGGGGAGACGTGCCCCTCAGAGGTGGATCAGGCGGGGGGCCTGGGAACGTTCTCGTCTGGAGGGGGGACGTCCTCGTTCGTGCTGCGGGAGGCCCGGCCACGTCCCCGTGTAAAGGGGGAGACGTGCCCGTCAGAGGTGGATCGGGCGGGGGGCTTGGGGACGTCCTCGTCTGGAGGGGGGACGTGCCTATAAGAGGACTCTCTGAGGGGAGAGCAGAAAGCACCTCAGTTTCTCGTTGAACATTCTTCCCCGGAACCCCGCAATCCTTCCACAAATCGAAGAGCTTTCATACCACCTCCGCTACCACATATCCTCGTCTTCATCCCGTTCCTTGCCTCAAAAGACTATGTCTCAAACGGCGAGCTCTGGAAATCGGAGGGCTCGTGCACTTGCCAATGCAAGGCAGGTCGAATGTCCTAACTGCCACGTGCAAGCTAATGTGTTCTACGCCAACACTCAGGAAAATAATGGGCGAGTGTTCTATAAGTGCCCTTTTTTCTCTGTAAGTGAAAAGCTAGTTTGATTCCTTCTTGTGAACACTATTTCTTCCATTCAAGTTGTGTAGTTGTTCTGAGATATCTCATTTCTTCGCACGACCTAAAAGCTTGTTCACCTCATCACGTAGACTGCAGGGTGCCAATATTTCCAGTGGGCAGACACCATGGACACCTCGACGGGCGTCCCTACAACCATTGTACCACACAGATGCAATGACCTTCTATGGAGGAGAGGATGGACCCTATGCTTGAGCAGAGGTGAACATCTTGATGTTCAAGATGGAGCACATTTTAGATCATATGAAATGGTTAGAAGATTATGTATGTGACTATTGTTCTTGTATTGTACTCTATTCTTGCGAAGTAGTTCATTTCGTGTAGAGGGGGCAGAGTTGGTCACGGATGTCTTTCGAAGTGGTTTCCAGTTTGTATCCGTACTTTCATGTATCCGTATTTTACATGTTAAGCAGGCTTTAATTAGAACATTTTCGTGTGATATGGCTGTCCAGTTTGTGATCTTTTAGGGTATTTGTTGTGACATGATTTACTTGCAAAACCAGTTTTGAATGCGATTTTTTTCAAGAGTATGTTAGTACATATATTGAGCAATGATTCTGGGCTATTCCCTGCACCTTTTGCATTTACACCTGATATCTTAAAGGGGGGCAAAAGGCTAAAATGACCAAGCAGTTTTCACCTCTATTACAAAATTGAAAAGACATTGAGGCTGCAGTGTGTTGTCCACTCGGTCTGAAAAGACTCTGAGGATGCAGATGTATTTTCGATGCTTTGAAAAGACAACACGCCATGAAATGACAACATGCTGCAGCCCGAATCAATTGAACTCATGACTTCACTGCAGCCAACAACTAGCCAAAATGGTCATATAAGCTTTTTGGCAACTCAGTAAAATATCTTATATAAATGAAAAATAGTAAAAGATAGTTCACTAGCATTATATGATATATGTACTACCATAATCTGGAGAAACATTTCATTTATAACATTCTTCACATATAAAACTTATTGCATAAAATACCTTAGGTGACCACAAAGCGCACCAAAACCATATTACATAAACCTTTTCGCAATCAGTAAAGTATGTCGCCTAAATGTAAATTTGAAGGTAAATGGTTAAAAATAGCTATTTAGTATGTATAATACCATATTCCAGAATAATATGTCAATTATAACTTTTATCTGAATCCTACTAAAGCAACACCCTAAACGTTCACAAACCGTGCGGTTTGAAAATACTTAAGCCTTTTTGGTGGCTTGTAAAACTACTCGACTAAACATAAATTTTGGGAAAATGGTCCAGAAACATACCCCGGTATATGGGCAACCAAAGCATAGAAAAACATCTCAATTACGATTTGCTTGTCATATAAAATTCGTTAGAGCAAACACCCTAAATGATAATGTTGCTAGAGCCTTATGTTATAAAACAACGACAGATAAAATAACTCGTCAAAACACTAAAAGTTATAAAACCAATTTAGAAATACTCCTAAAAGTATATACTACCATATTGTGAAAATAGAATATCATTATGTTATAATTTGCATATAAAACTCGCTAGCAAAATAACCCTAAGCGTTAAGCTTTCCGAATATTAGAAACATTGAAGCATTTTTGGCAGCCTGTAGAATAACTCGTCTAAATGCAAACCTTATGTAAAATAGCTTAGAAATGATATTTAGGATATGTAGTCTTGTATTCTAGAAAAATATTTTATTTGCAACTTGCCGTTCATCAAAAACACCTTAGTATAAAATCCTTAAGTGATAAGGTAATTCATACACTCATTTGGCCGATTTTGTATAATGAGACTTTAATGATATATAAGCCTTTTCAAAATGAATATAATACCACACTAAACACTAAAATTCATGAAATTAGTTCAGAAATACTAACCAAAGTATAAATTACCATATTCTAAAGAAATAACCTTATTTCATTATGTTTTTCATATAAATCTTAATAGCTGAACAACCTTAAGTAATAAGCTTTCTGTAAGCTATAATATGCATAAACGAACTCGAAAACAATAAAGAAATCTATATTCAAAATATTTATCTCACCAATATCTTCTTAAAAACCACAGATATGTAACCAAGAACATAAGAATAGACAATATCTTAACAAGCCTTACCAACATCCATCAACATTACAATATCTTAACAAGTCTTAGCAACATCCATCAATATTACAATATCTTAAGAAGTCTTAACATTAAAACAGGACTAGAACTTTCCCGAACCATCACTATCAATATCGATACCCTCATTCTCACAGTACTGCCAATCATCACGTTTACCCTCGTCATCACTTTGGTAATCGTAAGGAAGACACAAATCAGGGTCTACATCCCCTTCAGGCTCTACATCCTCTTCAGGCTCTACTTCATCTCTTTGTATCAATTCACGTGATTGTATGGCAACTTGCCTGGACATGACTTGGGAAGGTGCCCGCGGAGCATGTGGCTTTGCCTGGACATAACTTGGCATAATGGTTCTCGAAATGTGGAGTTGCGTTTGATACTCCTCTTCCCAAGCCTAGAAACTACAGCTGTTGGGACCTAATGCCTGGTGATTTCACGGAAGGAATGCAGGGTTAGTGGGAACACATGGTAACAACTCAAAAGGAACAGAGAACTGACCTCATTGTTTTTCGTGCACTTGAAGAAGAATCGGAATTGGTCTGGGGCAGTTTGTGACATGCCTCAAAGATTATGGAATTGCATCTCGGGCATTCTATCAACGGAGCCACAATCGTGCGTGCTTTTCTTCGCAGCGCACTTGAACTCGAGGATAGGCCATGGAAGCTCTTCGATATGTGGAAGGATTGTGGGAAGTCTCTCGAGAAGCAGTGGTGGTTTGGCCTCTCTGTCCGAGAGTCCTTTTGTAGGCACGTCCACCTTGTCTTCGTGCATCAAGCGATCGAGGATGAATGGTGCGGCTACTTCAAGCTGGTGGACCCGAGGCGTACCACCCACATCTCAAACTTCTGTATGGGATAACTGGGGAGCAACCCTCTCCGTGGTGCCACTACCGCCCGAAAAGCCGGACCCGAGTCGCCTACGGTGTTATTCAACGACCAAAGCGGGCATCTTGCATTGATCGCGAGGCACGCTTCGGTTGTCCAGGATAAGCCCAACACACACCTCTGCACCATATAGTGGAGTGCGAGCCGTAATGAGCGGCGTCTCCGCATGTCTCCGCCAACGGCCAACACACCAGAGGTGCAAGAGGATTCCTCCTCTCGAAGAAGAAGGGACAAGGGGAAGCAACCGGCCGAGGTCCGCACCACGCAACAAATCCTTGACGCGTTGCGCAGACTATCCGGGAACCCGGGTGGTATTAACATAGGGGACGCCAGGAATCGGGATGACATGCCCATATGGGAGGCGAAATCCACATAAAAAGATCAAAAATTATGTCTTATACACGAGACGCGTCGGCATAGGCCACCCATTCGGCGACAATTTGGGTGCACCGGATCCCCATGGAGTTCTTTCATAGTAGGGATTGAGCGGTGTCCGATGATAAATCGCAAATTTAACACAGTCGGGTAATATCTGAAAATGTGGGACATCATTCGGCTTGTACCCGGATAAGCGAACGATCATTTGTTCCACCATGACAAACAGTGCTTTTCGTTAGTTAGTTAGTCAAGCAATTTCGTCCTTTGTTGTAATGCCCTTGTAATATAATGTAATCTATTGCTTATTTTATCATCTGAACTTTCGGTGTATATGCCCTTATATATGTTCAACAAATAATTTAAGTGTTCATAACATGAGTTGTTGTCGACTATAAAATTTTGAAATTTTTTGTCCATGGTTATGATGCATCACTAATGTTCCTATAAAATTTTATCAAGCTTTATAAATTTTTAAAAATTGACGATTACTCTTGTGCGAATTTTGCCATATCGGACACTAGCACTGTCTGAATTTTTAAAAATTCATAGAGCTTGATCATTATATGAAAATTTTATGGGAACATTAGTGATGCATCATAACCATGGACAAAAAATTTTAAAATTTTCTAACGTGGTTTGTTTTATTTTTCATTCGGTTCAAACTTGTCGGCCAGCGTTTTATCAGGACAGTTGTATTGTTTGAATTTTAAAAAATTCCTCAGTTCTTAAAATCATTTGAAATTTTTATGGTAATATCACTGATTTATCAGGAACCTTCATAAAAAATTTCAAAAATTTCCGACGTTTGTACGTGGTCGGTGATTCTACCCGGGTCAATTTCGCATTTTCAGATTGCGAAATCCGACGTGGCGGTCAATTTCGCATTTTCAGTTTGCAAATACCAGATTTCGCCAAACCAGTTTGCAAAATACCTCAATTTCGCAATTTCAGTTTGCAAATACCAGATTTCGCCAAACCAGTTTGCGAAATACCTCAATTTCGCATTTTGAAAACGCGAAATCACTGATTTCGCAAACTCAAATTGCGAAATTGAGATTTCGCTTTTTCACATCCCGAAATTGATGGAGATTTTGGTAAATACGCGAGAATGTTATATATTTCTGTAAATACGAGTCATTTTTTGTATAAAATACAAAAGTTTCCTCACAAAGACTATTTTTCAAGATAGGGAACAGGCACTTTACCCCTCCACCTGCTGTGTGGGTAAGCGTCCTCTTCTAGCCAGTGTTACACGCCCTTCGCCGGTACTATTTTTGAAGGTAGCAAAATGGTGGCCTCGCCTCTCCAGTCTCCACCTATTGTGTGCGTGAGTGCACTCTTTGGGCCAGCGCCATGTGTCCTCCACAAACACTATTTTTTAATATAGTGCTCTATCTGGACTATCGCCTTGTGTCTTTCGTGGGCACTATCTTCAAAGATAGGGGAATGATGGTCTAGATTCTTATCGTGCTTTGAGTGCTATTACCCTCCTCGGACCAACTTGACGCACTCCTCTTAGGCCCTATTTTCAAAGGTAGAGGAACAGCGGCCCAATCTCTCCACCCTTTTCTCGCCCCAGTGCCCTTCTTGGGCCAACTTTACATGCCTTTGTAGTCGTGGAGCCTGGAGCGGATGTTGTCAAGGACGACGAGAGGGAGGGAGGCTAGTGCATCCTGCACCAACTTTGGGATCATCGCCACAAGCTGCGGTTTCCGGTAGACGGCAACGGCGAGTCCATTTTTTTCCCCAGATCCTCGAGCACGCGAGTTGCTTAATTGCTGGGCTACACAACACTAGACCTGAGCATTGTGTCAGCCAGGTAGAAATTGTTGCCCAAGGTCAGCCAGTTTTATAGTTTTGCTCTTCTCCGGTGAGTTTTCGACTATATTTTTAGTATCCTTTATTGGTTTTATGTATCGACTCATATGGAAACGATGGATGAAGTCTACGTCAGAGATCGACACTAGGCCTAGTAAGATGCAAATAAATCGCCTCTGTTTTCCTTTTGATGAAGAACATCGCTATCAAGGCGCGAGTCCTTTACATCAATAGAAATCATTGATAAATTACTTCTCGTTGCCATGATCGTAGACAATTATGATATTATTGCAATATACAGTCTGCCATGAGGAAAAGAAAGAAATCCAACGTATTCATCGGCTTAAGACTTTGATAATAACATGCTGTTCATCCGGAATCTTCATGGTAGATGTTAGGCACTTATGTATTTTAATTGTTAATATAAATCAGAGAGTTTCTTAAGAAAAAACTTAGCAAAGTACCACTAATAGTTTTCGACTCACTTTACTACCACTGAATTTTCATTCCGTTAGTCTCTTAACAATTCCCGCTGACTAGAGCACTATCGCCGTCTGCTTCTCACCTTCCTCCCCATACCATGGCCCGCCGGTGATAACGATCGATCGATGTACTGTTCTCTCAACGTCCTTTGCCGGCCACCTGCTCGATTTCGATGAGCACACCCTAAAAAAAGACTCCGACAAGCACCACCTTTGCTAGATCTGCTGGTTAGGCGACAAAGCTGATCCATATGGAACCAAGCAGCAGCAGCAGCCTTCCAACAAGCCGTGCAACTGAGATCCGGCCTGCAGCTTGATAGTGGGGAGGCTGTGAGAACCGATATAGGTGCTCTCCTCCTCCTTCAATGAATTGGCAGAGCTTATTAACAAAAAAAGTGAAACTCTAGTAGATCAAGCACGCCGACCGCCTAGAGTGACGAAGCGAGGTTGCCGCCTGGAGGCTGCAGCCATTGGAGGTTAGGCATTCTCCCCAAAGGCCAAATCTGCTTCCTTCGGCACAGAGCCTTGCGGGCAAAGTGTCATCTTCCAAACTCCGGCACCGACGACCGTCAACCTTGCCACCGGCAACGAGTCTCTTTCCGCTTACGGGGAAAATGGTGGTCTTTAGAATCTTACAGGGTCACAGAATACCATCTTTTTTAAGATTTAACGCTGTTTTCATGAAGTTTACATGAAATAGAAAGGATGGTTTCACCTAATACTAGTCATGTGCTCGTGCGTTGCAACGAAAACTTAATTTGTGACAAAAATTTATTCGTCTGGATAATACTATTCAATCTAAATATACAATGGTTAAAACTCAATTTGTGATAAAAAAATTATTTACAAAGAGCACTAACAGTGACAAAGATGGGCAATTAAAGAGAGTGGCAAAGGTTGGTAATTAAAGAACAGTGGCAAATGTGGGTAATTTTGATGAAATAACGTAGAAAGAAACTATTACTTTATATAGTAGAGATTTGCTGATTACTCCATCCATCTAAGTTTATGTTTCACCTTATATTTATCGATTACTCCCTCTGTCTAAATTTATAGGATGTATTTTCTTTTGATGTATAGACCAATAAGATGTTAAAAATAATTAGATTGTCCATGATTATTATCTCTAATCATTGTATTCAATACACGCATATAGATAATACCAAATAAAGCTGGATATTTAAGGGATATAAAAATAACATCACACTTATTTTACATTGAAATATGAAATATGTCTTATATTTATAAACAAAATCATTCAAAAACACGCCCTATAAACTTAGACAGAGGGAGTAAATAACATTCACACCTACTCATCCACTTTTTCAGCACTAAAATAGAAGCATAAAGTGTAAATATTGCAAAAACTATGCCATTGATTTCCTCAATGGACTTCATTGTGAGACGGTGGGGTGTATGATAATCCATATCAACATACCGCAAACCGGACATTGATTGTTCGACAGTACAAGCAAAACCGGACATTGCTCAGTAACACAGACACACAATCCAATGTGACAAAAAAACTGAATACTTCACAGCGGAAAGAAAGGGAAGAGAAGACTAGAATCATGAAACTCTCGTCAGACATGGTCTTCTGGAGATTCCGCAGGAGCATTTGCAGCACCATCGACGATATGTTCTTCAGAATCTGCATGTGCATTGGCAGTAGGATCGACAGGAGTGTCTTCTGGTCTGGACGTGGCCTTTATCATAAAAAATTATGTAAGAAGAGAGTGTAAGATGTATTACAATTGTTGACAGGTAGAATCAGGCAAACATTACTTATCGGATGAGATGACGGGGCTGATGAAGGGTCTCTCTGGCAACGGCGGAAGGCTAATGTTGTAAATTGTAATGCTCAGACAGAGACTGCATTTTCGTCAGCCAGCAAGAGTCATCCGTTTGTAGGAGACAAAGCGAAGAATTGTTAAGCTAGTACAACTAGGATACCTTGATGGTAGACGTGAAGTACTCTTGAAGCCTAATGAAATTGTCATCTTCGTGCATCCTCTCTTCATGCTCTTGTGTCCTCTCCTTCAGCTCCTGCTCCCTCTCCTTTTCCAGCTTTAGGAACTGCCCTTTGAGCTGCTCCAGCTGAGCCACAGACTCTACATCCAGCCGCTGTCATCTCCGAGGGCGTGTATTATCCATCAACCTGCTACCTGAAGTCTGTGTCCTCCTCATCAGAATTCTCGGGGGACGAGTCGATGAAGCCATTGCATTCACTGAGTAAATTTCAAGTTATATGATAAGTACATAAAAAAATGGTGAATTACACTGTAAAACTAGTAAACTTATAGACAACAGACAGTTTTATGAAGTTATTTATGCCTTTATGGCAAGCTAACATCTTTGGGTCCCAAAGATTTGGCGTTGGATAGGAGTGCATGAAAGTTAGCGATTCATGTATCAGCATCATAATCCAAGATTGAAGATTTAAGGGTTTTATTGATTTTGATTGGGTTCCTTTCCTAGTCTACCCTCAACCTGTTTAGAACAAAAGGCTTGGTGATTGTTGTCGTTGTATTTACACCTTTATGGCAGTGAATACTGAACATACTGTACCTATGGGGGTCCATAAGTATACCAGAAGGAATCACTACCAGGCACAAGTGTAGCTCAGAACAACTGACAAGATTGACAAATATATGAAACAATACAACAAGGATAGTGGCGGATCCAGGATTTTCATAATGGGTGTTCGGAGTTACAAAAATATTGTAGTGAGATCCCCAACGATTGTCACTTGGCCTACCTAAGCCCATCTCTTGATTCAAACCTCGGCCAGTTTCTATGTCACACAATTCTAATGCTTATATAATTTGTTCAGCTTGAGCTACTCGAAGCATTTGTATCTTTTTACAAGACATTCCAAGAACATTCAACAAATATGTATTGTTGAAAGAACCAAACACAGTCACCATTCCCCTTAGCAACATCAACAAGAGTCAACTGAAATTAATGGGCAAAGCAATGAACATAATAAGCAGAAGGAGACTCATCCATAATTAGTTTCTTTAGACTACTTACTTGGCACTTCACGTTACTAGCTCCATCGTATTCAGCTTTATCCCACAAAGACTTCAAATCTATATGCTTTCTCTTCATTTTCGAATTATATACGGTCTACATTTCATAAATCATGATTCACCAGCATTACAAATCAACATAACGGAAGGATGGAAGATTGATTTTTGAATAACTGAATTGAGGATTTCACCTAGGCATAGGGGGGTCCATCCTCAACGTCCTGGCCACAGGGTGGATTTCAGCCTGCCTCCCGATAAACCTGCTCCCTCCTCCTCCCGTTCGGTCATCTCTGCATCAATATTTCTAAGTGTTGAGCAGTAGCAATCAACATAATCAGTAGCAAGTAGACATAACAAATTGTTAGATTGCCACAATCATAGTATCAGACAAGCAGTAGCAAACTTGCAATCAACATAACGGATTTCAGACAAGCAGTAGTCAGTAGCAATCAAGCAACTGCTGAATAACTCTGCTTACTACCAGTAGCAATCAAGTAATTTCAGACAAGCAGTATTCAGTAACAAGTAGTATTTCAGACATAAGACAAGCAGTATCCAGTAGCAATGAAGTAATTGCTGAATAACTCGGCGCAGGGATACTGACTTAAAAAAATGACAAACCACCAGTAGTCTGAATTCCCTGAAGACCTAACAAAAAAGCACTCAAATTCAGAACCTTGTTCAATAGATAAACTAGATTATACTTTAGCTATAACAACAAGAGTTTGTGATCCTTCTTCTGAATTCAGGTACCAAGGTTATATCCAGATTAAAAAAAAATCATGTGCAAGGATACAAAGATCTTATGCAAAGTTTAGAATAGAGAATTTCAGTAGGAATTTCAGAATAATTGTATGCTCCAGTTTGTATTCCAATGAATTTGGAGAGGACCACGGAAGAACGAAATACTCGCAAATTTGGACGTTGATGCTGCAACTTGCAAGACCGAGAAATCGGAGATAACAGATTTCGATTTCTCCAGGTTAGTGGCAAACTTTCAGACGCCAAGAACTTCACAACGTCCCAGCCAGCAAAGGTTAGGCAGCCGGTGAACTCAGGGCTCAGGGCGTGAACTCAGGGCTCAAGGCGGCAACTCTCTGACCCCAAAAATCCCCAACACAATTGTGACCATCACCGCATCACAGCCTCGTAGGCCCTGTGGAATGAACGCAAAATCCAGATCGTAGCATCGCATACAGGATAAATTTAGCATATATCAGCGGATCAAAGGCAGGACAGGAGAGACGTACTGTGGGCATACTCCCCGGCCGTGGGGTTGGCGGCGAGGTCGCCGCCGCCGCCGCCGCCACCACCAGTGACGGGCAGCTGGAGGTGGGCGGAGATTGCACGGAGGCGGCGCTCGGCCGCGTCCATTGCGGATGTGGATCTGGAGACGCTGTGCCTAGGCCTAAGGTGCTATAGACTCGGATTCAGTGGCATATCGCTTTTTTCATATCTTAGACCATCTCCAACGCCTTCCTTTCCCAAGTCCTTTCCCCCTCACAATAGAAAAACGCAAGCGGGAGAGGATTCCCAACGGCTCCAACGCTCGCCCTTCCACGCCAGGAGAAGCCAGGGACAGGAGAGAGGTTCCCTCCGACGTCGGGTGCTGTCCCCATTCCCCTCGCCCTCTCCCACAGCAGTTGTCGTCAACGACCTAAGTTTCGCGCGGTGTATTCGTATCTGGTACTATCCGAATCAAATAATTTTTATCGGATAACGCGCAAAAACAGATACCACATAAAGCACACATATAGCGAAATCCTACTTTTGTTTAGCTCAAACATATAGCTGCTTCACGTTGGTGTCTTGGAAAAGCTGAAGCCGACGGACTCAACAAATGGAATTAAATCTGGTTATCACATCTGTTTCAAGTGCAAGCACGAAAACCGATCGGGCTGACTCTGGGTGAGCTCTGGAGTCTGGAGCCTTCTTCACGTGTGAGCTCTGATAGTTGCGAGCAAGCCTGATGGCTGCGGGGTGCCTGAGAACCGGTGCAGCCGGCGCGCAAGCGCTGATTGGGAGGAGGCCTGGCGGCTGGAGCTTCGGGAGGAGCGGCCGACGCGAGGTGTTGAAGGCGCTCGGGAGGCCTGGAGGCCGGCGAAGCTGCACCCGCGAGGCGTCGGGCGGTGAAGACAAGAAGCTCAGAGACGGAGCAACCGGAGTAGATGCGCCGAGGGAAGGCTTGAGGGCTGCGGATATCCGAGACATTTAGTCCGGATATATCTGAAAAAAAGTTCAGAATATCTCGATCCGATGAATAGTGTTTTTTCGAATTCGAATCTGAATTTAAAAAAATCCGAAACCGATATCGAATCTAACAAATATCTGAAAAAATTATCCGAATTCGATCTGAACACATCCGGTCGGTCGGTCAAACGGAAATTATCCGATCTGATTGCACCCCTAGCTGTGCCGCAGGATTGCCGCTGTCGCAAGTGAGGACTAAGGAGGAATTTTGGCAATTTAGGGCTAGGCCACGCGAGGTTGGGCCAACTAGCCAGGCTGCGGTGGATCGCGAATTTGCGATTGCCGATTGGAGTGGGTTGGACCGGTACACACTCTTAATTTCGTATTTTTAACACAGTTTCTAGTGGGTGTAATATATATATATAGAGAGAGAGAATTGCTAATGTGCTCTCGAGAGCACGGATTCTTCTGTGCTCTCGAGAGCTTTTGTAAAATCCGTGATAAAAATGATTGATCCGAACCGTTCATCTTCTTCATCTTGTTGAAATGTAGCTATAGACAAAATTTCATATTTTTTTGAATTTTTTTACTATTTGTTTTGTATTCTCAAAAATCAGCGATCTAATTAGTTGTAGGCCATCCAAAAAGCCTGATTTTAGAAAATACAAAATAAATAATAAAAAAATTCAAAAAAATACGAAATTTTGTCTATAGCTACATTTCAACAAGATGAAGAAGATGAACAGTTCGGATCGAACATTTTTATCACGGATTTCGCAAAATCTCTCGAGAGCACGGAGGGATCCGTGCTCTCGAAAGCACATTAGCAATTCTCTCTCTCTATATACACACACACACACATATATATACACATATATATACATATATATGTATACATATATGTGTATATATATCCATTAAATAACATAGCTATTAAATATTGATCTTTTTGCCAAAATTTTTAGGTGTATATCTATACACCTATATTCTAATACCAGATCCACCCTTAACAAGGATATAGCAGAATCAAAACGCTTACTTATTTGCAGATTCTGGCTCTCTACCCATGAAGATGACCTGCGCATCAGGTGAAGCTCTTGAATATTATGTAATATCAGTAATTGTCCGTGACGAACCGTATAATTAATCTAGGGTATAGACGGTAGCACTGTTATTACATCAAGATAATTACACGAATCTCGACATAGTAGCTAACAAAATATCGGTCGGTCCGACACTTTATCGGTTATTATATCATATTTAGAGTGTTGCAACAGAAATATAAGACGCAACTTTAAAAGCAATAATATGTAATTGTAAGTTTATAGCTCCACGCAAGTTTATTGAAATTTAGAAATAAGTTGTCTACTCGATACTTTTAGCTATTAGTCTATTACAAACAATCAATCCACTAATAAGTAGATAGCGTGGGCTGACACACAAAATTTAGGATATTTACATAAGTATCTGCAACCCACTGAACAAACAAGTAAATACTTTACCGAAAGATTCTCTAGATTTTGAGAGTTAGGACCATCCTTGTGTCCAACTGGGTTTCATGTTGGTATGTACAGCTTTTATTTGGCGAGTGCTAGCAGTCAGACGTTCGATGCCAGCGTTTTTCTTTGGACGTGTCGATGCAATACTTTTTTTGCAATGCTTGCAATATTTTTTTTGCAACGTCTGTAACATTATTTTTGCGCGCACATTTCTACTATTATCGAAGGAAAATGTTGCACGCGTAGGAAAAATGTTTCACGCATGGGATAAAAATGTTGCAGTGATCCATATCGATATTTCTATTGTTATCGAAGAAAAATATTACACACGTAGGAAAAAAAATATTTCACATATGAGAAAAAAATATTGCAGCGTCCGGAAAAATCGACCGTCCAATCACAAGTCATTCTGCTTTTATTTTTATCTTTGTTTCTTACCCATTTTTCTATCCTAATGTATATATCAACTCTATTACTTGCGGAAGATTTCCGGCTCAACCGGCCTAGCCACGTGGCGCCTTGCACATTCGCAAAAAAAACCCCTCCGTTTCTTCGAAATTACGGATAGGTCCTTCGCGATTTTTTGTGAGACGAAGATAAATTTTTTTCTTCACGTTTGGGTCCCTAGCGTGGTATTTTACGGAAAAGCCTCACGTTAATTTCAAATCGCGGACAAGCCCTTTTCTAATTTTTCAGGATAGTGAACAGGTCCAAAAAAAATAACAAACAGGTCCCTGCTTCTTATGTTCAGGTCCTTTCTCCGTTTTTCTCGGAAAAAATGTTTTCGTCACCGAAAAAACCCGAAAAAAATGTTTTCGTCACCAAAAAAACCCGGAAAAAATGTTTTCGTCACAAAAAAAACATAGATTCGTCGAAAATTTATAGCAACTTATGGATTTGCCAACGGGTCATAACCACGGGGTTTTTTTTAAAAAATGTATTAATACTCGCGTAGAGTGTTAGGCTCGACAAAAGAAGTTTGCTGTCTCTAATAATTTTTCGCCCTTTTTCATCTAGACTATTTTTAACCGGTGGGTGGTTTTGCGAAAATAAATAAAAAAATACATATTATTACTCGGTGAACATGTAGAGTATTAGGCTCGACAAAAGAAGGTTGACATCTCTAATAATTTTTCGCCCTTTTTCCTCTAGATTATTTTTCGCCGGTGGGTGGTTTTTGCGAACGTGTATTATTACTCGGTGAACGCGTAGAGTGTTAGGCTTGACAAAAGAAGGTTGTCATCTTTAATAGTTTTTCGCTCTTTTTCCTCATATTCAAGTACTCGCGTATAGTGTTAGGCTCGACAAAAGAAGTTTGTTGCCTCTAATAATTTTTCACCCTTTTTCATCTAGACTATTTTTAATCGGTGGGTGGTTTTGCGAAAATAAAAAAATACATCCAATCCCTTCGATCGGTGGTTTCGCAAAAAGGTCCCTACCATTTCGTATATTCGCGTACGGGTCATTCACCTTTATTTTTCCGTTTCAAAAAAAACCGTAGTTTTTTTATTCACGGTTGTGTTCTCCGTTTTTCCCGAAAAAAATGTTTTCGTCACCAGAAATAGGTGTGCACCATCTCGATCTCTGATATTTTTTTAAACATGTATTATTACTCGGTGAACGCGTAGAGTATTAGGCTCGACAAAAGAAGGTTGTCATCTCTAATAAGTTTTCGCCCTTTTTCCTCTAGACTATTTTTCACCGGTGGGTGGTTTTGCAAACGTGTATTATTAGTCAGTGAACACGTAGAGTATTAGACTTGACAAAAGAAGGTTGTGATCTCTAATAGTTTTTCGCTCTTTTTCCTCATATTCGCGTACTCGCGTATAGTGTTAGGCTCGACAAAAGAAGTTTGTTGTCTCTAATAATTTTTTGCCCTTTTTCATCTAGACTATTTTTAACTGGTGGGTGATTTTGCGAAAATAAAAAAAATACATCCAATCCCTTCGATTCGATCGGTGGTTTTGCAAAAAGGTCCCTACCGTTTCGTATATTCGCGTACGAGTCGTTCGCCTTTATTTTCCCGTTTCCAAAAAAAACCGTAGTTTTTTTATTCACGGTTGTGTTCTCCGTTTTTCCCAAAAAAAAAATTCGTCACCAGAGATATGTGTACAGCTCTATCTCTAGATTTTTTCCCCGACTCGATTTTCTATCTCGATCTCTGATATTTTTTAGACATGTATTATTACTCGGTGAACGCGTAAAGTATTAGGCTCGACAAAAAAAGGTTGTCATCTCTAATAATTTTTCGCCCTTTTTCCTCTAGACTATTTTTCACCGGTGGGTGGTTTTGCGAACGTGTATTATTACTCGGTGAACGCGTAGAGTATTAGGTATGACAAAAGAAAGTTGTCATCTCTAATAGTTTTTCTCTCTTTTTCCTCATATTGGCGTACGGGTCATTCGCTTTTATTTTTCCGTTTCTAAAAAAAATCCGTAGTTTTTTTATTCACGGTTGTGTTCTCCGTTTTTCCCAGAAAAAAAAGTTTTCGTCACCGGAGATATTTGTGCAGCTCTATCTCTAGACTTTTTCCCCAACTCGATTTTCCATCTCGATCTCTGATATTTTTTTATACATGTATTATTACTCGGTGAATGCGTAGAGTATTAGGCTCGACAAAAGAAGGTTGTCATCTCTAATGATTTTTCATCCTTTTTCCTCTAAACTATTTTTCACCGGTAGGTGGTTTTGCGAACATGTATTATTACTCGGTGAACGCGTAGAGTATTAGGCTCGACAAAAGAAGTTTGTCATCTCTAATAATTTTTCGCCCTTTTTTCCTCTAGACTATTTTTCACCGGTGGGTGGTTTTACGAACATGTATTATTACTCGGTGAGCGCGTAGAGTATTAGGCTCGACAAAAGATGGTTGTCATCTCTAATAATTTTTCGTCCTTTTTCCTTTAGACAATTTTTGGCACGTTTTTTCTAAAAAAAACAGAAAAGCCGGGATTACACAGTTTTCCCCATAAATATCAAGTGATCAAAATTTTGCGTGACGCAGCAAACAAATTACATACATCGCGGCGTAGCGCGGGTCATTATCTAGTTTACTATTATACTGGAGAGGATTGCCAGCCAACCACACCTGCCATGTCATCTTCTTCGTGAAAAGGTCCTCCAAAAATTTAAAATTATGTTTAGGTCCTCCGGTTAGTTTTAACAGAAAGGACTATGTTACTATTATACATTTATACCGGAGAGGATTGCCAGCAAACCACACCCACCACGTCATCTTCTTTGCGAACAGGTCCTTTAATAATTCAAAATTATGTTTAGGTCCTCCAGTCGGTTTTTAACAGAAAGGACCCGAAAAATAAAATTACATTTAGGTCCCTTTTTGGTTTATGTTTAGGTACCCCGACGGTTTTTAGCAGAATAAACCAAAAAATTATGTTTGAGTTCCAAGAAATTGGTTTTTAGCATATTGGATCTAAAGAAAAATGAAAATACATTTAGGTCCCTCTGGGGTATTCTCGTAAAAAAACTATAGATTTACCAACGGTTTATAGCAATCCACAGATTCACCGACGGGTCCTAGCGACCTATTTTTTTTAAAAAAAAGTAAACCAAAATTATGCAATAAAATAAAATTACATTTAGGTCCCTTCGTGTGCCATTTCAGTTCTCGTTTTCTCAGACGTGTGGTATTTAGACAAGAGAGACATTGAATTCACATTCAGACACGTGATTCCCTCAAATGATTTTTTTTGTCGTGATTCACGTTCAGACGTTAAATTCCTTCTCTCTCTCTCTCTCTTTTCCCGTTAGACCAGCCCCTCAGTCCCTCACACATTTTTCTTCCCCTCTCTCTCTCCAACTTCCGGCCGACCCACCCTCTCTCTCTTTTTCCCCCTCTCTCTCCCTACTCCCTACCTTTTCCTGCCCTGCCCCTCTCGGTTTGTCCGCTGAGTGCCCCTCGGGCCCCGCACATCGCGCCCCCTCACCTCGGGCCCTCAGCTCCCTCGTGGCCATAGCCTCGCGCGGTCACGCCCTCGCCTCATCCCTCCACTCCCTCTCCCTCTAGCCTCCATGCCGGTCGCCCGCCTCCCTTCCTCTCCCTCCACGCGGCCCACGCCTCGCTGCTCGAGATGACTCGCCTCCCTCCCTCTCCCTCCCCGCAGGCTGTAGGCCTCCCACAACCCTTCTCCTCCCGGTGACCCTCCTCTTCCCTCCCCTCCCCGCGAGGCCGTGACGAATGAGGCGAAACGCGAGGCGGTGGCGACACACGAGGCGCAAGGCTGCTTGGGTTCCGGCTCGATGAGGCGTGAGGCGCGAGGCGCGAGGCACGAGGCTGCTCCGCTTTCGACTTGGTGAGGAGGCTAGGTGGCCCGGTGCGGCGGCTTGGGGGGCCGACGCGGCTCCCCTGTTGCTCGAACGGCAGTGGGCGGGTGCGGCCATGGATGGCAATGCGAGCACAGCTGATGCAGGCGTGGCCATGGCGACATGGACGGCCAAAGACAGTGACGCACTGGCTGGGAGCTTCGAGGCGGGCCGGCAAGCGGTGACCACGGTGACGTGTCCTCGTCTCTCCTTTGTCTTCCTCTCCGTCGGCTCGGCCGTGTGTCGCTCGAGCTACCGCGGGCTCGGTTGTGTGCCGCATGCACTACCGAGAGCTCAGCCATGTGCCACACACGCTGCCGCGGGCTCGGCCACGTGCCTTGGGCATTGTCGTGGGACCTGCCATAGTCCATGTCAAGTGCAGGCCACCGTGTCGACAAAGACAACAGGCAGCAAGCTGGTGGATGCTGCACCCCCTTGTCCATAGAAGTGGTTGGATGTAAACACCGCGGCACAGCTGGACAACCTTGAGAAGGCACCGCTTAAGGGGTAGGCAAAAGCAGTGGCAACAAGACCTCAAGCACAGGTCATAGGAACTCGAGGAGATGGCACAAGAACGTGAAGAGAGCATCCACCTTGGAAACTATCACAATATATAAGGGGAAAGAATCCCAGCCTCTCAACACGGCCATGTCAGCACGGTCACCATTCCGGCCAATTGATGTGCGACCTCTGTTGGCGCTACCTAGCCGTGCCCTGCTCGTCCTGCCCATCGCCTGGTTCCTAATGGATCTTTGTGAGGCATGGTTTCTCATTTTCGGTGCCGCTCCACGCATTCTCTTCGAAACCCTCGTGCGCTCCACCCATCTCCCCTTTCTTTGACCAATCCGTCGCCCTACCACATCCGCTTCTCCAATGTTCCCTCGAGTTTTCCTTGCCTCACATGCTCCGTTAGTGGTTCTTCTTCGAGGTAGCTGCTCCTTCCGGTGTGCTCCCCCTTTCCCCCCGGGCCCCGTCGCCTTGCCTCATGGCCTCGCGTGTTTCACCGATGATTCTTCTTCGAGGCCACCCTGGCTCCTCCCGTTCCCTCAAGTTCACATCCAACTCGTCTCAATCTCATTGCTTGGCCTACCTTCTCAGGTTTGTTTCGTGTTCCTGTTGCTGCTGTTGTCTTGCCCTCGACCTCGCCTCTTTGGCCATGGCTGCCGACCTCCTAGGCCTTCCCGCTCCCGCTCTCAGCTCCTCTTGCTGCACTCTGCATCGTTGCTCTACTCCTCATCATATGTGCTTGCTACCCCTGTGCCCTGGCCCCTCCCGTTCCCCTCAAGTTCGCATCTAGCCCGTAGGGAGGTTCCCGTTTTTCGGTTCGTGTAGCCGATGGTTCCGAATGATGGCCCTCCGTACCGCTATGGCCAGGGTAGGTTTCTTGCAAGCCTCTACCTTTGTTGTTTGCACATATGGCTATGTCGAGCTCTTGGTTGCTGCTCGTTCTACCCCTTTTTTCCCTACAGTTCTCACCAAGCTATTTGCCTATCAGAGAGTAACATCCCAAAAATTAATAAAATGGAAAATAAAAATTCAAAAACTTTTGTATGATTTATTTTTGTATTTTCTGGTTATTCTTGAATTATTATAATTTCATTTGGCTTTTGCTTTTACAAGAAACTCAATTAAGTGATATGGTAAAATGGTAAAAGTAAAAAGGTAAAAATAAAAAATCTAAAAAATCATAATAAAATATAATAGCACTCTAGAACCCTACTCGTGGTGTTTGAGATGATCTAAACCATTAAAATATAAGAAAATACAATTGCAATCATGGGATAAGATATCTAATCTTGACCTGTCAGATTTGTGTAGAAATCTTCAAGCTTATATGAAGCCAAGATTTTTACCATGCTGACATAATATTATTATCTACCTCTAGTAAAAAGATGAAAAATTAAAACATATATTTGCAGCCTTTAAAAATTCAAAAATAGAAAGTAATTAAATCTAAAATGGCAATATCGAATTTTTAGAATTTAAATATCAAATATAAAAATATAAAAATTTTATATAAGATAAATATTGTGATTTAAAATCTTTAAAAAATCTAAATAAAATATATACCTCATATTAATCTTCAATAAAATGAAAATCTAGAAATGGAAAATCTGACAGCATTCATTGTAAGAATTGTTTAAATTTTTATATCAAGTATTTTTAATCTAAAATTTTTATCAAATGATGATATTTATCTTGCCAACCTAGGTAAAATTTTTTAAAAATAATCTATATCAAATTGTAACTCTGACCAGTGGATCAAGCTGGTTCTGTCCAAAGTCTTCAGCAGTGCGGCCCTTTGCTATCACAAACACGTGGGCCCGGTCACCCAGCTGTACGCTGCCGATAGCCTTCACCACCAGATTTGCCCCACCTATCAGCCAACTATTCCCATTTCCACAGCCTTCTTCTTTCTCCCTCTCCTCTCTCTTCTTTCTCTCGCATGCGGATCAAGCCAGTGCAACACCACCGCCTCTCATTTCTGTCACCTTCACACCGCATTATCGTGCTGCCCAAGATGCCAACCTGCTGACCTTGCCATGAACTCACCTCGGCCAGTGCACCTCAAGTTCAGCATCGAGAGAACGCAGCCACCTCTTTAGATAGACGCCAAAACCAACCGCGTGCAAACCCTGTAATCCAACCGCTTTCATCGGCTATAAAACCACTCCATGCCATCTAAAGCAGCATAAAAACTCAGAGCCTCACCCCATTCACCTTGACCACGCCGAAAACTCCTCCTTCCCTGCCAACTTCGGTGAAACTAGTGAAAAGGGGGAACCTCAATTAGCCTCTACGGTGAACCACAACCTGAATCACGTAGCTTATAGCCTTCTCATAGCATCTAAAGCTCACCTCCACCCTCGATCCGAGCCCTTCTTCCCGGTGAGCCACCGCACCGTGCGCCTTCTCCCGCCGCCGCCCTCGCTCGGTGAGAGTCTCATCCAATGATTCATTTTCCTATCTAAACCCAAAAATGGAGTCTTTATGACTTGTAGATGTTGTTGGTGGTGAAAATGAAGCTTGGGAAGCCCTAGCTTCGCAGCTTTGTCGGTCGGCCATGGCCGTAGCCGTGGGTCCATGGTGGCATGCCACTTTCCGTTACCTCTGGCCACCAAGAAGACCACCCCTGTATGCGCAATCACGTGCTGAAGCTTATGGTAGAACCCATTCCATCTCTCCGGCCGTGGTTCGCCGCTAGCAAGCCGGAAAGCTTGGCGCTCTGTTCTCTACCACTACGTAGCGGGATCGGTTGGTCAACAAAATAAGCAATGCCAAGTCACTTCCAAGAGGACCACCCTGCAGCACCCAGAAACCGATCGGTGCCACTGCCGAGCGGGTCCCGATCGTCAGCCGCTCATGCGGCATAATCCGTGGGACTGCGCATTAGTCACATAAGCGCACGGGGTGTCTCTGCCATCTAGGCCCGGCCCATCAGTGCCTCAACCCAATGCCATCCAAAAATGGAAAGCACGCTTTGAACTCGAAAGCGTACTTTCCCTTTTTGGCAATTTTATGATTTTTAGTATTTTCAAAACCCTAGGTTATTCCATTGCTTATAACTTTTGCATTTGAACTCCAAATGAAATGAAGTAAATTTCTAAATTCATATAAAATAATTTATATTCATAACATACAAAAATATTTTAAAAAAAGCTCTATTTAAATTTTAAATTTGAATTTAAAGAAAGAGTTTAAAATATGCCTTATATAGAATTTTTGCAAATGAGCTCTAAATTGAATGAAACAAATTTTGCTAGAATCATCAGATCCTCAAGAGCCTGAATATGGAAAAATACTCAGGGTGCACTATGGAAAATATTTAAGTTGTGTCATGTGATGATTAATAGCTCAATATTAATCCAAATAATTTTTGCTTCTTGAATTTTTTAATATAAATACATGAATACATAATGTTTGCCTTCTCAATTCATAGAAATAATTCATAAGACAAGTTTTGTCAATGCTTAGTTAAAAATTTCTAAGTAACATATATGCACATGTGTATATAATAAAGCAACTTAACCCTAAAAACAAACCTATTTTCTATAGTTTGTTTCTATTTGGTTCTTCTATTTGGTTTCTGTTTGCCTTATCAAAATTTGTTGTTGCTATGTTATTGTTGAACGACGTGTAGAACCCGACGAGTTTGAGTTAGTCACCGACGATCATGAACTCGACTTCAATGACAATCAACAAGGCAAGCACCCCCTTTTGATCATGTTGATCCCAGTTTTATAAATATTTTTTAAATGTTTTGTTGCATGCGCTATATTTATTAAACACTGCTACTTTGTGGTATTGGTAGTTATACCTATAGAATCATAGAACTTACTTGATAAGTATGGATTTATAAACCTTGATAATCCTAGAATAAGATAGACAGTACCTAATGTCAACATAGGTTTTCTCACACTTAGCAATCATGCTTAGCCATGCTTAATAAAGACTCAAATTCTTTACAATTTAAAAATGTTGGACAAGATTAAAAGGGTTGGATGTGACTATTTAATGTTATTGGTATTTTGGTTAAAAATAAAAATAAAACTATGATATTGACACGTGCGATTACTGGCAATAGTCGGAAGTGTAGGTGTTGCACGTAGTGTAGGGGGAGATATTGCTCGGGTCAGACTAAGGACCAAATTCAGTGTTCGTTAAATCCAAGAATTACTGTACAACCACAAGTGCTGGTGTGGGACACCTTAACCTATTAAGTTACTTAAAATTGACTTTGCACATTGGTAGGCTGGAGTAGTATGGGCATTCTAGTTTAAGTTTGCTAGGAGGGGCACCCACACCGAGGTGTTGGGAGCAACGTTTGCTGATATAACGGTGTATGCCTTGCTATGAGGAGGAACGTGTGTAGGCATGGTTTACTACTTGTGTTGTGGTGTAAATGACGGGGATTACTGTCATGTCTTAGGTGTGTGTTTCTGCCATCATAGTAAGGGTTTGATGTCACTGGGCTAGTGCAAAGTTAGGGTTAAGTAATGCAACAGTTATGTTATGATCTTGCCGACGCACCAAAGAAAGTATGTTACTGACCAGGCAAAAGGGGAGAATCATTTCTTGTAGTTAAAGCTGTACACATCTGCAGAGCGTAAAACTTTTTGAAAATCCATTCCCATGGTTATGGGAGTCTTGGTGCGCCAGCATTAGTTAGATGTTTCTATTTTCATAAAACTCTGGATTCTACCGGGTGTTGGTCGAAATTAGTTCTTGGATATGGTCATGATACCCAGATTCATGGAATTTACTTATTCATATTTACATTCTGTTATTTTATGTATCAAATTGTTTTGTTTAAATTCCACTTGCAATCTATTATTCAGTATTTACAATTTCAAATTAGCTTTATGCCAAATAACTATAGAAGCCTTTCCTTTGAATTAGCCTGCATGTAATATAGGATTTGCAAAAGTCTTGCGAGTACGTAAGTACTCAACTTGCTCTTGTTGAAATTTTTAGGTGAAGAAATAGATTACCTCGATGAAACATACATTGACGCAGGATTTGGGGATGCTAACGATGAGTTTTCTAGGGTTCACCTTGGCAGTTGCTTGTGGGGATAATGGGTTAAAGGCATACTACAAGATATTTGTCTTCACTGAAATATTTTACTTTTGGTATTGTAAAAATACTGTGTAATACTACTTCCGTTGTTGTAATAAAGTTTATGTGTGGTGGTGATATCAATTTGTGATTGTGCGTACTAGCCACTGATTATGAGACTAGTACTATATGCATATGGTACCCATTATTGATATTTATTATCAAAAATAGGGGTCTTACATAGAGCAGTTGCGATGCCTAAAATACTAGTATGCAACTACGTTTTGTAGTTGATTAATGGTTTTGAGACATTTTTTTTCCTTAATCGAACTACTTCCTCAGCTAATATTTAGCCTTATACGATCTTTAGTTCCAACGATGTTCTTGAATATTTCTTTGACACGTTCCTAAACTATTTGATGAGCAAGGGGGACAGCTGCTTGTAGTGCCACTACTTGTTGGTTCTATGCAGAAATGCTTTTCTTTGTTGTTGGAGATTATGCAGATTTTCCTTTTCTCTAGGAAATTTGATGTTTTGCTAGGTTGCGATTTTCCTTTTCTTTGCCTTTGGAATTTGAGTTCTCTTAATTTTTATCGGAGTGCCCCTGCATAAGGGTTTTGATGCTTTCCCATGAGAATATTTGTTAGGACTTGAATATACAAATCCGGACCTTCTATGCATATCGTACTAGTCCAGGATTACGCTAGTGCACACAGGCTTAATATAGATGAATATCAGAATCATATGTAGCGGAAACATAAATAAAAGACTCTATATATTAATTATAACCTATTGACTGACCTTATGGTCAACTCACATGAATATGCCATATAGTGCTAAACTAAGAATATGAAACTAAATTATTGCAGCGAAATAGAAAATGTAAATGATTCCTTAGTATACTATAGGCAACCGACAAGGCTCGCACCCTAATTATTCGTCTCCTCCTGGTACTCTACTCTAAAGCTGATGTAGACTTTTCAACTAGTGATTTGTTGTTGGCAAGAGTGAGTACTTAAAACACTCAACAAGTTGTGCACAAAATACAAGTTTAACATACTATATGCATAGCTTATTCAAAAAAATGGCTAATATGGTTATTTTGCAATGAAACAACATTTATAAATGAGTACAATAACTAAATTAAAAGGACAATAAAACAAATAACAATAATAAGTAATTTGCAGGTATTTCTTAAGTACACATGGCATTCATCCCTAAGTCATATTCCTAACATTTTAATAGCATCCTGCCTTCCTATCCAAGTTTTCAATTTATAAAATCTAACCCTTAATTGTAATTCCCAAGCATTGCTCTATATCGTGAGCACGGCTATTCGAATAGATTTTACACTCTATAGAAGTTATGCTTTTTACCCACATGATATGATCGTCTCTTTATGCAACATCATTAGCATACTTCCTTTGGTGTGCCACAAAGAGATCATGACAAAATCTTTATAAAGCTCTGCCTTAACTTAGTACTACTTGCTAAGATTTCAACATTGAAGGGTTACACCACCACAACAGAACCCTTCTCTTACACTATGTGAGTTGATCCGTAGACCTGGGACTCACACCACTACTAGTAGTACCAAAGTTAAAACATTGCAAATTAATTAGTTAGGTCTGTCCCATTTCAGACATGTGGTTGCATGTTTGACTCAGGTTAAATACTTGCAAGGTTAAGTCCTTAAGTTGACCAAGGCAAGACTTCGACATACTCTCTGCCCTTCTGGCCCACCTTGGCATACTGACTATTGCCACTTGCCTCAATCTAAATGATTACCACACCAGTTGATTCAACAAGTCAACATCGTTGGGTGACAACCCTATCACTATAACTAAACATCATTGTGTGACAACACTTGAGACACCAATTCTATAAACATATTCCATATTTTATTAATCAAGATTAAATTGATATTCCAAAATCATGAGTTACACGTGGCATAGATAAGTATACTAAACACGGTCTAACCAACCCATGTTGATTTCTAGTATTAACCAACTAGTAATAAACCATTCTAGGGTGACAATTCATCATGGTATACAAAAAGTAGGGTATAATTCAATTGGGTAGATTAAATAGATCCCAAATTATTTTTAAATAGTTGTACAAATAAAATATCATGCATAATGTAAATCAACATAGTAATTTTGTAAAACTGAGCTCAACGTGATTAAGGTACAACTTGCCTTGAAAAAGTTCTTGCTCTTGCTCTGGACCTTGGTCTTGCGTCAACGATTCCTCCTCGGATGCTCTGAGCACTTCAACATCTACGCGTAATGAAAAAAAATAAGTAAACAAATACCAAAATAAAGATTAAATAATCTCTAAAAATAAATAAAATTCACTATTAAATAGATCCTAATTTTATAAATTTTTAGAAATTTGAATTGCCTCAATCGGAGCTAGTATGGTAAAGAATGGGCTCTCAAAAGATTTGATTAAATAGGAAAATTATAAAAATAGAAAATACCAAACTAATTGAATTATTTTTATTGAAAAACCTCGATTTATTGCGTCAGCACAGAACTAACCAATCATGCACTGACACATTGCTCTGGTTCATGCACCTGGTCCACGAACCTTCACTGGTCCATCGTGAACCTAGTGCATACATGGAGCACGAGACTGATGTGTGGGCATGTCTTAATGCTAACTAGGCAATACACGTGAGCGCTGACCAGCGTCCACGTGAACGAACACGTCAGCACAGAAGACGACATGGCTGCCATGTGTCTATGACGAAACACGCCACACAAGCCAGCAGTGCACGGAACCCTATGGTCATCTTCGGAGAGCAAAGAGATAGCCTACGGCGAGCTCGTGACCTCGCCTACCTGTTGATGAGGTTATCTCCCTGATTGGTGCACAAAAACAGTGGTGGCAAGCCCTTCTTCTCTGGTGACGGTGCTCTCCTTGGTGCAACGGTGTTACGGCGATGCTCCAGCTGATCCAAGTCGTGCACGCCACATATCTGGTGATTGTGAATTTGAAGAACCTAGTCTTGAGTCCTGCGATGTCGTGACGGCAATGAATTGATGGTTTGAAACTCTCAGCAACGCTCAACAAAAACTTCAAATCATGAACAAACGACGGCAGTCCCTGGCTTGTTAGCTTAGGGCTTTGATTTGAGAAATCCATGTAAACCGGATGCACATCTTTATAGCCGCTCTAGACCATAGTGGTGCCGACTCGAACCTTGAGTCCATGTCGAACACGGAGCAGAGTCCGGTTGAGCTCGTGAAGACGATGAGTGGGCACTGTACACATGTCAATAACAGATGGTCACGATTACTCGGACATGACTTGATCTCATCTGCACACGCATACACGACCGATGATCAAGATTCACTCAAGCTCCCATCAGCTATGTCAGATCTCCACTGCACGATCAAATTTGACGGCTCCCATCACTCCCAACGTGGCATACTCCTAGCCATATGATCAAGATTTGACAATGGAGGCGCGTTAGGGTTTCTCAAGACATCATCCAACGGCCAGCGACAAAAGCTTCCAGAAAACAAGCCGACTTGGAGATTGGGCTAGGCCACTGAGCTTTCGGCCCACTACTACAACCATATTTTAAAAACATTTCCCATTTAAAATAATTCTAAAAAATAGTTTAAGCCAAAATGAATAGTAAAAATATCATAAAAAATCTAAAAAAATTCTAGAAAATATTTTGAGGCATTTGGAACTCAAATAAAATATTTTCATAAAACTTTATTTTAAATTTTTCATTAATTAAATAGTTTTCACAATAAGACATATTAATTAATAATTGATATATTAAAATAAATTCCAAAAATCCAATAAATTCATAAAATTCATAAAACCTATATCAAATCCAAATAATAAAAAATTGGAATGTTACAAATATTCATTCCTTCATAGGTTTCCCTGTGACAGCATTGGGTGAATTCGGCGCATATATGATGTGATATTGTGATATGATGGTACGATGCCTTGAATTTTAGGTTTACTTTGTAGATAAAGTTGATGCGATTCTGCTTTCAGAATTTCCTCTTTTCCTTTTTTGGGATTCTTGGTTTCTGACTTGTGCCTTGCCGTTGCAAAAAAATATTTATTTTTGTTATTTTCGTTTTCTTCTTTATCTTCCTTCTTGGGAGTATTTTGACAACTAAGATTGTATTTTCCTTCTCTGATCTGATCTTGCTACATTTGTGAATCTGAGTTCCTGGTGTGAAACCCCTGCGCAGCCAAGATTCTGCCTGATTGATTCTTGGTTTGGTTTTGCAGCTTTTCTTGAAATAATAATGTTTTGTGTTAGCCAATCAGAGTAATCTGATGATCGATTTTGTGTCGGCTGCAGGCAGATGACGATGTTTGCAACAGTTCCTGTGCATTGCTGGATTTTTTTTTAGAGCAGTGCATTGCTGGATTTGGAAGGGCCTGTTTAGTTGCCTGCATGTATAGAAACTTGCATCCATAGATACAGCTTCTAGCTTTTTTTGTGTGTTTGGTTACCTGTATGTTGCTCGGAGCCTGCATGAGCTGATGCAAGATTCCTCCTCTAGCTTGCATCACCGGAAACGTAGAAATCGGCCGTATGAGCGAGCCAGGGCTCGGTGAAGTGCAGATGCACGCCGACATCGAGATGATATCGGCGTTTTCAATTCGATTTTCATCTAAATTTTTTATATATCTTTTGATTAGTATCTTCGATCACTGAACCGATTTCACCTATGTGTTCCTGATATTTTTTCGAACAAAATTAGACCACACTTGCCATATAAATTTCAAAAGATTAAAATTTTCATTTTTGGAATTTTGATTTCCTATTGTTTGTTTTTAAAATTTTTATTTTCGTTTTAAAATTTATTGATTTTCTAGTATTTGTTTTTAATTTGTTTCATCCCTCTCTTAAAATTGTCCCCCCACTTCTCTTCTAGTGCAACCAACCAAATAATATCTTTGCGTAGTCTGCTTACTCTCATACAACCAACTAAACAACATCCCCTTGCATTCACTCAGCCTGGCTCCTACCAACCTGGCTGAGCTGAGAAGGCAACCAAACAGGCCCATATGTTCTGTCATGTTGTAGTTTTTGGTATTCCTGTTCATTTCTACCATTCTTTTAAGGGGTTGTGCTTCCACCTGTGCATAGGCTTTACTTTTCTTTGGAGTTGACCTATTATTTACAGGAAAGACAAAAGCTTTATCTTTTTCGTGCGAAATCTCAAATCTCTGATCAAGTTGTCATAACTACATACTTTCCAAAATTGAGAAGGATAGTGATTATTGAGGAATTACTTGTGCTATATGTGGCCTTCCTTTGTTTCTTACATAAGATGAATTTTGAAAAATCAATATTATCTTACTACACATGTTTACAGCTTTACCTTACATTTTTTGTTTGCCTGCTCAATTTAAGGATTCAATCTCTACTTTGCATGAGTAACACAAGGGAAATTTCTTATCTTCATTTAACATAGATGATGCATTTCCTAAAAAAGGACTTACTGTGGAACCAACTACGGCAGATACTACCTATTTCTATTTTCCAGTCATCAGAGTCTAATGATGTTTTTCGAACAATGTGATATAACTATTCGGGATATGCACAGCCATCAGGAAAGGTATGGTAATGTTTGTTGCTAGCAATGTGTACTACATAGCATTGACAAGTTGAATAATTTCTATGCCTGAAGATTTAGGATAGGGGATAGGACTCTAGAAAGAGGGTGAGAAAAAAAATATGTTTTTAGGGCTTATTTGGATGATAGAGAAATAAAATCTAGGAAATATTTCTCCCTAGGGAGATTTTAAAGGCATATGAAATCCTCTCCAACCCCCTAGGGGTAATTTCTCCTCAAGGGAAATATTCCCACCCACCATTTGGAAGCCATGGGGATAAAAATCCCTAACATTCAAGAAAATAAAAAAAAGGAAAAATCTAAAAAAATTAGAAAAATCTAAAAAAATAATGGTAGTATTTCCTACTACTACTCGCATTCATACATGGGTAAAATCAAAAAAAGTTTAGCTACCACTACTTGCATTTATAGCATCAATCATCTATAAAATAAAACAATGTTGATCATTTATAGCATTCATACATCCACCCATCACAGATATACATCTAGACATCACAGATGATTCAAATATAACCATGTTGCATTTAATCACAAGCCGAATTCAACCATCAAATCAGCCATGCCCACCATGTTGCAAGTCCAACAATATGACCAATCAAGCATACACCACCACTTCCTTCTCTCTCTTCTGTTGCTTGTATGAAACATATTGAAAACTGAGTAATAAAAATATGAAAGGAAAATATAAACAATATGGAATGGAATGAGATAAGGTATGAAGACAAATGCTTTCTTCAGCATACTTTTATGGTGCTTACAGCGAATAGCGAGCCACATCATTAAGATGCATGGCAATGGTGCTGCAGCTTCATTGTAGAACACATATGCTAGTGAAGGAGAGAATTGGCTGAAAAGGTGTGGTTGGCTTTGTGTTTTCTGTTTCACATAATTTGACTTTACTTTCTTGGATGATAATATTCATAATCTTACTAATGCATAGGTACATTGAGTACTGCCGCATTATTTGTAAATCGTGGCTTTTAGAAAAAGCAGTAGAGATGTTGCAGAACAAATATGTTGAGATTAGACAGGTTTTTATAGATTTTCCCTTAATTAACTAGTTATTTCGACTTTCTTATCTATTTCTATTATTCATTGTGCACAAAATGAGACAACAAGCTTATGAGACAGGGAGGGCTCCAGCTATACCCATCACTGTGAGGCAGCTTGAAGCTGTTATACGTTTGAGTGAATCTCTTGCAAAGATGAGATTGTAAGTACTAGTTGATCACATACTAAATGTTCCGCAAACATTGATTTACAAGTAACTTAACTAGCGGTATATTTGTAGATCATTATAATTTTATATATTTACTTGTCATTCCCGGTGGTTTTAATTTTCAAGTTCCGTGACATTCCTGCTTACTTGCACTGCAAAGCCTGAAGAGCAGGAAACAGAAATATGCAGTAGTTGCTTACACAGCTAGTATTTCAGAAGTAGCAACACGCTCCCTTGTTGCTTATCGTTTCTTCTCGAGTTTGTAACTTCTAAGGCCAATGCCTGCAATAAAAATAATCACAGAATTGTGTATCTAACACAGGATAAATAAAGACGCATTGTCACATTCCATCTGTTTTACTCGTGACTTGTTTCAAAGCTCAAAACTAAAATAGTGTTACTTACATAGTTTCATGCGGGAAAGATGACTGATGACTAATCCATAACCTTCTGAATGCAAAACTAAATAAGGGTGATGTTCGTGAAAGGAGTCTCCATTGGGTTTTTAAGACACGCTTCACAGGCCATTTATACCAGTCAGTCGGCTGTCCCTGCTAGCTGCTGTGGAGGCGTTCTCTTGCATCGTTGGTCCAGACTGCAGATCTAGCTGAGGCTGGCTGTCGCTAGCGCTTAGCGGCCGGTGCAGCGACCACTCGCCCGACGGCCCAACCTAGCCCGCAGCTCCTCGGCTCTCCTAGTCTCCTCCCTCGTGCTCGTTGCCAGCAGGCAGCAGCTCCTCGAGGCCCTGAGCCCCTGAGATGATCCAGATCTAGATCTAGCCCCTCGGCTTCTCTTCTCGGTCGCGCCCGAGCTCCTGCACAGCTGCGCGCTTGCGCCGCTCTAGGTCCTGACACGACCGTCGGCTGCCGGTTGCCCCCTCCCTAGCTTCCAGCGACGGTGGAGGATAGGCTCGAGCCTAATGGAGCCTCCCCGTTGGATTCGCCCCTGGATGGGGAGAGTCGCAAGGCGCCGTCGCGTGATGCGGCGTTGCGGCCGGGATAAAATTTCACGAGGGTTGAGATGTTTTTTTTCTGACCCTGGGAATTTCACTTGGAGCAGGCCGAAAAAACCCCGTCGTGTGGGGCTCCCAAACAGCCCATTTACGAGACCCGCTGAAATTTTCCCGTGGGACTTTAGCCCGAGGATTACGATGGGATCCCGGCCGGGATACTCGTTCTCAAACAAGCGGGGAACATATCCTGTGCAATCAGAGAGTTGGTAAAATCACGGTGTAATTTAATTAAAAAAAGTTTTAAATTTTTTTGAAAAAAATCATAGATGTACATCTCAGCTTACCCCATCTACATATAAAATTTCATGATCAAATTCGTCCTGTGCTATAAGTTACAAAAAGACAAAGTTGATCATGAACGAGAATCATTCTCGCTTATGATCAAGTTTGTCTTTTTTATTACTCTTAGCACAGGACGAATTTGATCATAAAATTTTATATGTAGATGGGGTAAGCTGAGATGTACATCCATGATTTTTTTCAGAATTTTTTGAAACTTTTTCTAGTTGGGTTGCACCGTGGTTTCACCAGCCTGTCAGATTGCACAGGATATTTTTCCAAACAAGCCCTTAGGGGGAATGCTTTACTTCGTTATTAGCTTTACTTCGTTATTACTTGAGAGCCAATTAGCACAGTTCTCATCCTGACATACAGGATGGGCCTAACCAATCTAATCTCTTAGGAAAGGTGATTCTGTGCGCCTTTCTGCACAAAAAACAGTACGCTCTACAAAGACGTTTTTTGGCTGTGCAAAAGTATGACAATTAGCTTCTTTGTTTGGATTATAGCCCTTCGATGGGGATTTAGTTTTCTCAATAGGAGTGATGCACTAGAGCCATCGAATAGGAGGAATACCTTAGCCTCTCTTGGATATAATTTAGTTGGATCGAGCACATTCAGCACCAGGGAAATAAGCGATCTATCAATTAAGTTACATGGATGGAGTTGATTCTCTATCCTATATTGCTGTGACTTCAGAATCTGTCAGAGCTTGCTGCCAAAGAACTAAAAGAAAATTGCGAGTGCTTCACTTCAAGGGATCACTTCATGTCGTTGTGCATGCTCACTCAGTACCGCAACATGTGGGCAACTCAATTATGATGGTAAGAATTGCCATGTAGAAAAATGAATGAGAATTGTTTCCTTACAAAAGAAATACCGCATTTGACTTTCCTTGATAGTCAAATATCTTTTTGATGGGCATGATTGCATCTCTCTGGCTCTAGGCATCTCATTCTTAGGACAGTGACTTGTATGTTTACCTCCTGTGATCTTATATGCAGCTGAGGCCATTATACTAGGATTTCAACATTTCGTTGTTATGCTAGGCACCACTGTCATCATACCAAACGCACTTGTTCCTCAGATGGGAGGAGGAAATGTGAGTACCAAACCTTATGCACTGACTATTGGTTATATTCACTTGCTTGGCATACGAGTTTGATGATGCTAAGCAAGTATAAAAGTTTGCACTAGATTTGCAAGTTTTGCCCAAGCCAAACATGTAGATGATAGATGCTGCCTTTTTGTCAGGACAAGAAAGCCCGGGTAATTCAGATGCTGTTGTCTGTTGCTGTTGTAAAGAATTTCTTACGGACCATGCGGGGAACACAAGATGCTCTCATAAGCCCATTGATGATTCTGATCATACTAAGTCTGTGGTCTCTGGCACAATGTTGTTAGCTTGGTATGGTTTAAGCCTTTCTTGAATTTAAATTATCTTCGTACCCTGCAGAGTTTCAGTTTGTGCAATTAACTATCCTGCATTTTTTTTTTTGCGTAGATTGCTAAGTCCATTGTCAGCGGTTCCCTTGTTTCACTGGTTGGATTTAAGCTTTATGAGCTGAGTTAGTTTTGATCCATCTTCCTTCATCGGAGAGTCCTAAAAAGGTTTTGAGGAGAGTGCTAAAAAGGTTTTGAGGTGAATGCAAATAGCAAAGTGTGTGGAATTCTTCTAGAAATCATTCTATTGGCTGCATTCTCTCAGGTACTAGCACCATTTTACGGTTTTTTTGTACAACGAGAGCAATTTTTTGATAAGTTTGTATCGATGTTATAAAGAGATTCTTATGGACCATGCAGGGAACACAAGGTGCTCTTATAAGTGCATCAACAATTCAGATCATACTAGGTTTCAGTTGTCTCTAGCGCAATGTCACTAGGTTGGTATAGTTTTAAGCCTTCCTTGAATTTAAATTAGCTCTGTACCCTGTAGAGTTTCAGGTTGTGCAATTAACTGTCCTGCATTTTTTTTTCTGGGTACAGATTGCTAAGTCTATTGTCAGCAGTTCCCCTTGTTTCACTAGTTGTATTTGGACTTTATGAGCTTGGTTTTTCCAGATGTTAGTTTTGCTCCATCTTCTGTTTTTCTCATGTTTCTGCCTTCATCGAGGAATGCTAAAAAGGTTTTGAGATGAGTGCAGGTAGCAAAGTGTGTGCAGATTGGTCTTCCAGAAAACATTCTATTTGGTTGCATTTTTCTCATGGACAAGCACCATTTTATGATTTCCTGTACAACTAGATCAATTTTTAAATAAGGTAATGTGCTGATTATGTTTGTATTCTGCACAATATTTGCCTCAAGTGTTGCATTTTGGAAAGACTGTATTTGGCTGGTTTGCTATTTTTCATCATTTCGATGATGAATATACGACGATACGTGGCATGCTACGATGCCTAGTATGCTTCTAAAGTACTTCATTTCCACCATAAAGGTACCTGACAGTGCTGTACTAGCTACCTTGCCCGCTCTCTGCCCTCTAAACGACTGATTCTTACTGGCTGATGGAAATGCTGTCTGTTTAAGGCTCTGAGCAATACAACATTTACCCTTCCCCTGTTTCCGGAGCGTTCATCAGCTCCGTCATCCGATCCGGAAAATACGGCCTGCCTGATGCTATCTGACAACAGCTGTACGCCACTGCGGATCCAGTCGATGATCGTCCTGCCGATGGTAATGCAGATTCTCCACAGGACCATGTTTGACGAATCCACCCCCTGGCTTTATGATTCTAGTTAGTGTTACCTAATTTGTTTCAGCTTCTGCATTATGAGAGAAGCTGCTTTTAATTGTGGAAGAATCGGGTCAGACCGACTGCGACTTCTAGATTCTGGACCAGTTGGCGAGAATCAAATTTCAGCCAGATCTGATTCTATGTAGATGGCAGTTTCTGATTGTAGGAGAAACTATCCAGAATTCTCTGGTCGACAAACAATCTGTTTTTTAAGTACACATTATACAAAAACTGAAACGAACAGGACCATAATTATTCAGCACCCCAGAATGTATTACCGAACAATGTACGGTTTGCTTCGACTTTGAACAATGCGTGCCCGCTTTGTCATTTCTTGATCAATGAACTATCTTATATATTTCATCTGACGTGTCAATTGTGTTAATATAGATTTAATGTGTGACTTTGTTTACGTATGCCACTAAATTCTAATGTGCAAGGAAAATTTTACGTGGTGTTTCAGCTAACGAAACACTTAGGCTATGTTTGGAATGGTTTCAGTTTTGGCATTTTCCGATTGAAACTGAAAGCTATTCTAAACTGCTGGTTTTTTTTGTAGCTGAAAGCCAAAAATCAGCAGCTCATTTGCGCTAGGAGAAGCTGAATGCCGAAAGCTGATCTAGTGTAACTTTCTATAGCTTCGATGGGTTGAGATTCTGACGTTACTACTAGAGTTGAAGAAAACTAAGCCCTCTTACTAAATATAAAATCCTAAATCCCACTCTCTTACCCTCATTCTCGACTAACACTCTTTACACTTAAAAGCTAGACTATCAAACATCAAACCGCTTTATTCCAGCTGTGCAACTATTTAGCCTAGCTAAAAGCTACTTTCTAAAAAAATAACAATTATCCATACAGGGCTTTAGACAAAAAAAAAACAATTACAAATGCTATACATTTATCGCATGGTTTTTTTAGGAGATTTCAGTTGAGTTTCTAACCTTTGGATATTCATTGTGATAGGTGCATTGGCCCACCGCGGCACCGCCCCCACCGTCTTCTCCATCTTCGGTGAGGCCATTCACGTGCAAACGCTCTCTCCTGCAAGGTCGAGTACATGCTAACACTAGTTTTCTTATCGAGCTCGTTCTAAACAGGAAGATTTCTTACGGAGCTCCGGTGCTGTATCTCGGCCTCTCAATTCAGATCTAACCGCTCCTCTGGATCGTCACTGTGTCCATAGGAGACAACGTTGTCATGCTGTTCATCATTTTAGTATATATATTGTTCATCATTTTAGTAAAAGCACTGTTACAAAGAACCTAAGCTGTTCACCGAAAAAACAGACGGACGAAATCACGTGCAGTCGCAGCAGTGACTACAGGTGATTCTTGTCCCTCTCCAGCTCTCCTGAGTCCGGAGGCCACGGCTGCGCAGGACGACGTGCAGGGAGGCGTTCGGCTTCAGAGCCCCACCAAAGGGAGCCCGATCCGGCGATCCCTCACCCTAGTCTCCAACTGCCGGCCGCACCAGGATTCGAGCTGTACTGCATCAACAGCACGGTACAGATCCCAGCTCATTCCCCGCGTAGTTGGATTGCCGTGCATCGCTTAGCCATTGAGCAATTTCTTTTAGATGTGGTTGGCGTTGCCTTCAAATTTCTATCAGGGCGTCTAATTGAGGCAGAACGCAGAAGGTCGTAAACCTGCCACATTCGCAGCTGGGAATGATGAACAGCTGCGAATCGTCTTGATGTGGGGCCGATGTATCAGTATGTTGAACTTGTGCGTTTTAGAGTTGTTGAATTTGAAGGAACTGAAATTCTGATTAATTTGTCTCTCGGTGTGTGTGTTACTCTTGCATATCTGATCGCCTATGCAATAATGACAAAAGAGTCATACCCAGGAGCTTCACCTCAAGATCAGATCTTCTCAATGGTTACAGGATTTGCAACTCAGTAAATATTATGATTCTGAAGCGATCTAGTGCACAATCTTCCCTAACGTGCATGTCATAAATATTCATATTCCGTCCTAGACAAAGCAATTGGTTTAGTTGTTTCAAAGGAAGCTTAGGTAACTTTTGAAATATGTACTTGCTGTAGAGCACCATTCAAAACCAACGGTTTTAGCAGTCCAACACATAACCATGTGATTATTTTCAGAAATGCAGCAGGGAGGATGTAATGGACAACATCTTTTCGTGAGTTCCATCTGTGGGTTACGTCCCATGTATAAATACACTTCAAGGGATTCTGATGGTTATTTGCCTGTAAGGCTAAATAATTCTAAATGTGTATGTGGCTAGTAGACAAGATAGTATTTTTTTTAGGAATGTTGAGCTTATGAACTTCTAGGGCACATCTTACATTCATGTTGCTGAACTTATATTGGAAAACATCATTTTGGTCTCGACTTTAAATAACGCTATTTTGATCAGAAAGCACATCAATTTCATTTATGTCATAGGGCTACAGGCATTACCATGTATATTAAGGAAAGTATAAGACGAAATTTGAGTCTGCTAGGTTCAGAACAACTGTTATTAGAAGCAGCATGCTAATCGTGATACACCGGAGAGAGATTGGAGCTGCAGAAATTCAGCAATGTTCCAAAAGCATCAGTGCATGACATACTACTAATAAGACGCTAAGAACCATTCAGCTCATCATGCAGGCTCCATGTCACAATTAATGTATGAAAATGCAGCTCGAGGCAGTTTCTACGAGCTGTCGTGCTTACCAATTTCAAGAATCATACGACAGCATCCAATCGGTGGGCTGGTGTGTCTGCAGCGATCCAAATTGACCAAAGCTCTGTTTCAGCATTGCGATGTGCTTCACAAAACTCGATTCCATACGCTATTCTTGGATGCCTTCATTTGCTAATTGCTCATTAACAGCAATATTTTGCTAGATATGGCGACCATCGTCGAGAGCTGTCGAAATGCACACCCACACTGTCATCTCGAATGGAGCCTTGCACTGACCTCTCACCACATTGTAAATCCCAAACTGAGCCCAACGCTTGTAGGTGAGATGTCAAGCCACCATGCACCAAATGAGCAATTCTGGACTAGTCCACATTCTCAAGGAATGATTGTTGGAATACCTGTACAGATAAGTATCGGCGAAAAAGGAGAAAGGCTAAACCTATTGAAACTGACATTTCCTGACCAATTATTGTGCTGTATCTCAATTCAAACTTTCCATCATAGGTGGTCTTTTCAAGGAAATTATTGCCTGACTTGCTCGATTGGGAATGACCGCTTCTAGTTAATTTTCCACTCATGTTTCTCTGGAAAGCACCATCCAAATTTACTTGTACTATTGCAAGTAGTGATTTTGTGTGTGTGTGTACTGCATCCAAACCTCTCCATTTTCTAAGGATGCTAGCGCTGTCTACCATTAGTGCATGTATGTATTGCATTTCAGCGCTTGTGCCTGTGGAAAATTTATCTCTGTACTGCGTCTGTTCTTTTGTAAGTGAAGTCCTGTAATTCATGCCGGACCACTAATATATTTAAAACTATCTAGATCACTAATATATTTAAAACTTTCTAGATTGGCTATGTAAAAACTATATCATTAGATTTGTCATTAAAAATATTTTCATAATATTAAAATATTATTAGTGTTTAATAAGATAAAGTTAAAAAGGTATCAGTCAAAGTCGGAGGCCGCGAAAAGTCAAAAACTTCACTTAAAAATTAACGGAGGGCGTATTTTTTTATGGGAAAAAAAAGGCTTTTCACTGATTTAGAAAACATCGCCGGTGCACCTGACTTATACCACGTCATGCTCTCTGCAATCCATATCAGACGATATGTGAATGTGATGTGAGCAAAATAAAAACTAGATTGATGACACAATTAGCGCCAGCACATGCATGAGAAGAGAGACACGCAGACAGATTCCGAGGAATCATTGCCCTCTCGAAGTCTTGGTAATGTGACTGAAGACACCATCAGAAAGAATTTTCTTTCGTGTCCATAGGAAAAAAAACAGAGAGAGGAGATTTTTGTTCTTGCCACTAGTTGGCGCATTCATCTTGTTTTTGCCATTCGCAATGTGTTAGGCCCACCTGTCAGTGGCATAACCCAGTAGCAAAAACAAGATACAAATAGCAGAAATGAGACACCTGCGCAAAACTAGTGGCAAAAAACTTTTTTCCTCGAAAATAGGCTGAAAAAAATTCCCCTCCGATTCAAACCACACTGCACGACAACACGTTTTGCACAAACCAGCGCATGCATATGCGATCAAAAAAGAAGAAGAAAAAGGGAAATAAAAACAGCTGACGCGTTATACATAATCCAAATTGTTTCAGGGTGTATCTTGGTTAGAATATGATAAGGATGGCATCCTTTCAAAATGGGATAAGAAAATTCTTACTACACTCTTTCTCTCTCCCAATTGAAGCAATAATTGGAAAATAAAACAGCAAGTACAAAAATAAGCAATATATAGATTGATGCAATTCAATTTAACATTTTGTTCATTCCAGTTTGATTGTGTCCTAATTTGATTTATCGTTGAATGAATTGCATTGATAACATTGATCCCAAGGGAAGAAAATAGGTATGGCTGGTCGTGCACAGCCAGCTATGGAACTGTAAAAATAGCATGGGTTTGGTCTATGTTCATTTAGGACCTCCTAAAAGGATCTACTAAATTTATCTAGTTGTTCTAAAGAGTCAAAACAGTTTGTTATTACCTTGTTGGCTTTCCGTGTGACAAATAACCAACCCTCAATGAATAGGGAAGGTATAATAATGATATGAATAATCTAGGATTGAATTCGTCGTCCTCACTTTGTGTACAAAGGTTAACCCAAAGGTTCTATGTTTACACCCAAAAGACATTATATGCTAGTACAACTCATTTTAGACAAGCAATATAAGATATGAGACTAATCCCATCACTACTCTAACATAGGCCACATGGGCCTTCACACTAACAGGTTGAGTATTATATTCACCGCATTTATGGGTTGACGCCCTCGGGTATACGTCCGTATGCTATATGTCCACTCCGGGCCCACACACGCCATGATCATAGCTCGTGCTCTTGTCCCATATACACCTGTGCAACGAAGGTTGATGCTCTATCACTATTTGTAACACTTTGCCCCAAATCTGCTCAAAGCCTAACCCACCATGAGGCATGCCTATGCATGCATAGCACCTAGTTACATATTCGTCCTCACTTCGTATAAAAAGGTTAACAGAAGGGTGCTAAATTTGAATTTAACAGGCATTATATGTTAGTACAATTGACTTTAGACAAGCAATATAGAACTAATCCCACCACCAATCTAGCATAGGCCATTAGGCCTTCACGTTAATGGACCGGTGATGTGCTTTTGCCCTTGCAAATACGATCAGTTGCAAGGAAAAGGAAGTGAAGAGACTAGTCTACGGCGATGTATCACCTATACGTAATATCGCTATGGCGACATAGGTACGATGATACATGATTTTTCAAAAGCAAGGATACATCGATATGACGATATATGCATTTAAAAATGAGAAAATATAAAGATGCTACAAGTTATTAAGACAATGAGATTACCTTGACGAAAACTACATTCCTTGCCTCCTTTCCAAGTTGTCAATTATAGCACGGAAGAGGAAGTGTCATTCGTCACTCACCTAGTCCCAAGTCACCGAAGAACAGAGGATGAGGAGACAATTTGATTTGGCTACTCTCCAAACTTGAAAATTTGAAGCCGGCTTGATGAAGGAGGCACCGAGAACTCAAAGCCTTAGAGGAGAAATCGGCGGCAGGAGCATCCAAGTAGGGAGGTAGTAGCGTCAACATTTGGGATTTGAGAGGCGATGGCAACAATACCGGAAGAAGTGAGGAGGTGACAGAAGGAGAAGGGAGGGCAGGCAAGGGTAGAATGAATGGTTCGGCGATGGCGAGTGTTGTAGGAGTACGCGCCCAACCCCTTGGGTATAGTCTAAAAGACCTTACCACAAGGCCACCAGGTTGTTACTCAATCTTTTGGGCTACCAAGCACACAGTGGGCTTTAGGGTTAACCTATGGATGAAATAATGTACACATGCGAATGTACCATTTTGCCCTTACTATTTTGTAACTGTTGGGGGGCAAGGCGGACCAATCTCCCTCCACTGTACATCCTATTAACTAGCTCTCTTTTCTCTCAGATGGAATGTGTCTTTCCTACATACCGGCTCTCTTTTCTCTCAAATGGCATGTGTCTTTCCTACATACCGGCTCTCTTTTCTCTCAAATGGCATGTGTCTTTTGGCTCCTCTAAATTTGAAGTCTCTAAAGGAGGAAGGGTACCCTGTACCCACTGCTTAGCATCTTTGCTAAAACAACGAGAGGAAAACGACGAGCAGTGGCCCTATGCGATTGGAACGCGAGACAACTAGAGTCGAGGGGTAGCTTCGATTGGCACTTAGGGGATTAGGGTTGGGAGAAGTGGATTTGGACTGGGTTGTTGTTGAGCTTCAATATAAGATGTTTTGAGCTTCGCGTATTGGACAATATCACATCACAGAATGTTGAACACGTATTGTGATTTTTTATGAATTTTCGAAGCCGAAATTCACTGATACTTTCCTATGTATCGCCATATCGGATACGTATTGCCTACCGGTACGCCAGTTTAGGAAAGTATCTGTGATCCGTAGGTTTACAGTTTCCTTCTTCCTTTCCTAATCACAGATTCAACTCTCTCTCTCTCTCTCACGGTTTTGCTCATGTACCTCGTTTTTTCTTCTAAAGGTTGCATTTCCGAAACAAAATGGTGCAGCATGCTAATCTGAGCATGAGCTAGGCATCCAAAGATTTCAATCGAAGGAAAACGACACAGGCTGATGCCTGCTGCTGTTGAATGGTTCTTGGACCTGCCCGAGGAAAGCAATGGAACGGCACTTCCGACCCTACAGTCGTTGACTCGTTGCAGTGGGCTCGTATTTCCAACAGAGAACTAACACTGTACTCCGATAGCAAAGAGCACAACAGCTAATGAAACCACTTGGAAGTTATTGGAAACTTCCGTTTTAACATGAGGGTCAGTGGGGGCATAGCTAGGCACCATACCCTAGGAAAAAAATTTTGCAACCATGCAAATCCGGTCTAGAGCAGGAGGTGCCCTGTGTCCATGTTTTTTCCTATCGAGAATTCGAGATGAACCATCGGAAGTGAAGCGAAGCAATGAATTGGTACACAGATTATTTCCAGTTCCAAATGCATGCGTAGCATAGCCCCTACCCTTCCCTTCCATTCACCAATAGTGGCAGACAAGCAAACTCTAGAACCGATCATTTAACGTCCATCTTTGCAATCATCCGTTGCACTTGGAAAAGCAAAAGATGGGTTCACTCCAGAAATAAATAACCACAAAAGTATAAAAATATAAATTTGTTTTTTTTAAGAATTTCATACGAAACAACATAAGTTTTATGTGATCGCATGAATAGGAGTATGGGACTAGTTAAAATAAAAGGAAACATTTCGATCCAAATTTGCAACTTGTAGCAATCTAGCCATTTATTTTTGTTTTCGAAAGACGTGATGACTGTATTTGACGTCCGCGTGTCCACTCGATATAAACCCCTCGACCCAAACTGCCACGAGAGGCAGAAACAGAGCGGAAGCAAGCGAGCGCACACTGCACAGTGACACCACAAAACACAGAGCTCAGCTAAGAAAGCGGCTCAGCCTCAGCTGCGCAGACAAACACAGCAGCAAGAAACGCTCGGCCAGGATGATGCTCGCGTACATGGACCACGCCTCCGCCGCAGCCGAGCCGGACGCCGGCGAGCCCACCGTGGCCGCCGACGCGGCCGAATGCGCGGAGGCGAGGGACTTCGGCGGGCTCGTGAGCGCCCGCCCCGCCGCCGTCGTCCGCCCGGCCAGCGCAGACGACGTAGTCAGCGCCATCCGCGCTGCCGCGCTCACCGCGCACCTGACCGTGGCCGCCCGCGGGAACGGCCACTCGGTGGCCGGGCAGGCCATGGCCGAGGACGGGCTCGTCCTCGACATGCGCGCGCTCTCCCGCCGCACGCAGCCCGTCCTCTCGGTCCGCGACGGAGCGGCCTTCGCCGACGTCCCGGGCGGCGCGCTCTGGGAGGAGGTCCTCCACTGGGCCGTCTCGAACCACGGCCTCGCCCCCGCCTCCTGGACGGACTACCTCCGCCTCACCGTCGGCGGCACGCTCTCCAACGGCGGCGTGAGCGGGCAATCCTTCCGGTATGGCCCTCAGGTGTCCAACGTCGACGAGCTCGAGGTCATCACCGGCGATGGCAAGTGCCACGTATGCTCCCCTTTCTCCCACCCCGACCTCTTCTTCGCTGTCCTCGGCGGCCTAGGCCAGTTCGGCGTCATCACCCGCGCCCGCATCCCCCTCTTCCACGCGCCCCAAGCGGTAAGCAAGCAGGCCAAGAACCAGAACCTCACCGTCGGGCGACGCCCAAACACCGCACACTGACCGGCGAGCTCACGCCCTTGCAGGTGCGGTGGACACGGGTGGTGTACACGAGCTTCGCGGACTACGCGGCGGACGCGGAGTGGCTGGTGACGCGGCCCTCGAACACGGCGTTCGACTACGTGGAGGGCTTCGCGTTCGTGCGCAGCGATGACCCAGTCAACGGCTGGCCGTCGGTGCCCATTCCAGGCGGCGCCTGCTTCGACCCGTCCCTCCTGCCCGCTGGCGCTGGCCCGGTCCTCTACTGCCTGGAGGTGGCCCTGTACCAGCACCGCGACGACGTGGACAAGGTAGGCAAAGGAAACGCGAACTATGCCGTAATTGCCCCGCGCGCCCGGGGGCATTGCCGTACTTGCGCGCGGCGGTGTACCTTTCTGCGGGGATGTCTGCCTCGTCGTGTATCTTCCGCTGGATTCTGTGACGGGTGCTTATCCCCAAACTACCCCGCGCGTCCTGCCAAAACACCCGGCGGCCCCCAAGTCCCCAACCACCGGCCGTCCCAGTACGGCGGTTGGCAGCGCACGACCGCACCGCACGGCAGTGGCTGCGTCCGGATCACGGCCGATCTCGCGTGAGGTGAGCACGCCCGAGCGTGCGTACAATGTGGACGACGCGATCCCCTGCCGCGCCCGTGACGGCGCGGATCCCGTCTTTTGTCAAAACCCCTTGCCTCATTGCTCGTTTCTCCCACGGAACAGCTCATTCATACTAGCTAGCTTGCTCTACGCATGTAACGTGATACGATAGCGTCGTTGTCGCTGTTTCTTTCACCAATTCATTCATTCTGTCGTGCTGACGTTTGCTCCGCTTGCTTGTGCTCTGCAGAGGATGACGAGCCAGATGATGCAGCAGCTCCAGTACGTGCGGGGCCTGGAGTTCTCGGCGGACGTCGGGTACGTGGAGTTCCTGTCGCGCGTCAACCGGGTGGAGGAGGAGGCGCGCCGGAACGGCAGCTGGGCGGCGCCGCACCCGTGGCTCAACATCTTCATCTCCGCGCGCGACATCGTCGACTTCGACCGCGCCGTGCTCAACGGCATGCTCGCCGACGGCGTCGACGGGCCCATGCTCGTGTACCCCATGCTCAAGAGCAAGTAAGTGTACTGTGCGCAAACCTGTTTGCCGTACAAGCACTGCCCGTTCGGTGGCAGAGTTGCCGTTTGGGGCAGGGGCAGCGACAGCAGTCACGCATGTGAGCCTCCCTGCTCACCTCGCCGACGTGGCGGCGGCAACGTTTTTCACTGGGATTATGCTGTCTGATCGGATAATTTGCCCGTCCGTACTTATAAAAAGACGGACGGGTTTCCCGTTCTCCATCCCGTTCTGTTTTGGATTTGGCCCTGTCATCTGCCCCGTTACGACTTAGGAACAACTAACTCAGGTCCCATGATTGATAAATTATTTTTTTGCCTGACTCAGCTCGACTTCATGTCCCGTGGGCCCGGCACTCTGATAGTGCACTGCACCTCGGTCGATTCAGGATGCAATATTTCTCGCTTTGCCGTGACACGCTGTGTAACTTGCTGCTGCAGGTGGGACCCGAACACGTCGATGGCGCTCCCGGAGGGCGAGATCTTCTACCTGGTGGCGCTGCTCCGATTCTGCCGGCCGTACCCGGGTGGCGCGCCGGTCGACGAGCTAGTGGCGCAGAACAACGCAATCATTGACGCCTGCCGGTGCAATGGCTACGACTACAAGATATACTTCCCTCACTACAACAACGAGTCCGACTGGGCGCGCCACTTCGGCGCCAAGTGGAGCCGCTTCGTCGACCGGAAGGCCCGGTACGACCCGCTGGCGATCCTGGCCCCGGGGCAGAAGATCTTCCCCAGGGCCCCCTCCTCCGTCGCCGCCCCTGTGATCATGTAACAGGGCGGGCACGGCCAATCGGAACCATCGAATTATGGCGACGACGATCACGCTGTTGTTGGCGATAATGATGATGGTTATCCTGCCGATTCGGTGATGATGAAGATAGGGCCATTATTGGGTACATTGGGGGGCAAAGGGGGTCGATGGATATGTGAAGTTGCAGGGAGGGGCAAAGGAAAATGAAAGCTGTAACCTTTTCTTCCTCTATTTTTTCTTCTTCTTTTTTTGTTCTTTGCCCTTGAGCTGGTGGTGAGGTTGAGATGCAACGACGGTTGACACACATCTCGCGGCCCCTTCCGTCGGGTTTTGTCCATTTGGAAGCGGCCCCTCGCTGTAATGGTTCCCATCTCCCAGGCGTAGCGTAGCGTACGTTCACCAACTTTTCCCGTCCGCCCCCATCGCTTCCATATTCCAATTCCGCGTAGCTTTCGCCGGTTTGGTCCCGTCCCCGGCACCCCACATGGGAACGAGCCCGATCCGATGGCCGGGATCGCGACGTACGTGCGCGCGCGGCCGTTGGTTGGGGGTCCTCCCCGCGCCCGTTGCTTGCAGCGTACAACGACGGCGAATGAGTGGGAAGCGTGCAGAAGCTAGCGCGCGCGGTGCACGGCGCGGCGGCCTATGAGACGACGAGACGCTGTCGTGCCGTCGTCTTGATCGATCTCGCGTCGCCGATGGGACGGGACGGGAGGAGCGAATAATTGGTGCCGTCTCTGATCGGAGAATGCATCTCGCGGATGTGGCGGTGGGGGGCTTAGCGGTGTGTGCTTGCTTGGTCGTACTGGCCACGTGAGCGCGTATATCGACAGCGCGGCCGGCCACATCGGACGTGACCGCCCAATAGGGTCTAACGTTTTGGGAGCAAAAAATTCTTCGTTTTTTCCTTCACCGAATTTTGTCGACTGATATAGCACCAGTGGCGGAGCCAGGGCCTGGCCAGGCCGGGCCCATGCCCGGGCTTGGCCCACTAGTTAAACTGAGTCACCAGCCCCTAACGTCACCTGGCCCACTAGATAAAGCCTGGGCACCGCACTGGGACGCGTCTGCTCCGTCCAGGTGAGGCGTGACTGCCGTGGATGTGGCGGAGCCAAGGCCGGTCCATGCCCGGGCTATACATTTGTCCTGGCTCCGCCACTGTATAGCACGGTACTGTTTCTTTCCTTTTCGATCGTCCCAATTGTATGTTTAGGAAAGGAGACGAATTGCGACGGATTCGCGCTAGTGTGAGCAACATCCGTATAGTGACAAACAGCGGGAAACGTCTCTTTTAGTTGGTGTATTTCGAGCTCTAGCTAGATTGCAGAATCCGAGTTCATGTAAAACTGAAAGTTGTTTGGCAGTCTGGTGTATGCCCGACTTCGAATTTTAAGCATCGCTTAATCTAAGTGGCGAAAAAATGACACGACATGCATGCCACAAACCGTGCACTGGTGCTTGTCCCACTTAACTACCTACATAATCATTTGGCATGGCAAGGTATTTGCAAATTCTTGATCATGCAGGCCCTCTCCTATGTAGATGCACAAGAGCCCAGCCGTGGTAAAAAAGCAGTGCTGGTTCTAGAACAGTAGTACGAGCCAGGTCGATCGATCGAAAGAGACGGGTACTTTCGTACCGAGCTTGTTCAGGGATGGTCAGGCCACCCTATTTAGCAGATAGGATTATGTTTCCTATCCGTCAGGCTCTCGTCACATCTGGTGACAGAATATACTCAGGCCTATCGATGTTGTGCAATTGAAAAAAAATGATGTTTCTCCGTAAATGGAACAAAATTTCCCCCTGTCGATTGGATGCAGCTGAGCCCGATCCCAGCTAGTTGGCTGGTTCGCTCGCTCACAGGGATCGATAGCTATTGCTCTACAGGCTGCCTGTGACCTCGGCGAGACCGATTGATGGAAAGAGATTCAACCTAGTTTTATTAGAACTGTAATTTAGGCGGTTGCGTGTGGAACGTTGGATCAAAAAACGATGGTCTATATCATCCGGTATATTGGTTAGAAACATTGTGGCAATTTTTTTAATTATAGCAATAGCGATCCGGATCGTTCATTGACTCGATCGGATAACAACGAGGAACAGAGTCCGTTTAAGAGGAGAGTGCATGGGAACCTTTCCATGATCGATGATCCTAGCTAGTCCATGACCATGCTTGGTCCCATGGCGCCCCAAGGGGGTTTTTATCTTATAAAATCCTGAAACTTATCCCAGCCAGAATTCGGTAGACGAAGGTGACTTCTCGATAGGTTTAATAGAGCTAGCTAGCTCTCTGAGCCTCTCACTCCCTTTTAATATGTCTCTCACTCACGTGAGTATTAGTCTATAGATGCAGTATTTGCTTGTATTATTTAGGATATATATGCTTTCTAGAAAGATGGCGATGCAGAATGACCTAGGCGAATAGGTCCCGGAGCAGTAGCTGAGGTCGTCTCTTAGGTGATAGGTGACTGGGAAGGGCTGTCTTCCCAGTGTAATGACATCTTCTTTTCGTTGAGCGGGCCTTGGTGGCCTTTCGTCCTTTCTTTCTCTTTCTTACTTCTTCCTTTCCCTAGTATTCTCGCTTTCTGTTGGCATTTTAATGTAATTTCCCTTATCTTTAATGTAAGTAGAGCTCTTGCCATTTATTTTAAAAAATCTGTCTCTCTCCGTTTTTGCAATGGATCGGTCGATCGAGAGAAAATTATTCACTAACCGAGAGTGCTTTGTTTATGAGGAAGTTGCCCTGCAAGTTGGCTCAGATTATGCGCCGCCTACGAGCTTTTAGGCGACAAAAGGCGCTCGCAGGATAGCTGCTTGAGATCGGCAAGGGGCCGGATCAGCAAAGATCAGCCGGGAAGATGACACCGGCCGTTTTATATTACTCCAAGTGGTGTCTTTCTGACAACGCGATCTATCTATCTATGACTAGTGTCCAAGTTAGCGTATCCATCCGTCAGCTGATCCATCCTTGATCCAGAGCCTTTTCCCTTTAGTATAATTAAAAGAAAGAAGGAGGCGGCGGCGACATCTGATCTTGGCGCACCGTGTTCCAACGGTCCACTTGGTCCAGTTCGCACAGAACTAACGACACGGGACGATCGGATCAGCTAGCGTTGCGATTGAGCTCGATCGATTGGTTCCTTTGCTCTGTAGGAAGGAAAGGGACGACGGCGAGTGGAAGGGAAGGAAGCACTGAATAATCAGGAGATTAACAACGCATATGTGTAGCTGTCATGGATAATCTTTTTTGTAATGACAGAGCGAGAGTGGCTTGACTTGAACAAACATGTGTCAAGTTTGTGTTTTGCTCAGTGCTCGCAAAATTGCTGTGTCGTCAAAACTGAATTGACAACATAAAGACCAGGTGTGAATAGGAAACTTTGGCAATACGGGCAGTTTTGAACTGTTGTAGCTATCAAGCATTCGAGAAGGACAGAAAATATGTAATCTGACTACAGAAGAACTGGAGCTACGTTTTTTTTGGAGCGTGGCTCTGCTAAGCATGTGTACCTGCAACCATTAGCGGTTTGAATATTTATATTGTACTACCAAAAAAAACCTGAAAAATTCCTAAGTATTGTACTACTTACAATACTAGGTAGTTAGGTACCCTCATAATTTCACGGCCATATAAAAATTACAGCATGGAAACGAAGTTTTGAAGTTTGAACATTGGCAAATACTACCATCCGGACGTCCGATTTTTGTTTTCAGTTTGAACATTACATTTTTTAAACGCTTTCGCTGCCCAAAAGCGCTTTCGCTGCCCAAAAGCGACTTATATTTTCAACAGGAGGCAGTACATATATCTAGCCATCAAAACAAGTGAAACAACTGTTCACACCTAACACATGTCGGCAACAGATCAGGTTACCATCCCAAGCGAAACTCTGCGTGCTAAAAATCAGCTGTCTTTCAGCCCTGTTTCATTCAGTCCAATTCTTCACCTCCCTGTCGCCGCCAAATGGCAGGCACCGGGTCGTTCACCTTGCAAGGACCACTAATCCATCTTCGACGATCCCTGAATCCCGACGATGCCCACCAACTTGCGACAGAACGGAAAGAAGCCGGGCACGCACGTGTCAGCCGGCCGTTCACCGGAGAGTGGAAGCGACTAAATGAGTGAGTGATAGTGGCACTGCAAAGCTCGTAATAATGGCACAAAAGCCTAAGCTAGGAAGCGAGAACTACTAGCAGTCGGCACTAGTCAATGCGGTGACCGATCCTTGCAAAGGTGCTTGAGTTGAGGGAGGAAAACATCTGCAGGTCACTCGCTGAGACTGAGAGCCAGACAGCAGCCAGCTGCACAATCAACAAGCAAAGATCTTTGAAGAGTGCTCCATGAGAGCATCTGCAATGATGCCACTTCAGATAGCTATAAAGGTGCTATCTCAACATTTTACTTATGTGAAAAAGAGAAAATGAGGAGAGAGATATAGACCAGCTACTAATGTATAGCTAGCCTATAACTAATTCTAAAACACTTATTATCTATTATATGTGGGCCAATATTTAATTTTATATATAATGCTATAGCTAATCCATTGGAGAGATTGTTCATATACTATCTATAGATGATATGGACATTTAGAAATATCGCTTTTTTGTGAATCTAACACATTTGTAAAGTTATTTGCAGATTTAATCCTCTCTCACCGTGGAGAGCACTCCCGTGCCTAGGGAGCACGGCAGCCGGTGGTACCGAGCCAAAGGAGTACAGGAGCAGTGGCTTTTATGGTCAGGCAGTGTGAAATGGATAGCTGGTGCCGCAAAAGGTGAGCGCAGCAACCAAACTGCCGTGGATGGGGAGTGTGGGAGATCACCGAGAACGTGAAAGGAGACACATATCACCTTCCGATGCTTCCACGATCGGAATTGAGCCAATTCTACAAATACGTTTGCGAGGGGACTAAATTTGTAGGAAAAAAAAAAGAAGAGGCTATTATAAAAGAGATGATTTGTATCAATTAGTCTACCATCAGTTTTATTAAAAAAAAAAAAAAAATATCGTAGCACCTCTAAAAAAAGATCTTTCTGTCTGAGCTGTCACATGGCTCTAATGTGCCAATTCGATCCTCTTAGACAACTGTTTGATAACATGTAGATTAAGGAGACTCGCTGGAGATATAAAGTAGTCTATCATGGGTTCTGTGTTATAGTCGGATCGTTTTCTTCTGGTTTTTTAGATTTTTAGTTCCCCTGGCAGCTAGCATAAAGATCTCCAGGAATTTTTACGTGGCATGTGAACCAAGTAGCTAGTGGGAATATTAGGACCACATCGCGCAGGTACACTCTTTCACTAGTAGCAGTTCTGCCTCACATCAATCAATTAACAGTTGTTTGCTCATGGTTCGTGACAGCAGATAGATAGATAGACAGGGGTGTGTGTGTGCGCGCCCATTGGTTCATGCATCAAATATTATGCTTTCACTATGAAAAGTACAGAGGCATGACCATTCCAGATAGGAATGCATTTTTTTTCGCTGCCATGGATTGGGATTGTGCATGTTTACAACTTACAAGCATGGGGTTCATAGCAAATGATTTGGATTAATGTAGCTAGGTTTGAATGGTCAGGCACTTGGAACTTAATTTCCTTTTTCGTACTGGATCTTTTCCCCTTGTTATTTGTCATCTCTTGTCCATCTTTATTCAGAACTTAATTTCTTTTTTCGTACTGGATCTTTTCCCCTTGTTATTTGTCATCTCTTGTCCATCTTCATTCAGAGAAATGATTGTTCTTTTGTTAAAAAAGGGAAATTTAGATATAGGCTACTACAAAATGACCACTTTAGAAAAATGACACAACAAAGTTGTTTGCTGTAAAAATGCCATCACAAACTCCAGTTCCACAAAGATGCCACCGTTATACATATTTTGTGAGCATTGGACACTAATACCCCTCATGACTAGTACCTTCTTCCTCATACATCCACTCTCTCTCTCCATGGCTGAACACCAACCTTCTCAGTCCTCACCCCGTGCTCCTGTCCCCTGAATCCTCTCCACGATGACTAATTAGTGACGAAGTTTCGCACAATCCTAGTATATATCCAAGCCACAGCCAAAAGAATTATTTTTTTTAATAATACATTTTTTTCTTCAAAATTTCAAAAATATACCACGGGAAATTTTTTTACATAAATATACCCCTGTCGCCAAATGGTTTGGCGATAGGCCTCCTGTCGCCAAACCAAAGGGCGACAGGAGGCTTTGCGCGTTTTACAGAGTGGAGACGTGGCGTTTTTGTCGCCGTTGATCGTGCGACATAGCTTCCTGTCGCCCGTTGGTTTGGCGACATTTAAATGTCGCCAAACCAACAGGCGACAGGGGTATATTTATGTAAATTTTTTTTTCGTGGTATATTTTTAAAATTTTGAAAAAAAATGTATTATTAAAAAAATAATTCCAGCCAAAACCCAAATTTAAGGAGCACATTCACAAACATAAAGATCCAATCCAATCTAATCTAACCGAGAAAACAACAGCCCTACAGATTATCCAAGAAACCTGAGGCTCTCAAATAAGGAACCACCTCCATTGATCAATGCAGCCATGGATGAAATAAAAATCTCTTTTCTCTCCTGTTTACTCTAATCTTGTTGCACTTCTGTCATGTATGCATATTTGTTATGTAAATATTCCGTTCCTGCATATAGGAAGTAGAGCATGATTAGGGAGGATTAGCATATGCATATTTGGTATGTAAATATTCTGTTCCCTGCAAATTGGAAGTAGTGCATGATTAGGGGGCAAGATTGGTTGCCAAAATTGGTAGTTGTCATTGTTGAGAAGAAGAATGAGATAAAACACAGAAAAGACGCAGTCAGTTAGCGTCGCAAAGCCCTATGCTTGTTGTGTTTGTTTCTCATCTCCGGTTTCGGAAGATCAAGCCATCATGTGCGTGTGTCCACCATGATAAAGAATACGAGTGAGACTCAACACCTGCCAATTGGTATCAGAGCCGAGTCATATCGAAAGGAGATCAATCGAAATCTCTTTCACACATAGTGATCACGGTGGCCAGCAAGGCATCTGATGAGAAGAGGAGCATGCATCTGATGAGAAGAGGAGCATGCCGCAGTCAATTTTGCACTCACAACTAATGCGGATGAACTACACGATATGGGCCATAAAGATTTGTGTCGCACTTTTAGTCCCAGCATGTGTGGGAAGCGGTGCAAACCATGACGACAAATTATCAGATGGATCGGGACACGCTTTACGCGATCTACTAGGCCTGGGATGCCATCAAGACTACCAACATGGGGCACGAGCGCGTGTGCGAGGCAAGCTTGCAGACACAAAAGAAGAAACTTTGAGGGGTTCAAGATGCAGGACGGTGAGTCTATCGATGACTTCACTTCGTTGGATGGGTGACCATGCTCGTCAGTGGCATCTGTGAGCTAGGTGAGAACCTAAGTGAGATCACGGTCGTGTGTGTAAGTTTCTGCAAGTAGTACCGGCTAGGTACATGCAGTTTGTGATATCCCTCGAGTAGTGCATTAACCTGAAGACACTGACCATCAAGGACCTCATCAGGCGGTTCAAGGCGTACGACGAACACATCCGCCTGTCATTCGGCAATTCAGAGGATGGGGAGCATCTGATGTTATCACGCTCACAGTAGGAGAATTCCAGGCCAAGCACAAAGACGGGGAGGGCTCTAGTACAGGTACAAAATCAAGTGGTGACCGTGATGGAGGCCATGGCAAGACGAAAGCACAGGGTGGCGCAGACATGCGCTCTGGTGATGCTAGCAAGAGCGACTGGAAGAAGAAGCTCAAGTGCCACAATTGTGGCAAGAAAGGACATTTTGCCAAAGAGTGCCGCAAGCCGAAGAAGGAGAAGGCCCTTATCGCTAAAAAGGATGACAACTGGCTGGCACTGCTCATGGTATAGACGTGTGAACTGACACAAGCTAACGAGGAGGTTGAAGGTGAAGTCTTCCTCAACAAGGAGAAGGTCCAACTGCAAGTCTACGATATCGAGAGGTATGATAGTGATATCTGATACCAAGATACTAGTGCTAGCAATCATATGACAGGGAGCAGTGGGAACTTTATGGACCTCGACTCATCTGTTAAGGGGAAAGTGAAGTTTGGTGATGGTTCGGTAGTGGCTATACTCAGGTGTGTGACAATCTTGTTGTAGTGTTGAAATGGTGAGCATCATGCATGCCCTATCCAACATCTACTACATCCCGTCCATTGAGAGCAACATCATTAGTTTGGGGTAGCTCACCGAGCATGGTTGCAAGGTGGTGATCGAGGATCCCTACCCCCGCATCTATGACCAGGAGAGGAAGCTCCTTGCCAAGATCACCCGGTTGCGTAACCTGCTATACCTCCTCGATCTTAGCCTATCAAGGTCGGTGTGTCTGGTGGCAAGCTATGGTGACACGGTGTGGCTGTGGCACACACACTATGGCCACCTAAACTTTAAGGCACTTTGGGAGCTTGCACAGAAGGAGATGGTCCATGGGTTGCCATGCCTTGATCATGTTGATCAGGTGTGCGACCGCTGCCTCATGGGAAAGCAGTGTTGCACGTCATTCCCAGGCACAACCACATTCCAGTGCAAACTAGTGTCACCCCTAGCACTAGTCAAGAACTGCTATTTCCTGCTACTCATAAAGGATTACAGCAGGTACATGTGGTTGGTGCTGTTGAAGAGCAAGGATCAGACACTCACTGCATTCCAAAGGATCAAGAAGTGCATTGAGAAGGAGATGAATCTTGGAGTGAAGTTGTTCCGAACTTATAGTGAGAGGAGTTCACAGCATTCTATGATGAGGACAGCATCAAGCACCAACTCACCGCACTGTACTCACTGCAACAAAATAGGGTGGTGGAGCGCTGTAAACAGTCCATCATTGGTATGACCCATAGCCTAATCAAGAGCAAAGGCATGCCGGGCACGTTCTAGGGTGAGGTCGTATTAACGATTGTGTACTTGTTGAACTAGGCATCGACGAAGAGTGTAGCGGGTATGAAAGTGCATCTAGGCCCCTAATTGTGTTTTGGATGATTAATGACAAACGTTTAAGGGACTAATGGCTTAAATGAGTATATGAGCAGGTAATAGTCCCAAAAGAAACGCATCTACGGACAATGATGACCCTCAAAAGAGAAAAGAAGAACGTCGTCGACTTAGCGTAGATTTTTCATTTAATTGAGTCGATAGAATCGCCGTACTATCAAGAGGGATGGGATGTAGGTGTCTTAGAAATGGTCTCTATGCTCAGATGAACTACATTTACAAAATTAGTTTTGAAAAACATCAAGCACAACACTCACATCCAGTTGTATTTTTTGCTGATATTATCGGACAGTCCGATCTTGGATTCGGACAGTCCGATCTTGGATTCGGACAGTCCGATGTTATCGGATATTCCGTTGTGAGTGTGGTTTTTAGTCTTGGTCCTCTCGGGAATTATCGGATTGTCCGATAGTTGACATCAGATTGTCCGATGAGGACTGAAAATTTTTCTAAGGATTTGAAAATGGAACTCTCTGGAATTATCGGATTATCCGATGCTTGATATCGGACATTCCGATATGGACTTAGAAAGTTTTTGAAAACTTCTTCTTCATTGAAAACTCTCTGGAATTATCGGATAGTCCGATGTCATATATCGGACAGTCTGATATACACTTGGAAAGTTTTTGAAAACTTCTTCTTCATTGAAAACTCTCTGGAATTATCGGATAGTCCGATGTCATATATCGGACAGTCCGATATACACTTGGAAAGTTTTTGAAAACTTCTTCAGTGAAAACTCTCTGGAATTATCGGATAGTCCGATGTCATATATCGGACAGTCCGATATACACTTAGAAAGTTTTTGAAAACTTCTTCTTCAGTGAAAACTCTCTGGAATTATCGGATAGTCTGATGTCATATATCGGACAGTCCGATATACACTTAGAAGATTTTCAAAGTTACTGAGTTCTTTTGAAACCTCTCTGGAATCATCGGAATGTCCGATATATGTAATCGGATAATCCGATATGTGTTTCGTTCAAAAGAATTTGAATTTCTGAGGTGGAGTCGATCTGGAAATTTGCACATATCGGATAGTCCGATGACATGTATCGGACAGTCCGATGTGGGCCTGACACAGTGCAGAACGGCTAGTTTTTGTGTCTTGGCTATAACTACTCCACCCACTCCCTCATTTATGGGGACTGACCTTGTGCTGAACATTTATTGCTTCTAAGTCTTTCTCTTGCTCTCTCTTGAGTTGCTCTTTGAGATATTTGTTGAGAGTTGAAGCAAGTTGATTTCTAGTGCTTAGATTTCAAACCGTGAAAGTTCATTTGAGCAATAGAGCGATTTTCAAGAGCGGATCTGCATTCCATTTATTACTCTTGGAGATTGAGGTCTCCTAGACGGCTAGGAGTCGCCGGGAGCCACCAAGACGTCGTGTGGTGCGCCTCGGATGTTTGTGAAGGTGTGATTCCGCCTCCGCAAGGAAATGGATCAAGAAGTGAAACCGGCGAGTGCTTTGTGCAACACCGGGAGGAAAAGGGTTGAGAGAGACCCCGGCTCAAGTGTGACCGAGCTGCCTCAACGGAGACGTAGGATCCCCTCAAGGATCCGAACTTCGGGAAAAAACCAACCGTGCATCGAATCTTTGGTTTGATCTTTTCTTGTTGCCTTGATTAAAATTTTCTCGAAGTAACTGCAGCATCTTGCCTACTAGTAACTTGCCTACTACTTATTTGTTGCCTACCCTAGATCTGCCTTATTCTGTGATAGATCTGTAAGTTCTTGCTCTGATCGGATAATCCGATTCCATATATCGGATAGTCCGATATCAGAAGTCGGATAGTCCGATCTTTTCGCTGCAAATTAAGATTTAATTTTATAATCGCCTATTCACCCCCCTCTAGGCGACCTAATCGATCCTTCAGGGTATGATGCCGTATGAAGCATGGAACAAGGAGAAGCCCAACATGCATCATTTGCGCATGTTCGGTGTGTCGCCCATGTGAAGGTGACGAAACCAAACTTGTCGAATCTAGCGGACCAGAGTGTTCGAACTGTGCTGCTAGAATCGAGCTAAAAACTAAGGCGTATCAGGTGTACAACCCGACCACGAAACAAGTCATCGTCTCAAGCCATGTCGTGTTCGATGAGAGCAAGCAATGTGACTAGAACACCGTGCAGAATCAAGAACCACAAGGTGATGTTTTCACGGTTGTGTATTCATCTCACCACATCACAGGTAGAGATGCACCCCTGACAGTGATGAACCATGATGGTGGGTTTGCACCACGCACACCCCTAGCCATGACACCTAACGGATGCTCCATGATAGGTGCCACATCAGCAGGCATGCCGGGAGAACTCGTGTCTGGATCCACACAAATGACAATCGCATCCATAACCTACGATATGCCTAGTGCTACAGGTGGTTTCGACGGGACCATAACAGGGTCTACATGTCCTCTAGTGTCAGTCTACAGGGCTATCGTAATGTGAAGGAGTTGATGGACAGCACTAGCCCCTGTGAGCTCTGCTACGATGACCACGATGGTGACGGTGACGCCGAGCTATGCCTACTTGGCGCAGATGAAACGGCGATACTTATCGAGGCTCTGAAGCAGTCATGCTGGAAGCGAGCCATGGATGACGAGCTTGGCACAATCTGTGGCATAACACATGGGTGCTGATCGATCCACCAACTGGACAGAAACCCATTGGGCTCAAGTGGGTATACAAGTTGAAGAAGGACCCAAGTGGTGTTATCGTGAAACACAAAGCACGACTCATCACCAAGGGGTATGTGCAGTGCAAGGTGGTGGACTTCGATGAGGTTTTCACTCCCGTCACATGGCTATAGACTGTGCGGTTGTTAGTTGCCCTCGCGGCATAAGAAGGATGGCAGCTACACCACATGGATGTTAAGTTTGCCTTCCTCAATGGCACAAGATTAAGGAGGTGATTGTTTACTCTAATCTTGTTGCACTTCTAGTTCTCTTGTCACATATGCATATTTGGTTTGTAAATATTATGTTCCACCATATAGGAAGTAGTGCATGATTAGGGAGGATTAGCATATGCATATTTGGTATGTAAATATTCCGTTCCCTGCATATAGGAAGTAGTGCATGATCTGTTCCCTACATATAGGAAGTAATGCATAATTAGGGGGAGCCAAGATTGGTTGTCAAAATTGTGTGTACGAACTATATATATTTAAGTAGCTGTCATTGTTGAGAAGAAAATGAGATAAAACGTAGAAAAGACATAGTCAGTTAACGTCGCAAATCCTTGTGCTTGTTGTGTTTGTTTCTCGTCTCCAGTTTTGACAGATAAAGCCATTGTGTGCTTGTGTGTGTCCACCATGATAGAGAACACGAGTGAGATTCAGTATTGAGTTGCATGCACCAGCTAGTTCACCCAAAAGCTTAAACTGATGAGGAAAGATGATCAATTCACTTATATTTCAACACTTCCCCTCACGTATAGACTCCCTCATGTCTAGTACGTAGAATAGAAGTAGGCTGCAATTATTTTTTAATTGTGCCAACCAAGTCTTGAACTCGAGACTTCTTAGCTCTGATAGCCTATTGAGTTGCATGCATCGTTCACCTAAAAGCTTAAACTGATGAGAAAAGATGAGCAATTCACTTATACTTCAACACTCTCCTTCACATATAGGCTCCCTCAAGCTTAGAACGTGGAATAGAAGTGGGTTGCAATTATTTTTTTAATTACACCAACTGGGTCTTGAACTCGAGTCCTGTTGGCTCTGATACCATATTGAGTTGTATGCACCAACCAGTTTACCCAAAAACTTAAGCTGATGAGGAAAGGTGAACAATTCACTTATACTTCAACACCCCTCTCACGTATAGCTCCCTCAAAGCCTAAGACATGGAATAGAAGTTGACTGCAATTATTTTTTTAATTGCGTCAATTAGGTTTTGAACTTGAGACATCTTGGCTCTTATAATATATTGAGTCGCATGCACCAGCTAGTTTACCCAAAATTTAAGCTGACGAGGAAAGATATATAGACAATTCATTTATACTTCAACACTCCCCCTCATGTATAGACTCTCTCAGGCCTAGTATGTGGAATGGAAGTGGGCTGTAATTATTTTTTTAATTGTGCTAGTCAGTTCACCTAAAAGTTTAAACTGATAAGAAAAGATGGACACTCAGGGCTGTCATCTCCTTGGAAGCTGACCTCATTGTCTAACTTGCTGCCTCGTGACGACGACCTCTACTCCAAAACTCCAAAAATTGATATTGCTTCTCTTCCACGTCTCCAACACCATTGTGTCTTCCTATTTGCCAGGGAGAGGTAGGCACTATAGTGGTCCGTGGCGGCGGACTTGAGGGTGCCGGCTATGGAGGACACAAGTGAACAAGAGGAAGAAGACGAGGGCAATACGGTCTTATTTGGGGAAGCACGTACACGAGTGGCATTTTTGTGAACATAGTGATTCTCCAGTAGTATTTTTGTGAGAAGAAACTTTCCAATGGCATTTCTCTAAAATGATCACTTTGCGATGACATATAATCTAAATTTGCCTAAAAAAACCTAAGTTCTGGCACTTATGGTCATATGGCCGAAGTAACAGGCCCAAGCCTAGCCCATCCCCATCTACAAAGCCCAGTTCAGACTAGCCGAAAAGCAGAAGGCTTATAATTTTTTTAATGAAGAGGATTTTACGATTTTTCAGTAGTACGTGATAGGAGAGACGTCAACGGAAGGAACTGAAATCTGAATACGTCTTCCTGCCTCCTAGCGGCAGGCTTTGCATGCTACTGCACAACTGAACATCACACACCTCGCAGACGCAGGCGCAGACTGTGTGTGCATGAGCATGAGCACCCCAGCTCGGCTGAAACCAACGCTTTCTGTTTCCCGGAAAAGGAGAAAGGAAGACGTAACTGAGCTTTCCGCCGAATCTCCCTCCCAAGCCTTAGGTTTACCCCTTCCAAGGAGAATCGCCACTGAGCTCTTCACTACAAACGTGCAGCCATGGATGAATGGACGGGTATGGCTAGCTTTATTATTCACAGCGCGCTTTAAGATCAGCAGATTTCGCTCTCTCGCTCGCCATATACTCAGATCAATTACTGCATTCAAAGTCGTTGAGGTACACGCATCGTGCATGGGTGGTGTCGTCTTGGATATCAGAAGGAGGATTTGGTTTGCACGGTGGTCATAGTTAAATCGGCAGGCACGAAAATACACACTGTGCCCCATGTGCGGACGCCGTTGCCAGCTTCGGCAAGATCAGGGTACAAGCAAGCAAGCAAGCAAGCATGCATGTGAGAAGCATTGCCGCATGCAGCATGCAAAGGGAGGGCGCCCAAGCAAAGCAAAAGGCCGTCCAGTTTTCCCAGGTTCTGCATGCATGGCATGGCTGCTTTGCTTTGCTTGCTTGCTTGCTTTTGAGACTAACAAACCAACCATGCTCTCTCTCTCTCTCTCTCTCTCTCTCTGTAGATAGCCGCTTTTGAGTGCACAGCAAAACGGGAAGCATTGTCAATAAAGCAAAGATTCCGAGGCATTGTCCGATATGCCGCCCGGCCGGCCCGGCCAGCAAAAGAATGAGAGAGATGCTCTGCTGATCAGAGCTGAGAAGCCATGCATGCACGCACAGGGCTTCAGAATCCTACTGCTACTGTGTATGCGCAAGTATTGTATACTCGGCTTCCTTTCCGTGGATAACATACTTATTACCTGCCACTCCTTCAAAAGCCCTGCGCGATGTGCTTGAGAAGAGAAGAGATATGCATGCGGCGAATATAGTCCTGACAAGTCTGCTTTGTACTGCAAAACTTAGACAGATTTCCTTTTAGGCGTTCAAAGATGATGTGTTGTGGGTGTAGATGTGATCCTCAGAAAGCTCAGAGCTTTCCATCTCTCTCCCTCTCTCGTGATACTGCATTTTGCCATGCTGGCTACTGTAGCGTTTGTAACTTTTGATTCCTACGTTTAGCTTTCAGCATTTCTTTAGTTTGGAGTTTGCAGATGGACCTAATATTGTAACATATCTGAATATCTGATGCCTCTTTGATACAGTATTCTCTTAAAAAAATCTTATGCTCTGGTGTTTCATACGGATAACATCTCATTTGTGTACTGTTTAGCATTTTTCATGTTGAATTTCAGTTTTATAAATCTAATGTACATCTAAGACAATTGAAAGGTTCTAAAAATATTGGATTAAATCAAAACCTCATGCACGTTCGATTAGCAAATCTTTTACACAAAATAGGTAAAAAAATGTTAAAGAGCCACATGAGTGAGATATATTCATTTAAACCGTTGTATGCTACCGTTGTACTCCACTCCCACGAATAATCATTCAAGTACCACGATAATTAAGAACAAAGTATAACATTATCTCATATCCAACAATATCTTCAAACGGAGATAAAGCGTTGCTGTCCATTCAACAAGAGAGTAACGGGAATAAAACCGAACAACAACACCTCAAGCTCTATTTACCAACGAATACCACCTATGACGACCTAGTAACAAATTAGGCAATTATGCTAAAGGCATCCCGACCTTAATTAATTAAAACATGGCATTTCAGTGGAAAAGGTGGCTATTTAACTCTGTACAATGTTACTCAACAAATCTTCTACAAAAAAAAGGGAGTTTTAAAACATGAGTGCGTTGTGCTTGTCTTCTTGTGCGAACATGTTCCATAGGGCATCTATCCCTATTTAACATGTAAGATAAACAGAGCGTCATGGACACCACCACATTGACACATCCTTCTTTTAATTTCTCTGAAGGCTTTTGCCATGAACCTGGGTCAAAGCGGTCAAAGTCAATTGTCAACTCACCACCCCATGCCTTTTTTTCTCCCCCATGGAATATGCAAAAGAAAGGAAAAGATGGATTAGGCTAGTCTTTTCATGCACGGCCAGAGCATCTGATTCTCCATGCAACTCAATGCCACTTGAATCTGGTGCGGCTGCAATGCGTGCGTGGTTTCGTCCAACCTAAGAGAGAAAAAAAAGGTAGCAACAAAGAAAAAGAATCGCAATAGAAAGCTCAACAAGGAAAGGGTCTTTTGATGTGCCTCAAAACCGGCATGGGTTGCATCATGTTTGACGCACGAATACTAAAGATTTTTCATGCTGACTGACAGACACTGTCTTGAGCTTCTCTGAAGGCAGATCAAGATTAGGAGATCTATGGAAGGAGTCATAGATGCTGCATGCAGAGAGCTTCGGCCTTCAGATTCTGTGCATCGATGCAGCAAGGAAGAGATGCAGAGGGCCCTGCAAAAGATGCAGGCAGACAGGCTGCAAAAGAAGGGGGATGTGAACAACTCCAAACAGAGGAGATCCTCTCCTTAAAAGTAGGGCAACCAGGATTGCTGCAAAAGGAAGAACCCCTATTGGACTCTCTCTCTCTCTCGCTCTCGTTCCCCATGCAATTATAGCCCCATGATTTCACTTCCCAACAACACAGCAACAGTATCATCCGAGTGCAAATTCTTTCTTTTGTTTGTGTTAAGTATGTGTGTCCAAAAGGTTAACATGGGGTCAACACTTGGCTTGCTCTTGTCCGGATGCGTATCTCGAGACGCGATCGTTTTTCTAGCTGCTGCGTGAATGATATTTTATCGCAAATATGGTATTTTTATGAATATAATTATAAAAATAGTTTTATCTTCGATCACAAAATTTCCTATTTTCACAACTCCGTTTAAAGGGGCTAAATTTGCCAATAAATTTTGCTATGGAGCTAAAAAGACGGTGATTTCGTATCTCAGCTGGGTTCTTCTTCCCATCTGCTCTGCCCTGCCGCAGCGTCGATGCATACCATGCCCATGCACAATAAAGTGATGGGTCTTGGGTTTTCGGGAGGGAACTACCACTAACTTTAAGGAAAAAGAGCAGTTGGCCTCAAACTTCTCGCGAGAAGGCAAAGAAAACATGAAATTTCCCACAGACCCACAAGTAATGGACTAAGGGTGGCAATTGTACCCGTGGGTTCGGGTACCACGGGTACAGGTACCCGCGGGTTTTACACCCGATCGGGTCGGGTTCGGGTTTTAATTTTTACCCGCGGGTTCTTCGGGTCGGGTATCCGAAATGGGTTCGGGTCGGATTCGGGTTTTAATTTTCACCCGCGGGTACCCATCGGGTACCCGAAATAACGATATACCCATCGGGTACTCGTCGGGTTCCGGGTACCTGTCGGATTTGGGGTCGGGTTTCGGGTACCCATCGGGTTTGACTCGGGTTTTTGGGTTCGGATTTCTTGTCGGGTCGGATTTTGCAAGACCCACACCCAACCCAATCTATTGCCACCCGTATTATACAAACCCGTCGGGTTCGGGTTCGGTTATAGATTTTTACCCGATATGGTATTCGGTTCGGGTCGGGTTTTTCAATTCGGGTTTCGGGTTAGGTCGGGTTTTGTAAAACCCGCACCCGACCTGACTCGTTGTCATCTCTATAATGGACTGTAAAAAAGAGCTACATATGCAGTTTGTGTTGGAATCGGATCAAGGATTAATTAGGCGATCTAGCAACGCGTACGACCGGGACAGCGTGCCTGCATGGATCACAGATTCCCTACCGTAACGGTTCTATGCCGTTGGGCCACTGTTGCGTGGGTTCCATGTGGCAGTGGCCCAACGACAGAGGACCATTACGGCAGACGATACGCTTCTGGCTGCATGTATGTAGCTAGGGCTGGCCCTGAGGGGGGGGCAAGGTGGGCGGCCGCCCTGGGCCCCCAGGTATGCAACTATACCATGAGCTTTTAGCCCAGTCGCGAGCAAACATGTGCTGAGTTGATCTGATGAGGGTCCAGGCAGGAAACGAACCGTCCGACTGATCAGAACGCAGCGCGCAGCGCGCCCTGAGCCCCCGAACCCCGACGCCCTCACGCCCAGTTGCCGCGACGCCGCCCCTCCGAGTTCCGGATCCGCTGATCGCCTCGCCTGATCCTGATCGTGATTTGGTCAGTCGCGGCGACCCACCTGATCGCGAGTTCGTCAATCGTCAGTCGACCGCGATCCCGAGGCAATTTTCTCTCATTCAGTAGTTCCTGTAGTGACGTAGTGTATGTGTATTCAGTATTCTATTTTTCCTTTTCAATTTCATAGACTGAATAGTCTGAATGTGAATATGTGATTGACATCATCGGTATAGGTGTCCCCATTGCACATTCAACCTTTGATGCATTTATTTTTATTTTCAGCGCTTTGTGATATCATGTCATCCAGAAGGTATCCATCCGGTAGCGAAAAAAGGAAAAGAAAAAACGTGTGGATGACTTCATAGAAACGAAGAGAGGAGCTATGGACAAATTTTAAAGAGTAATCCTAGTGCGTCGACGAACCCAAATAATGAATTGTCGATAGTTGTCGTGGAGGAAGAGGAACCAGCTATTGGGATTTCTGAAGAAGAGGGAAATGTTGACATCAACGTCGATGATAACAATGTAAGTGGCCCTGAGAATCTAGCTAATTCATCAGGTGCAAATGCACAGTCTGCTAGTGTTGATGAACAGTCGATTTATACTTTTGATATTTATGATCCAAGAAATTAGGAAAATCTTGATAATAAAGCAAGAGACATATTAGTTAAGAAATGGCCTATAAGAGAGGAAGGTATGGAATTCCCTCTAGATAATGCCTCAAGATATTTTGTATATGCTTATTATTATAGAAAATTAATATATATATAAAGAGATAGAAGGAATCTCTATATAAGTTTTCGATCTGGGCTCTCAAAATACAGGACCGGCCCTGTATGTAGCGTGCGGCAGGGTAGCTTTGCGTACGCACGAGAGAAGTTCTGCCCTGGTTTCGCATACGCACAAGAGAAGTTCTGTTTGCTGCACTATTTCTCTTAATTATTTGCTTTCTTTCGTTACAGGACTCAACTAAGCCTTATAAAGGCTGATTACACGTCCAGTACTTAGCCGACTCGAGTTATATTCCGTGCACTACTCGGAGCCCATAGGAGTCAAACATAACACAGATGCGATGTTATCAAGATTATCTCTAACGGTTTGTTCAGAAAAAAACATTTCTTAGTACATTTTTCATGTCAAATTCAGTTTGTAATGTTCATAAAATTGCACAAAAGATCTAGAATCGTGTGGTCCGGTTGCTTTTTGCTTGTTACGTTCAAATTCTAACCATAAAATGGACTAATACATGCAGCGCTAAATACTGTTAACTAGTGATAATAAAATTGCACAAAGGAAGTAAGGAGAAGTTGCTTCTTGTTTAGATTCTTTAGATTCTATACACAAAATTTACTAATACAGCGCTAAATAATGCACAACTAAAAAAAAAATATTCCCCTGTTAAGAAATATACGCCATTTTAGAAAATGTGCAGTCAAATTTATCTAAATTTGATCACAAATACATAAAAATACTTTTTTAGATCGATCAGGTGAAAATATTATCTTTATAATTGTCGTCCAAAGTATTTTTATAATATATTAATGGTGACTATGTCGATATTCAAAAAATCGTATATCTATTTTTGAGCACAGGGAATGATACATTCTCGAAAATCGTGTTTTTTTTCCTCATGAATACCGCAAGAACAGTATCCGTTGCTTTCTGTAAGATAATTTTGAAAACAAAAAAAAGGGAGAGAGAGAGAGAGAGGATGCCATCGCCATTGGGCAAGGCGGAATCGCCCTCCTAAGATAATCAAGCAAAAAAGGGCATTGGTTTAGGCAGAATCTTGCAAAAAAGCCTTTGCACAGTCCCCGGGTTCGCCGGAAGATAGAGGTCGATTTTTATCTGGAGCAGGCGAGATCGTTTCGTCGCTCGCTTTTGCTTGCGCGCGGGGTGGATCGCATGAGGTTAGTAGGATACTCCTCGCGAGCCCCCAGACCGATCGAGATTGTTTAAGCAGCAAAGCGAGCTGTTCGTCCGGTTTTGGCTTTAGGATTTGCTTCTTTCCACAGGGGCACGAGAGCCGACGCAAATCCTGCAAATGGAGCGTATTTCGGAGAGTATCGAAAGAGTCCGCGTTGCTGAGGAGTGTATGGGTGTGTGTTGCGATTAACATACTGATATTATAATATAAGATCGAATGTTTAGAGGTATTTAAGTTTAATTGAGTTTTATTCCTGGCCTAAGACCCTGCTTGGAGGGGCTTCAAGCCAGCTCTAATTTCGAACAAGGCAATAAACCCTAAACAGTTTAACTTTTAAGTAGTTTTTATCATGAGGCAAAAGTTATATATAACTAATAAAAGCCAAAAACTAAAAGCCGGTTGAACTGCTTTTGTAGCTCATTGCTGAGGAAAATTAGCTATTTATTAAACTATCTTTTATAAAAAGCTACAACCGCTTTTCAATTTAAAAAACTAAAAAGTAGTGTTTTAAAAACTATACATATTTCAAACAGGCCCTCACCTTGTTTGGAGCAAAAACTTTGGTTGTTAGTCGTTGCTGCGGAGTATATTTTGGAGAGATTAAAGTTGGATCTACTATGTAAACAAACCGTAGCTCGTGTTCTAAACATAGGAAATTCGCTGAGTTTTGTGGTACGAGGAGCTGACATCTGCTTAATGCCTTTTGTAAGATGGCCTTCTAGCGGCTCAAAATATGGGCCGCAGTGCCCAACAGATAATGCAGAAGGCTCGTGGGCCGTGGCACATGGGTCTGTAAAGTTAGTGGGATTAGTTAGTCCTAGGCTTTTAGCAATGGCTTGTTTTCAGCTAATTCGGCCGAGCGCAGCAATTCAGCGTGTCTTCTTATCTAGGGGTGGGCATTCGATTTAATCGGTTCGGTTTTTTTTATTTTAAAATAATTCGGTTTTTGAAAACTAGGAACCGAATTTCTCGGATAAAAATAAAAAATTGAACCGAATTAACCGAAATATTTTTTCGGTTAACCGAAATATGAATAACACTAGGTAGATTAGATTTAGTCATTCTCATATTGTAACACATAGTATGGATAAACCCATACAATATTCATATGTCATTACAATATAAGTATAATAGAACATATGAATATACTAAACATATGCATAAATGTATTATAACATGAGAATTGTTTAGTGGCTTTAGAAATAATATTATAAAAGTGGTATTGTACATGGGCTATACGGTTATTTCGGTTTTTGAAAACGAAAAACCGAACCGAACACTAAAAACCGAATTATATTAAAATAAAAACCAAACCGAAAACTGAAAACCGAAAAAACCGAAATAATCGGTTAATTCGGTTCGATAATTCGGTTTCGGTTTAAAAATGCCCACCCCTATTCTTTCCTTTTTTTTCTCCACAGCGGTGCTTCTATGTTCTGCGTTTGGTTCGCCACATGTACAATGTTATATATCTGTTGTAAGATTATGCCATATATAATTTAGGATGATGTGGAGGAGAGAAAAATAATGTCTACTATTTAATAGTAGGTTTTATAAACAGCTTTATTTTGTGTATATCATTGTATATACAATCTATTAATTATACGAGAAATCATTATAGATAACCATATAGACAATCCATTGTATAAGTTACCTTTAATCCGCTTTAGTCTTATCTATAGATGATATGAAAATATATTACAGATAAACACTGTCTATACTACTGTACACGTTGTATGGAGATAACTAGTTGTTTACCCCGCGTACTGCTGGCGCACATGATGAGAACACATGTTCATTAGCGATGTTTAGCAAATATTAGTTAAAAAAATCATATTACCCCAGGCTCTTCCAGTCGGTATCGTCGGAATAAATGCCCTTGTCTTCTCCACTACACTCTCAATCGTGTCGCGACTCCATGCCGTCGGATTCGCCGTGCGCTAATAACTACTTCACTATTTTTTATGTATTTTTGTTAGAGAATTTTAGGGAGATATAGTTTGTTTGTTGGTATATTGTTTTTCCTGTTAGAGAATATTTAGAGGGGTGAAATTTATTTGTTGGTATATTGTTTTTGCTATTTTGTTTGAGATTTTTTTAGGGAGGTGTGGAAAGTGGAAGTGGAGTAGGAGAAGAAGATGAATCATACCACTAGCTTCTTTTAAAGTATTAAAGAATTTAGAAAAACACAAACATAACTTGCTGCAGACCTTTCCTTTTTATTTATACGAGCAATTGCATTAAATTTTGAACCCAAAATTTCAACTCAGGAAGTCTGACGTGAAAGATTTCAATTTATGAATTCAAAAGTGAAAACAAATTGGTTAACGTTGTGCACAGAGTAGCAAAATAACAAAAGAGTTAATGAACAAATGCAATGGATTAAAAAGTAAGTACTAAATTATTATAATGGAGCTTCAAGTTTCACAACAATATAGACTTGCAGGCCACTGCTCTCGTATTTGGAGTTCAGTTGGTGATTGATGCACGCACATCACCTCTCTTTTGTGCGTAAGCCTCTTCTAAATTCTACTCTGGAGGGGAAACACTCATGATCAGTTGTGTAATGACAAGAAGGGTAGAATACACTCATTCAAAGACATCAAGGTGCTAACACAAATTATTTAGAGTAAATTTCACAAAACTACATTTTTTATACAAACTATCACACAACTATAGATTTAAGCTCCTATTTTACAAAATTACAGATTTCAAAAGAATTTTTATCACAAAACAACAAGTTTTAGAATTGATTGTACCTTGTAATGAGTCTAACAGTGTAGGCTCATATGGCAACCTCACGTATCCACGTTTTCTGTTTCACTCGCACATTCTCCTAAAATTCTAAAACATATAGATTTGTGATCGAGTCCTCCTAAAATTTGTAGTTTTATAAAACAGAAGATAAAATCTGTATTTTCTGATATTTTGTAAAAAAAGATCTGTAGTTTTGTGAAATTTACTCAATTATTTATGTGAGGAATGAATCTGGAATCCTAAGTTCCATCCAATGGCCAGAAAAAGAAGGCAAATGATCAGTGTTGATTGGAAAGATCTGTGGCGCTGATGTTTGATTCAACATCCATGGGAATTTGGGATGATGTGGCTTCACCAAGGAAGAGAGAATTACCAATAACTACAGTTGGTTAGTGGGAACCAATTGTTTAGTATTATTATAGGACTAGTTTAGCTAACCTTGAACTAAGTATATTATTGACTTAATTTGGCTTTATAATTAATCTTGTATACATAAATTGTTGTTTGGCTAAGTTAGCTAGTTTAGAGATAGAAAAGCAAAACTCGAGATGGTTGCTTGTGGTAGGTTAGAATATTTAACTTTTAGAGGGGCTAAAAAGACTTTTACTCTGGTAACTCTGCCTAATCCACCGGTGTTTGGCGGGTTAAACTCCTAACCCACAGCCCAACCTCGTGTCAAACTTAGCCTTGAAAAGCATAAATTTCAAAGCACCTCGAGAGCTTGGTTTGCAACTCATTAGCTAGTATTACTTTAGGCTTTCCGGCCGTTACACATTAGTATATTATTGTCACACGATATCCAGAGAGCGGATTAAGGGTGTGTTTGGTAGGGCTCCAGCTCCACTGGATCCGTGGATCAGTGGAGCTGGGTATTCCTATTTTCATCAGATCCGTAGAGCTAGAACTATGAGTACATTAAGAGTGTTTAGATCGATCATCATGTTTATATTTTAGACCAAAAATATAAACTTATTTTACTCTATTTTAGCCTACAATTTTCAGATCTCAGGTGAAGTTAAGATCTAGAGCTCCCCTAAACAGACCCTAAATCATGGAGGTGAAGTCGCTCGGCGCTACCACTCTGGCTTGCCTTTTCTCGTTTTGTCAAAACTTTTCCCGTGTGTGTATCAACCATCAGGAGAACAAATAGACGCATGTCAATGTCATACATATCGACGTGCATTATTGTCGGTGTATCGTATAACTGGCGAGTAAATTTGTAAGTTGTAGGGGGTCGCACGTCCCCTCTCCTCGAATGGTTAGACTCGGGAGTCCAAGATGTATACTGGTTCGGGCCGAATATCCCTACTTCGGTTTGTGGCGTGATGCATGTATGCCTGTGTACCAAAGGTCACCGGAGATATGACGGAGGCTAAGGGCAGGCCCTCAGCACTTGTTCGGAAAAAAGAGGTCGGGAAGTCTTAGTGTGTGTTTTAGCGAGAAATCATGTGTGCGTGCATGTATATCCTCGTGCGGGGGGCCCTGCCTCCCTTTATATAGGCGGAGGGGGCAGGTTACAGAGGACTTTGGAAAGTGGGAGAGATGTGCCGTGCTCGGGTGTCTCGGTCTTGGTCTCGATGATTGTGATTTCTGTTCACCCCATGCGGGTTAGTAGTCTCAGCGAATGGCGCCCGTTGGGAAGGTCTTTTGCCCTCTGCTGGCGCTGTTAGATGTTGGCAACACGAGGGGCGGGTGCTTTTCTTTGAGGCCGCCCTCCGGTTCCCTCGGGAAGAGCCACCCGTCCCAACATGGCGGTTGTGTCCGTAAGGCGGGTGACCCGGCCTGGCGTGGACCGTCGATGTGGCGAGAGGTTGCGGAGCGAGCTTCTTTGGGGCCCTAGTCATGACCGAGTTGGAGCTGCGGGCGTCGTTCCCGGGTCTAGAGGTACCCTGCGGGGCACCGGCGTGGGCCTGAGTGCCCGTCGGAGCCGGTGATGGCGTCGTAGTGGGTCTCGATCGCGATCCGGGTGCCGACCGAGGTCGGTCGGGGAACCAAGGGCGGGGACCCTTTGCGGCAGAGGGCTTTCTCCGGCGCTCCGTATCCGGGCTTCTAGCCCGGATTATTTGAGAAAGATATGATCTTGAAATAAATGTTTACTTCTCTATGGGGTACCCCTGGTATAAGTATCCGTCCGTAGCCCCTGGGGCCATCCTGAAACACAGGTGTTCCGGGATGGGCCCTTCATTTTAGGCCGGCATGATTTCCCCAACAGTGCGACGTTGTTTATTGAAGCAGCGGGTCTTCTCGGAGGTAGCCACCTTGTGTGGCCGGGTCCGATCGATCCCGATCGATCGGTTTTGAATGGTTCTTCGGCGCTTCCGGTGGAGTGTGGCCCTCGAGCCCCGAAGCGGTCGAAGAGCGATCGGGGTTACTAGTCGGTGTGCATCATGCAGGCGAGTTCTCACGGTCCCTAATCGGTCGGAGCCCCCGGAGGATCGGAAGGCTAATCTTCTTTGGCGAGTCCGACCGACTTGGTCGGTTAGTCTCGGCCGGTGCGTCTGGCGCTTGCGGTGGAGTGTAACCCGAGCCCCTAAGCGGGTCGGAGATCGGTCGAGGTTGCCCTTGCGGACGAACCCGACCGCCGGGTTGGTCACGGATACTGGATGCTTTGTAGTAAGGCTGCGGTTCCGAGTGCTCGTTTCCGCGTCGTAGCAAGACGCGATGCGTGGTCGATGAGGGAGATCCATATGCCTTCGCGAGAGGTTCAGTTCCCGAATGCTCGTTTTACGTCGTAGCTAAACGCGGCCGTGGTCGGCGAGAGATCGAATGCCTTCGCGAGAGGTACGGTTCCCGAATGCTTGTTTTACGTCGTAGCTAAACGGCCCGTGGTCGGCGAGAGATCCGATGCCTTCGCGAGAGGTTCCGGTTCCCGAATGCTCTTTTACGTCGTAGCTAGGCGCGTTAGTCGTCTTTGGTTTAACGTCGCAGACTAGATAAGTTAGTCGGGTTTTGGTTTAACGCCGCGGCTAGGCAAGGGCATCCATCCGAGTCCTCGTCGGCGAGGCTATCTCTGGTGGAGAGGCGGCTGTCGGTCCCCGTGTCGCCCCATCCGCGGTGTGGAACACGGAGGGTGAGCAAGGCGTGTTTGCCATGCGCTGGCGAACACCGTGCTCATGGAGCTACAAGCGGGTTATCGAGTGGGCCTGAGGGATCCCCGGTAAGGATCCCTTAGCGGATCCCTCCTGCGCCGGGCGTCCGACCTGCTGGGGGCGACCCATAAAAAACCTTTCTTTACTCGATCCGTCTCGGACCCCGAGTCGTTCGTGACTCGAGGCCTGCCAGCTCTGCCCTTCGGGGAGCTCATGAGGAGAGTTTTAAGTATGGTCTCGGATACGATTAAAGGCGATTGGGTCGTCCGCCAACCCAATTAGAGACCCACCGAGGGTTCGCCTTATACTCGCCCCTCGCTCGATTCGCCTGCTGGGGTGGCTTGAGGTCCACTTGGTGGACTTCTCCTTAGGCACCCACAACCAGGTCTTAACCGCGAGGCATTCAAGCCTTCTCACCACCTCGAGACCGCTATGGCCCGGTGGGCTTTCCATACCTGCCTTGGTCTGGTTTGAACCAGCCCGAAGGCGGAGCTCTAGAGTCATGGCGCCCGCTTGGGTGATACCCAGGCGCCTCTGTTATCATTTAATGCGCGTGCGGAAATTAAATGCGAATTGAAATGGTTGAGGGCGATACATCTCACCGGTGTCCTGACGTGGCGCTTGTGACGGGAAGCGCGATGCTCCAATTAAAGCGACGTCCGCTTGACCGGTGAGCAATCGGTCGGTGCTTGTCCGGCTGGCATATGTTTCGTCAAGTACCTGTGGACTCCATTATAGGGGAACCAAGTGGCCGGTCGGACCGGATTAATCCGTAGGCCCGGCTCTATTTTTCGCGCATCCCAGAGGTGATGAGCATTTGACGACCATGGCTTTAAAAAACCGCGGGGGTTACGCGAGCGCAGGTTGGTATGTTGACATCTTTGAGGAGGGCTTGCACAATAAAAGATCGGGACCTAAGGAACGGAATGTTCGCTTACATTTGTCATGGGAAAGGAGTGTCCCCGACCAACTATGGATCGTACCACACGGGTATTTCCTTCTACCACAAGGCACTACTTACATGGCCGTAGTCATTTGGGCGTGGTAGTGGCGCTTGGGTCGAGAGGGTTACCGCTAGGGAGAACCACACAGCCGACCGGGTCACCCGTCCCGTGAAAGTGTGAGGACTTGCAGCCCCCGAGCGGTGCATTAGGGGCCAAGTTTGCGGTCACTACGCACCGCTTAAACCCGGAGGAATGAAAAATGAATACGGAAAACTTTTTAAAGGAAAGGATTGCCTTAACTTTTCCTTGTGTGCACCGGAGACGTCGCGGCTATTGGGTCCTCGGGTGGGTAGGTGAGGTTAATGGGCCTTCTGCCGCCTTGGTGCTTCCTCGGCTTTGTCCAGACTTTTCTTCGCAGCCGGCCCGTCACAGGGCCGAAACCGAAAAGTCGCGCTGCGCCTCCCTGACAGAAACAGCGTCCTTTCGTCCCAACAGTCGCGTCGCAATTTAATGCGGAGTGGGGGACGTGGACAGGGCGCGTCCTGTCGCGCGGGACGTGGGGTTAATGCGTGCGGCGCGCAGCCCGGAGTGTCTTTGCTTCGACCGCTCCGCCCCGTCCCTATAAATATGGCGCGGGGGGAGGGGTGCCCTCGTACAGTCGTTCTCTTCATCTTCCTGCCCTCCCTTTTCCCTTTGGCGAAAGAAGGAGGGGAAAAGGTTTTAAGGAGCGCAAGTGTCGATGGCGAGTGGAGACGACGGTCGCGGGGCTAGCAAGCGGGAGGCGGCGGCGGACCCTCTGGGTGCGGGCCCCAAGAGGTCCCGCCGCGTTCGATCGCCTATCGCGAGAAGGGGAGGCTCATCTTGCCCTCGTCGATCTTCGAATCCGGGATCGCGTCCGGAGTGAGTCTCTTTGCTTGACTTCGTGACGGTCTTGGCTCTTTTCGATTCTTTGGCGTTAGGCGGCCTTGTTTTTGCTAGCGCCACCGGCTCGGGCTCTGCGAGTGGATGCCACCGTCTCCGGGGCGAAGCGGCGCGGCAACATAACGACAGCGTTGGAGCGGTTGGGCGCCTCCTGTCGGCTCGGTACCCGATGCCGCCGGGGCGAAAGTGCTTCTACAAGCAAGCCCCAAAGCCGCCGAGGAGGCTGGCGAGTCTTGAGGAGGTGGCGGCAGCCAGGCTCGGTGGCGCTGGAGGAGGAGCTCACCACGACGCCGCCGAGGCGTTGTCGCGGCAGGAGCTGGTCGAGGCTGTCGTGGAGGACCTCGGCTCAATGTCTGGAATGCTGGCCTCGCGCAGGGCCTCCTCTCCTTGCTCGCCCAGCCTTGAGTATGGGCGGGAGCACAGAGTCTCTGGGGGTGAGGTTGGATGAGCCTCTGGAGCCTACCCGTCAGAGTCGCATTCCGCCTTACCCAAGCGGCGATGCCTTCGCCGACACTGCCCGCCTCTGCGCGAAAGCGCCCACTCGCGAGGGCGGCCGCCTCTGCCGGGCTGGCGGCCGAATCGTCGCTGGCACTCGCCCGACGCGATGCCTCCTTCGACCCGATCGCGACCGTTCTGCGGGATCGAGGGGCGCCGACCAAGCCTTGCGCGGCGTCGCGGCGGCGAGGAAGGTGGCCCGACACAGGCGTCGTGTCAAGGCGATGGCGACTTTGGCGAGACACCGTCGAGGTGATGCTTGAGCTTAGGAACACCCCAGGCGCCCGACCCCACGTTTGTTTTTTTTATGAACATGGTATGCCGCACCTTTTGGACTCTGCCCCATATCGCGCGTTTTCCTTTCTGTGATTAGCGCTTCGCCAGGTGACCGTAGCCCTTAGGAACCGCTAGGGTTACATAGGCATAGGCTGGAGCGCCGTCGCTTTGAAGAAAATGTGAAAAACGGCGACCGGGTTGACAGCCCAAAGGCGCATCCCAAACCGGCTAAAGACTACCCATAAGGGTAACCCTTTTCGCCATGACTCTTCCGCAACCGTAGCCAGCGGGCGTGGGCGTAGCACTCACGGCTGAATGAGTTACCGCTAGGGGGATTGCGATGGCTGGTCGATGTGCCTTGGTTAGTCATGCGGTGGCGAGACCCCCAGCGGCGCTTATGATCGATCGGTGCGATCGGTACCTGCGCCGCCGGCTTGGAGGGTTTGCTTTAGGCACAGGGATAGAAAAAAGTCTTAGGGATAAAATCTCCTCAGCTTTTCAATGTTCCATGCGTTGGATACAATGTTGCCGTCGGCGTCTTTGAGTCGAAAGGTGCCGGGTCGGAGGACCTCCGCGATGGTGAAGGGCCCTTCCCACGGAGGGGACAGCTTGTGCTTAGCGTTGGATTGAACTCGTCGAGGACCATGTCACCGGCGTTGAAGGACCGTCCATGAACTCGCGATCATAGTAACGCCCTTGCGGTCTGTTGGTACTTGCCGATCGCGATCTGACCGGATCGCGTGCCTCGTCGAGCCGGTCGATGGCGTCCTGTTGCGCGTCGAGCCCCGCACCTCGTCGAAGGCTTGTAGTCTCGAGGCACCGCACTCCAGGTCGGTCGGCAAAACGGCTTTAGCGCCGAACACGAGGAAGAAGGGTGTAAACCCGGTCGACCTGTTCGGAGTGGTCCACAGGCTCCAAAGGACGAAGGGCAATTCCGCTGCCCACCGGCCCACGAATTTCTTCAGTCGACTGAAGATCCGTGGTTTGAGCCCTTGGAGGATCATGCCGTTCGCGCGCTCGACCTGGCCGTTGGTCATGCGGATGGGCTCTGTTGCCCGATCGGCGGATGTTGAAATCGTCGCAGAACTCGAGAAACTCCTTCCCTGTGAACTGCGTCCCGTTATCGGTGATGATGGAGTTCGGGACTCCGAACCGATAAACAATGTCGCGGAAGAAGTTGACCGCCTGTATCGAAGTGATGGTGACGACCGGCTTTGCTTCTATCCACTTGGTGAACTTGTCCACCGCGACGAGCAGGTGAGTCAAGCCCCCAGGTGCCTTCTTGAAAGGTCCGACCAAATCGAGCCCCCAGACGGCGAACGGCCAAGTAATAGGGATCGTCTGCGGGGCTTCGGGGAGATCGTTTGTCACGGTGAAGAATTGGCATCCTTCACAAATCACGAACAATATGTTCGGCATCGGCCATCATGATCGGCCAATAAAGCCTTGGCGAAGGCTTTGCCCACGAGGATCCGCGGTGCGGCGTGGTGACCGCGAACTCGGCATGGATGTCGGTAGCAATCGCTTCCCTTGATCCGCGAAATGCGCCGGTGGACCGGAGGGGCTCTTCTTATAGAGGTCTCCCCAATCGGAATGAAAGATTTGGCCGTCGGCGGCCCGGCGCCTCGGTGGGGTCGGCGGGAGAGATCCTTGATCGGCCGATCGATGAAGGGCTTCCTCCGTCGGTCGGCGACCAAGCACCGTGGTCCGATCTAGGGTTCGAACCGGTAGCTCGTGATCGAACAAAGCACCGAGGGCTCGGCGGTTCTTCGGGGGAGTTGAGCCGGACGGAGGGCTTGTAGAAGTCGGAGCGAAAGATCCCAGTGGGGCCGGTCCCATTGGAGGCCGATTAGCGGTAGTCGGCCTCTCCATTATGGCGTCGGTAGCTATGGTGGAGTTCAAAACCCTTGAATCTTTCCTCGGTTTGTGTACCTCTCTGCGAGTCGCCATGCGAGGCGTCGCGAGCTCGGAAGCCTTCATGACTGGTTGACAACCAGCTTGAGTCACCCGTGTACATAGATGAGCCGCAGACCGAGGGTCGGCGCGATCCGGAGACCGTTGATGGCGCCAGTACTCGGCGGCGTTGTTGGTGGCGTCGAAGTCGGTCGGACAATCTTTGGAGCTTATTTCCGAGTGGGGAAACGATGACGACTCCAGCACCTGCTCCGCTCTTGGTGTAGGACCCGTCGAAATACATCATCCAAGATGTTAAGGTCTTCAAGCGGCCGGCGCTTCGGCCGGTCCACTCGGCGACGAAGTCGGCCAAAACTTGCGACTTGATCGCCGTTCGGGGGACGTACGATATGTTGTGGCCGTTGAGTTCAAGAGCCCACTTGGCTATCCTTCCGGAAGCGTTGCGATTGCGGATGATCTCGCCAAGCGGCATGGAGGTCACCACAGAGATCGAATGTCGGTCGAAGTAGTGGAGCAACTTCCTTTTCGCGATAAGGACCGCGTAGAGCAGCTTCTGCACCTGTGGATACCGAGCCTTGGACTCGGAAAGTACTTCGCTGATGAAGTACACCGACCGCTGCACCTTGAGTACACGGCCTTCTTCGGCTCGCTCCACAACAAGTCTTTGCGGCGACGACACCGGTCGTGGCGGCGATGTAAGGAGGAAGCGATTCTTACGGTCTTGGGCGACCAACATCGGGCGTGGTCGAAATGCTTTCAATCGGGTGAGGGCCTCCTGTGCTTCTTCGTCGGTGAAGTGATCGACTTCTAGCGGTTTATAAGCGGCATTCGCGCTTCATGGCGAAGAGACAAAAGCGCTCAAAGTCGCTAGGCATCTGTCGACTTTTGGACTCCTTTTAGGTTCTTGTCGGGCCCATCTTCATGATTGCGGAGATCTTCTCCGATTGGCCGATGTCGGCTCGAAGCGATGAAATCGGCGATTTTCCCTTAGGAACCCCGAAACACACTTCTCGGGTTGAGCACGATGCGGAATCGGCGGAGGTTCGCAAAAGTCTTCTAAGTCGTGGCGAGATCGTCGCCTTCTTAGTCTTAGCGACAATGTTGTCTCGTGACGCCTCGAGGTTACACTCGATCTGGTCGTCAAAACACGTTCGCATACATCGCCGGTATGTAGCACCCGCATTTTTAGACCGAGCGGCATCGTTATGCAATGAACAGGCGAGCGAAGTGATGAATGAGGTCGCGAGTGATCGGACTCTTTCATCGCTATTTGGTGGTAGCCCGAATAGGCATCCGGGAAGGACAGGACTCGCACCTCTGATGGAATCGACAACTTGGTCGATCGCGGGGCAATGGAAAAGGGTCCTTGGGACATGCCTTGTTGAGGCTCGTGTAATCAACACACATCCTCCATTGCCGGACTTCTTCTTTACAAGTATGAGGGTTGGCCAACCACCTGTGGTGGCGGACCTCTTTATGAACCTTGCGGCCAAAAGCTTGGCGATTTGCTCACCAATGATCTTCGCTTTTCTTCGTCGAAGCGGTAATAATGGCTGAACAACCGACCTCGGGCTGGTCGGATATTCAAGGTGTGCTCGGCGACTTCCCGTGGGATACCCGGCATGTCGAGGGTTTCCGCGAAGACATCCTGTTGGAGTCACGAAATCGGCAACGGCGCCTTCCTATTTCGCGGGGAGTGTGGCTCCGACGCGCACGGTCTTGGTCGGATCTTCCGGATCGACTGCAACCTCCTTCGTGTCCTCGGCGGACTTGAAGGAGCGGGGCCCCGACTTGCTGGAGTCAGGGGGGACTCAGGGTTTCTCCGGAGGTTTTCAAGTTCAGCCGAACGCGATGATCGCCGACATCAACTCGCTGCTTGCTTTGCTCGCGATTATGCGAAGTGAAAAGAAGCGCCACGGTGATGACCCCGCGGCCCGGCATATTCAGCGAGGTAGGTGTAATGGGGACCGCCATGAACTTAGCGTAGCATGGCCTCCCCATGATGGCGTGATAGGAGCCAGGAAACCCCACGACCTCAAAGGTGAGGGTCTCAGTGCGGAAGTTGACTGGTCCCCGAAGGTGATGGGCGAATCGATCTGTCGGGCGGATGGGCTGCGAGACCAGGGGCGATGCCGTGAAAGGGCGCTTTGCTTGGTCCTGAGGCGGCGAGGATCCCTAGGGCGTCGTAGGTATCAACATCTGAGGATGTTGAAATTTCTGGCCGCCATCCATGAGCACCTTTGAGAGGCGCTTTGGTCCGACGATGGGTGCCACGACCAGGGGATATCTCCCCGGGCGTGGGACGTGGTCGGGGTGGTTGGCTCGATCAAAGGTGATTGGCGACTCCGACCATCGGAGGTATTTCGGCACGGCGGGGGCCGCCGTGTGGACTTCGCGGAAAGCAAGCTTTTGCCGTCGTTTATCGGCGTAACTCGCCGTCCCGCCAAAGATCATGAGGCGACCATCGAGTTACGGGAACTCGTCGGCCGCCTCCTTTGGCTCGGCCTACAGTCTGCGAAGTCGCACTTCTTCCCCTTGCCCGTCTTGGGCTCCGAGATGAAGCGTTTGAGGTTCGCAATCCTCAGACTTGTGCTTGACCGGTACCCGTGATCTTGATTACTCCGCATCCATCAATTTTTAAGTGGTCGGGTCTGTCACGCTGTTTAGCAGAGGCGGTCGGCGGCCGTGACCACAGGCCTTCGAGCCTTTGCTTTCCTTCCGCTTCTTCTGTCGGGCGGTCGGAAATGCTGCCGGCGTCGGGACAACCTCTCGCTTAGCCTTCCCTTATCGAAGATGGCCCGGCAGCCTCTCTGGCGAGGCGTGGTTAAATGGCGATGTCGAAGCTCCTTGGTAGTCTGGGCTTGGCGCGGCCAGCATGCACACCGAGCCGACAAGGTGCGTAGATGAAAACGCCCGACAACGTCAGCAGCAGATGTCGGGGAGCTCGTTGCACTGTTGGGAGAATCACCGGATGTAATCCCAGGAAGAGACTCCGGTCAGCCGCTTGCGCCTTTTAGATCCCAAGAGTTCGAGGCGTTTGTAAGTGCCTGAAGTTACCGACAACAACGCTCTTGGTCGGCCCAGCCTCGATGGTGTTCGCGGGCAAGTACTCGAGCCATGCTCGGCGGAATCCTTGAGTAGATGGGAGAGTCTTGCATGAGAAGAGATCGTCCGCGGTGCCTCCCCGCCCGCACGTGAGCCGAAGTCTTCAACCGGACACTAGGGTTCGTGGCCCAGTGTACTTAGTTATGTTGGTGGGGGCCCGAATCTGGCGGGGGAAGTTCGCAAGGGCGAATCTCGACCAAATGCTGCGGCCCCCGGATCGTCGAGGCTCGGCCATGTGGTGGCGCTGCCCTTGTCCGCCTGACTTGGCTGGAGGTCGCCACGCCGTCCGCTCTCTTTTCCTCAGCGATCAAACGTCATGACTTTCGCCAGTGTTCACGCTTTGGGTGCGGAGGCCTGGGGCGCTTGAGGCGGGTATTGTTGGCGCCGGACCACAGTAGTCCGGGAGGCAGCTGCTTGGTGGTGGAAAAGGCCCGGCGGAGGGAGACGGAAGGCTGCGTCTTTGGACCAAGAAGACGCCTACCGATCCCCGAGGTTCGGTAGGTGGCCTTAGTCCTGGGTCTCTGGCTCGGGAATGCCCTGGCAAAGATCGCCTTCTATGTGACATTCCCAGTTGGAGGGGAGTATCTGGAAGATCGTCACGAACCCTCGGCCAATTCTTGCTTGAACTGTCATGGCCAAGGCGGTCGTCAGAGACCGGGGCTTACCTTGCTCCGTGAGTCGGCTGGAGTTTGACAAGTCAGCCTCTTGAGCCTCCAACTGCTCAGCGTTGCAGCTGGAGCTCCGTCGCCCGCCATGTTGCACTCGGGCGAGTCTACAAGGCGCCGAGGTCTCGCTCCGTGGTCGAGCAGTCGAGGGAGGAGCTCTCTAGCGGTCGTAAGCAGAGGGCCGACCATAGCCACGAGATGCGAGCTCGCAGAGGTGGCGCCACCGCCCGCGCAGTGAGCTCGCACGACCGCTACTAAGGGCAGCACGGTGTTGGACGGACTCCTGCCTTGGGGTCCGCACGGGGTCCCCAAGCCGGAGATCGCCGAGAGTATGGTGGCGGAGTCGGTGCTCGAGGCGCGCCTGGCACTCGGGCGCGGCGGGATGAGCACGAACTCTCTGCGGGATGGTAATGAAGTCGAGGGCCGGCGAATCCGGCCCCTTGATCAGAATCGTCGTCGTCGTGAAGAAGGCCATCGGAGGAAGGTGGGAATCCGGAGATCACGAAGATGACGCCAAAGCCCCTACAGCGCGCAATCAGCTATCCGTGTTCAGATAACCGACGAGTAAATTTGTAAGTTGTGAGAGTCGACGTCCCTCTCCTCTAATGGTTAGACTTCGGAGTCCAAGATGTATCTTGGTTCGGCGAATATCCCTACTTCGGTTTGTGGCGGCGATGCATGTTTGCCTCAGGTACCAAAGGTCACCGGAGATAACAAAGGAGGCTAAGGACAAGCCCTCGGCACTTGTTGGAAAAAAGAGGCGGGAAGTCTTAGTGTGTGTTTTAGCGAGAAATCATGTGTGCGTGCATGTATATCCTCGTCAGGGGGCCTGCCTCCTTTATATAAAGCGGAGGGGCGGGTTACAGATGACTTTGGAAAGTGGGAGAGATGTGCCGTGCGGGTGTCTCGGTCTTGGTCTTGATGATTGATGATTTTTGCTCACCCCATGCGGGTTGGTAGTCTCAGCAGACGGCGCCCGTTAGGAAGGTGCGCCTGCCCTCTCGCGCATACTGCCGGATGTTGGCACACAAGGGGCGGTGCTTTTCTTTGAGGCCGCCCTCAGGTTCCCTCGAAGGAGCCACCCATCCCAACATGGCGGTTGTGTTAAGAAGGCGGGTGACCAGCGGGCGAGACCGTTGATGTGGCGGAGGTTCTTGAGCGAGCTTCTTGGGGCCCTAGTCATGACCCAGTTGGAGCTCATGCGAGGCGTCGGTCCAGGGTCTAGAGGTACCCCTGCGGGGGCACCCGACGTGGGCCCTGGTCGCCGTCGGGCAGCGATGGAGTCGTAAATTTGGGGTCTCGGTCGCGGTCTCGGTGGTTCCCGACCGAGGTCGGTCAGGGGAACCAAGGCGGGGACCCTTATGCAGAGAGGGCTTTCTCGGTAGCTCCGTATCCCAAGCTTCTAGTCCGGATTATTTGAAAAGATATGATCTTGAAATAAATGTTTACTTTCTTTGTAAGGTACCTGGTATAAGTATCCGTCAGTAGCCCCCGGGGCCATCCTGAAATCACGGTGTTCCGGGATGGACCCTTCATTTTAGGCCGGCATGATTTCCCCAACAGTGCGACGTTGTTTATTGAAGCAGTCGGGTCTTCTCGGAGGTAGCCACCTTGTGTGGCCGGGTCCGATCGATCCTGATCGGTCGATTTTGATTGAAGTCGCCTGGCATCTTTGGTGGAATCAACCTCGAGCCCTGGCGGGTCAAGAGCTGGTCGGGGGGTTACCTTAGTCGGTGTGCATCTGTCTGGGCGAGTTCTATGGTCCTAGTCGGGTCTGAGCCCCCCAGCGGATCGGAAGGCTAATCTTGCTGGCGGAGTCCGACCGACTTGGTCGGTTAGTCTCGGCAAGACGACGCCAGGCCGCAGTGGAGTCTAGCCCCGAGCCTGGCGGGTCGGAGATCGGTCGAGGGGTTGCCCTCTTGCAGGACGGACCCGGCCGACCGGGTTGGTCTGGATACTGGATGCTTTGTAGTAAGGTGCGGTTCCCAAGTGCTTTCGTTTCACGTCGTAGCAAGATCTTGGTAAAGTGGTCGATAGGGGAGATCAATGTTTTTAAGCATCTAGTTGTAATTTAGAGTTTTAAGCATCTAGTTTGAAGGATCGAGTTGGTCTAGAGGGGGGATGGGGTTGAATAGGCAACTCTTCAAAATTGTAGAATTATCCATAGAACAAATATATCTTAGCTCAAGAACTTAGCTACCAGATTCAGGAGATCGACAATAAAACACAGACAACTCAAAATCAGCAAGAGGCAAACACAACAAAGAACAACAGCAAGAAAATAAAATTGAGACACAATGATTTATCCCGTGGTTTGGTGCTCAACTCCTACTCCACGTTAGAGCACTTCTCACGAAGTATAGCTCCTCCAAAGCTAGTCGCAGTAGCTTTGGTCTCCACTAAGGTGACTCTTTCACCACTCCTGTAAGGTGAGTCCCAATCTTTCACAAACAATGGTGGCCTTCCATAAATACCTTTGAACAGGTCACACCACACCTCCTCTAAGCCATTTAGGAACACTTTGTCCCAAGAGTAATAGACTATCCACAAGTCCTGTCTATTGGTTCACTTAGCTCAGCACTAATTAGACTAAGCTTGGAGCCAAACACTTAAAAATGTTTGAGTTCAAGGTTAAAGCACAGTCTCCTTGTTGAAATGAAAGTTCTAGGGTGCTAAAATGTCAAGGAGATCAAAAAATCAAAAAGTTGTGTGAAGGAATGCTCAGGAAATGCTTATATAGCCATCTGCATAGTATATAGCCGTTACACCTACCACAGGAGCCGTTAGAACATGTCAGACAATCAAAACAGCCTACACACATTTGTAACGGACTTAGGAAGATTAAGCTTCAAAACTAGTCCTTTATACTCCAGACCGATATTGTTGAAAAGAGCATTTGTGCCGGAGTGAATTAGTTTGGTCCGTCGTACATAGGATTTGAGCAAAATTTGGTCCAGCAGAAGGATGGGTATTTGAACATATGCACGGACCTAAAAATCTGGTCTGCTGTAGATGGAGATGAAAGAGATTTGTATCAACGGACTTTTTGAAAGAACAGGCTAAGTTCAACTAAGAAGAATACATTTGCACCGAACTAAATTTTGTGTTAGTGGAAGACGGTCCAGGCGTGAATGGTGTACGCTCGGTTTAACTTTCATTCAAAGAGTTTTTCAACAACGGACTTACAAAGCAAGGTCCGGCGAAGATAGAACTTGCACCGACTAAATTTCTGAGAGTATAAGGTTAGTCCATTGTGAATGGAATGCACTCGGTTCGATGTTTATCAGAGGAGTTTTCAACGGACCTAGAAGAAATGGTCCGATGAAAATGGAATTTCTAGTAAGATTACGCCGGACTTAAGGAAGAAGCAAAATATTTGGATCCGATGAGAACATATACTATCTAATCAGGAAAAATTGATTTTAGTGGGGAAAACATTTCAAAAGAATTTAACTCCAAGCAGTCTATCTATTCTTAGCTCATGAACCAAACTAGAACTTGAGTATAATCCCCCTTTGTAGTACAACCATTCTAAAAAACTATTCTAGCTACTTGGCTTGAATCATCTCCTAAGCCAAAACTATTAACAAGGATCTTTAATCTTGACTATTTTTCTTTATGCCTCCTTGGATACCCAATCAGTAAATTTCTTGCTTGGTAATCATTGACTTAATCATCAACACCAAAACTAAATAAACTCTTAAAATAAACAATTAGGGGACCTAGATGCTATCATAGTTATAATTTAGCGAGTGGCTAAGAATAATACAGAAAATATTGTTTAGTATATACACCAAGTGGGACTATGTGATCAAAAAGGTAAACAGATGGATATGAGGGTACTTCCCATGCAATCCATAAAACCTAAACAAGTCGTAGGAAAGAGCAAAGCTACTCACAATTCCACCAACATGTCCTATTAGTAACGGACACCTTCCAACGTGGTGGGAGGGTCAGAGAGGCAAAGTTGCGAGAATCGGTGGTTGCAGGCAATCAGGGAGGATTGGGGGTGGCATGCGATTGGGAGGTCTGACGGACGAATCACGCCAAGTGCGAGGAGCAAGAACCAGGACAACACAAAGGAACAACGGAGGCCGCGAGGCAAAACAACGACAAAAGGCAAGAAGAGGAAACATGACAAAGTAATTGACGCCAAAACAATCAAAATGCAAAAACTGAAAACACATAGAGAATGGCGCCGAAAGAAGTGATCCCGAAGCAATGGAAAAACAGGGAGCGCGGGAGGCAAGGTGGGGGGTGCAAGAGGCAAGGAGGACCGCACCGGAAGATTAGAATCAACGACGAATCTGACAAGCCTGCGAGCTGAAGATGATGAATAGTGAAGTCTGCACTAGCTATACTGGTTCAGTGAGTTCACTCAAGTGAGATTCCACTACTGGGATTATCTGGATGTAATGTCCACCGCATCGGATGGCTAGCGATTAAGTCGAACTCAGCAGTAAAATCTCTGTTTACGTTATGTTTTGTCGTTAACTCAGTTTACCGTTTAAACTCTGTGTCCACCGCTAGAATTTCTTACTTTTACCTCTCCAATGCTGTAAAACTTGGACTATATAAGCCTTGGGCTTGAGGAAATGAGAGGAGAATGTTCTGAGCATATATTTATGCTTACATACTTGTTATTTCATATATCTGTCAAATTGCTTTTACAAAATTCCATTTGCAATATATTATTCAATATTTACAATTCAAATTTGCTTTATGCAAAATAATTGTAGAAGTCTTTTCTTTGATACAGCTTGCATTTGTTATAGGATTGCATACACTACAAGTCTTGCTAAATACACAATATACTTAACTTTGCTATTGTTGTTATTTTTAGGTGAAGGAATAGAAAACTCCGACAATCTTTCTATACCGCAGGTTACGGAGAATATTATGATAAACTTTTCTAGGGTTTAAAACTTGTCAGTTGCCTGAGGGTAATGTGGCACACTATAAAACTTTTAAATTTTTCGCTGCAGTTACGTTGTCTTTTAAGATCATATTGTATAAATGCTTCTGCTATTATATGTAATATATTGTGTATGGATGTGATTTCAACTTTGTAAATATGCGTACCAGTAACTGATCATGGGACTAGTGTGATAAGTAATTGATGAGATTTGAGCTTGGTTTGATTTGAATTGGATTACGATTTGAAGCAATTCGAGTGTTGGTTGCTTTTCGATGCTCTTAGGCGAAGCGGTAGCATCGGACTAATGAAATTATGATTAATGATTTTGGATTAATCATTGAATATATTTGTGGGCATTGCTATGTGAAAGGTTTTTTCTTGTCTTTGATGGTTGCAGGGCGACGGTGCTAGATCATGGTGAGGCGGAGGATGACCGGGACTAGGTGAGGAGCATCGGAGGTCCAGACGGTCGAGAGATCGCCGAAAGATGATTGGAGACAGAGTCCGGGCAAGCCAAGAAGACAAGGTAAGGAGGAGATGCTTGCTAGATGCTGAGTGGATCAAGGAAAGCCATCGGATTGCAGTCTAGTTGATAGGTTAGCGGGTCTAGGTAGTATGCTTTGAAAACCATACAAGAAAACCTGGTATGTGTGTGGATTTTGGGTTAGCCATTGCATGGCTATGTCAGTGGGTTAATTCTAGCCCTTAGATGAGTGCTCTAGGGTTGAGGAACTCACCAAGGGTGGTAGGTGGCCCAAGAGTAGTATAAATAGGGGTGGAGGGGTAGCCTCCTCCTCTTAAAGGTTGTAGAGGTTTTTGTGCTCCTTTGAGCTTTATCCACCTTGTTGTGAGACTTTGTAAATCTCCTCCTTCCAGAAATGCAAATCTTTTTCATTCATGCTTGAATTTACATTACGTATTTACGTTATGTCTTAAATTCAGCATTTAAATTCCTGCAATTTACTTTTTCGTAATTTACTTTCTTGCAATTTGGATTTGCCTCCCCTCCTTCTAAATTCTGCTGTTCTTGGATGTCTTGAGTATGTTCATATGGTTTTACATCTCTCTTGCACCCTAAGATAGAGTAGAGATCATCTTTTCTATCAAGTTGCAACTCTGTCTAGAACTTGTTCTTCGTGCAGCAGTCAATATTTTGATTTTTAGAAAAATATATAAAAATTATTTTTGAGTTATTCTTGTTGGAAAGGTGTGGGAGTCTCACATCCATCTGTGAAAAAATTTTGGAGTCCACTGGTCGCACCGTTTGGGCGCCATGAGGTGAAAACCGAGCCCCAAACTTTCTACTTGAAGTTCCTGACTGTCTGTGTTCTTTGATTTTTGCTGATTTTTTTGCAAGGATTTTTCAGGTGAACTTTGGTGGAGTGCTTTATCATAGGAAGAAAAATTTTAAAAATTTGAGCACCAAAAGTCCACCAACCTCCTGCTCCAATTGATGACAGTTTCTGGAAATTCTGCTTTTACTTTTCTGAAAGTGGCTTTTGTGATTTAGCTCAATCTCCTTTCTAAAAGCAAGAGTTGAATTGATTCCTTTTGTTTCAGATACTTGAAAACCAGGTTTGTGACTCAAAAATCCCTACATATTCCATGATTCTCATCCATGCAAGTTAGGGGTACACATAGTTGTCAAGTTGTTCAGGTCTTTCACGATTTCTTTTGCGTGATCTTTTCGAGATCTTAGTTGGAGTATTTTGTGGAAAATTTTTTGTTTGCGACCATTCACCCCCTTCTGTTCGCCATCTCGATCCTTTAGGATGAAAGTTGGATGACCTCATCAAGCCAATTTCAATGTATAATCTCATTCTGCATCTGTGAGGAATATTCCTTTTTCTTGGATGCCCTCATCCACCCATCCATCTAACCAAATAGCGGGATGGATGCAAAAATATGGATCAGGCCATCCCATCCACCCTTTGCCCTTGAACCAAATAGACCCTATTATTACTTTTAGAATCACTACGAAGCATACGTTCGATACTATCGGTTGTGTTTCATCTATTCCACGGCTCGCGTGTTTACTACAATAGCCCATGGCCCACCTACTATCAAGATGATCTTATCCACACTACTACTAACTACTCGTTCGTCCCTATCATTCCCAACCACCCATTTTGCACAAACTTGCTCCTATCTCCTTCAATCCTCATACCCAACGATAGCCACTCACTACTCTGAAACCAACCTACACAACAGGTCTATCACAAGCGGTTAGGTGCACCGCTTATGCTCTCGTGCCTGGCGGTTAAGCATGAGAAGGGCAGGCGGAGGGTCTCTGAAGCGGTTCTTGAGGCGAACCCTTCGAGTCCCATCTCTAGAAGCGATTCAGTGTCTAGAACCGCTTCTAGAGATATAAGCGAGTTGAGACACGAACCGCTTCTATAGGTGGGGATCGAGGCGGTTCGTGTAGAACCGCTTGTAGACCCCTTCCCGCCAAATAAGATTTAAACCCCATCTTCCTCCCCGAGCTACAGACTGGACAGCAGAGTGGTGGGCGAGAGCAGTTCATGGGGAGGTCTTGCCAAAATTTTCAATTGAGGCTATTAGCTCGAATTAATTGTTCCTAAGGTGAGTAACATGTTCTTGACATCCTTCTCACCTATATATTGATGTTTTTGTGCATTGGATGTTGAGAAATCATGTTTTGTTCTTGTGGGAATTGTTAGTGTACATGTTTACATTGTTGGCTTATTTTTTTGTTCTTAAGGTGATATATTGTTTGGTGTATGGAATGAAATGCAATAAATGTGAAGCGATGAAAAATTAGAAAGGTGGGGACAAGGTAAAAAATAATTTTTATTTAGTAAAATTAAAATGCGGAATGATAGAAAAGGTTTGCATGAACATGTAACAATTAGTTAGTTTTATTTTAAAAAATGCGGTAGGATTAGAAATAATTAGTTGGCTTTAGTTGAAAGAATGCAGAATGATTAAAAATACAAAACTATTAGACATAGTTAGCTTTAATTAAATATAGTGATAGATGTTGTTATTATTTTTATTGGTGTAGATGAGCAAAGCAATGGATGTACAATGCGGACCGTCGGTCAAGAGAGTTCAGAGATGGCATGAAGGAGTTTCTCGCCGTAGTTGCATTTTGCCTCGAAGCTTCATCGTTGTCCGTCGTGAGATTGCAAGAATGAGAAGGAGCACTCCGAGCGATGGATGGTTATGAGCCATGTGATCACGAGAGGTTTCATTGCAAACTATACATCTGGACCCACCATGGAGAAAGCAGAGGCGATTCGACAGGAAGACGATGAAGAAGACGAAGAAGAGGAAGATAGAGCCAACAGTATGCCGGACACCACTCAATACGGGTCCGTGGAAGATACAGTCGACGAGTTTGGCGATGATGAGTTAGATCAGATGCTCCGTGATGGAGAGGGAGAGTTCACAGAGGAAAGACAATACAAGAAGTTTCAGAGCATGGTAGAGGACCATAGAACTGCTTTGTACCCAAACTGTGGACAGGGCCACAAAAGCTGCGTACTACACTAGAACTCATGCAATGGAAGGCCACAAACGGTGTGTCAGACAAGGCATTCAATGGTTTGTTATCACTCGTAAAGAAGTTGCTTCCGGAAGGTAACACTCTACTTGAATCTACGTATGAAGCGAAGCGAGTCCTCTACCCTTTAGGATTGCAAGTACGGAAGATACATGCATGTCCTAACGATTGTATCCTATATCGCAATGAGTATGCCGATTTGGAGGTTTGTCCGATGTGTGAAGAATCCCGATATAAGGTAGCAGTGGCGATCCGGTGTGAATTAGATGGGAATCGTATGAAGAAGAACTCCGACCAAAGTATTGTGGTATTTCCTGTGATCCCCGGTTGAAGCGTCTGTTTGCTAACGAAGGTCATGCTAAGATGATGCGTTGGCATGTAGAAGAGCGTAAGGAAGGCGGGATGCTTAGACACTCGCAGATGGCTCGCGATGGAGGAGGAAAGTAGATCGGCCTTACCGAACTTTGCAAATGGTCGAAATATAAGGTTTGGGTTGAGCACCGATGGGATGAATCCTTTCGGTCGGTTGAGCAAAGATCCATAGCACCTGCTGTGGCGCTTTGCATCTATAACATTCCTCCATGGTACATGCATGAGCGAAGTACATCATGATGCCATTGTTGATCGAAGGCCGAAGCAACTGGAAACGACATCGATGTGTACCAAGCCATTGGTTGAAGACCTTGTGAAGTTGTGGGAGGATGGTGTACGGGTTTGGGATGAGTACAAAAGAGAGTATTTCAACTGCGTGCATTGTTGTTTGTAACAATCAACGATTAGCTGCTCTCGGTAACTGTCCGCCAAGTATCACAAAGGGTTTAAAGCACGCACCCAGTGCATAGATGAAAGCAATTGCATGTACCGAAAAACTCTCTAAGTGTGTGTACATGGGCCACATGAGTTTCTTCTGGCAGTCATGCTTTGAGGTGGAAAAGCGATAAATTTAATCGGGGGATCGAAATTGTGTTAAGCCTCGGCATCGTAATGGGCGACTTGTGTTTGCTATGGTAAAGGATCTGAAAGTAGTATTTGGGAAGGGTCTTGGAAGCATACATGCGTTTAGCGAGGATGGTCATGCACCCACATGGAAGAAGAAATCAATATTTTGGGACCTGCCAGTATTGGGAAGTTTTGGAGGTTAAGTCACTCGCTTGACTTCATGCACATCACGAAGAATGTTTGCTTGAACTCTGCTAGGCTACATAGATATGTATGGCGTCGAAGATACTGCTTGCAAGCTCGGAAGGACCTTGAAGACATGGAGGTGAGGAGGACCTACATCAGAAAAACAAAGAAGGACAAAACAACTTTTTCTACATCCTGCGAGCTACACTCCAAGCAAAGAAGAGAAAAAGCATGATTGAGTGTTTGAGCAGATGTGAAGGTCCTTCGGATACTCCTCAAATGTAAAGAGACTCGTAAACACGAAAGAGAACAAACTCCAAGGCCTAAAATCCCATAGCGCCTTGTGTTGATGACACCGCTTGCTCCGGTAGGCTAGTCGGTATCTTGCCCGAGTGGGTGCGGGGACAATCACAAAGCTATGTTCCTTCTGAACGCCATTTAGCGAAGGTTGTCGAACCAAATAAAACTGCCTAAGTTGGAGGCGATGTGGTACAAAGTTTGGTTAGCCTCGAGATGATCTTTCCTCCTGCATTCTTTGATATCATGGTTCATCTCACCGTTCACCTTGTGAAGGAGATAGGTATCCTCGGACGATGTATCTGCACAACATGTTCCCTTTCGAGAGGTACATGAGTGTCCTCAAGAAATCGTCCGTAAATGCGTTCGCGTCCCGAAATTTGCATTGCCGAGGGCTCGTGGCGGAGGAGGTGATAGAGTTTTGTGTGGATTACATGAATGATCTAAATCCTATCGGCGTCCCCATATCACGACACGAGGGAGGCTACGGGGCAAGGGACAATAGGAAGGCAATCGGGGTTGCATGCAATGATCTTGTTGCATTCAAGCAAGCACATTTCAGCTGCTCGAAGCAATCAACTATAGTGCGCCCCTATGTCCTTCAAAGACAAGAGTGTCTCTACCGTGAGTTCACAGGAAGACAGAGAGTTGGATAACCACGAAGCACATGGATTCTTTCGGCGGTGGCTCTGTATACATCCTTGAGGAAGGGTCAAGCGATGAACTATTGCAGCGCTTTTGCTCGGGACCATCACAAGAAATCGTGACATTCAAGGGTATGAGGTCAATGGTTACACATTCTACACGGATCCGGGATAATAGGAGCACCAACGAATCAGTGTTGTCAGTATAGACGCCAGAAGACAACAAATGCAAAGTTGGACACATATTATGGTTTCATAGAAGAAATATGGGAGCTCGACTATGGACCTCTGAAGGTCCCTCTATTTAAGTGCCAATGGGTCAAGTTGACTCCAAATGGTGTGAAGGTCGACAACACGTCGGCATGACAACCGTGGATCTCATGAAGTCGGCTATAAGCGCGAACCGTTTGTTCTCGCAAAGCGATGTGATCGAGTCTTCTATGTAATGGACATGTCAAGCAAACCTAAAAAGCGAAGGACAAGCAAAAGGTAATGCCAAAGCGACATGTGGTTCTCCAAGGCAAGCGAAGGATTGTAGGAGTTGAGAACGTCACCGAAGCGAGGAAGAGTATGGTTAGTTGACGAGCTCCCTCCTTTTACGCTTGATGTCGACATAAACGTCCTGCGTGACAGTGATGTCGATGCTCCTTACATACGTCACGATCATAACGAAGGAACAATTGTAAAGACGAAGACTTAAGATGTACTACTTGTATACAAATTATTCCATATGATCATGTTGATATGTTGATGTTTAGCATTGCTTGTACATAATTATTTCTACAAATTTTAAAATGAAAACATAGTTAGCTCATAAATTCCCATACAAAAACCCCAAAAGCAGTGTGAAATTTACAACATTACAATGATAGCTATATTAACTAAATGGAGTAACATTACAATGATAGCTATATTAACTAATTTCTTTAGCATGTCCTCTACTCTTTCCATCCTTTCTTCTAGCTTTTTAATACTCTTGTTGTCATCGAAGCGGGGATGTGCATCTCTCCCTCTTTTAGACACTAGGTATGGGATCGTGAACTCTCCTTGGCAGCAAATCTTCTTGTAATGCAAAGAATTTGCATTGCAAGATTTTCAAGACTATGGTTGGCTTTATCATTACTTGCCAATATCTGGACATCTTGTGCCCTTCAAGCGAAAGAATGGAGCGGAAGGTGAAAGTCAAGGAATATGAACAAATGAATAACTTCAAAAACTTACCGACATATTGAACACTTCATGAACACTCGGGATGGATTCTTGGATGTATGGGAGGTGAACACATTCTGAGGATCTCCGCATCGAGGACACGATAGCTTCATCCGCAATGCCTCTAGTTGTCTCTTCGTCTCGCCATTTGATGAAGCCGTCGACATGAATTAATTGCTTCAAAGAGTGAAACAAATTACCATCAACAATATTTTCTTTACTCCAACATGAATATATCAACAAAACTCCTTGTGGGCATTTCACCCAACACCTTGTGGGCATGAAAGCAGAGAGGCAGGAGGGAGCGTCTGCGACAGAGAGGCGCTTGGGACTTAGAAAATTTGAAGGTGTGGGAGAGTGCATCGGGACTTAGAGAATTTAAAGCTCTTCATTATCTTGTACAAGCGGTTCGTAGTAAGAACCGCTTGAAAAATACCATCTCAAGCGGCTGGTATTACCAACCGCTTGTAGAACCTGATAAAAAAAAAGAATGGCAAGGGGCGCGAAAGGGGTTCAACCGGGTGGTTGACACCAGACACTCAAGCGCCACCCGCTAGCCGGGGAGGAAGAGATCTTATCGAACTATATGGGCACCGTATTGTTTTTAATATGATCTTGTCGAGCACTTTTACAAGCGGTTGTTGTTACGAACCGCCAGAAGAAGGTTTCTAGCGGTTCGTAATACCAACCGCTTGCATAGAGCCTTTCCCACACCGCCGTCCATGCGTTTTCTAAGCGGTTAGTAATACCAACTTGTAGAAGTTCTCTTACAAGCTGTTGATAATATCAACCGCTAGAATCATCGCATAAGCGTTGTTATTACCAACCGCTTGTAGAAGTTACTATATAAAGTTGATCTGCTGCCCGCCTTCCTCACACCCCAAATTTTCTAAGTCCTCGCTTCCACACCCCAAATTTTCTCGATCCGCCTCGCCGAGACACCCCGCTTGACGCCACCTCGCGAAGGACCTCTTCGCCATCGCCGACGCCGGCCCGCTGCTCCACCTCGGAGATCCTAGGTACGCGTAAACGTCCCTCTGCGCTCTCTGCTTTTATGCCCACAAGGTGTTCGGTGAAATGTGCGAATGACTGTTGAGGTCATGTTTTGTGGGTATTGTAATGCTTTGAGTTGTTTGGGTTAATGACTTGTTTGTTTGATCGTCTTTGTATGACCGCCATTCATGAGGCGAAGAATCGCATCCTCTTTTTTACGCCTACTTTTACGCCGTTCTTGCCAGTATATATGCATGGTGGGATCTTGAGCCGCCCTTGGTTATTAGACCACCGTCCCTATTGGATCATGTATTTTGCCTCTGAAGTTGTGATGGTCAAAAATTACGCTTTAAAAGTGAGATTAGTTATAAGTTGTTCATTAATTCTTATTCGATTTTTATAGTCCTCTTGAAATTCTTATTCAGATTTTTTAGTCCACAATACAAGGAAATCTTGTTGCAAAAATCATGTATTGGAAGAACGATAGTTATAAGTTCTTTGTGAATTTTTTGGTTTGAAGTACCCTTATGAATGCCCGAGTGTTTGGTATGGATTGATGCGAGTCTGCAAGGTGAGATTCCATTAGTCTTGACTCGCCGCTCTGTCAGTTGGATTTGCATTTCATCGTCTTTTGGTGTGTACTACACTCTTTGTAGCTATATGTGGTTGCTATTCAATTGCTGGTACAATGAGAGATTGACACTTTGATATTGATTACTTGGATTGATTTAGGAGTATTGTCTAGTTGGGTGAATTTACTCTTGGAGTTAATTCCTCGTTAACTCGAATCAATATGATGGTTGTAGTTTAATCGTTGAGGGATTTGTAACATCCCAAAATTTGAGTTTTGGTATGTTTAAATTTAAAAATGAACCATTCGTATTTTTCTCGAATTAACCGAAGCTTAATTTGAATTTTCTAATAATTAAAAGATTTAATTAGATTAATCTAAGTATCAAATTAAAGGTTCCTTGTGCTTCAAGGAATTTTTCAGTATTTTGGATATTTTGTGAATTCATTTGGTATTTATTTGAATTTATTTGCATTTAATTGAATTTACGGAAATTCCTTAAATGGGAAATCGTTTTATTTTCTCAAAATTCATCTCGGCCGAACCCTATGGCCGTTCCTCGTTCCCTTGACCCTTAGCCTGCTCGACCCATTATCCGCTGCCTCCCGCTCGCTAACCCAGCCACGCTTCACCGCCGATCGGCTGCGTGGGCGTCCGAGATGCATCGCGTCCTTACGTCGCCCAGCCACGCATCGCAAACCCTAAACCTAAGCGCCTTTTTGGCGTTAGGTGTTAGGCCGCCTCCGAGGCTATTTAGCCGACGCCACGCCGTCCCGAGGTTTCGCCTCTGCCGCACTGGGCCGCCTACCTCTCGCCGCTTAAGACCTGGTCGAGGAGAACGAGCTTCATGAAAATGTCGCCAACTCAAGAGACCTTCCGCCGCTGTTTCCTCCTCTCCGAAATGGGTCTCACGCGTGGATCGGTAACACCGTCGAAATCCGCCGCGTGAACTCTTCGGATCCGCACTTCCTTCCTTCGTCCGGCCACCCATTACGCGCGGTGGAGGTCGTCTTCCTCGCTCCGGATAGTCGCGTCCCTCGCCGTCGGTCTCAGCCACGGCTCACCTGGCCGTCCGATAGAGATCATGCGCCCAGAGCGCCCACGCGTCTCGCCCAGATTCCTCACCTCTCCACGCCGTCCGATTCGAGCTAGCGTCCCAGATCTTGCCACATGGCGAACTCCGCCCCATCTTTGCGTCGGCGCCCGCGGCCGCCCCAGCCATCGCCATGTCATTGTTAGCCGGCTGTGGCATGCCACGTCGTCGCGTCTGCAAATATCGACCAAATGTCGCCTCGGTGCTCTCGGTCTCTGCGTGGACCGACCACTTTACATTATGGGCCCGCATGTCGATCAACATTTATTTTCTCTTTTCTGATTTCAAGAAACCGAAAATCCCAGCCAATCACAAGCTGCCACGTGTCACCTGGTGAATTTCTTTGATTTTCTCTGAATTAAATCTTCCGAACCGTTCTCCTTCGTCCAGAACTCCGATTGGAGTGATTCAAATTTCTAAAATTTTGTAAAATTGAGCTCTATATTCCAGAGCCATTTATTTTCAATTTTGAGCTTGTTTTCTTCTCTGTTTTGTATTTATTTGGTTTCGTTGCTTTGTTTTCCGGTGACGCCTTGAATCCGGAAGAATGACGGAGACTTTGAAGACCAAGAATCAGCACTTGGACAACAATGTTTGCAAAAGTACTTTGTTTTATACAATTGCATGCTATTTGTGTAACAATGCTAGTTTATGGGAGTAGCTATTTACCTGTTTGAGTATGCCCCCTTTGATTATTGGAATGCCATGTATCCATTGTTAACCATAGGTTGGGACATTTATTAGTTGGACATAATCATAGTACCAGCATTGGGTTATCGTAGCTATGCTTAGCCATGCTTAGTTGTCCGATGGGATTCATATCACCTGTGAGCTAATGTTAATCTTGACTTAATGAGATATTGAATTGTGGTATTGACCTTCGTTGTAAAACTTGTTGTACCATGGCGGGGATGCCATTGGTTTTGGGTTGAACAAAATGTTTCCCTCGGGCAATTGATGGAATGCGTTAAAGGGTCTTTATTTGGCACATTGGGAAGTGGCTATCTTGCACGAGACAATTTAAGGACTTAATTTTGTGCGCCATTGAACTGGCCTAACAGGTGCAACCACAAGTCCGTATGGGACGGACCTAGTCGATTAATTTGCAATATCGGACTTGAGTATTGCAGTTGTTGGTGTGGGGTCTAGGATGGACGGGGTAGACTCACATGGCTCAAGAGGGGCCAGAGGCTGAAACCTTAGAGGGCAATCTTGGGTTTAGACATGCATTGTAAAGGCTTTGTAGTGATCTCTCTGAGCACACCAAAGGAAGTGTGTTCTTAGCGCTTGGCATTAAGGGATGATCATGTCTTGTGGGTAAAATTTGTACAACCTCTGCGAGTATAAACTATTCGAATAGCCGTGTCATGGTCATGGACAAGCACGGGATTTCACACGGGTATAGAGTATTTTCTTGAAATGTGGAATGGTTGGGATGTGAGCGGGAGTTCAACTGTTGTTTTGTTGTCTCAAGCTATCTTTGTTGAATTGTGTGGTTGATACTTGTTTGAATGATGTAGGGTGATGCCTCGTCATTACTGTTCATGTTGTGTACCATTGATTTACGATTATTTATTATTGTTTTATCAATCTCTTCAATCTATTTATTGTATTTAAATTCAAGTTATTGCTTTTACGCAAATGAACCATATAACTATCATTTGTCAAGCCGTGCATGAATATATTGCATCATTTCCCTCGGCTTGTTGAGTACGTTTTTGTACTCACGGCTTTATGCCCCTGTTGTTCACTTGCCGAGGAAGGACCGGGTAATGAGTATCAAGAGGAGGTACTATGAAGACTAAATCGACTAGGAAGCGTTCCCCAGACGATTACTGTGGCATGTCGAATGGCCCAAGTTATTTTATTTCCCTTTGCAATAGTTTATTTGTTTCTTAAGCCAAGAGGCATTGGTGTATGAACCTTGACCATAAGGTCGTTTGCTTTATTCAATAATAATTTGCTTCTTCTTAGTTATTTCAATGTATGGAATGATATGTCATCTATGTTTCCCTTGTGTGCACTAAGCGTGATCTTAGACTAGTCTTTGTATACCTGAAGGGTTTGGATTTGCATATCAAGGGTCCCAAGCAAGAGATTATTACTTGGATCACGGATTATTGCTTGGAAAAAAGAAATCATCCATTGTATGAATGCTTTTAACATACTTATGTCGGTGGATCTTTGAATGTTTATCACGAAGATTGCACATGTCAATTTATAGGCCTTTGATATAAATGATTAGCATTGTAATTTTTTGTTGTTACATACAATATGTGATTTGCTTCTCACGGTTCTAGATGATTTTGGTCTGATTAGAAAGCAGCCTTGCTTCTCACGGTCGGTGTCGCTCTGATCTTCAATGGTTGCGGTCTCATGTCATGCTTGGTCCCTTGATTTGATGTAGACATAATCGCGTATCATCGCCTTGATGTAGACATAATGCGTATCATCGCTATCTTTGGTCGAGATGAAGATAAGGACTTCGATAAAATTTCTTTGCATAAACAAATAATGAATCATTCTTATTCACACTAATATGATTTTCAAAAAATGAAATAAGGTTATAAATCCCGCGACTAGAATGTTAATAGTCTATTACACAAAAAAGCGAGCAATCGGTTCCTTGTCAACCAAACCGTCACCTAATGGCCTTTCTCCATGAGTGTATCGTTATGCTTTCTTTGTGACCATGCTTTAGGAACTTGCATAGTCTTTGGTCACTCGAACTGACACCTTCTCGAGAAATTAAGCACCTAATATCGCCGATGGGCTATATAGCGATTAAACAGCATAGCAGCTGCTATGTGTAAGCGAGCCCATCCATGGGTGACAGTAGGTGCGGCGTGGAAAATTAACATGCAGGTGAATCATTATTTTTTATTTAGCAAATAAGTATATGTGAATTGTCAATTGTATATGTACCATGTGAAATGTGTAAGTCTATGAAATGTACAAGTATATGTGAATTGTCAATTGTATATGTATCATGTGAAATGTGTAAGTCCATGTGAAATGTGATCTCATCGAGCACAAACTTTGCTTCTGCCGATCTTAAACTATGCTTTCAAACTCGAATTGTTCTCAACAACCTTGTCTTCATATATAATCTAAGCCTCGAGATGTGCTCTACTCTAGATGGCGACACCAAGACGTGGTGACCCGGCTTTCGATGGCGGAAAATCGATATTCGAGACCATTCTTGTGGGTAGCATCTTAGCCAACGAGGCCGTTAACACCGATGCGGGAACATCACGATGGTCTTCTTGTTATTGCCGATGAGGCCATTAACACTAGTACCGAGGTATACTCTCACCCATTACTGAATAGGTTTCACCCATTATTCTAAAATCATTCATATTATATGTGTTTGTGTTAATAACCGGTACCTCATCGACCACCCAACCGGAATGAACCGAGGACCTAACAAGAAGCCTTCGACAAAGCACGTGATAACCGAATCGGAACGACGCGAGTCTGCTAGCCCCGGATTCAGCAATTGGGCCTTTCAACAACGCTTGCGGCTACCACGTGAGGGATCACGCCCCAATCAAGATCCGTAAATGGGTCAAAGTCCCTGCGGCTACCAAGGAACCGCTGGAATGATATAAAGGAAAATTTCACTTTTCCGTAAGGGTACAAACGAAGGCCAAGGGATGGGCTTTGAAGAAGATGGCAACTTCCTTTCAGCGAAGGAAGTCGTCCCTCACCGCAAGTACATCGACAAAGAAGAAAGGCCGACTTCAATAAATTTCCTAGCCGCCGATCATTGGGATGCTTCGAGGAGTACAAAATTTGCCGGATGCGGAGATGTGCCGCGAGAGAAAAAACAAGGTGAATGCAATGCGAAGAAGAAATACCACCACCATCTCGGGACCGTGGTTACATCAAGGTCTGCAAAGAAATGGGACAAGCGGAAGATGAACTTGGCCGAAAGACGATATTATACCCAAACCGAGAATTGGGAGCCCGCATGCATAATTGGTTATTGGGTCACGGGCAGCCTTGTTGATGACGGTAGCTTGGTGATGGCACCGACAGTCCAGAAGTTGGCGAAAAGGATTGCGAAGCCATCGAGCGGAGTTTCGGCCGAGATCCTTGCGACGGACGAGGGAGAATGACGAGCTAACATATGCCCTTCAAAACCCCGAGCACCGGGGCGGACACGAGGTTTCGGGAAGGTGCTATGGAGGCACGGCTTTGCCAAAGACTCAAGCACTTACAGGAGCCGGAAAAAGAAGCAAGAGGAGAGATCGAGGTAGAGTGGGCGATTGGAGGAAGAGCTTAGAGCTACGAAGGCTTCCATCGATGTCCCGTCACGCAAAAGTGTCCGAAGCAATGAGCGACTGTAGGAGCACTACGTTCGACCAATGTTCAGCGGCGCCGAATCCATGATAAGTCCGACCGCGCTAAGAGAGCAATTCTTGCATCCGCCGTGGCCCTCTGAAAGGCAGCGACCCAGACGCGCGTCATCCCGTGGACAAGATCAAGGTTAAATGCGCCAGTCGCGAAGCTACACATTGATATGCGTAACCTCTCCTTCAAGGTGGCTTACGGCATGGCTTATCCGGTGGAGGCAGGCCAGACATTCCACTGCAACCAGATACCTTCCGGATACTCCAAGGTCACGGTGGAAGAGGTGGGGGGCTTCGAAGATCTCGTTCTCGATATTCACGGGGCGACGAGGTGACCAACCTTGGACAGGCCCTCCATGGCACATTCATCCTATGGCGCAAAAAGTCCATCATATTTCCAGATGGTGTGGAGGTTATATCTCCAGCAAGAGAGGCCCCGCAATTTGAGCCAGCTCCAGGAGCAAGCACGCCTCCTCCACATCGACAACCCATGACTCCTCAAAGGCGCTTTGACGCAATGCTTCCTCGATGGTCCAGCACGCCTCCTTCACCTCCTTCGCCCACAAAGAAGCCCGACTCCGCCACCGCCACCGTCACCTTTAGTAAGCACCCAACATCTCTAGTGACCACGCCCAAAGATCTCCCCGAGGAAGAAGCTCGATGTCGGGCGAGGATCCCGTGCTAGCACCTCCTCCCACGAAATCGGCATCCGCGGCGAGAATGTCAAAGCAACCGCCAAAGAGGCCATATGATCATTGCAGGAGGCTAATCGCATCCAGAAGACGGATGTGGCGAACAACTTGCGCCAAAGAAGCGAGCCCAAGCTTAAAATAGATGAAAAAAAGCTGAAGCACTTTCAGTCATGCGGACGCAATGCGCCCTGTGATGAGCGACTACAAAAGGACAATAAGAAAGGCTACGAGGCAAAATACACGGGCTCCTTCAAGGGAAAGAAGAAGAAAGTGGAAGATCGCAGAGTGCTAAGGAGTTGAGGAAATGGCATTCTGAAGGAGGCGGACTCAAATCATTAGACCAGATATTCCAATGGCACCAACCAAATGGAAGTATGAGTTGGGCAAACCGCTAATTGATCCAAAGGATATAAAAGATCTCCCAACCAAGATGCGCCAAATGCATGAATGGTACATGAAAAGGGCATCTCATGGAGAGCAAATGTTCCTCCTCCGCTTCCAAGATGAGTATTTCTTCCATGGAACAATATGTAACTATGGTCGAATTTGATGACTTGTACCATGTGTACCAAGGAGACGAGGTCAATGTGTCTTTCATGTCCTGCTTGGTGTGCTCGTAAGTGTCGATCTACTAAGTTTACTGCTAGCTTCCTCACTTTACAAAATTGAAAATCTAATTAACTTAGTTATCCTTCTTATGTAGAATGGAGATACAACGATGTAAAAGATCGGGCAAAGCGAACGCTGGCTTCATCGACCCAGAGATTGTCAACGAGAAAATCTGGTCATACGACAAACAAAAACACTACTTGAGGGATACATTTTGCATGCATTGTTGAAACAACACTACAAACCGTACATACTTCGCCCTTCAACTTCAAGTCGTGTTCTCACAAACCTTTTGTTCTTGTATTTCTTAAGCCATTGATAGTACGAGTAGCTACTTACGCATATGTTGCAATATCACTAATAGGTTTCACTGGATCCTTCTAGTCATCGAGCTTGACAATAGCGAGGATTATAGTTTATGACTCAAGAAGGAATCCAAATCCAAAAATACCAATGGTTCATTAACATCCTTAACAAGACATTTGCAAAGTTTAAGAAGAAGCAAAAAGGAGAATTCGAGAAAGAATTGAAGTCATAGTAAGCACTCGTGCACGCATTACAAAAACTATTAATATACATGCGCCATATCGGTTCTTCATCCGATATTACGAAATTTCTCCCTGAAGGTTAAACGCCGCACCAGCCGGAAACAACTTATGTGGCTACTACGTGTTCCACTATATTCAAAGTTTTATCCATGGCGGCGACCGGAACATTATGCCGAGGTTCAGTATATGCATGTCAATTTGTTAGCTATAACTTACATTTTAATTAATTGCATGTGATCGGATATTTATATACTTCCGCTTAATTAATTGTCACCAACATCGATGAGCACGTTAACGCGTTTCGCTTCTCCGGTGCGCGCACTCCAAGAACAACTCCACTTCCACCACTAGCTAGCTTGTGAAGTTTTTCCCATCGCGATGACTACCGATTAGAGCTCATAGCCACTTGCACTCGATGAGAACATCCACCGTAGTCAGAGCTTATGTGGAGGTCTTCGCATCACTACTACAAAAAACCTCTTTCTTATCGGTCTATCATCATAGCTTCGGTTCAACTAGAACTCATAGCCACTTGCACTTTCGCCGTGATAACTACTACTATTTTTCGCCGGTTCATAAGCTAAACCGACAATAATACTATTACTGCCGGTTCTTCTTAAGAACCGGCAGTGATAAGTTATTATCACCTCTTATCACTGCCGGTTCTTAAGAAGAACCGGCAGTGATAATGGAGGAAGTATCACTACCGGTTCAGAATCGAATCGGCAGTGATAATATTTTTTAAAAATCATAACTTTTGCATACGGAGTCGGATAGAGACAAAATTTATATAAAAATTGTAGCTCTCGATGAGATCTACAACTTTATAGTTGACAACTTTTTTATTTGAAGTCATTTAGACATCCAAATAATCGTTGAAACTTTTGGATATGAAGGGATAAAAGTTGTCAATTTTTTTATTTGAAGTCATTTAGACATCCAAATAATCGTTGAAACTTTCGGATATGAAGGGATAAAAGTTGTCAACAATTATTTGAACGTCTAAATGACTTCAAATAAAAAAGATGTCAACTACAAAGTTGTAGATCTCATCGAGAGCTACAATTTTCATATAAACGTTGTCTCCATCCAACTTTGTATGCAAAAGTTATGATTTTTCAAAAATATTATCACTGCCTATTCAGAATCTGAACCGTCAGTGATACTATTATTACTGCCGGTTGGGAAATTGAACCGGCAGTAAAACTATTATCACTGCCGGTTCGAATCGAATCGACAGTGATAATATTTTTTGAAAAATCGTAACTTTTGCATACGGAGTCGGATGGAGACAAAATTTATATGAAAATTGTAGCTCTTGATGAGATCTACAACTTTGTAGTTGACAACTTTTTTATTTGAAGTCATTTAGACGTCCAAATAATCATTGAAACTTTCGGATACGAAGGGATAAAAGGAACATATATCTTATAGTAGTTGAGAAGTGTGTGCTAGATGAGATGGTAAGAGGAGTTCACGTGAAGCAGCAGGTTATGGGTTCAATTCCTAGCAACCGCACGCGTATTTCGCACGAAAATCACGTAACTTGTGACTTGCGACACGCACTGCCGGTTCCAATATCCGGCAGTGATGCCAGTTTGGAACCGGCAGTGATGTGGAGTTCTATAATGGTGCATGCAAGGAGCTCACTGGATCTAGCAGAGCGAGGCTAGGAGAGGTGGATGATGAGCATGACCAGTAACAAGACAATATTGTAGGGCATAGACATAGTATTGGGTCAACCATTGTTGCTCCCTCCTTAGCACTGGACCATCACCGTCACTCGGCATGGGATCTGGTGATGCCAATGTCAGAGGAGGCAGTGTTGACGATGAGTTAAGGACAACGCGGTCATGAGGCAACTAGGCGATGGTGCTAGGTCGGCCTTGCCCTATACCGGATCCAGGGATGACTGATGACGAGGCAATGGTGTAGGTATCCGTCTTCTTCCTCCTCTCGTGAGATGAACCCAGGCGAGGTTGTTGCGTGTATTTCTTGGCTTTGTTGAAACTACTTTGTCCATGTGTTGCAAGATCTTTTATGGGTGTTGTGGTTGTCATTCTTAGTTGTATAATGTTGCAACTATTATTTTCAAATGTTGTAGCATTGTAGCGTTCTAAAATTGTTGTTGAGAAATATTGGGTATGGAAATCTTGTGCAATATTTTCGATTTTGTTACAAAATATGCCTTACATTGTTGCATGAATAATTATAAAATGTTGTCACTGGTGTTTTTAGATGTTGCAATGTTGTAGTGGCACAAAAATTGTTTGTGCAAGATTTCTAAACTAGTTTTAAAAAGCAAACTAAATTTTATACTCATATTTTTATCTAATATTGCTGAGAAAATAATATCTCAATTATCTTGTTGATGTTGCTGCAATTCTTCAATTTTGTTGCACACGTTAATTATAAGTCTTACAGATGTGATCGATTGATGTACATTGCATCGATGCATACGATAGGAAGCTTCCTATTATTGTTCCGGACGTTAGTTGCTCCCTATTACTCGTGTTTGCATCACTAAGAAAGAGGTCCTCGGTTAACATGATCGATCGAGCTATCTTAAAGCTAAGAAATTATCCAACCGAGAGATCACAGGATCATGAAAGCTTCACATTAAATTAATCCACTTAATTAACCTGTAGTGGTCAACAGTGAGAGCTGAGAGCCCGAAACGATCTGGCTATTGAGTTTAATAAACTATTATCAAGTTTCTTTTAAAATTGATATAATTTGAGATAAAATTATTTTATTTACCATTTAATTGTTTATTTCAAATTTGCACTAACAAACCAGTATCGAGTCAAGCCTCATTGATATTTTTCACTCAAAATAGACCCATTTTAACTTTAGACTAATTAACTATTGTGATCAAAACAATTTTGATTCGACCGCCTTCTGTTTTTTTGGCCGTAAACAAAGTACGAGAGCTACGTTTGCTGTAGATCTCGCGTTGCCGTGGACACCCGGCACCGGCACCGGCACGGCGTCTGGTTTTAGCTGTCACACACTGTCCCGTTATGCACGGCTGGTATGTCTGCATTTTGCCTCCTAGCTCATCCGATGTGATGGTGCCATGATACCGTGTGAATACTGTGCTAGGACTAGACGTTGATGCCCTTGTCACCCCACATGAGGTGATTCGAAATGGAGGGGATATTCCATTACTGATCCATATGTATCCGCACGTAAATAGATATGGCATCAATTTATGGTGCTGTTTGTAGTAGAATTTTTCTGAAAAACTGTTTTTAGTTTTCTAAGCTGAAAAACAGCTGTAACTTTTTTAGATGTTGTTTGGTAACCTATCCTTTTTTTTAGTTTAGCTGGCGGTTCTAATTAAGTTTTGGAATGTTTGAGGTGCCCTAGAAAAGTGATGGCATGGTTGGGTGCTGAGTTTGTTTTTTATCCGTGAAATGTAAGTAGCATTAATAGAATTTGTTTTCTATTTCTTCCTAAACATGGAAATGGCGATAGGTATGTCATTTTCTTTCAAAACGAGTACCGAGTTTTTAATTTTCTCTGTCACAGTAGTATGAGTATATCATCTACTTTCACAATTTTATGCACTGATGATCTGAACAATGGATTATTGGATCACAAGAACAAATGATTTTCTCAATGAGCAACATGATTTGCCATGGCATCTATCCACAGCAGAAAGTAACGGACACCTTGATAGTTCATGATACTTGATTATAATGAGAAACATGCATTGTATCCAATTTCTTAATCCACTTCAGACTTCATCAATACCAAAATCAGTAAAAGAAAAAAGAAATCATAAATATAATCAAGCTAACCCACTACCCTGCCTTTGTGCTGCCACCCCACCATCCCATTGGGCTGCCCAATTGGCCTGCCCAATTGGCATCTCGATCGGTTAGATCTCACTATAAGAAAACGACATTTTTTCGTTAGCCTAAGATATTTTCATCAGCTTTCAACAGGCCGACAACAATAATAATACATTTTCATCGGTCTCAGCTAATCCAACGAAAATAAAGTTATTTTCGTTGGCTAGAGCCACCAGCCGATGAAAATAAAGTTATTTTCGTTGCTCTGTTTGCGAAGCCGATGAAAATAGTCCTGCTAGGGGCGGCAGTTGAATTTCAAATTATTTTCATCGGCTTCTCAGGCTGACGAAAATAGCTTAGCCCATTCGTTTTATGCCACGTGGCAGGGAGACTATTTTCGTCGGCCAAGCTGGCCGACGAAAATACCTAACCCTGCCACGTGGGCATTGTGTTCGTCAGTCAACCTGGCCGACGAAAATAGGGCGTAATAACCCTCGCGGCCATCCCCTCGCATACCCGATCGCTCGTCTTTGCCAGCAGTTTCTCCTGCGCTGCGCGCCTCACCTCCGGTCCACCGCGCGCCATACCGCCGTCCTCGCCCGCAGCGCCCTCGCCGCGCCACCGCCTCCCATCGCCCCGCAAGCGCTCACGCCTCCGTTGCCCCAGCGCCACCGTCCACCCTCCCCATGCTGCCAGCCCCCACCTCCCCACGCGCCGCCGCCGCCTCCCTCCCGACGCCGCCACGTCACCGCAGCCCCAAGCAAGGTGAGTTTTCCACCGTTTTATTCATCTATTTTTTCAGTTGTTCATTAGTTTTAGGATGCAAATATTATTCATCAGAAGACTACTAGCTATTTTAAGTAGAAGTATATATATACATTGACATGTTAGTGTACGTATGGCAAAGAAACCATGTTGCTATTTGTCATTCGCAACTTTATACTAGTCTACTGGCTCCAAGCACTTTATATACATATTTCTTTATGTTTGTATTCTTTTGCCGACCTAATCATGCTCTTAATGTGAATCATAGATCGATGTTGATACAAAGCAAACATAATCTTGTTTGACCTAATTGCATTTGTACTCCTGCCATTGTTATCCTAATGGAACAAGGGGTACAACTTCCTACCTAGCATCCTGGGTTCAGATACAGGGTTCACAATATTTGCATAGACACGATTGCGACCTAGTGGTGGGATTATGGATTGAACCAGCTATTGATCAAGGAACATTATGGTCCCAAAAAAATGCCGATAGATGCTTGTATGCATCACCCCTCAATATGTGTTACATAAATCTTAAAGCAAATGAATGAGTAAGTGATCACTATCAATATGTGTTGATTAGGATTAAAGTATTGATAGTTTCGTCGACCGGTGATTTTTTCTATTTAGTGGTCACTGGTGTTTTTGTCGGCTAAGTAGTTTTATAGTAGGACTAATCTTGCAATTAGTTTTTTTTATTTGTTGATTAGTGATGTTTTCATTGGTTGAGCAGTTAATTAGATGATTAGTTGTTTATGAGTTATATAATATTTCTTGATTAGCTCTTAAGTAGAATCAATTTGGTCAACCAAGCCTAGGCGTCACCCGTTCAGGAACAGCGCATCTCACATTTACTTGTGAGGTGCACCGTTCCGAAATTATCCAGTTTAATTTGGTAGCCTAGGAATGGACAGCATATATAGGATTTATGACGAGCCCAACGATCCGAACAGAATCTCGGCAGCATGATCCAGTTATTCTCTGATACACCAAGACTAGGTGTGCATTCGGAGAACAGCGGGATTATGCTGCCGAAATTCTATTCAGACCGTAGGGCTCGTCATAAATCCGTGCTCTGATGTCCATTCTTGGGTGGGTTTAGGACCTATCTTTCCTAGTAGAGCCCTTGTTCGCAACTAAGCCATTGTAGATATCGTTGCCTGTGTTTAGCTTCAAGAATGGGTGATGATCGAAGGTGGATGTATGATGGTTGGAGTAAGACTGAGGCACACTCAAGAGAATTGGCAGTCATCGCGCGTTCGTGGACCATGCATTCGCAGGGGCTGCTGGTGGTGTCGCAAAGTGCCCATGTAGCAAGTGCCACAACTATTCTTACCACTTTAAGTCGGATGTAGAGCGCCACCTGTGTAAGTTTGGTTTCATGCCCGACTATCTGATATGGTACGAGCATGGTGAGGCGGAGCCCATTGTTGAGTCAGACCATGAGGATGAAGGCAGGATGGATGAGACGCTGAATGATATTGGTAGGGAGTTTGAGGTTAATTCGGAAGAGGAGCCTGGGCCAGAGTTGCAAAGCTTTTATAGGCTCCTTTCGGCCTCGGAAGAGAAATTGCATGAGTTCACCAACATGACCATCCTACAGATGGTGACGCGGCTCATGTCAATGAAGTCGAAGTACAACTTTTCGAACAAGTGCTACAACGATATGGTCTAATTGATCAGTGATACCCTTCCGTCGAACCATAAAATGCCGAAGGACATGTACCGGTCCAAGAAGATGTTGTCCGGCCTTAGGATGAAGTTTGAGGAGATTGATGTCTGTGAGAACAATTGCATATTGTTCTGGAAGGAACATGCCAACGACACTCGTTGTAGGTACTGCAACAAGTCTAGATATGTCGAGGTGGTAAATGATGAGGGGATAACAATGACGACAAAAGTCGCGGTGAAGCAGCTCCGGTACATGCCAATCACGCCTAGGATTAAACGGTTGTACTTATAAAAAAACAGCCAGACATATGAGGTGGCATAAAGAAGGTGTTTGTAAGAATGAGGATGTGATGGTGCATCCGGCAGACGGCGAGGCCTGGAAGGCATTGGACCGCTTCGACCCTGAATTTGAAAGTGACCCTAGGAGTGTTCGCATTGGGTTAGAAACAGATGGGTTCACACTTTTAGTACAAGTGCCACCCCGTACTCTTGTTGGCGGTTTTATCATACCGTACAATCTACCACCTGCATTATGCTTGAAGGAGGAGTACATATTTCTAGCGCTTGTCATTCCGGGTCCTGGTCATCTAGGGAAGCACCTCAATATGTTCATGCGGCCGTTAATCGAAGAGTTGAAAGGGTTATGGAGAGGGGTAGAGGCATATGACAGCTACGGTAAAGTAAACTTTACCTTGCGTGTCGCATACCTGTGGTCGGTCCACGATTTGTTAGCATATGGCATATGGGCCGGCTGAAGTGTTCATGGTCGGCTTTGTTGACCCATTTGTATGCTTGACTCAGATGCATTCCGGCTACCGCATGGTGGAAAGTTCTGTTTCTTTGATTGCCATCGATGGTTCTGCCGAATCACCCTTTTAGGTGGATGTTAATGCCTAGCGCCACTTTCTTTAAATACGAGACTTAATGCGAGCAAAGAGTTTTACCCTCCACTGCGCGTACTTGCCACTTCGTCTTCTAAATTTCGCATCGTGTTCCACCGCTAGGGTTAGCCACCGTCACGCTCCAGATCCCGTGCTGCCGCCGGTCCCTTTGCCGCAACGCACCACAGATCTAAGTTTTCTTCTACCGATTCCATCTGCACCAAAGATGTCTTCTTCCTCCTCCAAGGACGCTTCCACGCCATCCTCATCCAAGGATTGGGTTACCTTAGTGATGACAGAGGAGCGCCTGGAGGAGATGGTTGCCGCCGGAGTTCTCCTGGTGCCGGAGTTGATTTGTGGGCGCCCGACGGCGGGTGAATCCTCTCCCACTCCTTGGTCTGAGGAGATCATGGTTTTTGAGTCATTCTTCTAGCGCGGGTTTGGTCTTCCTGCTTGCGCTTTCCTTCGCGGTTTTCTCAATTTTTATAAGATTGAGTTGATTCATTTGAACCCTAACTCCATCTTGCAAATTTCCATATTTATCCACCTCTGCGAGGCATTCATCGACATTCGCCCCCACTTCAATCTCTTTTGCCACCTTTTTCTTCTCAAACCCTATCCGAGCAAGAGCGTCCCCAAGGTGATTGGGGGTGCCGGCTTCTAGTTGCGCGATGGACTGAAGAAGTCCTATTTCTCCATCCCCTTTAGAACCTCCAACAAGGGTTGGCACTAGGAATGGTTTTATTGTGCCAATCTTGATCCTTTTCTTCCTTCTTTAGTCAGGCACAAGCCTAGATTTTCTTCTTCTTGGATCTCGATTCCCTCTGATAGCGAAATGGAGCAAGTCGAGGAGCTCCTGAGAATAATCAATAAGGTAAAGGAGGAGGGACTGACCGGAATCGGTATTGCTATTAGCTTTGCTGCCCGCCGAGTGCAGCCCCTCAAGGAGCGAGTCCACTTGGGGTTTGAGTACAGCGGGGAATCCAACCCCACTCAGGAAGTACCCGAGCCAATCCCGGATGAAGTGTTGTTCAACCGGCTGGGCGACATCTTCGCCCCGGGCACCCAAATCCACAACGAGGGGTGCTCGAAGCCCTTCAACGTGAAGCGTTTCCCTCCTCAGGTAAATATCTTTTGCCCACCAGTACTTGATCTTTGATCTCGAGTATCATAATCGATTATGTCTTTGGTCGCCGTCTCTGGGAGCGATGCGCTTTCTTCTCTGACGCTCCGCTCCCTGACATCCCTTGGCACAAGGGTACTGGGCAAAAGCAACTAGTCGCCTCTCGGCTGAGGAGCCGAGTGCGAAGAAGGGGAAGAAGTCAGCGGCTAACGGGCCTCCGAGTCCTCAACGCCCGGCTAGGGGCCCAACGTTCCGGGAGCCCGCGGCTCAGCCTACAACACGGCCTACGCTGTCGCCACCAAGGTCTAGTGCGCAACCGAGTTCCTCCGCAAGTGGCTCAACCACTCGGAAAGGGCCCATAATAAAAATAAAGAAGTCCAACAGGTTAGTTTTCCCATTGACTCTTACTCTTGTTTTGTAGGATCACATCCTGATCACTCTCTTTAACAGGAAGCCATCTGATGATATCCTTGTGGATGTGCCGACTGGGACACGTCAGGAAACCAAACCTGAGGACGTTCCTGATCAGGCCAAGGCAACCTCGCTGACTGCTGCTGCACCCGGGGACGCTGAAGCAGTCCCTGAATCAAAGCCATCTTTGTCGCTGCCTCGCACTCAACCTGAGCCGACCGCAAGTCCGATGGCCCAAGAGCCCGCCATCTGCTCCTCCCCTCTAGAGGAAATTCCTCGAGAGCCGCAATCGACTCCACACCCCAAATCTCCGCTTCGAGCCGTATGGCGCAATGATGGGAGTGAGTGGGACTGTTGACGATGAGGCAGAGGAGGAGAGAAGGGAGCTTTATGAGCACACCATTGAATGTGCCCGACTGGTTTGGGTAAGTTATTGATTCCTTTCTTCTTTTGTCTGCACCAAGTGGCATGTCTTCATTATTCTTTTTCATCATCTTCAGAGTCTAGGGGACTGCTCTGAAAAGAAGTCAGAATTTCTCCGGAGGATGCTCCCGGAGATCAAGAAGCGCTAGGAGTATGAGGCCAACCTAGAGCGAGTCAAGACCAAGGGCAAGGACGAGCTGTGAGAGCTTCGGGCCCAAGTCAGTGATAACACTATCACTGCCGATTCATAAGCTAGATCGGCACAAATGCTCGACCGAAGAAGAGCCGACAGTGATAGTAACTTATCATTGTTAGTTCTAAAAAAACCAGCAGTGGTACTATTACTGCCGATTCTTCTTAAGAACCAAAGAACTGGCATTGATAATGGAGGAAGTACCACTGTCGGTTCAGCTTACGAACAGACAGTGATAATAGTATCACTGTTGGTTTGGCTTACGAATAGACAATGATAATAGTATCATTATCGGTTCAGAATCCGAACCGGTAGTGATAATATTTTTGAAAATCATAACTTTTTCATACGGAGTCGGATGGAGACAAAATTTATATGAAAATTGTAGCTCTCAATGAGATATACAACTTTATAGTTGACAACTTTTTTATTTAAAATCATTTAGATGTTCAAATAATCGTTGAAATTTTCAGATACGAAGGGATAAAAGAAAAATATATCTTCTAATAGTTAAGAAGTGTATGCTAGGTGAGATAGTAAGGGGAGTTCGTGTGGAGTAGCAGGTCACAGGTTTGACTCCTAGCAACTACACACGCGCGTATTTCACGTGAAAATCGCATGACTTCTAACGCACGACCATGCGTAGTAATAAATACAGGGTGGTCTAGGTGAAAATAAAACTTTTTGATTTTACTGAGTGTTTTTTGGATTTACAAACCGGCAGTGATACAAACTATCACTACCGGTTCACATACAAACATGCAGTGATATCAGTATCACTGTCGGTTCTAGAACCATCAGTGATAGTTGGACTATCACTACTGACTAATCGCTGCTAGTTCCATATCCGGTAGTAATGAGGATTTGGAACTGGTAGTGATCACGTTTTCTATAGTAGTGTTTTTGGTAGCTATTGGTCTGTGTTATCCTAGGGGCAGCAAGGAATAGTATGCATGTATATGCATGGTTATATATATATGCAATGGATGTTTAAGATTGAAAAGTTACTGGGCCATTCTATTTATCTATATTATGTGGTTCCATTTTTTTCTTAGGAGTCATAGCCTTGGCAAACACATATATGCAGTTACATACTTCATTCTATTGAAGATATATAATGTTAGGGAAAATTTTATTTTTGCCACTAAGCAAATGTCTGTTCTCAACTATACCACTAATTTTTTCCACTGCTCTTTTATGCCATTGGTCGTACTTCTCAAAATACCATTCCATCTAGTCAACCAGGTTTGACCATTAAGTAATTCGTAAAAAAAATCAAGAAATACCTTATTGTTCGATCCCAATCAAACAAGCCATGTAAACCCCTCTTATCAAAAGGAATCGCTACCAAACTCTAGCCAACAGCTGCCTCCCACCTCCACCTAACCCCTACTATCGCCACCCGACACGCCACTACCCCAACGCCTAGCCGACGTCACCTCCGACAATGCCAATGCCCTCTGACGAGCCCCTCCACCTTTGCTACCTCCTCCTCCTCCCCTCTAGTTGCAGCCGTCTGCCTCCTTTCCCCTACTGCCGCCATCGCTCATCTCGATCTCCCCTGCCCCATCCTTCTTCCTTGTCTACCACCACCGTCCCCCGTCAGCTACTAATTGCTCTTTGTCCTCACCACTGGCCACTCTCCTCCGGCCATGCCCGATGGTGCAATCACCATCCCATCGCCCACCCACCACCAGGCCTCCCCTGCCCCTCCCTGACGAATACTCATACAAGGGGTACCCCACAGCAAAGTATACATCCATTTCAAGATCGTATCTCTCTCAAGTGATCCAGGTTCGAAGCCCGGACCGACAGTGATACGGAGTGCTGAAGAGGGTATTCCCGAAGTCTTCGTCCCTCATGAATAGGATTATCACTGAACAATGGATGTATATCAAAAGGGCCGTGTTGGGCCGCGTCCTGATCAAAGGCCTCCTCTGGCCGTGAAGAATCCCCGCCCTCGGTTACTCCGACCTGACATCGGGTCGGACGCCCCCGACGGCCCCGACCTAGACCCGGGTCCGACGCCACTGCAGGCTCCAACCTGGGTCCTGACCGGGGCCCCAACGAGCTCCAGCTCCGCAACCTCCGCCACGTCGACGGTCTACAACAAGCTGGTCACCCGTCTCACGGACACGACGGCCATGTCAGGGCGGATGGCTCCTTCCCAAGGCGACCAAAGGGCGGCCTCAGCCAAAGCAATCGTCCCCTCAAGCCGTCAACATCTGAACAGGCACACAGAGGGCAGGTGCGCACCTTCCCAACGGAACGCCGCCCGTTGGGACTACTAACCCAGCATGGGATGAACAGAAAACTGTCAATCATCAAGACCGAAGACCGGGACATCCGGGCATAGCGTACTCTACCTCTTTTTCAAAATCCTGTAACCTGCCCTCGCCTATATAAAGGGAGGCAGGGCCCTTAGGGAGGGGCGCGCAGGCACGAACGCATACACGTTCATTTGCTTTCTCACTTGACACACACTGAGCCGTCCGACCCGGCTCAACATCCAACTGAGACGAGCCCTCCCGACCTCCTCCTTTCGGACGAACGCTAAAGGTCTGTCCTTAGCCTTCGCTTGTAACCTCTGGTAACCTTCTGCATCCAGAGTAATACAAACCACCACCACGAACTGGAAGTAGGGACGTTCCGCCCGAACCAGTATACATTCGGAACTTCCTTAGTCTAACCATTCGAGGAGAGGGGACGCGCGACCCCCTAAACTTACAAATGTACTTGCCGGTTATACGAAACACCGACACTCCCTCTCTCTAAATCAGGACTTCGGTGAATCCGACCCTAACCCAAGTTGATCCCAACCTTGGAGAAGCTCGTTGGAGGCTCGCTAGAGAAGAAGACGAAAACGGAGGTGGGGAAGTGCACAAATCATGATACAAATCAAAAGGTAAAAAATTAGACTACCCCCCCACCCCACCCCACCAAAGAAAAGCCATTCGACATATTTCTAGCAATTCTGCAATTAAAATTCATTTAATTACGTGGCACATTCATGTATGTACAAATTTCTTTCGTCTTGCAGACCTATAAGAATGCAGCATAGCAACAAAGACCGGTTCAGTTTTTGTCTTCAGAAAGTTTGCTACACATGAATCGTTTGTCACAATGAAAGATGCATGGGTAACGAAGGTTACCACCATGCATGCATGGATCATGGTGGTGGTCATAGCCCCAAAGTCATAGGAAAAGGAAGTTCTGGTCGCTTGAGCATGCATTGCATTCGTTTCACACAAGCCCGGTGTACACCACCCCACACCCACATCTACTGATGTAAGTGTGTCCGAGTCCCTATCCATGTCATCGTAAAACAGCTCATCCCTTGTCCTGGCCTGCCCTAATAATGCAGCAATTCGAGCCCTTTTCTCCATCGAAGACGTCCTAATCGTGGACCATGCACAGCTAGACGATTGTCCATATGGTTCCCTCCCGCCAAATCCTAACGGCGCCATGCACGTGAACTCACGCATGCGTCGCCAAATTCACCCACGTTACACTGTTGCACCTACGCGCGCGCGCGCGGACGGCCTCGTCCTATATATACACATCGAGACCCATACCGAGCCCTAGCTATAAGCGCAGCACGCTCACAGCGCATACACACATATATACACCTAGCTATCTTGTAGCAAGAGTAGCCATGGCCAAGACCGTGTTGCTCCCAGTCCTCCTCTCCTTCCTCATCCTGCCCTTCTCGTCCCTCGCCCTTACCCAGGACTTCTGCGTCGCCGATCTCACCTGCAGCGACACGCCGGCCGGCTACCCGTGCAAGGCCAGCGTCAGCGCCAATGACTTCTACTACCACGGCCTCGCCGCTGCTGGCAACACTAGCAACCTCATCAAGGCCGCCGTGACCCCAGCCTTCGTCGGCCAGTTCCCCGGCGTGAACGGGCTCGGCATCTCCGCGGCGAGGCTCGACATCGCCTTTGGCGGCGTCGTGCCGCTCCACACCCACCCGGCCGGCTCCGAGCTCCTCTTCGTCACCCAGGGCACCATCGCCGCGGGATTCATATCCTCCTCGTCCAACACCGTGTTCACGAAGACGCTGTACGCGGGCGACATCATGGTGTTTCCCCAGGGCCTGCTGCACTACCAGTACAACGCCGGCAAGACGACGGCGGTCGCGCTCGTCGCGTTCAGCAGCCCCAACCCCGGCCTGCAGATCACCGACTTCGCGCTCTTCGCCAACAACTTCCCGTCCTCCATCGTGGAGAAGGTGACCTTCTTGGACGACGCGCAGGTGAAGAAGCTCAAGGCTGTGCTCGGCGGCAGCGGCTAAGTTTTTTCCGGCAGGGTTTGGTCGTGGTCGTACGCGGTCTTCGTGGTGTGAGATTAATTTGCATGCGTGTGCGTGCACCAGTCATGTCAACGTCCGTACTCTTTTTCAAGTTATTATGCCTAGTGTCAATTGCATTTGAAATGGTTCAATAATTTCTTTAGTTGTCAATGTAATTTGTTCAAATGAGAGATTAAACGGTGCATCCGACCAGTTTAATTAGCTTTGTGACGGTCTTTCTAAAATTGTATATAGCCGCTGGTCATTTGGTTGGTCAAGGCTCCATCTGACTGTGAAGGATCTCATATATATGGACCCTGTTAACCTGCTTCTTTGCAAACGGTGATCGTTGTATTCCAAATATCAGAAAAAGATATTGGACTTGCACATAAAAAACATAGGACTAATTTGTTAACCTTTAGTCTGATTTGCCAAACAGGTTCTAGATTTTTTAGAGTAGTTTTCATACAACAGATTTGATCACAGCTAACAGCAAAGCAACAGCAAATTATTCCTAAGTTCTGAACTAATATATGTGGAACAATTCGGATCTCATAGGCTAATAAGAATGGAATCAAGTAGATGTCCGGCACAACATTCTGCAATGGAAGAACAGAGGTACGTACTCCAACGGGCAAGCCGGGCTCAACGTGCTGCATGCAAAGGACGGATGTGTGTATCTCTACTATTATAAAGCAGCAGTTGATGGTACGGTCCGTTCTTCCGCGGGCCCCACTTTTGATCTTGTGGTACTGATTGAAGAAGCCAAATGCCCACTGCGTTTTGAGAAATTACGCGGTTTTGCCACTGGACGGCCCCCAGCCTCCCAGCCCACCACGCCCCGCACACAGCCCACTCTCCCCACGCGTGCCCCGGACCTGCGAGTTCCTCCCGCGAGAGGCGATTAGGGTTCATCCTCCCCACGAGCGGCGGCCTGAGGGCTCCTTCCGCCGCCGGCTCCGACGGGTTCTGCCACCACCTCGCCCCTTCGCCGCCGTCTCGCAGTCGTGCCATCACCTCGCCCCTTCGCCGCCCTCTCACAGTCGCACCCCTCCGCCGTCGGCTCGAGGCCGTCCACCCCCCGCCACGCCACCTTCCTCCAGTCGTCCGAGCTCGAGCCGCCGACGCTGCCGCTCCAGATCCAGTAGCCACCCGCCATCGGTAAGCTCCAGATCGAAATCCATGATGTATCTGTGAAAATTCGCCGTTCCCCATCTACACCTCCCAGTTCCTCCACTGTCTCAAGAGGCTGAGTTCTTTTTTCCCCTTAAATCAACCCATCAAATTCTGAAATTTATCCTTGCATGTGTACTTTCGGATTTCTCATCTCATGACTTTGCCGCCCATCTAGGTTTTATTGGCATGCATTGCCATTCGGGGGATTTGAGGTGGAGTATGTATAGATGTGATTTTTGGCTTCTTTGTGTAGGAGGATGAGTGGGGCGATATCTGAGTCTTCTTGACCACCAAGCGCCCCTAAACTCAATGAAAGGATCCTGTCCTCCTTGTCAAGGAGATCAGTGGCTGCGCATCCATGGCATGATCTTGAGATCGGTTTGGGACTGTTTTTCTTCTTCTTCTTCTTCTTCTTCTTCTTCTTCTTCTTCTTCTTCTTCTCATTTCCTATAAAGCTTACCAAACACCCTGATCAAATAAGCACGCTAATTAAATTTGGTTGCACAGGTCCTGGAGCTCCTTCTGTGTTCAATGTTGTAAGTACCAACTTTACCTTGTCCACGTTGTAGTGAAGCAAATTGAAATTTGTGACATTTGGGGGCGAATGTAGATGGGCCACTAGGGGAGTGGGTTCATGTAGCTATAGCTGTGAACTTGATAGTGCTGCTCACCACTTGGTGTCATTGTTTGTTCTTGGTATGGGATCTCAATCAGATGTAGTTGAGTTTGGAACCCCAATCTGGATGCAGCTGTGTCCTCTTGTATTCAAACTGAGTTTATCGAGGCACATGCCAAGATTTCTCCCCGTCCCCTAATAGGGGAATTCCCCACGGGATCGGGGCCCCATTGCCATCCCTACCCCTGCCGCTTGATTTAAGGATTATTATTGGATTTTCTAGCCTTCAAAGCAAAGAAGAGATGCCTTTAATCTCAACATTTTGTGTTCTATATAAAAGATTTTTGTTGAACATGTTAGCTTTGTCGACCATTTGATTCTTACATGAGCCTACTGGTAATTGCTTGCTTGTCAGTAAAGCAAGTGCATTGAGTGTGTTCTGTTTGATGATGCTAGAAGCTTTATGCGTAGTTGGTTCCTGACAGCGTATGCAACTTTTGACTTAATGGTTCCTGTATATATCACACCACAGGTTGTTGAGATCACAAAGGGAAGCAAAGTAAAATATGAGCTTGACAAGAAAACCGGACTGATTAAGGTATGTGTTCTGTTTGTAAGATTGCTTTCATATCAACCATCACTTTTTTACTTCAAGAGCAACATGGCTTGTTTAATATTTGCTTAGTGCACGTGTGTAAGGAATGAAAAGCACCCACCAACATAATGTACTTTTGTAGTTTTGTTACTGTGCTATATAATTTGACAGCTTGATCAAGTAGTGTGCTTGTCATTTGTACGAGTTTATGTTGCTATTTTTGTAGAAGTATATTCTGATTTTGTTATTGTGCTATATAATTTGACAGGGTGATTGAGCCTGTACTCATCAGCTGTAGGAGTTTATTTGCAGTACATGCGACGTGTCATTCAAAGAAGAGCTAAGTTTGACATAATGGATCTTAATGTTGTTCAGGTTTGCGTTCTGAAATAGCGCTCTGTTCTAATTTAATTACTAAAGAGCCAGGCAGAATTATAAAAGAAAAGGTGATAGGAACTATTTATTACCATCCCTACAATAAAGGTTCCATACTGGTAATAATATTATGCATTACGTCTGAACGAGTGATATAGAATATAGTTAGAAACGTGTGTGCTAAGCCTATATCTGTTGATATCTTTCAGGTGGACTGCAATGCAAAAAGGAACATTTGTTGTATACTTGTTTGTCTTTGTTTTGCCCAAATTAAGCTTCTGAGCATAATTGTCTTAGCTGTGAACACTGACATTAAACAATTAGAACAGCTCTTCCAGCTTGATTGAGACCCATAGTTTGTGTTCTGGGTAGTCTACTAATCTTGATAGTTTCAACTTTCAAGTATGCGTTTTCAGTCAAACCCATTGGTATTTATCTGATTACCTTTTTTTTCAATAATGTCACAAACTTTACTATCCTTTTTCTTCTCCAGTTTGCTCCCAAGACGTTTATTCCTGCACTATTTGGTCATGCATCAAATGACATGTTTATTCAGCCCCATCACTCCGATCGTATTCACCAGGCATATGCGGTAAATCTGACTCTTGCTTGCTTTACAAAGGCTGATCAGTAAACAGATGCCTCTTAAATACATACAGGTCTCATCAATGGTGACTGCTCCTGTTGAAGGGCCTGCCGGACTAATTTTGCTGATGTAGTATTTCTATTTATCTACAGGGGGATAAAAATTTCATTAAATTTGAGGGTGATCACAATTCGCCAAGGCCCCAATTTTATTACGATTCTGTTTCAATATTCTTCTATAATGTTCTGCACCCACCTCAGTTTCCTTTGGCATGCTCAAATAAGTTAGATAAATACTACAACCTTGGCGCTTTTAAAGTTGGTGCTGGAACCAATGAGGTAAATTTTCGCTTCATTCCTTTGAAATCCGGTGTCAAAACTTCTGCTATGTGCAATAGGAAGCCCATCCGAGGAAGTTGCCTGTCAATTCACTTGATTTTTTTCAGAGCTTATTGTATGAGATCCTCAATGGTCTAAGGGCTGCTGGTGCTAATGCTGGCAGTTCATCAGCAGCTGCAACTAGCTTCACAAATGGTGTGGTTCATCCTCCTTAGTAATTTATGCTATTAATACTCATGAGTTACCATTTGCTCTTTGCTGACTCCTTTTTCATTGTTTTAGCTACAAAGTTAGTTGTTGAATTGCTGACAGAGAGGATCAATCAGTTCTCCATGAACAATGATAATGACTTGGTAAGTCCATTAGCGGTTGGTCTGCCTCTGGTACTTGGGATCCTAGCTGAGATATCTATATGTGAATGCAGGATCTCCTGTTGGATGAAAATCATAACATCACTGAGATGGAAGGTGATAATGCTCAGTCCCATTTAGAGGTAAAAACAGATGAGGCTTTGTTTTATTTGAAGCGTTTAATAGTTCTTCCATTATATTTAGGGGATTTCCTTGTATACCCACAAAAGTTTGCCTCGTTCCTAATATGCCACTCATTGTTTCACTGTGTCTGGGTCCAGACCCACCTTGTCAGTGAGACAAGAAGGGGTTTCGCAAAAATCTGTATATGATGGCAGTGTTACTTGGATATGGACATGAATCCAACTCGGCTTTGGGTGTCTGGTTCGGCAAAAAAATTTTGGCCATAGGAAATGCTACTTAGAATCGGACATGGGCGTCGGAACTGACTCGGATTCGAGGTGTAGTATTCGGCAAATTGTTTTGGACACAGGTGTCAGAGTGACACTAGGCTGATTTAGCCCCCTACCTACTGGGAGACTAAATCTCTCTTGTGTCATTATAGTGAGTCTAACACAAAGCCTTATTATTAATATATATGTTGTGGTATGGCTGTCGTTACAGGACATCAAAACCATATGGTCTGTTGCTCCTCAATATTTCATTGGTTTCCTTGATTTAGATTAATTGCGGAGAAACTGTCTTTTAATCTCACTAATAAGAAATTCTGTTTCTTTTTTAGGATAAAGCAAACAGGCAAAATGAGGAGTCCTGCTCATACACAAGTTCAAACCGAGAGAGCTAGGGAAGATGTTCTTCCTTGGGGGCAGCCAGTGATGCATCTTCCTCAGGCCAGCGCCCTGGGATTTCTAATCATGAGCGTAAGGTACATTTTTTTTTCAGTTCAGATATCTTTCAGTTACTCATAGAGACTATTCATGACGGGAAAATATCCTATGCAATCAACTATATGTGTGCAAGCGTGCAATCAAGCAATCTGAAGCATCCAATTTATATCCAACGCTGACTGCTGTTTTACGTTTAAACCCTCCCACCTCACCCTCCATCTATTCTTCCTGAAATTTGCTGAACACCCCCTGCTACTACTAGCGTTGGATATAGATTGAGTGCTCCAGATCGCTTGATTGCACGCTTGTACATGTATGGGTGATTGCATAGGATATGCCCCCATTCATGACAAGAGTTTACTACTGCATTTTCTTGACAATACTTTAAGATAGGTTCTGGAGTGAATGTTCGAAACCTTTTTGTTTATCTCTTACTTGAACAAAGTGACTAATTTTAAGCTAGCAATGTTGTTGACTGTTTATGTTTACCAGTAAAGTTAATCCCCTCTGTCCTCTCCTGAAGAAAACAACTTATAAATGTTTTCAGATCTCATAAAGGTGATAAATGGTGCGATTACATAAAAGGTATACATTCTCATTTTTCCCGTTTCAATACATTTCCTTTTCTGTAAGTGGTACATATATTCATCTATTTTCCTTTGGTGAATTGAGCATTGAGAGATCCACTGATGTGCTACTTGACTCTTTGGCTGTGAGGCGGATTCGAAACGGAACATTTGACATACTTGTTTTGGATATATTAGACAGCAATATTTGGCTAGGGAACATATCAAATGAAATGTGAACCACTTCTATGAAAACAGGATGATTGGATCATATATGAATTTCTTCCCTAGACAAAACGTTAAAACCACGGGTGTCATTCAAAAGAGCCCCTGCGTTTGCTTTATGGTGAGATCATCCTCTAAAAGGTGCGGTAATTCTGCTGTTAGCTTTACCAATGAATGGCCACTTCCACTATGCCATTTCTGAACCATGAGGAACCTTTTGTTAGCGTGATGTATAGGGTAATGGGCCAGTGGTTGGTCGGCAACCCTCTGGTCTGCGGCTGCCTCCCCCCCTCTGGTTTTGGTTAGTTGGTTATGTTTGGCAAGGATCTCCTAGATTAGATCTTTCCTATTCTTAGAAATATCCTTGCCTATATGTACTTGAGCCTTGGGCTCCTCCCATAATCAATCTACTATTTTCCCAACCATACTCTTTCATGGTATCACGAGACCGGGAGCTTCCCCTCTCGCCCTTCCGCTGCCCCTGCGCGCTCTAGCCGCGCTACAGTATGGTCGGGACCCCTGCCGCCTCCGTCGTCGACCCTGCTGAGCAGGCTCGCCGCGACGCCGACGCCGCGAAGCATCAGCTCGCCGAGACTTCGCTTTGCGCCGCCCTCGGCTTGAAGCCCAGCGGCGGCGGCGAGAGGCCTCTATCATCCATGCGACGCGACGCAGCCGACCGCGGCCAAGCGCCCGCCAGAGCAAAAGCGGCCAAAGCCGGGCCGACGCCGCTGCTGCGGCCGATCCCGCCGACCCGGCCGGCGACGACCACGAGGATGACACGGACATCTCCCGCGCCATGATCCTCCACGAGGCCGCCGCCGTTCTCAACCTCCACGCCCAGGCTGTCTCCGTGCAGAATGCCCGCAGTCTGGTCCCCCTCGTCCTTGACACCTCCGGCAACTACTCACGTTGGTGCGAACAATTCCTCCTCGCCGTCACGAAGTATTCGCTGCAGGACCACGTCCGCAGCTCCGCCACCTCGGCACTTCCTGATTGGGCTCGGATGAACGCCGTCGTCAAATCATGGCTGTACAGCACGGTCACCGCCGACCTTGCCGACGCCGTGATCGACCACCGCGCCACCGCCTACGACGCCTGGATCGCCATCGAGGATCACTTCCTTGGCAATCAGGAGACCCGTGCTCTCCACCTTGACGCCAAGTTTCGCGCGTTTGCCCAAGGTGACCTCTCCGTCACCGAATATTGCAAACACTTCAAGAAGATGGCCGACGACCTCGCTGACCTCGACGAACACGTGACTGACCGCACTCTGGTCCTCAACGTGATTCGCGGGCTCAACAGAGATGCGAGGACATCGGGGTCCACCTCCGCCATGGCCGCCTTCCTTCGCCGCCGTCCGCAATGAACTCCTCCTTGAGGAGATCAACATGGTGCAGACTCCCTTTGCTCCTCCGACTGCCCTCGTCGCCACTGGCTCTCCCTCGCCTCGCCAGTCAGCACCGACCAGCAGCGGTCCTCCTCGTCCGGCCGCCCCCAAGCAGAAGAAGAAGAAGAAGCCGAAGGACCACCGCACCTCCTCGGCAAGACCTTCTTGCGCTGGCGGCAATGGCCTCCTCCTCCGGCTCCTCCTCTACGCCCGGCACGGCTGCTGCGCCTGGCGGCGGCTGGCCGTCGTTCTTCAACCCGTGGACCGGATCCATCCAAATGTGGCCGGTCCTCGTCGCCTCCTCGCCAGCTTCCCGGTAGGCGTCGGCCCCAAGAAGAAGCAAGCCCAAGAAGCGGCGCCTGGCTGCCCAAGCTCTACTCCGCCAGGCGGTGAACCCGCTCCAACAATGAGCCTTCTGCCGTAGCAGATACCCTCTGGCAAAGAAGCAGCCGGCGCAGTACCAGCCCATGGTGGGGTCTCCGCTCTGGGACCAGAATTCTCTGGCCTCCACGTTCAGCACCGTCACCCTCACTCCGCCGGCGAACAACGATTGGTACCTTGATACAGGTGCCTCTTCCCACATGACCTCCCATGATAGTACCCTCTCTCACTCCTCAACCCCTCGGTATCCCTCTCCCACCTCCATTGTTGTCGGTAATGGTTCGCTCCTGCCTGTCACTGCCACCGGCTCGACGCACCTTGGCTCTCTTGTTCTAAATAATGTTCTTGTTTCGCCTCAGCTTATCAAGAATCTTATTTCTGTTCGCCAATTCACTACTGATAACAATTGTTCTGTGGAGTTTGACCCGTATGGTTGTTCTGTGAAGGATCTTCTCTCGCGGAACGTGATCATCAGTGCAATAGCTCAGTCCGCTCTACCGCACCGCCTGCCGTGGCTCACTCCTTGTTGCCGGCTCACGTCATCCTCCTGTGGCACCGTCGCCTCGGCCACCCAGTCATGAGGCCCTCTCCAAACTCACTTGGCTATTCCCGGTTGCAATAAAAGTTTGGAGTCTTTGTGCCATGCGTGTCAGCTAGGACGACATGTTCGTCTTCCTTTTAGTCCTTCAGTGTCTCGGCGTCAAACAACTTTGATCTTATTCATTGTGACTTATGGACATCTCCCATTGTTAGTGTCTCTTGGTTACAAATATTACTTAGTTGTTCTTGATGACTGCTCACATCACCTGTGGACGTTCCCTTTACGGCTTAAATCTGACACGTTTTCCACCCTATCTAACTTTTTCGCCTATGTGTCTACCCAGTTCGGCGCTCGCGTCAAGGCCGTCCAGAGTGACAACGGCCGGGAGTTCGACAACTCGGCATACAAGACCTTCTTCCTCACACATGGCGTTGATTTGCATGTCGTGTCCCTACACGTCCTCGCAGAACGGTCGGGCTGAGCGGATTATTCGTACCACTAACAATGTCATTCGCTCCCTTACATTTTCAGCGAGCATGCCACCTTCGTATTGGACTGAGGCGTTGCACCCTGCAACTCTCCTCCTCAACATCTTGCCGACCAAGACACTGGATTTTTCGACCCCGCACTTTGCTCTCTTCGGCGGTACTATTTTCCCAACCATACTCTTTCACCTTTGATAGTATGGGGTGCTGCTGGAACTGCAAATGAGTTTGGCTTGAAATGGGTTGTCTTTCAAAGCTCAAGTAAAAGGAATTATCTTAATTCGGATGGAACAAAATGCCCTCCTGCTCTTGACTTTCATCAGAAAATGATTAGTTAGATATGCGCTTGTCATACTTTTAAGTTCCATTAGAACTCTACATATGTTAGTTAGACCAATATCATGTGCATATGTTGACCTTGATCAAATGGCTTTCTTTACCTGGAAGCTGTAATAACCTCTCTTTTTCATTCTATTAGGCTGACTTACTGGATAGTTTCCTTCTAATACCCATATGATTGATTCAGATTAATCCATATTGTGATTGATCAAAATAAATTAATCCTGTTTATTTCTGCTATGATTACTCATGTAATCTTCACTGTCTTTTGCAGGTTTTGCTCGTGTGGCTGCATATCTGTGATTATGAACCCCTAATATAGAAGAAAAGTTTTGGCTCAAATGAGCTACCTGCGTGTCGAAGAGGCAATTCGATTTTTTACCAGCAATAACTAGATCCAATTCTCGCTGTTCCTGCTGGAGTAACATTTCACCAAAGTTGGCGTATCCTTTGTAATGTTGTACTTGTACCGTTGTATAATTTACTGCATGAACGATGAAACCTTGTGCTCTTTATAAGCGATTGATTATTATTGTAGCCCATCGAAGATACATGATGCCCATTGAGTTTTGTTTAGTCACTTCCTAACATAATGTGCTCTTAACAGCAAATAATTGTTCTTTACAAGCCTTTACAGGTACTGCTTCTTTGGTTGCTAATCTCTACTAATATAAATTGCAAAAAAGGATAAAAATGATTGATTGATTTTTGAGATTGGTAATATATATTGCTACGTATAATATATTTGGTTTTAATTCATACCGGAGAAGCAACTATAAAAACTTTTGTAATCGGGAGAAATAGATATTTGATCTTGTAGCACAATTTTCTTTTATTGCTTGACCTTTATGTTTTGTTACCAATTTTATTTTTCGTAGCAACGCACGGGCATTGAACTAGTACATATATATACATATATGTAGAAGCATGCCCGTGCGGGGGTGATTACTAGAGGGGGTTGGCGGTTACGGCAGGAGGGGGTTTTAGGGAGGGCCGGTTTTTCTCTGGCTTTTTATTAAATGGAGTGGCATGATGGGTAATTTCAAGGAAATGACGCAGGTAGAAACTCCTACATTAATTATATATATATATATATATATATATATATATATATATATAGCGTGGTAGCGTGTATAGGATAAAAATAAAGTAGGTGTTGAGTAATACTACTATGCTTCCTTACGTTTATAGCGGACGATCGGTGTAAGACCACCAAAAAAAGGCTACATGACTAAGAGGATACAAAGGATGCTACGAACAGAGCCGATGCTCTAGCCTCTTCACATCCTCTCCTTGCATCCGCCACTGCATACCGGCGTCGGAGACGCACAAGCTATTGCAAAATAAGCAATCTTTAGTTTATGGCCAGGAAAGGCCTATCTATTTATTCCTTAATCCTTTTCTGTTGCTAAAATTTATGTTCATGTTTCATTTCAACCGGTTCAATGATTTGATTGGTTTCTTTATTATGTCATTCTAATTTGTTGCTATCATATATCAAGCTGTGCATCCGATCGGTTTAATTAGATTCCCGATGGTCTTAAGTTATAGCCATCGGTCATCTAATTTGTCTGAGGTTCTGTTAGGGGTGCTTGCTCCACAGACAAACATTGGGGTTTAAGTTCAGTCACCTCAATGGGCTCAAGCCCAGACCATTAAACAAGTCTTTTCATCTCTCGAGTTTGAACTCCCTAAGTCAGGCTTGAATGTGAATTTTATTTATTTACTTAATCAGTATATATGCCTCTAAAAAAACATCAATCTATATGACTTGTGTGAAGAAAAATGCAGATCGAACAGAAGTATGGGCCTATGGGGAGATTTGGATGTCGTAGATTTGTGTCAATTTGTCCATGAACACGACCTGCTAATTAACTTGGAGACACTACTACTGAACATGTCATCACTGCCGGCTCGTCCACGCCATTATTTTCGGTTATAGAGCCGGCGATACTCGGGTTATCATAACGATGATAATAGATATCACTTGCGGTTCATTATACAACCGGCAGTGATACTCGACTATCTCTGCCGGTTTACACTAGAACCCGGCAGTGATATTCGACTATCTCTGCCGGTTCACATTAGAATCCGGCAGTGATATATGTATATCTCTACCGGCTTATACCAAGAACCGACAGTGATATATGTATATCATTGCCGGTTCCTGGACGAACCGGCAGTGACAACCGAATTCTGAAAAAATTTGTAGATGTACTTCATAGATTACTCCACCTATGTATAAAATTGTAGGTTCAAATTCAATACATATCAGGACTTATAAAAAAGAGAAAATTGTGAACAAGTTTCAACTCCTGCTACCATGTAGCCAGCATCCCCTTGGGAGCAATTATCATCGGACTACACAGTGGGAAAAGCTCAAGGTAAGATTGAACAATTAAATGTGATTGCAAGTCGGGTCTTCCATGTCCTTAGGGCATGAGAAATCACACAGCCACCTGCAAACATCGGTGTTCACAGTGTGATTCAGCTGTTCAATTGAAATATCCCCTGCCAACTTTGCCCACATGAACTCAAATCCTTCTTGCTCGTGCGGGAACTTGATTTGAGTACTACCGCGCATGCGGTAGATTGCTCCCAAAAGTTCGGTAGTGATAGATTGGGGTCAAACCCCAAAAACATCATTCTCTGATATACAACTACCAGCCTCTTGAGCCAATATTGCCACCCTTACAACAGTACAGCTCCTAGAAGGTCGGTAGTGCCGACAATGCAGATTTTTTAGAGGACTTTGAAGGATTTTTCGAGAAGTGCATGTGACTAAAGTATGAGTATGAATTTGAGCCATGACACTTATTATCTTCAATCTACTAGCCAAAAGTCCCTCTTAAAAGTATGTCACCTACGCTAACAACCTGATCTCTTCTCCAAACGCCTCAATCGACAAAATGCTAGAAAAAGGTCCTTACAATTTATACCATGGTGTTTACTTGATGTTCCAATTTTACAATAGCTCTAAGATTTCACATCTTCAGAGGACCAAGCTATTTTTCATATCCTCAAAAAAATTGTTAGTCCTTAAAACACGATTGTCATTAATTACCAAAACCAAAGACGTAATTTGAGGTATAGATGCTTCAATCTCTCCTTTTTCTAGTAATTGATGACAACCTTATCAAATTTAATGAAATTGAATGTTTTAAATATACATCATGTCAAGCAAGTTGTATACTTTTGGATTTTGCTTTTAATGGCATTTCACTTCTTTTGGAAGAAGATGATTGGATTTGAAATTAAAATGCCATAGAAGCCACAATGTATAGTTGAAACTCCCCCTAAATGTGTTCATCATGTATATATTAAGATGAATATATCAATATGCATGCACATAAAGCATAAAACCCAATATGACAAAGTAGGAAACATAGTAATACGGTATTTAACCATCCAACATTGTAAACATCCAAAAGCATATAATAGCGATTCAATTAGCTTAAAAGAGATATATAAAAAATATTACAAGGAATATAAGCTAATCCTCCCACTTCGCTTCTTCCTTTTTTTTCTAATTCCCCCCTTTGGCATCAAGTACCAAACGGAGAGGCTTTCATGAAACACCTAGAAAGAGAGGTCTTAGGTACCATGACCACACCCATATCCATGCCCATACTGGCAGAAAGAGACAAGAACAAGCTCATTACAAAGCTGATCGACAAAGGCTCCAATAGTGTCCATGCGCTCTCGGACTTCAATAACCATGGCATGGGTCTGGAGTTGAAATTGATGCTCTTGGTCAAGCCTACTCATAATTCTGGAGCTTAGTGAGGCGAATTGAGTCATCATGTCTGAATGAAGACTCTCCAAACTCACCAAGAAGGCGTCTTGAGGCATGTCATGTGACTAAGGTGGATCCTGATGAGCATCTTGCTACTGCTAGTGCTGCTGAGCTGGATGACCAATCATCTAAGGAGGAGCTTCATGGGGCTTGTATTGTCTATGAGTGTATCCACATTCTCCTTTGTACCCAGTCTTCCTAATTATGAGCTTCATGATGTAGGGAGCAAAGTAAATGGATTTTCCTTGCTCACGGACCGAAGAGGCCATCTCCCTCATTATAAAGTCAATCACATCAAACTTTTGCCTGTGTATTATCTTGCCCATAATATTCCAAGCATATCCATAAATGTCATCAAAGTTACCATTTTTTGGGGTGAATGGCAACTCTAATGATCCTATTGATGAGGCTGGCCTGTGGAAGTAGCCCTGTCAATTTTCCTGGCCTCCTAACATTTGCAACAGGATCATAGAACTCAAGCTGGTGAGTGACCCCAAGTGGTCTATCGTTGTGAATCATGGGATATTCACTATGGAAGATGCCTAAGGCTTGCTCAAACTCGTCCTTTGTGGCAGTGTAGACCTTAGAGTTGGACATCCAGGTGATGGAGTCGTAGGTGTCAGGAATATGGACTATGGTGTAAAACTGATGAATCATGTCCTCAAAATCACATCCCTGACTAACAAAGTTCATAAGACTAGCTCCATGGAATAGCTCAGGGACATTAATAAACAAAGGTAGCTTTATAATATGGTTCCAGTCCACCCATTTCTGATCAGCAAAGTCCTTATCTGAATAAATCTCATGAAACACCTTCTCTTGAAAGAGAGTGTGAAAGAACTTTTCTGAGGCTATTCTTGGAAGGCGATATTGATTTGCTCACCTCAAAGAGTAATACTTGTCTCTCTTTATTTGCCTTAGATCCTCTTGAGGGTCAAAGCTAGGAAAAGATTCTTCTTCCTCTGAATCTTCCTCCTCATCAATATCCATACCATACTCATCATCCTCTTCTTCCTCACTTGATTCATGTGCGGGTCCTTTTCCTTTACTAGCCTGAGAGTTGCTGCCTTCTAATTCTTGCTGCACTAATTTTCTTATTTGCTCATCTCTAGCAATAGAGTAAGAGTCCTTGCTGTCACTGCCACTGTTAGATTGAGGAGTGGGAACCCCAACACTTCACATGGTGCTTTGGGCTTGGATGGATTATTTATCCTTAGCAAGATTTTTGGATCACAAGGACAATAGGAGAGATAAGTAATTGAATTATGAACTCATATTTTAAAATTTGATGAAAATGCAACAGGTTATGCTATTTTGGTAGCAAAGTCGGCACTACCACTATACTGGACCGATAGTGCTGCTCTTGGATGGTACTACCACACTAGCAAAGGCGGTAGTGCCGCACAAGGTCAACACTACCATTGTACCAAAGTGGTAGTGTCGGGTTTATCATGGAACCGTAGCCATCAAGAGTGAAAACTCCATTTTTAATTAGATCGGGCAATAGAATTGCACAAAATAACTTCATAGATCACCAATCTACTCATTTAAATTAGGGATTTCACTTATACGCAACATGCATTTGCTACATTTACATCAAACCCTAAAAACAAAAAATTGAGACCTAGGACATGAAGTGAAAGATAAGAAAGCTTAACAGTGATGAGAGATAGTCACCTTGAGTAGACTGAGAGTTCTTAAGAAAGGGAAGATCCTTAGAATTGAGATAATGCAATTTGGGGATTTTTGGGAGAGGAGGGCATGAGAGCCAACCCTAAGTTTGAGAGGAATGAGGCATAAATGAGAGTAGTGAATGAGCTGTAATCAGCTAAGGAAACAAATAAGGAAGAGGGGAACTACCAGCTACACAGGAAACCGCTCAAAACTAGCCCCACCCAACACTTGCGACACTATCACTACTAGGGGTTGGTAGTGCTGGCCATGGGCAGTACTACCGGGCACAACACACCGGTAGTTCCGACCCTAACTAGAGTAGACTGGAACTTCTAAGAGCAAAGTTGTGAAATAGCTCTAATGCATTTAAGACTTAATGAAATACATATATGAGCATTTCCAACATATCACAAAACTCAAAACCATATAATTAACATAATTGGTATAAAGATAGTTTTTTAAAAGATCATTTTTCTCCTTTTTAAAAACAACCATTTTGAAGAGAAGACGAATCCAATTTTCTTGTTTGAGTTTTTAAATACTTGTAAGACACTAGAAACATGTGAAACTCTAGTTCCACAAGCCATAAATCAATAAGTGCATTTATTTATGTCTATATATACATTATTTTGGGTTTGGTTGAAATTCTAAAAGGATTATTTTTAAAACACATTTTTGCTTTTGTATCAAGATATAGCAAACTATATAACAAATAATATTCGGCTTAAGTGGTGGATAGGTCAACGAAATTTTGTTACTTGGAGAACCAAGTGACAAGAGATCTTCCTAAGAATTGACAACTTATCGAGGTGCTCTTTCTATCCACTTTGCAAACCGCATAATCTGAATTCGAATATTCAATTAAATCAAACTTAGCACCTTTAGGATACCATAGGTCTATATTTGAGGAATACTTTAAATATTTTAGAATTTTTTTAACGACCACTAAATGGCACTCTTTAGGAGAAGCTTAAAAACGTACACACATGCAAACGCTAAACATGATATTAAGCCTAGATATGGTAAGATAAAGCAAACTACCAATCATAAAATGATAAAACTTTAAATCTACTGGTTTACCTACCGCATTGAGGTCTAAGTGCCCGTTGGATGCCATAGATGTCTTGATAGGTTTTGTATCCTCCATATCAAATCTTTTGAGTAAATCCTTCACATATTTGGATTGGCTCACGAAGGTCCTATCCTTGAGTTGCTTGATTTGGAGTCCAAGAAAATAGTTCAATTCACCAATCATAAACATCTCAAATTTTCTAGACATCATATCACCGAATTCTTTACAAAAATCTTAGTTAGTAGAACCAAATATAATGTTATCAACATAAATTTGACATACAAAAAATTCTTCATCAATTATTTTAGTGAAGAGTGTTGTATCAACCTTCCAAAATTTAAATCCTTTTGTGGTAGAAAGTCTCTAATACGCTCATACTATGCTCTAGGAGCTTGTTTAAGTCCATATATCGCCTTAGAGAGTTTATATACATGGTTAGGATTATTAGGACATTCAAAACTAGAAGATTGTATTACAAATACCAACTCAAATATTTCCTATTTAGAAAAGCACTCTTCACATCCATTTGAAACAACTTAATATCGAAACAAGATGCAAAGCAAGAAAGATACGAATGACTTCTAATCTAGCCACGGGTGCAAAGGTTTTACTAAAATCCTAACCTTCAATTTGAGTGAAACCTTGTGCCACTAGTCTTTCCTGGTTTCTTACCTCAATACCGTTTTTATCTTATTTGTTTCGAAAAACCTATTTTATGTGATGTTGTGATCCTTGTGTCTTTCAACTAGAGTCCAAACGTCATTTCAGGCAAAGTTATTGAGTTCTTCATGCATTGAGTTCACCTAATTTGGATCATCTAAAGTTTCATCTACGTTAGAGGGTTTAAAAGAAGATATAAAAGAATAATGTTCATAGAATGAAGCAACACGAGATTAAGTTTGAACACCCTTACTAACATCACCCAATATTTTTAGAGGCAAGGTTTGGAGTTATTGATCATCCTCCCTTTATTCCATTTCTATTGGTTAAGTTTGACTTGGTGTAACAGAAGTAGAGGGCTCAACTTGAGTGGATGAAGGTTGTCCGTCTTGGTCCTCCTTTGGCTTGAAGTTTTCAAGAGTCATATTCTTCATTATTTGTGTCAAGCATTTGTCACTTATATCATCCAAATTTTCTTGCTTTTGTCAAGAGCCATTGATCTCATCAAATTCAACTTTACATGTTTCTTCAACTAAATGCTTGGTTTAGTTGAAGACAAAGTATGCCTTGCTATTCAAAGAACAACCAAGTGAAAATACAACATCATACCGGCTTTGAAATTTTGAAAGAGAACACCCTTTTTCAAAATATAATATTTGCAACCAAAGACATAAAAATAAGAGATGCTCATTTTTCTCCCAATGAAAATCTCATATGAAGTCTTTAAAAAAACGATGCAAATAAACACGGTTTGTACCATGGCAAGCGATATTAAAAGCTTCCATCCAAAAATTATAGGAAGTACCATACTTATCAAGCATTGTCCTTGCAATTTCAATCAATGTTCAATTTTTCCTTTTTACAACTCCATCTTGCTCTGGAGTGTAGGTAGTAGAATGCTTGTCCTTTATTTCTAAGTTCATTGCAATTATCTTTGATTCTTGTATTTTTGAACTCGAAACCATTATAACTATGAATTTTATTTATTTTTAAATCAAACTCATTTTGAGTCTTTTTTACAAAACTTTTAAAAATACGGGTGGCTTCAGATTTTTCATCTAAGAAGAAAACTCAAGTATATCTCGAGTAATCGTCTACAATGATTAAACAATAAGAATTGCCTCTGATGCTCTTATAGGTTGTTTGGCCAAATAAATCCATATATAAGAGCTCTAATGGTCTAAGAATGAGAACTAGCAACTTGTGTAGGATCGATATATACTAAACTAGCAATCAGAGGAGGGGTGAATGATTGCGCGGAAGCTAAAATCAAATTTTTGATAATTTTTGAAACACCCCAATTCGAACTCAAATTGCCTGATTCGGATTCGACAAAATAAAGAGATATACGTCCACTAAAACAGTAATTCCTGAAGATCCAACCGTTGGATTGATGTGAAATTTTGACTGTAGAAACTAAATTCAATTTGGAAGCTAACCCAATAAAAATCAGCTCAATCAGATTTACGGATCTAAAGTTATTACCTTCGCAATGTTACTGAATCAGATGCTGGACCAAATAAGAACAGACTGACACACGTTCACTAAACTAGTAATTCTTTAAGATCCTACTGTTAGATTGATGTGAAATTTTAACTAAAGAAACTAGACTCAATTCCAAAACTAACACAACAAAAATCAACTCGATCGAATCTATGGATCTCGAGTTATTACCTTCGCAAGATGATTGTAGTACCTTCTAGTCGCTAGACTCCAAACCATGCGCGGCCGCCGGACTTCTAGTCGCCATGCATGCGCGGGTCTTTAGGTCGCCGAACGTGCAGGATCCGCTGTAGGAAACAATGATGCAAGTAGAAACTCTAATCTTCTACTCGCACATATTTCTAGTCGATGCTCCTTCCTGCATATACGAGAACAAAAGCGCAAGCCAACAAATTATATAGTCACGGCCGTCATGCATGCAGCTCCGGCACGGAGGAAAATCTCGATCTCGTTTTTGTTTCTCTGATCGCCACCAATCGTCTCTTTTACGTGTTCTTTGGTTTTCAACTCTGCAACACAAAGTAGCGGTGCAATGTGGAAAGAAATACCAACCGGCAAAAATAGCAAACGACAAGAAGGAAACAGCAAGAACATATCGGAATTAATTTTTTGGTGCTGTAAAAATCCTTCCGCACTAATGCATGCATGCATAATCCAGCCACCGGGAGCAACACTAGAAAACACAATGGCCGCAGGAGGTCTCTCGCCAGGTATACAGGGCACAAAAGCATACGGCCACCAGATCACTAACGCAAGAACTTGCGATGCCAGAACAAAACCATCGCCGAGAAAGCTAACTAGCGTACCCGCCAAAGAAAAACCCTTGTCGATGAAAAACTACCAACATCACAAACCGAAAAAAGTTCTCATTAATTACGTTTCAAGTCCTTTTATACAACTCAAAACCCTAAAATAAATACATGTATGCACATCAATCTGGCCCAATAACATATGGCCCAATATATGCATACAATCCAAAACATGCACGCGTACGGCCCACCTGCCGCACTCACATAACTAACCAGCCTCCGTGTGCACCGTTCTCTAGCCCGAACGTTCTGCAAGACATCCTCGACCACCAGGACCTCGATTCCTCCCTGAACCTAGTCCCGAACCTCAGTTCCTCCATAAACTTAGTTCCGGTCCCGTCATCGACCACGTTCGCCCTCGAGCAACACCTGCACACGAATAAACAACAAACGTATCCGAGCACAAGTCCACGACTTTACTCAAAGTCAATCCATGCAACCACTCACACGAGCGCATTGCATCAAGCAAAATCATTAACATGCTATCCCAGCATATCAATTAATCAACTAAAACAACACTTGCACGAACACCACACATGCCATGATCGCAACCACTTTGCAATGCCAATTTCATCATTCAGCCAATTTTTTAGCACATGATTTCACAACTTGCTTTCTGGCTTGGTAAGTACTACACAATTTATTTTTCTCAAACTTCACATCTTTCAAGTTCACAACTAGATCATGTTTTGAATCAAGCCAATATGAGCTTGTCTTCTATGCCATATCTAACCCAAGGAGGTTTGAGCAATTAAACAAGTTTGAAGGCATACCTTATTTGATGTGAAATTAAATAAATAAATATTTCCAAATCTAAAGCCTTTGAACACCAAGGAATTATCATTTTCTTTTGAGATTACAATATCATCTCTAGAAAATATGCAATTAAGACCAATATCATATATTTGAGCAATGGATAGCAAGTTAAAGCTTCTCATTATAACTCAAATAATCTTGGAGCCTTATGGCTCACTTTCTTACCCTTCTTGGGAACAAAACCAAGGCCTTCCTTATTATACAAGCACTGTTGATTGCTTAGTATTTTGTCAAGTGTTGCTTTACCCTTGAAGCATCGACTCAAGCTCTTTCTTAGCTTGGCTACTTGCTCCTTAAGCTCACCATTCTCAACAAATAAGTTATTTTTATCATGAATAGTAATAGAGCTTGAGCTAGAGGGCATGTTAAGCAAGTCATCACATGAAGTTGCTATGCTGGTTTTTGATGAATTTCAAGAAGAATTATTCACTCTAGGCATAGCATCAATAAGATCATAAGAAATTCCTACATCTACTAAGGACTTTGAATGATTCTTGAGAAGAAGAGTCTCATGAGCTTGCTTTAGCTCATTATAGGAGTCTTTGAGAGAGAAAAAATTCTTTTATCAAAGTCTTGTACTTTGACTTCTACTTACCAAGGTACTAATTTAAATCATCACGCATATGTATAGCTCATCATGGGAGGGCTCATCATCATCACTTGGTTTTACCTTATGATCTCCTTTTGCCATGAGACAAAAATAAGTGATGAATGTCGATGCAGCGTCCTTGATGGCGACTCCAACGAGTCCCTTCTTCTTGGAAGGGGTGTTATCATCAGATGAATCAGAATCCGAATACTCATCTTCGGAATCCTACTATCCAATATGAGCCTCACCCTTGTCTTCCTTGTGAAGCTTATTGAAGAGTTTCTTCTTACCATAGAATGGCTTCTTCTTGAGTGATTTGACCTTGTTATCCTTTCTCTTAGGGCAATAGGAGGCAATGTGCTCCTTCTCATCGCATCCGTAGCAACAGATGCTGGCGCAACATTGTTGCTTGAGTTTTGCCCCTTCTTGAATTTATGAGGTGCACTTGAGCTTAAGCGTCTCTTCATAAACCTCCTCATTCTCCTCACAAGAAGAGTCATCTCCTTTCGAAGTTATTCTTCGAGTCACAAATTTTAGACAAGGTCACTGTCTCAATTAAGAGTATTCTGAATTTAATTTTTCTGAGATAACAAATTATGTTCAATTCATTCAAGAATTTTTTGTATGTGATACTACAGGTTTAAATATGACACCATAAAATTTTTAGATGATCAAACTTGTACATTTTTATAAAAATTTGACAGTGTTATTGCTGTTGTTAAATTGCTACTATTTGAAAGCACTTCATCATAATTTTGTAAAATTGTACAAGTGTGATCATAGTCTGAAATTTTTATGGAAGTATAAGTATTACCTTAGGATCATACAATAAACAAATTCAAAAAATTTGAATCACCTTTTGTCTTAATTATATATAGGAAATGCAAAATAGCCAAGGAAAATTGTCCTAGGTTGTGATTTAATCTGCTATTAGAAGATAAGGATGTTAAATAATTGGTTTTATAGTTTAAGGGGTTATCTGGACTTTTTTTATAGTTTGAGGGTGTAAAATGAACTTATTTCTTTTATAAATTTCGGAGTTGGCCGGTTTTTTTATTGGGCTTTCTTGAATTCTTTTGGTTTGTACAAGTGCATGGGTTGGTTTATGAAGCTTAACGGGCGGCCTAGTGGAAAGAAAGCTAACGGGTCAACTTCTCAAAATCTTGGGCCTGACAAAAACAGACCCCAAGCCATTCGAAACCAGCACAAGAAAACGAACAGAACAGAAGAACCGTTGGATGGTCATCGGTGGGTAAAAAAAAATCGACTGAAGTTTAAGGTTTTCCAGTCGCTTGCGCAGTAATCGATCCCATTAACCTAAGAAGATGAGCAAGGGTCTATTTGGTGGCTCCAACTGCTGTGTAAGCATGATTTTAGTATAATCACTGTGCAATCCAACTAACAAAAGTTTTAAAAAATTCTGAAAAAAATTATGAATGTACATCTCATCTTACCACATCTACATATAAAATTTCATGATCAAATTCGTCCTATGTTAAGAGTAATAAAAAAGACAAATTTGACAAACTTGAATAGTTCAAATGCACCCTAAATTTGTCTTTTTTGTAACTTCTAGCATAGAACGAATTTGATCATGAAATTTATATATAGATGGGGTAAGATGAGATGTACATCCATGATTTTTTCAGAATTTTTTGAAACTTTTCTTAGTTGGATTGCACGATGATTGCATCAAAATCATGCTTGCACAGCACACCACGGATTCCAGCTTCACCTGAATCTGAAACTTATAGGCTAAAATAAAGTAAATTAAGTTAATATTTTTGATCTAAAATGTAAACAAGATGATTCATCTAAACACTCTTAATGTACTTATAGTTTTAGCTCCACGGATCTGGTGGAGCTAGAAATAACCGGTTTCATCAGATCTATGGATCTAATAAAGTTAAAGTCTACCTAACACACTCTAAATCGGACTTGACCAAATCAAATAGCCAAAGTACGTTATGTATTTATGTTGCTAAAGAGGCATCACGTACCGTTCATCCTCTGGTAAGAGACGGTGAAACTTGTCGATAGCCTACTGTATTCGTACACGCACGTACAATAAAAGAGAAGATAGCATGTGGTTGTCTTGTATTTTCTGACGCAATGTTCCATCAAGTGAGGTACAGACGATTCATAATGGCAATGGAGAGAATTCTCTCGATCGAGTCGTGGAAAATGGGAGAGCTGGGCTAGCACAGTTTGCCGCGTCGCCGCGCCGCCGCTTCGCGCATCTTGACTGAGGGTGCCTCGAGAACTGATTTCGACTATCGTGCACATGATACTTCCTTAGTTCAGTCTTTTTAGCATTTAAAACGGAGAACATATCTCGTGTTCGAGAGAGTTGATAAAATCATGGTGCAACTCAACTAGAAAAAGTTTCAAAAATTATGAAAAAAATCATGGATGTACATCTCAACTTACTCCATCTAAATATAAAATTTCATGATCAAATTCATCTTATACTAGCAGTTACAAAAGACAAATTTATCATGAACAGTGATTTTTACTGTTCATGACTATTCATTTTGCTGCTTGTTTTTTACTCTTAGCATAAGACGAATTTGATCATGAAATTTTATATGTAGGTGGGGTAAGTTGAGATGTACATCCATGATTTTTTTCAGAATTTTTGAAACTTTTTTGAAACAGTTGTAGTTGAGTTGCACCAAGGGGGTTGCACCAACATGTGTGATTTGTTCACTAGATATTTTAGCATTCAAAACGCCACATCGGCCTTGTGCCATGAATGCAAGTAAGCATAACCGGGGGTGAAAATAGAGGATGAGCTTAAAACCTCAAAAGATTCAAATAAATGTAGACAAAAATAGTAAATATAGTCTTACACAATTAATATTCATACATGAACAAAAGAAAAGCATTAAAAAAAAGCAAAATACAATGAAAATACCCCGTTAATGGAAATGCATCTAAAAAATACACGAATATGCGTCCAATCCAAAGTGATATGTACATCAAAATTGGCAAAATTAGTGATACAATAGTAAATTACGAAGGATTATGATCATTTGAAATAAAAGAAACATATGAAATAATTGTAGTCGAAACCTTTTCGGTTGAGTTATGCTCTCATTGGTTAGGGGATTACTACTTGAATCACTTATGAAATAATTACATAAATTTTATTTCTCTATTATTGCAAATCTATGAATAATTACAAGTATAAATGTTTGTGTAATACAAATGTATTACCAACTACAGAGTCTAACTAGTGAAGGCTTAAAAAAGTATTTAGTATAGGAGTATATTGTAAATTTATATAGTATATTTGTAATTTTGTATTATGGTTTGTATCGTTATGACAATATATATTAGTTAGTATGATAGTATATATTAGTTACTATATTAGCATATATGATATACCAACACCATTATACCATAAATCTAGCCAGCCTCTCGTCTTCTCCCTGGTAGCGTTGTGGCGGTCCTCTAGACCTAGGTCCGTGGCAGCTTGGCTCCCTTGTGGACAATGGCTTGCCTCAATGCCACGACTCCTCTTCTCCTCCCTAACGGTGTGTGGTGGCGGTTGTGCTATCTCGGCATAGCTCCTCTGGATCGATGGCCTAACGCAACCCCTTGACTCGTCACACTACGCCACTGTTGGCCATCAGCTCCTCACATGGCTTTGTTTCTCTAATTGGATTAGGGATTAGGGATGGCCAATAGAAGAACATGTGGAATTAGACTTGGGATTGGGGATGGACGGTAGGGGTGGTGGCATGGATGTGAGTAATGCCACAAGTAGGCCTTATGGGCTTCGATAAAGGCCTATAAACTAGTTCTCGGCCACCCTTCCTTTTCTTCCTCCTTTTTCAACAGCTCGGCCAATGCCTATAGAGGATTATAGGCAGCAAGAGACGATGGGGAGGATTCCAACGAAAGTGGAAGATAGGCTTGAGCTTGATGAAGCCTCCCATTAGATTCTCCTCTAGGCACAACAACACTGAGCACCACCTCTATTTTTCTTCTCCGATCACCAACTCCGGACATACGTATAAGACTGTAGCTAGACTACTAGCTAGATTGTGATCCATACGCACACAGTTTTTTATGGCAATGTAACTAGTTCTAAAGGATCAGAAATGGAGATTAGAAGAGGGGTGAATACTCACAAAACAATTTCCGCCAAAGAATCCAACTAAAACCTCACTTGATCAAATACAAGCCAAAAAAAAGATCTTTTGAAAATTTAGCACAAGATCGGCACTACTACGCTACAGCACCAGTAGCACTAGGATCAACAGTAACCTCGATACTATTGGGTTACTGTATCGGTAGTACCGATGTACAGTAAAACAGTGATGAACAATAAAATCAACACAAATTGAATAACAAAAATTCGTGTAACTTTTGATCGGATGATCCAAACCCTATAATACTTTGTAGGCACCTTTGTGAGGAATCTATTCCAACTTTCAATCGCAAGGATTAAGGATTAACTTTAAAGTTCCGACCTTTTTCTAGTTGAAGGAAGAATGCACAAAAATGAGTTAAAGAATAAGAATTTAGCCCTAAGTTTGCTCGTGGGATTTTGATGATTAAGATGATCTTAGAAAGCCTCCCACATATCATAGTAAGCAAGAACACCCAAAAAAGATCCCTCATACAAGAAGGATAAAAAACTACCTCAAGAACTTTCTTCCCAACTCAAAAACTAGTTTTTTTTTGAGAAACATGGATGATCAAGAAGAAACTTGCCTAGATGATTGAGGAGATGATCTATAGAGGATATATCTATCAATCATACATTCTTAGCAGCACGAGATCAAGTAAGAAAGAAACCATCAGAAAAGATCAAGAGCAAAGCAAGTAGAAGATCAAACTTGAGGTAAAAACTTGAGCAAAGAGATAATTTACATTCAGATTATAAGGAAGGTTTACAAAGCCTCTCACATGAGAGTAAAAACTCCTAAGAAGCACTCACACATATAAGAAAACTAAAATCTTGTAGAAGCCTTAATCTAGAATCTAGAGACTTGCCTCCATCTATGCCTCTCAAGGATTTATATAGAGAAGGCAACTCTAACTCTAAACCTGGACACATAGGTAGATATCATCTACTCTTATATAGGCTAACCCGAAACCCAACACCTTTAATGAGGTTTTCACTCACACAAGCACGCTTCTTAAAGCTGCCATTATGTTGACGCTAAATCCGCTCTACGAGTTCGAATTTGCGTCAAAACCTACTTTAGTATGACCTAAACTACCTAGGCCAATGCCGTGGTTTTCTAAACTATCTCGATCGCTGGTATTGAACAAAATACTAATTTACCCCATTGATCGGTCTTCCATCCTCTCGAAGTGTCGTTCATGCTTCGTGCTTTCTACGTGGCCCCAATGGCTTACCGCCAAGCCTCTCACATGTCTGGACTTCCCCGAACCACCTCACATGCAAATGGCCCAAAGTCACTTGGCGCGTCGCATGTCCTTGACTACTTCGCCATGGCAGCATCGACTTCCTTGACTGCTCTGGACCTCAATTCCTCGTTAAGCCTTGTCCCAACCCATGCCATTGCCCATCACGTTCATCACTAGTGCTTCACATTCCAGCTCGTTGTCTTCCCGGCTTGCAACCGCCTCCCGGCCTCAGTTATCTTCTAGCGTCTTCTAATCGTTCTGGACCTCAGCTCTTCTAACCTAGTCCTAGTCTCCTCCGTCTCACTATGATCTAACTCTAAAGTCCTACAACCACATAAACAAATAAATCGTCATGTGGCACTCTTCATAATGATATGCAATTGAATCAATTACATCATAAAGAAATTAATCAAAAATCCCAAGCAAACCCGGTACTACCGCTCTCAAGTAGCCGGTTGTATTACTCTCTCAAAAACTCAGCATAAATCCCCCTCTAGAATATAACTAACGCCAACTAGAGGCCGGTAGTACCGCACCCTTGATACTACCGCCCCTCCATGGCCGGTAGTGCTGCACCTTGCAAACCCCAAAGAAAACGCCTCTCTGTAAAATAGCTACTACCAGCTGAGATCGGTAGGACCACAGGGTTGCCACTACCGCCACTACAAGGCCGGTACTACCGCCCAACATTGACACATATCAAATTGCTTTAAATTCAAAATAAACTCAAATTTAAGCACCACATACTCAAATACTATCAATAACTCATCGAAAATATAGATAGATCTTCACATAATCTTTCAAGTTTCTTAGTTAATGGGGGGACGACGTAATCGCCTTGAGCTGTGCAAAAATACGAACTAATTTCCTAAACAATTTGTGTCTCGCGATACGATGTTTCTTTGCTTCTTGATGCATGTATTAAAAATCTCCCAGAAAAGGCATGGGAGATGTTTGTCTTTATGCCTGAAAATCCACCGTTCAAAATTTATTTGTTATTTTTCTAGCGATCTCAGAAAAGTCCTAAAATACTGTGCTATTGTCATATTAAAGGCTTGATTTTCTTGCGATGCACCGATGACCAAAAGACTTTGTGAACAAATAATTCAAGAAAAAATTGTATATGGTTAGACTGGATGTCATGTCATTAAGAAAAAAATAGAGGAGAGTTAAACATTTGGAGTTCGGTTGGACATTTGGACCAAGTTTCAAAGGTTGAGAGACGCCGAAATGTTAAATGTCCACTTTCTTTCTCTGTGCAAACAATAAACAAAATTGTTAATTTGAGGGTATCATGACCAATTTGATGAGGACATTTTCTCGTTGTGACTCTTTTATCTTACTTTCCTCATCTATTTCCTTTCCCGTTATCTGTGTTTTTTAATAAGAAGTATTTTTTAATTATTTTTTTTAAAAAAATTTACTCCAAATTTTTTGAACTGAAGCTAACTTTTTGAACCAAAAATCTGTTGAGCCGAATCTTTTTGATCCGAGAGTTTTTTGAGTCAAAAAATTTTCATCGCCTGTAACACCATTCAACACCTAAACCACATAAGGTTATCATACCTAGGATTGCATCCCGCTGAAACGCATGTTTCGGAACTAGTATATGACATTTTACTTTAAAAGCATTATTCTTCTTCCGGTGTTCTTCCGTGAAGAAATCCCTAATTATCTTTCTAATTAGTCTTCACAAAATCAAAGATTAATTTAATTTGTTACCACACATTATAGAATGCAAGTAGAACTTCAACAACATTTTGATTTATTGAAGCTGTTTTACGCAAATGAAATAATCACATAATTAGTTAACAAAATTCTATATGCAACAATTACATCAAGGAAACGTACTTCTAGTTGTTTTAGAAAGTTTAAAAATATCAACAAGACCCAAATACTTTTCTTAAAAAAAATTTTATAGTAAAAATATTAGCAAAAGAAAACGATGAGGGAGGGTAGGAAAAGTGGATGTGAATAGGTAATAGTCTTCCGGAATCCGGAAGAATGACTGAAAGGAGTTGCTCACTTGCTAGTTACTACTCTTAGGCTAGTCATAATGAAAGTTTCATTATCATTTAATAAAGTGACATATCAGTAAAAATAGTGATACCCCAAAGAAATTATGAGGAGAGAGATGAGACGAGTTTCATCTGATTGAAACCGGGTGCACATCGTTTTCAACACACTGGAAACCGAATGAAACTGCACTGAGAGTGTATCGTTTCATTCTACGCATTCCCACGCACTAAAATCGAATGAAACTGCACCAAATGGAACATTTGATCACAACACCGTACAATAATTAAATGTTATAGTTAGCCTATAAAACTACAAAATAAAACTATACATTGGGAGACCTTGTTTCATTTATCCATCTAAACCCCTTTGAATAATATGGCACTCCTAAAACCGTGAAATGAAACTTAGGCCATTCCCAGTGGAGGTTTTATGAGGATTTCATTCCCATTAAATGATGTGACACATCAGCAATTTGGATGACATAGCATGATATTATAAAGAGAGAGAGGGAATGAGTTTCATCAGGATGAAACTGGGTGTACACTGTTTCTAAAACTATGAAACATGTTGAAACTAGCACTGGGGGCTATAGAGTTTCATTTCATCCAACTTCACCTAATCTTGTGCCTTGCAATTAAATGTGATGGTTAGCATATGAAACCGTGAAATAAAACTGTGCAGTGTGACCCTTTTTTCATTCATCAACTTAAATCTTTTTAGATGACATAACAATTTTAAAAACCGTGAAATAAACTCGCCACTAGAAATAGCCTTAACACTAAGAATAGCCTTAGAATAGGAGTACCCGCCTTAGAATAGGAGTACCCATAGAAGGTTTGACCGGAAAATGTCGCCCTTAATTATTAGGGGCCATGTTCAACTGAACATGCTGCACATGCCGCATGTACGGCCTGAAGCTACCCACTCAAAGAAAGCACTTTTTTAAATAATAAATTTTAAAAATATAATTACGTGAAAAAATAATTACATAAATATACATATATCACCAATTCATTTAACAAATGAGTACATATCATCAAATGAATTAACAACAGAAATAAGTCGCCAAATGAATTGATGGCACAGTTTTATTTAGCTAACAATTTTGCCGCTGATTTGTTTGGTCGATAGGTTTATTTAGCCAGTAGACTTTTATCGTCAATTCAATTGGAGATAGAGATATTTATGTAATTATTTTTAATATATTTTTCTATGAATTTATTTAAAATTGCGTTATTTAAAAAAAATCCGCAAAGAGGTTACAGGGTGATAAGCCATTGCATAACTAGTCTCCAATTTTGCGGGCGTGTGTTTTAATTCCTTATATCTCGTGTTGATAAAAGAGTCCATCACGTACCGCCACCTATAATAAAAGATGACGAAATTATTTATGGCCTTGGGCTGCACGCACAAAAAGTACCGTTGACGCATTGTCCACGTAGTAAGGTACGTACCACGGATTTATGATTAATGAGGTATTCATGAATAATCCACAACATGCTAGACTTGCAGTTAGGAATTCGGTAGGAGGCAAAATGAACTTTGAATCTCTATGAGCACAACACTTGGAGGTAAAAAACCGAAAATCCTAAATATCAGTTAAATGATTTTTTTATACCAGTCAAAATTTTGGTCTTGACCCCGCTTGAAGAATTGTGGTCTGAAGCAGCGTCTTGGTTGTCTCCGGTAAGCGTCACCACCGGCGAAGATGTCATGCCGCCACTGATGAACACCCCTCGGCCGAGTGCTTCCTCTACAAACACACTCTGCCACATGCCACCCATCTTTTCGTCATATTAAGGAGACATGTTGAAGGCGTCGCCTCCCGTGCCATGATGGAGGACCCGCTACAATGGCCATGGAGTTGGGGGAAGCTTGGGGGAGGTGCTGGAGGGATACAGATCCCCTACAATCATAGTGAAGACTGCAACTTAATCAGTCTCCATTGTTTAGGACCGTCCGATAGAACCAACCGAGGGTTCGAATCATCCAATAGCATGCTGCTACAATAAAAAAATAGCATAATATTTTTGAACAATATTCTCGAAAGATTTGGACCGTCTTTTTTATCCAACAGTCGAAATTGCATCGGATCCGTTTCAATGCCGAGGGGATGTCAGCGGCAAAGGAGGGGAGGAAGAAGGGGGAAGACCTGGCCTGGAGCTCTTAGGCGCCTTCGAGACGCCGTGCAACCTAGCCCTTCCCCACTGATCTGACAAGGGAGATCCATTTATCCAGGAATCCTCCCAGAATCTAACCCGATTTCCATCACCAACAGTCATCAGTGAGCAAAGAATGAGGGGATGTTTGACTCATTGCTAAACTTTTTCACACAAAGTTAGTTAAGTCTGATCTAGTTAAGCGTCTATTTAATTCATAGTCACATTAGTAGTTAGATTCTTTTTTACCATTTAGGTCTCACACATCATTGACTTAACAAAGTGTGGTAAAATTCATTTTACTGACCAAAGTGTGGTTTCAATTTTGATAACCTAACCTTATACAAGTTCAACAAAAAACTTTGACAAAGCATGGTAACCTTAGTATATAAACCAAACAGGCCGAGTCTTTGGTTTCCATCAAACCTTGATTAAAAATACGAGTCTCCATGCTTAACATGGACTTGTGACAAGTTTTGTTTTGATAAATACTTCCTCCCCAACTACCATATCCCATCTGTTGGAATATATGGGCTAAGCTCACAAATATTTGAGAATAATTCCAAATAAATATCAAAGGCCCATCATATGGAGGTGGTGTAAACTCTTTAGTACCATATTACTAGTAGAAGTGGAGCAACACTAACTTAAATAGTGGAGTGTGTTCCATCCCACTAGCTTATGTGGGAGAGAAAGAGAAGAACCCACACACACGCTCGCCTCGTCTCACCGGGCTCAGGCACGGGCCAGGGCCAGGGCCGGGGCGAGGGCACGCAGCACCTGCATGAATGGTCCACCAAAATCCGGTACAGTAGCTTGCGCAGACGCGGTCTCCTTTTGCAGTTTATTCTTTTGCTCTCCGGAAAATCTGTGGTTGGTTACGAGATATGGAAACCGCATCATCTTTTGATCATGCGATCTTTTCCTATAAATACCACACGGGCTTCTACCTGAGAGACAGATAAAAACGCTAGGGTTTTGCCTCTTCTTCTCTGTTGCGCCACCTCCGATAGGTTGCTCCGTCCCGCTGCGCCGGGGTGCACTGGTCATCGTGAGAGTAGGTCTCCAAAATCCGTCGCCCTTGAGATTCTGCACCGGAGAGGGCGAATAAGGTTTTTGGGAAGCGCTCCGCGCAACTGCTCGCGATTTGTTTCCTCTCCGTTCGTGATCTGTCTCATCTGCTACATCGTCGCGATGGGGTCCTCTAGTTCCTTTCTCGCCTCCAGTACTGTTCAAGAAGATCGGTACGTTTTGATGTCTGCACTATTTTCAATCTTATTGATACTGTTTTCTAGTATATTAGAGAGACATATGTGTAGATTGATTACATGCATGTCTGTAATATACTTGTGTTTAATGTGTAGGCTTCACAATCAGTTTGTATTCATGAATTATCTTCTGTTCGATTTATACCTGAAAGTGCTAAGCAATCCAAAAACCTTATTTTAGGCACTTTGGTTTATCGATGGCTAGCTTTGCCGATGCACTGAGGCCGAAAATTTTTTCTAGTGTGCATTTTAAGAGATTGCAGGTCAAAGTCACTCTGTGGCTTACAGCTATGAACGTCTACTGGGCTGCGGCTGGCAAACCTAAAGAAACCCTTACTCTTGAAAAGGAAAAAGAGTTCAAGGATGCCAACACACTCTTTGTAGGAGCCATTCTTAGTGTTCTTACCGACCTTCCGTGTGATGTGTACATGCACATAATAGACACGAAGAAGCTGTGGGATGCACTGAGTTCTAAATTCGGTGCATCGACGGCAAGGCGAAGGAATCAGATGTCATAGAACAAGATCACGACTACAAGATGGTTGATAACCGCCTCGTGGTCGAAAGGTGCCCATGAAATGCGAAGCATTGTGAAGGAACTCGAACTCCTTAAGTGTACCTTACCCGACAAGTTTGTGGCAGGGGGCATTATTGCCAAATTACCTCCTTCGTGGAGGAATTTTGCCACTGCTCTGAAACATAAGAGACAAGAAATCTCCGTTGAGAGTTTGATCACGTCTCTTGATGTTGAGGAGAAAGCTCGGGGCTAAGGATGCACCTGCAAAGGGAGTTGAGGGACTGTCAAACGCCAATATGGTGCAACAGCATGGTAAGAACAAAGGGAAAAACAACAAAGCCAAATAGACCACAAACTTCAAGAAGAAGAAGATGAACGAAGATGATATGCCTTGTTATATATACGGTAAGACTGGGCATTGGGCCAAGAAGTGTCCTCGCCGCAAAGGTAGAAAGGCTGATCAAGGACAAAACTCAAAGTCTGTCAACGTGACCATTGGCAACACTGGAGATCACTACTACAGAAATCATTTGTACAAAGTAATTTGTAACGCATCTTCACGAGCATTTTCGCATCTGCAGAATCGAAGGTCTGTACAAATCGGTATATTTTCACAGCGTTTTTAGGTGCCGCCAGAATGCATTTGTACAAAGATGCAGCTAAGAAACCGTGTACAAATAAGCATTTATGCAAGCGGTTCTTAAGCCATCCTTTGCACAAAATGCATTTATGCAGTGGATGGCTTAAGAACCCGTTGCATAAATCGTTTTCTGGGTCGGGTGGCTTAAGCACCCGCCTGCATAAATAAGCATTTTCACAGGCGCAGGCTTAAGCCGTCCGCCTGAACAGATCCAGAGAATCTTTTTTTAATAATGTTATGTTAATTATATTATAATATTAATAAATGCATACATTCTATCAATCACTTCACTGTTCAGCACAAATCCATACATAACAATGACAAGGATTATAGATACGAAGCAGATATAAATCATAATTGCATTATGTATATATATACAAGGTTATATACACAAGGTTATATATATATATATACTCCTCTGATATTCTCCTTGTAAAACTCTCCAGGTGCAGTATCCTACGCCATGTACTCCTCTGATATTCTCTATCTAATATAAATTACAGCCTTTGTGTCTTTCAAAAATATATATATCGTTGTTCACGGTCCATCTATCCTCATCTCCCAATTACAAAGTGTAGCATGCTTCGCCACTTCACCTTCACGGTAAAAGAAACTACCTCTCTCATGGATGACTTCACGATTTAATGAACGGCACATGTCCTTTTGCACATTGCAAAGGTCATCATCAGTGAGTGCCAAAGTGGTCTTTGCAATCTTCACCTGCGATAATAAAGTAGGCATAAAGAGGTTAAACAATAGTGAAATCGAGAATCAGACAATAAATAATCTTGAATCACCAATTTGTATAGGCTTACGTCCTGGGGGTTGCTTCTGTACCTCCCGTTGATCCTGAGAAACTCGCAGACGTAGTATCCACAAAGAACACTGCCTGGAGGTTGCTTGTGGCACTTCAAATCAAATAATAATGTATGGAATTAGTACAGTTGGTAATACCCTTCCTTATTACTAGTGCAATTATGTTGAAGCATTACAAGTGTCTTCTTACCCATGGGTGGACATAGCAAAGCATCCTATTTGCCCCTTCGCAGATCATGTTGCCCCCTCTTTTGGTCGTGTAATTCTTGAAAGCCCTACTCGAATGTCATCAATAACAAGTTACTATCATATCATAAAATAAATTATGTAACAATGTATGTTTGTGTATATATATTTCTTACGCATTTAAGACGCTGTGAATTCATTATAAGATTCCTGGGGTTACGGATGAGTCAAGGACCATATATCTGCTCGCTTCGGTGCAAGATGAAACAAATAAAGTGATCGCTGCAACGAAAACTTATATATGTAAGTTTCACGAGTGATTATGGTGCAAACTAAGCTTTTAGCAACGATTGATGAATGAGAAGATTACTTAAAATTGTAGGGAGCCATTATGACGTCCTTGTCTTGCATCCGGAACATTGCTTTTGATATGTATAGCCCCACATCTACTTGGCGATCTCGGGTCAGGGACTGTCGCTTTTCTTCTATCTCTGCTTCCGTCATCCCTTATTCTTCAACGCCTTTTCATTGAGTACTGACTCTTAAGCTCGGTGGCTAATCCGTGAGGGTCAAGGAACCCGACACGTTTTCCCATCTTTTTAGCATCGGTATATTGCATTCTACACAGAAGACAATGGTCAATGCGCCAATTTATATGCTGAATGCTGGGAAACATGACATTTTGGCAAATATCAGATTTTGGCAAAATGCATCTTGTTCGACAGATTTGGCGTGGTTAACTTTACTAAAAAGGAAAAACCACACTAAAATCGGCCAACTTACGATTTACCGAAAATTATATGGATTCTGGCCAATTTTTGAATATTTAACCAACCCATAATTATAAAGGGAAACTCAATTGGCACTCAACTGCTATACAATTTGGGTTTTTCTTTATTATGCTATCGAATGCAATATAATGATATGTTGTCATAATTAGTTATATCGGCACTTGCTACTGTAAGAGCCGATATAATTAACAATGTAAGGGTAGGTCAATGGCCAACTTACAGGCACCACACGCTGATCATGTTGATGTCGAGTTTTCCAAAACGGAACATCTGTTGCAAAACAGGACCAATCTATTCTAACACACACTTTGCAACACATGTAGTTTGTGTTGTAGGAAAACTTAACTGCAACACATGCTACGTGTTGCTAACACCCATATGTAGAATTCTCAAACATATATTATTCATTGAATTACCCTACAACACTTGATGGTCATGTTGCTACACTTGTCAGATGTGTTGGTAGGTGAACAAAGAATCGAAATAAGAAACATATATAAATTTTGGATAAACAAAATAGGGTGATGGAGGCTGTTGCGCTAATTAATCTTCCTCGAGATGTGTGGTGCCTTGGCTTCTCCTTGTCTGAGTATCCTGCATTGAAGGGGCATCAGGCGTTATGTGAATAACATAACATACTTTTAAAAAAATATTGAAGACAACAGTCCCCCAACGCGGTGACCCTGAGTTCCCGATTCCAAAATCCAAATCGCCCAGAGTGACCTAGGGGTGCAATCGGATCGGATATTTTCCAACCGACCAACCGACCGGATGTGTTTGGATCGGATTCGGATATTTTTCGGATTTGGATTCAGTTTCGGATGCTTTCTTTCAGATTTGGTTTCGGATTCGATAGATACTATCCGTCGGATCGGAATATTTTGAATATTTTTTCGGATCTATCCGTTTCAATTTCGTCGGATATCCGACCGAGGCTAATATACATTATTGTATACTTGTAAGTTGCAGTAACCCTAAACTAGGGGTGGCAATTTTACTTGTGGGTTTGGTACCATGGTACCCGACCGATAAGGGCGGTATGGGTAGCACTTCGACCCATGGGTTTTCGGTTCGTGCCGATAAGATAATAGGATGTGTATGGGTGTCAATTTGTACCCGTGGATACCCAATAAACATCCTATGACATATCGGGCCCACTTGTCATATATATCAGCCCTACTTGTCACTTGTCATACAGACCAACCGGCCAACCCTAGCGCACAACGCACACGGCGTGACCAGACCAAACCAGCCGCACAAGCGCACCTGCTTTTCCTCCCAGGCTCGCAACCTCACCTCGCACTGCGCAAACATGAATCGCCAAACCCTAGATCATAATCCCCGTCTCCCCGGCCGGCCGCCGCCACCCGGGTTCCTCCCCTCCTGCTGCGCCCGCCGGCCATCGCCCCCGGATCTCCTCCGTTCTTCTTTGCGCCACGCCGCCCCGAACTCCTCCGTTTGTCTTTGCGCCCGCCCGCCCCTGTGCTCCTCGGTCCTCCCTACTACTCCTCGGCCGCCCGAGCTCCTCCATTCCTGTTTCTCCCGCCGACCGCCAACCCCGGAGCTGCGCCGTGCGCCCATCGGCAGCCATCCCCCGGGCTCCTCGCCTCTCAGGTTGCCCAACCGCCGCCCCCAGGCTCGTCATCAGCTCAGATCCGGCCCAGTCAATGGTGTTTGTCCATTCGGATAAATAAAAAAGTAACGATTCTCGATCGATCTGAAATGTTTTCGGCTCCAATTCTCAACTTTTCCAAATATCTTTGAACCATGTTTAGTGCCCATTTGCTTACCGCGTGATACCGAACCGTGTGCTCGGTCAATTTCATGGTCTCATCAATAATTTGCACCAAATTCTAGGTATACATCTTTGGTGATACTTTAAAACTATATTTGTCTTCTCGGTTAGGTAGTTCGGTAGAAAATTACCGATTGCTAATTTGATAGTATGTTCTTGACATAGCATATAAAATTGTATGTGATGTTTGCTAGTTATCTTGTGATGTTTGATAGTATTTCTGCTTATATCTCCTTGATCTTCCTTTCATGCTTTGTTCTCTTCATTATGGAGTCACTTTGAACTGATGCATGTTTAGATTGCAATATGTTATCAAATAGAGTTGGAATTAGATTGTATTGGTTGTTTGGTAGACGTTAGCTCTGAACTGAAAGATATTTTTAGAATGCATCAATGCAGTCTCTTTTTTGGTTGATGTTAGCTCTGAACTAGTGAACTGGAAGGTATTTTCCATAATTTATGACTAGAGAAAATGAATTGTTGTTGAACAAGTGATGCTCCTGGTTTTTGTTTGGTTGTTTGAGTGATGCTCCCTGTGATAGGTTGAATCGCATGTGCCTTTCAACCCTGAGATTTCCCTGCTTGATCATAACTCTCCATGATATTTTGATTGGACCTAGTAGCAGTAGAATTACCCATGGGTACCCATCGGGTACGGGTATGGGTCCAGATTTATACCCACAGCTCGGGGCCATGATCATCGTTTGGTGTCTCCTCAACGTCTACAACAAGCTGGTCCGTTCTTATCACCATTTCCCCTTCCCTTCAGTTTACCCCATGATTTCTTGATCCTAAATTCCGAGTCCAATCTTCACTTGTTGTATATAGGTTCTGAAAGCAGTGCCCTACCCTTACACCATTACTACCTTCAAGTTCGCATCCGACTCCTTCTACTTATGGATTATATGCTTGGGAAGAAAATTCATAAAGCACTGGTCAAGGTTAGATGTTCAAGGCTCTAGCTTTAGGTGTGTAAAAATACTCAGTTCGGTGTTGACATGGTAGAATATGCTCATTTGTGTTGGTCAACGGTTACTTGTTGATTCGTTTTTTGTCAAATTGAATTAAATTAGTTTGTAGTATGTCCTTGGTTAGTTAGTCTCTTTATTTCTTAAGATTTGAATTTGGTAAATGCACTTTTAAACGGTATGCAGCCATATAATCTTATTTTTATATCTACAATTGGTTTACGTGGAGATATAATCTAATTCAACAGAATTGCACTCAATTTTCTAATTTACTAGGATTCATCGAATTGGATCTCTTTGGACTGTTTTGGGCATATAATTGATTGGTATTTGAGAGTGGCTTTAAAAGTTCAAGACATGTTGTGTTCTGGGAGAAGTTATTGATGAATAACCTGTTAGGGCGAGCTAATTTGTGTCATTGTTTGCGACTCAGACAATTTAGATTACCTTGTTTTCTTGCAATGTTGTACCATGGAATTGTTGCCTTGGGCTCCTGGCCTTCCTCTTGGTTAAACATCCAAGGAGCAAGTGAAGAGGATGGAGAGAAAGAAGCGAAAGTATGGGTGCTCTTTGTTCTGCCACTCTCATAGGAGAGGAGGTTTAATTGTGGTGTGAAGTGTGATTATATCTGCTCTTCTTGAGATGTCTTGTTGTGTTTGTTCATATGTTCCTCTTCCAATCTGCTCAGATTCTTGTAACTTGTCCGTCCATTCCAATTTCAAGCTGCTCATATTTTTGAAACTTGCTATTTTCATTCCAATTCCAACCTGCTTGGATCCTTGAGACATTTAATGGGAGATGTTGCTATTGCACTCTCTATAATGCAAGAATCCCCCTTGGTTTTTATCATCTAAGATTTTTGGGTATGACGAGTAAATTTGGGCCATTTCAAGAATGTGATAGTACTAGACTTCTTAGATAGGAGGATTCGGTTGAACTGACCATTTAAGAACCAAGAAAGTATAGTTGCATGCATTATAAGAACAAAGAATCTGCATGGTGGTATGGATTGACTTTAACAAAATTGCACTTGGGTTTCTAGTTTGTTAGCTTCCAATGAAACCATGATGTTCCAGACTTCACAGTCCAGATTGGCTAGGTTTGTTATTTTGAAGTGACTCTAAACTCTAAAGGTTGATTGGATGGGATTAATCCTCTGTCTCTCTCCCTCTCTCCTCTCTCCTCTCTTTGTGTGTGCATGTGCGTGTGGGACAAATGGTTAGTGGTCTGGTCTAAATTCTAAAGATAGTCTTTTAACACATTTTACCTGGTCATTTGGGCCTTTACATTTACAGATTTATTCTTGGACCAACTCCTAATTGTGATTACATCAGCTTAGCTCAAAACTGATTTTCCCTTTTTCTTTGGGTCAGTTGTGGATGCATGTTCTTCTTATGTTGGCTTAATTCTTTATAGCTGGCAGCAGCCATGTTGGTTAATTCTAATATCGTTCAAAGACACTTCACCGAATCAAGTCTGATTTAGAAATAGGTTGGACTTACCATCTCCATTACCTGAATCAAAGGTGTATTAGTACTTTGGAGTTTGGACTTTTTGGTACCTGATTAACTCAATCTGAAATAGTTTGGTCCCAATTGCGACTTTTTCCTCAACCTTCAGGCAGGAGGAGTATGATAAGTCAGCAACTGGAAGAGCAGCACGAGCACAGAGAGAGGCTATGAAGGAATCCAAGACATCAAACCAAGGAGAGCCGGTTCTGAAGGTATCTATCGCCCTGACTAGGTTGGAGTAAACGTTTTTAATCTTGTGAGTCTGTCATATCTTTGTTGGTATTAGTAATCTTTTAATCTCTTTGTTGGTATTATTAATCTTTTAATCTCTTTGTTGGTGCAGTGGCAGATGGGATAAATTCTTCATTTGTGTTGATTTGCATCCTTCAGTGTGTAAGTGTACACAATCTTACTCAAGATCTTCCATTTTCCTACATGGTGATGCGATCTCTAGTATTGTTAAAAAAAGAGTAAAATCCATGGAGGTTCATTCAACTTGTGCAGGTGTGTCAAAATTCACATGTAGGTCACCGATGTGACATAAGTGGGTCATTAGTCCTCCATATGCTCTCAGCGTGTGATCTAGACCCTAAAGATCTCACCACTCTGGACACAAGTCACACACCTGCACTCTTATGTTTCCATGTTTTAGCGGACATTGCTATTGATGATGAGCTTCTCTGGCGTGTTAGGCTACATGTAGCTGGACAGTGCTACTGATGATGAACTTAGTTTGAACCAAAAATCTTGGTTACCATCTCAATCTTGTAGCTGGATGTGCATTACATATGGAAGAGGACTAAGGTTAATATTGTAAAGACTTGGTCTTTAGGAATTAGGATGTTCTAATCATACTGTGTCAAACAAAGCTTCTTAATACTAGCTTGCCAATGACATTACATAGACTACAAAAGTTTTTGATAGTTTCTAACTACAATATCTAGATGACTAGTTGTGATAAATGCACTTTCAATCCTTTGCTTTTGTGCTTATTTTAGTCATGCTTTCAGATTAGCATTTATCCTTAACTGTAGCATAATAAGTTAGTTCATGTATGTTAATTATATCTTGGTTCAATTTTATTGCACTCATGTCCTTTAATATTTACATACATGCTTTTGTTGTTGTTTTTGCAGCTCAAAAATTAATGGTTGAGTTATATATTTGGATGTTTACTTCATCAAGGGATCAAGAAGCAAGGAATTTAGTAGTAGGAGGAGGAGTAGTCTAGTTGTTGTTTCATATTCTTTTTGTTTGTTGTTTTTGCACATGACAATATAGTGACAGAGTATATAGTAGTAGTATGTCATATTTCATATTTTTGAACTTAGTCCGGATCATGTTCTCGGTTCTTGTGTAATGAACAAATCAATTGTTTTTCTTTCGTATGTGCAACAATGTACAACACCTTTATTTAAATTCAATGCAATATACCTATTGATCATTGTTCATGTTGAATTGTATTGTATTATCAAATAAAAACTATTTGTGATAAATATATTTCTATTCATATATATTAAACAAATAAATAAATCATACTTTACATGCATATTTATTTGTGCTGCAAAAGACCACTTATGTGATGCTAACAAATGTTAGCTATGTTGAAAACATGTGTTGTTATATATTAAAAATGTGTTGCTATTTTGCAACACATATACGTATGTATAACAATACCTAGTTTGTGTTGCGAGGAGCTACCTCAAAGAACACCACCTATAACATCACTTATAATATGTGTTGCTAGCGATGCTTGCAACACATATACGTAGATATAGCAGCATATGTGTATGTTGCTATAGCTCATTCCTGTTGTAGTGCAAGTCACCAAAATCGATCCAGACGTAGTGAGTATCCTCGTGTTTGTAGATATCTGGAGGGACGGCGGCTTGAATGCCCTTCACCCCAAGACGAGATGCCCTCAAGTACCAGTCATGGAATCTCTTCAACTCCCATAGTCCTTTGTTGATCTGCTCCATGGGGAGAAATGGCTTGCCATGCTCATAAGTGTCTAGTGAAGGCATGGTGCATGACCGAGTGGAGTTGGCACTCTGCTTGACTTGGTGGTACTCGTTGATTGCAATCTACTTTTTGTTTTTCTTTGCAACCAGAACGGAGATGCTTGCTGTAGTGAAAGGCGCCGGCCATGAGAAGATGCGTTGTGGTGAAGCGCCCGCCACGGAGAAGATGCGCTGTGGTGAAGCGCCACGGCAGAGAAGATGCGCTGCTAGGGTGAAAGCGCCATGGAGAAGATGTGCTAGGTGAAGGCGGCGCCATGGAGAAGATGTGCGTTAGGTGAAGGCGGCGCCGAGAAGATGCGGTTTGTGGTGTAGGCAATTTTGAAGAGGTAGGTCGACGCCTTGACTTGTCACTTTGGCGCCTCTCGACCTCTCTTGTATCAAGGCAATATCTTCCTTGGGCCATACAATAAATGACCCAACCTGCATCTTGGATGGTCTCTACATCATCGAAGTGCTGAATGGTAGCTTCCACAAGCCAAGGCACGGAACAAGCACGATGTCCACTTGCACCTTTGCGTGACCAATCGGACAAAGTTGGTTGTGTATCACAGCGTGCGGGATATGCCATGCCCTCCGCGAAGCTCGACGACCAAGCCCCTTGCTCCGGATGTGCACGAGCTTGCACTTGGTTGCCTCTGTGATATCATCCACGTGATATCGAGGCGTTGGGATTGGTGCGGACCTAACGCTACTCGGGATCTGGGCGGGCTCGGGTTGTCATCCGACCGCGCTTGTAACGCCCTTTCGCCTCCTTCTCTTCCCACGCCTTAAAAACTCTTGTTGGGCCATTGTCTTATTGTATCGCCCATGGTCCTCTTATATCTTTGACGCGACTTGTATTGGTCTTGATATTCGGGAACCCATGCTTGAAGCCCACTTGACTTCCGACGCCACGAAAAGCACTGGTGTTCCTTGGTTCCCAACGCCGCCGTTAGGTCGCCGTTCTCCTGTCGGGACGAAAGATCCTCCGCTTGCTCGTGCGAGATCTTCAGCAGTTTATGAAACTTCCAGACCGCAGGTCCACCGTGCTTTTTGCACTTCTTCTTTGTTGGGTTGGCGAGCTAGGACCCACTTACTGCGCCGCTTCTGACTCGTCAATGGGTTCTCTATCCCAAAGACGGGCTTCCTCTTCTTCTTTACTCCTCCACTCAACAATCTTAGGGGCATACCCACCGTGCCTGTGTGATGAGGGTACTTGTTCTTCTTGGCGAGGGCACCGTGACACCTCGCTCAATGCTATGGCTTCGCCAGGTCTTCACCGACAAACTCCGCCCATTCACCCACGGTGATTTTTCCATATTTCTTGAATGGTGTCCGCTTCGTCTTCACAAAGTACTTGTTCAGCTCATACCTCCAGCTTCGGAGCTCTTCCCCATCACATCCAAGGCATTCTTCTTAGCGATGGCCTCATACTGGGGAACCTTATGATTTTCTCGCAGCTCGGTCCACAAGTGCGCTTTTGTCGCGTCGGCCACCTTTGTCCGATTATCAATTGTGATGGAGACATTGTCCTTGACAAGACAACGCAGCCTATTTGAACTTGATAGTGCCTCAGAGGTGCTAGGGGCTCTCCTAAAGGACCGACTCGCGTGATATACCAAGTCCCTGCCGGTAACTTGTTCCTACTGCTCCCTGCTGCTTATGCGAGGTCGTGGTTGTTGCAGCAGGAATCCACGGAACATGCCCGAGGTATCTTCAATTACCTCTTGAATCTGCAGCTAGTCGGCGGATCGCCTTTTCCGCCTCTTCATAGAAATAAACACGAGGAATATATACGCAAACATAAGGAAATGCAGTTATGTCCACGCCAAGCTACAAATAAAACAAGCTCACTCTTCTTAATACCTCTTCATTGGGATCGTAGTCTGAGTCGATTTCCCCACGCCGCCGCTCCGTCGTGAGCATGGAACTGGGCTAGGGCTCTTGTGCGATGACGAGGAACCATCGCCGCCTAAGGACAACGATGGGCTCGGTGTTCTTTCCATTGCGTGGCTGATCATCCTTCTCGGCCAAGTCTTGTCGCCTTTCCTAAGATCGCCCTCCTCTTGCAACAAGCAGATATCACCGAGCTCGCAAGCGTGCTCCTCTTACGCCTTCTTGTCGAAAGCAATTCTTTATCTCCCATCTTACTACAAAATGTAGGTTTAATCCTCAATGGTTTGATGAGTTTGGGAGTTGGCTTGAGTATAGCGAATCCAAAGATAGAGCATACCGCTTTTGTTGTTTCTTATTTAGGGACCGCAACAAGAAGGAAGATGGGTATGATCGTTTGTTATAAATGGTCGGAATAATGGAATAAAAAAGCAAAACTAAAAGAGCATGTAGGAGGTGTCAATAGTGTTCACAACAATGCATTGAAATATTGCACTCGATTTGTTAAAGAGCGATGGCGCTTGTTCTCTGCGATATGTTGATAGTTGTGGAATTGTGAAAGAGAGATTTGTTGGTCTAGTTCATGTAAAAGAGACCACTTCTTCCTATCTCAAGTCTTCTATTGACTCGCTATTTGCAGAATATAAGTTAAGCTTGAAGCAAGTTAGGGGCCAAGGTTATGATGGCGCAAGCAATACGCGAGGTGAGTTTAATGGCTTGAAATCATTGATTATGAGAGAAAATAGTACAGCATACTATGTCCATTGTTTTGCTCATCAACTTCAGTTAGTTTGGTCAGCATACCACATCCAATTTGCTTGTTTGGTCAGCTTCTTTAAGTCCAAGAGACTCATTTCATGATTTCAACTTGGATAATCTGATGAGCTTAGCTAAACTCTATCCAAATGATTTTAATTCTTTGGAATTGATCGTTGACAACATGCGGTTCAAAAAACTATCCGTAGAGTATTCATACGTCCATCCAAACCGACTCCACAAACTTTGGTAACTCCAACTTCAACTTCGATTTTATTAATAACTACTTATGATATCTCAAAAGAATTGCTCTATGTTCTACAAGAAGACTATACTCTATCAATCACCATCTACTTTGGACATATCTTCCGAAACTTTTTTCGCAAAGATAACAAGAAATAAGGGTGGTCGGATGCACTTGCCTTGCTAGGCCGAGCGAGGCGGCGGGCGTCGGCCAGTAGGGAATTGGGGCTTTAGCGATGACTAATTCCCGCAAAAGTTCGTCGGAGGAGCGAGGCAGCGGAGAGGTCACGAGCGAGGCGACGTGGGACGAAGAAGGCGACGGCGCGGCGGACGGTAGTCGTAGGCGCGAGCCCGCGGAGAGGTCACCGAGCGCGCCGGAACGGTTGTCGGAGGCGCGAGCCCGAGGGGATGTGATCACCGATGGCGGCGGCGTGGAGGTGTCGACGGGGGAAATTTGGCTTTGCCGCTTTGGACGGGGGGAGCAATTCGATCTCCCGCCTAGAGATTTTAGGGGTTAGGAATTTCCACAGGCGGTGCACAAGATTTACACAGGCGGTTCCAATGATTTCTACAGGCGGCGTCGTATATCAGGCGAGACGATTGCACAGACCGGATGGTCCGTCCATAGTTTGGGGGAGAGATTTGGTTATTTGCCACTTTAAACATGTGGCTTCATAAAATTGCCATCGACCTACATTTCATTGACTCATACGGTCCCATATTTCATTAGCTCAAGTGGCATCATATCCAAAAGGTCAAATCTTTATGGCAAATGGACAAAAAGCCTTCAAAATGCGACCTCTCCCAAAGAGTACAAACCGAAGATCTGTCTAGTCAAATCTTTAAGTGGCAAATGGACAAAAAGCCTTCAAATGCGACCTCTCCCAAAGAGTACAAAGAGGATGATCCTGTTTAGACAAATTTGATCGATCGTCGCCAACTTGAGGAGTCGGCACCGCTTCGATAGGTGCGGAACTCAACGATACTACACTCGAAAGCAGCCATCTCGTCTACCATGTCAAGATGCACGGACGATGTTCGGTCTCACGAGCACGGGCAGGCATGGTCGATGTGGGTGCATCCGCTAAAGTAGGTGGAGTAGTGGACAACGGAGCGGATGCCCTATCATCGGTGGTCCGAGAACATCCTCGCCAAGACCGTAGGAGCCGGTGGGAACGTGGACACGGAGTGGGCGTGAAGCCCCAGCGAAGCAAGTGGGGCAAGAATGCCAGAGTGGGAGGTGGAATTGAGCCGGCAACCGAGGTCAGGTAAGACCAATCTGCATTGTACAACCGACCAAAGCACCGAGAAGAAAGTGAACATCCGAGCCATTTGCATCCGACCGTACCAAAGTCGCTGGTCGTCACGATGCAACCTCATCTCCTCTAGTAATTGGGTCTGTGTCTCCCGCTGTTGGGCAATTGAAGCTGCCTGAGACTTCTGCAACTCAACAATCGAAGCAAGTACGTGAGTAAGCTCGGTGGGCTGAGAAACAGAAGACGGAGTCACCGGTGTCACATCAGGAGCTGCTGACGGTGCACCTGAGTCGTCTCGGTCCTCAGGTACAGAGCCTGATCCACCTGCCTCGTGGTCGTGGGCTCATTTCATCGAAAGTACTCGTGGTCTTCCTCCTCATCGCTGCCGCCATCCCGCCAATATCAATGATCCGCGCCAACCCAAAGATGCTCCTCACCGCTAGTGCCCGGTCCTCCCTTGAGCGGCCTCTCTCGCCTCGTATCCGCTCCCGAGCCCTCCTCATGGAACGTTGTCCTCTCCGTCTCGCGCCAAGAGATGGAGGCATGTATCGACGAAGACGAACTCGCCCTTCCGTACTCCTCACGATGCTCGCTCGAGCGAAGGTACTGCATATGTAAGAAATTATATGCGCAAATGGTTGTTGTCCGCCAAACTCATAGCATCTGCAATAGCATCTTCAATCTCACAGATGATAAAGTCGAGAATGTCGAACGGCTCATGAGATAGGATCGAATAAAGTAGCCATCGCCGCAAACTAGTGATCGCCTCGGATTCCCAATCCTCGCAATGCTGACTTCTCAAAGCCATGTGGACCGCCTTTGCCTCGGAGTGAGACGGTCTCGATGGCGAAGGGATCCAACGGGAACGGCCGAATGTAAAGCGAATCTGTTTTCGTCGGAAACACCTCCGCCTTAGCACGACGAGGCAAGCAGTCCGTTGTCTGCAGACACCACGTGATGCAAAGTTCGGGGCTCCTCCTCAAAACCAAACAACTCAAGCAAAGTGCGCTCAGACACCCTTTGGGGTTCTCCGTCGCATGAATTGAATGTATCTCGTGCTCGGGTCGATCCAAATCAGAGCGTAGAAGTCTCGACCCACTTTTCCACTACCGTGTCGAACTCACATCACACGGTAAGACCTTCAAATGGTCAAGTGTCTCTGAACGCCCACCCCACCGCGCCCTCTCTCAAAGAGGCGGTTGAGCGCCCTGCATGCTCAATCGACCCCGAGCTCTCAGACGTAACAAAGAAGCTCATTGAAGAACCGCCCGTAACCTCCTATTAACTCCAAATTCTCGCTTGCGGAAACCGACATTGATATCGAGAAACGAAGGGTCTTTACCTCCGGGATGAGAGGTTCCAAGGTCTCTAAGTCTTATCTCGTGGTCGATGTGGCATATGGTACTCCTCGCCCTCTTCCTTTTCATCGCCAGCCTCCTCGATGCGGAACTATGTTGGGACGAGCACGCACTGGAAGATGTCGAACCACCACGAAAAGACGCTAGAACGACGAGGACGTGCCGCACCACCCTCTGTGAATTGAGTGCCCCCTCCTCTCGACCCTCTGCTGCTGACTCAGGTGTCTCTAATCAGAATTGGCCACGCCAAGATGCTCGAGCTAAGTTCACATCTGCACCATCTCACTCGCTCACGCTTACAGAATTTGGACTTCTTAGCCTTCTCACCAAGCACAACAACTTCTTTTCCTTCCTTTTTCCCGCCATCTGCAAGTTGCACGGTTGAATGTCAAGAACTCGCATCGTATTCATATGCATTTGAATGGAGTCCAAAGAAACCAGAGGGATGTGGATCTCACCGCTTACAAAGTGAAGGAGAGTCATTCGCCAGCCGCGGGCTCGGATTTGTCGTGCGACAAAACGGGTGGAGCGAACCGGTGTGTGGCGGCGCCGGCAGGTGGAGGATTGGAGTACGGCGTCGCAAGGCACGAAACGGATGCGCGCAAGACGGCGTGGAGAGAGGAGTAGTTAGGTGCGGTCGATATACAGGTCCACAAAGCGGTCCTCCTAATGTACTGCGTGTTTTGGATAAGGTTAAGATCATCATACCGATGATCCGTTATCGGAAACATCACCGACCGGATCAATGCCTCTGTTCTACTCGGTGGCGTGATGGTCCGACCATCGAGGAAAAAAGAATCGGATCATCTTGTCTAGCGGTGTGCGACCTAGCGAGTCACGATAACAATGAGGGCGACAATACGAAGATCGGACGATCCGTATAGGAAAAGATAAAGACGCTCTCAATGCGGACTTCGGAGGCCTCGGCTAAGATTCACATACCGGACGTTAAGTTAAGTAGAGAAACAACCGCATCGGATTATTGTCCCATTTAATAGTGCTTGGCTTCCTTCGCCTTTGTTGGCTTCAATTTACAGGATGATCCGGCCTAATAGCTTAATTACCTACCGTACCATCCTGCACTTTCACGCAATGCTTTTACTCAATTCCAATAAAAATATAAGTTCTATTACATATTAAGTTTTTACACAACGTGTCCCTATTTGCCTTTAACAACTTTTTCCGACGCAATCATCACGCATATATGGCATCATTGAAATATCGAGGGTTTTTCTACAAGTTTGATCCTCTCCTGATCTCCGAAAGGCGTAGGTCGTCGAATCGATTGTATTCTCGCCGTCAGGCACATCGTCAACTCCAACGATCCTTTGTTTTCTCGGGAACAACTATGTTCCTTTTCTTATTACCGGGTCACTATGTAGAAAACTTGCGAGACTTCGTGGCTAGTATCCGTGGGTCGGGCTTTGTGTCCAAGATTGTTGAGGTCGATAGCCAGAACCCATAGTTGTCCACCTCCACACCATTAGGATGTTTGACCCATTCTTGTAAATAAATACGGGATCTCATATCCCTTCCATAGTCGAAGTTCCCAAATTTCTTCAATGATTCCATAGTAGGTGTTCTTCTCCCTCGTCGCATCTATGGCTTCTACCCTAACGCCACTATTTTGGGCCATCGCCTTCTTGTCCTTTTGAATGGTATAAAACGGTACCCATTGATGTCATACGCTAGCCATGATGTTACCGACTTGATGGGCCATGAGCCAACATTTTCAATGTTTCGCTTTCTTCGTCCTCACCATCCGGTATGTTTTGGTTCTTGAACCATGTGGTAAATATGTGCTTATTCTCTTTCAAGATCCAATCAACTTGGCGCCCCGGATTTTCTCTTTCAAGCTCTTCCGTGTTGCTCCACATACGGCTCTACTATCTTTAGTCAAGTAAGACGGTGAAATGTGCTTGGTCCACATTCTTGTACTCATGGTCGATGAATCTTTTCTTTCCCTTAGTCCCTTTACTACCAACCTCCCTCATGTCGAGGGACAGCACACCAATCGGCCTTTCCGTAAGCATGAAGTAATCCGTGCAACACTCAATGACTTCCTCAAGATTGTAGCCCTCAATAATGGAACCCTCTGGGTAAGCACGATTCCGCTGTAAGCTCTTAAGCAAGCCCATCCACCTCTCAAATGGAAACATCCAAGGTAAGAATATCGGTCCCAAGACTTTACCTCCTCGACAAGGTGAACCAAGAGGTGCGCATGATATCGAAAAAGGATGGAGGGAAGCACATCTCAAGTTGGTTTATAGTCTCCACTATGTAGTTCTCGCAGATAGCTCATTGCTCATCATCGATTACCTTCGTGAAATCGCATTGCGTAAATGACATAGCCGTGGATGGCCACCTTTACAAATGTTGAGTTGATACCCCGATTGCAATTGGGAGCATTTGTGTCATCATGACGTGGCAAATGTGAGACTTCATACCACTTATCTTTAAATCTTTCATCGATACTAGGTTTTTGATGTTGGATGAATAACCGACGGACTCGACCCCAATGAAGCACTTGCACATCGATCTTTTCTCCTCACCGCCAAAGAGTAGCTTCGCTAGGGAAGGTAATACTTTCCATGTGTTCTTTCTTGAGGGTGTAGTTCTTTCCGATTTTAAGTACTACTAAGTCTTTACGAGCTTTAAGACCATCCTTTGTCTTGTACCAATGTCCAACAAGAGACCTAGCACGCTTTCACGACATTCTTTATGACATGCATGGCATCGATGCTATGGCGAATTTCCAAGTCCTTCCAAGAGGGCAAATACTTGTAGAAAATTGACATCTTTTGAGCAGACAACAAAGGAGGAACCTCCTCATCGGTATTCTTCCTCTTCGACCCTCTTTGGCCCTCAGACGGCTTCTTCCCGAAAACCACCTTGATGTTCGGACCATTTCAAACACTTTTTTCCGCTTATGGCGCTTTGGAGCCACACCTTCTCAACCGTATTGTCAAAATACTTGCCCATCTTCGGTATTTGTGAGCTTTCAAGAAACGGCGGTGCGCATGTACACTAACTTCTGTGAGCATGGAAGGAACGTCGATACGCTTTCATCCATGCATACTACACAAGTTGTCTTCCTTTAATTTGACCCGATAGGGCTAGCAGTATGGGTAATCACCGATGGTAACAAAAATAATGGCTTTTAGTGTGAAGTATCGTTGTTGAACCGATCCCACACTGACCCCATCGTGCCACAACATGGCCATATCTTCCATCGCTGGTTCGAGAAACACATCAATATCTACTCCAGTTGTCTCGGACCTTGGATAAGAATGGACAACATTAGGTACCTTCTTCATACATAGCCATGGAGGAAGGTTGTAGATGGACAGACTATCGCCAAGTGCTATGTGTGGCATCCATTCACCAAAAGGATTCATACCATCGGTACTCAAAGCGAACCTTACATTCCTCGGGTTCGCGTCAAATCTGGATACATGCGATCAAAATTTCTCCATTGTCTACCATCGGTACCGGGTGACTAATCTTTCCATCTTTTCTCGCGCTTGTCGGAATGCCAACCCATTAGTTCGAGTCCTCTCATTCGAGTACAAACGCTTTCAGCGGCCAATAACGGCAAGTACCACATCACCAACGCAGATTCTTTTCTTCTTGTCCGTGCTCAAGACCTGCCATCTTCGTATTACCAAGAGTACTATTCTTGTTCTTCTTATTCTTCGAGTGCTAGGTGAAGAATCATCATCGTCGTGGAGTCATCATTCTTCTTATACCGCTCGCCTTTGCACACCGGCATTGATCCAAGTCCGTAATCTTTACGGAAGAGGATACATGGTTCGGACATGCATGTATCTTTTGCACATCCAATGACATCGGAGTGATAAGCTTCTTCACAAATAAGTGCTCGCTTGGCAAGGTGGGCAATCCATTAGCCTTCGAAGTATTTCGCCAAGAGCCTCAACAGATCGGTGAAACTCTTGTCCGACCATCCATTGCTAGCCTTCAACCGAGAAGCATCAAGACCGTATGCAACACCAGAACTCGGAGGACAACCCTTGATTCCTCATATAACAGATCATTCGCCGCTTTGTGTAACGATCGACATTATCTAAACTCGTCATCTCCTTTAAAACATGTGGTTCGGCATGGCGCAACATTTCCTCTACATCGCCGATGCGACCATCATCTAGCAAACGAGCATGCACGTGTGCTTCATCTCCCAAACCATCGCAGCCCCAAGACTTCGATCATCCACAAGATCGGATCAACATCATCGGTTGTTTGCGATGTACGTTGCTCGCCATGGTTGGACCAACATGTGTAATCCTCTATAAAACCTCTCATGATCGTGTGTGTTGTGATTACACTTAAATCTCCCCACCCTACATTGTTCTTACGGTCTTTGCATGGACAAAGTATTTCCGCTTCCTTCTTAGTCCAAAGCGCCATTCGAGCGGCTTTAATAAAAGTTTCGAGCTCTTTGAGGAATACACCCTTATTTCTTGGGGCATTGTACATCCATGCCCTTTCCATCTTGAACTCAAATGTAAAAATCAGATTGAAATGTCAATTATTTAGATAGAACTTTAACAAGAGAACCCTAAGTTAAATACTATAAAATGATTTTATTAAAATCACGAAAGAATGTAAGGTCCTCTCCTCTAGATCTAGAGAGGGGATCGCTTTCCTCTAGAGAGAGGAGGGATACAAGATCCGCTTCATGATCTAGAAGGTGAGGGCTTCAACGGAAAATTACATTAGTCCAAAGACACTCAATGACATGTGGGTCCATCTGAGTCTATGACAAAGGACCGTGATGTCAAAAAGTGAATCACTTAATTTTAAAGAGGGCGCCAATCTCCCAAGCTTCAACCCTCTCCCATGCACATTCTATCTACACTACATCTTCCTCTCCACAAGATATATAAACCTCTACAAATGTCGAATGAGATGCTCTTACCTTAGAGAGTTAACTATTCCAAGGATTTCAAGTTCAAAACCTAGCTCCACCCTTGTTTTCACAATTTTGGGGCACTCGAACCGCCAGAGAACGCTCGCTCGAGCTTTAAAGCGAAGTTTCCACAGCGCTCCCTAAGACAACGGCCGCAGAAAAATAATAACGATCAAGCAAAACAAAGACTACGGATGATCCGTCAAAGGAAAAAAGAACCATACCGAGTATTTTCGGACGTTGATTTCTCTCGTAGTGCCGCCAAGGTAACGTAACGGATGATCCCAGATCTCAATAAAAACTCATACCGAGTATTGCTCGGACGTTGATTTCTATGTTTTGCGGTATTGTAGAACGAAGGATGATCCGATGACGTACATAAAAACGCATACCGCATCTCCTTCGTCACAAGATATGCGCATAAACATTTACACAATTTGGACAGCGCTTTGTTTAAGAACTACGCCTTTAAAGACATAACATCACCACAGGGGTTCCTTAATTAATTAGGACGTCAATATAATTAATTAACTAAGGTCGATTGCTTAACGCATCACTGTGGAAACCGCGATTTCATATGCGCTTCAGAAGAAAGCCTACCGTAAAGATCGCCTCTTCCCAAAGTGTTCCTTAAGAGAGCTGCTCGAAGAGTAGTTTCATGAAGCGGCATCTAAAGGGCACCGCTGTGAAGAGATCAATATTTTCGCAATTTCTTACGAGAGCCGCTGTGAAGATACCTTTACACAAAGGTTCTAACCCAAGGACCGCGATCATCATTTGAGGCGCTCTCCTTTAATCCGCTCGTGGAAAGAAATCCTTGGTGTCTAGGAAAATCATTTCTGTAGTAGTGGATGGAACTTCTGGGTATGGTAATATACCTACTGTTCTTTCAGTGAGTCAGTCCACCAACTGGTGGATTGATACTGGTGCTAATGTGCATGTGTGTGATGATAGATCAATGTTCTCTTCTTATCAAGTCGTTTGGGATTCCTCCGTCCTAATGGGGAATGGGTCACATGCTTTTGTTCGTGGTGTTGGCACGGTAGATCTAAAGTTTACTTCGGGAAGATCGTGCAATTGAAGAACGTGCATCATGTCCCTTCAATAAATAAGAACCTGGTCAGCGGTTCCCTTCTCTGTTGAGATGGGTTCAAAGTGGTGTTTGAGTCTAATAACGTAGTCATGTCAAAACATGGACTTTTTATTGGCAAAGGCTATGAGTGCGAAGGCTTGTTCCGCTTTTCCCTTTCTGATTTTTGCAATAAAGTTGTGAACCATATTTGTGACAATTCTAATGGAGGTGAGGCTAATGTTTGGCACTCACGGTTATGTCATATCAATTTTGGTTGTATGTCTCGGCTTGCCAGTATGAATTTAATTCCAAATGTTACTTCTGTCAAAGGTTATAAGTGCCAAAGCTGTGTGCAATCCAAGAGGCAGTCGAGGAGAGACATTTAGGACCATTAGAATTCATACATTCAGATCTCTGTGAAATGAATGGTGTGTTGATGAAAAGTGGAAAAAGATATTTCATGACTCTAATTGATGATGCTTCTAGATATTGCTATGTAAATCTGTTGAAATCTAAAGATGGGGCTTTAAACTACTTTAAAATCTATAAGGCAGAGGTTGAAAACCAATTAGAAAGAAAGATCAAAAGACTTAGGTCGGATCGTGGTGGAGAGTATTTCTCTAATGATTTCGATTTATTCTGTAAGAAACATGGGATTATTCATAAGAAGACGTCTCTCTATTCACCCCAATCAAATGGGGTTGCCGAAAGGAAGAACCGCACTCTAACTGATTTGGTTAATGCCATGTTAGATATTACGGGATTATCTAAGGCATGGTGGGGGGAGGCCCTATTGACCTCGTGTAATGTTCTGAATAAAGTTCCTTCCAAGAATAAAGAGAAAATCCCATATGAAGAATGGGAAGGGAGAAAACCATCACTCTCTTACTTGCGCACTTGGGGCGCTTGGCAAAAGTCAATGTACCAATAACTAAAAAACGCAAACTTGGACCTAAGACTGTCGATTGTGTCTTTCTGGGATATGCTCATTGCAGCATTGCCTATAGATTCTTAGTAGTGAAATCGGAGGTATCTGATATGCTTGTCGATACAATTATAGAATCTCGAGATGCAACCTTCTTTGAGAGCATCTTTCCAATGAAAGATGTACATAGCACTTCTAGCCAAACTCTTGAGGTAATTCCCGAACCAACTACTCAAATTGAATATCATGAGCAAATACATGAGCAAAATCCTGAGGAGGATGACAGTGAGGCAAGGAGGAGTAAAAGACAAAGGACAACTAAATCCTTTGGTGATGATTTTACTGTGTACCTTGTGGATGATACTCCGAAGTGTATTTCAGAAGCTTTTGCATCTCCGATGCGCATCATCGAAGGAAGCAGTTCATAGCGAAATGGATTCCATTCTCGCTAACGGGACTTGGGAAGTCACAGATCTACCTCATGGTTGCAAACCTGTGAGTTGTAAGTGGATATTCAAAAAGAAGCTTAGGCCTGATGGTACTATTGAAAAGTATAAGGCTCGACTTGTGGCCAAGGGTTATACTAAAAAAGAAGACGAAGATTTCTTTGACACTTATTCACATGTCGCTAGATTGACTACTATTTGAGTTCTACTTTCCTTGGCTGTCTCGCATGGTCTTCTCGTTTATCAAATGGACGTTAAGATAGCTTTCTTTAATGGAGAGTTGGATGAGAAAATTTACATGCAACAACCTGATGGATTTGTAGTGAAAGGTCAAGAAGGCAAAGTGTGTAAGTTATTGAAATCTTTGTATGGTCTGAAACAAACTCCTAAACAATGACATGAGAAGTTCAACAAAACTTTAACATCTGTGGGCTTTATTGTCAATGAGGCTGATAGGTGTGTATATTATCGCCATGGTGGGGGTGAGGGAGTTATTTTGTGCCTGTATGTTGATGACATATTGATCTTTGGCACAAATCTTGATGTAATTACAGAGGTCAAGTCTTTCCTATCTCATAATTTTGATATGAAAGATCTAGGAGAGGCTGATGTGATTTTGAACATCAAACTAATCAAAGATGAGAGTGGGATTACACTTTCGCAATCTCACCATGTGGAAAAGGTCTTGAATAGTTTTAGTTTCTTGGAGGGCAAACCTCTCCAATACCGTATGATCCTAACTTGATTCTTCGAAAGAATAAAAGAATTACTAGGGATTAATTGAGATACTATCAGATTATTAGATCTCTCATGTACTTAGTTAGGTAGCTAGCGCTACAAGGCCAGACATCTCATTTACTGTGAGCAAATTGAGCCGGTTCACATCAAACCCGGGTGATGATCATTAACGAGCACTCGAGCGAGTCATGCGCTACCTGCTAGGTACCATGAATTATGGGCTTCACTATACCGGTACCCAGTAGTACTAGAGGGTTATAGTGATTCAAATTGGATATTTGATGCTGATGAGATCAAGGCCACAAGTGGATATGCATTCACACTTGGAGGAGGTGCTTTTCATGGAGGTTTTGCAAACAGACCATTTTGACGCGGTCAACCATGGAAGCAGTAACTCATCGCTTGCACACGACCATTGTTGAGGCGAATGGTTGCGTGAACTCTTGATGGATCTTCCAGTGATTGTAAAGCCGATTCCGGCTATTCTTATGAACTGTGATAATCAATCGGTTATTATCAAAGTGAACAGTTCTAAGTATAACATGAAGTCATCAAGACATGTAAAGAGACGTTTGAAGTCTGTTAGGAAGTTGAGAAATTCCGAAGTGATAGCTTTGGATTATAACCAAACAGCTAAGAACCTGGCAGACCCTTTTACAAAGGGTTTATCACACAATGTGATAGACAATGCATCGAAGGAGCTGGGTTTGAGGCCGAGGTGAGTCATACCATAGTGGTAACCCAACCTATGTGATCGGAGATTTCGTGAATTAGGATCTAAGAAGAACAAACTATTGGTTGACTGAAGGAGAGTATTTTTCAATCCACTCCGCTGAAGATGCAATACTCTCTGAATCTGTAGGGCAGGTTGGCTATTGTCTTAATGTGTTCTGTTGGGGTTAATTAGCAAATATGTTGTCCTACAGAGCATTCTTGAAAGAACATACCTATACGAGCTTAACTGTTGGTCGCAGTCTATGAGACTTGGGTAATATATAGTAAGCTCAAGAAGAGGCCAAGGAGTACGATTAATATGCTCCACCCGAGGGGTAGCCTATTGGCAGCCAAGTATTAGTCATGACTTTAAGTGAAACTTGTTCGCACAAAATTTGCAATTCAAGGCTCAGTCCATTGTTCAAGTTGTGAATGAGTGTAGCTTGAAGCTCTGGATGGATGTTCAACCCTAACAGGTCTCCATCGAAACACTGGTATATCTAAAAGTATTGAGAAGAGGTAAATCTTGATGGGACTTTGACATCTGGTGGGGGATTGTTGGAATATATGGGCTAAGTCCACAAATATTTGAGAATAATTCCAAATAAATATCAAAGGCCCATCATATTGAGGTGGTGTAAACTCTTTAGTACCATATTGCTAGTAGAAGTGGAGCAGCATTAACTTAAATAGTGGAGTGTGCTCCATCCCACTAGCTTATGTGGGAGAGAAAGAGAAGAACCCACACGCGCGCTCGCCTCGCCAGGCCGGGGCCGGGGTGAGGGGCGTGGGCACGCGGCACCTGCATGAATGGTCCGCCAAAATCCGGTCCAATAGTTTGCGCAGACGCAGTCTCCTTTTGCAGTTTATTCTTTTGCTCTCCGGAAAATCCGTGGTTGGTTACGAGATATGGAAACCGCATCATCTTTTGATCATGCGATCTTTTCCTATAAATACCACACGGGCTTATGCTAGGGTTTTGCCTCTTCTTCTCTGCTGTGCTGCCTCCGATAGGTTACTCTGTCCCGCTGCACCGAGGTGCACTGGTCATCGGGAGAGCAGGTCTTCGAAATCCGTCGCCCTTGAAATTCTGCATCGGAGAGGGCAAATAAGGTTTTTGGGAAGCGCTCCGCGCGATTGCTCGCGATCTGTTTCCTCTCCGTTCGTGATCTGTCTCATCTGCTACATTGTCATGACGGGGTCCTCTGCTTCCTTTCGTGCCTCCAGTACTATTCAAGAAGACCGGTACGTTTTGATGTTTGCACTATTTTCAATCTTATTGATACTGCTTTCTAGTATATTAGAGAGATATATGTGTAGATTGATTACATGCATATCTACAATATACTTGTGTTTAATGTGTAGGTTTCACAATCAGTTTCTATTCATGAATTATCTTCTGTTCAATTTATACCTGAAAGTGCTAATTTATCCAGCCCCATCCTCGTACATTAATTTTCATAGCCATTTGCAAAGGAGACTGATGTTCACGATGGGGGAGATTTAGTTGTCGTGAATTTGTGTTTGTCCTTGAACATAACCAACCAATTAACTTACGAGTTACGAAGCTAGTAAGTTGGACCATAAGTATCTTATGTTTCTGTTGCTAAAGAGCCATCACGTACCGTATATCCTCTGATAATTAAAAGATGATGAAACTGTTGATAGCCTATTGTATTTATACACGTATCAAAAAAAGAAAAGAAAAGAAAAGAGGGAACACATGCTCATCTTGTATATAAATCTTCTGATGCATCTTTCCATCTAGTGAGGTACGCACGTACCACGAATTCATAAAGGATGTTGCTTCGGCTCGTGCGTCAGTCACTCAGTCGCTGTGCCAACCACTCGTCTCATCCTACAATCTACCTGCTTCCCCACAAGTCTGTCTTCTTGCTCACCCATCCAAATTTACTTGTTGCATTCATTACCTGCAGACAGGGTTCAAATTTTCATTTTGGAAAAAAATTCGTCCATGCCCGAAATCCAAAATTTTGTTTTTTCGGACGAAATCCGTTCAAAATTCAAAAAGAAAAAATTCAAATCCGGTATGTTTGTCACCGAAATTTCCGAACCCGAAATTCCCGAAATTTTGCCGGAATTGCACTGATCAGAAAATGGTCCAAACGATATCAAAAAATTTTAAATTTTTTTTGGGAGGTTCCTGACATACTAAAAATATTCTCATAAAATTTTCAGGTGATTATCAGATCTGTCGAATTTTTACAAATTCAAATATTGCTACTGTCCTGGTAAAGCTCTGACCGGCAAGTTTCAACCGAATGAAAATTAGAACAAACGACGTTATAAAATTTTGAAATTTTTTGTGAGTGGTCCTGACATATCTATAATATTCTCATAAAACTTTAAGATTATGATCAGTTGTCATGAATTTTTAAAAATTTAAAATGTGCTACTATCCTGTTAAATGGCTTACCGGCAAACTTGAACGAAATGAAAAATTATCCAAACCATGTTATGAAATTTTGAAAATTTTTGTGTATGGTACTTAAGTATCATTAATAGTTATGTAAAAGTTTTAGATGATGATCATGTATAAATAATTTTTAAAAATTCTGACAGTGTTACGTTCTAATAAAAGGCCGATGATCAATACATAGATTTACTTTAGCAATAAAAAAGGTTTAAATTTTTTAAAAATTTTACATAAGGGTGACAAGGAAATTATTAATATCTCATAAAAAATTTGAATTATGATCACACTCCAGTGAATTTATAAAATTCTTATAAGGCACAGTGCCATTTATGTTCTTTCTCTGTTTGATTTTTGAAATATAATACAACAAATTAAGTTCAGTGCTTACTGCATTGATAGATTTTATTGAGAAACAAAAAAAGTTATTTTTTTTAAAAAATTTTATATAATGGTACTGAGGAAATTCTTAATCTCTCATAAATATTTTAGATCATGATCACACATGAAACAATTTATAAAATTCTGACAAGGTAACTGTCCCAATTATGCTCATTCTGTTTTTTATTTTTTAAAGATAACAAATAAAGTTCAATTATTTTGAAAATTTCTTTCTATAATCCTACACTACTAAGGATGATACCATAAACTTTTTAGATCATTATCAAATTTGTACAATTTTATAAAAATCTAACAGTGTTTCTACCTAAATTTTAAAATATCTCAAAAAATTAGTTTTTCAACAAATTTTCATGTAATTTGACTTTCTTAGGGGTTATTGGACTAATTCCGGCCTAATCCGGGTATTAAAACTTAAAATCTGGATTAAAAACCCAAAATTTCGCGAAATTCGCAAAATTACTGTAGTAGTACTGTAGCAAAATCAAAAAAATTTAAAATTTTAAATTCGGCCGGTAGTTTAAATCTCGCCCTACTCCGAAATCCGAAATTTCGCTGAATTTCAACGAAATTTTGATCCCTACCTGTAGACACCAACCAAAAAAAAACAGCAAAAGCAACTAGCAACCTTGGGTGGGCTGCTCATGCCACATGCAGCAAGCAAGGATTCAAATTTCGTTTGAAGAAAAATATCAGGTACGGCTAAAATCTAAAATTTTGGTAAAATTTTAGTGTTTTAGACAAATTTAGGTTGAAATCCAAAAACCAAAATTCAAATCCAGTCTGTTTGCCACAAAAAAAATCCGAATTTTAGCGAAATTTACCAAAATTTTGGCCGTTTTGCACCTGCTAAAAAGTGGGTCAAAAAATGACAAAAACTTTTTAAATTTTTTATAAAGAGTCCTGACATATTGGTACTATCTTGATAAAACGCTGACCGACAAATTTGAAGAGAATGAAAATTAGAACAGACGTGGTTATAAAATTTTGAATTTTTTTTGTATGTTCCTGGCACATTCATAATAGTCTCATAAAAGTTTTAGATTATTTTGAATATTTATGAATTTTTAAAAATTTAAAAAGTGCTACAATCCTGTTAAAAGCCTTACCAGCAAACTTGAACGAAATGAAAATTTATCCAAACCGTGTTATAAAATTTTTGAAATTTTTTTTGGATGGTCCTGATATAGCATTAATGGTTATATAAAAGTTTTAGATGATTATTATATTTAAATAATTTTTACAAATTCTGACAATGCTACATCCTGATAAAAGACCGATGATCAATACATAGATTTGCATTAGAAATAAAAAGGTTTAAATTTTTTGAAACTTTTATGTAAGGGTGATAAGGAAATGCTTAAGATCTTATAAAAATTTTAAAACATAATCACGCTTCAATGAATTTATAAAATTCTTACAAGGCGTAGTACCATTTTTATTCTTTCTCTTTTTGGTTTTTGAAATATAATATAACAAATGAAGTTCAATGTACACATAGATTTGATTGACCAAACAAAAAGAGTTGAAATTTTTTGAAACTTTTTTACAATGGTACTGAGGCAATTATTAATCTCTCATAAAACTTTTATAACATGACCATACAAAATTTTTTTTATAAAATTCTAACAAGGTTATTGTCCCAATTATGTTCATTCTGTATTTGATTTTTTAAAGATAACAAATGAAGTTAAATTACTACGAAAATTTTTCCATATGCTCCAACACTACTAAACATTGTACCATAAATTTTTTAGATCATTATAAAGCTTCTAGAATTTTATAAAAATCTAATAATGTTTCTACCAAAATTTTAAAATATCTCAAAAAATTGGTTTTTCAGCAAATTTTTAAATAAGATGACTTTCTTAAGGGTTATTGGACCAAATCTGGTCCTAAAACTATGAAAACTGGACTAAAAACCTAAAATTTTAGTGAAATTTGGCTGAAAAAACCGAAATCACTGTAGTATTTTAATTTTTTTTAAAAAAATTTAATCCGGCCGGTAGTTTTTAATTCGGGGTGGTTCAAAATCCGGTTTTCCGTTGAAATTTCACTAAATTTTGATAAAATTTTTAACCTTGACAGCAAGTCTTGCTCCTTTATAGATAACAAACCTTGCTCCCTTACATGCTGCAGGCACTACATACTTACCCTTCCGGCAGAAGAAGGAATCTAAGCACCAATGATGAGGCTTTGGAGCCAGGTGCTTCCTATTCCCTTGAGCCGTAAAAAGTGGTGGAGCTCCGTGGCTAGGGTGGGGTAGGGGGTGGGGGATGGGGTGCTCCTGAGCTTAGGGAATGAAGTGGTAGTACATCGGATGCCATTCAGTATACTAAAAAATCATATGCTCGCAACCACTCAATCTGACTTCTTCGACAAGCTACGGCCCTGTTTGGGAGGGCTTAAAGCTAGTTTCAACTTCTGAAAAGTCAGTAAGTTCCCCCAAATAGCTCAGCTTTCAAGCGGCCGCTTTTAACATAAACCAAAAGCCATATATAACTAACTAAAGCCAAAAGTTAAAAGCTAGGCTAGACCTGCTTTTACAACTTATTACGGAGGGAAATTAGCTATTTATTAAACGGTCTTTTATAAAAAAAAAACTACAGCCGTTTTTCAGCTCAGAAAGCCAAAAATCAGCTTTTTAGAAAAACTACAGCTTCCCTAAACAGCCCCTATGTCTGAGTGTTCCTCTCCCAAATGCAAGCACGTGAGGCCAAGGAGGCACATTGCGTCATTGGACTCTGGTGGGGGCAATGACTGTTCACGGCGAGAAGGCAAAGGTGGTGCACAACATGGTTCCAAATTTCGCCGAAATTTCACTGAATTTCAGTGAAATTTAGTTATTTCGGTGGGTTCCGAAGTAAATTGCACTAAAAATTCCAAAATTTGATGATCTCACTGGGTGCCAAAAAAAAGTTGCAACCGAAATTCTTAACCCAGGTGCGGAGTGGATCTGCAGCGTTGCTGGCATCACAGTGGGCAACAACAGCAATCAAGGGGATAGGGTTGTAGCTCGCGCTCTGGATGTGGTCCTCGGTACAACTTGCTAGCTGCTAGGGCGTCACAAACTAGGGTGGCGTGCTACGACCACCACCTTCTCTGAGTTCGGCTCACTGGTGATGCCCGAATGTATGATCCATCCTCCTCCAGTATGCTTGTTGCATGTACTTTCTTAATTTGTTGTAGCAGCTTTATCAAATTGTTGTATGAAGTGTTTCATCTTATTGCAATGCATCTTCTCAAATATTGTAGCAAGAGGAATTTTGACATAGCTCCACTACTTCACAGCCACTACAAAAGTCAACAGATATGCTCGCTCCCTCTGCCAATGCTGTTGCTTTTTGGCCTCCCGCCAGTGAGCACAACCATGAAGTGTTGATGTTGTTGAGGCACAGGAGCACCTGCCGTGTTATCTCCTTTGCCCACTTGGGATCGCTGTCTCAACTTCTTGGGCAAGCGCATCTTCTATCATTGAGCCACTAGAGCTGATGGTGGAGCTGTGTGGGCAGCAGAGCCTCCTAGGCTTTAGGGAAGGAAGCGGTGGTGGAGGCCGGCCTTGCCCACTGCTAGATCTTGGCCTCCTCATCTTTCTCATCCAATCTCATCTCGATTGTTGCATCCATTAAGTCGAATTGCTGCATGAGTTTCTATAAATGTTGCATTACCTTCTCCAAAATGCTGCAATTTTTTTAGTGATTTCACATTTGTTGGAACAATAATGTATCTTTGTTGGAGTATTTTTCTCGTAATGTTGCATTGATAGTTCTTTTTTGTTAGCGTTGTTTTAGCTGTGCTTTTGTGTTTATTGCATTGGAGATACATTTTTGTTGCAAGCTCAGTAACAAATTATTGTATCTCATTTTTTGTTGCATAGATCAAAGGGTTGAGATTTACGTTTTTAAGTCAGATTTGACGGTTGAGAAGACCTTCCGATTCCTTGTCACTCCTATTCATAAGTGATAATAGATAGCATTAGAAAAATTTTCGTGGCGTAATACGCCACACGGTCCGATTTTTCGTAGATTTTTTTTCTGACGATGTTTTAGTTTTTAATCGTCGAAATAATGAGCGAAAACGGTTGAAAGAACACAAAATTTTTTCGCGCAGAACACGACGTATGCCATTTTTTTTCAGAGAAAATTTTTTTTCTTTTCGGTGGTGATTTATTTTTAAATCGTCGAAATAATGAGCTAAACGAGGAAAAATAGAGAGATAGAGTTGTAGAAATATCTCTTTCGATTTAATTATCTCGGGAAATATTGGAGACCGAAATGAAAAATTGCGGTGGGGAAAAGTCTAGAGGAAAAGGCGAAAAACTATTAGAGATGACAACATTCTTTTGTCGAGTCTAACACTCTACGCATTCGCCGAGTAATAATACATGTTTAAAAATCTCAGAGACTCATGGCGATAAGATGTCGTTTTTTCGTAGAAAAATTTTCTTTTTTTCTTGACGGTGTTTTATTTTTAAATCGTCGAAATAATGAGCTAAACGGCTGAAAGGATACAAAATTTTTCACGGCGTAACACACCACGCTGTGTCGCTTTTCCGTGAGAAAAATTACATTTTTTTCGACGGCGCTTTTATTTTTAAATCGTCGAAATAATAAGCTTAAACGGGGAAAAATAGAGATAGAGTTGTAGAAATATCTCTTTCGATTTAATTATTTGGAAAATATTAGAGACCGAGGTGGAAAATCGCGGTGGGGAAAAAGTCTAGAGGAAAAGGTTGAAAAAGTATTAGAAATGACAACATTCTTTTGTCGAGTCTAACACTCTCACGCTGCTCACCGAGTAATAATACATGATTTAAAAATATCGAGATCGAGATGGGAAAAAGTCTACACACATATTTCATTGATTTAAAATATTTTTTCCCTGAAAACGGAGAAAGGACCTAGACGTAAGGAGCAAGGACCGATTGTTACGTTTTTAACCTGTCCGCTATCCTGAAAAATTAGAAAAGGGCTTGTTCGCGATTTGAATTTAATGGAAGTTTTTCCCCGTAAAATGACGAACGAGGAACCCAAACACGATAAACGGGGAAAAAATCTTCCCCTCACAAAAAATCGCAAAGGACTTATTTGTAATCTATAGGGACCTATCCGTGATTTCAAGAAATACGGGAGGTTTTTGTAAAATCGCCAAAGGGGACACGTGGCCCGTATCTCCTCCCGGGAACTCTTCCCACTATAGTAGGGTGTTATTCTCTGGTCAAGTCGCGGAAATTGAGAAAGTAGGCCAGTTGCCACGCCGCGAACTGCCTCATGATCAGCATCTTTTCCCATCACCGCCTCTGGAAGTACGTATATACTATGTAGTCTCTTAAACTATGGCACCAACTCGATCGCGATTCATAAGCACATAGTTTTTTTTGGGGGGTTTGCTAATTCTCAGCCAGCTCAAATTTTTTTATCTTTCAATCACCTAAAATTGTAGTGCCAAGTAACATGCAATTTTAGTACCACTCTACTGCAATTTTTAGTTATATTTGTTTTTATATTTGTTTGGTTCACCTAGGTTTGTTTTATTTTTGTTTAGGTTAGAAATTTTTTTGCATTATGAATAGACAGCTTTTATATTATCGCGGTGCAACTAGCTCCTTAGTTACGTGGGGACGGACGTACACTGCAACAAATTATCAACGTCTTGAGCCGTGCACGCACGCGAACTCGATCACTCACGCTGTCACCCCTCGTGGCGCACTCCTATATAAACACCCTAAAAGAAAGGCAACAACCACACCAAAACATACAGAACGCACACCTAGTTGAGTATAGTTGTAGCCAGTATATTGCTCGTGAGCTATCCCGGTAACCATGGCGAAGACAGTGTTGCTCGCTGCCTTTCTATCCATCCTCCTGCTGCCCCTGTCCTCCCTCGCCCTGACGCAGGACTTCTGCGTCGCCGACCTGACCAGCAAAGATACACCGTCCGGCTACCCGTGCAAGCCCGAGGCCAACGTCACCGCTGAGGACTTCTGCTACCGCGGTCTGGCCACCCCCGGTGAAGTCATCAAACCCTTCGGGACTGGCCTGCGTGAGGCCTCCGTTGCCGAGTGCCCCGGACTAAACGGGCTCGGCATATCCGCTACGCGGGTCGACATCCGGGTCGGCGGCGTCGTGCCGCTCCACACCCACCCTGCCGGCACCGAGCTCCTCATCGTCTTCAAGGGCTCCATCGTCGCCGGTTTCATCTCCGCCTCGTCCAACACCGTGTACACCAAGACGCTAAACGTTGGCGAGATATATGTATTCCCCCAGGGCCTGCTGCACTACCAGTACAACAACGGCAAGACGACGGCAGTGGCGTTCGCCGCGTACAGCAGCGCGAAACCCGGCCTGCAGATCGTTGACTACGCGCTCTTCGCCAACAACATGTCGTCGATCGACGTGGCGAAGGTCACATTCTTGGACGTCCTGGAGGTGAAGAAGCGCAAGGCTTTGTTCGGCGGCAGCGGCTAAGGCAATATTCCGTCGGACGGCAGGGTTGTTCGTGGTCGTGGTTTCAGAATAATCTGTGATATAGACCGAAAATAGTAATAAGAGGGGATGAATGATTAACAGTAGTTTTTTTCTCAAAAGAATCAACTAAAATATTATTTAATCAAATATGAGTGGAAGAATAATTTTTTAAAAAAATAGTCTGAGAACTGCACTACCACGGTTATAAGTCTGGTAGTACCAGAATAAATAGCAAAACCAGCACTACCGTAGGCAAAAATATGATACTATCGAATGAACAGTAAAATCGAGGAAAACAGTTTGATTGGCTGATCTATTGATAAAATTTTGTACGCATCGTCCTATTGATATCAGGAACATATTCTAATCATCAATCACATGGATTGGCGTCAAAATTTTGACATTTTTTAAATTTATAGGAGATTGCACTGAAATCAGGTCAAAACATAAGCTTTGGTTTGATCTTTCTCATGGAGATTTGATAATTAAGATGATATCCCATATGTCAAAGCAAGCAAAAATACCAAAGAAACAGCTCTCAAATGAGCAAGAACAATATCTATAATGAATCATTGTCCTTTCAACTCAAAAGCTAGTTTCTTGAGGACAAACTTGAAAATCACATTAAAGCTTGACTAGATGATTGGGACATGATCTACATATGATTTATCTATCAATCATTTATCCTTGACAATACAAAATCAAGAAAGAAAGAAACCAAAAGGAGATTAAAAAACTCAAAAAATGAGGGAGACAAAAACTTGTGCAAGAACTTGATTTCTATTCCATCTTTAAAGGAATTATTACAAAGCCCTCTAAGGAGAGCAAAACTCTCTTCTAGAGAACACGCATACAAAGATTTTTCTTTCTTTCTCTAGGAGGTCACTTCTCTCAAAAATCATTTTCCCTTTCAAGTTGCTTACTTCTCTCTACACCTCTCTAGCCTTTATACAGAAGAGGCAACCCTAGAAACCCTACATCTAGACACACAAAGTGGATACCATCCATATCAACATAAGCTAACCTACTAACCCAACACATAACGGGCTTTATACACTCACACACGCTTCTCAAAGCGGTCTTCTCCATAACAATCCATATAGCTCCATGAGACCAAATTGCACCTATCTCCACCTTAGCTTGATCTAAATCACTTAGGTCTAGTGTTGTGGTTTTCCAAACCACCTCCATTTCCAATAATAGATAAGTTACCAATTTGCCCCACGACCGGTCTTTTTGCATTTCCTTCGTCTTGAAGTATCGTCCATGCTTCATCACCTTCTATGTGGTCCCAATGACTTGCCGCTAAGCCTCTCATGCGTTCAGATCCCCTTAACCATCCTCACTTATAAACAAGCCCAAGTCATTTTGCGCACCACATATTCTTATCCGTTTGATCATGACGCTTCTAGCTTCATTGACTATTTTGGACCTCGACTCCTCCCTAAGTATAATTCTGGTCTACCTTGTTGTTGACCACCATGTCTATCTTCAGTAGTTTACGCTTTTAGCTCCTTGTCTTCTACGTTTGTAGCAACTCTTCAGCCTTAGTCATCTTTTGTTGTCTCTTAATCGTCTGGATCTCAACTCTCTTAGCCTAGTCCCGATCTCCTTTGCCTCACAATAACTTAATTTCAAAGTTCTGCAACCACATAGACAAACAAAATGTCATGTAGCATTACTCAACAAAATATGTAATAACGATTATATAATTACAAAGATTAAACAAAAATTCCTTAGAAAAATCGGTACTATCATCCCTAGGATCGGTAGTGCCGCCATTCCACAGCTGGTACTACCGCCAACCTAGGGCCGGTATTACCACCTAGCATGAATCCAAAATGCACACTTTAAAAAATAATCAGCACCAATCAGAGGCTAGTAGTACCGCTCTTACTCAGCCTAGCTAGAGAATCGCCTCACTGTAAAATAACTATCGCTTCCGTGAGCTTGATAGCACAACTCTCAACTGACAGCCTCTCAAATTGCTTCAAAATCAAAACAAATTCAAAACAAACTCAAATCTGAGCATTACAAGCTCGAATGTAAAATACTCATCACAAACTTACTTAGACCATGATATGGTCTCTCAATTTACATGTATATGTGTGCGTGCACCTGTCACATGAACTTCTATAGTCCTTGTCAAGTTATTGCCACGATGTTAACTTCAAAGTGGTTCGATAATAATAATATCTTCGGATTTGCCAAGCTACTCCAGATAGGACTAGATGTGCCTGGGTGAACCGTACTCCTGAGATCTTGCTGCAAGCCTTGGTCTTAATTAATGAAAAGAACTGCTCTTGGTCTAAAAAAAATGCTGCGGCTATTGTTAGGAACAAACCGCTGCTGATTTTCTTGGGTCGCATAAAATAGCACTTATTTTCAGCAATAAAAAAGCTAAAGCTTGAGATCAGTTCGAGTAAACTCGGTAAAAGTTAGTACAGTAATATTTAACAAGTGATTTATAAAATTATTGAGGCTCACAAGCTATTCGAGATTAGCTCGTCGAAGCTCCAAACTCAGGATCAAGCTCAAACTCGACCCATTTGAAATTCAAATCAATTGTAGAGTGAGCCAAACTTAAGTAGCCAGTGAACCAATCACTTTTTACCGCCGTAGTGGGACATGCTGAGCTAGACCGTGCGGTGAGAGTTCGCGCTGTGATTTTGGGCGTTTTGCACGGCCCGTGCGACGTGCACGCGGGCGCTTTCTCTTCTTCTATTTCTTTTTCTTTCCCTTCCGGTTAGCTTTGGGTTTTTTTTTAGCAAAGGTTCAAGGCATCTCATATATCTATTTCCTTTTCCTTTTTCCTTTCTTTTAGCTGCATTGTATTAGGTTTTTTCGTTGTGCTAATCTTTTCCACTACTGTTGTATTGATATTTTTGTTTTGTTCGACTAATTGGCTTGATTTGTTCCACCAATATATTTTATTTAGGGTGTGTTTGGTTGGTAGGATGATGTTGAATAGGATGGAATTGTTCTGTACCATTTGGTTCTATTGTTTTGGGTAAATAGAATGGTTCAGTATCTATAGAGAATATTATATATTCAAATTTGTATCGCACCGTCCAGAAACCATCTCATATATATACCACTTAGTACAAGTAACCAAACACACCCATATTCTCTACTCTTCAATTGTTCCATTAATAGCTTTGAATTGTTCAAGAGAACATTCAATTTGTCTCACTAACATTTTTTATTTCTTCTGAACATTATCGATATATTGTTAGGAATATTGAAATCAAATACGTGGAATTATTTTCATTTTACCTATTGGAACATCCAACAACCACCCAATTCATTCATCCTACACAGTTCAACAGATACCCATTAAAACATGGTCAATAAACTAATAGAACATTATAACACAGAAATGCATTGAAAATTATGTTTTATCTTCTCGAACATATGCCAATGATATCATTACTAAGCTGAAATAATATATCTCTTATAGCGGGAGAATTCGCCGCTTCGCTTGTTCCGACGCCTGTCCGTATTCCTAGCCAATCGGCTCGTCGCGGCGCTTTCGCTGCATCCCGATGTGGGCCGCCGCTTTATTTTTCCGCCTGTTTGCATTGCTCAGACGCCCATCGTCCTCTCGGTCGCTGTCTGGCGCTGGTTTTTTCGCCGTCAGGATTCCTTTGCTTTGGGTTAGTTCTTGCTTGTGCTGGCCCATCGTTCTTTCGGTGCCTCGCCTCATCGTTCTCTCCGCCTCGGTCCCCAGCCCCCAGATGGTGCGGCGTTGCTGTGGTTGGCCTCTCTCGCGATGCGCTGCCTCGTCAGTGCCTTGGAGGCAGATCGCCGATTGGTTTGGTCTTGGTTTCGCTTGATTGTGCGCCTTCCTTTGCCCTTGCTGCTGCTTTTGCCGTCTCTTCGTTCCTGGTGAGCCTTTGCGTTGTCTTTTGTCCGACTCGCCGCTTTTGCCTTGCTTTCGGCTTCCAGGACAGAGATCTCGTTCCCTGCTCTTTGTTTATTTGGAAGCTTTGTCTCTTCCTTTGGGTTGCTCCTTCTGCCATCTGGTTATCCCACTTCTCCTTTTGTGAAGGTGATTGTTCCGTATGCGACTAGGTGTTCTGGTGGAAATCTTGTTCATGCTATGCACATCAATCAATGCATATATTTGTGCTCATGTGTATAGATGAATATCATCATCACTGTATCAATTCAGTCCTATGTTAGAAGTTACAAAAAACAAATCAGAAATTTGTCTTTTTTGTAGCTTCTAACATAGGACGAATTTGATCATGAAAATCTATATGTAGATGGGGTAAGATGAGATGTACATCCATGATTTTTTTTCAGAATTTTTTGAAACTTTTCTTAGTTTGATTGCACGGTGATTTCACGGAGGCCTGATTGACATGTTAGCCAAGCTGTCTCATCTACACACATGTGTACAAATATATGTACCTGTCTTTTCTGCCTTTGGTTTTCCAAATTTAGATTTTGCGCAGATAGCTGTCCCGTGCACCAAACTGCTATGTAGAAATCTTGCTTCATCTGTCTATTCCTTTTCTCCTTTGGATGCGTGTCCGTCGCCTGCTGTTGGTTGGTGCCACCTACGGTTCGCCTTTGGCTTCCTTTGGTCAGCCTCAAGGTGACCCTACTTTGTGTTTGCTCTTATGTCGCCGATTGTCTATCATATGGTATGCCTTTTTTATTTGGAAGGTGTTCGTGATGTGTGTGGCAATTAGCTATCGAGTTCTCGCAGTGCTTCCTTCGTGGGTCGAGATAGTTGGTCTCAGATGGACGCAATTGCTGCCGTGTGTCCTCATTATGCTACCCCGCCTCGGTATGTGCACTCCATCGCCGCTGATTAGTTCAAAATCTCGCCCTATTTTCGATGGCAACTGTTACTCTATCCTGAATCGGTGTTCCTTTCTGACTATTAACATTAGCTCTTTTCTTGTGTTGTCTTTTGGGTACATCCGGCCGTGGTGCGAGATTGCCCGTGACCGCCCCATACGTGTTGACGGTTCTATAGAGCTATTTAGCCCTCCCACGCTACCTAGAGGTATACCTTATCCATTGTTCCCGTTATGTGCTTCCTCGCTCGCATGCAAAAGCCATCGCCTTCTTGTTCTTTACTCTTATCGCTCCCTTGCAAGGCTTGCTCTTCGTGCTCCAGGGTTTCGTTACGCGTGCTCACGAATGGTACTCTTATCGTTCCCTTGCAGTGCTTGCTCTCTTCGTGCTCCAGGGTTTCCCTGTTACGTGTGCTCACGAATGGTCGTCTTTCCTTTTTGCTGGCCCTTACTGTTTCTTCGCCTTTTAGTGTCTATGTATTTTCTGTGCTTATGTTTGGTGCGTTGCCCTTTTGGTTTCGCGTGTTCGTCACAGGATCAATTGCTTTTTATGAGGACCACTCATCGTTGGATGATCAACCCTCTTATGCTATGTAATGGCGGCCCAAATTTCACCTATATTAAGTCTCGTATATGATCTTCTCCTATTCCATACTCAAGGTCCGCTTGCTTGTTATTTTAGAGTTTCTCCATATTTGTGTTTAGGAAACCATTTCTCGCCCGGTTGTTGCAATCGATTGTCGCCGTGGGAATCGGTCTAAAAGGCGAGAGCGAATGTTTCTAGACGGCTCATGAGACAAGGTTATTCTTATGTTCTCACCTATGTTTTGTCAAGCTTCCTTTCGATTTTTAGTTGTACATTCTTGGTTTAGCCGTATCTTAGGTGACAACTGCTTATATATTGTTGTCTACTTTTTTATATCTCCGCAGGTTCGCTCCGCCCACTCCATCCCAAGGTTTTATCTCGCTCTCCATTTAGGAATATATTGATACATTAAAAGGTATAGCTATGCTTTACATTATTTAGGCTTTCTTTGTATTATTTCATATATTAATTCATTGTACTCATGCCATTCTATTCCATCGTTCGTCATATTTCGTGCTCATTCCGTAGCCAATGACGAGACCGATCATATTATGGTGGCCCCGACACACTTGTGCTAAGTGTTCACTGCTTTTGGTATCAAGAAAGGATACAGAGTAGGAGTTCTTATGCACAACGCCAGATCATCTATAACCTCTGTCGCGGGCGAAGAGTCGCTTTTGCCTCCGAGATAGGCCATTCCCTTTTGTATTACAGACCTCATACGCTTTGATGGGGGTCCTCGATCTAATAGCTTTATGCGGATGATAAGGCAGTACAACTCTCTTTTGCATTTGCCTCTTGGCGCCAATATTGATAATAGTATTAACACCGGTGATGGTCCTTATATTTTCCGATTAATGGTGTCGTGCATCATCGTATTGGTTCTTGCTTCCTACGGTGGTCGAGGTCTGAAGTTTGCGCAGCTTGTATATCTATGACACACCCAATGAGCTTCAATCGTATGGATATCTTAAGAACAGATGACTCTAATCGAGAACAAATGATCCAAATATTGTCGATCGATAATTTCTATGTCGATAATTGTAATCCGATTGTTCGACAATTCAGCTCGCACGTGATGCATTATTATCGCCTAATGCACCGAGATTGCTATCGACTTATAGGACCACACGTAACCGATAATGGTCGTTATTCCTTCCTATGGTCTCTCGAATTGGTCGCTTTAGTGGTCGGGTGTTTCTCCGATGTTTGTACATTCGATGTCGTGGTTCACCACACTCAGAGAATTCAAACATATCCCATCGATCCATCCAGCTTTTGATGGCCTTACAAGATTCTTTTGCTTTTCCCTTATGGTGATAAGGATTCCATCCGCATAAAGCTTAGAGAGGTTGATGATCACCCGGAGTACGCCAGATGTATCGATATTGGAATATTATTGTTATGAATCTCATTATCGCAAAGATGAACCAAACTGCTCACTTGTTGCGGCAGCTTTCCGATCAACTTAGTGTTAATGCCTATTCATGTGTTGAATCAAGTCGCTCGGTTCTTTCATTTTTTCAATCAAGATGCACTTAGATCCGAGACTTATCAAGGCATATCCGATGCCGCTTAGAAGGGAATTGTCTAGGCAAGGATATTGGTGTAAAGACCATGTTACCAAATTTTATTTTATTGGTGGAAAAGGTATATGATCCAAAATTATCATGATTCTATGGCGATTTGTCGATCCTATGGCCGCCTCAGCCTCTTTACCACTTTTACCGTAATGCTAAGTGGCCGTAAATAGTTGAGGCGATCCGACGGAGCCAAAGCCAAAGGCCACATGACGACCTGATATGATTACGCTGCGGTTTATCACATGAAACTAGATGAATTCATTGATGATGTGAAAGATGGAACATCATTTGGCCCTACACGTGCAGGTGTGCATGCTTTCTTGTTCGATTATGCATCTCGTCTTATTCCGAAATTCCTCCTATTCCTTCTTCTAATATCTATTCCTTCCTTCCTACAGTGGTATATACTGTTGAATTCCAGAAGAGGGGACTGCCCCATGCTCATATCCTTGTATGGTTATCTGTACAGGATAGAGATCCTTCGCCGGCTTTCATTGATAGTATAATTTCCGCTGAATTGCCTGACATCATAGCTGATCCGTTAGGGTATGCTCTTGTTGAAGAATTCATGGTTCATGGTCCATGTGGCTCCCTCAATCCTAAGTGTCCTTGCATGAAAGACGGTCGTTGTTCTAAGAAATACCCCAAATCATTTCATTCTGAAACATCGATAGATCGTGATGGATTCCTATTTATCGACGTCGTGATAATGGCAGTGTTCGCATTAAGCATGGGATAAGACTTGACAATAGATGGGTAGTCCCTCATAATCTTCGCCATCGATGAAATATCGTGCCCATATAAATGTTGAGTGGTGTAATAAGTCATACCTTGTCAAGTACCTTTTAAATATATCACAAAGGACACGATTGTGCCATGATGGCGCTTACATGTGGTTCTCACCGCCTAATGATATACTGCCTGTTCATAGTGAAGATGGTGCTCATGCCGCCGAGCTAATCATAGTGGAATCACCGAGAATAGACTCTATTGATGACAATGCGCTAGCCGCAAATGAAGATAAAGGCGTGGACTAAATTTCGAGTACATTAAATCAAGATATCTATCTTCATGTGAGTCGACCGAGAATATTCGCTTTGAAATTCATGGTAGGACACCGTCTGTTGAACGATTGTTTGTACATATGCCAGAATGCATATAGTAACGCATCATGAGGACACCGACCAATAGTATTATGGAAGATCCAGATTCAAGTAGGACTATGTTGATGTAATGGTTCATTGCTAACCAAAGATCATCGCCCGCAAGGGAATTGACGACAGAATTCCCAAAAAATGGACATGGCACTGATAGAAAGATATGGTCGAAAGAAAGAGAGGAACTAAAATTGGCAGATTATGCATATCCACCCCAATATCGGTGAAGCTTTTTACTTGAGGATGTCCGATGGTGGTTCGTGGTGCTAGATGCTATGAGGATGTTCGAACATATGAAGGTGTTTTATATAGTACTTTTCGTCAGCTTGCCAAAGCGTGGTTTGATTGGTGATGACACCGAATGGACCGCTTTGTTTGATGAAGGATTGTATGGGCCACAAAGATATCGCTTAAGGAATCTATTTATGACAGCTTTTGGTGTATTGTGATGTTGGTGATGTCCGTGTTTTATTCGATAAATATCGAGATATATGACCGATGATATTAGCTATAGAATTCGCGCTTATTGCGTGTAGCGCTTGTATAATTCTCGACATCGCCCTACAGATAAATCTGCATGAGCTTGTCGTTATGTTTTTGAATAACAGTTTATCTATCTCATCGATAATCTTCCAATGCCATCAAATACTTTGGATCATGGGCTTAACCGATTAATTTGAAGAATTATCTTATGATAGAGAACAGCTTTCTTCGCAGTTTATTCCATGTATAGTGATCGCGCATATATACAACACCGTGATGTCGAAGATATCAGTCACTAAAAATGTCTCAGATTTCATATCCGCCATGGAGGGACAGGAAAACATTCCTATGGAATGCCATCATCACAAAATTTAGATCTCAATCGCAAATTGTGCTAGCTGTGGCATCATCTCGTAGCCGCTTGTTTTGCCAGTGGTAGGACTGCTCATTCTAGATTTCAGATACCCCTTGATATTCACGAGAGAAGCATGTGCAATGTGCGAAGGGCACCGCCCTTGGAGAGCTAATAAGGAAGATCGTGATTGATTCTATGGGATGAGGCTCCCATGACACATCGGTTGTGCTTTGAAGCTCTTGATCGCATTTCTTCGTGATATACTCTCCCTTGATGACCCTAAGCACGCCGACAAGCCATTTGGTGGTGTTTATCCTATTAGGCGGAGATTTTAGACAAAGCTACCGTTATTGAAGGTGGCGACGAGCTGATATAATAGCAAATTTTCGCTTATAAAGTCTCCACTTTGGAAATATGTCGATGTCATGTATTTAATAGCTAACATGCGCCTCTTAGTCCTACTTTATCTTTGGAGGAAAAGATCAGATGCAAGAATTTGCACAAGGGTTCTTGATATAGAGAAGGTCGTAGCGCGACACGCCCAACCGAAGCATAGACCATTCATGGATCCACGCCCTGATGAGTTTTTATTAAAACCGTAAGGTGATAAAGTGACATCCATAACAAGCGCAAGATATGATGATTTTGCCACTTATTACGCCGATCCTCGCTTATCTAGCTCAGCGGTTATTGTGTGTCCTATCAATTCAGCTTGTTGATGAATTGAATAACAAGATGCTTGCTAGAGTACCTACGATGCAAGAGATTACTTGTTATGATACAATTGCCAATACGCATGAACAGCCTGCAGACGTTGATGTTTTATATCCACCTGAGTTCCTTCATTCAATCATTATCAACAACTTTACTCAACATAGACTATCTTTAAAGATTGGCTCTCCGATTGTTCTTCTTAGAAATATTAATCAAGCTCTTGGCCTATGTAATGGCACACGTCTTATATTGACCAGACTCTATGACCGGTTCTAGAAGCTAGGATCATGACCGAACTCATATTGGTGAAATGGTCTCCATACCACGATCATCCTTAATGGAACAAGCCCAAAATGGCCTTTCACTGCAGCCAAGGCGCTCCCGCTAGACTTTGCTACGCTTATGACGATAAATAAGTGCCAAGGACAAACCTTAAGCAAAGTGGGGTCTATCTATGAACCCCGCCTTTACACACCCGCCATTTACGCTGCTATTTCTAGAGTTACATCAAGAGAAGGCCCGACTATACTAATTGAAAATGAAGACGGAACAAACCGCTCAACAACAAAGAATATTGTCTACCATGAAATCCTTCCTTTTGTTTAGTCAGTTGTTATATTTGTTGCATCACTTACTACATTTTAGTGTCAGATATTCGTGATGGTCTTTACTGCTTCCGAGATGTAATATTTGTTCATGAATAAAAGTCCTCCGCTTTTATCTTCGCATTACGCTTCACACTTGTTCTGTTACCTTCTTTGTCATTTCCTGTGTTGTAGCCTTTTTTCCCTCGTTTCTAGATACTTAGTCTATACATGCGATCACTACAATATTCCTTCATGTCCTTCGCTATTGTTTGGCCTACTCACTTCCTACATCGCTTTGCTCGGTGTTATTTTGCATGTTTTAGCGCTTTGTTTACGCTATGCATTGTCCCTACAGATGGCGCCTACATTTGGTGAGATTATTAACCTTCACTTTTTTCCCCTTTGTATACGATGGCGATTTTTGCTAAAAGATGTCACCAGATTCGTGATCGCTGGTGTGTCCATGTCGAATCACTTGTTTTTCTCGAGTATATTGATGAGAACAAGACTGACAAAATGCTACGACTCGATCTTGTTTTCCATGATGAATAGGCTCGCACTATACGACCTTTCCTATGATTTCTGCATCTCTGCACATAGTCACCTCTATCCGATAGTGTTGTGTTCTTGTTTAAAGGCTACTATCATGGATGCTCAGATTCCGTAACGCCACGCGTCCCTCGCTTGTCTCCTGCACTAAAAGAGGACTCCATATACTATCCGAATGCTTCAAGCTTATGGATGTACGGTCACCTATTGACCTATTAGAAATACTATCATGACTAGATTCACCGCTCATACCAAAATTAGAGAGATTTCTCCTACTCCACAAACATTTCCCGTATGCGGCAAATTCCGCTTCTTTCGATATGGATATTTCGCTTCAGCATACAAAGTAAATCAAATAAGTGCATATATATTCTCATCGTTCTTCTCCTTTGTTATGCCCTCGCACCGCTTTAGTTCATAGTTTTTGTCTTCAAAGTTATGGTGTGACTTATTTAAAATGATTATTTCGTTATCTTGGATTTTCTTGTCGACGATGGTTTTGCTTCTTTCCGCTCGCAATAGCCTCGATCGATCAAGGCAACTTACTCGGGTTATGGTTAGGTAATCAAGACAGCAGTATGACTTCACCAAGATTACCTGAGTTGCATCCTGGTTAGGTGGTTCACCTTCTAGCCTTCCAGTTGATTTCAACCATATGTAAAAAACAATGAGTTCCTCTAATCACTTCATTCTTTAGTAATCCGATATTGATGTTGGCCTAATTACAGAATTCCTTGGGAATTCTTTTGCAACCGAGATAATTTTTCACAGATTGTGTGTATATGTATGTGCATATTTGTGAAATTTTTTAATGTTGGTTAATCCCGCTTTGTGGTGTTATATGTCGTAAGTGATCGAAAATTTATGACTATCTTATCGTGTACTACTTAACACACACACACACACACACACACACATATATATTTCCATTGCTTTGACTTTATTTGAGCACACATCTTTTTTTTTTATTTATCAAACCGCTAACTTGAAGCTTATTCTTCCCGCTTTGTCGCTTTTCCGCTTAATCTTTGTGTATTATTTCGCTTAAACAGAGAGCTACATATAGGTCTCACGATGTGCATAATTGTTTTTCGATGGAGTTATGGCAATTGCTTTACAACCTTTGCTTCTACCAAATTCTTGTCCCTTTCGCTTTTCATTATTTGAAATCCTCTCCGCAGTAACTTCATTGATTATCGAGGTCGCTATTTAGTATCGTGCTTACAATTATTGTGTCAAGACAAGAATTTACAACTCGCGAAGTTTAGATGATACGTCCGGTTTGTGCTAATATACGTGATGATTGGGCAAGCTTCTATACTCAATATTAGTCGGAGGCAATATTACTGTTCAAGGTATAGTTCATTTGTAAAATCTTTTTCCTTAATGAAACAGCGCTTAGACGAACCGTAATATTATAATTGCTGTATTTTGTCATGTTCACCTTCTTGATGTCTCGATGTCCGATCAGACTCACTATGTTCCTTATCCTTTAACTGCATTTAAGTAATAGCCATCTTCCTTTTGTCGCCTATCTACTTTTGCCATTACATAGTGTCAGCAAGATTTAGCGACTTAATGCTCAAGATAATCAGCTACTCCATGCATTTATTTATCGATCGCTTTGTATCCTCAGATGCCCCAAGGAATTATATTATATATCATGCTATAAGCCATGTTTGAACCTCGATTCATTTAAAAGAAAGACATCGGTTTACCAGATTTTGATATACAACTGAACTATCTCAATTGATAAACGATCATAGCAATCACGTTATATCAGGATCCCGCAAGAAACAATCTTTTGCTCACCGTGCCTCACATTCTCGCTTTTGTTGGGTTTCTTAACCAAATGACAAGCATTCCGTAAGTCTTTTCGCTTTTCAAGCAAGCTTGATTATGGAAATACCATTACCATCGCTTCATTCAGTTCTAATATTCTCTTCCATCGATTCATCAAATACTAATGCCGTAATTATCGAAAGTTACAAATTTCCTTTGACAGATTACTTATTTTCGTCTCACAAGCTATGCCGCTGCATTCTACCTAGTATATATAATATAGGCATTATTTTGAAAATCTGAATTGTTCAAGAGAACATTCAATTTGTCTCACTAACATTTTTTATTTCTTCTGAACATTATCGATATATTGTTAGGAATATTGAAATCAAATACGTGGAATTATTTTCATTTTACCTATTGGAACATCCAACAACCACCCAATTCATTCATCCTACACAGTTCAACAGATACCCATTAAAACATGGTCAATAAACTAATAGAACATTATAACACAGAATGCATTGAACATTATGTTTTATCTTCTCGAACATATGCCAATGATATCATTACTAAGCTGAAATAATATATCTCTTATAGCGGGGAGAATTCGGCTGCTCCGGCTTGCTCGCACGTCCGTCTCGTATTCCTAGCCAATCGGCTCGTCGCGTCTTTCGCTGCATCCATCGATGTGGGCCGTCGTTTTATTTTTCCGCCTGTTTGCATTGCCATGTCGGCCCATCGTCCTCTCGGAGTCGCTGTCTGGCGCTAGTTTTTCGCCGTAAATGGATTCCTTTGCTTTGGTTAGTTCTTGCTTGTGCTGGCCATCGTTCTTTCGGTGCCTCGCCCTCATCGTTCTCTCCGCCTCGGTCCCCAGCCCCAGATGGTGCGCGGCGTTGCTGTGGTTGGCCTCTCCTGCCGATCGTAACCTCGCCTCTGGTGCGTGCCTTGGAGGCAGATCGCCCGATTGGTTTGGTCTTGGTTTACGTTGATTAGCGCGCCTTCCTTTGCCCTTTGCGCTGCGTTTTGCCGTCTCTTCGCTCCTGGTGAGCCTTTGCGTTGTCTTTTGTCCGACTCGCCGCTTTTGCCTTGCTTCGGCTTCGGGGACAGAGATCTCGTTCCTCGCTCTTTGTTTATTTGGAAGCTTTGTCTCTTCCTTTGGGTTGCTCCTTCTGCCATCTGGTTATCCCACTTCTCCTTTTGTGAAGGTGATTGTTCCGTATGCGACTAGGTGTTCTGGTGGAAATCTTGTTCATGCTATGCACATCAATCAATGCATATATTTGTGCTCATGTGTATAGATGAACATCATGATCACATACATATATTTGTACACATGTGTGTAGATAGTTACAAAAAACAAATCAGGCCTTTGTGCTTTCACCGTAGCTTCAACATAGGACGAATTTGATCAATTCTGAAAAAAATCATGGATGTAGATGGGGTAAGATGAGATGTACATCCATGATTTTCATGATCAGAATTCGTCCTATGCTAGAAGTTACAAAAAAACAAATCAGAAATTTGTCTAGTTTGATTGCACGGTGATTTCACATGAATTTCAGTGATTTCACGGGCATAGCTTGCCCATCTACAATATATGTGTACAAATATATGTACCGGTCTTTCTGGCCTTTGGTTTTCCAAATTTAGATTTTGCGCAGATAGCTGTCCCGGTGCACCAAACTGTTGCGGTAGAAATCTTGCTCTTACTGTCTATTCCTTTTCTCCTTTGGATGCAGGTCCGTGCTGCCGTGTTGGTTGGTGCCACCTACGGGTTCGGCCTTTGGCTTCCTTGGCTGCTGCCTGAAGGTGACCCTACTTTGTGTTTGCTCTTATGTCGCTCGATTGTCTATCATATGGTATGCCTTTTTTATTTGGAAGGTGTTCGTATGTGTGTGGCCGAATTAGCTATCGTAGTTCTGCAGGTGCTTCCTTCGTGGCTGAGATAGTTGGTCTGTATGGACGCAGCTGTTGCCGTGTGTCCTCATTGCGGCTACCCTGCTCCTGGTATGTGCACTCCATCGCTGTTGATTAGTTCAAAATCTCGTCCTATTTTCGATGGCAGCCTGTTACCTCTATCCTGAACTGGGTGTTCCTTTCGGACTATTAACATTAGCTCCTTTTCTTGTGTTGTCTTTTTGGGTACATCTGGCTGTGGTGCGTAGATTGCCCGCACTGTCCTATACGTGTTGACGGTTCTATAGAGCTATTTAGCCCTCCTACGCTACCTAGAGGTATACCTTATCCATTGTTCCTGTTATGTGCTTCCTGCGCTTCTGTACAGCAAAGCCATCGTCTTCTTGTTCTTTACTCTTATCGTTCCCTTGCAGTGCTTGCTCTCTTCGTGCTCCAGGGTTTCCCTGTTACGTGTGCTCACGAATGGTACTCTTATCGTTCCCTTGCAGTGCTTGCTCTCTTCGTGCTCCAGGGTTTCCCTGTTACGTGTGCTCACGAATGGTCGTCTTTCCTTTTTGCTGGCCCTTACTGTTTCTTCGCCTTTTAGTGTCTATGTATTTTCTGTGCTTATGTTTGGTGCGTTGCCCTTTTGGTTTCGCGTGTTCGTCACAGGATCAATTGCTTTTTATGAGGACCACTCATCGTTGGATGATCAACCCTCTTGCGTTGTACCGGTGGCCCAGCCTCAGCCTATATTAAGTCTGTGCTATGATCTTCTCCTATTCCATACTCAGTGTCCGCTTCGTTGTTATTTTAGAGTTTCTCCATATTTGTGTTTAGGAAACCATTTCTGCCCGGTTGTTGCACTGATTGTCGCTCGTGGGAATCGGTCTAAAAGGCGTAGAGCGAATGTTTCTAGACGGCTCGCGAGACAAGGTTATTCTTATGTTCTCAGCCTATGTTTTGTCGTTTCCTTTCGATTTTTAGTTGTACATTCTTGGTTTAGCCGTATCTTAGGTGACAGCTGTTTATATATTGTTGTCTACTTTCTTTTATATCTCCCGCAGGGTTCGTTCCGCCCACTCCATCCGGTGCTCTTATCTGTTCTCTGCCTAGGGAATATATTGATACATTAAAAGGTATAGCTATGCTTTACATTATTTAGGCTTCTCTTTGTATTATTTCATATATTAATTCATTGTACTCATGCCATTCTATTCCACTGGTTCGTCATATTTCCTGTGCTCATTCCGTAGCCACGTATCGAGACCGATCATATTATGGTGGCCCTGATTACACTTGTGCTAAGTGTTCAGCTGTTTTTTGGTATCAAGAAAGGATACAGAGTAGGAGTTCTTATGCACAACGCCGTATCATCTATAACCTCTGTTGCCGTGGCGGAAGAGTCGTTTTGCCTCCGCATAGGCCATTCCCTTTTGTATTACAGGACCTCATACGTTTTGATGGGGGTCCTCGATCTAATAGCTTTATGCGGATGATAAGGCAGTACAACTCTCTTTTTGCATTTGCCTCTCTTGGCGTCAATATTGATAATAGTATTAACACTGGTGATGGTCCTTATATTTTCCGCATTAATGGTGTCGTGCATCATCGTATTGGCTCTCTTTTGCCGGCCGGTGGTCGTAGGCCCGAGTTTGCGCAGTTGTATATCTATGACACACCCAATGAGCTTCAGAATCGTATGGATATCTTAAGAACAGATGACTCTAATCGAGAACAGCCTGATCCAGCTATTGTCGCATCGATAATTTCTATGCTGGATAATTGTAATCCGATTGTTCGACAATTCAGGCTCGCACGTGACAGACTATTATCGCCTAATGCACCTGAGATTGCTATCAGACTTATAGGACCACACAGAACCGACAATGGTCGTTATTCCCTTCCTATGGTCTCTGAATTGGCTGCTTTAGTGGTCAGTGGTGTTTCTCCGGATGTTTGTACATTCGATGTCGTGGTTCAGTCACACTCAGGAGAATTCAAACATATCCCACCGATCCATCCAGCTTTGATGGCCTTACAGTATCCTTTGCTTTTCCCTTATGGTGATAAGGGATTCCATCTGGGCATAAAGCTTAGAGAGGTTGATGATCAGCCTCCGGGAGTACGTCAGGATGTATCGATATTGGAATATTATTGTTATGAATCTCATTATCGCAAAGATGAACCAAATCCGTTCACTTGTTGCGGCAGGCTTTCTGATCAACTTAGTGTTAATGCCTATTCATGTGTTGAATCAAGTCGCTCATTCTTTCATTTTTTCAATCAAGACAGACTTAGATCCGAGACTTATCAAGGCATATCCGATGCCGTTTGTGAAGGGAATTGTCTAGGCAAGGATATTGGTGTAAAGACCATGTTACCAGCCAGTTTTATTGGTGGGAAAAGGTATATGATCCAAAATTATCATGATTCTATGGCGATTTGTCGATCCTATGGCCCGCCCCAGCTCTTTACCACTTTTACCTGTAATGCTAAGTGGCCAGAAATAGTTGAGGCGATCCGATTTGAGCCAGGCCAAAGGCCACATGACAGACCTGATATGATTACGCGTGTTTATCACATGAAACTAGATGAATTCATTGATGATGTGAAAGATGGAACATCATTTGGCCCTACACGTGCAGGTGTGCATGCTTTCTTGTTCGATTATGCATCTCGTCTTATTCGAAATTCCTCCTATTCCTTCTTCTAATATCTATTCCTTCCTTCTCTGACAAAGGTATATCTTTTGTTGAATTCGGTAAGAGGGGATCCCCCATGCTCATATCCTTGTATGGTTATCAGACAGATAGAGATCCTTCGCCGGCTTTCATTGATAGTATAATTTCATTGAATTGCACGACATCATATAGTGATCCGTTAGGGTATGCTCTTGTTGAAGAATTCATGGTTCATGGTCCATGTGGCTCCCTCAATCCTAAGTGTCCTTGCATGAAAGACTAGTCGTTGTTCTAAGAAATACCCCAAATCATTTCATTCGAAACATCGATAGATCAGGATGGATTCCCTATTTATCGACGTCGTGATAATGGCAGGTTCGTCATTAAGCATGGGATAAGACTTGACAATAGATGGGTAGTCCCTCATAATCTTAACTTCTCGATGAAATATCAGGCCCATATAAATGTTGAGTGGTGTAATAAGTCATACCTTGTCAAGTACCTTTTTAAATATATCACAAAGGGACACGATTGTGCCACGATGGCGCTACATGTGGTTCTCAGCTCGCCTAATGATATACTGCCTGTTCATAGTGAAGATGGTGCTCATGCTGCTCGAGCTAATCATAGTGGAATCACTGAGAATAGACTCTCTATTGATGACAATGCGGCTAGCCGCAGTGAAGATAAAGGCGTGGACGAAATTTCTGAGTACATTAAATCAAGATATCTATCTTCATGTGAGTCGTACTGGAGAATATTCGGCTTTGAAATTCATGGTAGGACACCGTCTGTTGAACGATTGTTTGTACATATGCCAGGAATGCATATAGTAACGTACCATGAGGACACTGACCTGAATAGTATTATGGAAGATCCAGATTCAAGTAGGACTATGTTGACAGAATGGTTCATTGCTAACCAAAGATCATCGTCTGCAAGGGAATTGACGTATTGTGAATTCCCAAAAAAATGGACATGGCACTCTGATAGAAAGATATGGTCGGAAAGAAAGAGAGGAACTAAAATTGGCAGATTGCGGCATATCCACCCCAATACTGGTGAAGCTTTTTACTTGAGGATGCTGCTGATGGTGGTTCGTGGTGCTAGATGCTATGAGGATGTTCGAACATATGAAGGTGTTTTATATAGTACTTTTCGTCAGGCTTGCCAGGCGCGTGGTTTGATTGGTGATGACACTTTGAATGGGTAACTTTGTTTGATGAAGGGATTGTATGGGCCACAAAGATATCGCTTAAGGAATCTATTTATGACAGCTTTTGGTGTATTGTGATGTTGGTGATGTCCGTGCCTTATTCGATAAATACTGGAGATATATGGCTGATGATATTAGCTATAGAATTCGCGCCTCTATTGCAGGTAGCAGTTGTATAATTCGACAATCGTCCTCTGAGATAAATATGCATGAGCTTCTTTGTTATGTTTTTGAATAACAGTTTATCTATCTCATCGTATAATCTTCCAATGCCATCAAATACTTTGGATCATGGGCTTTCTAACCGATTAATTCTTGAAGAATTATCTTATGATAGAGAACAGCTTTCTTCGCAAGCCGATTCCATGTATAGTGATCAGCGTGCTATATACAACACTGTGATGTCGAAGATATCAGGTCACGAAAAATGTCTGTATTTCATATCTGGCCATGGAGGGACAGGGAAAACATTCCTATGGAATGCCATCATCACAAAATTTAGATCTCAATCGCAAATTGTGCTAGCTGTGGCATCATCTGGGGTAGCTGCTTTGCTCTTGCCAGGTGGTAGGACTGCTCATTCTAGATTTCGTATACCCCTTGATATTCACGAGAAGCATGTGCAATGTGCTGAAGAGAGCCTTTATCCTTGGAGAGCTAATAAGGAAGATCGCATTGATTCTATGGGATGAGGCTCCCATGACACATCGGTTGTGCTTTGAAGCTCTTGATCGTACTCTTCGTGATATACTCTCCCTTGATGACCCGGTTAATGCTGACAAGCCATTTGGTGGTAAGCCGATCCTATTAGGCGGAGATTTTAGACAGGTGCTACCTGTTATTGAAGGTGGCGGACGAGCTGATATAATAGCAGCTTCGCTTATAAAGTCTCCACTTTGGAAATATGTCGATGTCATGTATTTAACAGTTAACATGCGCCTCCTTAGTCCTACTTTATCTTTGGAGGAAAAGATCAGGATGCAAGAATTTGCACAGTGGGTTCTTGATATAGGAGAAGGTCGTGTAGCGACACACGCCCAACCAGGAAGCATAGACCATTCATGGATCCACGTCCCGGATGAGTTTTTATTAAAACCAGAAGGTGATAAAGTGACATCCATAACAAGCGCAGTATATGATGATTTTGCCACTTATTACGCTGATCCTGTCTATCTAGCTCAGCGTGCTATTGTGTGTCCTATCAATTCAGTTGTTGATGAATTGAATAACAGTATGCTTGCTAGAGTACCTACGGATGCAAGAGATTACTTAAGTTATGATACAATTGCCAATACGCATGAACAGCCTGCAGACGTTGATGTTTTATATCCACCTGAGTTCCTTCATTCAATCATTATCAACAACTTTACTCAACATAGACTATCTTTAAAGATTGGCTCTCCGATTGTTCTTCTTAGAAATATTAATCAAGCTCTTGGCCTATGTAATGGCACCGTCTTATATTGACCAGACTTCATTGACGGGTTCTAGAAGCTAGGATCATGACTGGAACTCATATTGGTGAAATGGTCGCATACCACGTATCATCCTTAATGGAACAAGCCCAAAATGGCCTTTCACTCTTGCGGTGGCGATTCGATTAGACTTTGCTACGCTATGACGATAAATAAGTGCCAAGGACAAACCTTAAGCAAAGTGGGGTCTATCTAAGAACCCCGTCTTTACACACCGCCAGCTTTCGTTGCTATTTCTAGAGTTACATCAAGAAGGCGACTATACTAATTGAAAATGAAGACGGAACAGCTGGCTCAACAACAAAGAATATTGTCTACCATGAAATCCTTCCTTTTGTTTAGCTGTTGTTATATTTGTTGCGATCACTTACTACATTTTAGTGCTGTATATTCGTGATGGTCTTTACTTCTCTGTTTCCGTAGATGTAATATTTGTTCATGAATAAAAGTCCTCTGCCTTTATCTTCGCATTACAGTTTCACACTTGTTCGGGTTACCTTCTTTGTCATTTCCTGTGTGTTGTAGCCTTTTTTTCCCTGTTCTCGGTATACTTAGTCTATACATGCGATCACTACAATATTCCTTCATGTCCTTCGCTATTGTTTGGCCTACTCACTTCCTACACTGCTTTGCTCGGTGTTATTTTGCATGTTTTAGCGCTTGTTTACGCTTACAGATTGTCCCTACAGATGGCAGCTACATTTGGTGAGATTATTAACCTTCACTCTTTTTCCCCTTTGTATACAGATGGCGTACTCTTTGCTAAAAGATGTCACTCAGGATTCGCATCGCTGGTGTGTCCATGTCAGAATCACTTGTTTTTCTGAGTATATTGATGAGAACAAGACTGACAAAATGCTACGACTCGATCTTGTTTTCCATGATGAATAGGCTCGCACTATACGACCTTTCCTATGATTTCTGCATCTCTGCACATAGTCACCTCTATCTGATAGTGTTGTGTTCTTGTTTAAAGGCTACTATCATGGATGCTCAGATTCCAGAACGTCACGTGCCCCTGTTTGCTCCCAGACTAAAAGAGGACTCCATATACTATCTGGAATGCTTCGCGCTTATGGATGTACGGTCAGCCTATTGACCTATTAGAAATACTATCATGACTAGATTCACTGCTCATACCAAAATTAGAGAGATTTCTCCTACTCCACAAACATTTCCCGTGTATGCGTGCAGTCCTGCTTCTTTCGATATGGATATTTCTGTTTCAGTTACAAAGTAAATCAAATAAGTGCATATATATTCTCATCGTCCTTCTCCTTTGTTATGCCCTGCAGCTGCTTTAGTTCATAGTTTTTTGTCTTCAAAGTTATGGTGTGACTTATTTAAAATGATTATTTCGTTATCTTGGATTTTCTTGCTGACGATGGTTTTGCTTCTTTCTGCCCCTGCAACAGTTCGACCGATCAAGGCAACTTACTCGGGGGTTATGGTTAGGTAATCAAGACAGCAGAAGGACTTCGACCAAGATTACCTGAGTTGCATCCTGGTTAGGTGGTTCACCTTCTAGCCTTCCAGTTGATTTCAACCATATGTAAAAAACAATGAGTTCCTCTAATCACTTCATTCTTTAGTAATCCGATATTGATGTTGGCCTAATTACAGTAATTCCCTTGGGAATTCTTTGCAACTGAGATAATTTTTCACAGATTGTGTGTAATATGTATGTGCATATTTGTGAAATTTTTTTAATGTTGGTTAATCCTGCCTTGTGGTGTTATATGCTGTGTAAGTGATCGAAAATTTATGACTATCTTACTGTGTACTACGAACACACACACACACACACACACACATATATATTTCCATTGCTTTGACTTTATTTGAGCACACATCTTTTTTTTTATTTACTGAAACTGCTAACTTGAAGCGATTCTCTCCCGTTTTGTCGTTTTCCTGTTTAATCTTTGTGTATTATTTCCTGTTTAAACAGAGAGCTACATATAGGTCTACGATGTGCGACAATTGTTTTTCGATGGAGTTATGGCAATTGCTTTACAACCTTTGCTTCTACCAAATTCTTGTCCCCTTTCGGCTTTTCGGTCATTTGAAATCCTGCCTCTCTGCAGGTAACTTCATTGATTATCGAGGCTGCTACTTAGTACTGTGTGCTTACAATTATTGTGCTGAAGACAAGAATTTACAACTGCGAGTTTAGATGATACGTCCGGTTTGTGCTAATATACGTGATGATTGGGCAAGCTTCTATACTCAATATTAGCTTTCTGTGAGGCAATATTACTGTTCAAGGTATAGTTCATTTGTAAAATCTTTTTCCTTAATGAAACAGCGCTTAGACGAACCGTAATATTATAATTGCTGTATTTTGTCGCGGTTCAGCCTTCTTGATGTCTGATGTCTGACTGTACTCACTATGTTCCTTATCCTTTTAACCAGACGAAGTAATAGCCATCTTCCTTTTGTTGCCTATCTACTTTTGCCATTACATAGTGCTGCGATACTCTAGCGACTTAATGCTCAAGATAACAGTTACCCATGCATTTATTTATCGATCGTTTTGTATCCTGTATGCCCCAAGGAATTATATTATATATCATGCTATAAGCCATGTTTGAACCTGATCTTACGAAAAGAAAGCATACTGGTTTACCAGATTTTGATATACAATCTGGAACTATCTGAATTGATAAACGATCATAGCAATCACGTTATACTGTGGATCCTGCGCAAAACAATCTTTTGCTCACCGTGCCTCACATTCTGCTTTTCTTTTGTTGGGTTTCCTTAACCAAATGACAAGCATTCCGTAAGTCTTTTCGTTTCTTTCTCAAGCGCTTGATTATGGAACAGTCTATTACCTTTGCTTCATTCAGTCTAATATTCTCTTCCATCGATTCATCAAATACTAATGCCGTAATTATCGAAAAGTTACAAATTTCCTTTTGACAGACTACGACTTACGTCGCGCGTTAGCTATGGCGTACCCTACCTAGTATATATAATATAGGCATTATTTTGAAAATCTCGATGTAACAAACATGATGGTTCAAATAAATCGTAATTAGACTCTCGGTTTAAAAATATGATAACTGGAATTTTTTATTTGAAAAAAAAGGCGTTGGATTAACTGCCCATGGCCCACGATGTGAAGGGCTGCGCTGAGCTAACTGCCACCAGCGCGGCATATATCAGGCGAATTTTTTTATTTAATATTTATTTTAATTCTTTTTTTGAAAATAATCGACGGAAAGAAAAAATAGCAAAAATGGCTGCCCGTCGCCCCATACTGAGGCGATAGGGGCCTGTGTAACGGCTGGTCGAATGGCTTTAAACGGACGCTGTGGCTACGTGTCACCCATCGCCCAAGGGTCGGGCGATCGCCCGAGGGTGGGGTGAGAGGCCTTTAACCCACGCGTCTTGACTCTTGTGCTCATTTCGGCGAGGTGAGAGCAACCGGCCTTGATAGCGAGAGGAGAGGAGAGGAGAGGAGAGAAAAGAGTGGAAAAGAAAAAAAAGAGAGGAAAAAAGTATATTAAATGCTTTTTATGAGGTAAGTTCGAAAATTTTATATGCAATATTTAGAAATTTAATGTAGTATTTAGTATTTAGAATTGTCTAGTATTTAGAAATTTTAGGATTGTGTAGTATTTAGTATTTAGAAATGTAGAAATTTAATGTATTGAAAATATTAGACAATATTTAGAAATTTAATGTAGTATTTAGAAATATTAGGATTGTGTAGTATTTAGTATTTAGAAATGTTGAGATTCAATGTAGTAGAAATATTAGCCAATATTTAGAAATTTAATGTAGTATTTAGAAATATTAGGATTGTGTAGTATTTAGTATTTAGAAATGTTGAGATTCAATGTAGTAGAAATATTAGACACTATTTAGAAATTTAATGTAGTAGAATTGTGCAGTAAAAATTTTGTTATGCAAATAATGTATTAGGCAATATTTAGAAATGTAATACAGTAGAAATTTAATATTACGATGAAACATGGTAGGCTAGCCATATGTTGCACGAGTATTGTTCCGAAAATTGCGACGTAGAAATTAAAGGAAGTATGATATATTTAGAGTCGAATTTCTTAGTATGATCACCATACGTTTTATATATTGTATTTTAGAGTAGTATTTAAAAACATGATAGGCTAGCAACATATCGTACGTTGTCAGGCATCGTGCTACGTAAGAAATTAGTAGAGTAAAAAAATTTGGAAATGTCAGACACCGTTAGAAATTAGTAGAGAAAAAAATTTGACAATATAATGTAACATATATATGGTAATTCATGATGTGGTTAGATGGAGAACTGATGAATTTCTCAGTCCGACGTTGTAGGCAACATGTCGGAGAAATTGTATTTTCAAATATTTTATGGAGATGGGGAGATAGCACAGGGGCCGGATGGAGTGGATTTGTTAGTATTTTCAACAGTCATACGGGGCATATCTAGGCCGAGAGATAGGACATACAGGGCTTTGTTGGAGTAGATGTTCGGATATTCAATTTGAATGCCTAGACTGTTTGGCTACGGGTTAGAGCAGTAGTAAGCTGTGCTCAGCACTGTTTTTATGGAGAGTTGATTCCTATTAACGCGAAATCGTCATGGAGGAGCTATGTTGAGTTTGCCGTAGAGCGAAGCTGGCCGCTCATGTTGCTGGTACAGTGGTATCAGGTACCTCCATCGGCGTCAGAGGTTCGTGATGTCGAGGTAGATATTACGGAGGAGAGGAAGACAGATATGCAAGAATACGATGATGAAGGTGGCAAGGAGCCCAGAGATGGGGGACACGAGATTGGCGGTGGCGAGGGGATCGGGGGGGGGCGAGGAGACAGTCGTGGAGGTGCGAGGGGTGGCTGACGAGGGGGAGGAGGTGGAGCATATAGTTGACTTGTTGGAGGAGGAGGACCGTGCGGATAAGGAAGTCCCTGATGGCGAACACTCGGACGAGGAGGACAATACTCCTGAGGTGTCTATCACTGGTGTGTGGACTAATTATAATTTCAAAGACCTAACAATGAATGAAGGGTAGTGAAGTCACGCATGGGGCCATATATAAAGACAACAAGGTTGCGATGGATACGGTGAATTACTGGTCAATGTCTCTTCGGCGGCAATTCATGGTAGTGAAGTCCAGCAAAAAAGAGTATGACGTGAAGTGCGTAGTTGATTCGTGCCCATGGCAGGTGCATGCATACAAGGGGAAGTGGAAGAACTACTGGAAATGTTCCATAGTGATGAAGAATAACTGCGAACTGGAGGAAGCAGACCAGAAACCCCGCAATCTGTCGCCGTTTTATGGTCAGATCGTGAACAATCCACACCTGCAACCTCGATCTATTATCAGAGCCGTGGAGGAGAGGTTTCAGTACAAGATTAGCTACGGAAAGGCATGGAGAGCAAAAAGGACAGCTTTGCAAACATGGTTCGGGATGTATGAGGCTTCCTACGAGAATATTCCACACTTGCTCGGGCAATATCACGTAGGAATCCCGGTACCTTCATTGACCTTGCGGAGTTTCCCGCGGATGGTGTGTGTGCGGGTAAGTGGGTCTTGCAGCGGGTTTTGTTCGCCCTCGGCGCATGCATAAATGCGTTCCGACATTGTCGCCCGATCATTTGCATGGACGGCACATTCTTCCCAGGGAAATACAAGGGCTAGATTCTAACTGCAATCATGGTCGACGCCAACAACTAGATTCTACCGGTCGCATTGGCCTTCGTGGAGGGGGAAAACACGGAGAGCTGGTACTGGTTTCTTGAAAGAGTCAAGCTAGCAGTTGTTCAGGATCGCCCTGATGTATGTGTCATCCATGACCGACATGTAGGGTTCTTGAGGCGATCGTGGATATGCAACAAGGTCGGCGTCGGGGAGCAACAAAGTGGCAGAACTTTGTGCATGAGGCACATGGGTGGCAATTTTTTTCGTTAGTTCAAGAACAAGGAACTTATGAACATGTTCAAACAGCTGTGCAAACAGAACCAGCGGAGGAAGTTTGACGCGCTGTGGAGAACGTTGGATGAACTAACCAAGAAGCAATTACCGAATCCAAGGGGTGAAGCTAGTTCATCAAGGAAACCTATGGTCTACCACGAGCAAGGAGATGACCCCACAGCCTTGTGTGCGCTCCCGACCGACGCACCAAACATTCGGCGTAGGCCGGGGACAAGCATAAAGAGTTTCACGGACTGGATACGATACGAGCCGTTGGAGAAATGGTCCCTTCTACATGACGAGGGTGATTCCCGTTATGGAATAATGACAACAAACCTGGCGGAGATTTAAAACTAGGTAATGAAAGATGCGAGATGCCTTCCATTGGTGGGCATTGTTGAAGGTGTGTTACTAGGCACCCAAAGATATTTCATTGAGCAGTACAAGAACTTCGTTGCATGTATGTCGGACAATCGCCTATCCTACTCAACGGTTGTCTCTACGTACATGGCCAACAAGACACGGAAGACACAGACACATCGCTTGACACCAGAGAGTGGCGTGGAACGGAGGTTCCACGTGCACTGTGGTGACCGGGGTCGTAGAGGTGCCCACCGGGAGAGGACTTCCCATCTGTGCATACTTTGAGCTGCTGACTACGAGTGCTCCTGCTAGGAGCCACGCCTGCTGCACTTGCTATGCTCACCCGTGATTGCCGCAGCCGCCGAGACACACCAATCATGTCGTCCGTACGTCTCCCACTACTACTACAATCAAAATATTCTCAACACGTGGCATAATGAGGTGTACGGGTACCGAGTCGATGGATCGTTCATGGCAGCCCCCGCTCCAGCGCATCGATGGGTACCGGACATCCAAATGTTGAAGCAGAAGGTCGAGTGTCGAAGGACACGGCGTATTAGGAACGATATGGACGAGTTCGAAGCGCATCGTAATTGTAGATAATGTAATTTTATTTCATGTATTTGTAAATGTATTTCTTTACTTCGCGTACTTCAATATGTACTAGTTATTTATTGTCCCCGTCTTGTAACTTTTTATTCTATGTGCGTGATCGAACATATATTTGAATATGCAACATTTCATTTCTTTTCATTTAATTTTTGGTAATTGTAACGTGCAACATCTACTTATTGTCCAGTTTGTTTTATTTGCCTTCTATATTTACTTGTTGTGCAGTTTGTTTCATCTGCTTCCTACATTTACTTATTGTTCAGTTTGTTTTATTTGCTTTCTAACCATGTATTTGCTTTGTAACCACGCAGGCATAGGTGATGATGGCGGGAGTTGGATGTGCTGTTGACGCTTGCCCTGAGCTGCTAGACCAGACCGTGGATTCGACCCACCGGTCTAGGTTGTCCGCAGTTCAGGGCTGAGACTTGATGACACTGCGGCCTCAGGTGCTGAACGAGTTATTTCGCATCGACCGAGGCTGGGTTTCACAATAAGCTGCCAACTTTTCGTGCTCTTTTACGTACATGTACTTACCTGTGAAAAGAATTTTAACGACGCTACATACTACGTGCAGGTTACGAGCGGTCGGCTTACTTCTACTTTGCAGGATGGTTGAGCAGACGACTGCCGCGGCAGAGGGCCCGCAAGTCCCACGGTTTGGGTACAACCGGTCCCTCCTGACCGCACTAGTGTACCGGTGGAAACCGGAGACGCACACGTTCCACCTGTCCTGCAAAGAGATAGATCCGACAGCTGCAGGACGTGTCTTAACTCCTAGGACTCCCCTGTGCGGGTCCTGCAGTTATGCCGCACGACGCCTCTATCACGTGGCATGCAGAGTTGGAGGCGTGGTTCCTCGAGGTACAGCGACACCCCCAGGCCGCCCCGTACATGTCTCTCAAGCTAGATGAGCGGCACAGACCGACGAAGGCGTGGCTGCTTCAATTCACGGTTAGTACCTCCTTCATTGCAATTTAATAGATACGAGCTAAGCTGCTAACAATATTGTACCGATGCTATAGGCTGAGCTTCTCCACCCGCACACCGAGGAGGAGGACCTAGCACGCCACCTGTAGGCGTACCTGCTGTTGCTGTTCGGTTGGGTGATGTTCACGGTGGACCGGCACCTGATTGAGTACGCCCGGTCGATCGCCGACACCCCGGCGAATCAGGTAACACATTCTGTTAAAATCTCTTATGACAGGACATGTCTAACTTTCTCGTTGTAAACAGATGGTGCAATGGTCGTAGGGCTCTGCCGTGCTCGCGTGGATGTACAGAGGTTTGTTCGACGCTGTCTGTTGGTCAGTGCAGACCGCGACGATGACGGGTTACATCCTATTGCTGCAGCTGTGGTCCTAGGAGTGCATCTCTGTCAGTATACCAATTGTTGACCCCACGTCGTACTCATAGGACCTATACCACCAGCACCCAATCGACTGGCCCACCATGTGCCTCTACTAGGTTCGGCGACAGGTATGCCCCCTTGTATCATATTCCCTACTTTCACACTTTCATAACATACACTACTTTTTATTTCCGTGCACCAGTTGTACGCCAACCGAGTCAAGAGGTCCTACGTTGAGTTCGTTCAGGAGTTCGATAGGCTCCAGGACTAGGGCGTGCGGTGGACGCCGTACATCGTATACGACGTCTAGGTCCGAGCACCTTACGGGCTCTCCGAGCTTTGCTTGCAGGACCAGCGTGTCTGGCTCACCCGTAAGGTCCTCGTCTTCGACCTGTGCGTGGAGTACTCGCCGCACCGAGTGCTGCAGCAGTTCGGCCTCTTCAATCTTTCCTCGTGCCGCCTACTCACGTTGTCTAATGTGGCGCGCACAGGTACATATCCTGAGCACACTTCTTAGCATTCCCGCGGAATGGATGTTGTATGTAAATTGCCATTTTTGCATTGCAGGATGACCCGGATGGGGGCTGCACCGGGCACTCCGTTCGGGCATCGCATGATGCCATGGGCACTGCAATGGGACGACATGGAGGCGAACATGGTCACCGAGACCCGGCTGTACGACCATGCCATGTACGAGCAGTACATGGAGTGGTTCATGTCGCGGACTTGGCCCAAGGTGGGGCACACACCAGCACCATATGTCGCAGCTCAAGCATCGGTGTCAGTCACGTACCCTTCACAGATGTCCCAGAGGGACAACTACGCAGTAAGTGTCACACTCGAATCTCTATACATATGTCTTTTTTTATGTAAATTATCTCATATCAACCTGGCATTACATGCAAGGACAGCTTGTAGCGGAGGTGGTCGTGGAGGCTACGTCCATATTGACGCGCCTCCAGGCGGGCATCCAGATCACCACCGCTGAGCTCCAGGCATCTTTTGCTCGGACCCGCGACACGGTGAGGCGGATAGGTCGCCTAGCCACCTGCCGGGAGGGGGGAGGGGCAGAGATGTCGTCGAGCGCAGCGCACCGCGTCCTCGTGGGCCAGCACCTCCCCCTCCCTGTGGCAGTCATCCCCCACAGTCCGATGTCGGCCACTACGAGCCCTTGTATCCTCCCCCACAACCGTAGTGGGGACAGTGGGGTCATGAGGTCCAGTCTTCGTCTCACGCCCCACCAAGACCTCAGGGTGCTTTCGGCGACGCGGACTACGATGACATCGAGGTGGAGGAAGTGTTCAACGTGGACCAGAACCTGTCCACTGACTACCTCGCCCACTCTTAGCTCCTGGGAGCACCGCACTAGGACACACCCGAGTCGCCTACAGACTACACTACCCTTACGCCGCAGGGCCGGACTAGGAGGGCCGCCCGTCCTTCGTCGCCACTCACGTATCCCACGGAGCAGATTAGAAGGCGTTGTCGTGACTGAGTTGTTGTATAGCTGTACTTTTGTAATTTCTTTATCTTCAGCATCATTTTGTATAACTGTCTGAACTCAGTGCTTGCATTTTTTAGCTTATCCTTCTCAATTAGTAACGCGTGTGCCTTTTTCGATTTTCGCAACTTCGTGCTGGGGCAACGCCCGGCCAGGTCACCCATAGATAAGTTGTAGCCCGTGTTGCATAGGTCGCTCATGATTTTTTCTGTAATTTCTGGGCTGCATCTGGTGGACCCCGTGAGGCTACGAAAACCCTTAAGTGGCCACGATTTTCGCGGTTTTGTAGCCGCGTGTGCCTTTTTTATCGACGATCGGAATCGCCAACCGCAGAAATGAAACGGGGGTTAGTGGAACTTGAGACCCGAGCAGAGCTTGGCTCAACGAAGGAAAGGATTCGATGTGCCGAAGGTCGGAGCTAGGCGACAACGAGCGTGAGACGAGGGTTTATACTGGTTCGAGCCCCTGTGAAGGTAATAGCTCTACTCCAGTTGCCTTGCGGCAGTGATCTTTGCTATTCTCGAGTACAGAGGTGTGTTACAACTCAAGCTTTACAATGGCGATGTCTAGTGCTCGAGCTCTAATGTCTGTTTCTTCAGGCTGTGCATCCTTAGCCTTATATCTTCCTTGCTCGTAACGGACGAGAGATATTCCCGTGTGGTGGTCTTCATGCGCATTGAGGGCTGGCAGCAACCACTCCGGACTTGCCGCGCGCGCCTGCTTCACCCCCACGATCCCACGTCTTGGTAACCGCCGGACAAGCGCCGTTCGAAATCAAGGGACACGGCGACGAGAGCCGACCCGAGCTCGAGGTCATGCGGATGCGTCTTTCGAGGCATCTGGCGCTCTAGGTCACGCGCCTCGGCGTATGCCCAAGTCGTGGTCGGGGCCCCCCAAGCTTGGGAGCTCGTTGACCGTGCGCTGACCGGCCAAGGGTTGCCCAACCCTCATCAGCTAGCCCCCGAGGCTCTAGGTCGAAGAGGGCATCTGAAACGACCTTGAGCCTCACATTGCGGGCATAGGGAGCAAGCTTCCGCAGGTCTCGATCCCTTGGCCGAGGTTGGGCAGAGACCACAAAGTGAAACCTTCGGCCTCGACACCTGGCGACCTTTGATCTTCGCGATGATGGTATGGATGCGAACGGCCGGCGGACACCTGAGGCACCTCGAGTCCGCGGCCCAGGCCTTAATTGAGCCCATCAAATCACGGCTGGCATGCCTTTTGAGGTGCCGTGGACTGGATTTATCGATGACGCGGCCCACGAACCCGAGCCCACAGCAACTGCTGAGGAAAAACTCACGATCCTGTGCTTCATCTTCCAAGCCTCTTCGCCCGAACAAGACTCCTCTTCTCCCCTCGACCAAATTCGCTGTGATCGCCATGGCCAAGCTGGGGAGGAGCACATTTTCACTGGCGAGGATGAAGGAACTCGAGACCCTGGGGCTGATTGACCCGATAACATGGCGATTGCCGGGCGGCGAGACTGAGCCGCGCCCCAGGGACGATGAGATTGTCTGCACCGAGCATTATGCTCTCTTCGGTCTGCGGACCCCGGAGAGCGAGTTCATCGCGGCGGTCCTCTCCAGTTGTGAGATCGAACTCATCAATCTGGTGCCAAATTCCGTTCTCCTTCTCTCCATCTTCTCCCACCTGTGCCAGGGGTTCCTAGGAATCCTTCCCACCCCCTCGCTCTTCTTCCGGTACTTCAGCCTCTTCGCTCTGGGAAGGACCCCGTGGTCGGATGCCTCTACTTCCAGCTGCGGGCAGGGCTCTAGTGGTCCTTCCCCAAGTTCCAAGCTCGGGACTCCCTCGGCCCATGGTCCGAGCAGTGGTTCTACTTGAAGAAGGGGAAGTCGACCTGGCCAGGTGTCTGAGGGACCCCCATTGCGGAAGGAGACCGGGAGGCGACGACCTCGAGGTCGACGAGAGGCCATCGCCGTCATACACATCTGCGCCATCGCGAGCCTCATCGAGGCGGTGATGCATACGATTTCTGCGAACGGGTGTCCTCTCTGCGGAGGAGGATGCATTCGTTCTCGAGATCCGGGGGCGATCGACTCGACCAGCGAGAACGCGTCAGTAAGCCTTCTTGCCTCGAGGTTTTGCTTGAGTCCATCCTTCGATCTTCTTTGATGGTCGTTTCCCTTGCAGCGTCGAAGGAGTCCTGGATCGCCGCCAGGATGAACGAGATGTTCGGGAAGCTGGCGCACGACTATGTCATCGACGACCCCGTCCTGAAGAACGTGCTCCGCCGAAAGGCCGAGGTAAGCCACCCTGACCAAGCTCTCAACTCGAGTGTCCACGAGGTCCTTCTTGAACCTCGCATGCTTGCAGGACCATCAGGAGCTGCTCAAGACAGCTAGGAGGATGCTCCCGCTGCCCGACGGGGGCAAGAGCCAGAAGGGGAAGAAGAGGTCTCCCCCTGCCGGAGCAGGCCACCAGGAGGTGAAGAAACCCCACGTCGAGTGGGGTGACCGCGCCACGGTAAGGATTCCCATGGCCGAGCCCCCGAGCCCATGCTCGTGTCCTTTGTTGCTTGATATGCTCTCCCCTTTGCAGCAGCAGAGCGCGGCGGCCGCCGCCAGAACCTCGAGCCCCCAGCCAGCCCAGGGTGCCCAAGCTCGGGCCCCCAGGGCTGTCGCCACGGATGACGTGGATCGTGAAGCTCAAGGTCCCGGTAGGTGGGCGAAGCGAAGTGCCCTCTGACATCGAGGCAACAAGACCTCGCTGCCCTCGACAAGGCGGAGGCCAATGACTCATGTAAGTTTTTGGCTTTTCGGTTCGCTCCGTCCCTTCATGTTTATCTGGCTTAGTGTCTGTTCTTGATCGCAGACCTCGAGCGCCCGCGCTTGAAACTTGCCTGTTTTGATGATGGCTGTTGTCCAGGGCGAGTCCGAGTTTGAGGAGGAGGAGGATTCCTACGTGCTGGCCCCGCGCCGTCCCTCGGGCCGAGCGCGTACTCCTTCTGATCCCCCGAGCTGGGCCCCGGTCGGTGAGTCCGACCAAGGGCTCAACGACTTCGGTAGAGATCGGCCAGCGACCGGCGATGACTACTGACAATCGGGCGAGACGGACGCCGTCATTGTCGTTGACCCTCCCGAGGTCAACGCGGAGGAAGGTTCCCAGAGTGCCTTGGTCGCAGCCGCGGAGACACCCCAGGCTCGCCCGACCACGGTCGCTCCGAACGTCGAGGTCGTGGCGCCACCGCCACCGAAGATGGCCGGGCTGAAAAAGCATCTCAGTCTGCCGACCGAGGCCTGCGTCTGGTGCTGAGGCCATGGCACCCCAGGCCATGGAGGTTGACCGCACAGCGGGAGGGCATGCGGTGGATCCGGCCGTCGTTCCCTCAGTGCCGGAGGTGAGCGAAGCCCGACCTCGCAGGTCGGGACAGGCGTTCTTGCGCGTCCGCCCCTGTCGTGAGTTGAACCCACCGGGAGGCGGCGAACTCAGTGTAGCCACCGGGAAGACTCAAGGTCTTAGCCCAAGCGCCGGTGGTGGTCGAGTCGGCCTCACCTCGGAGTCTTGGGGACGCAGTAGGAAGAGATCTCCCATGCACGCATTGACGAGCGTGAAGAGTTCACCTACGCATGCCTCGAGAACCGCCTTCGTGTGGTAAGGACCCCGTAGCGCACCTCGCAGCAGGTTAGCCTGAGTTCCCTTGTTTCTTTTCTTATTTTGGGCCAACCTTCCTGTCATGAAGGCGATCGGCAACGTCTCTCAAGGGCTGCAAGGCCTTCAAGAGTACGCCGACGTGCTGAGGGGCCTCCTAAACGTGGTGGAGGCACGGGAGGCCGGCGCTCAAGTTCATCGAGACCATTGAGGTCGGCGGGGAGGCTTCGAGCCGAAGACCAGGGAGCTTGACGACCTTCGCCAGACGATGAGGGCGCAAGAGGTAGCCCATGTGGCCGAGCTCGAGCAGACCAGGGTCTCCGAGCACGAGCATGGCTACAAGGCCGTGGAGCAAGAGCGCGCCGGTCGGCCAAAGCGCTCGAGGCCGAGCGGGCCAAGGTCGAGGCGCTGGAGAAAGCCACTGCGGAGCAGGCGTCTTCCTCGACGAAGGCGTCCCCCGAGCTCGAGGCCAAGATCTTGGAGCTTGAAGGGAAGCTTGGGCGTGCTAGCAAGGCGCTCGAAGCCAAGCGGGCCAAGGTCGAGGCGCTGGAGAAGGTCGCTGCGGGCGGCGTCTTCTCGGCGAAGGCATCCCGAGCTCGAGGCCAAGATCTTGGAGCTTGAAGAAGCGTGGTAGCGCCAACAAAGCGGTGAGGCGCCTTGGCCCAACTCCAAGATGAGCGACGGCGAGTGCAGATGCCTCCAAGGAAGCCCTCGAAGACAGTGAGCGAGCTATCGACCTTAAGGGCCAAGGTAGCCGAGCTCGGCAGTGGCTTCGCCCGAGATGGCCGACCTGTAAAAATGCTTAAAACAGAAAACTCTAATAGAGCCACATTTCTTTTGGGGGACAACAAACTCTTTGTTTCAAGTCTGTTAGTCGAGGATTTTTTGTGTACATCTCTTCCGCCTTTAGTCATGCTCCTTAGGTCATTTGCCGACAATATGCCCTTATCCAGCCCCCGTTGGGTCCAAGGTCGAGCAATGCCAGCCTTGGGCACAAGATTTAGATGCGAGCAAACGACCACGACCTGCAGAGTTGAGAAAAGGTCCAGAGAGGAAGTAAACGTGACACAAGCTAGCGAGATGGTCACACCCGGACTGATGTTCAAATCACAACAACGACCGTGCGCACTGCTCAATGGTCAAAGCTGCGAGGCTTGTGGCTCGAGCCCAAGCACAGGGGAGAGCTGGATTGCGAAGAGATTCGGCTTACGTGTAGCTCGACCACTGGGGGTGAACGTTAAGCTCGCGATGCTCAGACCAAGAGTGAGTGCGCTGTGCACGGAGGTCGTGTTCGAAAAAAAGTCTCGGACAACAATGACAGTGTAGTCACAAACGAAAAAAGATATAAAGGGCGAGAATGGAAGAACAACTTTACTGAAATTTAAGGTATAGAGGTTACACATAAAACTTCCAAAGCTGATCTATGTTCCACGAGCTAGAGAGCTCTCTGCCATCGGGCATCGCTAGCCGGTAAGCCCCCGTGCGATCTGTTGAAACGACTCTATAGGGGCCCTCCCACATGAGGATAGCTTGTTGGTGTTGGGCGAGCCACTGAATTAAATCTTAGGGCTAGGTCCCCAACAAGGAGCTCCTAGGTCGTACTGCCAAGACGCATATCTGCGAAGAGCTTGCGGGTAGTGCGTTGATCGTGGCGAAAGGCACGACATCTTACTTCTTCTCGCGAGGGCAAGGTCGAGACCGTTCGTGCTCGAAATCGACTGTTGACCAAAGTGACCTGGCGAGCCAGGCGTAACCTCGGGAGGCAGGACGGCTTCTGTACCGAACACGAGCTGGAAGGGTGTGGACCCTATGGCTCGGCTTGCCGTGGTACGAATAGACCATAAGACGGTGGGAAGTTTGTCCACCCAGGTCTTGCCGTAGCGTTCGAGCTCATCTACAACTCGCTTCTTGACGCCCTGGACGATTTGTCCGTTGGCGCGTTCCGCCGCTCCGTTGCTCTAGGGGTGAGCTACAGAAGCGAAGCATACTTTGATGCCGAGGTCCTCGCAAAACTCCTGGAACAACTCACTGGTAAACTGAGTACCATTGTCAGTGATAATTTTGCATGGAACCCCGTACCTGGTGACCACGAACAAGCGGAAAAAACGGACAGCCGCCCGAGCAGTGATGGTCGAGACCGGTTCAGCTTCGATCCACTTGGTAAAAGTGTCAACAGCAACGAACAGGAACTTCTTACCCCCGACCGCCTGAGGAAAAGGGCCGAGGATGTCCAGCCCCCATGTCGAGAAAGGCCAAGTGGCGGGATGGTGCGAAGTGCGTATCTTGGTTGATGCGACTTCGGGCGTGGGCGGCATGCTCAGCAGTGCGGACGATATCACGGGCATCTGAGCGTTAGAAGGCCAATAATACCCATACGGAAGGCCTTGCCGACCATCGTCTGTCTGAAGAGTCGCGCCCACAGAGGCCTGAGTGGATGTCATTTAACAGGTACTTACCCTCCTCCGTAGAGAAGCACCGCGTTAGAACGCCGGAAACATTCCGCCTGTAGAGCGTCCCCTCGATGAGCATGTATAAACTCACCCGACGCTTGATCCTGCTCCTCTCAGCAGGGTCGGGCGGTAGGTCACCCCTTGCAAGGAAATCATAAATGGATTCAGCCCAGGAGGGGATACCTTCCACCACGGCGAGCATGACCTCTTGGTCGGAGATCGAGGGAGCCGCCAACGTCTCCAGGATGACATCGGGCGGGATCCCATCATCGGAAGAGCCGAGCTTGGAGAGGAAGTCGACACTGGAGTTATCCTTCCTGGGTATGTGCTTGAGCTCCAAGTTCTGGAACCATTTCTCCATCTTGCGCACTTCAGCTAGGTGTTTTGACATCGAGTCTCCCGAGCACTGGTACTCCTTGTTGTACTGATTGACAGCGGTAGGAGTCGCCCTTGATGACCAACCGACGCACGCCCAATGCTTTGCAAGCTCGCAGGCCCGCCAAGAGAGCTTCGTATTCTGCCACATTGTTGGTCGCCGGAAACCCAAAATGAACTACGTACCTCAAGTGGTCACCGCGCGGGGTGAGAATAAGGATTCCAGCCCCCGAGCGCTTGAAGGACCTCGAGCCATCGAAGAACATGGTCCAGGGCTTTTCTTCCTTGACCTCGGGCTCGGGCGCGGGTTGCGACGTCTGCTCGACCACGAAGTCGGCAAGCACCTGCGATTTGATGGCCGTTCGAGCTACGACCTGGACATCGCCCGCCGCCTTCTGGGTTCCGCAAGATGTCCCCGAGCGGAAAATTGCTCGGGACAACCACAGAGTGCACCTGGAAATAATGTCAAAGCTTGCGCGAAGCCATGAGGAGAGCGTACAACAGTTTTTGTACCTGCGGGTAGCGCTCCTTTGGGCCGTGCAAGACTTCACGACATAATAGATCGGGTCTTCTTTGGGATCCCTGTTCACCACCAGGCAAAGACTAACAACTTGGGTGGTGGCCGCAGGTAGAGCAACAACCTCTCGCCGGGTTGCGGGTCGTGGCAGGTGGGGTTGACAGTATACCTTCAACTCGTCCGAAGACCGCTCGCCTCGGTCCACTCGAATCTCCCTTGCTTGCAGAGCTCGGAAGAATGGAAGCCTGCGCTCGCCGAGCCTCGAGATGAACCTGCTGAGGGCGGCCATGCGGCCGGTGAGGCTCTGCACCTGCTTGACCGAGGTCGGGGGGGCCATCTTCTAGATCACCTCGATCTTTTCCGGGTTCGGGCCAACCCCCGAGCCCCCAGTCATGTAGCCGAGCACCTTTCCTGACGCAGCGCCGAACACGCACTTCTCGGGATTGAGCTTGATCTTGTGCCTGTTCAAGTTGGCGAAGGTTTCCTCGAGGTCCCGAACGTGGTCGCCTTCGGAGGGGCTCTTGACGATGATGTCATCCACGTAGACCTCAAGGTTTCGACCGATCTGAGGGTCGAACGTCTTGGTCATCAGACGCTGAAACGTGGCCCCGGCGTTGCGCAGACCAAACGACATGGTCGTGTAGCAGTAGGTGCCGAACGGCGTGATGAACGATGTCTTGCTCTCGTCGTCAACCGCTAGCTTGATCTGGTGGTACCCCGAATAGGCGTCCAGGAAGCTTAGCATCTTGGCGTTCGCGGTGGAGTCGACGATCTGGTCGATGCGCGGGAGCGGGAAGTTGTCCTTCGGGCAGGCCGAGTTCAACCCCGTGTGGTCCACACACATCCTCCATTTACCGCCTTTCTTCTGGACGATGACCGGGTTTGCCAACCATTCGGAGTAGTCGACCTCACGAATGAAACCGGCCTTCAAGAGCTTGTCAAGGTTCTCCTTGATGACCGCAACCTTCTCCGGAGAGAAGCGGTGCAGCTTCGCCGCCGCGGGCGGCGATGCAGCTGACCTCGGCTTGTGCTCGATCACCTCCCTCGGGACGCCAGGCATGTCCGCAGGCTCCCAAGCGAATATGCCCTTGTTGGCGCGGAGGAAGGTGACGAGCTCGAGTTCCTATTTGGAACTCAGCTCGGTCGAAACAGGGATGCCTCTGGTCGGGTCGTTCTCCTCGAGTGGCACGGCCTTCGTCGCCCCGCTGGGCTAGATCGCCGCCTTCTAACGAGCGTTCTTTACCGTCGCCTCTGGGCCTCGCTGGGGCAGCATGCCGGCAAGGGCCAAGGCCTTGGTCTCACATCCGTGAGCCGCCTGTAGGTCACCCCGCACGGTTATGATGCTGTTGGGACCAGGCAGCTTCATACACCGATGGCCATAGTGGTTGTCCGCCATGAACTTGATTAGGGCAGGCCGCCCGAGGATGGCGTTGTACGGGAGGTCCCTCTCGACCACCTCGAAGGTGATCAGCTCGGTGCGGAAGTTGGCCGAGTCGCCGAAGGTGACGGGCAAGACCACCTGCCCCAAAGGGATGGTCGAGCTTCCAGAGACGATCCCGAAGAAGGGGACAACGATGTTCTTGACCTTCGGCCAGAATCAGATCCGATCAAGCGCTCGAGCCTGCAGCAAGTTAAGGGAACTACCGCCATCGACCATGACACGACCGACCGCGGTGTTGCTGATGGTCGGGGTCACGACCAGGGCGGTCTTCAGATCTCGGGCCATACCTTGAAGTGCGTCCTCCGGAGAAAAGGTGATGGTGGCCCTAGCACACTTGCAGTGCTGCTCGATGGGCTTCCCGGCGGTGACCTGGTAGATGGTTCGCGAGGCGGCCTTGAGCTCGCGCCGGGACTGGTAAACCGACGAGCCGCCGAAGATAACATCGATGCGGCGCTCGCCCTACTGGAACTCTAGGTCGAGGTCGTTACAGTCCGCCCCAGCGTTCACCCCTCGTCCCGGCCGGCGTCTTCTTTTCTAGCACGGGCATTTCCCCTCGACCATCATAAAAAGCTTCTAGCTTGCTTTGCCAAGCCACCGCAATTCGCAGGTCGTGGCGGCTGCCCTATGAAGCGTAAACTTCGTTTCATCGTATCCCGGCGCCCTCGGCCCCTGCGCCGGCAGCATCGGCCCGCCGGGGCGAACCCCCGACCCTCTGGTTTCAGGCTCGTTACGTGGTCGAGGTCGACCTTGGCAAGGTCGGGACCCTTCCCGAGCTTGATCTCGGACTTCAATGACCTCGCGCTGGCCATCTGCCGAAACGATCACTCGTGGCAGTCCACCGCCGTTCCTGCGGTCGCGCTTTCGCTTCTTGGCAGCGGCGCCGTGGTCGGCGCCCTTGGAGTTGGATGTGCCAGCCTCTGTGGGGTTCAGACCAAGCTTACCTTGGTCATAGTCGCGTTTCAGCGGACAGCGTCGTCCGCATCCGCATACCGCTCCACCATACGGAAAAGCTTGTTGACGCTGAGCCTCGAGGTGATCTCCAAGAAGGGTCAGGGTCCAAGGAAAATCTTGTTCAATTTTCGCAACTTCGAGTTGGGGCAACACCCGGCAAGGTCACCCATAGATAAGCGGTAGCCCACGTTGCTTAGGTTGCTTGTGATTTTTCCCGTATTTTTAGGCCACATCCAGGGGGCCCCGCGAGGCTACGAAAACCCCTAAGTGGCCACGATTTTTGCGGTTTCATGGTCGCGTGTGCCTTTTTCAATTTTCGCAACTTTGTACCGGGGCAACGCCCGGCCAGGTCACCCATAGATAAGTGGTAGCCCACGTTGCGTAGGTCGCTCGTAATTTTTTTTTCAGATTTTACGGGCGCATCCGGTGGGCCTCATGAGGCTGAAAACCCCTAAGTGGCCCACGATTTTCGGCGTTTTGTGGCGCGTATGCCTTTTTCCGATTTTAAGAACCGTCTTTGGGGGCAACTCCCGGCCATGTCGCCCATAGATAAGTGGTAGCCCGTATTGCGTAGGTCGCTCGATCTTTTTCATATTTTTTGGGCTGCATCCGGTGGGCCCCACAAGGCTACGAATACCCCTAAGTGGCCACGATTTTCGCGGTTTTGTGGCCGCGTGTGCCTTTTCCGATTTTTGCAATTTTATGTCGGGGCAACGCCCGACCAGGTTGCCCATAGATAAGTGGTAGCCCGTGTTGTATAGATCGCTCATGATTTTTTTCGTATTTTTTGGGCTGCATCCAGTGAGCCCCGCGAGGCTACAAAAACCCCTAAATGGCCATGATTTTCGCGGTTTCGTGGCCACGTGTGCCTTTTTCAATTTTCACAACTTCATGCTGGGGCAACGCCTGCCAGGTCGCCCATAGATAAGTGGTAGCCCGCGTTGCGTAGGTCGCTTATGATTTTTTTTGTATTTTCTGGGCCGCACCCGGTGGGCCTCGCGAGGCTACAAATATCCCTAAGTGGCCATGATTTTTGCGGTTTCGAGACCGCGTGTGCCTTTTCCGATTTTCGCAACTTCATGCTGGGGCAACGCCTGCCAGGTCGCCCATAGATAAGTGGTAGCTCGCGTTGCGTAGGTCGCTCGTGATTTTTTTTATATTTTCTAGGCAGCATCCGGTGGGCCTCGCGAGGCTACGAAACCCCTAAGTGGCCACGATTTCTCAAATCAGAAGTTACTGCGGAAATAAAGTAGACCACACTCTTCATTACGACATAAAACTTGGATGCGCATCACGAACAAGGAAAATAATGGTTACAACTTCATGTCTACTGAGTGGATCAAGGCCACTTCCCTGTCGCTCGTGCCTTCGGTGAGGCTTCTCTGGCACGACGTGTCCTCTCTCGTTTCCTCTCTCTCTCTCTGTCGGCCTCCTTCTCCTCTGCTTCGTTTCAACGTGTCTCCCCGCGTGCGGCGTCACGATGCGCTTGAACCTACCACTTGAACTTCTCGTCTCGAATGCTTTGATCAAGAGGCCTTTGGTCTTCGGGGTCGATCTCCATATCAAACCATTGCTCAAATTCACACAATGGCAGAGGCGACAGCATGAAACATAAATTAGCAAAGTTTCATGTAGAAATATTACAAAACACGTATGATTGTTACCAGTTGGCGATTCTTCAGGCTCTTCTCCGGCGGGTCGAAGGCGTAGTTGCGGCACTTGCAATATGTCCTCTTCCAAGTTGGAATTTCCCAAGAGCGGACAAGCCTGCAAGAATCTCCGCACAGACACATCGGTGGAACAACCCCGCAAGGTGGGAAGAGGTCCTAGTACACGACGTTGAGCGGCCAGTCCGAGGCGCTTCCCTCTTCCTTTGCTTTCTCCTTTCCCTTTCCACTTGCACGCCTCGGCATTTTGGATTAATCCTCTACTTTTTATTTTTTCCTCGTTGTCCTTCCCTTTTCTCTTCTTTTTTTCTTCTTCTTTCACTGCTGGCTTTGTGAGACCATGGGCGATGTTGGAACACAAAACGAAGAACGAAAAAAAAACTCAACTAAAAAATCTGCAGCTCGAGACTCTAACACAGGACCTTCTGGTCTCAGAGAGCGCACAAAACCAACTCAGTCACAAGCTCTTTGTGACTCACATGTTGATTCTTTTCTCTGTTACATCTTCTCGTACAAGGTTTCCTACGTCTTTTAAAGGCTATGAACACGCACACAAATTGGACTCCGTGGCCGAGTCGACTCCATCAGGAAGGCAGACTCGAGTCCATAATCAACACTAAAAACTTTTCTAATTTAACTTTTCTATTACAAAATTAATTCCATAAATCACCCCTTTAATCTTGTAATATAACTCTAACTTATTGAGGCAATCGGTCTCAACTACGATTTGCCCGACTCATATTCTCGACATAGGATGGAGAACACATCTCTTCAACATTCTGGACTCATCTACGACAGGCTTGACTTTGGACAGCGAACATATCTCTTCAACGCCCCGGAGTCGACTTTGACGGACTTGACTTTGGACGGCGAACACATCTCTTCAACGCCCCGGAGTCGACTTTAACGGACTCAACATAGGAAGACGAACATTTCTCTTCAACGCCCTGGACTCAACTTTCTTACTTGAGACTGCGTCAAAGTAGAGCTGGTTTGTCGTCACTTTAAACGTCAGCAAGTAGTGCTTTTTCCGCCTTTTTCTGCTTGTGGCACTCAGAAACGAAATGCCCATAATCATTACAATTTTAACACCTCACTTTTGTCTTGTCAAATCTCCGATTCTTGCGGCTTCGTCGATCATCGCCTCTCAATCGGGCCTCCCACTCGACGCGCGTCAAGAGTAGGTGTTCTTCTCCACCGCCATCGGATCCCATAATCCGTTCCTCGTGTGCCTTTAAGCGACCAATCACCTCCTCTGTCATCATCACCTTGAGGTCGCCGAACTGCTCAATGGTAGAGACGATTTGTAGGAACCTGCCAGGGACTGCACGAAGGAATTTTCTTACCACATAGCACTCCTCCATCTTGTCGCCAAACTCTCTGATTTTGTTGATGATCGTCGTCAACTGGATGGTGAAATCATCGACTGACTCCGTCTCTGTCATGCGCAGCCTCTCGAACTCAGCTTTGAGGATCTGCACCTTTGCCTCCTTCACACGATCGGCGCCAAGGTGCATCGTCTTCAACGCCTCCCACACCTTTGACCATCTCCTTTTCGGCCAGTAGGAAGAGCGTTTCCTCGGGGATGCCTTCGTAGATGGCTGCCAAAGCCATCTGATCCTTGTGCTCATCGACATTGCCATCTTCGATTGCATCCCATCCTTGAGTCCTTAGGTACACCTTCATCTTGATTGCCCATGCCGCATAATTGCTCTTCGAAAGTATCGGATAATGCAGCGAGATAGCGGAACTCTCCTTCGCCATCGCCTCAGACAACAGATCAAGAATCTGGCACTGATAAAAAACTCAAGTTTTGATACCAATTATTGGAACACAAAACGAAGAACAAAAAAACCAACTAAAAAATCTGCAGCTCGAGACTCTAACACAGGACCTTCTGGTCTCAAAGAGCGCACAAAACCAACTCAGTCACAAGCTCTCTGTGACTCACATGTTGATTCTTTTCTCTGTTACATATTCTCGTACAGGGTTTCCTACGCCTTTTAAAGGCTATGAACACACACACAAATTCGACTCCGTGGTCGAGTCAACTTCATCAGGAAGGTAGACTCGGAGTCCATAATCAAGCGAGAACGAAGGTTATAAAAGGTAGATATCGCTGAATATGGGGCGATCGCCCCATATTAGGGCGATATTTACCTTGGGCAGTGTGCCTTCTGACATTTTTACAGTAGGTTATTTTTTTCCCATTGATTATATCAAAAAAAATTAAAACAAATATTAAATAAAAAATGGTAGGCCCAATCGTCCCAGTATCGGGTGACCAACGAAAAAATTAAAAATTTCGCAGGCAAATTTTGAAATTTTACCGTTAGGCGCCATTGGCCAACCCTCCTATCGCCCCAGTATGGGGCCATCGCCCCATACTGAGGCGACAGGAGGGTATTTTTGATGTTTTTTTTCGTCGATTATTTTCGAAAAAAGATTTAAAATAAATTTTTTTGAACTGAAGCTAGGCGTAACTTTTTGAACCAAAAATTTATTGAGCCGAATCTTTTTGATCCGAAAGTTTTTCGAGTCAAAAAATTTTCATCACCTGTAACACCATTCAACACCTAAACCACATAAGGTTATCATACCTAGGATTGTATCCCACTGAAACACATGTTTCGGAACTAGTATATAACATTTTACTTTAAAACCATTATTCTTCTTCCGGTGTTCCGTGAAGAAATCCCTAATTATCTTTCTAATTAGTCTTCACAAAATCAAAGGGGTGGTAATCTCTCTTTATTAGATTGATTGAATACAATGTGGGGATGCCCAATATATATAGGAGAGGAGAGAAGAATTCGGATTCACCCACACAAATAAGAGATAGAGTCCTAACCAAATACGGTTGGACTTCCTTATTTCATAACACTCCCCTTGGCGAATACCACGTAATGCATATGTCTTGTTAAAAACTCCACTCAAAACCCAGTGGGAAAAAGGAGATGGAGAAAAGAGTACATCGCACTCGCACTTTATGTTGCACTAGTTGCCTCATTAAAAACCTTCGTGTGAGAAAACTTCAGGAAAACTCACAAAAAGGAAAAGAGTACAATTTATAACCTTCAGTATTTATTAAGATCTTCAGGATCACAATAAGGATTATGGTACAAGGGTTTTCTCCCCCTGGACTCTGCATCTCTCTAAGTTTTATCATTCCAATGCCTTTAATACATTTTTGAAATGTGGATTTAGGCAAGGACTTAGTGAATAGATCTGCAAGATTTTCACATAACTTAGTTTGTACAATCTTTATCTCACAACTCTTCTGGAGTTCGTGAAGGTGGAATAACTTTGGAGCAATATGCTTTGTGATGTTGCTCTTCACATAACCCAATTGCATTTGTTCAACACAAGTACATTATCTTTATAGATAATTGTGTGGGTATCGACGGTGTTAAGACCATATGACTTCTGGATATGGTTAATTACACGTCACAGCCAAACACATTCACGTGAAGCTTCATACAGGGCAATGATCTCTGAGTGGTTGGTATGAGTTGCTACCAGGGTCTGCTTACAAGACCACTAGAAAACGGCTATACCACCGTAGAGAAACACAAAACCAGTCTGCGATTGGTACTGTGGGGATCAGACAGATAACCAGCATCCGTATGTCCCACCATGGTCAATGTAACATCCCAAAATTTGGGTTTTCAAAAATATTTTGTGAAGTTTATCTCCCCAAAAATTCGCGATAATTTTCTCGCTTAATTAAAGATTAATTTGGAATTTTCTAAAGTTAAAATAATTTAATTTGATTAATTAATACTTTAATTAAATGCAAATATATTTTATTTAGATTCCTTGTGCTTCAAGGACTTTTTGTGTATTTTCTGAGATTTTTCTGAGCTTGTTTGCTATTTTTGGTATTTAATTTGATTCTGCTGCCATTTGATGAAAATCCAACGCACCAGAAGAGGCCACGTCATCGGTTACTGTAGCGCGTGCGCCAGGTGCTTGATCCGGGTCCTTTTCAATCCGTTTCCTATTCAAACTCCTTCCAAATTTATTTTCCTTACTTGGCACGACTTCCTAGCCTATATAAGAGTCCTAGACCCTCCCACGCAGCCCTAATGTCCAGATCATCCTCCAAACCCTATATTTCTTCAGATCAATCTATTCATGCCATCCTGCGTCGGCCGAACTTTGCTTCGCGTTCCCTGTCAACTCGTCGACTCTTTTCAAGATCTGTCTTCGCCATGGCGTGCTCTATGGTACCCTCTGTCTTCCTTCCAAATTTGGTGCAATTTCATTCACGGGATCAAAAGTTATGGCTGCCCAAAGATCAAATCTTGCCGGAGCCCGTTCTCCCTCGTTTTTGCGAGTTTGACCATGAAATTTTTATGGTAGACTCCTCTTGATGTCCCCTACACGGTGCTCACCCTAACTCATGGTTTTGCTGGTGGGATTTGCGCAGAAAAATCAATCTTCCCCGATCAGACTGCGCTGCGGACGGCTGAAACTTCGTCGCGCGTTCCCCGTTGATCCAGAAGGTAAAACTGAGATCCGTTCGCGTCATATTGTGCCAAATGATCCCAGATAGCTCTCTGTAAAATTTGGTTAGGTTTCATGCAGTACTTTAATAGTTATGACCGTTTGATCTATTAGCTCCGAGAGCCGTTCATCGGCAGTTTGTGATCAATCCGGTGGGTCGCCGCCAAATCCGCCTATTTTTCTGAGTTCGTCTCGTCGCGTTCTACGTGATGGACACTTCCCCTTTGCTGTTGCATCCTCCGAAATTTTTTATTCGCTCGCCGCGCTTTCGCGCGTCGCCGCTGGCCGCCTTTTTGCCGCCAACCATCTTGGATTGTCGTGACCATGTCACCCTGTCCGGAAGGTCCATACCCTACTGTTTTGGCCATTCTTGAGTTCATTTGGTCTTCATTTGCCATCAAAGCCTTAATCTAAAACCTACCCGTCATCGCTTCGCCGTAGCCGTTAACGTTTCGCCGTTAACGCCCATCGATAACGCTTAAATGCGTTAACGTTCTGCCGCTGTCGCCCATCGTTAACGCCCATCGCTAACGCTTCGCCGTTAACGCTCGCCGCTGTCGTTCCATCGCTAACGCCCATCGTTAACGCCCATCGTTAACGCTTACGTCGTTAACGTTACGCGTTGTCGCTCCATCATTAACGCTCCATCGTTAATGTTCCATCGCTAACGCTCCGCCGTTATCGCCCGCCGTTAACGCTTAAATCGTTAACGCTTAAATCGTTAATGCTTTGCTCTCATCGTATCGTGGTCATCGCATGGGTGCATGCAAGTAAAGGCCCTAGTGTGATGTCCTTACCTTTTCTATCGCCTTACTATGATCTAACCCAATCATATGTCAATCTAGCTCACCATCATACCACCTATGTGGTCCAATCATAACCGCATCTCTTGGACCGGTTTGATGAGCTAAGTTCATCATGAGCCGTGTGATCGACAATCGCGATACCACTAGTTGGTCAATTGCGGTCAACCCTAGTTTATGTTCTGCTCCAAGTCATCATCGGCTATCAATCAAGCTAATAACTGCGGAAGAAATATTCTTCGGATATTATTCCTTCTTTCACGCTTATTAATCTTTCTCCTGTGTATTTTCGAAAGCCGTTCTCTTTTGTCTAATCATCGACCTAATCCATTCAAGTTCCTAATTTCATCTAAGCCACAGCCCAATGCTATTCGCTCTTAATTTGGAGTTTACTTGATTTGCCTTTTGAGTTTTGTTGTATTTGTGTTTGTTTATCGTTAGACGCTGTTGTTTTAAGTCGCTTGAAGGAGCCGAGAATCAAGCAAGCGGATATTGAAGATCGAGAATCAAGGATCAAGATAAAGAGTAAAGAATAATAAAAATTGCAAGGGCTGTGCAAGTTGTGCTTTGACCATATTGATCCCATGTTTTAAAATTATTTCGTTTGAAATTATTGCATGCTAGTTTGAAATAAACCGATTTCAATTAATCTGGATTAGATAATCAACCTACTTGTTATTGCCACCTTGTCTCTATTATTTGTATGCCATGATTCATTTGTCACCCTAGATTGTGGGTTAATAGTTGACATTAATAATTTGCCAACATGGGATAATTAGACCGTATGTAGTGTGCTTAGCCCTCGCTAATAGATTTGTCATGATTTTGGAAAAATTAAAGTTAATATTGACTTAATGAGATATGGAACGTGTTTCGAGAATGTGACATGTGTTATTGAGTTGATGATAGCACGTGGTGCAAGGTAAAGGACCGGGGTGGGAAAGTGATTTAGATCGAGGCAAGTGGCAAGATTGTTTCCTGTGGGCCAAGAGTGGCAATTGGGCGGTCGATTTGGTATTATGACATGTTGATGTGATGAACTTTTGATTAGTCTTGCCTCGGTCAACTAAGGACTTAACCTTGCGCAGCCTTTGACTGAGTCTTTCATACAACCACAAGTTCCGGAATGGGACGGACCTAGTTGAGTAAATCAGTGAAATCTATTCTTTGGTACTTGCTGTGGTGGTGTGAGGCCTGAGAAGCGGAATGAGAACTCACATGGCGCAAGAGGGGGCCACTGGTGTGGTAACCATCCCTCCAGAGTTGAAACCTTAGCGAGCAAGATCGAAGTTTAGATGAAACTTTGGAAAGGCTTTGTTATGATCGCTCATTCGCATACTCTTGTATGGCGATTCACTACCGACGTGGTGAGTTGATTATATCTTGTGGGTAAAGTGTATAACCTCTGCAGAGTGTAAAAACTATTCAATAGCCGTGTTTCACCAGATTGAGCATTGCTCGGGGATTACAAATAAGGGTTAGATTTTGATAAAAATGAGGCCGGGAATGTGGATAACGTGATATGGAACTTGGTTAAGGATGGGAAATGCTTCACTTGAGAATGTTTGCGAAAAGTTATTATTGGTATTACTTGTTTTATCGCTTCTATCTACTACGATTATTTGTGAAAGTCTTTGATTGCAAAAGAACTATTCACCATTCCTTTGGAATAAGCCATGCATGTAGTAATAGAACTGCATTCTCGCATGACTTGTTGAGTACGGTTGTGTACTCACCCTTGCTTTAACAAAACATCACCAGCTTGAGGAGAAGTCTTTGTCTTCAAGAAGGAGAAGTTCTGCAAGAAGGCGATTATCTAGGAGTCGAACCCGCCGATGCCTCGTGGTATATTGGAGGGTTCACCGACGCTCTTCGCTCATTGCTACATTATTTGGAGTTGAAGCCGCCAAGGCCTCACATGTAAGGTTGACCTTAAGGTCGCCCAATAGTTTATATTTTACAATTGTGTTACTTTTATTATTCCGCCAAGCGTATGATTGTGATATTCATCTATGTTGAGACTGTGTGCACTAGCGTGATCCTGGACTAGTGCAGAATACACAGAGGGTCCGGATTTGCACATTCGGGTCCCGACAGTCAAGTCTTGGTTCTTCTAGGAAAACAATCCAAGATCTTGAGTACCTTGGAGGTATCTGAGTAAAGTCTTGACACTAGTCCAATGTCTTCTGGTTGGAGCTGAACTGTGTCTTACTAGCAAATTCACTGCGAAGGCAATATTAGGCCTTGTGCAATTTGCAAGATATATGAGTGCTCTAATGGCACTTAAATATGGGACTTCAGATCCTAAGACTTCCTCATTTTCATCCTCAGTTTGAAAGGGTCTTTATCCACTTCTAGGGATCTTGCGACCATGGGGTTTTCAAAGGATGCGATTTATCCATATTAAACCTTTCCAATACCTTCCAAGCATAGGAAGATTGGTGAATAAGAAATCCTTATGGGAAATGCTCTAGCTGCAGGTCTAAGCAAAATTTGGTATTACCCAAATCTTTCATCTCAAACTCCATCCTGAGGTAAGCACAAGTTTCCTTTATCTCCTCTGTGGTTCCGATGATATTCAGATCATCGACATATACCAAGATGATACAGAATCCATTTTGGAATTTTTATGAACACACAGGGACGATATTCCATCTTCAGGAGGAACTCACTAAGTCGGTTATACCACATTTTACCGACTGTTTTAATCTGTATAGCGATCTCTTCAGTTTGATCATACTATACTTGTTGCGATTATTAGGATCCAGGATTTTGACTCCTCCAGGGACTCTCATATAAATATCCGAATCTAGTGACCCATAAATATGCGATCACAACATCCATCAACTGCATTGGTAAGTTTAAACTTTCTACCATTAATACTAAATTTCGGAATATTATTCCACTCTTTACAGGAGAATCGATTCGGGTCTCTGCATGAACCCTTGTGCTACAAGCCTCGCTTTTATATCTCACCACCTGGGTATTTTCATTTCTCTTCTGGGTGAAAAACCCATTTGATCCTTCAGGGAACAATTTAGAAGATGTTTGGTTAACAGGACCAGAAACTTTCCTCTTATTAAGCGAGCGCTGCCTAAATTGCTTCTTTTGTTTGACCCTATCTGAGCGTTTCTGGCACTCCACCATGGACTTTGGTTCTGGATCCAGTTTTTTAGCAATTTTAGAGGCAAATATATGTCGACAATTGTAGTCTTTTTTTATTCATTTCTCCTGCATCACTTTGGGGATATATCTATATAAATTTCTTCCAACTCCTCGTGATTTCCCACAACAACGGAGTCTGGGTGTTCCGACTTCCCAGCGTGAAATTGTGCGCGCAAATATACGCTGGGGTTATCATCTTCAGGATGGATCACTTCAGGGATGTTACCATCTTCAGGATGGCTCACTTTAGGGATTTTCTCAACATCAGGTTGAGCTTCTTCTACTGCCACAGGTAGTGTTCTCATTTGTTCAGTTCTCTACTTCTCTCCACGAATTGAATCCCGTGCACCTAGAGACCTTCCCCTCTTCTTATCATGAGGGCCAAGAGTGGGTTCAATATCCTTATAGGGTATTTTCACTCTTTCAGGTACATATACTACAGGTATATGAGATCTAACACTCCCTTATGACCAGTGAAGGCATTTGGCAGATTATTAGCTTATTTATTGCATATTTTCCTTTAAACTTCAAGTTCGGTCTCTCTAGTGTGTGGATCTAAGAACTAGGCATTCTCTAATGTGGTACTTATCTCCCCCTAATGCCGAAAAATGTCCTTAGTATAACTAGCGTACCGAGCCGTGTACAGATCCCCTGCCATAGGCTCTAGGTATTTTAATACATGACGAGATTCATAACCTACATGGATCCTTAACTTCTGGTGAGGTCCTATGGTTGTACGCTATGATGGAGAGATTGGCATGTATACAGCACAACCAGATTGTAATATCCTAAAATTTGGGTTTTCAAAAATCTTTTGTGAAGTTTAGCTCCCCAAAAATTTGCGATAATTTTCTTGCTTAATGAAAGCTTAATTTGGAATTTTCTAAAGTTAAAACAATTTAATTTGATTAATTAATACTTTAATTAAATTCAAATCTATTTTATTTGTCTTCCTTATGCTTCAAGGAATTTTTAATATTTTTTGAGATTTCTTTGAGTTTGTTTGCTATTTTTGGTATTTAATTTGAATTCCGAGTCGCCCGCTACTTTTCGGCCGTTTGATGAAGATCCAACGCGCCAAAAGCGTCCATGTCGGCGGATACTATAGCACATGCGCCAGGTGTTTGATCCGAGTCCTTTTCAATTCGTTTTCTTTTCAAACTCCTTCCAAATTTGCTTTCCTTACATGGCACGACTTCCCAAGCCTATATAAAGGTACCAAGACCTCTCCCAAAGTATCCCCCACGTCCAGAGCACCCCCAAACCTCAGATCAATCTCTAATTCTTCTCTGGAGCGCAACCTTTCGTCGGTCGATTTTGGCGTCATGATTTCGATCAATCTATTGAGTATTTTCCAAAGCCACATGCGTCACCTTGTGCCCTATGGTCCCATCTATCTCTCCAACAAATTTGGGGCAGTTTCATCCACCGAGGAGAAAGATATGGCCATGCCAATCTTTAATAGTAACATCACTCGTTCTCTCTCGTTTGTTCAATCAATCTATTAGTTTCTGCAATAGTTATCGGTAGTTTGTGATCTATCCATAGGATTTTTGTCAAATCCAGCCATACCGTTGAATTCGTATCGCCGTTCCCTACGCCGTGCTCACTCCCTCTTTGCTGTTCCATCATCCAAAATTTTTAGTAATTGTTGGCCGCCGACATTCGCCGTCACCTCACATCATCTTTTGCCGCCAACCATATTAGTTTGCCGTGACCATGTCATCTTATCCAGTAGGTAAATATATCTCTGTTTTGTCCATCTTTAGAGTTCCTTTGGTCTCCGTTTGCCGTTAAGCCATATTCCACGATCTACCCGTTGTCTGTTGATCTAGTCCCTTTGTTATCGGATTCTGTTTCGGTTAGCCATCCTTTGTAATCTTTTGTCGCAGAGCCATCCCTACCTATCCTATTCCTAAGCTATATGTATCTCTCCATGTATCATCTTGTTTAATTCTAATCTAACCCTAGATTCAATCTATCGTTAGCACTGTGCCGTTGCATGTGAACCCTGCAGTCCGCAGATAAATCTTGACTTGTATCATGACCTCGCTGCCATATCACCTTCATGTTACCATCTTTAGACCATGGTCTAGCCTTATTGCTTTGTCATCTTTATATTCGAATCATAAAATCACATAGAATGTTGGAATCTATTCTAGTTGGTTAATTGCAGTCAACCCTAAACCTTGTCGAGTTCTATGTTATCAATTCAGATGTCATATCATCATCACCTTATCATGTTCTTGCTGTGAGTCCAAATCCCAGATGAAACCCTAGCTCGATGGCGTATTGATTCTATGTGTCGATGTCATATTCCAGTAAACCCTAATTCATCGTTGATTCTTAGATTAGTCTATGGACTTGGTTGATAGACCAATGGCCATATACCATATCCTTGTGCCAAGATCTATCTATCTCTTTTGCTTGACTGTGTATCTGTTCAGTCAACAAAAGTCAACATCGAGCATTAGCTTAGTTCAATGTGAACTAACGTATCTTCGTGGACCCGGTCTATGGATCGAGAGCCCATATGTCAATATCTATCCAATCAAGTTAATAAATTCAGAAGGAATATTCTCTGAAATATTGATCTTTCTTTCTCAGTTATCAGCCTTTTCTTTTCGGTGTATCTTCTGAAAGCCTGTTCTCTTCCATCTGATCTCCGATCGAATCCATTCGAGTTCCTAAATTCATCTAAGCCCTTTGATCCAGTACCATCTATTCTCAATTTAGAGTTTATTTGATTTGTGTTTTTGAGTGTAGTTTGTATTTGCTTTGTCTTTAATCGTCAGACGTGTCCTCCGAAAGTTGTTCGAGGTAATCCGGAAGCCATTTGAAGGAGCTGAAGGTAAAAGGAGTGAAGATCGAAGATCAAGAATAAAGGATAAAGATTAAAGAGCAGTATATATAGCAAGTGCCAGGCAAGTTGTGCTTTGATGATGTTGAACCCATGTTCGCAAAGATGCTACATTGTTTTACCTTATTGCATATTATTTCAAGAGTATAAATGCTTTCAATCTAAATAAATTGGGATTTAGCTATTATACCTTTTGATATATACCCTACCTTGTCATTTGTATGTCATGATCTATTGTCACCCTAGATTGATTCACTATAGTTGATCAATATTGAAATCAACATGGCATGGTTAGAACGTATTAGTGTGCTTAGGCATGCCACATCATCACATGTACTTGAATCATTGATAATTAATCTTGACTAATGGAATATGGAACAATGTTATGAACTTGTGTGTCATGTGTGGTCACACAAAGAGATTAAGTTGCTGTGGCGAGGAGATCACGCAACGATGTTGATTTGTGGGTAGCACGTGGTGCTTGGTAATCAACTGGGTTGGTAATCACTTATATTGAAGCAAGTGGCAAGGGCAAGTGTGCCAGTGTGGGCCCGATGGGCAGAGGGTATGCGTAAGTCTTGCTTTGATCACCCTAAGGACTTAACTTTGCAAGTCTTTGATCTGAGTCAATCATACAACCACATGTCTATTATAGGGCAGCCTAGCTGAATAATTTGCAATGTCTTAGCTTTAGTACTATCGTGATAGTGTGAGACCCGGGTAGAGGTAACCAGTCCTCGCACGGGGTGGCTTACATGGCGCAAGAGGGGGCCCTGGATGTGGTAACTAATCCCACTAGTGTTGAAACCTCAGCGGGTAGTGCCGGGTTAAGACAAAGCATTGTAAAAGCTTTGTCATGATTTCTCTGCCGGCACACCAAAGGAAGTGTGCTAATGGCTAGGCACAAAAAGAATATCATGTCATGTGGGTAAAGTGCATAACCTCTGCAGAGTGTAAAATCTATTCGAATAGCCGTGCTCACGGTACTGAGCATAGCTCGGAAATTACAGTCAAGGGTTAGACCTTTGCAAAATAAAACTTGGGATGGATGGCAGGTTGCCATGGATGATGAAACTTGACTTAGGATGGAAATTTGGTTTACTTGAGAATCATTGAATCTATTTATTGTTATTATTTGTTTTACTCTCTTTTCAATCTATGTAATGTATGTGTTCAGAAATACTGCTTTACTGCAAATAAACCACATAGCCATTCTTTGGACTAAGCCTTGCATATAGCTATGGTGGAAATGCATTCTGTGCACAACTTGTTGAGTACTTCATATGCTCACCCTTGATATAACAAAACTGCTAAGTTGCTGGGGAAGTCATCAAGATATCAAAGGTCATTGAAGATCATTTGAAGGCCGCAGAAGGACTAGGTTGCACTATCCCAGTCGATTGCCTGTGAGGCATATGGATGGGTTCACTGAAGTTATTCCGTCTCGTTCCGCTATGTATTATTGAGTTGTTTGCCCTCTAAGGCATTTAATGTAAACTCTGATCATAAGATCGCTACGCTGATATTTAATGCTAATTGTCTTTTATTTAGTTATTTTAGCATATGGATTGATATTTCACCGATGTTTTCACTGTGTGCACTAGCTTGATTCCTGGACTAGTGCAGTATACACAGAGGGTTCTGGATTATGAATTCGGGTCCCAACACAGATTTACGCAGATGGGAAATACTTAATTCTTTTCCATGCACTATCTGCAAAAAGGGAAAATTTCATAATATGCAGTTGGTCTGAGTTGAATTATTACCGCAGTACGTAGCACTGCGCGGCCCCAACAACTGGTAGGAAGCCAACTATTCTGCAAGGGCGGCCAAGCAATATAATAAGTAGGCTCTTAATAACTTGGGCAATTAAATTTGGTGGAAGCATGGTTCTTAGTAGATAAGAGACCTACATAGGACCATCTAAAAGAAGCATCTATCAGTACCATAAAATTTCTTAGAAGGGGCCGATAGGGGTTGAATAAGTCCACAAATATCACTTTGAATTTTCTTCAGAAATTCAGTGATTCTTCCCTAACTTTTTAGGTAAGAAGATCTAAGTATAAGCTTTCCTTTAGCACAACCAGGGCATAAGAAAACTTCAGGTCTAGGAAAGTCTTTATGCTATAGCCAACATTATAATTATTCTTCTCACAATATTCAACTCAAGATAACCCAGTCGATCTGCTAGATCTTAATATTCCTGTGTTTTTATCGCATCACAAACTTCATATTTTATATATGCATAGTATAACCCGGAGGAGAATGAATGAAACTTTTTAACCACACATTAATTACACCCATTGCATTTAGTCATGAGTAGGTATTCTGTACCATTCTCATTCTTTGTCTCCAAATAGAAATGGTTCAGACCAATGTCTTTAAAACTTAAGAAAATACGACTGGACTTAGGGTATAATATGGCATTCTACTAGTGCCAACTATGAGAGTATCGCTTCTGGCGATAGTCATAATAATTCCAATTCACTTAGTGTGGCACAACTGTCTTCTAGACAGATTTTCTCCTCCGCTATCGGATTATACTTTGTTCTATATTAGAAGTATGATTTATCAATCAAACAATTGTTGCACTAGGAACAAATTGTAGAATATAGAACAAACATATCACAATTAAACAAATATATGAGAAATATCAATTTATTCAATTTTAAATGATAACCGCTCAACAGTAGTGTAGACCAAATGTCCATTCAGGAACTAGGGCTAAACTGATATGGAAACTTATAAGGGATATGTGACATCGACTAGCAAAGGAAGAAATACTCAGGAGACTAATCCAGGTCTCCATATGAGTCGCATATGTCCTTCTGGGACCCCTCGAACTTTATAATTTCAATAACCATATTATCACACTTTTCAGCACCAGTGTCAACAACAGGTTGAACGGTGAAGTATGATTCAACATTGTTTACATCGGGTCTTATTGATTTTTCTTGTGGATTTTGTGTAAAGACCTACCACATACTTCAGGATGCAATAGTTACATGACCAATAATGCATTCATACCTAAAACAGGGTTTGCAGCCTTACTTCTAGAAGTCCCTTACCCTTTATCTTTACTTTTCCACTATGAATTGCTCTTCCCCTTCTTATCATTTTGCCTTTGCGGCCATGGCTATTACTAGCCTGCTAAGCATTTTGCATGTGCTTCAGGCACTGCAAGACTCCCATTAGGAAGTGCGTGATGATACTTCACCAGAAGTTCATCATATTTTTCTGCTTCTAGCAAATGCATATAAGCTCGAAGTACTTCTGGTACTTGGCATGATGATATTCTCATAGCAGTATCCTCATATCGGGGTGGCAGATGCATAGCCTGAGGGCACTGGAGGATCCATTCGCGCTGTGATTTTGGCAACAGGAGGAATATTTGCTGGTTATATATTTTTCCTTCAGGGATTCCAAAAATACAAGCTGGTCATCTTCCATCAATTATTCGGCCTTTAGGTCCGTATGGAGATGGTGCCTCAGGAGGTACAGAGCCATATATCTGACAGTTTTCAGGGAGAGTAGGGATAACGACTTCAGGCTGGGAAAATAATAGCTCCAAAAGGTCGAGCTATCAGATTAAGCTTGGTATTCATTTGCCCGGGTAAGGTAATTGTTGCCGTTCAGGGCAAGCTTGATAAGTTCCCTCTTTGCGATGTCCAACATATCCTATTTCTATTTATGCAAAATGACTTTTACTACTGGTAAAATCATGACATTGCATGCTCACTCTTCAATCATTAGAGCTTGGTCTATATCTATTCAGTAGATAATTATCTAAAAATACCCCAGAATTTTTCTAGCAATTTTCATGGCTTTCTGCTAATTATTTGGCAATTTTCAGAATTACCATATAATAAAACAAATTTCAACATATATCAACATGGAATTATTCATTGCATAACGCCAAGAATATTAATCCAGAGGATTAAAGCTCTTAGATGCTATCTATAATTTTCCTAGCATTTTTCATGCTTTTATGTTAATTACCAAGTAATTTTTAGAATTACCAATTAACAAGAAATAATGTCCAGCACATATGAACATGAAAAACATGCTAAAAAATAATCTAGCAACATGACACAGAGCAATAACTCATACATATTTTTCCATAATTTTTTAGCATTTTGTTAATTACTAAGCAGTTTTTAGAATTACTTAGATAAGAGAAAATTAAATTCCAGCACATAATAAATAAGGAATAAAGCTAGAAATTAAAACCAGAGCATGGGACTTCCAAAGATACGCTAAATACTAATTTATCAAAATTTTATGGAAGCCCATAACCTAGAAAACTGATTTCTAGAATTTATTATAATTTTTTTTAGAATTTAATAATTTTTTGAAAATTCCAGAAAACTATAGGGGCAAAAATGTAAAGTTTATTTCCTTTTTTCTTTTATTTTCTTTTAAAAATTGAATGGGCCGATCCGATTTTTTTGGGCCGTATGGCCCATCAGGCCGACGGGACCCAAGTAGCCCATATATGGTGGCGGCTAGGGTTAAACCCTCGGTCATGAGGGCACAAGGGGGGTGTGCCGCCTCCCATCCTGGGCGTCGCCGCCTCTGGCCATGGGGGCCGCCGCCTTGCGCCATGGACGCCGCCTCATCTTCTAGCGAGTAGGCGTCGCCATGTCTTCCGACGGGCAAGGGCGCGAGGCCGACCACCTTGACGGGCCGCAATGGCGATGCGTGCGGCTTCGAGCCGTATGCGGAGGTCAACGATGGGAATGAAGGTCGGTGATCGGATCGAGTGTCAGGAAGCTGGTGAAGATTGTCAGGAAGCTGGAGAAGATGTTCCGAAGTCAGGCGAGAAGCAACGATCAACGGTGGTGTTTAACTAATGAGGTCTTTTTGTGATCTGATGGCTGTAATAGACTTTAGTAATTACGGCTCACAAAGTGTTGGTCAATTTTCATTTATCGATCAAGAACTTTAGTTGGCTATAAAGCCTCGCTTTTGTAATGTAACTCATATCGATCAAGACAACCATTTACTGATTCGCTTTCTCCTTGCGTTCTTTACTTTTCCTCTGTTCTGTTCTTAGTTCTTGCCGTTCTTTTGATTTTGTGCTTGTTCTTCATTGTTGCGATTGGGTTTCTTGTTCGGATTCCATTCGGGGTCTGACATCGAGGCGCGCATCGACGGGTCGCATGGTGGCCAGCGGTGGAGCGGCTGCGAGCGGGACACACTCTTCGGCGGGTGCGACGGCGATCGGTGGCCGGGGAGGAGCGCACGACTGCAAGTTGTGTGCAGAGGCCGACGGCGGAGTGAAGCGTGTGGCTGAGGGCCGGCGGCCTGAAGGCCAAGCTCGCAACGGCGGCCATGGATGCACGGCCTCTCAACGATGACTAGGCTGCAGAAGGCGGCGGCGGCTGGGCTACTGCAGGTGACGGCGACCGGCGCAGTGGCAAGCACATCAGGTGAAGTGGGCACGGCACGGAGGCCGGCGTAGTGGGTCTGAGCTTCAGATGGAAGGCGGCCGATTGCAATAGGCGCGCGGTCTCGAAGCCAGCGGATGGTGGCTAATCTGCGTAGCGGCGCGCCCGATATGACGCAGGCGATACCGCACGGCAAATAAACCGAAAACCGAAGCCAAATAAACTGAACCGCTTTAATAAACCGAAATCGAATTATTCGGTTGTTGATTCGGTTATCTGTCTGAAATAACCGAATTTTTTCGGTTTATTCGGTTTTAAGCCTTGGTTAACCGAACTAACCGGACTAGCAGTATGTGTTAATGAATAATGAGTAGGGACTGCTTGATTTTGTTGACATTGGACACATGCTGTATGCATGTTGATTTAGTGATTGATGTTTTTAGCATTGACAGTGTAAATGTGTCATATTGTAGTCCCCTTTCTGGCATGATGAAAGAATCACTAATATTTAATGTTTGATGTTTTGGCCTGTTTTAATCCATGTAGCAGCTTCTGTTTCGCTGCAATCTGTCAAAGTGGAGGGCTTAGAAGTTGAAGCTTCTTTTATGTCTGAACAAGCCTTGCTTTATTTGGGATCGGTTGTATTGCTGGGAGAGTATTCTCGTTCAACGAGAAAAAGGAACAAGCTTTTGTTCCCCTGCATGTATCAACGACCCATTAGGTTTTCCGTTGTAATGCTGCGCTATCTATATGATAATGATATGACTACTTTTATGTAATGTTCTTGTACTGTTTATTGCCCGTGATCACACAGTTTCGTGAGTTTGTGAACTAGGCTGAAAATTTTTGGTGTGACGTGCATATTTTTCTTTTCTGTCAGACAATTTATTCTTTGTGGTGATTCCTGACAATCAAACTTCGGTTAATTCGGTTAAAACCGAAACCGAAACCGAATTATCGGTTAACCGAAATGTCGGTTACCTAAATTTTCAAACATAATTCGGTTTCGTTTTTTAAATAACCGAATTGTCTAAAAAAACCGAAACTGATTTTTTCGGTTTAACCGAACGCCCAAGCCTGGCCTGCAGGGCCATCACGGTTTCATTCGCCGCCGCCGCCTGCTGGGGAGGATCAGCACGGCCGGTGCGCGCTTTCGGAGCAGAGCAATTTGGTTATTTGCCACTTCAAACATGTGGCTTCGCAAATTTGCCAATGGACCCACATTTCATTGACTCAGATGATCCCATATGTCATTAGCTCAAGTGGCATCATAATCAAAGGGTCAATCTTTGAGGTGGCAAATAACCAATTTTCTCTTGGGAGCACGTATCGGGAGCATGGCGCTTAAGGTCTTTTGGACCGATTTTTTTTCTTTAATTGTTTTGATGAACAGAACTAGTGGAAACTATAATCGGTGCTTAGATCAAATGATTAATCTGGGATTAGGGTAAGGCAATCTGCTGGATTAATTTTGCATCGATGCGATTGACTTACGTAGGGTTTGCGGTATCGTAGATCGCGTGACGTAGGATGAATTTGACGCAGTGTTGACGAATACCTAGGACAAGGGTATCCCCAGCGGCCCAGAAAAAACGAATGGGCCACCTCGAAGCCCAAAATTCGACTAGAGGCCCCGCTCAAGGATGCCCGGTTCCCGATCAAGCCGACCCCAAAAGGCAGCCCGACCCACGGCACAGGTCGGCGCTCTCCAAGCCACGGCTAGGACGACCGGAGGATAGTTCGACCCACGGGTCGGACCGCCAGGAAGCTCCGGACAGATTCAGGCCATCTTCACCGGAAAACAGATGTCGGATCATCGAAAACCGGCCTCTGTCCTAGTCACCTACCCCGCTGGTACAACACCTCAGCATGACCGCCCGAAGGCGGGAGGCCCTTTCCCGAGGCGGCAGGTGGCTGAAGACAGGCGCCGAATTCATCACCCGGTCATGAACAGTGGAGGGACGCGCACCCCATCCTCCTCTTTTCCAGACTCCCATGTAACCTACTACCCCAGGCCATATAAGGGGAAGCAGGACCCTCTGGAGCGGGACGGATCAATCGATAGCAACACCTAGGAGCTCGGACGCTCTTACGACCCCAAGCTCCTCGCACTCGCAATCGCCTTAGCCTACTTCCACGCACGAGACGCTCGAGGCCAGACCTCGTCCCTCGCTTGTAACCCTCGATCGAGAGTAATATATCGCCACCTCACTTAATCGAGTAGGGATTTTTCAGCCTGAACCAGTATACACCTTGGACCCCCTTTGGTCTAACCATTCAAGGAGCGGGATCGCGCGGCCCCTAGACTTACAAATTTACTTGCCAGTTTACGAAACACCGACAGTTGGTGTGCCAGGTAGGGGCCTCGCGCATCATCAGCGTCTCCTGATTCCCATACACCTCCCTGATGGCTTCTTTCACCGGCGACGACACGCTCGTGCCAGGGAGCTGGATCCGTTTCGGCTCCTTCGACTTTGTCGCCACCACGACGAGAGAGCTTGTACTCGCTCCCGCCACCTCCCAGGACCAGGCCCCCACTGGGCGCTTTGGGCCGTCACACCGCGCTCTGCAACCTCGGATCGAGGCCTCACAAGTATCCTCGCGCCGAGCTTCGCCATGTATGGGCCTGCGCGGGCGGCGCGCTGCCGCCTCCCTGAGCTCACATTTCGTGGCAATGGCCGGCTACACGCCGGCCTCCATCCACGAAATACTGGAGAGTTCCTCCGACCACGACTCTAGCTCTGACACAGAGCATGCTTCGGAGGAACTATATTCTTGTGAGTGCAACATGGCCAGCGTGACCGACCAGCCGGCCGTGACTTCCCCAAGCCAAGAGGTCCACCTCCAGCGACACGAAGCGAGAGAGGCGGGCCACCAGAGCGAACAAGTCGGGCATCCCCAAGCCCGCCACGCCGAGCTTCACCAGCAGCACCAGGAACTAGAGGCTCAAGCAGCCAAGCTTGGCAAAACACAGGCCGACCCGGGGCCGAGCCGACTGGAGCCCCCATAAGCACTAGGCGGCGCGTGCGCGCATGCACGCCAAGTACACCAACAACTAGCTGAAGGGGCGAACGCCGTCCCATACTTCCCCCTTCCAAGCCAAAACTTCACCGCGGCCGCGATGCTGCTCCGCGGCATCCCTGAGCCAAACGAGCCCGAGGCTAGGGCCACCTACCAGCACCTCCGGGAACTGGTAGAGCGTGCCGCCAGACAAGACGTGTGCCGCCTCCGGCTCTCACCACTCGGGGTCCCCCTCGGGCCTCCGGAGCCTGACTCACCAAAGTCCGGTGAAGAACGCGCCACTGGAGCACCTCGGGCCTCAGACACTCCCGGCGCCAATACTCGGCCAAGAACCACGACTACCGCGACACCTCGATGTTCGAAAAGGACGATGGGCGAGGCGTTCTTGCAGAAGTCGCGGATAGCGGCAGCGCCAGAATCGCCGCCCAAGCCGGACGGCCCGGACCACAGTATTCTTCGGAGATCCGCATGGATTTCTCTTGCCCGGCGCCACAACATAGCCAAATACACGGGCGACAAACCCCGCCAGATGGTCGAAGACTATCGGCTCGCCGCTTACGGCGGGGCTACAATGATCTTTTTATCATTCAGTACCTCCCCATTTACCTGGCGGACTCGGCCGAGCCTGGCTCGAGTACTTGCTCGCGGAACCATCGAATCGGGCCGATTCAAAAGCGTCTTCGTTTAAAAATTTCCGTGGTACGATAAGCGCCTCGAACTCTTGGGACTCGAAAAGTCGCAAACAAAGAAATGGGGAAACGCTCTGGGACTATATCCAGCACTTCTCCCAACAATGCAATGAACTCCCCGACATTAGCGACGCCGACGTCCTTGGGGCGTTCATCTACGGCACTACGTGCAAAGCCTTAGTGCATAAGTTGGGTTGCATCAAACCCAGAACCACCAAAGAGCCGCCGACATCGCCACTCAACCACGCCCAAATGAGGAGGCCGTGGGGCCATCTTTGATAAGGGAAGGCAAACGAGAGTCCTGCACTCAACTCCGCCCCCTCCGCCGCCTCGACAAACGGAAACGGAAGGGGAAACAGGCCCGCGAGGGCCACATGGTCGCGCCACCGCTTCGCTAAGCAAGCAGCGTGACAGTCCCCGACCACTTCGAAAAATTGATGGAGAGCCCGTGCCCGCATCACGGTATTTCATCAAACACAAGTACGGATCGCGAGCTCTGCTGCTTCTCTCCAGAACCCCCGCCTCGGGTAAGGAAAAAGCGGCCCCGCACCAGAGGCCGGGGAGGAGAAGGCGGACGACGGGTTCCCAGAGCCTGACGGATGCCTTATGATCTTCGGCGGCCCGGCGAGCTACGCCGACAAACGACGGCAGAAGGTTGCCTATCGCGAGGTACATACGGTGACCCCCGCCGTTCCAAAGTACCTCCAGTGGTCGGAGTCCTTGATTACCTTTGATCGGAAGGACCACTCCGACCACATCCCGCAACCGGGGAGGTACCCACTTGTCGCCGACCCCATCGTGGGGCCAAAGCGCCTTACTAAGGTGATTATGGATCGGCGGCAATGTCTCAACATCATGTATGTTGAGACGCCGACGCCTGGGGTCCTCGCTGACCCTCGCGTCGAGCAAGGCGCCTTCCATGGTGTCATCCCGGCCGACAGCCTACCCGCCGCAGCGGTCGACCGCCCGTCCACCTTCGAGGGACCCGAAAACTTCCGCACTAAAAACCTCACCTTCGAGGTTGTGGAGTTTGTAGGCTCCTACCACGCTATCTTGGGGAGGCTATGTTACGCCAAGTTCATGGCGGTCCCCAACTATACGTACCTGAAGTTGAAGATTCCGGGGCCATGAGGTGTAATAACCGTGGCCTCATCCTTCCAGCTTGCTTTCAACTGCGAACGAAGCAGTTGCGAGCTAGCTTCGGCAGTCATCGCATCCGCCGAGCTCGATAACTACCGGAGGGAAACCTCCGGTCCGCCCGCCCCAAAGAAGTCGGGATCGGATCCTTCGAGTCCACCGAGGACACGAAGGGGGTCGCGGTCGATCCCGAGGATCCGACCAAGACCGTGCGGGTGGGAGCCGCCCTACCCGCCAAATAGGAAGGCGTGCTCGTCGACTTCCTCCGCGCGAATCGAGATGTGTTTGCATGGAAGACTTCCGACATGCCAGGCATCCCGAGGGAAGTCACCGAGCACACCCTGAATATCCGACCTAGTGCAAGGCTGGTCACCCAATGCCTGCGCCGCTTCGACGAGGAGAAGCGCAGGCTCATAGGGGAGGAGGTAGCCAAGCTTTTGGAGGTGGGGTTCATAAAAGAGGTGCGCCACCCCGAGTGGCTTGCAAACCCTGTCCTTGTAAAAAAGAAGTCCGGGCAATGGAGAATGTGTGTTGATTACATGAGCCTGAACAAGGCATGTCCCAAGGACCCTTTTCCTTTGCCTCGGATCGACCAAGTCGTCGATTCCACCACGGGATGCGAATCACCGCTTTTCTCGATGCCTACTCGGGCTACCACCAGATTATGGCGAAAGAGTTCGACCAGCTCGCGGACCCTTTTCCTTTGCATCAAGTCGCCGATTCCACCACGGGTGCTCATCGCCTTTTTCCTGCCTACTTGTTGCGATGAAAGAGTTCGACCACTGCCTTTTTCATCACAATCGGTCCGAACGATGCCTTTGGTATGAAAACGCGCGCTACATACCAGCGATGTATGTACACCTGTTTTAACGATCAAATTGGCCATAACATCGAGGTATACATAGACAACATCGTCGTCAAAACCAAAAGGGCCGGCGAGCTCATCACTGACCTAGAAGAAACTTTTGCGAATCTCCGACGGTTTCGCATAAAGCTCAACCCCGAGAAGTGCATTTTCGGGGTTCCCAAAGGGAAGCTCCTCGGCTTCATCATTTCCGAGCGCGGCATCGACGCCAACCCGGTAAAGATCTCCGCGATCATGAAGATGGGCCCGATCGCCGACCTAAAGGGCGTCCAGAAGCTAACCGGATGCCTCGCCGCCTTGAGCCATTTCGTGTCATGCCTCGGCGAGCGCGGGATGCCGCTCTACAAGCTGCTCAAGAAATCCGATCAGTTCACCGGACACGGAAGCTCAGAAGCCCTCGACGACTAAAGACTTTCCCGACCGCGCCCCGCTTCTGGTTGCCGCTTAGCGAACCGGCCGCTTCCTCTATATTGCCGCCACGACCCAGGTCGTAAGCACGACACTTGTCGTGGAGCGGGCGGAAGAAGGCCATGCGCTCAAGGTACAACGGCCGGTTTACTTCGTCAGCGAGGTACTCTCCGAGTCCAAGGCCCGGTACCCGCAAGTGCAGAAATTGCTCTACGCGGTGCTATCGCAAAGAGGAAGCTGATCCATTACTTCAGCCAGCACCCCGTTTCCATGGTAACTTCCTCACCGCTAGGCGAGATCGTCCGCAACCGCGACGCTTCAGGAAGAATAGCCAAGTGGGCGCTCGAGCTCAACGGCCACGACATTTCGTTCGTCCCTAGAACAGCGATCAAGTCGCAAGTCCTGGCAGACTTCGTCGCGGAGTGGATCAAGCCCAGGCGCCACCAGTGCTTGAAGACCCCGAGTACTGGACGATGTACTTCGACGGGTCCTACACGAAGAACGGAGCGGGTGCCAGAATCGTCATCGTTTCTCCGCTTGGCAACAAGCTCCAGTATGCCATCCGGCTGCTCTTCGACGCTACCAACAACGTCGCCGAGTACGAAGCCCTCATCAATGGTCTCCGGATCGCGGCCGACCTCGGCGCGCGGTGACTTTACGTACATGGCGACTCCAAGCTGGTGGTCGACCAGGTCATGAAGACCTCGGAGCCGCGAGATCCCCGTATGGCAGCGTACTGCCGTGAAGTACGCAAGCTTGAGGAGAGGTTTAAGGGGTTCGAGCTCCACCACAGCTACCGACGCTACAACGGCGAGGCCGATTACCTTGCCAACCTCACCTCCAGCAAAGGACCAATTCCATTCGGGATCTTCGTCCACGACCTCCACCAGCCATCCGTCCGATTGGACCCAACGGCCGAGCAGGCGGTTAACCCGCCCGACTCGGCTGCGCCGACTATCGAACGATCGATCGCGGCGCCACTCAAGTCAGGCCAAGGCGCATCGTGGCGGACTCGACCGAGGAAGCCTTTGTTGAACGCTGATCGACGGTTCACTCGCCGACCAGACCGAGGTCTTGTGTCTCGCCGGCGGGCGGTCATTCGGCCCCGGTCGGGCGAAGACCTCTACAAGAGGAGTCCTCCGGGTCCTCCGTGGCGCATTCCGATCGACCAAGGAAAAGAGTTGCTGCTCGATATCCACGGCGGGGTGTGCGGTCACCACGCCGCGCCACGGTCCCTTGTGGGAAAAGCCTTCCGGTAAGGTTTCTACTGGCCAATCACCGTGGCCGACGCCGAGCAAATCGTTCGCACTTGCGAAGAGTGCCAGTTTTTCGCCCGACAAACACATCTGCTGCACAAGCCCTCCAGACGATCCCCATTACGTGGTCGTTCGCGGTCTGGGGACTCGACCTGCTCGGACCCTTTAAGAAGGCGCCCGGGGGCTTCACCCATCTTTTTGTCACGGTGGACAAGTTCACCAGGTGGATAGAGGCGAAGCCGGTCGCCTCCATCACATCGGTGCAAGCGGCCGACTTCTTCCGTGGCATCGTTTACCGGTTCGGAGTCCCGAACTCCATCATCACTGATAATGGCACACAGTTTACGGGGAAGGAATTCCTCGAGTTCTGCGACGATTTCAATATCCATGTTGATTGGGCAGCCGTGGCCCATCCGCACCAACGGCCAAAGCCGAGAGGGCGAACGGCATGATCCTTCATATTTGCCGCGAATCTTCACCGATCAAGAAATTCGGCGGGACGGTAGGCACCGAAGGCGCCCTCCGCTCTTGGAGCATCACGAACCACGCCAGCCCGGTCGATCGGGTTTACACCATTCTTCCTGGTGTTCGGCGCCGAAGTCGTCCTACCAACCGACCTGGAATACGGCGCCCCAAGACTACAGGCCTTCAACGAGGCCCGGGGGCTCAACTCGCAGCAAGACGCCGTCGACCAACTCGATGAGGCGCGCGATGTCGCCGTCCTGCGGTCGGCCAAGTATCAGCAAACACTGCGACGATATCAGAGTCGTTAGGTCCGCGGTCGGGCCTTCAACGTTGGCGACTTGGTCCTGCGTCAAGTTCAGTCCAACAAAGATAAACACAAGCTTTCACCTCCGTGGGAGGGCCCCTTCACCATCGTGAAGATTATCCGGCCCAATACCTACCGACTCAAAAATGCCAATGGCGACGTCCTTTCGAACGCCTGGAATATCGAAAAGCTCAGACGGTTCTACCCATGAAGTTTACCCTTGCCAAATGTTGGCTCCCCGACCTACGACCGAACGATTCCGGCAATACAAGGGAAGGGAACATGAAGACCGAAACGCTGAGTAAAACAAGGTTTTCCAGAGAGGCATTACATTCCCAAAGGAAACACGAGTGCACATTACAGAAAGAAAACATGAAGAAATACGAGCCCACTCCTACAACTTATGCTACCCAAGGGCAGAAAAGAGTGCAAAAATCTGCAAAACAAGGATCGGAGCACGGCGACAAAAAGCGACGCCTCAAAGGCCAAGTTTCTCGCCGCAGACGACGAGTCCAGGGCGAAGCGCACGACGGACTCCCATCTCAAGAGTCCAGGCCCTGTAAGGTGCCGCCTCCCGGAGCTTCCGCTATCCTCAGCCTCATCATCTGAGACCTCCAGGTGCAGCCGTCCAGCCACCGCCTCTGCCGCCTCAGATTGCTCGCTCGCTGGGCGGCTCGCTTCAATCCAGGCGACGGTCGCCGCCAGGTCGAAGGAGGCGCCCGTTGGCGAGCACGCCAAAGACGCATTCGCCGCCAAAATCACCCTTAAGCTTCACAAGCGAGCGCCACGAGAGCCTCGGGCAGGTCCTCCAGGCCTCGGCCTCCTGGTGAGGCTAAAGGCATATCAAGAACAATGCGCTGCAGCGGTTCGTCCAGCCGCATCCCTAGGGGTCTCAGACTCCTGCCCATGCTCTCATAGGCAAGGCGGAGCATGGAGAGGAGGACCGCGCGCGTAGAGTCAAGCTCCTCACGCGCTCGGGCCACCTCCATCTCGGCGGCCTGGGCACGAGACCGCTGGGCCACCACTTCATCTTCAGCAGCCCGAGCGCGTGCCCGCAGAGCGGACGCCTCCGTCTCCAAGGCGGCGGAGGATGCCACGTGGGAGGCCAGGGAGGCATGCGACCTCACTAACGCATCCACCATGCTGGCCGCCTGCGCCCTCATCGTCAAGAGGTTGCCCTGCGCCGCCGGGGGGGTGCTGGTGGTAACCTCGGCGGCGCCCACCTACTCCGCTCTACCCGAGTCGAACCTGCTAAGAGCAAGGGCAAAAGACCGTCACACTTTGAGACATCTGGGCGTTCCACCAAAACAGCCAAATAGCGACTTACACTTGGGGAGAGTTCCAGATGTAAAAGGTCGGCGAAGGTAGATTGAGCCCGCCGCCATGCCATGAGGAACTCAGGTCCGCCGAGGCCTCTTGGGGACCGAACCCCGGGGGCTCGCCTCGGACGCTTATCGGCCCTCTCATCATCGCCGCCCCCGCTCGCCATCGCACCCTTTCAAACTTCTTCGAAGACAAACTCAGAAGGCGAAGAAGGCGAAGAAGGGCAGGCACTGAGGCTAGGGGGAACTACCCTCACACCCCGCATGCCATATTTATAGGAGCAGGACGATGCGGTCTAAACGGTTGCCGCCTCGCGTGCCCCGCCGTGCGTCCCGTCGTACCCACGGCTCCACGCGAGGACATGACGCCCATTAAAATCCCACTCCGCATTAAATGGCGACGGGATGGCACGAGGGTGAAAGGACGCCACCTCGTGCAGAGGCGGCGTGACCCTTCGGTTTTCACCCCTGAAACGGACTGGACACGCGGAGAGGCCGCCGAGACCTCGAATTCGCGCCCACTCGCGAGAGTCGGTGACCCGACTGGCCTTGGGCCCCGCCCAAAGCGGTAACTCTCCCGACTCGAAGGCCACGGCCTCGCCCAAATGCCACGGTTGCTAAGGGCGCTCATGAAGAGGGCGGTACCACGCAGGACGACCGGTGGTCGGACGAGAACGCTCAGCCATACGTCTTTGGATTGCCCCGCGTTATCATCTAGACGCTGACACTCCAATCCACACACGAAAGGCCCCTACGGTTCCTGGGTGCTACGATCGCTCGAGTCGGCGCACGTTGCGAAGGAGAAAATGCGAGCAATGAAACCGCAAGATCAACCAACATGCCAAGTTTGGGATGTCCAGAATATGTACAAAAATTACACCACAAAAGTAATGTCGGGTGCCAGCTCCTGGATAGGGCGCGCTAACTAGACGGCGGCGGCGTTGCCGAATCGCCGTTGTTTCGACGCCCCCGCCTCGGCGTTAACGCGACGACGTTCGCCACCGCCTCGCCACCGCTTGCACGCGTCCGCGCCAGTAAAGATCACCTTCGATCCCGGCGACGGTCGCCATCGGATCGAAGCAGACACCACGGCTGGCGAAGCAAGCCAGCACGTATTCCGCCGCCAAGGCGGCGACTTCCCGCCCTTCGCGAGCGGAGCGCTCGTTCAGGGCACGAGGCAGGCCGGACAGGGCGTCCGCCGCCACCGTGAGGCCAAACACGTACTGCGAAGGGGAGCGTCTCCGCGGCCCCTTCAGCTTCACTCCCAGCGGCTCCAAGCTCCGGGCGATGCTATCGTAGGCAGGAACAAGCATGGACGAAAGGTTATCGCGCAAGGCCCATCGATCCTCGTGCATCTTATCGACCTCATCCTCCAAGTCCTTGACGCGCGCCTGTAGCGACGACACCACCTCGCGCATCCGAGCAAGCTCCTCCTTCACGGATCGGCCCGCCTGCAGGTACGCCGCCTCCGCCTCGAAAAGCGCCGCTATCCCAAATGAATGCCCGGGGAGATCTGCAGCTGCAGGGAAGCATGGGATGCGGCTCCGAGAATGTCCGGCTCCCTCGCGCCCGGCGACGCCGCAACAGGCAGCTCGCGAGAACCCAAGCCAGAGACACTGAAGAAAGAGCCGGACAGAAACCCGCGTCAACAAAAGAAGATACCGCTCGCTTCAAGACCCAAAGAAAACTTACTTCGGGAAACGATCCCGGATGCAAAAACCGACGAGGGCAGGACTATCTCACCCCTCGCCGCGGCCCTCGATGAGCCGGCCACCCGCGCGCTCTTCTACTGCCCTCCGATCCTCGCTGCATCACGCCTCGCCTGGCCATCTCCTTTGAGAAAGGAACTTCGGGACAAGCGCGGGGAACGCGAGGAGACGACGAGAAATGGTAAAAATAAACCGGATCCACTCACACCCTATTTTTATGGGCGATGCAACGCGGTCCGAGCAAGCGCCGCTTCGGGTGAAGCAACGCGCGCGCCATCATTCCCTCTGCTCCAAGCCGGATGCGACGGCTATTAATTCGCCACTACGCATTTAATGCCGATGGGACGCCAGCGGGCAGAAGGACGGCATTCCGAGACAGGAGCCCAAAAAAGATAAGGCACTCTACTCTCGGTCTCCCTTACGCTTACATTGAAATCCAGCGCTGCATACCGACCACAACTTGGTCCCCACGCACCGCCCGGGGGCTCACGGGATAACGTCACTTGCACATTCGCACGGATCGGTGACCCGATCGGTTGTCGTTCCCCAACAGTATCCTCTTGACCAGTGCCACGGCCCACGCCCATGGCTACGGTCATTGTGGGTGCCTCATGAAAAGGGAGTGCCCGTACGGGGCGACCCATAGTCGGTCAGGAACACTACTTTCCCGACCAAAGTGCGAGTAGATGTTTTTTGCTCCCATGGTTCGTTCCCATCCTCTTCGTGCTCTCCTTGAAAAAATTAAAAACGCCAACCTACGTCCGAACAACCCCCGCGGTTTCTAGGGCTATGGTCGCTGAGTATCCACCAGCGTAGGGAAGCGCGAAGGGCCAGGTCGAACTTGCGGATGGCATAGAGACAAACCCCAGCTCATTACACCTCAAAAGTTTTTACGACTTTAAAAAGTATCTAACTTCATTCATATTCTCCGTGGAGGACGCCCTGCGGCGATATCCGGTCGGCGATCGTCCGGGCATGCGGTTCGACCTAGAGCGCGAAACGGTTGACCTCCTCGTCGGTCCGATTCCCAGCGATCCCACTGCTGATACTGTCCAGGTCAAGACCATTGTAGAAGGACATGGTGCAGACGAGCGCGGAGGAGGCCCCGAGGGTGGCACTTTTGCTCACCGAGCTCTCGACGGTTCTCAAGACGCGAGCCGCCTTGGTCGCGAAGCGAACTTGTGCTCACATGCTCGAAAGCACTCGGTCGCAGACAGCCTGGCCGATCCTCTCTAGGGCCGCCAGCTTGGCGGCCAGCTCGGACCGGCCGTCCTCCGCCACCTGTCGTGCCGTCTGGGCCGCCTCCTTTGCCGCGACTGCCGCATCACGCTCCTCCACCGCCAACCTCCGCGCTTCCGCGACCTCGCTGAGATTCTTCTGCAGCTCTGAAGATCAAAGCAGAGTCAAAAAAGTGTGCCCAACGGATGGCACCTTCAAAATTAATCGAGACACCGATCCCTTACCAGCCGAGGAGTCCGTCATAGCGCAGAGCTTGGCCTGGGTCTCCTCATCAAGTTTTTTCGCCACAGCCAATTCTTCCTGAGCGGCGTCCCTGGCATTACTGGCCTCCGCCAGGGAGGACTCTAGCTCGGATACCCTCGCCCTCAAGGACTGGTTCGTCCGGCGCTCCTCATGCAAGGCCTCGGCAATCTGATCCAGCGCTTGGCGGGCCTCTTTCATCTCCGACTGCTCGCGTGCCACGGCCTCCCGAGCCTCGCGTAGCTCGAAGCCCAGCTGGTCGCGATCCTTTCTCGCGCCATCCTTGGCCGACAGTGCCGGCGAACCCGGATTTATCATCCGACCGCTCCCGCAGACGCTGCAAAACGCCGACGTCCCGTCAGCCTATGGCAAAATTCGCTGAAATTTGAAATGAAGGGTCCTTAAGTTCAGCTTACCGCGCTGGTCAAATTGATCCCCCCGGTGACTGCGTCCAGGGCCTTGCTGGAGGACTCAAGGAGACGGTCCAGACCCGCTCGGATCTGGTCCATTTCAGCCCTGGCTCGCCGAGAGTCCTCCCGCAGGGACTCCCATTCCCCGACCTCTGCCTCGTCATCCAAAACATACAATGGCCTGCCAGACGGGTCATTGCCCGGCCAGACCAATGTGGGTAGGAGCGGTCGAGGGGACTCACCCGCGGCCACTTCGGCGACCTGCGGCGGCGGTGGGTCGTTTGCCGCCGCTGTTGGTGGGCTAACGGCGACCATCGCCAACGCTTGGGCCGTCCCATCCAGCGTCGCCCCTAGCGCCAAAACCGCCCCGGGCGGCGACCCTCCCACGACCGATGGCGGAAGGTCTTCCTCGCCTTCGTCGGCCCCTGATAGTTGCCGGGGTCTCGTGGTGTGCCGGCTCGCTAATGGTTCGAGCACGGCTCAGCGCAACACTCGGCGCGCCGACAACGTGGGCGTGCCGGGCGACGCTTATTTCGCTGGTCGCCCAAATTGGCCGGGCGCTCGACTTCGCCAACGATAGGGACGGGCGCCCGATCGGGGGGCCGCTAAGTCCGCCGCCGCTAAGCTTTCCCCATAAAGGTCCTGAGCACAACGACCGGACAAAAATGGTTCAGGCCAAACCGACGCAACGCAACCTAGGGGCAAAAAGCATTGACCGCGCCGAACGGGTGCCGTGCAGCCATGCCCTCTTCATCGGTCTCTCGGCGGCGAAGTCACCCTCCGCTTCCCAAGGGTGCTTCGGCCGGGGGTGTCTCCGCCCGGGGCACCACGATGGCGGCGCTGCATTAACGCTTCGCTCGGGCTACCGCCTTGTCGGTAGCCAAGTCAAACACGCAAACGGGTTCGGGACGCTGCGTGCCAAGAGGACGATTCTGCACCGGCCACGGAGAGGATGGTCGATTCGAAACTTCCTCGCCGCGCGCGACCCTCGCAGAGCGCTCCTCCCTCTTCTCCTTCTTCCTCCTTTCTCGCCGCTTTTCCGGCGGATTCTGCCATGCGGCCTTGCTACGGGTCATGCCTCATGCCTTCTCTCCGGCACCACGCCCGGAAGATGCCCTGCTAGGCCCTGGAAAGTACAAAAAGCACCACTCAAACCAAAGTACGAGGGGTTAAGATAAAAGAGGAAAGGAAGGACGAAGGGGAGGGGGACCACCCGAATTACCAGGTCTGGGGGATTCTCCACCGAAAAGGGCTTGGGAGCACCACCCGCCACGGTGGCTCTCCCGATCAAAACAGCGGCCACCCGAGCCTTGACCTCCGAGGCAGGGAGATCCGAGCGATCCATCCTCATGGGATCGAGCGCTCCCTCATACGCGAACATGGGGTGCGGCCTATCCATGAGGGGCTGCACGCGCCTCGCCATGAATGCACGAACAACGACGTCTCCGGTCAGGCCTCGCCCTTTCTGAACCTTGATCCGCTCGAGAATCACCTCCATCTTCCTCTTCTCCTCTCGTCGGGCCCCAGCCCATTCTCGCACCACCGATGCCGACCGAAAAGACCGGCGCCGTTCCTCGAGTTCCGACATAAAACCACTCAGAGTGCCACCCCCGATTCGACGTGGGTAGCTTCACCTCAATGTACTCCGCTGAACGGTGGGAGCGTTAGCTTGAGAGCGGCGCCACGATCGGGCGCCAAAGAATGCGCCGTCCGATCGCTTGCTCTTCCATGACCGTGATTTGGAAGAAGTACTTCCAGAGGGCCCAAGTGAGGCTCAATCTCAAAAATGCTTCACACAAAGATGATGAAGATCGCTATATGAAGCACGCCGTTGGGATTCAGGTGATGCACCTCCACCTTGTAATAATGGAGAAGCCCGCGAACGAATGAGTGAAGGGGGAGCCCAAACCCGCGCTCAAAGAAGGACGCGAGCACGACGGCTTCATCACCACCTGGCTCTGGAACCGCGGCCCCCGTCGATACCCTCCACTGCGAGATATCCCGCAAGGGGAGGAACCGCTTCTTCTCAAGGCCAAGAACACGGGCGGGGAGAGTAGAGCATTCCGGCCATGACATATCCGACGAAGAAATCGGCGAGCGAGAAAGGGGCGGAAGAGAAGAACTCCTTTCTTGAATCTTTTCCTCTTTCTCTCTGTCTTGTTTTCTCGCAGGTGAAGCAAGGGAAATGGGGCAGGATCCGCCCTGCCGACTCCCCCGTCGAACCTATAAAGGCCCAAACAGACGCCGATCGAGCAAGCGTCGGCCAGACGAACGACGCCTCAAGCGAAACGGCGTGCGCTTCACGCCCTCGACCGCCACGCCGGTTCAACGGTACGCCGCATCAATTCCTCGATTCCCTTTGCATTCAATCTTGACAGACAACACCAGCGAAGGACCTTGCATCGACGGCAAAGACGTCACGCGACCCTCTGCTCCGCTTCCGGACTGGGTGAACCACCCCGTAACAAGTGAAGGGCCCACCAGACCGCCACGGTCTCAAGAGCCGCAAAGGGGCTTGACAACTCAGCCCAGGGCCCAGTCAAACGTTGTGGGTTCCGAAGGCCTGATCCACCAAGTGGATTCAACGCCGCCCCAGCGAAAAATCGAGCAAGGGACGAGGATAGGGTGAACCCCCAGCGGGCCTCTAGTTGGGACGACGAACGACCCAATCACCTTGAGTCATATCCGAGACCATACTTCACGCTCACCCGCGGAACCCATCGATGGGAGGCAGCCCGCTGCGCCCTAGGTCAACGGACGACCTAGGGTCCGATACGAGATTGAGTAAAGAAAGGTTCTCATGGTCGCCTCAATGGTCGGGCGCCACGCCGATAACGCTGCCGAATGATCCCCTTTGGGAGATCACCAGGGTCCACTCGGATAACCCGTTATTAGCTCACGCGAGCACGGCGTTCAAACCAACGTATGGCAAACGCTCGTTAGCTCACCCTCCAGTCCCACACCGCGACGGGCGACACGGGACAAACAACAACCGCTTCCTCCCAGTAGCCTCGCCAATGAGGGCACGGACGGACGACCTCGCCCAGCCCGGCAGAAGCCAACCTTGCAGTGTGTCGAGCTACAATGAAGCGCCGGACACCGGAACCTTGCGCAAGACACCCCGTCGTCCACGCCAACCTAAGGCGACGTTAGGGCCATCTCCGACCCACTCGGGGGCTCGGGGGCTCCATCCAGCCGAGTGCGGCCAAGACACCCGCCGATCAAGGCCAGATTCAGGTAGGGAACCCCAACCGGTCTCCAACCCGCCGGGGCTCGGGGCTCCATCCACCGGATGCGCCACAAGACTCGGTCAAGGCCGACTAACCGAAGCCGGGCGGGCACCGACAACCGGACAAATTAATCGCCTATTCGAAATACGCTAGCAGGTGCGCTCGCACGCACCCACCGATCAAGGCCGCATCTGTGAGCAAGGGAACCCCCCAACCGGGTCTCCGACCCGCTCGGGGGCTCGAGGGATCCATCCACCGGATGCGCTCGCGCGCACCCGGTCAAGGCCGACCAACCATGATGGTCGGGCATCGACAGCCGGGGCAGCCGGCCGACCTATTCCAAATATGAAGCCCAACCGCGCCAGTACGACGCGTTTGGTCGGAATCCGCCGACCGAGGTAAACCCCCCAACCGGTTCTCCGACCTGCCTGGGGGCTCAGGGGCTATTGACGAATACCCGGGACATGGGTATCCCCAGCAGCCCAGAAAAAACGAATGGGCCGCCTCGAAGCCCAAAATTTGACTAGAGGCCCCGCTCAAGGATGCCCGGTTCTCGATCAAGCCGACCCCAAAAGGCAGCCCGACCCACGGCACAGGTCAACGCTCTCCAAGCCACAGCTAGGATGACCGGACGACAGTCCGACCCACGGGTCGGACCGCTCGTGAGCTCCGGACAGATTCAGGCCGTCTTCACCGGAAAACAGATGTCGGATCATCAAAAACTAGCCTCTGTCCTGGTCACCTACCCTGCTGGTACAACACTCAAAGATGACCGCCAAAGGCGGAGGCCCTTTCGAGGCGCAGTGGTCAAGACAGCGCCAATTCATCGCCCGGTCATGAATAGTGGAGGGACACGCACCCTCCCGAGGCGACTCTCGGAGCCAAGCGCTTCAACGTCAGCATACGACTAATGCGCAGAGGGCAGGTACGCCATTTCCCGATGAAGTGGAGTGCTTCGCCACTCTGCGTGTCCACCGACACGGTGCGGGGAACGTAGCCACCCGACGGGCGTCAAATCCGAGGACCGGACGTCAAGGCTGAAGACCAGACTCCCAGACGTAGGGCACCCCATCCTCCTCTTTTCCAGACTCCCATGTAACCTACTACCCCAGGCCATATAAGGGGAAGCAGGACCCTCTGGAGCGGGACGGATCAATCGATAGCAACACCTAGGAGCTCGGACGCTCTTACGACCCCAAGCTCCTCGCACTCGCAATCGCCTTAGCCTACTTCCACGCACGAGACGCTCGAGGCCAGACCTCGTCCCTCGCTTGTAACCCCCTGCATCAGGAGCAATATACTACCACCTCACGAACTGGAGTAGGGATTTTTCAGCCCGAACCAGTATACACCTTGGACCTCCTTTAGTCTAACCATTCAGGGAGCGGGATCGCACGGCCCCTAGACTTACAAATTTACTTGCCGGTTTACGAAACACCGACAAGTGTCGATTGATACAGGTGAACGATCACGACCGGCTACACGTAGAACGATCGTGCATTTATCCATATACGCAATTCCATAGATTGATCTCTTGTATGAGTGGCATGCAAAATAAACATAGGTTAATCCATGATTAGTATCAAGAAAACAAGATTGATCTACTGTAAAGAATATGAAACGACAAATGCTGGCTTTAGCCTTGTACAGCTTCATGCTGATAACGTGTTGTAAAACGTCGTCGTTCATCCGCTCAAACCAACAGCACGCATGTAAGGACAAGCAAATTGAGAATCAAGAAACACACAGAATATAGGGGTGGTAATCTCTCTTTATTAGATTGATTGAATACAATGTGGGGATGCCCAATATATATAGGAGAGGAGAGAAGAGTTCGAATTTGCTCCACACAAATAAGAGATAGAGTCCTAACTAAATACGGTTGGACTTCTTTATTTCATAACAGCACAACTAGTCTCCTTGTATCTCGTGTTGATAAAAGGGTCCATCACGTACCGTCACCTAAATAAAAGATGACGAAATCATACTTCTCCTATTTTCGGGAGAATTTCCACACTCTGGTTGATTTGAGCCAAGCCGGCCGCGCGGCCAGCTGGCTAACTTGGCTCCAAAAAAAATCGCGTTTAGGTCCTTGCAAAAACCATAATTACGTATAGGTCCTTTTCGTGGTTTTTTACGAAGAAGATCTTCTGGTTTAGGAAAATCGTGGATCTTTCATGAGAGGACCATAAATAGATACCGAAAAAAATTTTATGACGTTTGGATCATTCCGGATGCTTTTCATGAAAAAGGCCTTTCGATTTAGCGTAATCGCGGATGCACTTGTGTTCTTTCAACCGTTTTTTGCGTTTCCTCCACGATTTAAAAAAAAAACACCGTTAGAAAAAAATGAAAATGTTTCCACGAAAAAAACAACGCACGCCCGGCCGACTCGTTTTTTTCTTTTCATGTGTAGGTCCTTAAAAAAATGTGTAATTACGTGTAGGTCCTTCGCGCGGTTTTTTACGAAGAGGACCTTCTGATTTAGAAAAAATCACGAATCTTTCATGAAAGGACCCTAAATAAATGCTAAAAAAAACGTAGTGGCATTTGGACCATTCCAGCTATTTTTCACGAAAAGGACTTTTCGATTGAGCGCAAACGCGGATGCATTTGTATTCTTTCAACCGTTTTACGCGTTTTCTCGATGATTTAAAAAAAACACCGATGAAAAAAACGATATTGTTTTCACGAAAAAGACAACGCACGCGGCATATTATGCCGCGCAAAATATCCTAATTATTTATGTCCTTGGGCTGCACACACAAAAAGTACGCTTGACGCATTGTCCATGTTGAAAGGTACGTACCACGGTTTTATGATTAATGAGATATTCATGAATAATCCGCAACATGCTAGACGTGCAGTTAGGAATTTGGTAGGAGGCAAAATGAACTTCGAATCTCTATGTGCACAACTCTTGGAGTTAAAAAAACCGGAAATCCTAAATATCAGTTAAATGATTTTTTTATACCAGTCAAAATTTTGGTCTTCAGACCCCGCTTGAAGAATTGTGCTCTGAAGTAGCGCCTTGCTTTTCTCCGGTAAGCGTCACCACCGGCGAAGATGTCATGCCACCACTGACGAACACCCCTCCGCCGAGTGCTTCCTCTACAAACACACACTCTGCCACCAGCGAAGAGTGCATGGTAACTTTAGTATATGAACCAATCAGACCTGAGTCTTTGGTTTCCATCAAACATTGCCAAAAATATGAGTGTCTGTGCTTAACATGGACTTGTGACAAGGTTTGTTTGGATAAAAATATACTTCCTCCTCAACTACCGTATCCCATCCTCGTACATTAATTTTCATAGCCATTTGCAAAGGAGACTGATGTTCACGATTGGGGAGATTTAGTTGTCGTGAATTTGTGTTTGTCCATGAACAGAACCAACCAATTAACTTACGAGTTACGAAGCTAGTAAGATGGACCTTAAGTATCTTATGTTTCTGTTGCTAAAGAGCCATCACGTACCGTATATTCTCTGATAATTAAAAGATGATGAAAATGTTGATAGCCTATTGTACTTATACACGTACCAAAAAAAGAAAAGAGATCGAGAACGCATGCTCATCTTGTATATCTTCTGATGCATCTTTCCATCTAGTGAGGTAGATATATGTTGCTTCGGCTCGTGCATCAGTCACTCAGTCGCCGTGCCAACCACTCGTCTCATCCTTATAATCTAAACTGCTTCCCCACAAGTCGTCTTCTTGCTCACCCATCCAAATTTACTTGTTGCATTCATTACTTGCAGTCACCAACAAAAAAAAAAAAGGCAAAAGCAACTAGCAACCTTGGGTGGGCTGCTCATGCCACATGCTGCAAGTCTTGCTCATTCATAGACCACAAACCTAGCTTAGGGAATGAAGTGGTAGTACATCGGATGCCACTTGGTGTACTAAAAAAATCATATGCTCGCAACCACTCATTCTGAGCTCTTCGATGAGTTTATGGCCTTGCTTGGGAGAGTTCAAAGCCAGTTTCAGTATCTGAAAAGTCAGTAATTTTCTCTAAACAGTTCAGCTTAATTTTAAGCAGTTTTTAATATACGCTAAAAGCTATATATAACTAAGAAAAGCCAAAAGTTAAAAGCTGGATTGGACCTGCTTTTGCAGCTTATTATGGAGGGAAATGAGCTATTTATTAATTAAATGGTCTCTTATAAAAAATTACAGCCGTTTTTCAGCTCAAAAAGCCAAAAACCAGCTTTTCAGAAAAGCTATAGCTTCCCTAAACAGGCCCTATGTCTGAGAGTTCCTTTCCCAAATGCAAGCACGTAAGGCCAAGGAGGCCATTGTGTCATTGGACTCTGGTGGGAGGTGCGCAACATGGTTCCAAATTTCTCCGAAATTTCACCGAATTTTAGTGAAATTCGATTATTTCGGTGGGTTCTGAAGTTTTTTATCTCAGTTGAATTTTGATTGGTTCATTTGGATTTTGTCCAAAAATTCAAATTTTGGTCAAATTTTTTTCTAAAAATTTGATTTCGATCAAATTTTGTCAAAAAATTCCAATTTTTGCAAGCCATTTCGTTTCGAAATTGCACCAAAATTTTCAAAATTTGATGATTTCACTGGGTGCTAAAATAATTGCAACCGAAATTCTTAACCTGGGTGCGGAGTGGATCTACAGCGTTGTTGGCATCATAGGTTGGCAACAGCAACAATCAAGGGGATAGGGTTGTAGCTCCCATTCTGGACGTAGTCCTTGGTACAGCTTGCTAGCTGCTAGGGCATCACAACTAGGGTGGCGTGCTACTGCCACCACCTTCTCTGAGTTTGGCTCATCGGTGATGCCCGAATGTACGATCCATCCTCCTCCAGTATGCTTGTTGCATGTAATTTCTAAATTTGTTGTAACAGTTCTATTAAATTGTTGCATGAAGTGTTTCATCTTATTGCAATGCATCTTCTCGAATATTGTAGGAAGAGGAATTTTGACGTAGCGCCACTACTACACAGCCACTACAAAAGTCAACAGATATGCTCTCTCCCTCTGCCAATGCTGCTGCTTTTTGCCTCCCGCCAATGAGCACAACCATGAAGTGTTGATGTTGTTGAGGCACAGGGGCACTTGCTGTGTTGTCTCCTTTGCCCATTTGGGATCGCAGCCTCAACTTCTTGGGCAAGCGCATCTTCTATCATTGAGCCACTTGAGCTGATGGTGGAGCTGTGTGGGCAGCAGAGCCTCTAAGGCTTAGGGAAGGAGGCGGTGGTGGAGGCCGGTCTTGCCCACTGCTAGCTCTTGGCCTCCTCTTTCTCATCCAAGCTCATCTCGATTGTTGCATCCATTAAGTCGAATTGTTGCATGAGTTTCTATAAATGTTGCATTACCTTCTCCAAAATATTGCAGAAAGTTTTAGTGATTTTACATTTGTTGGAACAATAATGTATCTTTATTGGAGGATTTTTCTTGTAATGTTGCATTGATAGTTCTTTTTTTGTTAGCGTTGTTTTAGCTATGCTTTTGTGTTTGTTGCATTGGAGATACATTTTTGTTGCAAGCTTGGTAACAAATTATTATGCTTCATTTTTTGTTGTTGTATAGATCGAACAGTTGAGATTTATGTCTTTTAAGTTAGATTTGATGGTGAAGAAGACCTTCCGATTCCTTGTCACTCCCATTCATTAGTGATAATGGAGAGAATTCTCTGGTCAAGTCACGGAAATTGAGGAAGTAGGCCAGTTGCCACGCTGCGAACCGCCTCATGATCAGCATCTTCTCCCATCGCCACCTCCGGACGTACATATATACTATGTAGTCTCTCAAACTAGCACCAACTCGAGACCTTTTTCCTATATTAGCCCTGTTGAAACTTTTATTATGAAAATAGTCCTCTTTCGTAGGTATTTGCAGAAATTGCTCTCTTCAAGGCTCTTCCAAAGAAATGCAATGATAAAACCATGGCCAAGAGGGGCTGCACACAAATGCAACGCCTGGGCGCCAAGATTAACGTATGCAAATGGAGGTGCTACACTAGTTAGAATTTTTTATTTTTTAAATTAAAAGAAATTAAAATAATCTTTTTAAAAAATATAAAAATAATTTTGTTTTAAGTGAGGAGCTGCACCTTTTTAAAAAAATATATAAAAATCCTTTTTTAGGTGTGTAGCTCCTTAGAGGAGTTGCACCTTTTTTAAAAAATATATAAAAAAATTCCTTTTTTTAAATGTGCAGCTCCCTCATGGAGCTCCACCTTTTTAAAAAATATAAAAAATCTTTTTTTAAATGTGCAGCTTCCCACGAAGCTGCACCTTTTTTAAACACATATATATGTAAAATTCTTTTTAAAAAAAATTAAGAAAAATCCTTTTTAAAAAGAAATATATAAACCGCAAGAAATTTTTGAACTGTTCATTTTTTCGTCGCCCTTAGGTGCTACATTTGTGTGGGCGCACGTGAATGCATCGCCCAGGGATGAAGAAAAAATGAATGACTAGTATATAAAACTAATATTGTGGTTTTATATACTGCTAGTTTGTACTAATAACCTTTCTAAAGAGTACATGCGAAATAAAAAATATATGAATATACTGCTAATTTTTTAACCATTCATTTTTTTCCTCGCCCTCGGGTGCTGCATTCGTACAGTTCAAAAATTTCCTACGGTCTATATATGTTTTAAAAAAGGATGTATTTAAACTTTTTTAAAAAATAATTATATATATATATATTTTTTTAAAAGGGTGCAGCTTCATGAGGGAGCTGCACACTTAAAAATGATTTTTTTTATTTTTTTTAAAAAGGTGCAGCTTCGTGAGGGAGCTACACACTTAAAAAAAAGGATTTTATTATATATTTTTTTAAAAAGGTGCAGCTCAACCAAGGAGCTGCACACTAAAAAAGGATTTTTTATATTTTTTAAAAAAGGTGTAGTGCCTCCAAAGAGCTGCACACTTAAAACATAATTTTGTTTATATATTTTTTAAAGGGATTATTTTAATATTTTTAATTTAAAAATTAAAAAATTTCAAGCTAGTGCCACTACTACAGAACCGACCTTTCCTACTGGGCCCATCGAGCCGGTTAGTGCAGGCACCGACCGATATTTAGATCGATCCGGTTCAACTGCTCTGAGCTGCGGAAATTATTAGTACCGGTTGAAGACCGAACTGGCATCGATGAGATAACATCGATCGTTGGTTTCACGAACCGGTACTATTTAGCACTCCACTAAATAGTACCGGTTGTTACACCAACCCCAGTCGATCATGTTATATCATCGATGCGGTTCGTGTCTTCAACCCAGATCTTAGTCCCAATTTAAACTTCTTCTTCTCCCGCTCTCTGCTGCACTCCAGATCATTCCAAATCGCGAAAAGAACAAAGGAGCTTGACCAAGAGCTTGAAAGGAGGGGAGGTGCCCCCAAAATTTCAAAATTTTGGTCATTTTACTCACAACCAAGGTAGCTAAGGTTAGTAATATCATTCCTCACTTCATTTGGTGTTAAATGGAGCCTTTTTTTTTGCTTGAATTATGAAGAAAATTTGATCTTTTCCCATGATTGATCAAAGATTATGAATGTAGAGGGAGGTGCTGCCCAAATTTCAAAATTTTGGTCATTTTACTCGCAACCAAGGTAACTAAGGTTAGTAACATCATTCCTCACATCATTTGGTGTTAAATGGAGCCTTTTTTTGCTTGAATTATGAAAAAATTTGATCTTTTCCCATGATTGATGAAAGATTAATATGAATGTAGAGATCTAGCTTGATCTTTTCAAATAGGATACAAAACTTGTTGTGTAAGCTTAGAATTTGCTTGGATTATAATGTAGCTCGCCTTTAATGTGTGGATCTAGCTTAAATTTAGGTTTTAGTTCCATCGATCGATGAAGGATGAGGTTTGCTGCACGTGAGTCGGGGGAGAATGGTGCATGGAAATCATGGAGTTTGGGATCTTCAAATGGCAATGGTTATGTGGAAAAGAAGAAATTTAAATTCATTTGCGAATTAAAATAATATCAGAAATATGAATGGCTTTATAGAAAATATAAAATGAGTTCAATATTTGAGAAAAGTTTTCAAAAATACTTTGGAATATTTTAAACTTAGAAAATTACTTCTAGTATAATTTTGGTTTTAATTTCCATCAACAAATTATTTTTGAAAACATCATTAATTAAGTGCTAGAGATTTAGAAAAAATAAAAATAAATGATTGAATAATAATTTAGAAATTTTTAGGTTGTTACAATTTCAACAGAATTTGCAAACAATCTTGTCGTGTGAATTTTGTTCGAATTTTGAATCCAGACTCGATCGACCAATTCTTTTTGTAGGTTGCAAAAACTTGTTGTGTGGGTTTATATTTTGCTTGGATTATTATTTAGCTCGGATTGAAGGTGTGGATCTAGCTAATATTTAGGTTTTGGTTCAACAATTCATTATCGGAAAATGAGGTAACAGATTATCTTGATGTACATAATGTAGATGGACCGGCGATGGATGTACATGGATCGACGCTCCCCGGAGTTCTTGCAGGGTTTGCAAGATTTTCTTCGTCGCGCCGATGCACACACGACGTCGGGCTACATATATCTGTCCATGCATAGATCGCAAGAATGAGAAGGAGTGGCCAAAATCCAGCCACCTTCACTTTCATTTGCTCACAAGAGGTTTCATGTCAAACTATACCGCTGGACCAAGCACGGTGAAGAAGAGATTATACAGAAGACGGTGAAGAAGAAGAGGCGACAACAATATCCCTGGACGCCGGTCAACATGGTTCTTTCAAGATACATTGGGGAGTGTGGTGATGATGACCTAGACCAGATGTCATGGATGGAGAGGAGAATACATCGATGAAAGACATTACGAAAAGTTCCAAATACTTATGGGAGGACCACGGAACATCTGTTGTACCCAAACCGCCGATGGGATCATAAAAAGTTATGCGTACCACACTAGAACTGATGCAATGGAAGGCGACCAATGGATTGTCCGATAAGGATTCGACGAGTTGTTATGCCTCATAAAGAAGTTACTTCCAGAGGGGAACACACCGCCGAAACTACGTCGATGCCAAACAAGTTGTGCCGCCTTTGGGGTTGGAGGTACTGAAGATACATGCATGCCGTAATGATTGTATCCTTTATCGCAATGAGTATGAGGATTCGGAAGCTTGTCCGTGTGCAAAACTTGCGGTATAAGACCAGCGTGATGACCTGTGAGGTAGAGGGCAACAGAAGAAGAAGAGACCTCTCGCTAAGGTGGTGTGGTATTTCCTGTAATCCCCTGTTGAAGCGTTTATTTGCGAACAAAGCGCATGCCCGATGATGCTACTGCACAAGGAAGACCGTAAGGACGACGGAAGGCTAAGGCACGTTCTCGATGGCTCCCAAAGGAGGAAAGTCGATAGAACATACCCGGACTTTGCCGAGGATGCAAGGAACATAAGGTTTGGGTTGAGTACGGATGGGATGAACCTGCTCGGCGATATGAGAGCATCCACAAAGACTTGGCCCGTGACTCTATGTATCTACAACCTTCCTCCTTGGTACGTGTATGAAGCGGAAGTACATTATGATGCCATTGCTTATCCAAGGCCCGGCAACCTCGAAACGACATTGATGTGTACCTCAAACCGTTGGTTGAAGATCTCATTAACACCGTGGAACGATGGTGTACGGTATGGGATGAGTACAAAAGAGAGCACTTCACTTTACGTGCATTGCTATTCGTAACCATCAACGATCGCCTGCACTTGGTAATCTATCGGCCTATCTATCAAAGGATATAAAGCCCGCATTCATCGCTAGAGGATACGGACAGCAAGTACCTAAAAACTCTCGAAAGGTTGTGTACATGGGCCACCGTAGGTTCCTCCATATGAAGGACCAAGTTCATGAGGAAGGGTGAGAATTTTGATGGGACAGAAGAGAAAGCGAAGAAGCCCATGCATCGCAATGGGGCGCTTGTATTTTCTTTGGTAAAGGATCTGAAAGTAGTATTTGGAAAAGGTCCTCGTAGCAAACTGTCCCTACCGAACAAGGTCACACGAAGGCCATTTGGAAGAAGAAGTCAATATTTTGGGACTTACCTTCATCGAAAGACTTAGAGGTCCGCCACTCATCGGACTTCATGCATATCACGAAGAATGTCTGCGTGAACACGCTAGGTTTCCTAGATATGTACGGTAAGTCAAAAGATACACTTCAAGCAACGAAAGGACCTCAGACTATTGGGACTCGTGAACGACCTACATCCAAAAAGAGAGAGAAAGGACAACATTACCTCCACCTCATGAGCTACACTTTGAGCAAGGAAGAGAAAAAACATGATTAAGTTCTTGAACAAAGGTGAAGGTCCTTGTGGATACTCCTAACATAAGGAGACTCATAAACATGAAAGAGAATAAAATCGCATACATAAAATCCCATGATTGTCATGTGTTGATGACACAGCTTGCTCCCAAAGGGCGGTGCGAGGTATTCCGCCAGATTGGGTACGAGGACAATCATAAAGCTGTGTTCGTTCTTCAACGCGGTGTCGCAGAAGGTCATCGAGCCAATAAGTTATCTAGTCCGCATGATGACATGGTCAATGACCGTTAGCCTTGAGATGATCTTCCCTCCATCCTTCTTTGATATTATGGTCCATCTCATGGTCCACATTGTTAAAGAGATAGAAATTCTCGACTGTGTTCCTACACATTATGTTCCCTTTCGAGAGGTACATGGGTATCCTAAAGAAGTATGTTCAGAATCGGTCTCGCCTGTATATCGTGCATTGCGCAGGTGTCAAGACAGAGGAGGTGATCGAGTTTTGTGTTAGTTACATGGATGATCTGAATCCGATTGGCGTCCTCAGATCACGCCATGAGGGGAGGCTACGGGAAAAGGGACTTTAGGGAGAAAAGAATCCTATAGCGACGATCTACTTGCATTTAAACAAGCACATTTCACGGTATTGAAACAAGCAAGCTGTAGTGGCTCCAGATATCTATGATCACGAGATGAGTCTACGCTACCAATACCCAGAGAAGTCGATAAGTGGATCGCAGTGGAGCAAATGGATCATTTCGGCAGCTTGGTTACAAAAGCAATTGTTGGGCAAGGCATGCACGATGAACAATTGAAACTCTTGGCTCGAGGACCGCCCACAACAATCATATCATTTCAAGGGTATGAGATAAATGGGTACACATTTTACACGACAACCCGTGATAACAAGAGCACCAACCAAAACAAAGGGCGTCCGATAGATGCCTTGGACAAAATGGAAAGATGGACACCTACTATGGTTTCATAGAGGAGATCTGGGAGCCGAGTACGGGCCATTAAAAGTCCCTCTGCTTTGGTGCCAATGGGTCAAACCGACGGTAGTGGATATCGATAAGTGCGGTATGACAACTGTGGACCTCAAGCAAGTGGCCTATAGGGACGAACCGCTCGTGCTTCGCTAATGATGTGACACAGTATTCTATGTGATGGACATGGACAAAGAAACCGAAAAAGGTATGAGAAGACTAGCGAGAGCGATCGCCAAGGCGCCACGTGGTTCTTCCAGGTAAAAGAAGGATTGTCGGAGTTGAGGGCGTCACGGACGAAGAAGAGTATAATCAGTTCGACGAGCTGCCTCCTTTCACGGTGGACGTAGACATTAGTGTCTTGAATGATACAGAGGAATCTCCCTACGTACGCCGCGATCATAATGAAGGATCACTTGTAAAAGCAAAGTATGTTAGCAAATAAGGATTGCTTTTGGTGTAATAGACTACTAACATACTAGTTTCTCATTCCTCTAGTGGTTTTCTGTATTTTTCATTTCAAATTGTACTAATATTTGACTAACAATATTGTTCAAAGTCCTCTGTACTAATATAACAAGGTGACAGCTTGCAATGGAATTATAAGAGTGCAAATATTACTTTATTTCTTACAATTTTCTATAATGTTAATTTATATTACATGGTTGGAAAAAATATTGAAAGAATAACTTTAAACAAAGACATATTTAAAAATTATTTAATGAAACAAGATTTAAACAAGAGATTCAAAAAAGAAATCTTAAAAAAGGCTAAATGAATCTAAAATTGTAAAAGCATTTTTAAAAATTATTTAATGAAATAATAGTTAAACAATACATTTAAAAAAGAAATCTTACAAAAAGGCTAAATGAATCTAAAGTGGTAAAAGCATTTTTAAAAATTATTTAATGAAACAATAGTTAAACAAGAGATTCAAAAAAGAAATCTTAAAAAAGACTAAATGAATCTAAAGTGGTTAAAGCATTTTTAAAAATTATTTCATGAAACAAGAGTTAAACAACAAATAAAAGAAAAAGAAATAAAAGAACAAATAAAAGAAAAAGAAATAAAAGAACAAATAAAAGAAAAAGAAATAAAAGAAGAGCTAGGGGGCACGAGCGGGCTCGAACCCGAGACCTCACGGTCGACGGGAGAGCCTCGAACTCAAGCGCCACGCCGCTAGCTAAGGGGAGGAAGAATTCTTGTCGATTAGTATGGGCACTAAATTGTTTTGAGTTTTTAACATCAGTCCCGTTGGTGTTTTCAACCGGACCGATAGTGCCTAGGCTCCTCCTCGCTGCTGAAATGATTATCGATTCCGGTTGGTGTATTCAATCGATCGATGTCTCATATCGTCTGGGTTGGATATCCAACCCAGATCGATGTGAGACATCGATCCCTGCTGAATACACCAACCGGACCGATGGTCCACCTATAAACCCATCCCGCCTCCTCATCCCCAATTTTTCTACTCCCGCCATTGTTCCCCAATCTCCTCCTCCTCCCGCTGCTTGCAAAGACCTCCGACGACCGGGCGCCTCCAATGACCCCACCATGGCTCCTCCTGTCCTCCGACGACCCCACCGCCGTCCTCGCCTCAAGCCTTGCCTCCGCCATTGTTCCCCTCCTTCGCCAACCCTAGGGTTTGTGCCTCCTCATTGGTGCCCGAGTGATTGGTTTTGGTTGCGTTGTTATGCTTTGAGATGTCGTGGTTGGGGACCTTGCAAGAGTGGGATTATTGTTCGATGAAGATTGGGTCAGATTGAGACCATTTGTGACAACAACAATTTTCCAGTACTTTGACATTTAGTAGATCAATTGTGTCTGTGTGCTGATGATCTAGTACTTGACATTTAGGGGAGGTATTGCTCAGTGATGATCTAGGGTTTATATGAGTAGAACATTTATTCTGTGATATGTGCTTCTGTCAATGTTAAGTTTCGGCTGAGTAGTCTGTTGGATGGTGGAATGTGATCGTGGCGCCTGGGCGTTATCCTTTTGCTCTGCTCTTCTGATATCTCGTGAGCAAATTTTTGGAAGTGTGTTGTTTTGTTAAGCTTGTGGTCAGAGTGAACTTTTTCTTTTCTGTGATGGCAAAGGAGTTTTGTCGGCAATTGTAATCGGGTGATGCTTGTGAAGTATTAGTGTGTGGTGTTGTGCTGCCGGTAGTGTGATTCGTAGGTAGAACATTTCAAGAATCAGCTTTTTCATATCTATATTCAGCTAGTAGGATGTTTAATATGTCGATGTTTAACATAATATGCTTGGTGATTGATGTTCTATGTCGATGGTATATCTCGCCAATACCTTTTCAACTTTGATCTAATAAAATAGGAGAGTAGCTTTTTATATATCATTAAAACTTATACAATGGTTGGAACCCATAGTGATCCCGGTCTTATGGTTCTTAGCTTTCACACAATCTTTGATCTAATAAAATAGGAGAGTAGCTTTTTATATATCATTAAAAAATTCTCCTCCAGGTTCTGCAGCTTAATTATGTCTTGTAGTTGGGCATGTGTGAAAGAATCTAGTGACCCATCATGTAGATGCTCCTGATTTGTTTAGCTAATTCTTATTCTCAACATGTAGATGCTCCTGCACTCATATCTATATTCATATTCTGAACTTGATTTTTATGTATGTGTGAGATTTCTATGTATGTGTGAGATTTCTATGTATATGTGAAATGAATATGTATCATGTGAATTATTCTAAGTTGTCAAGTGTTTGGAAAAGTTGTTTCATTTTCACTAAAGTAATGTTGTCACAAATTGGTCAATGATCTTTGTCCCTATCGACGAGGACGGTCTTTAAGGCAACCCGTTATCTCGAGAACAATACAAAATTGACAACTTGAGCACTATGCTAGTTGTGATGTCCCTTTTACTTGTCATTATTAGGCAAATCTTCAAATACTTATGTATGTGTGAGATTTCTATGTATGTGTGAGATTTCTATGTATGTGTGAGATTTCTATGTATATGTGAAGTTTGAAATGTATATGTATCATGTCAAATGAATATGTATCATGTGAATTATTCTAATTTCTCGTGAATTTTGAAATTTCTATTTCTATTGATCGGTTTATGTATATGTGAGATTTCTATGTATGTGTGAGATTTCTATGTATATGTGAAGTTTGAAATGTATATGTATCATGTCAAATGAATATGTATCATGTGAATTATTCTAAGTTCAGATTATTATATATCGAGAATTACAAAAGAAAAATCGACAAGTTTAAAGATCTTAAACTTGTCCGAATTTTCTTTTTTGTAACTCTCATATATGATATCTAATGATACAAAATAATATGAAAAAATTCATATATTCTTAAGAATATATTTGCTTAATAAAAATAATGAATCATTCTTATTCCACACTAAAATGATTTGAAAAAAAAGCCCTGCAAGTTCAAGAAGCATGGATGTGAGGAGAGCGTCCCACAGGACACCGAGAGGCTAAGGCATGAGGAAGTCATGGATTATGCTGGCTTCTTGTTGAACACTATCCATGAAGCATCTCCGCTCTCTTTTGAAGAGGAGCGGAGTAAGCCTATGGATAGTGGTTCAAGAAGACAAAGAACCAAGTCCATGATAAGCTTAAAAGAGGAGCGGAGTAAGCCTCATGGATAGTGGTTCGCCAAGAAGACAAAGAACTAAGTCCATGATAAGCGAGCTCCTCCTCATGGCTTCTCCTCGCCTTGCATTTGACGCCTCCTCACATCCATGTTCTTGAACTTGCAGGGCTTTTTTTTCAAATCATTTTAGTGTGGAATAAGAATGATTCATTATTTTTATTAAGCAAATATATTCTTAAGAATATATGAATTTTTTCATATTATTTTTTTCATTTCGAGATGTATAGTATTTGGCCGATTTACATTAGGAACATCTTCTGCGCCGCCGCCCATCCTCTCTCTACCGCCTTCCACGCTGCTTTAGAGTAGTACCATCACTTTACATGAAATGAAATCTATTTTCGTTAATTTTCGTTTTCTAGCCTAAGAAACGCATTTATGGACGATGAAGCATTTCTATTTAGTTTGATTATGGGAGTGATGGTCATGAGATCAATGAGCCTCGCACCCGCCACCGAGGCCAATGAGGTCAGCAGAGCACGATGAGGTCAGCAGAGCACGATAAGGTCAGCAGAGCACGTTGAGGCCGGCGAGGTAACAATCAACACGCTCATGATTTTCGGTTCCACTACCATGCTAAGCCAACATCCCGACCTGCTCATGATTGTACCATGCTTTCAGATCGGTCAACCAGCAGCAATCACGCCGGCGAGGTCCAAGCAAGAAGAAGAAGGCAAGACATGTTATCACCGGTCGACGAGGACGGCCGACCTCTTGCACCCTCGGGGCGCTTGGGCTGCTCAATTCGACATGCGGCGCCCACGTTAGGGACCACGTGGCAATTAGCATAGCAAAATGGGATCAGTCCTCAAGATACGAAAAACATGCTTTGGAACGATGTGAAGGAGACATTCACCTTCCCCAAGGGACCGAAAAGAAGGTGAAGAGTTACACTCTCAAGAAGATGGCGGTCGATTCCGCACTTACAAAAAGAAGTCGAGCACGGAGTATATCAAGAAGAATCGAACGCTCGACTTCAACAAGCACCCAAAGTTGCAAGATCACCGATGCGCTTAGAAATACAAGACTTTGGACGAAGGTCAAAGTTTGAGTGAGAAGAATAAGTCAATGCACAGAAGAAGAATTATCACCACCGACTCGCCCCGGTGGTTACCGCCATGCAATACCAAAATGGGAGAAGAGGAACAGGACACGCTAGCGAAGGGTATCGCACCGCAACAATGGATTGGCCCGACAGAGCAAAGCATTGGTTCTATGCTCATGGCGGCGCCCTTGATGATAACGGCAATGCTGTGTTTGGGGAGGTGCTAAGAGATGTGGCTGAAGGCTTGTACACCCATCGAGGAGACTTCCCAAGGTAGCTTTGTGCCAAACAGGAGAACGACGCTAACAAGGGCCTTGCAAAATCCAGAGCACCTCGACATACACGAGGCGTCGGCGTTGTCCCGTGGAAGGTTGGTTTCGCTCAGGACACCTGGAACTATAGGAGTCGGGGGAGGAGTAAGGCTCGACAGATTCAACAGCTTAGTGCGCTTGAAGAACGCTGAATCAAACAAATGAGAGAATGCAAGAAGAGATCCAAGAGCGGTGCAATTAGCCTTGAGCCAACAGCGGCGAGACGGCCAAGGACCTCCAAGTAATCCAGACATCATTAGCCCCTCCGGCAGCGGCAATTGCGCTTGGGTGAAATTTGGCGAAGCGGACTTGGACAAGTATCCCGAGACGACATCAGCAATGGACACCTTGTGAGCTGCATATCCAAGCGCTGAACCTTACCTTCAAGGCGGTCGATGGTATGGCTCACCCATTAGAGCCGGGCAGCTTATCCATGGCCAACAGATATCTGTTAGGATACTCCAAGGTCTCTTGGAGGAGGTCCGCCTGCAGTACGAGGACCTTGACCTCGAAATTCTGGAGGTGACGGACTACGGCTAGGAGAGGCAAGACACAATTTCATCTGTGGCGTAACGGTACATAATTTTTCGAGATAACATGGACTTGTCCTCTCCGCGAAGAAGCCCGAGAAGAAACCCGTCTCCTCCCAAGAACTCGCTGACTCCTATACCACCTCCTCGCATATAAGCCCGACAAGAAGCCCATCTCCTACACCATCTCCTCGCACATATAAGCCCCGAAGAAGCCCGCCTCCTCCCAAGAAGGCGCCGACTCCTACACCACCTCCCGCGCACATAAGCGCCACAAGAACCCCGCTCCTCCCAAGAAGGCGCCACCAAGGAATGAAGCCACTCGCCAAGAGCTCCCAAGAAGACGGGTCCTCCACCCAATCCAAGAAGTCAGGCCAACTTCCGGCGGTAGATGATATGAACGATGAGGAGATCAAGAAGGTGGTAAAAGGAGAGGTAACTAAATTTCTTAAACCCAAGTCACCAGAGAAGAAGGTTCAACTCCGCACGTAAGAATTTTATAAAGGCTTAATGACTATTAAAAATTTGAAGGATAAAAAGGAAATGCCTCGCCAATCAAACTACGAAGCGACATTGAGTAAGGAATGCCCCAAGAAGAAGATGTCACCGAGGGAAGACTAAGGCGATGCAAAAATTCTTCAAGAAACCGCCTTATCGCAAATCAAATATTAGGCACGGAAAAGATTGAGGTTGCCCAAGTAAAATGGTCATTTAAAATGGGTGGGTCATTGGTCGTGCATGAGGAGCTGCCCCACTAACGACAAAGATGCGGCAATTTCATGAATGGTACTTGGACGCAACCAAGCATGGTCTAGAGATGTTCATTTGTCAAGTTTAAGCAACAAGATTTTTTTCATGCGAAGGTCAATTTGTTGTCGATCGACTACATATATGATCTATACCGACAGACGCCTCGGCGTGAGCTTGATGGGTTGTCGGACTCTGTAAGTGTCTTAATTATTTACAAAAACTATCGTGCACTTCCTTGTACTATACTAACTTGCAAGCCTAACTAATTTCTTATGTAGCATGGAGATACAAAGATGCCAAGGGATCGATTTTCGACATAGGCTTCATGGACCCAGAGTTATCAACGAGACAACCGTTAGAGACCACCCAAGCGAACAGAGACTAACGATTCAATGCGCTAATGGGTCAAAGATATAAGTCAAAGATATATCTAGCCTACTCATTTGAGTACGGTTTTCGCACCACCTCATTCTACTCCTTTTTCATAACACGATGTTAGAACTAATTAGTTATCTATGTTGACACATCTATGTATAGTTTTCATTGGATTCTTCTTATGATCGAGCTAGATCGTAGCTCGATCACAATTATGGACTCATAAAGGAGACCAGTTGAAAAGTATCAAAACTTTATCGACATGCTCGACGGGTATTAATTCTTGTTCCTTTTATTATCGTACTAGCTCTATTTCCTTCAATTTGAAACAAATTCTAATCATGTACAATTCAGAATCACATGTGTAGTGCATTCACACGGTTCCGTGCTAAAAACGGGCGCATTCAAGGAGAAATTTGACATTACAATTGCCTCTCGTATGCGTGATATCATAATGCTAGCTTTTTAGTTAGTTAACTTAATTTCCTTGCATCCATTTCACGCTTTCAACTTTTTCCATCTGCAGATCTTGACTCACCCGGGTAACAATTTATGCGGCTACTATGTATGCGAAGTTTATGCACACCCAAACCGAGCCGCCGATCGCGTGCTAAAAGGCAACAAGGGGTGAGTAAATATAATTACTAGCTTTAATGATGTATAGGTACTCCTTATATCTTGTACAAGTTCAAGTATTGATTAGTTAATGACTTAACGATAGGTGCCTCAACATTTGGCGGAACAAGGTTCGAACTCTCGCCGCACGCAGTGAGAGCAATCCAAGAACAACTTCGTCGGCTTTATTTACGATGAGGTCGTGAATCCAAAAGGCGAGTTTCACGTTGGAGAAACCAACCGTATCGACGCCCATGGGAGACTGCATATGGCAGTGCAGCACTCCCAGGGCGCTGCATTTGTGTGCAGCGCCTCCTGGTCGAGATTTTTGTCGGCTGCAGCGGCTGGGAAGCGCGAAGAGGGCTATTTCTGCAAATACCTGTGAACGGGGACCATTTTTGTAATAAAATTTTTTAACAGGGCTAATACCTAAGATTGTAGTTGTAAGTAACATACAATTTTAGTACCACTCTACTGCAATTTTTAGTTACATTTGTTTTTGTATTTGTTTGGTTCACCTGGGTTTATTTTATTTTTGTTTAGGTTAGAATTTTTTTGCATTATGAATAGAAAGCTTTTATATTATCGCGCGCGGTGCAACTAGCTCCTTAGTTACGTGGGGACGGACGTACACTGCAACAAATTATCAACGTATTGAGCCGTGCACGCACGCGAACTCGATCACTCACGCTGTCACCCCTCGTGGCATACTCCTATATAAACACCCTAAAAGAAAGGCAACAACCACACCAAAACATACAGAACGCACACCTAGTTGAGTGTAGTTGTAGCCAGTATATTGCTCGAGAGCTATCCCGGTAACCATGGCGAAGACAGTGTTGCTCGCTGCCTTTCTAGCCATCCTCCTGCTGCCCCTGTCCTCCCTCGCCCTGACGCAGGACTTCTGCGTCGCCGACCTGACCAGCAAAGACACACCGTCCGGCTACCCGTGCAAGGCCGAGGCCAACGTCACCGCTGAGGACTTCTACTACCGCGGCCTGGCCACCCCCGGTAAAGTCATCGAACTCTTCGGGGTTGGCCTGGCTATTGCCTTCGTTGCCCAGTTCGCCGGACTAAACGGCCTCAGCATATCCGCTACGCGGGTCGACATCCGCGTCGGCGGCGTCGTGCCGCTCCACACCCACCCTGCCGGCACCGAGCTCTTCTTCGTCTTCAAGGGCTCCATCGTCGCCGGTTTCATCTCCGCCTCGTCCAACACCGTGTACACCAAGACGCTAAACGTTGGCGAGATATATGTATTCCCCCGGGGCCTGCTGCACTACCAGTACAACAACGGCAAGACGACGGCAGTGGCGTTCGCCGCGTACAGCAGCGCGAACCCCGGCCTGCAGATCGTTGACTACGCGCTCTTCGCCAACAACCTGCCGTCGATCGACGTGGAGAAGGTCACATTCTTGGACGTCCTGGAGGTGAAGAAGCTCAAGGCTATGTTCGGCGGCAGCCAGTGGCAGAGCCAGGATCTCGTTAAGCCTCAGGCTAAAATATAATGCACTAAACTATGTATAAATAGCGAAAACTAAGCACTGACACTAGGAACTGCGGCGGCGACGGGTTCTTGAAAGGATGGTAAGGCCTATGAATTCTCGCCGCGTCGTGCAGCTTCAAATGCGTAGCGACCGATGTAGCTTGCGTGACGCCGCAGTCCACAGAACTCCCTCGCGCAGTCGGCTGTCGAGCGGTCACATCGCGCAGTCGACAGTCGAGGCATTGAATGGTCCCAGCAGTCTACAAAATGTACTCTGGATGTATTTGCATAATGAGCCAAAACGTATATGTACAGGGCTACAGGCTACTAGAAACATGCAAACATGTTCATAAGTAAAGTTGATACAAGCTGTCAGGTTTCCCAGAGATGATCACTGGCGTTAGAGACAAAGTATCACAAGAACGAACTCATACGAACACAAACTGGAACACAACAGAATTGGTGCTGCGTAAAACTTGCAGCTTTTCAGATTTTTTTTCTCTTCACTATTTATTCTCAAACAAATGTAACAAAATGTGAAATGCATCTGCGTTTCTCACGCCACACCTCTGGCTGCATCTTTCCCACGACCGCGCGAGGTGCATTTGCGCAAGACTCGAACTTGCGAGCTAATCCCGGGACATCTCCAGAACCGTATGCTTCATCACCTTCTATGTGGTCCCAATGACTTGCCGCTAAGCCTCTCATGCGTCTAGATCCCTTTAACCATCCTCGCTTGCAAACAAACCCAAGTCATTTGGTGCACCATATATTCTTATCCGTTTGATCATGACGCTTTCGGCTTCATTGACTATTCTGGATCTCGACTCCTCCTTGAGCATAATCCTAGTCTACCTTTTTGTTGACCGCCATGTCTATCTTCAGTAGTTTACGATTTAGCCCCTTGTCTTCTAGGTTTGTAGCAACTGTTCAGCCTCAGTCATCTTTTGGTGTCTCTTAACCGTCTGGATTTTAACTCTCCTAGCCTAGTCCTTGTCTCCTCTGCCTCACAATAACCTAATTTCAAAGTTCTGCAACCACACAGACAAACAAAACATCACGTAGCATTACTCAACAAAATATGAAATAACCATTATATAATTACAAAGATTAAACAAAAATTCCATGGAAAAATCGGTAATACCATCCCCCAGGATCGGTAGTGCCGCCATTCCACAGCTGGTATTACTGCCAACCTAGGGCCCGTATCACCACCTAGCATGAATCCAAAATGCACACTTTAAAAAATAACCAGCACCAATCAGAGACTAGTAGTACCGCTCTTACTCAACCTAGCTAGAGAATCACCTCACTGTAAAATAACTACCGCTTCCCTGAGCTCGATAGCACGGCTCTCAATTAACAGCCCCTCAAAATGCTTCAAAATCAAAACGAATTCAAAACAAACTCAAATCTGAGTATTACAAGCTCGAATGTAATTAAATACTCATCACAAACTTACTTAGACCATGATATGGTCTCTCAATTTACATGTATATGTGTGCGTGCACCTGTCACACGAACTTCTATAGTCCTTGTCAAGTTATTGCCACGATGTTAACTTCAAAGTGGTTCGATAATAATAATATCTTCGGATTTGCCAAGCTACTCCATATAGGACTAGATGTACCTGGTTGAACCGTACTCCTGAGTTCTTGCTGCAAGCCTTGGTCTTAATTAATGAAAAGAACTGCTCTTGGTCTAAAAAATAAATGCTGCTGGCTATTGTTAGGAACAAACCGCTGCTGATTTTCTTGGGTCGCGTAAAATAGCACTTATTTTCAGCAATAAAAAAGCTAAAATTTAAGGTCGGCTCGAGTAAGCTTGGTAAGAATCAACATACAGTAATATTTAACAAGAGATTCGTAAAATTATTAAGACTCACGAGCTATTCGAGATTAGCTCATCGAAGCTCCTAAACTCAGGATTAAGCTCAAACTCGACTCATTATATTTGAAGTTCAAATCAAGTGTAGAGTGAGCCGAACTTAAAGTAGCCAGTGAACCGATCACTTTTTACCGCCGTAGTGGGACATGCTGAGCTAGACCGTGTGGTGAGAGTTCGCGCTGTGATTTTGGCCTTTGGCACGGCCCGTGCGACGTTCGCGCGGGCGCTTTCTCTTCTTCTATTTCTTTTTCTTTCCCTTCTAGTTAGCTTTGGGTTTTTTTTTTTTTAGCAAAGGTTCAAGGCATCTCATATATCTATTTCCTTTTCTTTTTTTTTCTTTCTTTTCGTTGCATTGTAGTAGGTTTTTTCGTTGTGCTAATCTTTTCCACTACTGCTGTATTGATATTCTCGTTTTGTTCGACTGATTGGCTTGATCTGTTCCACCAATATATTTTATTTATGGTGTGTTTAGTTGGTAGGATGAAATTGAATAGGATGGAATGGTTTTGTACATTTAGTTCCATTGTTTTGGGTAAATAGAATGGTTCAGTATCTATAGAGAATATTTTTTAAATTTGTATCACACCGTCCAGAATGAGATGGTTCCATTCAAACAACCAGACAAATAGATAACATTTTTCTTAAACCATCTCATACGTATACTACTTGATATAGAAGTAACCAAACACAAGGCCATGTACAACAGTTTAGACAGCTGCTGTCTGTAAGTGTATACCATGTCACATAAAGACAATAAAACAGACAACTTCTACAATGGCTTGTCTGTCAGGCAGTCTATAAACTAATTAATTTATGCATGAGCCCATAAATTACCGTAATCAAGCATGAGTATATAGACGGCTTCTTTCCTACAACGGGCGACGGAGCCGTCGTTTTGCATCGGAGCACGGGCCACTACCGTCCTCTCGCGAAGAGACGGCAAGTGCCTCTCTCCTCATTAATTCTATGCCACATAGGATGATAAAGATTATGTAGCAACTTGCAGACGACTCATTAATTACTGTTGTACATGCCCTTATTCTCTACTCTTCAATTGTTCCATTAATAGCTTTGAATTGTTCAAGGTAACATTCAATTTGTCTCACTAACATTTTTTTATTTCTTCTGAACATTATCGATATATTGTTGAAATGTTGAAATCAAATACGTGGAATCATTTTCATTTTACCAATTGGAACATCCAACAACCACCCAATTCATTCATCCTACACAGTTCAAAAGATACCCATTAAAACATGGTCAATAAACTAATAGAACATTACACAGAAATGCATTGAACATTATGGTTTATCTTCTCGAATATATGCCAATGATATCATTACTAAGCTAAAATATATATAATATAGGTATTATTTTGAAAATCTTATCGTAACAAACATGATGGTTCAAACAAATCGTAATTAGACTCACGGTTTAAAAATATGATAACTGGAATTTTTTATTTGAAAAAAGGCGTTGGATTTAGTGCCCATGGCCCACGATGTGAAGGGCTGCGCTGAGTTACTGCCACCAGTGCGGCATATATCAGGCAGCGTGCGGCCCACTCCGGCCTGCAGCCTTGTCATCCACTAACTGCTGGGCCGCCTGATACCCCCTAATGTCCTCATACAACTGCTATGATCGCGTTACATCTGTGTCTTCTATGATGATCGAGCGAATGATAGTATCAACGTTGATCGGAGCAGATGGATGGCACATTGCAACGATGGATCGAGGTGCAAAAACACTTCCCCTTTCTATAGGGAGTGACTAGAGAACGGTATAGCAATTAGTTTTAACAAAACGTTTGAAAACTTTTATGTTTAAGTGAATTTCACATGTTTCTAGAAAATTCCAAACAGAAGTTTCAATAGGTTTTGGATTTTGGAACACAAGTTTCAACCGATAAGTCTCAACAAATTTCAACCAATAGTTTCACCAAGTTTACAACAAAAGTTTCAACAGATTTCAAATAAGTTTTCAAAAAGTTTCAGTGAACTCACCTAGCTATGATGGTCCACCATGCCACGTAGGAAGTTACGAGCTGAACTCGCAAGCTTCAATGAGTCAAGCTCGAATAGCTTGCGAGCTTTGGTAAATTTACATATCACATGTTAACTTAAGGCTCACGAGATACTCGAGCTCGGGATATTCTAGGCTTGATTCAAGCTCCAAACGAGCCGAACTCGAGCTTTGCCGAGTCAAGATCGAATAGTTCATGAGTATGATAAATTTACAAATTACTTGTTAAATATTATTATATATTAATTCTTACCGAGCTTATTCTAGCTGAGCTCAAGTTTGAATATTTTTTATTATTGAAAAATGTTGTATATTAAATTGTTTATCGTTACCGAGCTTTCTCGAGCCGAGCTCGAGCCTACTCGAGCTTGGACTGAGCCGAGCTCGAGCCTAAGTCCATGCTCAAACCCTAACTCAAGCTTGTTCGAGCTTGGCTCGAGCCCTTACTGAGCTCGAGCCTAGCAGGCCAGGCTCGCTCGAGCTCAGCTTGTTTATAGTGAAGGGATGCGGGTAGGCTACACTAGCGCATAATAAAAATTTCTACTTCGTAAACCAGAAAGCCTCGCAAGTAAATAATCATGGATCGTTACCACTAGACGTACAGTGTAGCGGAAGGTACTTGATGCAGCCTAAATCAATGAAGTACGCGTCCAGTTGCAGTAGTCGATCTTCCTCGTTGCGGTGGTCAATCGTCCCGATCAGTGTCTCAGTAGCAGCAACACCTCTACCGTTGTCCACACGTTCGGGGCAAAGAACGTTGTGCGTTGGTGTGCCAGCAACATAGTGCAAGGGAAGGCTCAAGTAGTGATGGTTAGGATTTCGATGGTTGTGCCCTCTCTAATCATCTATTGCAACCGCAAACCCCTTTAAATAACCACCCCCTCCCTCATAGTGGAACCCTACATTATGGCCCAACTGAAGGACAAAACCCACTTGGCCCATTAGTGACAGATCTAATTCATACCACTATATTCCAACCTCTTAAGTGTGTGACCCTGTAGGTTCATACATATTTGGACACGACTCAGAAATACCTTTTCGGCCAATAATCAATAGCGGTACCTAGCAATACATATCAATTCCCAAATATCTATAAAATATCGGACGAACCTACTATAGTGTGATAATGTCACGTTCCTTTTGCTTCACGATATCAGATCGAACTCAATGCGATAGTCATGCCATCCTATGACAGCTCGATCTCTTCACTCATACCGTAGTGGAATAATTTATCTGGACTGACTCTCAATCACATTGGTATGGCCATGCACTTCCTTGATCCATCTACCTTGAGGGTCTCAGAGATATCTCTCTATTATATAGGAGGAGTAAATTCCATCTTGATCATTCATATACCTCAGCTTGTTTCATGATAAATCTGAAAGCTTTCTTTATAACTATCTGGTTAAAGAATAGTATTTGGCAGCTCCTAAGTAAACCATTACATATCTATAAAACCAATGACAATCTCAGGTCTAAGGATCATACATACAATATGCAGGAGACCAACTGATGACACATAATAATATATATAACAATTCTCGCAGTGTCTCATATGGGTCTATCCAACGCATGTTCTCTAACATGTCTCCATATTATTGATTAGATATCTCCATATCTCTATGACCCGTGAAACATGGTCATTAATCCATACATGTGCTGATCCATGAAGCATAATCATCCTATATTATGATAACCGATCAGGGATAACTTGGATAACATTGATATATAAAAAAGTTGTACAAACAAGTCACTTACTTGTTGATTAATCTAATCGATATTTATTCAAAGGATAACCAATTATATTGGTCCATAAACATAAAGCGTGATACAATCATCTCTATGATTGCCTCAAGGGCATATCACCAATATATAGGCCTACTTATAGGCCACATGTTCTAAGGCTAGCGTCTCAGAGGATAAGGATGGAAGCCAATGAAAAGAATTGTAGAAACTAAATTATTAATAATTTACGTGTAGACTTGATTGGATGCTGATGGGCTATGCTGTTACATTAGCTTCGGATGCTATATTGCTCTATAGTATTTTTTTTTGGGAACATATCCTGTGCAATCAGAGAGTTGGTGAAACCACGGTGCAACCCAACTAGAAAAAGTTTCAAAAAATTTTGAAAAAAATCATGGATGTACATATCAGCTTATCCCATCTACATATAAAATTTCATGATCAAATTCGTCCTGTGCTAGAAGTTACAAAAAAGACAAAGTTGATCATGAACAAGAATCGCATCGCTCATGATCACGTTTGTCTTTTTTATTACTCTTAGCACATGATGAATTTGATCATGAAATTTTATATGTAGATGGGGTAAGCTGAGATGTACATCCATGATTTTGTTCAGAATTTTTTGAAACTTTTTCTAGTTGGAGTGCACCGTAGTTTCACTAGCCTGTCTGATTGCACAGGATATTTTTCCTTTTTCTTTTCCTTAGGTACACACATTTTCCTCATTGAAGATCGCGGGTAAAATGTTATGTAGTCCAAGACAGTCCAAAGCAAATCACTAATACACTACATTACATTACACTCGATAAAAATAAGGTCAAATTTGTTTAGAAAATATTGCCAAATTACCTCATCATATTTTTCTTTGGGTGGATACCAGGGCTCAGACCTCCAATGGGAACATTCCCATCATATGCTCTCGAAAACAATGCAACAAATTTCTTCAACACATGTAACAATTCATGGCAGCACGTGCAACATTATAAAAACACACAAGCAACACTAAGGATTTTTTTTTAAAAAATCACTATCTCTGTCGACGATCGGGATCGTCAACCACCAGAAACGAGATGGGGTCAGTGTGATATGGGACCCGAGCTGCGCTTCGCTCAAACGGATGAATGGAGCGGACGCGACGATGGTCGGGGCAAGACGACAACGAGCGTGAGACGAAGGTTTATACTGGTTCGAGCTCCTGTGAAGGTAATAGCTCTATTCCAGTCGCCTTGCGGCAGTATTCTTAACTGTTTCTGAGTACAGTGGTGTGTTACAACTCAAGTTCGACGATGGCTATGTCTAAGCTCGAGCTATGGCGTGTTGTGTGTTATCCTCGTGTCCCCTGAGAGACTGCGCATCCTTGGTCTTATACCTCCTCTGCCCGCAACGGATGGGAGAGATTCCCGAGAAGTGGCATTCATGCACGTTGAGGGCTGGCAGTAGCCGCTCTGGACTTGATGCGCGCACCTGCCTCATCCCCACAACCCGCGTTTTGGCAACCACCGGTCAAACGCACGATCCGTAATCCAAGGGTGGACTACAGCTTCGAACTAGAGCCGACCCGACCTCGAGGTTGTGCGGGGCCGCGCTCGGGTCCAGCGCGCTCTAGGTCGAGCGTCTCGGCATACGCCCAGGTCGTGGTTGAGGCCTCCCGAGCTCTGGGGGCCCGTTGACCGTGCGCTAGCCGGGCAAGGGACGCCCAGCCCTCGTCAGCTAGCCCCCGAGGCTTAAGGTCGCGGCAGGAACACAGTCCGACCTTGAGCCTCTACAGTCGGGACTGGTTTTCGGAACCTTCGAGCTTGAGGTCGAGGTCGGGCGGAAAACGTAACGCCAGGCCATGTTGAAACGACACCTGGCACTTCTTGATCTCCGGAACCCTGGTACGGATGCAAACGGTCGGTGGACACCTGCTATGTCTCGAAACCGCAGCCCAGGCCTTAATTGCATCTGTCAAATCATGGCCGGCACGTCCTTCGAAGCGCCGCGGACTGGATTTGGCGACGGTGCGGCCTATAAACTCAAAACCGCAGCGACTGTTGAGGAAACTTCCCGACCAGCGCCCTTCGTCTTCCAAGCTCTCGTGCCCAAGCAAAAAACCTCCTCCCCCGCCTTCGACCGAGATCACCGCGATTGCCATGGCCAGGCTAGGGAGGAACACGTTGTCGCCAAAGAAGGATGAAGGAACTCGAGACCACGGGTCGCTTGATCCATTCACATGGCGGCCGCCGCAACGAGACCGAGCCACGCCCAGTGGCAGACGAGATCGCTTGCACCGAGCACTACGCCCTCTTCGCTGCGGACCCGGAGAGCGAAGTTCCTCTCCGTGGTCCTCACCATTCAAGTAGATCAAGCTCATAACTGTGCCAAACTCCATTCTTACTCTCGCCATCTTCTCCCACTTGTGCGAGGGGTTCCTAGAAATCCTTCCCAACCCCTCGCTCTTCTTTCTTACTTGACAATTCTTCGCTCTGGGAAGGACCCCATGGTCGGATGCCTCTATTTTCGACAATGACAGGCTCAAGTGGTCCTTCCCAAGATCCAATCTCGGACTCCTTGAGCCATGGTCCGAGCGGTGGTTCTATCTCAAGAAAGGGGAACTCGGCGACGTCATCATACGAGGGAAAGCCCATCGGCGGGAAGAAGGAGACCCCAGAGGCGCAGCGATCTCGAGGCCGACGAAGAGGCCATCGCTGCCATTCATCTCGCACCGAAGCGTGGTCTCATCAGCAAAGCGATCGCAGCCGACTTCTGCGAATCGGTGTCCCCCTGCGGCGGGCCTTTTGGTTCTACGAGATCTAAGGGCGATCGACCACCCACGAGGGTACGCCCGTATGCCTCCCCGCCTCGTGGTCTTGCTCGAGCTTCGCCTCGATCTTCTCGAGGGTCGCTCCTTTGCGGCCGAAGGAGTCTTGGGTTGCCACCAGATGAACGAGATGTTCGAAACCGGGCGACAACTACTCCATGGACGACTCGCGTCAAGAACGTGTTCGCCGAAAGGCCGAGGTAAGCCATCCCGACCAATGGCTCGACCTGAGCGACCCTGGGGCCCTCCTTGATCCTTTCATGTATGCAGGACCATCAGGAGCTGTTCGATACGGCCAGACGGATGCTCCCGCTGCCCGGGGGGGCAAGAGCAAAAAAGGAAAGAAGAGGCCTTCCCCGGCCGAAGCGGACCGCCTGGAGGCGAAGAAACCTCATGCCGAGTGGGGCGACCGTGCCATGGTAAGGATCCCGCTGGTCGAGCCCCCGAGCCCGTGCTCGTGTGCCTTGCTGGTTGACGAGTTTTCTCTCCTTGCAGCAGCAGAGCACAGCGGCCGCCGCTAGGTCCTCGAGCCCTCTCGCGGCCCCGGGGCCCCGGGCTCGGGCCCCCGCCACGACGGGCGATGCGGAGCTGGCTCGGACTTCGAGACCCCAGGTCGCGAGGACACGCAAGCGAAGTGCCCCGTCGGCTTCGGGGCAACAAGACCTTCACCGACCCTCAGCGAGGCGGAGGCTGGAATCCTAGGTAAATCCCGGGCTTCTTGGCCCGCACCGTCCCCTCCGCATCTTTCTGGCTTAGTGTATGTTTTTGATCACAGACCTTGAGCACCCGAGCTCGAAACTTGCCCGTTTTGACGATGGCTGTTGTCTAGGGCAAGTCCGAGTCCGGGGAGGAGGAGAATGTCTTCGAGCTGGTCCCGCGCCGAGCTTCGCGCCCGACGTGGACCCCTTCGGGACCGCCAAGCCCAACCCCCGTTGGCGAGTTCTACCAAGGGGTCGACGACCCGGACGAGGAGGAAAAACAGCCCGCGACCAGTGAGGATTACAAAGATCGGGCGAGGCGGAGCGCCATGCCGACCCTCCGGAGGTCGACGCGAGACGGGCACCTGTGTGCCACTTGCCGCCATGAGTCGCCCAGCTCACCCGACCACAACCGCACGGGCGCCTGTGTCGGACGCCGGCGCCACCGAAGACGGCACCGCCATAGGGCGTTAGACTGACACACAGTGCGGCCGCCGCGCTGCACCGAGGTCATGGCACCCCAGGCCGCGGAGATCGTCCACGCCGCGGGAGGCCTTGCTGCGGAGCCGATCATCGTTCCCTCGGAGTCGGAGGCGAGCGAAGCCCTGACCACGGAGGTAGGGGCCAGCGTTGTCGCCTCTCCCTCCCCTGCCGGCGAACCGAGCCCTCTGGAGGGGGCGACGGAATCCCAGCTCGCGCCCGGCGTGGAGCCTAAAGATCCTAGCCCCAGTGCGCCGATGGGGGCTGCGGTCGACCTCATCCCAGGAGCAGTGGGCGACGAGGAGGAGGAAATCCCCCACGGCCGCATCGACGATCATGAAGAATATACCCACTCAAGCCTGGAGAATCGACTTCGTGGGGTAAGGGCCTCTCCGCGCACCCCGTAGCTTGTTAGCCTAAGCTCCCTATTTCCTTTCTTAATCCGGGCCGCCCTTTCTGTCGTGAAGGCGATCGACCATGTCTCCCTAGGGCTGCAAGGCCTTCAAGAGAACGCCGATGTGCTGAGGGGCCTTCTGAACACGGTGGAGGCGCGGGAGGCCGAGCTGTAAGTTTAACCTTCATTAATTATGGTTTTGGTGTTAATGACAAATCTAATCTTGTGTTAATGACAAATCCAATATTGAGTTAATCCCCTAATGCGATATTGTTATTAATGACAAATCTTATATCGAAACTAACATGTTTGTTTAGAATATCTTTTGATTAGTCTCATCGCATTGAAAAATGGAAAACCCAAGGTATGTTTGCATATTCATCTTAATATTAGTTGCATACTTTGGAGTCAAGTTAAAATATGAATGTCCCCGTTATATTAACCACAAAACGTGCATCATGTTCCCAATCCATATATTACATGGATGCACACACTTAGGGGGAGTTCGTGGTTTAACTTGATAGTTTCATTGTATTGATCTATTCGTTATTGACACATAAAAGGATCAAGACAAAGAAACTAAATCCTTGAGTATATATTTGAATTGCCTAGTTATAAGTATACTCATGGTGATATAGGATATACTCCAATACGATCAATTTGAATATGTGCATATTATATCCAAGTCAATCATATTTATGCACATATACATGTGGAGTTTATTCTATAGTTGATGATTTAGAGTAATGATCATTTCCATACAATTTACATATAATGGATCATTACTTTTCATCAACATGAGTATATGAAAACTTGTGTAGTTAATATATACTCATATCAATTTAAATGATAATTTAAATTGAGTTCATTTGTCTTGTTAATCGTTAAAGAACACTTCATCATGTGTTGATGGTGTTTTGTGATTAATTATGACAAATGAATAGTTCTTAAGTATAATAAAGCATGAGTTGCATTATTGTACTTAAGACACAATTAATCATCTCAATTGATTTAGGTTGTGCTCAATTGATCTAGAGGCATCCATTATGTGTTAATGGAGTGCAAAAGATAATTGAGACAACCATGCATCTTGGACTAACAAGTTTCTTGAGTTATGTTTGAGTTAGGTCCAAAGATGATGAGAACGGGACAAGGACGGCATCATGAGTTGATGGGCGCCAAGAGTGGATCCCAAGTGGAGTCGAGTGGAGATCCCGGGAGAAATCAAGTGTTGATCATAAAGACCCCAAAGGGGATTGCTTGAGCTGCCAAGGCAAGGTATAATTAGATAGGCTAAGGACTTTTGTAGTCTTTGAGTCTAAGGTTTTAATCGCCGTGCTATTAAGAGGGGTTGTCTCTTTTGCTTGAGCTTCATCATGTGTTGGTGATCTCAATCCGCGTTCACTCAAAGCTCAAATCGTATTTGATTTGGTTTTTGCATATGGGTTAACCATTTGGCATGTGTTGCAAATGTGTTAAGCCTATGCTTGGTTGTTTTGCATTATGCTTTGATTTGCATGTGTTGCAAATAGGATAAGCCAGTGCGTTGGCTTTTGCGTGAAGTTCACTTTTGCATGTGTTGCATTAGGTGAAGCTTCATGTTTTGGTTTCGCAAAACAATCTTTCTAAAACTTGTGTGTTTGTATGGAGCTAGAGGCTTGCATGTGTTGCGAGTAAAGAGCTCATACCTAAGATTTGGTTTTGGTGTTAGTTCGATTTGGTGTTGCATGGAACTAGAGAATTGCATGTGTTGCAATTAGAGAGTTCATGCATCTTGATTTGATGTTGCTTCGAGCTAGACTTTTGCATGTGTTGCAAAGAGTAGTGCTCAAGCATGAAATGTATTTATTGCGTTATTTGCAAGTTCACAGCGTAATAAACCGAGGTTTATGAGTCCGAATTCGAGAGCATGTGAGTGGGGCTTGCAACGGTGTTGGCAAGTTGACCGGGTCTTGTGTTGACCTTCACATGGCTAGGGGGATTAATCTCATAAACTCGAGTTTGATTTGCTTAATACGTTTTGCAAATAGATTTGGAGTTGGTTGCAAAATGTGTTTTTGCAATTTAGTTGAAATTCTTTGAGCATGAGCTAATTTGGTGCAAATGTGTTTTGCACGTGTCCTTGATCATGTGTTGATCATGTAGAAGCTCAAAGGATGGGATTTGGTTTTTGGAGAAATGATTTTCGAGTTGAAATCTTGTTTTCTCTGTGAGGCCGGTGCTACCGGTGGGTGGTAGCACCGCCCCTCTGGCCGGTGTGAAATTTCCAGAGGGGGTGTTCTTGTGCCTCAGGGCCGGTGCTACCGGCCATGGTGGTCCGGTGCTACCGGAGGAGCGGTAGCACCGGCCGATCCCCCGGTGTGATTTTTCCAGAGGGGTGTGTTTTTGTGGTTTGTTGAGGTCCGGTGCTACCGGGCTTGAGGCCGGTGCTACCGGTTGGTCGGTGCTACCGAATTTCCTGGTAACGGCTAGTTTTGTAGCCGTTGGCCCGTAGGCCGGTGCTACCGATTCTAGTAGGGCGGTAGCACCGGGTTTCCTGCAGGTTTGCCCATTTTGCCCCCCAACGGCTAGTTTTGGCTTGTGGGCTATATAAGGAGCCTTGGGGCTGGCATTTGGTTGTTGTTGAAGGGTGCTGGAGTTATTGTGAGTGTGTGGGGGTTGTGTGCATGTGTTGCCCTTCTCCATTTGCTTCTTGAGCTTAAGTGTGAGCACTAATTGCATGTGTTGCAATTAGTGAGTGGTTTGAGTGTCTCTTGTGCATGTGTTGCACTTGAGGAGGCCTTGTGCATGTGTTGCACTTGGTGATCACCGAGGAGCGCATTTGTTGTGCCCGGTGAGGTTCAAGCGAAGGAGCGGCTTGTTACTCTTGGAGGTTGCCGACTCCTAGACGGCGTAGGCATCGTGCGCGGGAGCTCTCGAGGTGTGAAAGCCCGGCAAGTTTGTGAAGGTTCGGGTTGAGCCTACGCGAGCGTGAAAACCACGACTAGTGGAAAGAGGCGGTGCTCGAGCGGAGTCGGTCCAAGTGTGGGCTTGCCTCAACGTGGACTAGGGAGACCGCAAGTCTCCGAACACCACGGAAAAATATCGGTTGTCCCTTGTCTCTTTACTTTCAAGTATTTACCTTGTGCATATTATTGATTGCTTGAATGTATTAGAATTGCTTAGTATTAATTGATTGTTCGATTTAGCAATTCTAGTGTAGAGACTTAATTTAGATAGTGCACTAGTGAGCCTAGTTGATTTAGGCTTTAAATTGTCAAAACCTATTTATCGCTTCCGCATACATCTTTGATTAGGTTTTGACTTAGGGGTGTATTAGAGCGAATTGATTAGAGAGCGATTAATTTTGTAAAACGCCTATTCACCCCCCCTCTAGGCGCATCCTCGACCCTACACGAGCGCTCGAGGCTCATCAGGACCATCGAGGTCGATCAGGCGGAGCTCGAGCAGAAAGCCGGGGAGCTTGTCGATCTTCACCAAACGATGAGGGCGCAGGAGGTAGCCCACGCGGCCGAGCTCGAGCAGACCAGGACCTCCGAGCGCGAGCACGGCTTCAAGGCCGTGGAGTACGAGCGCACGCGATCGGCCAAGGCGCTCGCGGCCGAGCAAGCCAAGGTCGAAGCGTTGGAGAAGGCTGCCGAGGAGCAAGCGTCCTCCCTGGCGAAGGTGTCCCCCGAGCTTGAAGCCAAGGTCCTGAAGCTCGAAGAGAGGCTTGGGCATGCCAACGAGGCGGTCGAGGCCGAGCGGGCCAAGGTCGAAGCACTGGAGAAGGCCGCCGCGGAGCAAGCACCCTCCACGGCGAGGGCGTCCCCCGAGCTAGAGGCCAAAATCCGCGAGCTTGAAGGGAAGTTCGAGCGCGCCACCGAGGCGCTTGAAGCCGAGCGGGCCAAGGTCGAGGTGCTGGAGAGGGCTGCCGCGGACCAGACGTCTTCCTCGGCGAAGGCGCCCCCCGAGCTCGAGGCCAAGATCTCGGAGCTCGAAGGGAGGCTTGAGCGCGCAAAAAGGAAGGTGACGAGCGCCATGGCCCAACACCAAGACGAACGGCGCCGGGCTACGGATGCCTCCATGGTAGCCCTCCAGAACCAGAGCGAGCTGTCGGCCCTGAGGGCCAAAGTCGCCGAGCTCGAGCAAGAGAAGCTTACCCGTGAGATGGCCGATCCGTAAAAAATGTTAGAAAGCAAGAAATGTCCTAATAGAAACAGATCGCTTTTGGAAAACCTCGTCCCTGATCTAAATTCATAGTTGAGGATGCTCGGAGTCCCTCCGGCTTCGCTCGTTTGCCACGCTCGTGCTCTTTTGGTCGTGCATCGGTAGGATAGCCTTATCCAGCCCCCGTTGGGCCCGAGGTTGAGCGACGCGTGCCTCGGGCACAAGACGTAGATACGGACGAGCGGCCACGACCTGCAGAGTTGAGGAAAGGTCCACAAGGGGAGAGTGACACAAAGCGAGCCGTTAAGTAGATGGTCACACCCAGATTAACGCTCGAATTACCACCGCGACCATGCGCATTGCTCAATAGTCAAAGTGGCGAGGCTCTCGGCTTGGGCCCGGGCACAGGGGAGAGCTAGATTACGAAGAGGTTCGGCTTACGTTTAGCTCATCCACTAGGGGTGAATGTTAAACTCGCGACACTTAGACCAAGAGCAAATGCTGCTGCGTCTGGTCGTGTGCAAGAAAAAAGAGTCTCGTAAAAAGAGTAGTAGCAACACAAGGACATAAAAGGCGAGAATGGAAGAACAAATTTTATTGAAATGTAAGGTATAGAGGTTACACATAAAACTTCCGGTCGATCTATGTTCTACGAGCTAGAGAGCTCTCGCCATCGGGCATCGCTAGCCCAGAAACCCCGTGCGATCTGCTGAAACGACTCTATAGGGGCCCTCCCACTGGGGGATAACTTGTTGGTGTTGGGCGAGCCCCGAATCCGCCTCAGGGCTAGGTCCCCAACAAGGAGCTTCCTAGGTCGTTACCGACCGAGACGCATGTCTGCGAAGAGCTTGCAGGTAGTGCGTTGATCGTAGCAGTACACGGCATCTTACTTCTTCTGCGAGGGTAAGGTCGAGAGCTTCGAACGAGAGCCAACCCGACCTCGAGGTCGTGCGGGGCCGCGCTCGGGTCCAGCGCGCTCTAGGTCGAGCGTCTCGGCATACGCCCAGGTCGTGGTCGAGGCCTCCCGAGCTCGGGGGCCTTGGCCGATCTTGTTGGCCGGCAAGGACGCCTTGACCCTCGTCAATCTCAATAACTTAGATAGGTTTGAGTAATATTGAATGCCTAAATTAGTATTGGCTAACATATTTGAAAAAGGTATTAAAAAACGAATGCATATATGAAAAACAATGTTACAACTCTACAACATTTTAGAGATGCACATGCAATAATAAAAAAATACCCGGTGCAACATTTCAAAATAACCTGTTTCACAATTCATTGCAACAAAAAAGGGCAACAATATAAATACCCATTTGCAACAGGAAAGAACTCTTCTACAACAAATAAACCTTCACCTACAACAAAAAAATATTTGCTACTAGATCTGAGAAATACATATTGCAACAAATAAAAACACTTCTTGCGACATTGGAGGAAGCAAGCTGCAACAGGGGATCAGAGAATTGGTAGCTAATTACCAAGCGAGGCAAAAAGGATGATCACGACCTCCTCACTCTCCATGTCCACCGCCACACCCTAGAAGTGACAAGGACGACCTTCTCCTTCCTAGCCTCCTCCCTCCTTGCGAAGGTGAGGACTCTGAGCACCCTCCCCTCCACCTAGAAACCAAGCACCTTCGACTCCAGCTCTAGCAACTCCCTTTCGACTCCAGCTCTAGCCACTGCCTTCCCTTGCTGTTGGTGGGGCACCATGCCATCTCATCGCTGGAGAGCATGGCCTTTGCCACAGAACAGTCTACCCGCATAGGCTCTGGTCCCGTGCTCTGGCTTACGGTTCTGCCATGGATGGATGAATGGGGTGCGGCAAAGGAGCTAGCATGGAAATATGGAATCAACAACCCACCTAAGAAGGGAAAAATGTGTTGCATAGAAAGATGATGGGGTAGCTTCCATTTGTCAGCTGTTAGTGAAGCCTATGATATTTTGCATTTGGCTTTACTATGTGCAGAAGTCTATTGGCACCGAAAAATGTGACGACGGATTAATCAACTCAAACATACGAGAACGACGGGTTCAAGTTGGTTTGGGGCGTGCCAGCCCATTTGATCCTACAATTGGCAAGATAGATGAAAAAATACACTCAAAACCGATCTAATGTGATAATCGGCAAAGATCTAAATAGCTACGTGAAGCCGATTAAATCAACAGTGACAATAAGTCTAAACAATTTTTTACAACTAATTAGATGATTGATAAAGGTAAATTTTCTTGAAAAAGGTCATGCGCAACAAGATCAAAGAAAAAATCAAACCTGATTGGCGTAATCGAGGATGACCAACAGTCAGTGATGCGCAACTTTATTAATCAAAATTGGATTACAGGGGAGATTCTAAATTACAAATCTATTCCTAATTAACAAGAAAGTAAATAAAAAGTAAATGTGAATTGTTTGGTTGATTGGGGTTGTTATATTTGCTTGCTCTCAATCCTCTTTTATAGTGTACCAGCCGATCGTATCCTTTTTCAATATGTTACCAACTATGACCCATATCGGCCTTTGTATAGATACAATTCCATCTTTGAATCAATATCAGTCATAATTCTATCTTTAGCTTAACTTTTCCTTTTTTAACCGATATCAACCACAAATATCCTTTTTACCCTAAGCCTAACAAATTAATGATGTCTTACCAAATTCTGGTGCTAACATATGCTCCCTATTTTTGGGAGATAATATGATATCTTCCAAAAATCTTCTTCGTCGGCTTATATCATCAGCTTTGCACAATATCGTTATTTGTAACTACTCCATTTATGGCGCCATAAAATATTGAGATGTGTATCTTCACTATTAACCGCATGTGAACCACTAAAAAGGAAAAATATCCTGTGCAATCAGACAGGCTGGTGAAACCACGGTGCAACCTAACTAGAAAAAGTTTCAAACAATTCTGAAAAAAATTATGGATGTACATCTCAGCTTACCCCATCTACATATAAAATTTCATGATCAAATTCGTCCTGTGCTAAGAGTAATAAAAAAGACAAACTTGATCATGAACAAAGATGCTGATTCTTCGCTTTTGGATCAACTTTGTCTTTTTTGTAACTTCTAGCACAGGATGAATTTGATCATGAAATTTTATATGTAGATGGGGTAAGCTGAGATGTACATCCATGATTTTTTTCAAAATTTTTTGAAACTTTTTCTAGTTGGGTTGCACCGTGGTTTCACCAACTCTCTGGTTGCACAAGATATGTTCCCCACTAAGAATACCTCCCTCCTTTTCACCTTTTCTACCCCTATAAATATGAGGTCCATTCACCCGTTATTTTCACACGCTCAAGCTCTCAGAACTTGTGCCATCGGCTTCACATTCTATTTTCAACACCACTCCTACCACCACTTCCTCTCGTTAGCTAAAGAACAATGGACCCAAAATTGGTACTTATCCCTATACCCGATTGCGAAGATAGATATTATTTAGACCCCCTAGGTGATCCAGATCCATCGGCTATAAAAGAAAAAGATGTTCCTAGACTTCCCTTGCACGCTCGTGAATACAATATACATGGATGGAGTAAGAGCTTTAGAGCATGGCCGATGGCATTGAAGGGTTGGAGAGAATGGTTCCATTGGATAGCCGCCCAAAAAAATGCCCTAATGGGAGCAGATGGCATTGTAGAGTGTTTCCCTCTCTCCGTAGCCAATCCAGTGGACAATGAGTCCTTGGTAGCCATAGCCTACTATTTTTGGTCAGACTCTTTGAATACATTCATGTTCAGAACAGGTCCCATCAGTCTGACACTTTTGGACGTGGCATAGCTTTGTTGCCTTAGATATGATGGGGACCAGATATCGGCCTTTAGCATCAAGCTACAGTACAAGCTAGTCTCAGTCAAAGGCGAAGGCTGGAGCAAGTATATAGAGAACAAAAGAGGAACTAGAGTAGTGTCGGACAAAGAGCACATTGCCTTCTTGAATAGGTGGTTCAATCAATACATCTTCTATGGTGCTGCCTTAAGCTCAACTCAAACTTATCAAATTATAGCCGAACAACTTGTAGAGGGTAATCGACTGGCTCTAGGAAAACTTTTCTTGGGAGCAGTATACCAAATAATGCACATCGTTCACTATCGACTATTCATTGGTTTGGGCCAATATGTTGTGGGTAATGTTGGTGGCCCCCTCTGATTTATCCAAGTTTGACTTTATAATATGTTTAGCCTATCGTTTGAGATCGATGTAGCTACCATGACCCCTTTCCCACGTGAAGATACCTTGCAGTCTCAGGAAATTGAGTACAGGAATAGCCAATCATATAGCTAGGGATACATTCTGTGTTCTGGAAGCGACACAAAAATCACACCCATTAGAGCAAGAAAGTATCTAGGTTCTTCTTCCAGCTTGACCAAGATGATTTCTGTCAGTGCGACTTCTTCAGTTACAGAGCAGCCAATGCTTTTCCTTGGCCTTTCTTTTTACATCTAACAGCCGATAGCAATGATATACCTGAGGAAATACTAGAATTATTCAAGATCTTCATTTCACCAAGCATTTTGTTTATTAGCTTGCACCCCAAGGGCCGAATGTTCCAACCAACATATGAATTCTATCATCCTTAATTTACGCAAGACAGTTTGGGTTTGCACGAGTACCACCAATCTTTTAGCTTTTGAATTGGCTTAGGCCAAGAGACCAACTATGGCTGAAATTGTCCTTCATATAGCCGATGATTTTAGATTTAGACCTTACCTCATTTCATGTTGCAAACTCGATTAGCTGGTGACTTCATTACATGGTGATGAGCAATCCAGACAGCCTTGTATCCATCAGAATGCACAATTTTAGTCATTATGTGTGATTTATTCCTAGATCTCACGTCTGAACCGACAAAGCCTACTAATTCCGATAGTAGTAGTAGTTCTAGCAGTAGTGCTAGTTCAAGCTATACTAACTCAAGTTTTGTCAACATAATGACGGATGTATCATCTAAGGTAGATATTCCTTGTTGGTATTTTTAAATATTTGTTGAACTTCACTGATCGGATTCTCCCTTTTATTTCTTAGGTCAAGCAGGCGAGTAAGATGGTTATGAGTGATCCACTAAGCTGAAGGAGAACGCGAAGGCTACGCTAGCCGAAAACAAAATTTTCTACGCATTCAACCAGGATACATACGAGTAGAGGATCATGGATCATTACCCTTGGAGCACGTTAGCAGCGAAGTAGAGTGGGTGAAGCCTCCCGCGCGTTCAAGCATCAGACGTAGTCGAACGTACTCCATCGCTTTCGAGAGTGCTTGCGAGATCACCCGAGTGCTCGCCGAGTGGTCTCCGGACCGCCCGAGTGCTCGCCAATTGATCGCCCGAGTCCTTGACGTCTCCTCGCCGCGGGTGCACGATGCAGCGGATGAATATGCACACGCAGGTTGGAGAGGGTGAAACCGATCGCCGATCAGCGCCGAGGACAGATGCAACGGTGCCTCTACGGTATCCACATCGCCCAGGATGGAACGCCGTGTCGGTTAATGCTAGCACCACGCGACGGCTAGGGTTTCTGGCAGGGGTAGGGGTCGATGGCTAGGGTTTCGTGGTGGGGAGAACCTCATTGTTGCATGCCCCACGCCCCCTTTATATAGAGCGCACTAATGGGCCTTCTACGATAGAAGCCCACTAGGACTCACGCTAATGGATCTTCTACAGTAGAAGTCCATTAGGACGCCAGAGGATCCAAATCCGCGTAAACCCACCAATGGATCCAATCCATCAGACATGATCCAACCCGTTAAGTGTGTGACCCGTTAGGTTCATGCAAAGCGGCCATGGCCCTCAAAACCTCTTTTCGAGCACCATCGACAACAAGGTTCCTAGCGGGACATGTTGTCCCCTAATGCACAGAGTGATCGATCGGCTGAACCTTGATATATTCATATACTAATCCTTTGCCACGCGATACCAGTCAAGCTCAAGGTAAGATGCGTGCCATCCTTGTGATAGCTCGACCCATTCACTCGTCAATGTAATGGATATAATTCGTGATTAACACTTTAATCACTTTAGCATGGCCATGCACTTTTCCTTATCCATCCACACCAAGGGACCCAGAGATATCTCTCCCGTTATCGAGGAGGGGCAAATTCCATCTTGATCTCTTATATCTCACGTCATGTTTCATTGCATACACGTAAGCTACCTTTATAACTCCCCTGTTACGGAGAAGCGTTTGATAGCCCCAAAATATACAATTACACATGCCGAGAATCAATAAGAATCTCGTGTCAAAGGATCGTATAGGTATACCACTCGAGACTACACTCGATGGCACTTCTAAGATAACAATCTCATCGATGTCTCGGGCGGTCTATCAACCCCATGTTCTCTAACATGTGCCCACATTATTGATTTGATATCTCCATATCTATGGTATGTGAAACATTACCATCAATCAATACATGTCTTTGGTCGATCACTATTGTCCCACATAATGATATGTGACCAGGATCGTTTAGAATAATATCATATAACCAATGTGTTTCACAATTAAGTCATACTCAATGAACAAAGGAGTGACATTTATTCATGGAACTGATAAGTACATGAACATAGACGTATGATACAATCATCTCATATGATCGCCTCTAGGGCATATCACTAACATAAGCATAGGCCCATCAAACAAATGCCCTCACCCTAACATCAGAGTAGGCATTACTGGCTACTCATCAACATCTCTAGGCATCCAATCACCTTCCCTATCAGACGTGAAAAGTAAGTATTTATTGGCTTCATTTTACATTTCTATCATTTTGTATTTACTAATTCTTTAGCTGATTGCTTAACAGAGAAGAAACACGGCCAACCCTATAAGAAGGCATAAGCCCCAAGAACAGTTGGGTTAGAGTTCTCCACGTGCATCGGGCACAAGTGAGGTAAATTGCCTTCTTCCGATCACCTGAGTAAATTGGATCAACATGTTTTTGGATCATCTTGCAATTTCCACTTTCTCCTACCTCACACATTGCCAATATTCTGGTTGTCCTGCCAACAGGGACGGACTTTCCACCTCCCCCATCATAGTCGACACCAAAAACCACAATCCCAAAAGCCGCACCAATCAATACTACCACTCTTGCTGTTGCTAAGCCAAGCACCAAGCCAATCGAGTTTGTGAGCAATGTGCTCAGATTTGATTGGTCCGATATTGAAGACAAAATTGACTTGGGCGTGGACAGCTTCCCAAAGTAGATCCAAAAAATCTTGAACATGTCAAAGGATGCATTGGCTCAAGTGACGTCGGCCCTGGGTATGGCAAAAAAATTGAATAACTTTTTCAAGTTGCTCTTCACCCCATCGGCCAACCTTCTTAAGAATGCGCAGCCTTTACGGGATGCCATGCTGGCAGTGCAAGCCGATTTGGTAGAGAAGGTGATGGCCGCTTTGCTAAAGGTATACCACCTTGATGCAAAGAAAAATGCGGTGGAGGCGGCGAAGGCAAGAATAGCTCATCAGGCAGCACAACGGGAAAATCAGAAGCTGCTCGACAAGCTAGTAGCTGACACCAATGCTCTGAAAGTCAAATATGATGAAGAATCCAAAGATCTGAAGACCACCAAGGAGATGGTACTCAAGCTGGAATTGGCCAAAAATCCTTAGAAGAACAGATGGCTAAAGTCAATGCCTCCCTGGCCGAAGCACAAGAGCATATGAAAACCACAGCATCGGGCTTGAAGAACCAGAAAGTTGGTCTGGGCATGGACATAGCGTCGGTAATTAAACAATCGACCAAGATTGCTCCCGTCCTGAGCTCAGAAGAAGAAGACAACAAAATCCTTGAAGACGTGGAACAAATCATTGCTAAGGCTGCTGCTGTGCTAACGACTCTGGGAGCTAAACTCAACAATCCAGGGATATGATTCGATGATAAATGTCTGCAATCGGCCTGGCTTAATGTTATAAATGTCTGTAATGGAGAAAACTTGTCTTGAAACAATTTTGAATATTTGTAATATTTAAAATTGGATATTTAATCGATTATTATTTATGTTTTAATCTTTTTTCTGCTAAGTGTGATGTTCTATAATTGACTCTATAGCTATAATTAACTACAACAAGTTAATTTGGCCTTTCACGACCAATAGCTATACCTAGCCGATTAAGAGCCATCCCAAATACTTGGGTGATACTTTTTCAAGTACTTACCTGTTATTACAAGCTTTCGCAACTCTCGCCTTATTCTTCTTAAGCCGATCCAGTGTATATAAATGCAATTCTGCCAAATTATCGAAATTGTTGACCATTAAATCCTTGTAATCTTGAGTCGATATAGCATTTTGTCTAGCCATTTGTACGGAGTCAATACTGATTTCCAAGGATAACACAACCTCTTGTCCATAAACTAATACATAAGGCAATCCGATAGGCCCATAACGACTCCGATAACGTCACATGCCAATTCCTCAGCTTTTCTTCAATTTTTCTCTTGATTAATTTGATCAATGTTTTATTTAACTATTCAGCTTGACCATTAGCCTGAGCATAATAAGGTGATGAATTCAATAATTTTATACCCAAACTTTTGGTAAAATATTAAAACTCATCAAACATAAACACAGTGCCCTGATCGATTGTAATAGTCTAAACATAGTGCCCTGATCGTTCATAATAGTCTGTGAAATTCCAATTCGATGGAAAATGTGCTCTGTAACAAAGCCAATAGTTTCAACACGTAACCCTTTTGAGCGGGATTGCCTCATCCTACTTAAAAAATGGTCACAACCAATGTGAATTTATGACCTTTGCTTGACACAGGAAATATTTATCCGATTATGTTTATCTCCCACCCTCTAAATGGTCAAGGCTTGATAATTGGATGCAAAGCCGATACTGGAGTTAATTGTATGTTGCCAAATTTATAACGAAACCGACATCCTTTATAATATTTGAAACAATCTTCCAACATTGTTAGCCAAAAATACCCAGTACGCGTTAACAACCATTTCATTTTATAAGCCAATTGATGGGATCAACAAATACCTTCGTGTACTTCTCCCATTGCCGCTTTAGTTTCTTCGACTTTGTTGAGACCCGAATATGCAAACCCGGACTCTCTGTGTATACCGCACTAGTCCAGAATCACGCTAGTACACACATGCTCAATATAGATAAAAATCACAATCATACATAGTGAAATCATAACAAAAGACTTCATATATTGAATAAAAACCTGTTGACTGACCATATAGTCGACTTACATAACTATGCCTCGCAAGGCTAAACTGTGAATAATAAATTAAACTACAACGGATTAAAAATATAGATAAACCCTCAGTATATCACAAGCAACTGACAAGGCTCGCACCCTAAATATTCATCTCTTCCTGATACTCCTCCTCCAAAGCTGGTGTAAACTCTTCCTCAACTGGTGATTTGTTGTTGGCAAGGTTGAATACTTAAAGCACTCAACAAGTTGTGCACAGAATGCAATTCTACCATAACTATATGCAAGGCTTATTCTAGTAGAATGCCTGATATGGTTGTTTTGTAGTAAAGCAGCATTTATAAATATTACAATAAATAGATGGAAATGATAGTAAAAAAAATAACAGTAATAACTTACTTTCACTTATTTCTGCAAGAAAACTGGCTCAAGCCCTAAATCATATTCTAACTTTCGAATGGCATCCTGCCTCCCTTTCCAAGTTTTCATTTAACAAAATTTAACCCTTGACTGTAATTCTCGAGCATTGTGAAATACCACGAGCATGGCTATTTGTGTAGGTTGTACACTCTGTAGAGGTTATGTGATTTACCGACACAACATGATCGTCTTTTGTTGCCAAGCTATTAACACACTTCCTTTGGTGTGTCAGCAGAGAGATCATCACAAAGCCTTTACAAAGTTCTATCTTAACACAATACTACCCGCTAAGGTTTCAATACTGAAGGGTTATAACCACCACAACATGGCCCCCTCTTGCACCATGAGAGTTGATCTGCATGACCAAGGACTCACACTACCACTGGTAGTACCTAAGTTAAGACATTGTAAATTAATCAACTAGGTTCGTCCCATTCCATACATGTGGTTACATGTTTGACTTAGGTCAAATTCTTGCAAGATTAAGTTCTTAGGTTGACTGAGATAAGATTTCCATAGTCCCTCTACTATTCTGGCCTACCTTGGCATATTACTCCTTGCCACTTGCCCCAATCTAAATTATTTACCACCTCAATTGATTATCATGTACCACATGCCATCAACAAATCAACATCGTTGTGTGACAACCACATCACTACAACTCAACATCACTGTGTGACAACATCCGACACACCTTTCATAAACATGTTCCATATTCCATTAGTCAATATTCACTTATTATGTTTTCAAAAAAAACATGAGTTATACATGGTAGGACTATGTATACTAAGCACGGCCTAACCAACCCATGTTGGCATCTAATTGTAACCAACTAAAATGATCCATCCTAGGGTAATAAATAATCATGGAATACAAATGACCAGGTAGGGTATAATCCAATCGGGTAGAATGTCTAGATTCCAAACTAATTTGAAATAGTTCTACACATAAAATATCATACAGTAGACTGAAACAATATAGCATTTAGTAAAACTGGGTTCAACTTGATTAAAGCACAACTTGCCTTAAAAAATGTCTTGTTCTTGCTCCAAACATTGGTCTTGTGTCAACGATTCTCCCTCGGATGCTCCGAGCACTTCGACGTCTAAGCGTAACCAAAGAAAACAATAAATAAACACTAAAACAATGAACAAATGAACTATAAAAATAAAATAAAATTCATCATTAAATAGATCTCAATTTTATAAATTTTTAGAAATTTCAATCGCCTCAATCGAAGCTCGTATGAAGGAGAACGGGCTCTTGAAAGATTCAAAAATCATAAAAATCAGAAAATTAGAAATCATAATTTCTTGAATTATTTTTTTTCTAAAAAATATATTTATTGCATCTTGGCTGACACCAGCACAGCGCATAGCACACGACTAACACGTGAGACCCGAGACTGACACATCATCATCAATGCAACTAACCATGTCAGCGATTAATTCAACCTGCTGCTAACCTGGCAACCCATGTGGCCCTATGTGGCATTCACCAGCTTGTGCCACATCGGCCGGCGGCACGCACAACCCTAGGGTCATCGCTGATGACCTCTGAGCACACCATCAAGTAGCTCTCAGTTTTATGAATCTCATGACGTGCTCACCTTCCTTAATGGCGACGCGGAAAAATAGCGGCGACTCCTTCCCTGACGGTGGTAGAGCTCCCACAGATGATAAGGCATGGCAATCTTCCCATGGATTCAAGGTGCGCACAAGCTTCGCCTCAACGAGATGCTTGGCTTCAACCTCGTAGACCCCTAGAGGAAATGAAACAATGAGAACTTACTCACGGTGGTGCACAGCTAAAATCCTAAAATTACGGTGAGATGGCTAGTGAATCGGTCCGATTAACCTAGGGCTTTTGATGCTTGGGGCCTCGTGGTCGTGATGCGCGAGCTATTTATGCCTAAATGTCCATGTCGTAGCTAGGACGGAGATGAAGTTTGCCGTGCCCACGGAGCTTTGCTCCAAGATACAATCGGAGACAATAACCTAGGATGTGAAATGTGGAACGATGGATGCATCAAGACGCGGATTGACGAGGGCTGGGTACTCCTTGACCGGCCGGCGTGCGGTCAACGGATCCCCAAGCTCGAAAGGCCCCGACCGCGACCTGGGTGCGCACTAAGGGCGCTCGATCTCGAGCGCGGCATGCCCGAGCTCGACCCCGCACGACCTCGAGCTCGAGCGGGGTCTCGTCTGAAACCCTGGTCCGCCCTAGGATTTCGGATCTGGCATTTGACTGACAGTTTCCAGAGAGCGGGTCGTGGGGATGACTCAGAGTGCGCGGCAAGTTCGGGGGCAGTTGCTGCCAGCCCTCAAGGTGCACGAAGGCCCCCCCCCGTGGATCGCTCCGCGATTGCGTGCAGAGGGAGTATAAAGACCAAGGACGCATGAGCTCCAGGGACACACGAAGACAAGCACAACACACAGCAGCTCGAGCTAGGAATCACCATTACTGCCTTGAGTTGTAAACAATTTCCTGTACACCCGTATAACAAGAATCACCACCGCAAGGCGACTGGAGTAGAGCTATTACCTTCACAGGGGCTCGAACCAGTATAAACCCTTGTCTCGTGCTCGTTGTCGTCTTGCTCCGACCATCACCGAGATCGATTTTCTTCCTTCGTTCGAGCAAAACGCAGCTCGGGTCCCATAACACTCTGACCCCCTCCTCACTTCTTGCGGTTGGCGATCCCGATCGTCGACAGCTGGCGCCCACCGTGGGGCCCGATTGTTTTGCTCTTTCGCAGGAATGACACCAGGATCCCAGGAGCATGGCGCCCTTCGTCGATGGATTTTCCTCGGGCACGGACTCCGATTCCGTGTCCCTGTTCACGCCCTCGCCGCCACCGCTCGAGCAACACGTTCTGGTGGCGGACGATCAGGGCGCCGAGGGGGGCGCGGATGACCGTGATCCGCGCACCCCTGAAGACGCTTGCCGAATGGTGCAGGTTGCCATCAACCAGGCCATAACCGCTCTCCGACGGGAGGCCCAGGAGAAGGCCAGCACTTCTTCTGAGCCGCCCAGGCTCCCCCCCATGGGGGAGCGCCTCCGCGCTATCGCTCGGGTCATGGCCGACCCCGATAGAGCGAGGTCAGAGCTCTTTGGCCGAGCCCTGGCCGAAGAGCTCGATCGGGCTGCGACCGAGGTTGTCCCTCCGCAGCACCGAAGCCAGCACTCCGGGACCCGCTCCCAGAGGAGTAATGATAACACGCTGCGCCGTCGCTCACGTCGAACGCCTCCCGCGCCGGCGCAGGCCCCCGAGCAACGGGCTCGGGATGAGGGTTTGACACAGACGCACCGGCGTCCCACGGGCACCGCGCCAGGCAGGGACAGGGTCGAGTCAAGCCACACCGAGTCGACTGGCAGCAAGACTGCGAACCTCTCCGGGGACGTTCCGCCCAGGCGACGTAGGGTCCAGGACCGCCTGCGTTACCAACCAGGAGATTCCCGTGCCCGGCACCATGGTCGTTCCCACCGCAGGTCGGGCCGCAGGGCCAGCCTCGACTCCGAATCCGGTAGCAGCAGGGATCTTGTCGGTGACGACCACGATCGACGTGCCCCTGTCCCGGCCTACGGCTGCATGGCGTACTCCGACGGCCTTCGTCGCGTGCGGTGGCCAGCACGGTTCAAGCCCGCGCTGATCGAGCACTTTGACGGGACCAAGAACCCGGACGAGTTCCTGTCCATCTACTTGACCGCTATCCTGGCGGCGGGAGGGGACGAGCTCGTGATGGCAAACTACCTCCGACCGTCTTTGGGCCGGGCTGCGAGGACTGCTTTTAACCGAAACCCGGTTCCTTCGGTCGTGGCGCCAAATCGAGCGCCCTCGCTCCAACTTCCAGAGTTATTACGGCGGCGGCAGGAGAAGGACCTGGATCATGTCATCGAGGGCAAGAATGAGCCGCTACGCGACTTCGTGCGGCGATTCATCCGCGCAAGGAACCTGATCCCGAGCATTTCCGACGAGGCCGTCATCAAGGCCTTCAAGTTCGGGGTCCGCGATCGGCGCCTAACCGAGGACCTGGAGATCACCTCGAGGCTCAGCGTCAACAAACTTTTTCCGCATGGCGGAGCGATCTGTGACGCGACGATGCCGTCCATTGAACGCGACTACGACCAAGGTAAGCTTGGCTCGAACTAAGCAGAGGCCGACCCGCCCAACTCGTGGGCGCGACCAGGGCACCACCACCAAGAAGCGAAAGCGCGATCGCAGAGGTGGCGAGGGGCTACCGCGGGTGATTGTCTCGGCAGATGGCCAGCGTGAGGTCCTTGAGGTCCGAGGTGAAGCTCGAGGCGGACTCTAAGCCTCGCCAAGGTCGACCAGACCACCAGCGAGGAACCAAATTTCAACCGAGGCCAACGTGCGGTCCCGAAGATCCGATGCTCGAGAGCGGTAGGGGCGCTGGGTATGACGAGGCCAAGTTCGTCTCTTCCATAGGCGGCGGTCACGATTTGTGGACTGCGGGGCTTGGCGAATAAAATTGGGCGCTTTCTACGATGGGCGGGGTGAAATGCCCATGCTCCCGAAGGATGACGACCAGCCCGACCGGGTAAATGCTGGCGCGGAGCACGACGACCCCGACTTAGAATTCCAGCAAGGCGAGCGCCGGATCGATGTCATCTTCGGTGGCTCGTCGGCCTACCAGTCCAGGCGCGAGGTCAAGGCCGCCGCACGGACCATCTACCAGGTCGCCGCTGGGAAGCCCGTCGAACAGCCCTGCAAGTGGGCTAGGGCCACCATCACCTTCTCCCCAGAGGACGCTCTCCCAGGTATGGCCCGAGACCTGAAGACCGCCCTGGTCGTGACCCCGACCATCAGCAATACCACGGTCGGGCGTGTCATGGTCGACGGTGGCAGCTCTCTCAACTTATCGCAGTAGAGCGCCGGCCGGATGCGATTCCCCGATCGAAGGTCAAGAGCATCACCATACCGTTCTTCAGGATAGTCCCCGGGAGCTCGACCACCCCCTTGGGGCAAGTTGTCTTGCCCGTCACCTTCGGCGGGTCGGACAACTTTCGCACCGAGTTGATCACCTTCGAGGTGGTCGAGGGTGACCTCTCGTACAACGCCATCCTCGGGCGGCCGGCCTGCCTTGGTCAAATTCATGGCTGCCAACCATTATGGCCATCGATGCATGAAGCTGTCTGGCCCCAACAGCATCATCACCGTGCGGGGAGACCTGCAAGCGGCACATGGCTGTGAGACCAAGGCCTTGGCTCTTGCGAGCATCTTTGCGCAGCAGCCCGAAAACAGCGAAGAGCGCCCGCCAGAAGGCGGTGATCCAGCCCGGTGGGGCAACGAAGGCCGTGCCGCTCGACGAGAGCGACCCGACCAGATGCATCCACGTCTCGGCCGAGCTGAGTTCCAAATAGGAACTCGAGCTCGTCACCTTCCTCCGTGCTAACAAAGGTATATTCTCTTGGGAGCCCGCGGACATGCCTGGCGTCCCGAGGGAGGTGATCGAGCACAAGCTGCAGGTGGGATCCGGCTCCCGACCTGTGCGTCAGAAGCTGCGTCGCTTCTCCCCAGAGAAGGTTGCGGTCATCAAGGAGAACCTGGACAAACTCTTGAAGGCTGGGTTCATCCGTGAGATCAACTACTCCGAGTGGCTGGCCAACCCGGTCATCGTGCAGAAGAAGGGAGGAAAGTGGAGAATGTGCGTCGACCATACGGGGTTGAACTCGGCTTGCCCGAAGGACAACTTCCCGCTTCCGTGCATCGACCAGATCGTCGACTCCACCGCGAATGCCAAGATGCTGAGTTTTCTGGACGCTTACTCGGGGTACCACCAGATCAAGCTGGCGGTCGACGACGAGAGCAAGACCTCCTTCATCACGCCGTTTGGCACCTATTGCTATACGACCATGGCATTTGGTCTGCGCAATGCAGGGGCCACTTTTCAGCGTCTGATGACCAAGACGTTCGAGCCCCAGATCGGGCGGAACCTTGAGGTCTACGTGGACGACATTATCGTCAAGAGCCCCGCCGAGGGCGACCACGTTCGTGACCTCGAGGAGACCTTCGCCAACCTGAACAGGCACAAGATCAAGCTCAATCCCGAGAAGTGCGTGTTCGGTGCGGCGTCGGGGAAGGTGCTTGGTTACATGATTGGGGGCTCAGGCGTCGGCCCAAATCCAGAAAAGATCGAGGCAATCGAGAAGATGGCACCCCCGACCTCGATCAAGCAAGTACAGAGTCTCACTGGCCGCATGGCTGCCCTCAGCAGGTTTATCTCGAGGCTCGGCGAGCGTGGGCTCCCATTCTTCCAAACCTTGCGCAAGCACGAGGGCTTTGAATGGACTCCAGAGGCGCAGCGGTCCTTCGACGACCTGAAGGCGTACCTGTCGTCCCCACCCCTCCTTACAACGCCACAACCTGGTGAGAAGTTACTGCTCTATCTTGCGGCCACCCCCCATGCTGTTAGCGCTGTCCTGGTGGCGGAACGAGGGTCTCAAAGAAGACCCCATTTATTACGCCGAGGTCCTGACGCCCGGGAGCGCTACCGCAGTCTGAAAGCTGTTGTACGCTCTCCTCATGGCTTCGCGCAAGCTCCGGCACTATTTCCAGGCGCACTCCGTGATTGTCCCGAGCAACTTCCCGCTTGGGGACATCCTGAAGAACCCAGAGGGTGGCGGGTGAATAGCCAAATGGGCCATGGAGCTGGCGGCGTTCGACGTCGTGTCGTGGCGCCGCCTGACGCCATCAAGTCGCAGTGCTCGCCGACCGTGGTAAGAGCGACGCCGCGACTGCTCCCCGACCTCCAGGTTGAAGAGGAGACGCCCTGGGTCATGTTCTTCGACGGCTCGAGGTCCTTCAAGCGCTCGGGGGCTGGGATTCTTATCCTTACCCCGCGCGGTGATAAATTGAGGTACGTAATACGTTTTGGCTTCCCAGCGACCAACAACGTGGCGGAATATGAAGCTCTCCTGGCCGGCTTACGAGCTTGTAAGGCTTTGGGCGTGCGTCGTCTGGTCGTGAAGGGCGACTCCCAGCTCGTCATCAACCAGTTCAACAAGGACTACCAGTGCTCGGAAGACTCGATGGCGAAGTACCTCGCCGAGGTGCGCAAGATGGAGAGGTGGTTCCAGAACTTGGAGCTCAAGCACATCCCCAGGCGGGACAACTCCAGCGCGGATTTCCTTTCCAAGCTCGGCTCCTCCGATGACGATATCCCACCCGACGTCATCTAGGAGACGCTACCGGCCCCGTCGATTTCCGACCAAGAGGCTATGGTCGCCGTGGTCGAGGGAATTCCCTCCTGGGCCAAGGCCATTCACAATTACCTCTCACGGGGCGACCTGCCACCCGACCCTGCCGATAGGAGCCGGATCAAGCGCCGGGCGGGTCTGTACACGCTTGTCGGGGGAGAGCTCTACCGACGCAATGTTTCCGGCATCCTGACACGGTGCATCTCCACGGAGGAGGGTAAGTACCTACTACATGACATTCATTCAGCCTCGTAGGGCGACTCTTCAGACAGACAATGGTCGAAGGCCTTCCGCATGGGATACTATTGGCCCTCGGCTTCAGATGCTCGTGATATCGTCCGCACTGCCGAGCATGCCAATTCCACGCCGCGGAGATCGCATCGGCCGCCCTCGCGCTCTAGACCATCCCGCTTGCTCGCCCTTCTCGACACAGGGCCGGATATCCTCGGCCCTTTTCCTCAAGGAACCGGGGAAGAAGTTTCGTTAAATCGTTGTCGACACCTTCACCAAGTGGATAGAAGTCGAACCGGTCTCGACCATAATCGCTTTCGGCGGCGGTTCGTTTCTTCCGCTTTCGTGGTCACCGGTATGGGGTTCCATGCAAGCTTATCATCGACAACGGTACCCGGTTTACCAAATGAAGTTGTTCGGGGAGTTTTGCGAGGAACTTCGGCATCAAAATATGCTTAACCGGTGGCTCACCCCGAACAACGGAGCGGAACGCGCTAACGGGCAAATTGTCGAGTATGTCAAGAAACGAAAGGCGATGAGCTCGTCGTTACGGCAAGGCTCGGGTGGACGAGCTTCCCACCGTCCTATGGTCTATTCGTACCCACGACAAGCCGAGCCTCTGGTCCACACCCTTCCAAACGTGTTTGGTACCGGCCGCCCCTACCTCCCGAGGTCACGTTGGCTCTGCTAGGTCACTTTGGTCGACCAAGTCGACTTCGAGCACGAACGGTCTCTCGACCTCACTCTCGCAGAAGAAGTAAGATGTCGTGCACTGCTACGATCAACGCACTACCTGCAAGCTCTTCGCAGACATGCGTCTCGGTCGGTACGACCTAGGAAGCTCCTTGTTGGGGACCTAGCCCTGAGACGGATTCAGAGCTCGTCCAGCACCAACAAGTTATCTCCACGGTGGGAGGGCCCCTACAGAGTCGTTTCAACAGATCGCACGGGGGCTTACCGGCTAGCGATGCCCGACGGCAGAGAGCTCTCTAGCTTGTGGAACATAGATCAGCTTCGGAAGTTTTATGTGTAACCTCTATGCCTTACATTTCAATAAAGCTGGTCTTTCGTTTTCGCTCTTTTTTATCTACTTCCACTTGTGTTGCTACTGTCCTCTTCCCGGCGGATCCTTCTTTCTTTCGACAACGACCTTCGTGCGCAGTGCATTCGCTCCTGGTCTAAGTGTCGCGGGTTTGACGTTCACCCCCAGCGGGCGTGCTACACGTAAGCCGAACCTCTTCGCAATCTAGCTCTTCCCTGTGCCCGGGTTCGAGCCAATAACCCTGTCACTTTGACCGTCGATGCGCATGGTCGCGAACGCCGTTCGAACACTAATCTACTTAACGATGTTCGCTTTGTGTCCTTCTACCTTTGCGAGTTGTTCCTCAACTTTGCAGGTCGTGGCCTCTCGTCCATCTATGTCTTGTGCCCGAGGCACGCGTCGCTCGACCTCGGGCCCAACGGGGGCTGGGTAAGGCTACCCCATCGGCGCACGACCTAAGGAGCACGTACACGGCTAACAGGCGAAACAAAAAAGACATCAAATATCCCCAAACAACGAACTCTCAACAGGGGCGAGGTTTCTTTGCTCACCAAAAACGGTTTGTTTCTGTTAAGTACATTCTTTGCTTTTTAAAGTTTTTTACAGGTCGGCCATCTCGCGGGCAAGCTTCTCTTGCTCGAGCTCGGCGACTTTGGTCCTCAGGGCCGACAGCTCACTCTGGTTCTGGAGGGCCACCGTGGAGGCATCCGCGGCTCGGCGCCGTTCGTCTTGAAGCTGGGTCATTGCACTCGTCGCCGCCCTTTTGGCACGCTCAAGCCTCCCTTCAAGCTCCGAGACCCTGGCCTCGAGCTTGGGGGACGCTTTCGCCGAAGAAGACCGGTCCGCGGCGGCCTTCTCCAGTGCCTCGACCTTGGCCCACTCGTCCTCGACTGCCTTGTTGGCGCGGCCGAGCTTCTCTTCGAGTTCCAGGATCTTGGCCTCGTGTTCGGGGGGCGCCTCCGGAAGGGGGGGCGCCCGCTCTGCAGCAGTCTTCTCTAGGGCTTCAACTTTGGCCCACTCGACCTCGAGCGCCTTGGCCGACCGTGCGCGTTCTTGCTCGATGGCCTTGTAACCGTGGTCACGTTTGGAGGCCCTGGCCTGCTCGAGCTCCGCCACGTGGGCTACTTCTTGCGCCCTCATCATCCGGTGCAAGTCGTCAAGCTCCTGGGCCTTCTGCTCGAGCTCCCCTTGCTCGACCTCGATTGTACTGATGAGCCTGGCGCGCTCAACCTCTCGCGCCTCGATCGCGTCCAGGAGGCCCCTCAGCACGTCAGCGTGCTCTCGGAGGCCTTGAAGCCCTTGGGTGGCATGGTCGATCACCTTCACGACGAGAAGGGAGGCCCAAAATGAGGGAATAAGGAACACTGGCTGCCAGCTACGAAACACGCAGGAAGACCCTTACCTTGCGGAGATGGTCTTCGGGCGTATCGCGGAAAATTCTCGCGATCGTCAATCGACCGCGGGATCTCCTCCTCGTCGATCGGCGCGTGCAGTGCCAAGGTCGCCCTCGACCGCCACTGGCGCGCTGGGGCCGGGGTCTTGGGTCACTGCCCCAGGGGCGGCCTGGTCGTCCGTCACCTCCTCCGGGGGGTTCGGCCCGTCGGCAACCGGGGAAGGCGCGACGGCGGTATTAGTCTCGGCCTTCGCGGTCGGGGCGCCACCCATCTCCGGCTCCAAGGGGACGGCGACCGGGTCCGCCGCAGGATTCTCGACCTCCGGGCGGGTACTGCATGACCTCGGTGCCTGACGCAGCCGCAGGCGGTCGTGAGCCCTGCGGCCTGGTCACCTTCGGTGGCAGGCGGAATCGCGGCCTCGGCGCCTGGAGCGGCCATGGTCGGGGGAGCTCGGGGTGGCGCCTCGGGCACGGCCACGAAGCTCTGGGCATCCCCCCTCGCGGTGGCGCTGGGAGAGTCGACAACGGCGGCTGCATCATGAGCTTCGTCGGTGTCAAAATCCGCGCTGACTGCGGGCTGGGGCTCTTCATCGTCCGAACCATCGAGGCCCTGGTCGAACTCACCGACCGGAACCAGGCTCGACGACCCCGACGGAGTCCGCGTTGGGCGCGAAAGGCGACGCGGGACCAACTCAAATGTATCCTCCTCCTCGGACTCGGACTCACCCTGGACAATAGCCATTGTCAAAACGGGCAAATTTCGAGCTCGGGTGCTCACGGTCTGCGATCAAAAGCATACACTAAGCCAGAAAGATGCGAAAGGGACAGCGCAGCCCGGGATGCAAAGAATTTACCTGGGTCACCAGCCTCCGTCTCGCCGAGGGTCGTCGAAAGTCTTGTTGCCCCAACGCCGAGAGGGCGCCTCGCTTGCGCGTCCTCGCGACCTGGGATCTCAAGGTTCGAGCAGGTTCAGATCGCCCTGGCAAGGGGCCCGAGCTCGAGCTCGGGGCGGGAGTACTCAAGACTGGCGGCGCCGCGCGCTCTTCTTTGCAAAGGGAAAAGCTCATCAAGCGCGCAGCGCATGAACTCAAGCTCGGGGCTCGGCCGTGGGGTCCTTACCATGGCGCGGTCCCCCCACTCGACATGGGGCTTCTTCACCTCCAGACGGCCCGCCGTGGCTAAGGGGGGCCTCTTCTTCCCCTTCTTGCTCTTGCCCCCGCCGGGCAGCGGGAGCATCCTCCTGGCTGTATCAAACAGCTCCTGATGGTCCTGAGAACTTGCGTGGGTCAGAGGGACCTTCGCTAAAAACAAGATCAAAGGGCAAGGTCAGGACGGCTTGCCTCGGCCTTCCGGCGAAGTACGTTCCTCGGGACCGGATCGTCGAGGGTGTATCCATGCGCCAACTTCCCGAACATTTCGAACATCCTGTCGGAGACCCAGGATTCCTTCGGTGCTGCAAGAACATGGGCTATCAGGAAAGGCTGGAGGATGGATTTCGAGCAGAAGTTCCAAGGACGGAGGCCTTGCCTGTCGGGCCTTCACGAGTGGGGTCGTCGCGCCCCGTACTCTCGTAGAATGGGTGCTCCCTCCTCCGCAGAGGGGACACCCGGTTCCGCAAGAAGTCGACGGCGATTGCCTGCCCGGTGAGGCCACGCGTGGCGCAGATATGTATGGCAGCAATGGCCTCCTCGTCAACCTCCAGATCTTCGGGCTCGGGGGTCTCCTTCTTCTCGGTGACGGAGCCCCCTCGTACGTCAGAGCCCCATGCTCCCCTTTCTTCAGGTAAAACCACCGCTCGGACCAGGGACCAAGCGAGTCCCGGGCGGCGCACTTCGGGAAGAGCCATTTGAGCCCGGTCCGAAGTCGGAAGTACAGACATCCGACCACATGGTCCTTCCCGGAGCGGAAGAGGGAGTAGTAGCGGAAGAACAGCGAGGGGGTGGGAAGGATTCCCATGAATCCCTCGCACAGATGGGAAAAGATGGCGAGCGTAAGGACGGAATTTGGTACCAGATTGATGAGCTCTATTTTGCAGCTAGAAAGGACGTCCGCCACGAACTCACTCTCCGGGGTCCGCAGGCCAAGGAGAGCATAATGCTCGGTGCAGACGATCTCATCGTCCCTGGGGCGAGGTTCGGTCTCGCCGCCCGGCAACCGCCATGTCACCGGGTCCACTATCCCCAGGGTCTCGAGCTCTTTCATCCTCGCGGACGACAGGGTGCTCCTTCCAAGCTTGGTCATGGCGCCGTAGAGCGCTTGGTCGAGGGAGCGGAAAGAAAGGGCTTTGCTCGGGCGAGGAGGCTTGAAGACGAAGGGCGCAGGAGCGGAAGTTTTTTGGCTGGTGGTGTGGCGCTGGTCTTAAGAACCGTAACACACCGAAACCCAGTCCGCGGTGCCTCAAAAGACGTGCCAACCGTGATGTGACGGGCGCAATTAAGGCCCGGAGTCGAGACGCCGCTAGGTGCACGCCAACCGTTCACATCCGTACCGACATCGAGAAGTCCGAAGGTCGCCAGGTGTCGAGGCCCCAAAAGACTTGCTTTGCGGTCTCCGCCCGACCTCGACCAAGGAGCCTAGACCTACGAAGGTTTTCTCCGTTTCAAGGATAAGGCTCGAGGTCGTCCTGAGGGTTCCCTCCGACCAAGAGCCTCGGGGGCTAGCTGACGAGGGCTGGGTACTCCTTGACCGGCCGGCGTGCGGTCAACGGATCCCCAAGCTCGGAAGGCCCCGACCGTGACCTGGGTGCGCACTAAGGGCGCTCGATCTCGAGCGCGGCATGCTCGAGCTCGACCCCGCACGACCTCGAGCTCGAGCGGGGTCTCGTCTGAAGCCCTGGTCCGCCCTAGGATTTCGGATCTGGCATTTGACTGACAATTTCCAGAGAGCGGGTCGTGGGGATGACTCGAGTCTTGGCAAGTTTCGGGGCGATTCTTGCCGACCCTCAAGGTGCACGAAGGCCCCCGAGGATCGCTCCCGGCCGTTGCGTGCAGAGGGAGTATAAAGACCAAGGACGCATGAGCTCCAGGGACACACGAAGACAAGCACAACACACAGCAGCTCGAGCTAGGAATCACCATTACTGCCTTGAGTTGTAAACAATTTCCTGTACACCCGTATAACAAGAATCACCGCCGCAAGGCGACTGGAGTAGAGCTATTACCTTCACAGGGGCTCGAACCAGTATAAACCCTTGTCTCGTGCTCGTTGTCGTCTTGCTCCGACCATCACCGAGATCGATTTTCTTCCTTCGTTCGAGCAAAACGCAGCTCGGGTCCCATAACACTCTGACCCCCTCCTCACTTCTTGCGGTTGGCGATCCCGATCGTCGACACGGATGAACTAGGGTCGCACACAGAGCCAATGATCAGGACCAAACTAAGTTCCAAATCACTATGATTAACCCTATACATCCAATCTTTATCCGATAGTGACTGCACCTAGGATTTCAATAATAATCCATCAACCACACGATCAGATTCCAACGGTCGACTGGCTAGAGTGGGCTTGGCTCATAAAAATAGACTAGGCCCAATAGGCTTCGGTCCAACACTGCACACTGAGTTTTTCAAACATTTTTCAATTAAAAATAATTCAAGAAAATAAATTAAGCCAAATAAAGTATCAAAAAACTTAAAAAAAATTGGAAAAATTCCTAAAAACATTTTGAGACATTTGGAACTCAAAATATTTTCAACAAAAGTTTATTTAAACTTTCAAAATATTTAATTGACATTTTAATAGGCCATATTCAAATTAATAAATAAAATCCAAATAAATTTCAAAATTTTAAAAAATAAATAAATAACAATATTAAATTAAGTTAAGCCCAAAATTGAGATGTTACAAGCTCCAAGATATCTTAGTAACAAACCTTCTAAAATCTAATAATACATCACATTTTCATTGAGGGCATACTTTAGGGCTTGTCGCTTGTTACTCCGATCAGTAGGTTTTAAGGGATCGTTAAATATTTCACTATTTTTGTTCTCTAATCACTAGTGGTAACACACATGATCATTTTTTCTATTGGCTCGAATTCCTCTAATCGGCTAAAAACTTTATAGCCCGGTGTTTGTTAAGCTAGCAAGTTGGCCTTGTCATTTAACTCACGAGAAATATGACAGATGGATAAAGAAGTGAATTTGATCAAGATTACAGCGAAACACTGTCCTAAGTATTTGATCAAAATTTTATCATAGCAGTTATATTCTCCTTTAATCTATTGGACCACCAACAAAGAATCGCCATAAGTCTCAACAAACTCTGATATTATTGAGTAGCTGTAAGCCTTTAAGCAATGCTTTGTATTCAGCTTGATTATTAAAACATCTACAATTTAGCCTGAATATGGACTCAAAACTATATCCATTTGGCGAAATCAGCACTATTCCAATACCATCGCCCTCTCGACATACCGATCCATTGAAAAATAGTTGCTAAGGGGCAACAGATATTAGATCGGCATTTGTAATAGTTTCCTATTCTGTTATAAAATCAGCAATCACTTGAATTTTAATAGCCTTAGCCGATTCATATGTTAGATTGAACTCGATGAGCGTATAGGCCTATTTAACAAGTCGACCTCGCAAAATTGAAGCTGACAACATATATTTTATAACATCGGTTTTATAAATAACCTTACCATTCGATACTAAAATATTATGCCTTAACATTGTGCAAGCAAAATATAATGATAAACAAAGCTTTTCTATAAAAGGGTTCCTAGCTTTTGCATCAATCAACTATTGGCTTAAGTAAAAAATAAGTTGCTCCTTATCATCAATTTCTTGTGCCAACACAACTCCAATTGTCACCTCTTCAGCTGATATATATAACTTAAATGGTATACTATTTTGAGGTGTGGCTAAAACTAGAGGATTAGACAAATAATCCTTTATGCTCCCAAAAGCCTTCTACTGATCAGTGCCCCAGACAAGGTCTTATTTATCCTTTAACTTCAACAGTGGGGTAAATGAACTAATACGGTCAGATACATTTGAAATAAACTATCGTAAATAATTAATCTTGCAGATCAACTTCTGCAAATCCTTTTTATAGGCTGGTGGCTTTGTTTTGGCTATAGTTTTAACTCTTTCTTGATTAACTTTAATTCCTCTCTCATGAACCATAAAGCCCAAAAATTTCCCAGCTGACATACCAAAAGCACATTTGTATGGATTCATCTTCAAACCATGCGCCCTTGTATTCTTAAACACTGTTTCCAAATTGGCTAGATACTGCAAATCTTTCTTGAATTTTACAACAACATAATCGATGTAATTTCCACAATATGGCAGATTAAATCATAAAAAATAAAATTCATGGCATATTGATATGTTGCTCTAGCATTTTTCAAGCTGAACGTCATCACTGCTCACTCAAACAAACTTAGAGCACCAGGGCAACTAAAAGCCGTATTAGGTATATCGGCTTCTGCCAAGAATATTTAATCATATCTGATATTACCATCAAGAAAACTAATAATTTTATTTCTCGATGCAGCATCAAATATCGATAAGCATATCGGTTATTGGCATTGGGTACTTGTCCTTTGGTGTGGCTTTATTCAAATCCCTAAAATCAACGCACACCTTAAGTTTACCATTTTCTTCATCATACAAATGATATTTGAAACCCACTCAGCATATCGGTAAGGCCTGATAAACTTAGCCTCCAGTAATAGCGCAATTTCTTCTTTTATAATGGTATACAAGGATGGATTAAATCATCTAGAAGACTGTTTAAATGGCTGATAACCTGATTTTATAGGTAGCCGATGTTCAATAAGTTGTCGGCTTAAACCAGGCATCTTGTGATATTCCCAAGCAAAGCAATCTTTATAATCTGATAATATCCTGACCAACTTTTCTTTATAACCCGTGGCTAACTTTGAACTAATAAAGTTGGTTTTTTTCTGTCACCATCACCTATATCGACCTACTCTGGTAAATCAGTCAACCTAAAACCTTAGCCTAACTTCTCAATTTTTTGAAAATCTTCAACGGCCTCATAGTTATCTGTTGTTTGCTGATAGCTTCGTATTTTATCTTGTAATGCCTTTATTGCCGATTTGGACTCTATCGACGTAAAATTTTATCTTTCTGATCAAGTGTGCTTAGCCTTAAGTTGATCGGAACAAACCCTATTTTATCGATACAAATGAAATTGCGATCATCTAAGGCTTTACCCGATATACATTCAGCTTCTTCATATTGCCAATTTGCGTCTGAACTCGCCATGGCAATGTGAGCCTATGTACATCTTGAACCACTTCGACGTCATCCACATTCTATTGGATGAGCATCTGGTGCATGGTCGATGGAACACGACAATTAGGGGTGCAATTAGATCGGACAATTCCCGACCGACCAACCGAATGTGTTCAGATCGGATTCAAATAGATTTTTGGATTCGGAATCGGTTTTGGATTCTGATTCAGGAGATCGGTATCCGTTGGATCAGGATATTTTGAATCTATTTTCGAATATATTTGGATTCAGCAAATTGAATATTCGACCGGTCTAGTGGCCTACCTTGCGCGCCCCCACCTCCCCATGCCCCATGCCATCGTTGAGCAGCCAGCTCTCTAGTATCGATAACACCAGCACCCCGTGGCTACGGAGCCGTCCTCCGTCTTGCTCGCCCTCATCAAACCCTCTAGCATCGACGTTGTGCCGCTATGGCTGGCAGACGCGCCCTTGCCAGACACCGACACTGATGACCACGACCTGAAGGACACCTTCCCACCATCTTCCCCAGGCCGCATCCAGCACTCCAGCAACGTGATGTTCTCGGTACTGGACACGTACGTCGCTTGCGACGGTGCCGGTGGCGAGGAGTCCAGCGAGAGAGCCTCCCAAAGCACCTGCCGTGTGGTGTGGATGTCCGTCTGCAACTGCTACTCCCACTGCCCCTTGGGCGTGGCCACCCTGCTCTTCACCTCATCGAAGCATATTTTATTTTTGACTTATTTTTAGTCGGCTTGAGTCAAGAACAGACCAATGACTTTTTAGACCCCTTAACCCATTCAGCTATGTTTATCTCATCCTCATCATCTTCAATGAGATTTACTTTTGCTTTATCTTTATCTTTATTATTATTAGCCTTGAATTTGTCCCTAAAGCCTCTATTATCAGTGAAACGACTTTCTTGAGTCGATACCCTATGCAATAGGTGACTCAAATCGATAAATTTCTGCTAGCCGAATTTTTCCTTTAGTTAGGGAATTAACCTTTGGAAGGCTAAATCGGCCAATTTCTTACTTTTCTAAATTTCTTAATATAATCCGCTACCAATTCTCTAAATTTCTAGCAAACAGAACTTAAGTCAAAAATTCTAAGTTCTAGACTTCTAGAGAAAAAGTACTATTGAAATTGGCTCTCCAAATCAGTACAAAAATTAACTGAATTTGGGGATAAGCATGTGAACTATGTAAAAGCAGCTCCTGACAAAGATAATGGGAATAACCTAATTTTTCATTTATCAGATTAAGCAGCTTCACCACATTATGCGATTAAACGTCCAACGTGCTCTAAAGTGATAACAGAATCATCCCCTGAGAATCTCGCAAAATCAGGAACTTTGAAGTTATTAGGGTAAGGCATCCGATCAATACAATCAGGGTATAGTTTCCGATAGCATGTAACCTTTCCCTTTGGCTATATGCCAAATTGGTCTCGCAATACGGCGGATATCTAATCGGCCCAATTCACCGCATTAGCCGATACAGCATTAGAAGCTTGCCAATTTCGCTTGTAATTGGCATTCTACCCCACGAGCGTTAGCTCGGATTGATAGGTTGTCTGAACCGATGGAAACTGACTAGATTGCTCATAACCTACATTGTTTCTCCTAGCAATCAGCCCTGGTACTAGAACAAAAGTTCCTAGTATGTTACAACCTTGTTTGGAGCTATATTCCTCTATGGGATCAGCTCAGCGTACTGCGAATGCCTAGGAGGTTCAATCGACTGTGAGACCAACAGGGGAAAGCATAAAATGGAGCCGATAGTAGTAAGTTGGCTGATGTATTGTGAGACCCCAGATTTACCATCTGGAACCTCCTGCGCTTTTCTGTACTAGTCCCAGATCAGTAGCTAGTACACACAGTCGAAACAGTGGTAAATCAATGACCATATCAGGATTATATATTGAAGTAATAAATAACATCAAATAAGAACAATAACCTTATGGTCGAGGTTTACAAAAACTGCCTTAACAGGCTGAACAATTTGAATAATTGCAGCGGAAGACGAAAACTCCAAGTGATGACCCAACCATATGCCCACAGGCAATCGAGTGGGGAGCGCGTCCTAGTCTAGGTGATCTCCTTCGACAGCTTCAACCTTCTGAGAGATGATTTGAGTGTAGCATGTGAGTACAAACGTACTCCGCAAGTCTGGGAAAATCCAACATGAAGGGCTTTCCAAGGAAAGGCTTAATAGGGTTCTTTTGCATAAAGCCAAGTTTCATCAAACCATACTTAATAATAATTTTCACAAAGCACATTTTAAACAATTATTTTAACAATTGAAATATTTAATATTCTAGTGAAGATTCTATCCACCATCACTAGTATAAAGGATCTATCCACCATATTTAAAAGATTAAGGTAAACTAACTCATGACTGTATCTGTCATGATCAAAACAGGTTCCATCTACCTGATTGGCTCAATCTGCCAACAAAACATCCGAGAGTTCTAACCACTCCCGAATCCCAAAACAAAACATCAGTTATTTCTAAAACCAAAACCAAGTCTACCAGTATGAAAGCATTCTTCGCTTTGCCTTTGACCGTAGGCACGGCTATTCGAATAGTTTTAACTCTGCAGAGGTGTACAGCTTTACCCACAAGACATGATATTCTCTTGATGCCAAGCTATTAACACACTTCCTTTGGTGTGCCGGCTGAGATATCATGACAAGGCTTTTACAATGTATACACCTAACCCGACTCACCCGCTAAGGTTTCACCGCTATTAGGGTTCCATCTGCCCAGTATAGAAGCCCCCACTTGCGCCGTGTGGGAAAATACGACTTGCCTCCATCTGGCACCCACATTCCACCATCTGGTGAGTCTAAGTTAGGTTTCTACAAATTATTCAGCCAGGTCAGAGCCTATTTGACATGTGGTTGTACTGTTGTGCTAAGAATGGACAATCATAAGAGTCGGTCCTTAATTTGACTAGGGCGGCTTCCACAAACCAAGACCAGTGCTCTGTCTGCACTCGCCCGACAAACCATTCCGCCCCAATCTAAACCATTTTTCTTTTTATTTTTATTTTACAAACAAACGGCAATACCTTTTGCCTATATTTTCCAACACAAGTTTGCAAGGGTTTATAAAGAATCCCCACCCATAGGTGTATACTGACCATTTGCAAGCATAAGCATTCTACTGAACTACTCTATTCCACCAATAGTTATTTAATAAACTTTAATTCTCAGTGTTGATAAAAATTATTATAATCAATTATGTAATCTCCTAAAATCATGAAGTCACCAAGATCTCACATTATTATCATGGCACTTGCATAATCCAACCCAATATGATATTCCAACAAGTGAAGTCTAAATCAAGAGTAATCATGACTCCAAAATCATATTAAGCTACAATTATCACTGAATATGAAATATCTTCCTAGAACTATAAATTACATTATTGATTTATCCATCGTTCTTGTATTGATCAATCTTATCATCCACTTAATCCATGAAAAATACTTCACAATATCATTCACTGAATCCACCAAGTATGATTCACAACATCATCTACATTAATTCACCGAGAATACTTCACATAATCATCTACTAAACCACCAAGAATGCTTGTTAAATTCACTGAGTATGATTCTCAACATTATCTATTTAATCCATAAGTATGATTCTCACCATTATCTATTAAGTGCACCGAGAATGCTTCATAATATTATTTACTAAACCACCCAAATATTACTCTCAAAATCATCTACTTTAATCCATTGACAATGGTAGTTCCTATGATCATAACCAATTAATCTTAACCAATCATGCATATTCCATATTAACCAACCAATTCAATTAATCTTAACCAATCACGCATATTCCATATTAATCAACCAAACCAATTAATCTTAACCAATCACGCATATTCCATATTAATCAACCAATTCACATATGATTATCACCATCCATATTTCAACCAGTATTTATTTTCTTAATCAGCTCCTCAATAATAACTTCCCACAAATATTAACAATCCAACTTCACAATATTTCAATCATCAACATTCTTAGATCACTATAATAATTATTAATCCCCATCAACACTAATATTCATGTAATCTCCAATAAAAACTGGGTTCTAGCTCCAATTTTCCATTCTAATCAAAGATTACTTAATCAAGAATAATTACTATGATGGATTACTTGTTCTAAGGTGACAAAGCTTCATGGATACAATATCAAGGTGGTATAAACAACAGGTAGAGCTAACAGTCTAACGTTAACATCATTCTTTTATGTAAATAGCAATGCATGTTTAAAGAACATTGTAAAACATTTGCAAACACGGGATCAAAATGCGTCAAGGAGACTTGCCTTTAGTTACAGCGGAGGCGTCGAAGTCTTGAGGGTCAACGACAGCGTCGGCGGATCCGGCAAACTCTTCGGCTACGCGCAAAACGGTACAACTAAATGAATAAAATAAAATAGGATAAATCCAAAAACTACAAAATTAGTACTGACAGAAAGATCTTGAATTTAGATGAATTTAGAAATTTGAATCACTCGATTCGGAGTTACGACGGAAAAGATATGAGCGTTTGAATTCTCAAAATCCTGAAAATTGAAAAACCGAGGAATATTCCAGAATCTTTCTTTTTCCCCATTTTCTGATTTTCCCATCTCCCTTCCATGCAGGTCCCACCTGTCATTGACTAGTGCCTTCTTCTCCAATTGGTCTGTACAGAGGAAAGAACAGGAAGCAACGCAATGGAATAATGGAGGGAGCAAATGGAAGAGAGGCTAAGGGAAGAGAGGGGAGGCACTCCGTGGCTTGGGGGCGGCGACGAGGGGGGCTCGCCAATAATGGGTGGGCGGCGGCAGTGTGGGCGCATGGGCGCGGGCGTGGCGCTGCGGGACACGGCGACGGCGGCCGAGAGGCGGGGTGAGTGCGGCGAGATGCGGCGGAGGTGATGGACACGAGGGTCGGCGGCGCGGAGGCCAGGAACGGCAACGGCGAAGTGAGTTTGACGACGCCCAAAAATGAGCCGATGGCACGACGGTCAAAAGCACCCGAAATCACGATGTTTCTCGAAACTAAGATGAGCACGGGATAGCTAGCATCAAGGGGAGTCTACGGGTGCAAGGAATTGAATTGGTTCGTACCCAAATGGAGAAATCGACGACGAATGGAGCGATGGCCGACGACGAACAAACTCGAAATTCAGAGTCAAACTGCAACGAAAATCAAATCCGATTGAATGGTTGTGTTCCTGGAAGCAAGGGGCACAAAGTGACGCGGTTGGTTTGTCTAGAAACTCACCGGAGCAAGAGATGGCTCGCCGGTGTCTTTGGAGGATGCTGGGCGTCGAGTTTTCTCGAGTTTTGGGATGGGAAACAGCACTGGACCAACGGGTTAGGGTGAGCACGGGATGGAGGACGCCGAGACGAAGAGTTGAGAGGTGGAAGCTCGTCATTTCGTTGAGAAACGGCAGAGTTATGGAGGTTTGAATGCATTTCAGTTTCTACTCAATTAATCTAATTCTGGCGAGATTAATGACTAACGAAGATGAAAAATGGATTCTCCTCGTCAATACCTTTCCAACGGATCCGGCCTTGTTCAATTTGGTGGAGAAAATGAAAAGATATGTTGGAGTAAAGAGGAGACTTCATGCACAGACTTCACTCTGGAATTTGCACGATCAGAGGTTGAACGGTGCTCGCTAGGTGGCAGCTCCTCATTGGTCAAAAGAAAATGAGGATAAATCGTACACGGAATAAAATAGCAAACGTGATCTAAAAATCTTGAAAAAATTTCTAAAAATACTAGAGATTATTTGGAACCTAATAAAATTGGTTTCACTAAATTTTGATGAATTTTGGAATTTAGACAATTCTGGAACGAATAAACTAAATTTGAGAAAAGACCGCGAAAGATAAAATACCAGAGAGATTCTACAAATCTTGAGAAAATTCTTAAAAATGTTTTGGAATATTTGGAACCTAATGCAATAGGTTTCGGGATTTTTAGAGCCTCTTGGAATGTAGGCGAGATTTCGAATAAGGACCGGACTTAGGAATTCTGACTTTGCGGATGGTATAGGATCGAACTTCAATTTCAGATGGATAAGGATGCCAGGTTAAATATAACACCGAAGAAAAACCAAAATTTGAAATTAATTAATTTTAAATTAGTTTTTAGCAGAAACTCGAAATTGGGGATGTTACATGTATCCAACTTAGCGGCATCGGTTTATGTTTGATAATGCACAACCCCATTTTTACGAAGATCTCGTGGCAGTATTACAATCAGCCAGGTTGGCATCATAGTAAGAGACGAAATTACAGCTGACAGTTTAGAATCAGCCATTATCATCGGGCTTTGCGTGTTTGGCTCTACTGAATAAACAGGGTAATTCAGCAAGGTTTGCATTGAATCAAGTGGACTTCAGCCGATACTAACTCTTGAGCTATAGTCTTAACATTATTAGCTATCATCAGCTTGAGAGTTGTAACTAAAATCGATGATTGGTTAATCAAAGCATCGTGCACAGATTAATTAATCATATAAGATAATTCAGCTTATGCAAGTATGTATTGACTTACCGATGCATCGGTAATCCCTGCATCACCGAGAGGGTTGACTATCGGCAATGCGGTTTTCTAAGTGACACCATGTCGAGTTTTTTGATAACAACTTAGCATCATCTCCTCGAGCGCAGTTTTCTGACCTTCGATCTCTTTGGGCTGTTCAGGTGTCAAATCATCCAATGTTGGGACGATTATAGCTTCAGTGTTGAGATTGAACGACAGAATTGATTTCTCAAAAGAAAACATCGTGTCCCACCAAAAGTGTGTTGGCGCCGAAAAATATGACGACGGATTAATCAGCTCAAACACACGAGAACATCAAGTTCAAGTTGATTCAGGGCGTGCCAGCCGATTTGATCCTGCAATCGACAAGATAGATGAGAAAATACACTCAAATCTGATCTAATGTGATAATCGGTAAAGATTGTGAGATCATGTGATGAAAAATTGGTTGAATGGTGAAATTGGCATTGTAAAGTGACTTTGGTTATAGCATGTGTGGTGCTTGTGCATGTGCTATGTTGAGATGATTATTATGCTGGTGATAGCATGATGGATTTTGTTTGATGCAATGCACTCATGTGAGTAGTTGCATGGATTGACTTTGAGTCAAGTCGTGGACTTGTACTCGGATACGTTGTTTGTTTATTCGTGTGCAGGTGTTGCTCGAGGGCGAACGAGGTCGATGACGGGACCGGAACTAGGTTCATGGAGGAATTGATGTTCGGGACTAGGTTCAGAGAGGAATCGAGGTCCTGGTGGTCGAGAATGTCATGCGGGACGTTTGGGCTAGAGAACGGTGCGCACGAAGGCTGGTTAGTCACGTGAGTGCGGCAGGTGGGCTGTACGCGTGCATGTGTGAATTTTGGGTTGTATGCATATATTGGGCTATGTGTATTGGACCAGGTGGATATGCATACATGTGTTAGGGTTTTGAGTTGTATAAAAGGACTTAAAAATCTGATCAATAGAATTCGCTTTTGGGCGGCGGCGGCCGTTTTTCATGCGACGATAGTTTTCGTGGCCGGCGGCCAGGAGATTTGTGCCTGAGCTTTTCGACGGCAACTCCATTGCGACTGCATGCATGCAACTCATGTGGCGATCCGTGACTAGAAGTGACGTGCATGTATGTGTGATGAGAGACTTGGGGATCCTCCTGGCGTGCGGTGACTCAGGCGACTAGAAGAACGAGGCCAGCGAAGTCACGATGGCTGTGTTGGTTTTTGTTGCTTGCTGTTTGGTTTAGCGTCTGTGGCGACTAGAAAAGCAAAGAGTGTTGCTATTCTTCTTCATCGATACTTTTTGTTCTTCATGCATGCGTGAGCTACTGGTCCACCTCCACGATCCAGACCTCCAAGTTTGATTAGTTAACTCTTCATAAATCCTGATTAATTTCGTTTTTAGAGTTTGGTTCGTCGCGGTAAGATCAATTCCCATCATTATTGTTTTAGTCATCTTGTGAAGGTAATATCTTGAGATCCATATATCCGATCGAGTTGATTTTTATTGCGTTAGTTTTGGAATTGAGTCTAATTTCTACAGTTAAAATTTCATATCGATTTTACGGTGGGATCTTCTGTAATTACTGTTTTGGTGAACGTGTGTCAGTCTGTTTTTATTTGGTCCGGCGTCTGATTCAGTAAAATTGCGAAGGTAATAACTTTAGATCCGTAGATCCGATTGAGCTGATTTTTATTGTATTAGCTTAAAAATTGAATCTAGTTTCTACTGTTAAAATTTCACATCAATCCAACGGTTGGATCTTCAGTAATTACTATTTTAGTGGACGTGTATCATTCTATTTTTGTCGAATCCGAATCAGTTAACTGGGGTGTTTCAAAAATTAGCAAAATTTTGATTTTAGCTTCCGCGCAATCATTCACCCCCCTCTAATTGCTAGTTTAATATATATCGGTCCTACAAAGATCTAAACAGCTACGTGAAGCTGATTAAATCAATAGTGACGATAAGTCTAAACAACTTTTATGGCTGATTAGATGATTGATAAAGGTATATTTTTTCGAAAAAGGCGATGCACAACATGATCAGAGAAAAAATCAAACCTGATTAGCGTAATCGATGATGACCAACAATCGGCGATGCGCAACTTTTATTGATCAAAATTGGATTACAGGGGAGATTCTAAATTACAAACTATAGTTGTTTGGTTGATCGGGGTTGTTCTTTTTGCTTTCTCTCAAGCTTTTTTTATAGTATATCGGCCGATCGTATTCTTTTCTAATATGCTGCCAACTATAACCTGTATCGGCTTTTGTACATATATAATTCTATCTTTGAATCAATATCGGTTATAATTCTATTTTTAACTTAATTTTTCTTTTTTTAACCGATATCGATCAGAAATATCTTTGTTTACCCTAAGCCTGATAAATTAATCATGTCTTGTTAAATTCCGGTGCTAACAAAGTCTAAGGAGTAATTTTAGTGGACTCCAGTAGACTGAAAGAAAACGTAGCCCAAGTGTCCGAAGCATCGGAGGTATCGTATAGGATCATTACCATTTTCTTTATGCCGCCAGACTAACTACACATTCACATCTCTGATTACGTACTAATCTCATACATCGCATGAGCGACTTCGGCTGGCCGAGGAACGGATAGTCCGTGTAACCCACGACGGGATCAGGTGTAGAACGTCTTCTGCACGTACCTGCTCAACCCGGCGTTCAGCCTGAACCGCTCGACCAGGTCCCGGTTCGCTATGAACAGCCGCCCGTACGACACGACGTCGGCGTCGCCGCTCTCCACCGCCTCCAGCCCGAGCTCCCGCGTGTAGCCGCCGCTGCACATGAACGTGCCGCGGTACGCGCCTCGCAGGGTGCGCATGAGGCGGCTCTCCTCGGCGCTGCCGTGCTGGCCCGACTCGGTCTGCCCATAGGCCGTGTACCTCGGCTGCACGACGTGGAGGTAGGCGAGCTGTCCGGCTTCTTGCTGGAGGGCGTTGAGCCGATCGACGACGGCCATGCCGAGCTGCATGGGGTCCGAGCCGTAGGCGTCGAGGTGGTCGATGGCTGGTGATACCCTCACTGCAACTCGGTCTGATTCGATGGCAGAGACCACGGCCCGGGTCACCTCAAGTAGGAACAGGCAACAGTTGGAGAGTGAGCCACCGTACTCGTCAGTGCGGTCGCTGATGCTGCCTTGAGGATTGATCAATGAGGTAGCCATAAGCACCATGGATCTCAATGCCATCGAAACCTGTTAACGCAATCCATCTCTAGATCAGCAAATCAAAGGGATTACTGACGGTTTATGGTTGGAGTGCAAAGTTTGTGAGTTTATGCGTTCTGTATTTTATTACCTGCTTCAATTGCTTTTACGGCTGCTTGACGTATTGCTCAACTATTTCCGGTATTTCCGATGTTGCAAACTTGCAATGCGCCTAGGCTTAGGATACTTGCCATGTGAGCCATCAGGCATCAATATCCTCCACCTTGATGATATTTATATTGGTTTATCAGTTGAGGATATTGGAGCAGCACCGCCTGGCTGGTATACTGATCGATGGAAGAACATTAGTCAATACTTGAAGAAGAAGATCCTATGCTTGGATCAACTTATGCTGTTTATGGTCAAATCTGATAAAGAAGAAAAATAAGTACTGCATATCCCTGGTAATGTGAACCAAGCATAGATATGGTATGGGCTGACTGTTGCACAAGTACGATCGATGAGTTAAAACACTAAATCCCATCTATTATTAAACAATACAATGTGATTATTCTCGGTAGTGTCATTGAAATTCAAACTTTCTTCCTTTTGACTAATTGAGAGAAGAAATGCTACTTAGAGAAAAACAGGGAAGCAGGTTACTGCTCACTGGCCCAGATTCACAGCCACAAACCCTTTCTTCTTCCCACTAACCCAAACCAAATTATCGCCAAATTACCAGCAAAGTACAACTTCATCAGAATACAACTATTTCCCATAGGGAAAAATAAATATAATTTTAAAAAGATAGACTAAATTCCCCCCAGGCACATGAGAGCATTTAAACCTACTGCAAGATCTCTTCATGTAATTCATGTTAGGTTGATCTCTCGCGCCCTGATCGGGGGCACAACCAACCGAAATGGTTGTGGCCCCCTGTTGCTCCGTGCGCCATATAAAAGGGGGGTCAAGGGCCGGCTCGGGAACCAACGTTCCCCGATTCCTCCTCACCCCTAAATAACCCTAGCATCAAGCCGATCTCTCTCGTGCGCAGCGGAAGTGACGGGAAGGCCGCTGCCACCTTCTTCACCGCCACTGCCTCCTCTTCGCTACCGGCAATGGCGTCCTCGTCAAGCTCAAACCCCGAAAGCATTTCCCCTAAGTCCCCTCTTCTAGGTGTTACTCTAGGCACTAAAGATCCAAGAAACTTCAACAATGGTATCAGAGCCTTAGTTCTAGCGCCTAACCCTAACCCTAGATGAAGAATCCCTTCGGATTTATCTCGTCCAAAGCAAGTAGAAGGAGAGGAAGAGCTCTTTTGCTCTCAGATTCGAACCTTAGATCGAAATTCCCCCCAAATTCGTGAAACCCTAGCGCGATTTTTTCACAAAATCCTCAAGAACCGCATCAAAGAAAAGAAGGATGAAGCCTTACATGGACTCGCCGTGCTTGTCGTCGTGGACAGCAACCACGGGAAGAAGATGATCCGTAGCCGTCACCGTGTTCCTTTCCCGGGAACGCGTGCGCGCGGCTTAGGGCACCGCCGCAGGGACACTCGACGGCGCCGCGTCCACCCTTAGGTGATCGCGCGACACCGGCGAGAGGGCCTACAGGCGGCGCCGCCGCTCCTTCGTCTCCGTCTCCATTGCTCTCACAGCTCGTGGGCGTGAGCGAAGAAATGAATTAGGGTTTTCCGGGGGGCGCCGATTTTTTCGACTTTTATAGTCACCGCAAAGAAATCGTGGCCGTCCATGGAGATCGGATGGCACGGAGTGTCCGCGGCCCGGCTAGCTGCTTTCAGCCCACACGGGAAAGAGATGCGCCGGCCCAGGCCCAAGTTTGCGGGGGCCTGGTGACTGGGCGTGCAATGAGGCCGTTTTGGGCTGGTTTTTTTTTCTGAATGAACAGTGAATATTTTCATTTTTGCTGTGAAAAATCAGTATAAGCACTAAGTTGAAGTATGTTTCCGCTGCTAAGTTTAAGTTTATTTTCTGTAAATTGGATCCAACGTGAAAATTTGATTAGAAAATTATATTAAGTTTGTTTTACTATGGGAATTTTATCTTCTGACCAATGTTGATGATAAAATTTGCCATAATAATTAAGTTTAAAAAATTTGTTCTATTCTAATTCTGCCCAACGGTGATTTAGAAGTAGAACAATTTTTCCTGTTAAAAGTATGTTTTAATTGAACCAATGTTGAATTAATTCATGCATTTTATTTCAGTGCTCTGATTAAATTGTTTTTTCTTATGAAGTTTCAAACACTTCAAATGTATTGAGTTTGATCTCTGCGATTGAGCCCCTAAACGGGGGGAATTATCCTTCTTGGAGGGAGAAGATTGAGATGGCTCTTACACTCTCAGATATTGATTATGCAATTTTGCATGATCGTCCCACTGAGCCCCAACCGATCCCTGATGGTCAACCGGGTGCTGAGAATAATGCTACAGCAAGAATGGCATACGACATTGAGCGTGTGAAGTGAAAAAATTCTAAAAGAAAATGCATGATGGTAATTAAAAATTCCATCGTGGAAGCAATAAGGGGTGCCATCCCAGAATGTGCCAGTGCTAAGGAATACCTTAGCAAAGTTCAGAGCCAGTTCACTGGCTCTACTAAGATGTACGCAAGCTCTCTTATGCAGAAGCTTTTGAATGAGAAGTTTGATGGGCAAAGCAATATTAGAGAGCACATTTTGAAAATGAGCAACATAGCTGCTAGACTTAAGACCATGGAAATGGAAATATCAGAAGGGTATTTGGTGCAATTTATCATGAATTCCTTGCCCAAGGAATATGAGGCTTTTGTAGTCAATTACAACTCCATAAATGAAAAGTGGAGTATAGAAAAATTGATGGCTATGTGTGCTCAAGAACAAGAAAGGTTTAGAGCTCAAAGACTTGACTCAATCAATCACCTTAAGTCATCACCAAAGAAAAAGGGCAATTTTCAGAGTAAATCTAAGCCTTCCTTTAAGAACAAAGATAAACCTCAGAACAAGAAGTTTCCCCCTGGCTAGAAACCTTATGAGGGCAAAGGCAAGGCTCATGAAGAGGTGGACAAAGACACATGTAGACACTGCCATCAGAAGGGACACTACATGAAGGACTGCGTTCAGTTTCTTGAATGGCTGAACAAACATGATAAGGATAAGATTACATTCATAGATGAATCCCTGTATTTAGATTCTCCCACTCATACATGGTGGATTGACTCAGGTGCAACTGTTCATGTTGCAAATTCCTTGCAGGGATTCCATACGAAGAGGATGCTGAAAAGAGGAAAAAGAAGCATTAGAGTCGCGAACGGCATCGAAGTTGAAGTTGAAGCCATCGGAGAACTCCCCTTAGAACTTAATAGTGACTTCATTCTTCATTTAAATAATGTATTAGTTGTACCCTCCATGAGGAGGAATTTGATTTCAGTATCCTGTCTGGATGATGATGGCTACTTATGTCATTTTGGGAACAATAGATGTTTAATTAAGTTTAATAATATTGATGTTGGCCTTGCCATCTGACAAGACAAGCTTTATTTAGTTTCCCAAAGTGATGATGTGAATGTTGTGAATGCCTCTTCATTGATGAATGAATGTAATAAGCGAAAGAGAAGTGAAAGTGAGACGTCTTCGAAATTATGGCACTATCGCTTAGGCCATATTTCGAGGGGGGGATTGAGAGATTAATCAAAGAAGAAATTCTCCACCCGTTAGACTTCTCAGATTCAGACCATTGCATTGATTGCATTAATGGCAAATATGTTAAGCAAATTAAGAAAGATGCCAAACGAAGCACAGGAATTTTAGAAATTGTTCACACAGATATATGTGGTCCTTTTCCTGTGAAGTCAGTGGATGGTTTTGATTCATTCATACCATTCACTGATGATTTTTCGCGTTATGGGTATATCTACCCAATTAAAGAACGACCAGAAGCATTAGATAAGTTTAAGATATTTAAGGCTGAAGTTGAAATCAGCATGATATAAAGATTAAAATAGTAAGATCAGACCGTGGAGGGGAGTACTACGGTAGGCATACCCCTTATGGTCAAGTTTCTGGACCTTTTGTAAGGTACCTGCAGGAAAATGACATAGTAGCCCAGTATTCTATGCGGGGCGAACCTCAGCAAAATGGAGTAGCTGAAAGACATAACCGCACATTAATGGATATGGTGCGAAGTATGATAAGCTACTCCACCTTACCGATTAGTCTATGGATGGAGGCATTAAAAACCACTGCCCATATTCTTAATCGGGTCCCTAGTAAGTCGGTGTCTAAAACACCATATGAGTTATGGACTGGGAGGAAGCCCACTCTAAATTATTTACATGTGTGGGGCTGTCCAGCTGAGGCTAAAGTATTCAATCCAAATATTGGAAAGTTAGATGCTAAGACCGTCAGTTGCCATTTCATTGGCTATCCTGAAAGATCAAAAGGGTACCGTTTCTACTGTCCTGACAGACAGACTAAGTTTGTAGGAACAAGACACGCTGTGTTCTTAGAAGAAGAAATGATCAAGGGGAGTATGGTACCCCGAGAAATAAGCCTTGAGGAGAAGCGGGTCTTTGCCCCAACTCCGATGATTCAAGAGCCCATTTTCTCGATACCTATTGTCGTTGCACCTCCAGTTGTTGGAACACCTGCTGTTAGTTCTCCTAGTGCAGCTATTAACATACCTGAGGCTCCTGTAGTTATGGAGCCCCTAGATCCTATTGCAGCTGCACCTGAAGAGCCACAGCAGCCTCCTATAGTGAGTAACGTATCTGCTCAAGAACCTCTTAGGAGGTCACAACGAAACAGGAGATCAGCTATTTCTGCTGATTATGAAGTTTATGTAAGTGAAGAGTTAGAGATAGAGAGTGATCCCACCTCTTTTGAGGAAGCCATGAGAAGTCCACATTCATCTAAGTGGCTCGCAACCATGGAAGATGAAATGAAGTCCATGAGCGCAAATAAGGTTTGGGACTTAGAAGAAATTCCTAAAGGAGCCAAAACAGTAGACTGTAAGTGGGTCTACAAAATTAAGCGTGACTCCAGAGGGAATCTTGAAAGATTCAAAGCAAGGCTCGTGGTAAAAGGCTTCACTTAGAGAGAAGGAATAGATTATAATGAGACCTTTTCACTTGTTTCGACAAAGGATTCTTTTAGAATCATCATGGCGCTTGTAGCACATTATGATTTAGAATTACATCAGATGGATGTTAAGACAGCATTCCTTAACGGAGATCTATACGAAAATGTATACATGGCTCAACCCAAAGGTTTTGTCGTGGAAAGTAAAGAAAATATGGGATGCCAACTAAACAAATCCATTTGTGGGCTAAAGCAAGCGTCTAGACAGTGGTACCTTAAGTTTGATGAGACTATAAGAAAGTTTGACTTTAAGAAAAATGAGGAGGACAATTACATTTATGCTAAGTTTAAGAATGGAAAATTTATTTTCCTAGTCTTATATGTAGATGATATCCTACTAGCAAGCAGTGATAAGAATCTACTTCTGGAGACTAAAAATTTCTTGTCCTCAAATTTTGATATGAAAGATCTCGGTGAGGCATCTTATATCTTAGGAATTGAGATTTACCGAGATAGAACAAAAGCGGTATTAGCCTATCGCAAAAGACATACTTAAAAAAGGTTCTAAAGAAATACAGTATGCATCCGTGTAAGGCTTCGCCTGCCCCAATAGTCAAGGGCGATAAGTTTGGGAATTTTCAATGTCCCAGGAACCAATATGAGATCGATCAAATGAAATCGGTTCCATACACTTCAGCTGTCGGAAGTATAATGTATGCTCAAGTGTGTACTCGCCCTGACTTAGCATTTGTAACCGAGATGCTTGGCAGATATCAGTCAAATCCAGGAATAGATCACTGGAAAGCTGTTAAGAAAGTCTTGCGGTATTTGCAAGAAACTAATGACCTCATGTTAATGTATAGAAAGTCGAGTGCCCTCGAGATTGTGGGTTACTCTGACACAGATTTTGCGGGGTGTGTAGACACTAAGAAATCCACGTCAGGTTATGTATTCACCTTCGCAGGGGGAGCTATTTCGTGGAAAAGCTCCAAACAAACTGTCATTGTATCATCGATAATGCATGCTGAGTTTGTAGATTGTTATGAGGCAACCGGGCAGGCGCTATGGCTTAAGAAATTTGTACCCGGATTAAGAGTGGTGGACAGCATAGAAAGGCCACTCACATTTAGGGGTGCAAACGGAGTAGATAATTTCCGACCGATCCGAGACCGAATTCATTTAAAATCCTATTCGAATCCGAAAAAATGATATCCGGTTATATCCGGATTCGATCCGGATTCGAATATGCCTATCCGAAAAAAAATATGGGGTAAGATATGGGAAGAGAAGTATCCGATCCGTATCCGCATATCCGAGATATCCGAAAAATATCAGTGTAAATGAGTGAAATAGATATCCGATAACAGATCCGATAAATATAAACATTCTACATCATATAAGTTCATATGTTGATTGGAATTATACTTGGCTGCATATTATTTTTATATAGGGAAGGCAACTATTATTGAATTTGAAACACTTATATGTCTCCAAGGTTCTAGTAAAGTTTTGTGTATGGTTGATTGATCTTAATATGCGCGACATATATGGTTTCTGCTTTTCATGTATTATCCGACTAACTATTCGTAACCGAGACTAACCGTATCCGGAACGATCTGTATTCGCTCCGTATTCGCGATCGAAGTAATCCGTATTTATATTTGAATCCGGCACTGTTCGTATCCGATTCTATATCCGAGAAAAAATTTAGAATAGGATACGGAATGAGCGAAATCCGTCCGTACCCGATCCGTTTGCACCCCTACTCACATTATACCGCGACAATGAACCAGCTGTATTTTACTCCTATAACAACAAGTCAAGTGGTGCTGCCAAACACATTGATATTAAGTTTTATGTTGTGAAGGAGAAGATCCAGGATCAAACCATAAAAATAGAGCATATAAGTACCAAGCGAATGCTTGCGGATCCGCTAACTAAGGGCTTACCTCCATATGTGTTCAGAGAACACGTAGTCGGCATGGGTTTATTGGAAAGCCTATGATTCTGGAAGTAAGGGGTCAAATAAGCAACCATCTCCCATAAGACTAAGTTTCCGTTTTGAGATAGAAAGGTGTACTATAGTCATTGAGTTCAACAGCACGTAACTGGCTATTGCAACTCCTTGGTCTTTGTGCACTGATCTATTAAGGAGTGGGATTAATGTTAAGTTAAGTAGTTTAGCCTCAAGATCAAGGGGGAGAATGTTAGATTGATCTCTCGCGTCCTGATCGGGGGCGCAACCAACCGAAATGGTTGTGGCCCCCTGTTGCTCCGTGCGCCATATAAAAGGGGGGTCAAGGGCCGGCTCGGGAACCAACATTCCCCGGTTCCTCCTCACCCCCAAATAACCCTAGCATCAAGCCGATCTCTCTCGTGCGCAGCAGAAGTGACGGGAAGGCCGCTGCCACCTTCTTCACTGCCACTGCCTCCTCTTCGCTACCGGCAATGGCGTCCTTGTCAAGCTCAAACCCCGAAGGTATTTCCCCTAAGTCCCCTCTTCTAGGTGTTACTTTAGGCACTAAAGATCCAAGAAACTTCAACAATATGTCATGACTACTTTTACAATGATTTTTTATGTTTTATGATTTGCATATAGAATGAGCATACCTTGGTGAGAAGCTCGGCCTACGTGCCATAGTTGGCAGAAAAAGATGCTTCCTTTGGCATGAACAGCATTCACCACCTTCTTCCATGCATCAATCTGCTCTTGATTGTATATCCCATGGACATGAGGAAACCTTCAATAAAATGTATTGCTACATAGTGTTCTGATTTCATTATTTTTAAAGGGACAAAAGCTTGCTAAATGTTCACCTGTAATGGGCATTAGAAGAACCTCAACATAATTCCAAATATCTAGAACATGACCATTTATCACATGATCACAGAGTAGTAAGAGACTAAGGCCTAGGGGGTTTGTTTGCATTATTCAATAGTCTGAGGCCCTGAGCACTTGAGCAGCTTAGGGACATCCCATTTTATTTATCAGGGTTCTGTCTAAGAAATACCTCAGTTTTTAAGTTTTAACACTAAAATCACTTAAAGAAATAAAATTATTCGTGAAAACGTGTTTGAGACGTCCGTATGGATCGGCTGACGAGAAGCCAGCAGGGTCAGTAATTTTATTTCTTTATTTACAACCCAACAATTCCACTTGAGACGTCCACAAGGTAAGCGGAAGGCATCCATCAAAGTCCCCATTTTATACTACCCTTGCTCCTGTAACTAGACCCTGTTTGTTTTAGCTTTTGATTTTGGATTCTGACTCTAAAAGCAGAATCAGAAACAAACAGCCTGATTTTAGAATCTGATTCTCACAATCCAGCCCACTTATCTCTACTATTATAAAGCAGCAGTTGGTGGCAGTGGTCCGTTCTTTCGCGGGCCCCACTCTCCAGCCCCTAACCCTCCCTCACTCCACACATACACAGCTCTCCCACTCCCTAGCCCTAATCTCCCAATCTCTCTCGCGCCGCCCCCCACTGCGCCGATACACCTCGCCTCCTCCCCCACCAAATCCCTCTGCATTTTTCCCTCTAGCGAAACCACTCGGTGCAGGCTCGGGAGGCGCGTGCGTCTTGAGGCTAGGGTTTCGCCCGCTCGCCATGGAGGCGGCGGCGGTGGCCTCCGCCTCCACGTCCGCGCCCGCATCCGCGAGACGCTCCCAGCCCTCCGCCGGCGCCACCCAGGTCTGTTCCTCCCTCCCCACGACGGCTCGTGTGCTTGTGGAGCGCAGATCTGCTGGTGGCCAGCCCCAATCTCCTCGACACAACGCTGATACACCTCGCCTCCTCCCCCACCAAATCCGTCTGCATTTTTTCCCTCTAGCGAAACCACTCGGCGCCCGACTCGGGGGAGCGCGCGCGGGGGGGGGCTAGGGTTTCGCCTGCTCGCCATGGAGGCGGCGGCGTTGGCCTCCACCTCCATGTCCATGCCCGTCCATGAGCGCTCCCACCCTCCGCCGGTGCCGCCCAGTCTGTTCCTCCCTCCTCATGACGGCTCGTGTGCTCGTGGGCCTGGTCTGCTGGTGGCTGGCGTGGGCGATGGGGCAATGCGGGTGGGAATTTTGGGTCGTTAGGGCGCCGATCGGTGGATTCAGGGGTCGAGGAGAGATCTGGTGATGTCCATGGGGCGTTGCGGTGAGGGTGTTGGATTTGTAGGTGGAGCTTTGAGTTAGTTGCTTGTTTTGTCTTTGTTGCGTGCGTGCTCTCTCATGGGAGGTTGTGGTGTTTATGAATCTGGCAAGGCTTCTGTTCATGTGTTTTTGAGGCTATTCAGTTTTGTTCGGATGATTTTAGCACGAGATAGGGAATGGCTAGGTTATTTCGTCTTGTTAGAGTCATATAACGAATGTGCATTTGATATTGCATAGTTACGCTTTCTTGAGCTAAAATGCTGGTGTTTGAGTTCATTTTTCGCCTATATATTGTATTTTTCTTGTATTCGTGAATGTGGCATCAAGGCTACATCCTTGCAGTTTAGTGAGCTAAGAATTGAGTTATGTGATGTTCTCGCTCCTTCCTTTTCTCAAGTATTGCTTATATTTTATGGAACTCATTGCATTTTTCTCATAGAAGGGGTTCTCAATTACAACCATGGGGAAAAGTACCACAACCCGCACAAGAATGGACACTAAAATATAACAAAAACACTCTTCTGTTTCTTATATAGTTACTTATCGCTTCTCTACAAAGATATTGACATTGTATGCTTATAATTAGTAATCATGATGCCATTATATGTAATTATGTCAAAAATTTTACCTAAGAAATGAAGAAAAACTCATTTAAAAGATTTTAAGAATCAATGCCATAATTTGCATAGTTTGATTATGTAAGAATGCAAAGCTTAAAGAAAGTGATGCTTGCGAAAGATCTTGTGCAAATAATGTTGCACATTCTAAAAATTATAGTTATGTAAGATGAATAATAGCTTACTCTTGTTGAAGCTAACCCTTTGATCTGAAGTCAAAATCATCTTTGGGCCCAAAAAGAAGTGTGAGCAAGGTAAAGGAACTTTATCAAACATCTATTTGATCGTGTCTCCCGACCTTTACCTTAGGCCATGATCGCATCTCCCGACCATGGGAGGACAGACCAAGCGCATGGTCATCCCCGACGCTCAAGTATGTGGGATTCGCTCGTCTTCTAGATCCGGGTGTCTCTCGGGAGGAGGTTTGGTTGTGATGGGGTTTGTTTGGTGTCGTTTTGTAGGGTTCTCGAGGTCACGCTTGCACAGGCACAAATCTTGCCTCCTCGGCCATTTCGCCAAGGAGGTCGATGGAACTACTACGACACCATTAGGGTAAGCTTTCCTTCCTCTTACATATGCCTTGATTGAATTCGTTTCTTGGTGGTGCGCGACTCCGTAGTTGATGGTACAGTTACTACTTGGTTGAGGTATCACTAGCAAAATTTTTATGTTTCTGTTACGCTAAACTAGATTGACACTGGTATTGAACACTTCCGTATGTCTTAGGACACTTCATTTGTATGGCTAAGGATCTTTTTGCTTTGGTCCTTTGTTTTGAGAACTGAAAATGCAAAAAACACAGGATGCTAGGATCTGCTCACCCTCAATCTGTTCATTTTCAGCATCTTCAATCACCTTGCACTTTGTAATTAGCTTTTCAATAGTTTCCTTATTATGTTAGCTGCCTTTTATGCTTTTATCTGTCTAGAACTATCTTTTGTGTGGAGCTAAGTTATTTGTTTCTACTATCATTGACGAGGGTTGGGCGTCCCTTGACTGGCCAGCATACGATCAACGGGCCCCCAAGCTCGGGAGGCCCCGACCACGACCTGGGCGTATGCCGAGGCGCTCGACCTAGAGCGCGTATGACCTCGAGCACGGCTTCGCACGACCTTGAGCTCGGGTCGGCTCTCGTTCGTGCCGGAGTCCCATTGGATTCCAGGACGTGCGTTTACTCGGCGGTTACCAAGACGTGGGATCGTGGGGAGTGAAGCAGGCGCACGCAACAAGTCCGAAGCGGTTACTGCCAACCCCCAATGCGCATGAAGACCACTACCCAGGGATATCTCCCGTCCGTTACAAGCAGGGAGGATATAAGGCTAAGGATGCACAAACGAGGGACGACACACGAGCTCGGCGTTGACACGCGCCATTGTTGAGCTTGAGTCAGAACACACTTCAGACTCGAGTAACAAAGATCACCGCCGCAAAACAAACCGGAGTAGAGCTATTACCTTCACGAGGATCGAACCAGTATAAACCCTCGTCTCACCCTTGTTGTCGCCTAGCTCCGACCTTTCGGCACGTCGAGTTCTTTCCTTCGTTGAGCTAAGCTCTGCTCGGGTCCCAAGTCTCACTAACCCCCATTTCAATTTCTGCGGTTGACGATCCCGATCGTCGACAGCTGGCGCCCACTGTGGGGCCCGATAGCTTCGCTCATTCGCAGGAAAAGCACCAAGATCTTGGGAGCATGGCGCGCTTCATTGACGGACATTCCTCGAGCGTGGGTTCAGGCACGGACTCCGACTCCGCGTCCCTGTTTTCGCCCTCGCCACCGCCGCGCGAGCCGCACGTCTTGATGGCGGACAGTCATGGCGCGGGTGCGGACGGCCGTGACCCGTAGACCCCTGAGGAGGCTCGCCGAATGGTGCATGTCGCCATCAACCAAGCCATAACCGCCCTTCGGCGGGAGGACCAGGAGAAGGCCGGCACATCTTCAGGGCATCCCAGGCTTCCTCCTTCAGGAGAGCGCCTCCGCGCTATCGTCCGGATCATGGTTGATCCCGATAGGGCGAGGTTGGAACTCTTTGGCCGAGCCCTAGCCGAAGAGCTCGATCGGGCTGTGGACGAGGTCATACCACCGCAACACCGAAGTCATCACTCAGGGACCCACTCCCTGAGAAGTGATGACAACTCATCGCGTCGTCGCCAGCGCTCCCGTCGGTCGCCTCCCGCGCAGGGGGCGCCCTCTCGCCAGCAGCGATCTCGGGACGTGGCTCTGACGTCGCCACGTCACCGTCCTGCAGGCACCAACCCAAGCAGGGTCAGGCACAAACCGAGCTTCACGAGCTCCGCGTCAGCCCGCAGTGAATCGGGAGGCCTCTCCCCAGATGTTTCGCCCAGGCGCCGCAGGGTCCAAGATCGCCTGCGCTACCTCCCAGGTGACTCCCGTGCGCAGCGTCATGGTCGTACTCACCAAAGGTTGGGCCACCGAGGCAGCCTCGACTCCAAGTCCGGCAGCAGCGAGGACCTCGTCGGTGACGACCATACCCGGTGTGCGCCTGTCCCAGCCTATGGCTGCATGGCGTACTCCGACGACCTTCGTCGCGTGTGCTGGCCAGCTCGTTTCAAGCCGGCGTTGATAGAGCGCTTCGATGGGACCAAGAACCCCGACAAGTTCCTATCTATCTACTCAATCGCCATCCTGGCGGCCGGAGGCGATGAGCTCGTGATGGCGAATTACCTCCCGACCGTGCTGGACGGTGCCGCGCGAACCTGGCTCTTCAACCAGAAGCCTGGTTCCTTCAGGTCGTGGCGCCAAATCCAGAGCGCCCTCCGCTCCAACTTTCAGAGTTGTTACGAGTGGCCGGGGAGGGAGAAGGACCTGGATCGCGTCATCCAGGGCAAGAATGAGCCGCTTCGTGACTTCGTGCGGTGATTTATCCGCACAAGGAACCTGATCCCGAGCATCTCCGACGAAGCCGTCATAAAGGCTTTCAAGTTCGGCGTCCGCGATCGACGCCTCACCGAGGACCTGGAGATCACCTCGAGGCTCAGCGTCAACAAGCTTTTCCGTATGGCGGAGCGGTACGCGGACGCGGATGACGCCGTCCGCTGGAAACGCGACTACGACCAAGGTAAGCTTGGTCTGTCCCCCACAGAGGCTGGCCCATCCAACTCCAAGGGCACCGACCGTGGCGTCGCAACCAAGAAGCGGAAGCGCGACCGCAGGAATGGCGACGGACTGCCACGGGTGATCGTTTCGGCAGACGGCTAGCGCGAGGTCCTTGAAGTCCGAGATCAATCTCGGGAAGGATCCCGACCTCGCCAAGGTCGGCCTCGACCTCGTCAAGCACAGAACCAGCCCCAACAGGAGGGCCGGCGACCTGGGCCCCATCGGGCTGATGCTCGGCCGCAGGGGGCCGAGGGGCGCCCAAGCTACGATGAATCGAAGTTCTGCCTGTTTCATAGGGCAGCCGGCCACGACCTGTGAACTTGCAGGGCTTCGCAAAGCAAGCTAGAAGCCTTTTACAATGGTCGAGGGGAAATGCTCGTGCTATCGAAAGAAGACGCCCAGCCGGATAGGGTGAACGCCGGGGCGGACCCTGACGACCTCGGTTGAGTTTCATGAGGGCGGCGCCGATCGATGTTGTCTTGGCTCGTCGACTTACCGATCGGCCATGAGCTCAAGGCCACATCGCGGGCCATCTACCAGGTCGCCGCCGGGAAGCCCATCGAGCAGCACTGCAAATGGGCTGGGGCCACCATCACCTTTTCTCCGGAGGACGCGCTCCAAGGTATGGCCCGAGATCTGAAGACCGCCTTGGTCGTGACCCCGACCATCAGCAACACCGCGGTCGGTCGTGTCATGGTCGATGGCGGTAGTTCCCTTAACTTGCTATAGGCTGGAGCGCTTGACCGGATGCAGATTCCCCGGTCGAAGGTTAGGAACATCGCGGTCCCCTTCTTCAGAATCGTCCCTGGAAGCTCGACCATCCCTTTGGGGCAGGTGGTCTTGCCCGTCACCTTCGGCGACTCGACCAACTTCCGCACTGAGCTGATCACTTTCGAGGTGGTCGAGGGGGACCTCCCGTACAACGCCATCCTTGGGCGGCCTGCCCTAATCAAGTTCATGGCGGCCAACCACTATGGCCATCGGTGTATGAAGCTGCCTGGTCCCAACGGCATCATAACCGTGCGAAGTGACCTGCAGGCGGCGCATGGATGCGAGGCCAAAGCCTTGGCCCTTGCCGGCATGCTACTCCAGCGAGGCCCAGAGGCGATGGTGAAGAGCTCGCCGTCGGCGGTGATCCAAATAAGCGGGTGACAAAGGTCAGGCCGCCGAGGAGAGCGACCCGGCCAGATGGATCCATGTTTCAGCCGAGCTGAGTTCCAAATAGGAACTCGAGCTCGTCACTTTCCTCCACGCCAATAAGGGCATATTCGCTTGGGAGCCTGCGGACATGCCTGGCGTCCCGAGGGAAGTGATCGAGCACAAATTGCAGGTGAGACCCGACTCTCGACCTGTACGCCAGAAGCTGCGTCGTTTCTCTTCCGAGAAAGTCGCGGTCATCAAGGAGAATCTCGACAAGCTCTTGAAGGCCGGTTTCATTCGTGAGATCGACTACTTCGAGTGGCTGGCCAACCCGGTCATTGTCCAGAAGAAGGGCGGAAAGTGGAGAATGTGCGTGGACCACACGGGGTTGAACTCGGCTTGCCCAAAGGACAACTTTCCGCTCCCGCGCATCGACCAGATCGTCGACTCCACCGCGAACTTCAAGATGCTGAGCTTCTTGGATGCCTATTCAGGGTATCACCAGATCAAGCTGGCGGTTGATGACGAGAGCAAGACATCGTTCATCACCCCGTTCGGCACCTATTGCTACACGACTATGTCGTTTGGTCTGCGCAATGAGGGGGCCACGTTCCAGCGTCTGATGACCAAGACGTTCGACCCTCAGATCAGTCGCAACCTCGAGGTCTACGTGGACGACATTATCGTCATAAGCCCCTCCGAAGGCGACCACGTTCGAGACCTCGAGGAAACCTTCAACAACCTGAACAGGCACAAGATCAAGCTCAATCCCGAGAAGTGTGTGTTCAGCGCCGCATCAGGGAAGGTGCTCGGCTACATGATCGGGGGCTCGGGGGTTGGTCCGAACCCAAAAAAGATCGAGGCGATCGAGAAGATGGCACCCCCGACCTCGGTCAAGCAGGTGCAAAGCCTCACCGGCCGCATGGCCGCCCTCAGCAGATTCATCTCGAGGCTCGGCGAGCGTGGGCTTCCATTCTTCAGGGCTCTGCGTAAGCAAGGGAGCTTCGAGTGGACCTTGGAGGCGCAGCGGTCCTTTGACGAGCTGAAGGTATACCTGTCAACCCCAACCCTGCTTACGACCCCGCAGCCCGGCGAGAGGTTGCTGCTCTACCTTGCGGCCACCACCCAGGCTGTCAGTGTTGTCCTGGCGGCCGAGCGGGGATCCCAGTAGTACCCGATCTATTATGTCAGCGAAGTCTTGCACGGCCCGAAGGAGCGCTACCCGCAGGTACAAAAGCTGCTGTACGCTCTCCTCATGGCTTCGCGCAAGCTTCGACATTATTTCCAGGCGCACTCCGTGGTCGTCTCGAGCAATTTTCCACTCGGAGACATCTTGCGGAACCCAGAAGGCGGCGGGCGGATCGCCAAGTGGGCTATGGAGTTGGCGGCATTCGATGTCCAGGTCGTCGCTTGAACGGCCATCAAGTCGCAGGTGCTCGCCGACTTCGTGGTCGAGCAGACGTCGCAACCCGCGCCCGAGCCCGAGGTCGAGGAGGAAAAGCCCAGGACCATGTTCTTCGATGGCTAGAGGTCCTTCAAGCGCTCGGGGGCTGGAATCCTTATTCTCACCCCAAGCGGCGACCACTTGAGGTACGTGGTCCGTTTTGGGTTTCCGGCGACCAACAATGTGCAGAATACGAAGCTCTCTTGGCGGGCCTACGAGCTTGCAAGGCGTTGGGCGTGCATCGGTTGGTCGTCAAAGGCGACTCCCAGCTCGTCGTCAATCAGTACAACAAGGAGTACCAGTGCTCGGGAGACTCGATGGTGAAGTACCTAGTCGAAGTGCGCAAGATAGAGAAATGGTTTCAGAACCTAGAGCTCCAGCACATACCCAGGAGAGACAACTCGAGTGCCGATTCCCTCTCCAAGCTCGCCTCTTCCGACGATGAGGTCCCACCCGATGTCATCCTGGAGACGTTGGCGGCTCCCTCGATCTCCGACCAGGAGGTCTTGCTCGCCGTGGTCGAAGGTATTCCCTCCTGGGCTGAACCAATTCATAATTTCCTTGCAAGGGGCGACCTATCGCCCGACCCTGCCGAGAGGAGCAGGATCAAGCACCGGGCGAGTTTGTACACGCTCGTCGAGGGGACGCTCTACAGACGGAATGTTTCCGGCATTCTGACGCGGTGCATCTCTATGGAGGAGGGTAAGTACCTGTTAAATGACATCCACTCAGTCTCTCGTGGGCGCGACTCTTCAGACAGACAATGGTCGGCAAGGCATTCTGTATGGGGTATTATTGGCCTTCGGCGCTTCAGGATGCCCGTGATATTGTCCGCACCTGTCGAGTATGCCAGTTTCATGCCCGGAAGTCGCGTCAACCCGCATAGCGCTTCAGACTATCCCGCTTGCCTGGCCCTTCTCGACGTGGGGGCTGGACATCCTCGGCCCTTTTCCTCAGGCGGTCGGGGGCAAGTAGTTCCTGTTCATTGCTGTTGACACTTTTACCAAGTGGATTGAAGCTGAGCCGGTCTCGACCATCACTGCTCGGGCGGCCGTCCGTTTCTTCCGCTTGTTCGTGGTCACCAGGTACGGGGTCCCATGCAAAATTATCACTGACAATGGTACTTAGTTTACTAGTGAGTTATTCCAGGAGTTTTGCGAGGACCTCGGCATCAAGGTATGCTTCGCTTTAGTCGCTCACCCTCAAAGCAACGGAGCGGCGGAACGCGCCAATGGACAAATCGTCCAAGGCGTCAAGAAACGAGTTGCAGATGAGCTCGAACGCTGCGGCAACACCTGGGTGGAAGAACTTCCCACCGTCTTATGGTCTATTCGTACCACAATCAGCCGAGCCACAGGGTCCACTCCCTTTCAGCTCGTGTTGATCTCTGGCCGCCCCGCCTCCCGAGGTTACACTGGCTCTGCCAGGTCGACTTTGGTCGACCAGGTCAACTTCGAGCACGAACGGTCTCTCGACCTTACCCTCACAGAAGAAGTAAGATGTCGTGCACTGCTACGATCAACGCACTACCTGCAAGCTCTTCGCAGACATGCGTCTCGGTCGGTACGACCTAGGAAGCTCCTTGTTGGGGACCTAGCCCTGAGACGGATTCAGGGCTCGTCCAACACCAACAAGCTATCCCCGCGGTGGGAGGGCCCCTATAGAGTCGTTTCAACAGATCGCACGGGGGCTTAGCGGCTAGCGATGCCCGATGGCAGAGAGCTCTCTAGCTCGTGGAACATAGATCAGCTTCGGAAGTTTTATGTGTAATTTCTATACCTTACTTTTCAATAAAGATGTTCTTTTATTCTCGATCTTTACTTCTTTCCTTTGTTGACCATGCACTGTAATTATTGTCCGAGACTTTTTCGAGCACGACCTTCGTGCACTACGCACTCGCTCTTGGTCTGAGCGTCGCGAGCTTAACGTTCACCCCCAGTGGTCGAGCTAAACGTAAGCCGAATCTCTTCACAATCCGGCTCTCCCCCTGTGCCCGGGCTCGAGCCAAAAGCCTCGCAGTTTTGACCATTGAGCAGTGCGCGCGGTCGTGGTCGTGATTCGAATGTTCGTCTGGGTGTGGCCATCTCTTTATCGAGCTCGCTTTTGTCACATTCTTTCCATGCGCACCTTTCCTCAACTCTACAGGTCGTGGCCGTTTGCCTGCGTCTAAATCTTGTGCCCAAGGCCGGCGTTGCTCGACCTTGGATCCAACAGGGGCTGGATGAGGATATCCTATCGGCGCACGACCTAAAGAGCATGACTAAGAGCGAAAAGGGCGAACTCCAAATATCCTCGGCTATGAATTCAAATCAAGACAAGATTTATTTGTTCTCTAAAAGAAATCTAGATCTATTAGAACATTTTGTTTTTAAGTGTTTTTTACAGGTCGGCCGGCAGGTTCATCGACAGATCGGCCATCTCGCGAGTGAGCTTCTCCTGCTCGAGCTCGGCTACCTTGGCCCTCAAGGTCGATAGCTCGCTCTGGTATTGGAGGGTTTCCTTGGAGGCATCCACAACTTGGCGCCGTTCATCTTTGAGTTGGGCCAAGGCGCTCTTCGCCGCTTTGCTGGCGCGCCCAAGCTTCTCTTCAAGCTCCAAGATTTTGGCCTCGAGCTCGGGGGACGCCTTTGCTGTGGAGGACGCCCGCTCCGCAGCGGCCTTCTCCAGCGCTGCAACCTTGGCCCGCTTGATCTCGAGCGCCTCGCTGGCGCGCCCAAGCTTCTCCTCGAGCCCCAAGATCTTGGCCTCAAGCTCGGGAGATGCCCCCGGCAAGGAAGGCGCCTGCTCCGCAGTGGCCTTCTCCAGCGCTTCGACCTTGGCCCGCTCGGCCTCGAGCACCTTGGCCGATCGCGCACGCTCTTGCTCGACGGCCTTATAGCCGTGCCCGCGCTCAAAAGTCCTGGCCTGCTCGAGCTCGGCCGCGTGGGCCACCTCCTACGCCCTCATCGTCTAGCGCAGGTCGTCGAGCTCCTTGGTCTTCTGCTCGAGCTCCTCCTGCTCGACCTCGATGGTCACGATGAACTAGGAGTGCTCGGCTTCCCGTGCCTCCACCACGTCCATGAGGCCCTTCAGCATGGCGGCGTGCTCCTGAAGGCCTTTCAGCCCTTGGGAGACGTTGCCAATTGCCTTCATGAAAGAGAGTGGCGTAAAATGAGAATAGGAACAAGGGAACTCGAGCTAACATGCAGCAAGGTGCGCGATGGGGTCCTTACCTCACAAAGACGGGTCTCAAGACTTGCGCGGGTGAACTCTTCGCGCTCGTCAATGCGGTCGCGGGAGATCTCCTCCTCGTCGACCTGCGCTTCTAAGCCGGAGCCGACCGCTACCACCCTTGAAGCGCTTGGGCCAAGACCCTCAGTCTCCGCGCCGGCGGCGACCTGGTGTCATGTCGTCGGCAGGGGAGGAGGCGACAGCAGCGTTGGCCCCGACCTCCGTGGTCAGGGCTTCGCTCGCCTTCGGCATCGGGGGAGCGATAGCCGGATCCGCCGCGCGATCTCCCGCGGCGCGTTCGGCCTCCGTGGCCTGGGATGCTACGACCGCAGCGCCTGACGCAGCCGCAGTTGGGTAGGTCTGCGGCGCCTTTGTGGTGTGGCCATCTTCGGCGGTCGGTGGCGCCACGACCTCGGTGCCCGGAGCGACCGTGGTCGAGAGAGCCTAGGGCGTCACCACGGTTGCGACCGTGGTGCTCTGGGTGCCTTCCCCCGTGTTGACCTCGGGAGGATCGGCAGCAGCGGCTGAGTCGTAGGCCTCGCCGATGCCGTAGTCCTCGCTGGTCGCGGGCTGGATATCCTCAGCTGAGTCGTCGAGCCCTTGGTCGAACCCGCCGACCGGGGCCCAGCTCGGGGGCCCAAAGAAGTGCACGACCGGCCCGAGGGGCGGCGCGGGGCCAGCACGAAGGAGTCCTCCTCCTCCTGGGACTCGGACTCGCCCTGGACAACAGCCATCGTCAAAACGGGCAAGTCTCGAGCGTGGGCGCTCAAGGTTTGCGATTAAGAACAGACGCTAAGCCCGAAAAACACGAAGGGGGCGGAGCGAACTGAAAAGCCAAGAACTTACATGGGTCGTCGGCCTCCGCCTTGTTGAGGGATGGCGTAGGTCTTGTTGCCCCGACGCTGCAGGGGCACTTTGCTTTCGCGCTCCACCCACCCGGGACCTCGGAGCTCGTGCCGGGTTTGAGTCATCCGCGACGACAGACCTGGGGACCCGAGCTTGGGCGCTCTGGGCGGGCTGGGGGCTCGAAGTCCTAGCGGCAGCCGCCGCGCTCTGCTGCTGCGAAAAGGGAGCCAAGTCAGAAGATGAAGGAGCACGAGCAGAGGACTCGGGGGCTCGGCCATGGGAAACCTTACCGTGGCGCGGTCGCCCCACTCGACATGAGGTTTCTTCACCTCCTGACGGACTGCTCCGGGCGGGGGAGGCCTCTTCTTCCCCTTCCTGACCTTGTCCCCACCGGGCAGCGGGAGCATTCTCCTAGCTGTCTCGGTCAGTTCTTGATGATCCTGCGAGCATGTGAGGTTCAAGAGGGGCCTTGAGGACACTCAAATTGAGTACTTGGTCGGGGTGGCCTACCTCGGCTTTGCGGCGTAGCACGTTCCTCGGCACGGGCTCGTCGAGGGTGTAGTCGTTCGCGGCCTTCCCGAACATTTCGTTCATTCGGGCGGCGATCCAGGATTCCTTCGGCGCTGCTGAAAAGACCAAGTCATCAAGAGGAACCAGGGAGAAAATTCGAAGTGAATCTTGAGGTAATGCAACTTACCGATCGTCCCTTCGCGAGTCAAGTCGTCGCGACCTTGGATCTCGTGAAGGGGTGCTCCCTCCTCCGTAGGGGGAACACCCAGCCTCTCAGGAAGTCGTTGGCGATGGCCTGCCCAGTGAGGCCTCGCGTGGCGCAGATATGGATGATCGTGATGGCCTCTTGGTCGTCCTCCAGGTCGCCCGACTCCGGGGTCTCCTTCTTCCCGCTGAGGGGGGTACCCTCGAACTCCAGCGCGCCGCCTTCGCCCCGTTTCAGATAAAACCATCGCTCGGACCACGGACCAAGGGAGTCGTGGTAGCGCGTTTGGGGGAAGGACCACGGAATTCCCGTCCGCAGCCGGAAGTAGAAGCATCCGACCACGGGGTCCTTCCCGGTGCAGAAAAGCGAGAAGAAGTGGAGAAACAGTGAGGGGTGGGAAGGATTCCAAGGAACCCCTCGCACAGGTGAGAGAAGATGGAAAGCAGAAGGATGGAGTTGGGTACCAGATTGATCAACTCGATCTCGCATACAGTGAGAACGTCCGTGAGAAACTCGCTCTTCGGCGTCCGCAGGCCGAAAAGCATGTACTGCTCTATGCTGACGAGCTCGTCGTCCCGTGGCTGCGGCTCGGTCTCCCCGTCCGGCAGTCGCCATGACCATGGGTCCAGCAGCCCCAGGCTCTTGAGCTCTTTCATCCTCGTCACCGTCAGAGAGCTTTTCCCGAGCTTGGCCATGGCGGTTGAGAGGGAGTTTTGGTCGGAGGAAGAAGGAGAGTTCAAGCAAGGGGTCAAAAGACTACGAAGAAACAGAGAGTTCAGGGAGGTAGCGGCAGTCGCAAAGCTTTATAAGACCGAGGTGTTACGGGCCGGCTGATTAAGGGCGTCTCGAAAGGCGCGCCGGTCAGGTGATACGACAGGAACAATTTAAGGCAGCGAGGTGGGATCGAGGCGTTGCGAACGGTTCCGCTGTCCGACCGTACCGGAGTTTCGGAGATCAAGAGGCGCCAGGTGTAGTTTCGTCACGGCCTGGCGTTACGTTTCCGCCCGACCTCGACCTCAAGCATGAAGGTTCCGGAAATCAGCCCCGTATGTGGAGGCTCAAGGTCAGCCCGTGACCCAGCCACGATCTTAAGCCTCGGGGGCTAGCTAACGAGGGCTGGGCGTCCCTTGACCGGCCAGCATACGGTCAACGGGCCCCCAAGCTCGGGAGGCCCCGACCACGACCTGAGCGTATGCCGAAGCGCTCGACCTAGAGCGCGTATGACCCCGAGCACGGCTTCGCACGACCTTGAGCTCGGGTCGGCTCTCGTTCGTGCCAGAGTCCCCTTGGATTTCGGGACGTGCGTTTACTCGGCGGTTACCAAGACGTGGGATCGTGGGGAGTGAAGCAGGCGCACGCAACAAGTCCGGAGCGGTTACTGCCAACCCTCAATGCGCATGAAGACCACTACCCGGGGATATCTCTCGTCCGTTACAAGCAGGGAGGATATAAGGCTAAGGATGTACAACCTGAGGGACGACACACCAGAGCTCGAGCGTTAGACACTGCCATTGTTGAGCTTGAGCTGTAACACACTTCTGTACTCGAGAGTAACAAAGATCACCGCCGCAAGGCAACTGGAGTAGAGCTATTACCTTCACAGGGCTCGAACGGTATAAACCCTAAATCTCACGCTTGTTGTCGCCTAGCTCCGACCTTTCGGCACGTCGAGTTCTTTCCTTCGTTGAGCTAAGCTTTGCTCGGGTCCCAAGTCTCACTAACCCCCGTTTCAATTTCTGCGGTTGACGATCCCCATTGTCGAGGAGCTCATTCATCTTTCAGTGAGGCGCTCATATTGATGGTGGAGTCGCTTTGGTCACCCAATTTGAGACAATTCAGGTTACACTTCAATAAGACCAGACAAGTGAATGACACTCTTTTGCCCTTCATTTTTACATGTTAGTTAACGATCTGAGATCCCTACCATGATGCATGAAAAATGGGAAAACAATCTAAATAGCTTGTAAGCCAACCTATAGATTAGAGCTAGGCTAGGACTATTTTATAGTTTACATCATCGGTTTTCTAAGTGAGTAATTGTGGACAACAGATGGTTTGCATTTGGTGTCTTGGTCCTCAAAGACCGCTTTTTATTATTCCGTGTCGGTGCGGGGTGGAAATGGCTAACTAGATTGAATAATATCTTAGGAAAAATTGATTTCCTAACATCGTTATTATGTCATTTTGGTGAGCAAAAGATAACTAAAACCAATGATCGATTTTCTTTGTTGAAACGCCATTAAAGGAAAAAATGAGAAGGATACCGGGCTTGAAATTCACCATTTGTTTTATTATTAATGGCTTTGACTGTTAGTAAATTCATGGTAGTCACAATGCTTTGCACTTTTGCGGTTTAGTCACTATTGCTACCAAAGAAAAATAAATGAATGCAAAATAATTTCGGATGTCACGCTTATATTCGAAGTACTTTCATCATCGGCATTCAAATGTCACTAGAACACGTTAAAGTTTAAACATTAAAAAACATTTTGGGCATCCGAACATTGAAATCTTAAGTCAAGTGCTCCAGGGACTAAAAATGTTAAGTAGAGAGGATATTTTGTTGTCATAACTCTTGAATTACGAGATGGATCATCCTGGATCAACCAGAGGTGGTGCATATTCATACTGACTCGACTTTTGAGATAGGTTTTCTTCTGATTCACAATTCTATTTCAAGGCATTGTCCATCTGCAAGAAGAACCATCACATGTACTTTGACTCATGTTGTAGGTCGAAATGAGAAAGTATCTTCAATATCTTATGTTCCTTGAGTCCTCGATCCTTTTATGTCAAACAAAAACTTTAGAGAACGAAGTTGTCTTTGCTTAGCTATTGTCGCCGCCTTCTATCAAACTAATTATGTTTCTTTTTCCTCTCCATTACAGGAAGACATTTCGAGCAAAGGACTATCGGGCTCTCTCTGATGATGTTGTCCATCTTGAGTTCCTTTTCCAGCTTCCTCCTGCTTCCATCCCTCCATGATTCTCCGTTTCTTATATTCAAGTTTTCTTTTCAATGCTTTTTTCAGATCTGCGGAGAAGGTTTCCATCTTCTAGCTTCAAACATGGAGCCGCCATGTTAGTCTCTGAATTCCTACAAATTACAACACAATCATCTCCACATTTATATCAAGATTTTTTTTGATAAATATATCAATACTTTTGCTACCACCGAAGTTATGGTATGCTAAGCTCGCCTTTAATTGTGTTCGGTGTTTCTTTTCACGTGAAGTTATGAAAGGCATCAATACCCCAATGTTTGTTCTTAATCCAAAGATATGATGCTTGGCGTATCGTTATCTGTATCCATCGGTGGTATTTTATTGTTGTGTTAAAATATGAATATCAACATGGTAATTACAATTTTGTTTTCGGTACAACATGTGTTGGCTCGAAGCATCTAACCCTCAACATTCATGGCTAAACTGCAGTCGGATATTAGCAAGTGTAATTCTAACCAACTTGCAATTCTCCAAGGTGACTCACCTTTCGCTTACTATGTAATTAACTTATCGGCTTTCGAATTTGTAGTCATGTTTTGTTATTGCCAATTCAAACTTTTGCAGGTTTTAGGAAAGAATTACATGACGCTCTAAGTGAGCTTAAGCAGAAAACGGGTTGGGTATTTTTATTGACTCGTGCTTTGTACACTGCCAGTCGATGAACTCTTTGACTTGGCACTCTCCATCTTCTCCTAGAGTCAACAATAAGGTAACACTTTTGTCCTTCGAAGAAAACAGTAAAAAGAAAAAAATGTTGACTACACTACAAGAAGCATTACATTTTATGTCAATTTGACAAATTACAGGTTAACCTGTGTTAAATTGGCCTTTGCAAATTTATGGTAACCATCAGCTATCTTAATATTTTTACAGTAAAGTCGATTAGATATTGGCGATCCGGGTTTAAATTATTGGAGGAACTAGAAAAAGTTTGCCTATCAGTGACTAGATAAGGGAGAGTCTATAAACAGTTTGAGAGTACTCGCAATCTATAAAAGAATACAATCCTCTTCATCTGTACATGAGTACATTGGCCCATACCCCCAAATGAATATTCAATGCAGTCTCACAGGACGTTCACCTTGTATGTTCAATTGTTCATATGTTGGATAGCATGTCTCCATTACGTCACATAGAACACTTGCGGGCGGTTATGAATGTGAAGATGCAAAAATTCTCAAAAATTTTGGTCCATTTTTGCAATATTATGGTTGCCGTGCTAACTTTATTATTTCGGTGAATAGACCATCGCGAAGCGATTGGAGACCGGTTCTTTGACAGAGAGAAGTGAAAGAGATAGATTGCGAATATCCTCGCAACCCGACGTGCTACAACTTGGTTTTTGCTAAGCCTTACAAGGCATGAAGTTCTGATCTGATCTTTTTTCACTGTAGTATTGTTGTAAAATTAGCAAATTATGCACAGAATTACCCAGTAAATGTTTTCTTTTCTTTTTTTGCAAGGACCTGTAAATCATATTTGTTTTAAGAATATATCTAGAATTGTAAGCTATTCAGAATTATCCAAGAAATTAATACTCACAATGAGAAGCATTATGTTACTTTTGCAACTTAACTGATATGTAACAGAGACCCCGAACCCCCGTGTTCTCCTAGGGACTCATCATTTTCGTTAAGAGGGACGCGCACCCAGACGAAAGAGAGCGAAGCTGCGAAAGGGACGACATAACAACGACATGAATTGCATTCTACCATACCAGACGGATCGAGATGCTAATGACATCGAGAGGTGCTTACCAATGTAATCTCTACTATATAAAATAAGAGTTTCTTCACGTGTTATTTTATTAAAATTACTGATCTTTGCTATTGCTCTTTAATTATCCACCTTTATCACTGCTCTTTAATTACCTACCTTTACCACTGATAGTGCTCTTTGCAAATAAATTTTTTATCGTAAATTGAGTTTCAATCATTGTACATTCAGATTGAACAGTATTATTCAGATAAGATTAGTGCTTTTTGCAAATAAATTTTTGTTACAAATTGAGTTTTCGTTGCAACGCACGGGCACATGACTAGTATACACTAGAATCCACAATCCAATTCATATGTGCTTCTGAATTCTAGCTTTTGAAGAATCAGCTTCTCTACCACCACAATCCAGAATCAGTTTTTAGATAATCCAAAGCTAAAACAAATAGGCCCTTAACGGTAGTTCTTCTGTGCTAGCCATTGATTGAACCATCACTCACTAATAGAAATATATATCAAGCACACTTAATCAAAGCTATACCTACCGAATATCCAGCGACAAATCACTAAGAACCAGTTGTAAGAGGACTACTATTACTCCAGATCTAACATGAGCATTTAATGTTTCTATGAAAAAGAAAAAGCACACCTTCCATGAAGTGCCACTAGTAAATATTCCATCCGTTTCTAAATACATACTCCCTCCATTTCAAAATATAAGACACGCACGCATTTCAAGATTCAAACTTTGAAATCTTTGACCAATGATTTGTCTAACTATATAAAAATTTTATAATATAAAAGTGATACCATTGAATTCATATTTAAAAGTACTTTGTAATGATAGTGATTTTGTTTGTATGAATGATATTGGATAAGAGAAATCAAAGATCAAAGTATAGTTTAGAAGACCGTGCCAAGTCAAACCACGCCTTATATTTTGGAATGGAGGGAGTATCATTCTAGCTTTCAAATTTTTTTCTAAGGTCCAATTTGGAACAACTTTTAATTGTGCAGATTCTAGATTCTTTAAGAATCAGGTGGATGACAGCTTCTGATTTTCCAAGAATCCAAATTTTGGATTCTCCAAGAAACTTCGTAACAAGCTTCTCCCACAATCAGAAATAGATTTGTACGCAAAATCAGAAGTTACCACCCACCCAATTCTTAGAGAATCCAAAATCTACATAATCAGAAATGTCACAAACTAGGCTTAAATATAAGTCATTCTATAGTTTCGAGACAACTTTTCCCTATCTTTTCCTTTAAATACTCCTACTATTCATTACTCACAATGTTATTTATTATTGTGAAATAGAGTAACATGCACCATCCAATTGCAATAAATAAGCTAATTAAAGAGGACGATTTGTTCATTTCTACATTTGTCTTGATTGAAATATAAAATCCTGAAACATAATCTATTAGGAACAGAGTGGGTAAATAAATACCCAAGGCCGGAATAAACGACTTGAGTATTGGTACTGTGATCTTAAGACACGCACGGGTCATAGACGATGGCAAGCGGAGCACGGGGAACTAGTAAAGTACTCGGAGGCGTAGGAGCATCAAGCATGTGATGTGCCAAGGCGACCGTAAAAGTGAAGCAGGGATGAATAGGGTGAGTGAAGTGACGAGAATACCTCGGGCCGGCGGGCGAAACGACGGTGCCCTACTGCCCTCGCAGATGAGCAAGCCCTCCTAGCCCTCGGTGGACCGCTGAGCGTAGTACTCCGACAGCGTATCATCGATGCCCTTGCAGATTGTCGAGCTACAAGAAAACGATTTATTCGGCTAAATTCGTCACCTTCGAGAGTGTCAGTTCTCTTTATAAAAAAAAGATAATAATTTATGCTTGTGCGTTGTCTATAGAGCTGAATGAAGTTATAATCAAGAATAAGTATCCGTTGCCCAGAATTGATAACTTGTTTGGTAAGTTAAAAAGAGCTTATATTTTCTTCAAGATCAATCTTTAGTCTATATATCATCAGTCGAAAATAAGGCCACAAGATATTCCAAAGACAGATTTTGCTACCCGGTATGGATTCTATGAGTTCATAGTTATGTCTTTTGGTCTGACCAATACACTAGTCTGCTTCATGAACCATATAAATAAAGTATTTATGGAATACCTAGAAAAGTTTGTGATGGTATTTATAGACGACATTCTTGTCTATTCTAGAGGTGAAGTAGAACATGAAAGTCATTTGACAATGATGCTAAAAAGCCTAGAAATCACTGGTTGTATGCCAAATTTAGTAATTATGAGTTTTGTTTGAAGATGTTTTCTTGGGATATGTAGTTTCTGAGGAGGATCTTAGAGTGGAGTTTCCTAACCTTTTTTCTAGCTTGTCTGAATCTTGGGGTCGATATTTCTTTTAAAAGGGAGGTCTGTAACATTTCAAATTTTAGCCTTTTTAATATTTTCTTAAGTTTTAAAAATTTTTGTGAATTCAAAATTTCCTTTCAAGTGCAATCAAATCAATTTACACAAAATTTGAAATTGAAATGAGTTCAAATTAATTTATTTAAAATTAAAGTGCTTAAAAGTATTTTTTTAGGATTTCCTAGAATTTTTCCACATTTAATTTCTATTTATTTCGACCTTTTCTATTTTCTAGGATTTATTAAAAAGTAAAAAATAAATAAATCCTTAAATCTCATGCGGGCCACTTTTTCCTCGGCCCACGTCTTTCGCATCTCTTCCCGACCCACTTTGCCCCTACGTCGGCCCTCTTTCTCCCAAGCCTAGCCTCTCCTTCGTCTTTGCCGCACGGTTGATGTCTCCGTTCGAGTTCACCTCACCTAACTCAAGGCTTAACCGCCAAGTCCCACCGGTCAGCCTCTGCCCTTCCATCTCTGTGCCATTATCGCTTCCGCTTCACCCTTATCCTCAAATAAGAATACCACAAGCAACCTATTTTCACTCTAGTGGCTGTCTATGATATTCTCATTCGGAGATGATGATGATGAAGTGGAAGATAAATCAGAGCATGACAACTTTTAAGATGAATTGTGGATAGAATTGAATTTTGCCTTGGAATCCATCAACATTAGAATAAGAAAGAGTAAATATTCATATTTTATGACCATCCTCATCAAACATGTTTCCTCGATGCATCTAGGATAATTTGATATTCAATTACAAAAACTATAACTGGTTGTGAATTGTAAATGTCATTGTAGAAATATCTAAAGAGAAGAAAATTTCAAACAACATATGCTAATCATAGAAGTTCTACCGAGAGAGTTAAAAAAATATCACTGATAATTTTATTTAAAAACTGTTTGTGATCAACACATATCACAGACGATTATAGATACAAACCATCTCTGATCAACACATATCACAAGCAATTCTAGATAACTATCTGTGATATGTGTTTTTACAATCGGTTCGAAAACCGTCTGTGATACACCGTATTATCACTGACACATGCTTACAGATGGTTCAGAAAACCGTCTATGATGATATTTTCAAACCGTCTATGCTACCCTTCTCTGTAGTAGTGTGATATCTCATGTATGTGTGTACAATAAGAGCCCCATGTGGCACTATTTTGAGAGAGAAGTATATATAACTCTTAATAGACTAAGCAATACAAGGCTAAACTATACTATTGAATTTTAAATTCTAATAACATGTTATTTGCGTCAGAATTTAGCAAAGCATAGTCAATTTGTCCGGACAAAAGATAAAAAGGACATTTTAAACCGATATCGATTAAGAAAGAAAAAGTTAAGTTAAAGATAGAATTATAACCGATATTGATTCGAACATAGGAGAAATTTTGATTTGAACATAGGAATTTTGTCTGTGTAAAAGCTAATACGGATCATGGTTGATAACGCATCAGAGAAAGATACGATCAGCCGATGCAATATAAAACATTGCCAAGGACGAGCAAAAACAACAACCCCAATCAATCAAACAACTCATATTTACTTTTTATTTTCCTATCAATTAGGAGTAGCTCTGTAATTTAGAACTTTTCTTATAATCTGATTCTGATCAATAAAATTGTGCATCGCCGATTGATGGTCATTCTCGATTACGCTAATCAGGTTTGATTTTCTCTAATCTTGTTGCACATTACCTTTTTCAAAAAAGTCTACCTTTATCTTCGATCTAATCAGCCCTAATCGGCCGTTTAAACTTATTATTGCCCTTGATTTGATCGTTTTTTTAGCTATTTGGATCTTTGCTGATTGTTGCACTAGATCGGTTTTGAGCGTGTTTTTCATCTATCTTGCCGATTGTAGGATCAAATCGGCTGGCATGTCTTGAACCTTTTGAACCAGATGTTTTCATGTGTTTGAACCAATCAATCTTTTGTCACATTTTTCGACGCCAACACATGTTTAGACAAATTGTCCGTACGATTGAGTAATGATACCATATTAATGACTAATTTTCCTTAACTGACTTACTACTCGCCAATCATATGATTCTTTTTCAGTGAAAGCCAGAATTTTTTTTCTAATAGTTGGATCCGCACCACGCCACCCTTGGGCGATAATAGCTCATCGGCAGGCAGTGCTTTTGCTCGTGAGGAGGTGCTGCTTGGTTTGCAACGCGGAGGTGAGGGGAGGGAAGCCGACGGGCCTGACCGGCAAAGTGGTGGTTAGTGACAGAAGGAAGGAGATTGTATATTGAGGGCAAGGAGAGGACAAGATCCATTAAGTTTAGGTGGAGTTAGATCCAAACGTTACACCGTTTAATTGATTTTCTCTAAAATATTAGTAGTTGACTCATTCTTGTACTATGCGATATAATAAATTCGAAACCATGGTAGTATATTGAGGGCAAAGATAAGACGAGATCCATCGAGTTTACATCGAGTTAGATCCAAAAGTTACAACGTTTAATTGGTTTTCTCAAAAATATTATATAAGTATTCCGAAATATAAGGCACGCACGTATTTCAAGATTCAAACTTTGAAATCTTTGACCAATGATTTGTCTAATTATATAAGAAATTTTGTGATATAAAAGTGATACTATTGAATTCATATTTAAAAGTATTTTGTAATGATAGTGATTTTGTTTGTATGAATGATATTGGATAAGAGAAATCAAAGGTCAAAGTATAATTTAGGAGACCGTGCCAAGTCAAACCACGCCTTATATTTTGGAATGAAGGGAGCAGTTGACTCATTCTTGCACAATGTGATATAGTAAATTCAAAACCATGTTAGTTCAACCTTAAGTATATGCTGTTTCCGGGCGACATTAATTTATGGTTATCTCCTCTTTACAATCTCCATGGCTCCACCGCTACATATTTTTAGGGGCTGTTTGGTTGCCTTCTTTTCATGAGCTTGCCTGTTCAACTCAAATAGGTGATGGGATCTGGATGCACCGATCAGAGATGGTGTTTGGTTGAGTATTTAGTAGGTAGGTATTTTAAAATTTAAATATTTTAAAATTTATATAGCAAGTGTAGTCTAGTTTTGTTTGAAAAAATATCAGGAACCTATTTTTGAAATCGGTTCGGTAATCGGAGATGCTAATCAAAAGATATAAACAAAAAAGAAAAAAAAAGGAAACTTATGTACCCACGTGGCACCCTATGCATGGTTTGATATTGTAGCTGATAGTGGCCCCTTGCGCAGAACACGAGGCTGTCATGAGCTGCATCCAGAGATACGCCCATTTTCTACGTATCTCTAGAGCCAGGCTGCATGGAGAATCTTGCATCCAGAGAGCCAGACCCAAAACTAAATGCAGGCAACCAAACACAAGAAAAAAGTAAGATTCTGCATCTATAGATGCGAATCTCTGTACATGCAAGCAACCAAACAGCCTCTTACACGCCTAGATTCTCACACCAAACATAAATCTAAACTATTTTCTACTTCCGCCGCCCCCTCTCGGTGACTCCTCCTCCTCCTATCGTCTCCTTTGCAGCCGTGCGGCTTGCCGGTGATCTGTCCTCTCCTCCACCTCCACCTCCTCTACATTTTAAGTATTGTTGCTTCCTACCAGCACCTCGATCGGTTGCGAGTTGCGACGGCGCCACTCCACCGGAGCCCAAAATCATCTCATCTAATTGCAGAAAAGGTAAATTCTGAAAACTGTACCCTCCGGCCAGAGTCGCCTCCGCCGATTGCTGCTGCGGCAGAGCACGAATCGCAGGGCGAATCGGAGGGGCGAAAAAAGTTCAATTACTCGCAACGTGCGAAAATACGCCTTATTTGTGCCTCGTAATCCTAACACCGTCATCAACAAGCGGCGCCGCGTGATCCTATCGCCTCGTCGGATCGTTACAGCGTCCGAAGCCGCGTATACCAAACCCGATGGGGCACGTCTCAAAAACGAAGAAAACCGACGGGACAATCCGACTCGGCTTCGATTTGGGCAGGGCTCGATATATCCGTTCAGGGTGTCCAGCTCCAGAGCTCGCAGGTACGTGCAGCAATCCAACCATCCGCCGAGCGCGCGCCGTCGAGCATGACGGCCATGTGCGTCTCGGAAGTGCCGCTTCACCGGCCGAACTGCTCAGCGTCGATCCCCGGCCCCTCCCGCCTGTCGCGAGTGGCTGGTGCCACGTTGCCGGCGCCGGCGCTCGCCGAGGGCAAGGTCGAGGGGCCGCTGTTCTCCGCGCAGGAATTCCGTGCTGTTATGTTCGCCGAGTACGGTCTCCGGGGGCCGCTCTTCTCCGCTGACGAATACCTGGCGATGATGCCCGCCGGGGGCGAAACCCAAGCGCCCCCTCCGCCACAGGGGCCGGCGCCGCTCCTGCCTGTCGTCGGACCCTGCGCAGACGACCAGCAGCACATCAAGAAGAGGAGAGCGCCGTCGTTGCCGCCTTCCACAAAAGGACGCCTAGAAGGACCACGTCAGTCCAAGAGGGCCAAGAGGAAGCCGCCGTCGCAGCGAACTCAGAGCAAGATGGTCGCGACGCGCATCCTGAACCGGCGATTCGGCTCGCCCGAGCCCTCGCGGCGGCGGACGGTCCTGTGGTGCCAGTGCCAGGAGCTCCCGCGGGAGTCCCCCGGCTGCGCGCTGCACCAGGCCGCGCCGGACCGGTTGTGGATGATGGAGCAGGGCCACATCCCGACCGTCGGCGGCGTCGGAGAGGTCCTGGTGCCCAAGCTGTCCGCGCATGACAGGAGAGATGTGGTCAACCAGTACAGGCGGTGGCGCAGCCGCGTGTGGATGCCGAGCCGCTTCTACGTGGAGTTCGCCCAGGAGAAGAGGGCTGTGCAGGACGACTGTCTCATGCTCGCATAGTCACGGCGTGGATGTGGTCGCGCCGCCGCCGCTCCGCCGTGACGGCGATGTGCTCCATCGGTGGCATAGGGTCTGGAGTCCAGACAAGAGAAAACAAATGTGTGGCATGTAGCAACCCTTTCTATTACGGATTTTTTTTTTTTAAAAAAAAGCAATACATTTTTATTAATATTATAAAAATATATAGTAAAAAAATTACAAAAATAATACTACGTCGCAAACTCATTTGATGATAAATCTCTTCTCATCAAATAGTATGGCGATAGAGTTTCTATCGCCAAATAAAATATCTGAGAAATCACCTTATGTCGTAATTTCAAATGACGATGTACATGTTTGAATTGGCGACAAAGGCCTCTTTGGAGGAGTTGTAGTTTTTTCTAAAAAGCTATTTTTTTGGTTTTCTAGACTAAAAAGCAATTGTAACTTTTTATAAGAGAATGTTCGACAAACAGCTAATTTCCCTTAACAGTAAGCAGTAAAATCAAATCTTGCTCAGCTTTCAACTTTTGGCTATTGCTAGTTATATGTAGCTTCTATTTTATGCCAAAGGATGCTTAAAAACTGAGCTATTTAAAAGGATTGCTAGCTTTTTGAAAACTAAAGTTGGCTTAAAGTCTCTCAAACAGGACCAAAGACTTATCGACCACTCGAACAATATAGGCTACGTAAATCAACAAGGCTTATGTCGGCTAATGGCTCTATCACTGAATGAATTAACGGTAAAGACCAAAGACTTATCAACCACTTGAACAATGTAGGCTAAATAAATCGACAACAAGGCTTCTGTCAGCTAATGGCTATGTCACCGAATGAATTAGCGATAAAGACTATCAACAAGTTCAAGCGATGTGGGCTGAACATACGTTTGTCGACCAATTGATCTATATATCGCTAAATGAATTGGGCCAACCAAGGCATGTGATCAATTCATTTAGCGACATGCAATTATTTTTCTAATATTTTTACTATTTTTGTAGTTTCAATAAAAAGCATGTTACTTTTTAAAAGAATTTAATGAGTACGCGAATGGCATGCATGCAAGACATTCTCCTAGCGGGTTCATCATTTTTCTAGCTTCATGACGATCTTTTTTTAAAAAATATAATCGCTTTCGAATGTAATTGTAAAGATAGTCTATCATAAAAGTGTCGACAGGTGACACGTGTCACTTGTCACGCTCACCACCATGGAAGGAGCTACCGAACTATGAGACTTTAGTAGCTTCGGTGGCGGTGTGAGAGCACAGTAGGTGACACGTGTTGTCTGCCGACGCTTCTGAGATTGGAAATAGAATTATTTTTGTAATTTTCGTTAGAAGGGATGTTAAAATTAATATACATATATATCACGGAACTAGAATCATACGATGATTTCGAACTGGTTAGTCATTTTGTTCGCTTCAATTCGCAAGCAGCTGCTTCTGTGTTTCCGTGGGCCCGTGGCAATACTTCTTGGCTGTATAATGTGAAATCCTATAAAAATCATTAGCTCATACTGTATGGTGTGATACTCATAGCGTCCATGATCGTAAAGTAGAAATATCGACAACTATCAATTGATACACATGAAACAGATCCTCAAAACTAACTGAGAATATCCCATTCTCGTCTCGGTAGGGACACAAGCGGTGGGAGAGGGAGCGGTAGGAGAGCGAACCAGGGAGCCGTCGGTGGGAAAGAGAAGACGAGAGTGAGGGAGAACGAAGTAGCCTGGCATTTAAGTTGTCCAAACGAGCCATCAATGTCAGTTCAAAAGGAACCCGACACTGATCATAAGTATCTCTATCGGTTTTATTTGAACAACCGACACTGATCATAAAACATCTCAATCAGTTTTATTAAAAACCCAGTACTGATGACATTACCACCTCTATCGGTTTTATTAAAAAAACCGATACTGATGCTTTAATACCTCTATCAGTTCAATTAAAAAACCGACACTGATCATCACATATCACTATCAGTTATATTTAAAAAAACCGACACTGATCATTACATATCACTATCTGTTGAATTAAAAAACTGACACTGATCGTCACATATCACTATCGGTTATATTAGAAAAACCGACACTGATGACAACATATCACTATTGGTTATATTAAAAAAACGACACTGGTCATTTCATATCTCAATCGGTTTTATTAAAAACCCGACACTGATGTTTGAGGCTTAACTGCACATCTCGCTGATCTGCAACATGAACACTATCGGTTTTAGTCAAAAAACTGACACTAATAATGATATATCTCTATCGGTGTTTCTAAACAAACTAACACTAATAATTCCACATCTCAATCAGTTTCCATCAAAAACCGACACTGATGGTTGAGGCTGAATTGGACACCTACAACGTCAACACTATCGGTTTTAGTCAAAAAACCGACACTACTAAATAGATATCTCCATTGGTTTTCCTGATGAAACTGACACTACTAATATTTTTTTCCAATCGTTTTTTGTAGAACCGACACAAATGAGCAAATGACAAATAAGCAAAATTCTTAATGTTCAGTCCTATTTGATCAAAGAGAAAAAAGCCACAACTTTTACAAATATAGTTGAAATTATTTGAAATTTTGCAGAAATATACTTTGGGATACTAAAAATATTTTCTAAAAGAATTTTTTCAAAAAAGAGTCAGCACTAAAATGATATGCCAAAATTCACTTTATAGTCGTAACGCATAGAAAAGTCAAAACTTTCTTAAAATAAGCTCAAATTATTTGAAAATTTCTAGAAATAAACTTCCCACTAATGACAATCTTTCCCAAGAAGAATTTCGTCCAAATGAATTTTCTTGCACGGGATATGGCACAATGTGATTTGTACGCATAAAAAGAGACTCGATTTCCATTAGAGCCGTAAAAAGCAATTCAACTTGGATTTTTACTTCGAAAACATTGTAAAATATTTGAAATACATAATGAAACAACGAGATTAGCAACAATTTTGAAATAATATATTTATGTACAATACAACCCTTTCTGATGATCTACATGCATATAATTTGTTTCATGTGTTCCATCATCATCGCTAAGACATTTCCCATCTGCAAACGGAGGTATTTCATTGAACTAGTTGTACTCTTCTTTATCTATGATATTTTTAACTCTAACGATCTACTGCTTGCTATGAAGGACGACGTGCAACCTCGGATTGGCCGGATCACATACGTAGAAGACTTGATTTGCTTGCTTTGCAAGGATAAATGGGTCATCTTTATAGGTGAGTCTACTAAGATTCATAAGAGTAAAACCACTGTTGTCGACCTTCACTCTATGTGAAATTCTTACCCACTTACATCAAAATAATAGAATTTGGTATGTTCCGTAATCGAGCTCCCAAATTTTTTTGATCATCCCGTAGTACGAGTTCAATACCATTGAGGATCGTCCTTTCGAGTGATCATCCGAAAAAGCATCTATGCTTATACCAATATTTTGGACAGTACTATTGGCATCCTGACTTTCAGTGTAAAAGGTGTATCCATTGATATCATACCCCTGCCATGTCTGTACATTAAATCTAGATTCGTCAGCTAACCATTTGATATTCTCACTAACGGAGACTTCGTATTTTTTTAATCATATGAGGAATCGATCGTTGTGTTCTCGCGTGATGGAAAGCTCATCCATATGTGGATTCTCTTCCTGTAATATCAACTTGTACTGCTTGATGTACCCTGGAACTTTTGTGCTGTGCTACAAGACTGTCAAATGCGCTTTGCAATACATATCAAACCGTGGCCTCGTTAGTTTCGACCCAACGGTTCCTTTCCTAGTAAGTCTGCTCTTACAGCAAGATACAGGAACACCGATTGCTTGTCTTTTTCTAAGATAGTCCATGCAAAACTCAATAACCTCTTCAGTCTTACAACCTTCAATAATACTACCCTTAGGCTTCAACCGATTTCTCACGTAGGACTTTAATATACCCATGTACCTCTCGAATGGATACATGTAACGTAGGAATATGGCTCCACATATCTTAATATCTTTGACAAGGTGAACAACAAGGTGGATCACGACGTCGAAGAACAATAGTGAAAAATGCATATCAAGCTAACATAGAGTTTGCACCACCTCACTCTGTAAGTTATCTAGCACATCAGGGTCAATAACCTTACCAGAAATCACATTAAAAAAATAACATAGCTTCGTAATTGCCAACCTGATATCCTTTGACAGAACATTTCTGATTGTAACAGGAGCATTTGGGTAATCAAGACATGGCAGTCGTGGGACTTCATACCAAGCAACTTCAAATTATCCATGGACACAAGCTTCTTAATATTTGCAGAGTAGCCGGATGAAACTTTAATACTTTGCAAATACTTGCAGAGGTCTTCTTTCTCCTTCTTGGACAGGGTGTAGAATGCAGCAGGCATGTATGGACCTTTTCCATCCTCCTCTATCACTACAAGCTCGGGCCTGATTCCCATGTAGGCTATGTCGCGACGAGTATTCATACCATCCTTGGTCTTCCCAGGTATGTTCAGTAGGATGCCAACTAAATTATCACAGACAAATTTTTCAACGTGCATGACATCAATACAATGCTGGACATCTAACTTTTTTCAGTATGGTAAGTCCCAAAATATCGACATCTTCTTCAAAATGGTCCTAGGACATACAGATTTAGGGCTCTTTTCGTACTGAACATCGATATCCTCCACACGTGAACATACTTGCCTTCCACTCATAAGCTGCGGGACCGAATGAAATTCCCTCTTCCCATCAAAGTTGTCATCCATCTTATGGTATCGGTGACTTCGATGTAGAAACCTACGGTGACCCATATACAAATTCTTTTAGAATTCGACAGCCATAGCCTCTTAGTCTCCTCTTCACAAATAGGACACGCTTTGACTCCTTTCGTACTGTAGCTCACCAAATTACCAAGAGCTGAAAATTCATTTATGGTGCAAAATACCATAGCCCGTAGGGTGAAGTGCTCTCCTTTGTACGCATCCCACACCACGACCCCCTCATTTCACAATTTTACTAAATCCTTGATTAGAAGAGTAAGGTACACATTAATATCATTTTTCGGCTGTTTGGGTCCTGAGATTAGTAATGACATCATGATATACTTTCGTTTCATGCACAACCAAAGAGGGAAATTGTAGATACACAACAGAATTGGCTAGGTGCTGTGACGACTACCCATGTTACCAAACGAATTGTAGATACAATACCTTGGCCGGTGCACCTGTGACCTCTTCACCATCGTCGTTTTGGCTCTTACGCTTCTTGTCATTATGTTTCTCCTTTTGTTTGTACCAGGGCATACTGCAAACTGGATAAACGTACAGTCCTGACACGCGTTACGACACAAGATGCAATCATTCGAACATGAATGTATTTTTTCTATTTCCATTCCCATAGGACATAGTAGCTTCTTCACTTCATAAATGTATGTCGTGATCAACTCATTTCCCTCCAGAAGCAGATCCGATAAAAGAATTAGAAGTGCATTGAAATTTATATCTGTCTAACGGTATTTTGCCTTCAGTTCGAATAATGTAAGAACCGAACCCAATTTGGTGTATTCCGCTTTGCAACCCGAGAATAGCGGTTTGGTATCGTCTTCCATCAAGCTTTTAAACTTTTTATACTCTCTTTCCATGTAATTTTCTTCCACATCCCATTGCTCCAAATTATCCTCCTCAAACATATCACACTGCAACTCGTCATCGGGTTCCACCATGTCTTCGTTACATATCGGAAGGGTACTCCTTGACTCCCCCTGATGGATCCAACACGTGTAATTTCTCATGAAGCCACGTCGAATCAGATGGTTCTCAATTTGAGCTGAGTTGTTAAATCTCCTGAGATTAGTGCAATCAATGCAAAGACAATATATAAAGTTTACACCCCTTTTCACTATGTCCTCTTTTGTAATTTTTCTGAACTACTTAACACCCCTCTGAAATTCATCACTCACACAGTTTTTCTGATACATCCATTCCTAATGGTCCATCTGTAATTAGACATCGCACAATAAATTAAGGAAAAACTAGAGCAACAGCTAGCTTACTATTTTAAATATTGAGACATCATTTCAATTAAGATTACATTTGCAAAATAGAGGACGGGTTTTAAGATATATAAATATACTTCTAATCGATACCTAGTTCCTTCCCTAGTTAAGAGCTTTCAATTCCTAGTTAGGAGACATACATTTCAAACATCAACGATAATATCGAATAAACTAATTATATAGTGTAGTAGCTTGCAAATCTTTTGGCTTTAGTGAAACAAAACAAAGGTACCAACGATGACTCCTAATGTCTAAGTAGGTTATGTCCTAATCCCATTCTAAGATATGTGGTTCGGATAAGTTTCTAAGCTATTTTATAACTCTAGAGAAAATTTCAGCAGCATCTCCCCACTGTTATCCAGATACACGTTTCGACAACAAGTCAAGAGGGGTGTGTATCAAGAGAACACTAGGGAGACACTACTGAAATCTACTCCGAAGTTGTACAACTGCTCAGGAACTTGCCCAAACCACATATCCTCAAACTATCCAAAAAATGTGTATAGTTCGAGATTGCTTACTTATAAATATGCTATTTCGATCGCATATTTATAAATAAGCACTCTCGAACGAGAGACGTAGGTTCTGCAGCCAAACTATAACATTCATCATATAATAGCAACAATAATTTCAAATTAACACGAGAACACTACAATAATAATTAAATAGATATGTGCTTCTCAAATAAAAGTGTAAAATCTAATAAGATATACATGTTCCAGTGCAACATAAACTTTCTTCGTGATATATCGAAATTACTTAGCATAAAATTGAAGGGGTTTGAAAGAATGCTCACATGAAGAAAATCACTTTTTGTAAAAGAGGGGAAATCTCCTTAAGCTAGGGCTTCAAATTTACCCCCTTAATGCACCCACCCTTGAGGATTTCAAATTTTCTCACCCGAGTATTGCTTCCAACCGAAATATGTAGTGTTTTTTGGGTGGCAGTAGAGAAATCTCCTGTGGAACAACAACAGAGGAGAGTTCAGCCCAAGAGGTATAAATAACCTAACGAGGCACATCACAATTGGTTCTTACTTAAGAAGCGATAGAAATGTGAAAGCTCATTACTATCGGTTCTCACGTAAGAGCCAATTGTAATGTGTCCAGTGTTACATCACAATCGCTGCTAACTTGACAACCGATAGTGATTATTATTGACACCCCTTCTAAGTCATCTATCACAATCGTTTTTTTTTCCTTAAAATTTAAGAACCGACCCAGATGAAGCGATAGTAATATGCCATTCTATAGTAGTGCTAGACGATGACTGCCAGAGTTTGATTCTCACTAATTACAACAAGCTGGTAGGAGGTTATTTGTGAGGATTTATTCATTACAATTTTTCAGAATTTAAACCCGTGGACTCTATGCTGGAAAATGCTATGGACTAGAAGCTATGTAAAGTGGCTTATTTCGTTCCTAATCTGATAGTATCTGGGTGACATTAGTTGGGTGCTCATTGATCGGCTCGCTGCCCTCTCGTAAGTATGCACGGTTGTGCTAGTTTATTACGGTTGGTACCATTGGTTAGGTTGTCAAGTGTCAAACATCATGGACAAACGAGCAGAGACCCCAACGTTTGTTCGGATTTCGTACTCCATAAAATCATCAACAATTCAGCCGACAAAAGGGGGAAACACTTCTTAGGCTTGTGCTAATCTAGCTGTTCGCTGGTTAGTTGGCTCTTGCATTCTTTAAGAACCGGCACATGCGTTTGATTTCGTACTCTTCTCCTCTCTTCTCACATGCAATTAACATTTCATCATTTTTTGAACTTGTCTTTTCCACGTAAATTACATCACGCCTTAATTTGGCCACTCTCTTCCAGGGAGAACTTTGAGGTTTCACAAATTGCTCCCTCCCATTCATCCCTTGAGGGTATTTCAAATGTATAGTTTCTATATATAGCTATATCTAAAAGCAACCATATCATCAATAAATAGTACTAAATATTATTTCTTCAACTCTTTGTAACATAGAGAACGCTCAATAAATATCATAAATGACATAGCAATGTAATTAGATACAAACCCTCCTCTTCTCAATACATGTTTTTGTTTTATCTTTTTTGTTGGTTTGTGTGCTCAAGTTGTTTTTCATACAAGACATAGCTTCCCTATCTCTTCTTTAATCTTCCCTCCACATAAGCATTAATCCTATGTGGTATGTTGAAGAAGCTGCTGATGTAGAAGCATTGGGAGTGCCCTAATGACATTCCTAGTGGTGACACTGCATATCACTATCCATAGATTGCCATGTCAAATAGACATAAGACTAGACACCACATTCTTAGCGGATTATATCTATCATATGACCCACCTAATCAATATAGTAATTTTCTATTAATTTCTTTCCCTCCCCTTCCATGTTCTCTCTTGTCACCTTTGCTTCCTCCATTGTGTACGTGATTCCACCCTCCTCTCCCTCCTGCAACTCTTCTATCACCTCCGGCAACCACTGCCCTCTCTCACCTTCCCATTTGCTCACCACCACCCTCTTACCACCCCCTCTCTCCCTCACCTCCCAGTTCACTTGTCGCCGTCCTCTCACTACCACCTCTCTTTCTTACCTTCAGTAGCCACCGCCTCCTCCTCCATCCTCTCACTGCCTCCTCCTCCTCCCAGATACGAGCGAATTTGCACCAATAGCTCCCAGATGGCATAGATCCAGCCGGATCCGAGACTTCAGCACTGAGGTGAGGGTGATGAGGCAAGCGTGGTAGTGGCTCGGTGAGCAAGCAACGAGGCAAGGCACGCAAGTGGTGTAACAACGAGGTGAGGCACATGCCGCTCAGCGAGGGCACAGGCGGTACAACGGGCGAGGCGTGTGCGGTGATGACTGACAACATGGAGGTAGGCCGCGGCGGTGACGAGCACTTAGAGATGGGCAAGGGCGTCGAAGCCACAGTGACAACGTGGAGGTAGGAGGTAGTGATGAAGATGACGAATGGCCAATGCGGCAGCAGCTCAGGCCATGTGGATCCCACAACAGTGTTTTTTTATTGTTCTTATGTGTTGGATTGTGTACCCACGAATATCTTACATGAGACATTGCTTCCCTCTTTCTCTCTTCTTGAATTCCCCTCCATCTCAACAATAATTCTAATTGGTATGCTAATTAATACAATGAGCATCACTAATGTAGGACCACCAGGGGAGTCTTAAATACATTATTTAAGGGCATGTACAATAAGGTCATCTCAACTGGCTCTTAGTCTGTATACATCAGTTTTGTCTATATGAAAAAGTGAGAAAATAAGAGAGAGAAAAGATAAGAGAGAAAAGAGCTGGCTCTTATTTAGTTGCCAACTTTGCACGGGAGTATAAGTAGATTAAGAGAAAAATATTTATTGCACAACAACTAGAAATTACCTTTAGAGGCAGCTATTGTACAAACTGACTTTTAGCTTACTATTAGCGAGTAGTGGACTTTACTATTGTACTTACTCAAAGTAACTTGATTTTTGCCGAAGAACATCACTGTCCATAAGGATGGCAATCTTATCCGATTAACCATGTACCTACAGGTAAAAACTTTAATAGAGATAGGTATGTTCCTCTTTTATTACCCACGGGTATGGGTATAGGTATAGGGAAGCTTCACCCATACCCGTTCTGTCCGATTGCTCGCCACCTTCTATTGACATATAGGCTAGAACAAGCATCCAGTTGGCCCTCTGATCCCCAATTTGTGGTACCTCATTTCAGTATTTGTTGAACTTGAGTATCTATGTGTTATTTGTCTGTATGTATTATTTTAATTCTTATTCTCATTTACATTTGAAATTTTGAATCATTGATAATCATTCTTTAATCCACAGAATGTAGCTAATACTCATAATTTCATAAAAAGATTGTATTAGTACCATAGCTCATTAGCTCCTAGTGCCATTTGGTTGAAAAGATTGTTGATGATGGCGGATAAACGGGTATATCAGCGGGTATCGGGTACCCGCGGGTGACAGGTATGTGCGAGATTCTAGAATCATAGGTATACCCGTGGGAAATTTTGGTTCACAGGTATGAGTATAGATAGGTACTATCTATACCCGTTGCACTCGATTGCTATCCTTAGCTGTCCACCTATGAAGGCCCAAAAAAAGTGCACATAATAATCGAATTAAATGCAAATCGCAGATCATTAAATGACCACACCGACAGTCGAGTTTGGGATTTTAATACATCTTCGTCTCATTGGCATCAACATTTTCTAAAACACCATAGTAATAATTGGAATAGACAGTAGGCTGAGCTTTGTTGAATTTGTAGCATAATGTACTCGAATACGTATCTCCGATCATTCTACATTCTCGATCTTTTAACAGTTCCTTTTGCGATACTTGATCAACCAGTATTACCCTTTTTATAATAGTATTTCCCCTATACATCACCGGGGCCCACGGTCAGCGAAATTCAATTCTGACTCGTGATTATTCCCTTTGCTTATTGAAGGCTGCCTTCGAACCGAAAACAGTCGGCGGGGGCATTTTGGGAATTCCACGCCAATGGCAAGTTTCTCACAAGAAACACACGGAGAGAGTAGACCAGCAGAGTAGGTACACACAAGAAAATGCTTTAAAGTTTAAATTTGTCAAAAAAGAGAGAAAAAGCATTTAAATTTGTCAAAGACCAGAGAAAAGCCTTTAAAGAAAGCGAGCTCGCAGCAGATCGAACGGAAACAGAGGCCTTCTCGGACAGCTCCACCCTCTTCTTCTTCAGGCGCTCCAAGTCGAGCTCTCGCACAGACGTCAGGCTCTCAGATCCCAAGAGCCCAGAGCGGCGAGGAGGAAATGGCGATCTCCGCGCGGCCGCTGCTGGCCTCCCTGGTCCTGGCGCTCCTCCTCTCCGCCGCCTCGGCCGCTGACAGCAAAAGTACCGCTCTTACTTTTCACTCACACCCTTGTTGCGATTAGTGTTTACCGTTCGGTGCTCTGGTTGTTGGATCTGAGTGTTTGGGATGTGCCGGGGGACGGATGTGTGTAGCTCATATTGGGATCTTGGTTGGGGGGACGATGTAGATTGACTGGGGAAGTGGGGAGACGGGGACTATGCCATTTGAGACAATTGGATTGTGGAGATCGCCACAATAGCCTCCAGTGATGCGTGTTTTCTCTTCTTGGTATCACAATCAAAGATGTGCTAGCTTCATTGTATGGGTAATCATTAACTAATTGCCCCTTTAAATGAGCAAATGGTAAGCTAAATCCTGGGAATTCTAAGTAAAGTTACGTTCTTTGGCATATGCTGTGACCTTACTGCATGTTTTACTTCCTTTCGCAGCCGTGGCCAGCCAATTCGTTTGTTAGGCTCGTGACAATTTTGCTATGAAGGCCGTAGGCATGGTAGTTGAGGTTATGTACATTTCTGGTGAATGGCAATGAATCAAAATATAAGGATGGTTGGCCACTTTTCCTATTTTTGTTTTTGAGATATCTTAAATACGCTGTTGATTATACTGTAGTGATGCCGAAGCCTTTTTTTTAAAAAAATTACTCCATCTAGTCACAAATACATATTGTTTTGGGATGCGTGCAGTCAAACTTTTGAAATTTTGACTGTCGATATATTTTAAATATTTAGTTTGGATACATGAAAATCATATGTATAAATTTGTCTTGAAAAGTATTTTCGTAACAATATAATTTTTAGGATTTATAAATATATTACAATATAAATTAGTGTTCAGAGTTGCGTTTTGGAAATCATGTCGATATCCAAAACGATATGTATTTGTGACTAGAGGGAGTATAGCACAACACTTAATGGTGGTTGTGTCACTCACCATTACTACATGGTTTTGGGAGATCGAAATGTAGAAACATTCATCTCAAGAAAAGTAAAACAAAAAAAATTAAAAAAGCAGAAATATTGCTTACTTATTGTGATGACAAAAACATGGGTTTTATAGTGTATGTGTACGTTGTACCTTATGTTGCAGACGGGATATGTTTAGCATTTAGATACTTTTGGAGAAAGAAATTCTACAATAATATGTTCACTATATTAATTACACTTATCTTTATAAATATAAATTGACAGCCTGATACATGGACTAATTACAAATATTACTGCAAACAATACAAATTATAGCATACTCAATATATGCTGTTGCTGTGAAAAATGCAAATCTAATCATGTAATATTTCTCAAGAAAAAACATAGGTGCCCGTCTGATATCAAAATGATCAAGTACCATTGTCATGGACCTCATGGCTGCATCTTCCATTGGAAATAAATTTACATGTCTGGGCCATTGCAGCTAGAGTTAAGTTAGCAGGAAACATTTTAGCAACATGCCATGACACCATCAAAGTTAACCGACAAAGAATGCCAGGCCTGGCAATAGTGCATTTTGACTCTTATACATAATGCATTGTCCCATGTAATTCTTTCCACCCTGAGAAATACGGGGCAGGCAATATGAACTAGCAATCCACACCTGCTTCACAGCTGGATGTTCTTCACCTTTTCTGCCTGACTATTTGTGGTTCTCTGTTAATGCTTATTTTCCCAACATACCTTTGTGTGAACATATTTTTGACTAGCTCTGATTGTTTTCAATTGATTGTTTATCAATTGTATCCTGTGAAAAATGGTCATTTTCCTAAAGGTATGCTAATTGTTAGTGGTCTACTGGATTACTTTATGTTTCTTATAATCCATGGAACTGTCTGATTATTGTGCATGTTGAGTGAACTCATGTGTGTTTTTTTTCATTTGTTGACTTTTGTCCTTGTGACCTTTGCACTTCATCTAACTATCCGATGCATTTGTGTTTTCACTGCCTCTTGAATGAAGAAATTTTCTCAAATGTCATTCTCAAATTATTTCTTTTACAGACAACCCCGCCGATCAGCTTGTGGCATTGATCAACAGCAACCGCACTACCAGCAAGGCGTCTACTCTTGCTGATAATCAAGGTCTTGGATGCATTGCTCTGCAGTACATTAAAGCATATGAGGGCCAATGCAACCAAGTGGGTGAAAACAAGAAGCCTGTCGAATCGAGTTTTGTCGACACATTTGCCCCGAACTGTGGCGTCCAAGCTGCAACTCTTTCCAAAATCACCGGGAGGCTTCTGGCATGCCAGTCAAGCCTTCGACATCCTGATTGACGATGCGAAGAGCCTTCAGGTATTGCATGACAAGAACCACACAGAGGTGGGAGCAGCTGTCAGTGGCACTTCTGGCGGTGGGCCGTACTTCTGGTGTGTCTTGTTCAGCAGTGGGAAGCCAAATACCAGCTTCAAGGTAGACGGTGGAGTGCCCAAGACTGTCCGTCCAGGATGCTTCAGCGGCAACAATGACGACTGCAGTGGTGCCATTTCGATCGGTGTGAGTGCATGGAGACTGGTGGCAGCCCTTCTTTTTGCTGTGGCTTGTGCTTTCACTTTGTGAGCTTGAGTAGAAATGCCAATGTTGCGCCGTTCTTTTGCTCATTTCGACCTGGATTGTACTTTTGCTTCGTGAGAACGAGTAGAATACTCTCTTGTTGCAGTGCCACCGCCATTCTTTTGCTCATTTTCGAAGGTGAACTTTGCAAGGACTAAGGGTCATTCTTCGGCATTTGAGACAATGAGTTAGCTGTGCAGGTTGTTGATCTAATGTATTTATGTTTACTATTCTTGAAACTTGCGGTGACTGTAAGTGCCTTTTGAGTCATTCTGATTGTGCCTCCCCCAGAATGCGATTTCTGATAAAATTGCCCTTGTGTATCAACATGGAATTTGGCAGATCAAAACAGAAGGATCTTTTGATAGTTTCTTCTGAATGAGATCCTTTGAGAAATATCAGAACCTTGAGCATGTTGGTTTTAGCCCTAGATCATGAACACACGCACACGGACATAAGGAATAACACAATAGCACCCAGAGAGAAGAATATTTATGGTGCAACACAACTAACACTTTTTGTATTTTATTGCTCTTATTTTTCCCATAGTTTACAAGCAATTAGTAACTTGATTATATAGTAGTACTACTAACTAACCTATGAGAAAATGAATTCTACTCGAAAACAAATCCGTTTCCTACTGTAGAAGATTAATTGTAAAAAAGCATATTGTTGTATGCAGATCCAACTTCCAGAATCCTTGCCCTGTGTGCTTAGGCCTTAGGGATGAAAATGGATCGGATAGTTTCTGATCGATCCAGACAATTTTCGGATATGAATTCTGTTGGCTCGGATATTTGTCCAATAGTATCGGATCAAAAATGAATATGGATTTTTTTGGCAGATACGGATACAGATTCAATAGCTCACTTCCATTGAATATGAATACGGATCCGGATATTCATAGGCCTAATTATCCAATTTGCATGTGAATTGGGCCGATGATACTTTTTTTTGGCCCAAAAAGGTTTGTAAATTTCAAAATTATTTTCTAATTTAATTACCCCATAAATCAAGTTTCAATTATTAAAGTTGGCAAATTAGCTCCAAAAATTATGAAATATTTTGGGGAAGTACTTAACACAATCTATCATTTTAAAAAATATTTTCAAAATTTTTATCAGCTTTTAAATTTTTCTCAAAAATTCAAACATTGCCATCCTTGATAGAAAAATATTTTAAATAATTAGCTAAAAATGCACAAAAACTCATAAATACATAATTTATTATTTTAAACATAATTCAACAAAGAATACAAATCTTGTGGCATTATGTGTTCTTCAAAAATGTTTAAATCAAATAAACTAGTTACATTTTTTTGTTCCTTTTGTGTGTACAAATTAAAGGGTTTTCATGTTCCAATAAATATTCGTGATGGTATTTATTTCGATTCGTACTCGCTCCAAATCTGTATTTGACATTATTCATTTTCTTATTCGGGTTATCTATATTCGTATCCGCATCAGAGAAAAAAATATGAAAATAAATATAATAGAACCATTATTCATCTGTATTCAATCCGTTGTCATTCCTATGTGTGCCAAACAACTATTTGAATGGAAGGGAGCAGCGACAATTGTCAGGAGCAATACGGTGTAATTTCTTGGTGGAATGATCGATCGTGTCAGACCATAGGCAACAGCGAGGACAGTGCTGTTGACGATGATCAAATCGACAAGCTGCTCTACTTACACGTACTCAAAATTCAGTTTTTCCGAAGACCACTCAAAATTCAATTTGGGGGAGGCCACTAAACCAAACCAAACCAAACAAAACCTAACGGCGCAATAGCATCATCATAACACCAGACAGGCACGGAGAACCCAGGGCCCCGTTCCAAAGTTCCAACCCATTTCAGTCCCTTTCCCCCGTAACGGGCTCGAAACTGTTACCTAGACCTGCCCTATACACCACGAGTCCAGAGCACACGACTCTTGAAGCGGCAAACGCCGCCGCACCCGGTGCACCGAGACCCCCCACGTCCACGACGCCCTCGGGCCTCGCCCCCCACCGCCCCACGACAGCGCAGGCGCAGCCATCGACGACCGGCCGTCCCCCTCCCACCCAACGCCTCCCTATTCGCGCGGGAAACCATAAAAAAGGCGCCGCCCAAACCCCTGCCTCCTTCCTCCGCAAGCCTCCCCAGCTCCCCTCCCTTCCGTTCCCGCACCCCCACCCAGCCCCTCCAGCGCGCGGCTCCGCCTTCGCGATGCCCCGCTTCCGCTGGAGCTCCAGAGCCGCGAGCCCCGCCGCCCCGCCGTCGCCGCCGACGGCGATGGCGGCCGGCCGGTCCTCGGGGACCCCCGTGCCGTCCCCGTCCACCTCCGTCCCACTCGGCCTCGCCCTCGGCCTCGGCCCCCCCGGCGCTGCCGACGGGTCCCTCAAGTCCCCCGGCGTGGCCCCTCGCCGCAGCCTTCGCCTCGCGGGCACGGCGAACCCGACGACCCCCACGGCGGGGTCATCCGCGGCGCCGGATGGTGCTTCATCGGGCTCTATCTCTGGATCGGGCGGGGAGAGGAGGGGGAGGCCTCGAGTTCTTGCCCCTGCTGGTGCTGCAGCTACTTCGCCGAAGGGTGGCGAGTTGGGGAGCGATGGCGGCAGCGGCAGCGAGGTTAGGGTTTCGGGGGTTGCCGCCGCCGCCGGTTCTAGCGGTGAGGGGGCGTTCATGGGCCTGCGGTCGGGGTCTTTGATTGCGATGCGGCAGATGGAGCCGGATGTTCAGATGAGTGAGGAGATGGGGTCTGGATGGGGTGGAGGGGTTGGGTCTGCAGACCAGGTGCATGATGAAATGCTGCACTGGGATGGGGAAGCGCCAGCAAAGCGGTGTAAGAGCATGTTGGTTGGAAGAATCGAGATGGAGTATGTGGCTGATTCAGAGAGCAATGATGACGAGGAATGCAATCCGCTGAGCATGAGGATGCGGATGCAGTTATCCGCTGCTCCTAATGTGATTGAACTGAATGCTGCTCCTATGAGCACAGGTAGTACTGATGAATGGAGAAATAATGATCCTGTGAAGACAGGTAAAAAGCAAATTGGAGAAGTTAGTAGCACAAAAAATGACCTCTTCAGTGGGGAGTCTATGCACGTACAAAATTCATTGGAGATGGCTGTTGATGGTGTGATTAAGCCATTAGCATCTTCAGTAAGAATTCCTGCAGCAGATGAAGTCTATGCAGATATGTATTTTAATGAAGAGATCAGAAAATACGAGTCTAGAAAGGGAGGTAGAGGAAAAGGGAAGCTAGTTTTGGGGAACAACGATTCTGGTGCTGGTGCTACTGTGGGTATTCGAGGTGATGCCAGGACCCGTAAGTTTAGTCCTTATGATAAAGGAAAGGGGAAAATGGTTGTAGAAAAGAGTTCACTGTCTCGGAGCTCAAGTGATGATGAGATGGTTTTAGAACAAATGGTTTCTGAAGAGGCTCTAAGTCTTCAGAAACCACTGGCCAGTCCTGAGGGTCAGCAACAGAGCATCTTAAGAGCAGTTGATGCTCCTGTGGAGCCATTTCGGAGGCAAGCAGCAAGAGAGAGAGCTATTGCGCTTGCCCCTAAATTTGCATTCTTTAAAGTAGATGAAGATGCACATAGTGATGACGATGATGTAGAAGACTTAGAGCCTGTTGCTGACCCTCAGGACTGGCCAGGTCCATTTTCGACTGCAATGAGGATCATTGATGATAGGGATGCTAAACTGAGAGCTCGGGAGTTGAACCCTTCCAAGCTGGACAATTCTGCTGATAAGGTCATATTGTGGACACCTTCAAAAGACAGGAAATCTCCCGGTCCACTGCAACCTACCCCATCGCTTACAAGCCTATGCTTGCAAACCCTTTCGAACCATGCTGAAGGTATTGAGTCACTTGCAGGCATTCCAGAGGAGCTGAAACATAAACTCTTAACGAGGCTGTGCCATTCTAGGAAGATGAATAACCACCTTCTTGATGAACTGTTGTGTGATAATCCTGTGACACTGCAGCTTAGTGAGTGTTCATGGTTGGGTGAGGATGACTTTGAGACTATTTTTGGGAAATGCAAGACAGAGGTTTTGCAGGTACTGCTTTTTACTCTCTATGCAGTTCGTGTTTAGTGCTCATGTTATTCGCCTCATCTGATAAACATCTGGATTGTTTTATTAAAAACAAAATACGGAGATTTTAAAAATCAAAGTAAGACCTCAACAGTTTTTGGGTTGATCATGCATATTTTTCTACAGATTCTCCTCCCTTTTTTTGGTAAGTCATCTATTGAGAACTCAATTCATTTTTGTTATCTTAATGAAGGTTCTGCAACTTGACTTATCTGGGCGATGCATGCCTGACTACATATTGCCTGCTACCTTAGCGAAGGCTCCTAACTGCATGCCATTATTGACTAAAATATCTCTGAAGGGAAATTACCGTCTTTCTGATAATGGCTTAGACACAATTATCTCTGCGGCACCTTCTCTGAGTTCGCTAAATTTGTGCGAGTGCTCTCTTCTCACTTCAGCTGGAATCGAGAATCTTGCTAACAAGTTACATTCAATCCTGAGGGAACTATATATTGATGACTGTCTAAATGTGGAGGCCATGATGATTCTTCCTGCTCTGCAGAAGATTAACCACCTAGAGGTTTTGTCAATGTCTGGCATACAATCCGTCTGTGACAAGTTTGTGAATGAGCTCATTCCTGTACACGGTTCAAATTTAATGGAGTTAGCATTTGCTGGTTGCCTGTAAGTTTCGCAGTTTTCCACTTGTAGCAATATTTTCTTTATTGTATTATCGTCACTATTAGTTTTCTTAGTATATAACAATTTGCATGTGACAACTGCATGGTTCGAATCACACCATTCCCCTAAGAGCCTAGGACTTATGTCTTTTAACTTAGATCCACCAACAATTTGTCTATACAATATATAATTCTTGAGCTGAAGCCACTGGTTCTAACTTAACTAGAAGGCCTTAAATAAGAAAATTGGTTAATAAGCCTGTTTTCTACCTTAATGATCAATACATGGTAGCTGGCTTCTCTGTGTTATTTTCAACATCAGTCTTCCATCAGTCAAGGGGCTTGAGAAATGCTTACTTATGCATCTGTAACCTTCTATTGAGATGATATGGCCTCCAGCATTGAAAAACAGTTTGTGTCTTTTTATGTATTGGGAGTCGTGACCAAAGATGAAACTGTAACATGGTAATTTTTCAATGCTGCTTATGGCATTGGTACCTTACTTTTCGAAAATCTTGTTCTTCTGACTTTGACCCCTTAATCTTCATTTGATTGTAGTTACTGGCCGTTAGTGTTCTTTAATCTTCACATTTAACAGGATATTGTTAAGAGGCTCTTAGTGCCTATACGCTAACCAACCCCATTCTTTACAACCACCTACGAAAGTGTGCCCACTGAGTAATAATAAGATCAACCATGTCTTTTAAGTCAACTATGACTTGTTTATACACATATAGAGAAGGATATTAGGGTGCATTTCTGACTTCCTATTCTTGTGCTGTCTAAATGCAGGAAACTGACCTCATCCTCCATTAAGACTATTGGAGGGAACTGCCCACAATTATCTTCTTTAGACCTTCGCAACTTGAACAGGTTGCGTGACTCGGCAATGAGACATCTGCGCAATGGTTGTCGGCTTATAAAGAAATTAAAGCTTCAAAGAAACACATTCAGGTATCTCCACCCCCCCCCCCCCCCCTCCCCCCCTCCAAGCACCTTATTCTTTAGCAGGGCCAGGATGACATTCAGGCTAATATTTTCTGAATTTTGTTAATGTGTATCTTCAAGGCTTTCAAATTTTTTTGGTGGATAATGATCATTGAATATGAGTTGATTAATTTTTTTTCCGATTGCCATTCTACTTATCTTTTTCAGCAAGCATTCGTTTTCGACCTGGGGTGATTTTTTTACACCCCCTACCAAGCCAGCGAAAAAGGCCACCGGAGTTTTTTTTCCTGAGTTCGGGAACATATCCTGATTTGTTTTGCTTGGGGAAACATATCTTTCAATTTCCTGCATTGCCTGGGACTCAAGCCATAACCACCGGATGCTTCTGCCTGCACTCCCCCACCAGGATGTTTGTGCACTGTAGAAGTGCCCATATGCTTTTTTGCCTGTCTTTCCTCCATGGCTCTTGACATTAGTTGTGTCAGGGTTCTTTGTCCTACTGTAAACTGAACATTTACCCGGAATTCTGGTAGGATATGGGATTTTTGAAAAATAAAGTATAAAATATAAAGAGAACAAAAGCAAAATACACCACTGGATCGACTAGGGCTCTTACTGGTTTCCACTTTCCAGTCTCCCAAAGGGGTCCTGGAAATCGAAACCATCAGTCTTGGATCCCTGCTTAGTAATGTGTACAAGATACTATGTTGGGATCATGTCAAATCAGCATGTTCTATCATTCCAGAGGTATTTGCTATCACAACCTAACATGTCAGCACAGGCCACTGGTGAATATTTTGGACTGATTTATTTCATTTTAGGACGATTCTATGTTAATAGTACTCATTATTTTGTGTTGATCTGCGCACAATCTTTTGTGTCACGAGGTTCCGCAAAATCCTTCCTGGTAATATAATAAACTTGATTAACATTGCAGTGATGAAGCTTTGTCTCGATTTTTGGAAGAATCTGGAGGATGTCTAAATGAGTTAAGCCTAAACAATGTTGAGAAGGTACTCTGTCCATTCTTCTTTTTTGTCTGCTTGGATGTGTGTTTGTCATTGATGCAAAATCTTATTCTTGGATTCAATATTTGCACCATATTTACCATATTCGTGGTTCGTTGGATTCACGTTTCGCAATTCGCCACTTAGAAAAGTAAGGTTTGCTAAGGGGTAAACCTCTCCGGTTCACGAACCCTATAATTCTGGTTCGCGATATATAGTAAATAATAATAAACTTAATGGTGACTTATGTATTTTTTAACTATATATTGTGTATAGAAATCTAAAAGACAATAGGTATCTTAATAGTCAGAGCAAGTCTCAAAATGCTTGCACAATACAAATCCCAATAAAAATTTGGAGTATGTGGAGGGAAACTTCCCACTAAATAGTTCACCACATTGATTAAAGAAAACAAAGAAAGCACAAAGGATAAGATGTGAACACAGTAACTAGTAGCCACACATATGCATATACTCCAAGAGCTCCGAGCGAAGCAAACTAGCGAAGACAGCAAGTTAGCAACACAAGCTCCAAGCCTCTCCAAAAATTCCCCAGATCCCTAAATCCCCAAATCTGAGCGAAGTGCAGAGCTGACAGTAACATACAACTGCATTCTCTGCACTCTCCTCTTCAGCTGGTGCCCCTAGAAGCTCCTCCAACTCGTGCTTGCCCCCGGACGAGGTCGCCGCGAGATGGGAGTGGTGACTGCTGACGATGATGCCTGCCATGGCCATGGACCTCATGTGGCGATGCCAGCGCCGATGCCGACCTGGTCGTTACGCCTCCCTGCCATTAGGTTAGCATTCGGTCATCAATCGATCGTCATGATGTCCTTTCTTGAGTTCGCCATCCTGTCGCGAACCATAGCACGACTCATTGTGACTCAGATCATGTTCGAACCCCAATCTGGTTCGTGTGATCGGGATTGCGGTTCGACAGTAGTTTGCATGAATCCGGTAACTATGATTTGTACCAATGGAGCGTATACTGTGCACGATAAGAGGAGGTGGTGACAGGGGTCATTCTAGACCTGCATAGGAGGGAAGGACATCACATCTATTTTCCTAGTCTATATCTTTTCAAATCAGGTTTCTATATTTATTCAAATCGGGTTTTAGGAGTAGATGAAAATATTGAAAATGATTTTATTGAGACATGATTCGTTTGTTTGTGTGTAGCATATATTATCTTTTAACTTTAGCAAAAGTTGATTAGTTGGGGGCAAAGGAGAGTATTATCAAGCTTTAGATTTACACAGAAGACATTGGGGGTTTGTTGTATTACAAATATTTCTCACAAATGAATATCAGTGGTATACTGGATAGAGAAACAAATATTTTATTTAGAATGCACCTTATCTTTGTGGATACGGGTATCTTGACATGCATCAGTATATTGCTACAACTTACAAGATTAAAAATGTTTTACCCCCAACTTCATAACATTTTTTGGTGATATTCTAGTTTGTCAGTGAGAATCAATCTGATGTATTGAGTTAACTGGAAATTTTGTTACCAGGAAGCCCGGAATCTTGACATTCTTAAAAGGAGGCTCCAAATGTTCAAATATTGTCTGCAAAGGTCATTTAACTATGATTTTTCGGACTGTTAGCTAAGCCTATGTTCTTTAGTATACCTTTCGAAAGGCGCTGTCTTAGTCTGCGATATGTGTTGTAGGAATGTAGGATATCTAATTAGGTAGTCCTTTTTACTTCTCAGCAAAACCTATGATCTTTAGGATTGTCTTATGTTAGGAAACAAGACATGTAAGTAGGGGTAGACGCAGGCCGTTTCACGGCCCGCCATCCAAGGAGAGGGGGGGGGGGGGGAGTTGACACGTGGGTTTATACAAGTTTGGACGCTAAGGTAGATGACGTACTTCTGCCGGTGTGCCTCTTAGGCGGGGAGTAGAGTGTACATCCTTGTTCGGGTTCCCTAAGGACACACCAGTTTTCTATCTCTGGTATTCAATGAGTGTTCAAGTTACAAGTAGGAATTACAATGAGCTTTTATAGGTATTCAGTCTGTTACACAAATACTATCCTACCTCTAGAAGTGTAGCTTAAGCGTGGGCATCCTCGTCATTCCTAGTAGGTGGTAGTGAACCCCGTCATTGTTTCTTGGTGGTAGGCCTCTAACTCGGGGTCCCGCGTGGGGTCTTGAGGCTTGGGCCCTCCTTCTGGCACTGACCTCATGGGGATCGCAGGACTTAGTAGCCCCACTTGTCAGCCAATGCCAAACGAGGTGACGGGGCCACTCTATCTCAATGGGTGCTTGCGGGGGGTGTTTGGAGTAGAGCCTTACGCCCTATGGATGGGAAAAGGAATGAGGCTAAACACCCTGGAGGATTGGGCTCCACTCCACACCCTCTCTAGAGGGCTAGCAGGATATGAGGGGGTCTCCCTAAGACCCCGCACTGTGTAGCCTCTCTAGAGGGTCGATGGGATATGATTGGATCTCCTGTAACACCCCACACCACATACGTTCTCTAGAGGGCTTGACGGGGTATGAGGGGATCTCTCTAACACCCCGCGTCAAGTACCCTCCTAAGAGATTGGGCTCTTGTTGAGGGGATTTCCTCCAACAAGGATACCTTCTGAAACCGCTATCTAAGTCGGCGAAATGTGCTGGTAGGAATGTAGGATATCTATTTAAACAGCCATTTTTACTGCTTGCTTCTTGAGCTTAACTTGGTTATGTTGTTATTTGCTACTTGCTTCCCTGAATTTTGTTTGTTGAAATGTGTAGTTGTCTTGCTTAATTGCTATGCAGAATAACGAAACCACTTACGTTGACTGCCGATGTATACTTACCTCGGTTTGTTTTTACTTGTCAAGTTGTCGTTTTGGACATTGACATGGTCTCCAATACACACATTTGACCATCACTTTTTCTAATTATATTTTAGTAAAATTATTTAAAATATAATAATGTGAAAGTATTTTTATGATAAATCTAGTGATACCATTTCTACATGAAGAATCCAAATACTTTTGTGCATGTTAGTGATCAAAGTTGGAAAAGGTTGACTGTAGCAGTCTAAAACGACATTTAAAAAGAACGGAGGCAGTAATTCCCCTAGCTAGCAGATCATTTTTCTAAATTCTAATTTATTCTTGAATGCTGATTATCCCTCATTTCCTATGCCGTTGGCTTCACGTTAAACCTGTCATTGGGTGGTGTTTCCTTCTGCATTGTTTGACTGTATTTTGTGATGCTTTTCAGCTTATTCATAATCTCTAATTTACTGTATTTACTTTAGGTTGGAAACCTTACAGCACGTGCGATTGCTCACATGTGTTCCGTACGCTTGGAGGTTCTGGATCTTTCCTTCTGCCGTGATCTGACCAATGAAGCTTTGGGGCTGATTGTTGACAGCTGCTCATCTTTGAGAATCCTCAAGCTATTTGGGTGTACCCAGGTATGGTGATTCTGCACCCATTCCAAAACGCCACTCTTGTGTGACCGGAGGGAATAATATAAAGGCACTATGTATATCTTTCTCCATCTTCTCCTCCTGAAAGTAGCAGCTTTGTATGGGAGGAAAACCGTTATATTTCTCCTTGTACAACTCATTGTTGCGTGAGTTGCTTCAGACGTCTTTTATGACCGGACTCAGCCTGTGAATCATTTTATTGCAGATTACGGATGTTTTCCTAAAGGGCCACTCAAACTCGTTGGTCAAAATTGTCGGGATAGAAGGAACATACTGGAGCAAATGGATAGTCGTTAGTTCGTACCAGAATGATGCTACATTTCCCTAACCATTCAGGGGTCCAGTAACTCCAGTTTAGGAGTCGAGACATCAAGTTCCTGAAGTTGGCCATAGCTTTTAGCGGGGAAACTCTTTTGTAAACCTACCTCGCCGATATCAATTAGATGCTCCTATAGATGATTAGTTTTTGAAACGTTTAAGATTTAGTCAGTGAAGTTACTTGATATAATGGAAAATCCTTTGCTATATTAAAGAAACTGAAGTTATCTTCGTGATCACATATGATTATCAAATATTATATTCCAATTAATTTTGTTTCAGCAGTGGTGGTCATTGATCGTGATCAGTGCGTTAGCGACAAAAATCACTAACTTTTTTCTAGGAGCTGCATGGAAAGGTGAAGATGCGTTTCACCGTTTCACTGCAACAATCCCTTTTGTGAAGCGGTATGCGTGAAAGTCCAGCATTCAGTTTCAGCTCAATAAAGCATCTTATTTAGCAGAATGAACACCTGATTAAGTTGTTGGTTTTTTTTGCGTTAGCCGTTCCCATACTCTTTGCTTTTGCTACGAGTGTCACTGGAGCTCTGAAACGGCAGTGCAAAAGGAGTTTTTAGCCTTTTACACATCTTAGCCAGTATGGAGTACAGGGCGTCCAGGCGTGGAGTACCGAGTACTTTGCAAGTTGACATCATCACGTGTTTCCTTTTCCTATGCTCAAGGCCCTGTCCGAAAAATACGAATTTGTCCTTCCTCACGTGAGAATTAGTCTCTGCCTCGTAGAATTTGCGCAAATGCATCGCTATGAACATGCTCTAAATTTGTAAATTCTGGTGTACCTGCTGACATCTTCTTCTTTTTTTGTGAATTTCTAATTTTATGTTCTTACTAAAAAAAATATTCGTGGCTTTCCGGGGTCCCGCCGTACGTTACCGCGAACAAACGTTGCCTCTGTCAGTTGTTCCTTACATGTAAGTAGGGGTAGAGCGCAGGCCGTTTCACGACCCGCCATCCAAGGAGAGGGGGAGTTGACACGTGGGTTTATACAAGTTTGGGCGCTAAGGTAGATGGCGTATTCTGCCGGTGTGCCTCTTAGGCGGGGAGTAGAGTGTACATCCTTGTTCGGGTTCCCTAAGGACACACCAGTTTTCTATCTCTGGTATTCAATGAGTGTTCAAGTTACAAGTAGGAATTACAATGAGCTTTTATAGGTATTCAGTCTGTTACACAAATACTATCCTACCTCTAGAAGTGTAGCTTAAGCGTGGGCATCCTCGTCATTCCTAGTAGGTGGTAGTGAACCCCACGTCATTGTTTCTTGGTGGTAGGCCTCTAACTCGGGGTCCCGCGTGGGGTCTTGAGGCTTGGGCCCTCCTTCTGGCACTGACCTCATGGGGATCGCAGGACTTAGTAGCCCCACTTGTCAGCCAATGCCAAACGAGGTGACGGGGCCACTCTATCTCAATGGGTGCTTGCGGGGGGTGTTTGGAGTAGAGCCTTACGCCCTATGGATGGGAAAAGGAATGAGGCTAAACACCCTGGAGGATTGGGCTCCACTCCACACCCTCTCTAGAGGGCTAGCAGGATATGAGGGGGTCTCCCTAAGACCCCGCACTGTGTAGCCTCTCTAGAGGGTCGATGGGATATGATGGGATCTCCTGTAACACCCCACACCACGTACGTTCTCTAGAGGGCTTGACGGGGTATGAGGGGATCTCTCTAACACCCCGCGTCAAGTACCCTCCTAAGAGATTGGGCTCTTGTTGAGGGGATTTCCTCCAACAAGGATACCTTCTGAAACCGCTATCTAAGTCGGCGAAATGTGCTGGTAGGAATGTAGGATATCTATTTAAACAGCCATTTTTACTGCTTGCTTCTTGAGCTTAACTTGGTTATGTTGTTATTTGCTACTTGCTTCCCTGAATTTTGTTTGTTGAAATGTGTAGTTGTCTTGCTTAATTGCTATGCAGAATAACGAAACCACTTACGTTGACTGCCGATGTATACTTACCTCGGTTTGTTTTACTTGTCAAGTTGTCGTTTTGGACATTGACATGGTCTCCAATACACACATTTGACCATCACTTTTTCTAATTATATTTTAGTAAAATTATTTAAAATATAATAATGTGAAAGTATTTTTATGATAAATCTAGTGATACCATTTCTACATGAAGAATCCAAATGCTTTTGTGCATGTTAGTGATCAAAGTTGGAAAAGGTTGACTGTAGCAGTCTAAAACGACATTTAAAAAGAACGGAGGCAGTAATTCCCCTAGCTAGCAGATCATTTTTCTAAATTCTAATTTATTCTTGAATGCTGATTATCCCTCATTTCCTATGCCGTTGGCTTCACGTTAAACCTGTCATTGGGTGGTGTTTCCTTCTGCATTGTTTGACTGTATTTTGTGATGCTTTTCAGCTTATTCATAATCTCTAATTTACTGTATTTACTTTAGGTTGGAAACCTTACAGCACGTGCGATTGCTCACATGTGTTCCGTACGCTTGGAGGTTCTGGATCTTTCCTTCTGCCGTGATCTGACCAATGAAGCTTTGGGGCTGATTGTTGACAGCTGCTCATCTTTGAGAATCCTCAAGCTATTTGGGTGTACCCAGGTATGGTGATTCTGCACCCATTCCAAAACGCCACTCTTGTGTGACCGGAGGGAATAATATAAAGGCACTATGTATATCTTTCTCCATCTTCTCCTCCTGAAAGTAGCAGCTTTGTATGGGAGGAAAACCGTTATATTTCTCCTTGTACAACTCATTGTTGCGTGAGTTGCTTCAGACGTCTTTTATGACCGGACTCAGCCTGTGAATCATTTTATTGCAGATTACGGATGTTTTCCTAAAGGGCCACTCAAACTCGTTGGTCAAAATTGTCGGGATAGAAGGGAACATACTGGAGCAAATGGATAGTCGTTAGTTCGTACCAGAATGATGCTACATTTCCCCTAACCATTCAGGGGTCCAGTAACTCCAGTTTAGGAGTCGAGACATCAAGTTCCTGAAGTTGGCCATAGCTTTTAGCGGGGAAACTCTTTTGTAAACCTACCTCGCCGATATCAATTAGATGCTCCTATAGATGATTAGTTTTTGAAACGTTTAAGATTTAGTCAGTGAAGTTACTTGATATAATGGAAAATCCTTTGCTATATTAAAGAAACTGAAGTTATCTTCGTGATCACATATGATTATCAAATATTATATTCCAATTAATTTTGTTTCAGCAGTGGTGGTCATTGATCGTGATCGGTGCGTTAGCGACAAAAATCACTAACTTTTTTCTAGGAGCTGCATGGAAAGGTGAAGATGCGTTTCACCGTTTCACTGCAACAATCCCTTTTGTGAAGCGGTATGCGTGAAAGTCCAGCATTCAGTTTCAGCTCAATAAAGCATCTTATTTAGCAGAATGAACACCTGATTAAGTTGTTGGTTTTTTGCGTTAGCCGTTCCCATACTCTTTGCTTTTGCTACGAGTGTCACCGGAGCTCTGAAACGGCAGTGCAAAAGGAGTTTTTAGCCTTTTACACATCTAGCCAGTATGGAGTACAGGGCGTCCAGGCGTGGAGTACCGAGTACTTTGCAAGTTGACATCATCACGTGTTTCCTTTTCCTATGCTCAAGGCCCTGTCCGAAAAATACGAATTTGTCCTTCCTCACGTGAGAATTAGTCTCTGCCTCGTAGAATTTGCGCAAATGCATCGCTATGAACATGCTCTAAATTTGTAAATTCTGGTGTACCTGCTGACATCTTCTTCTTTTTTTGTGAATTTCTAATTTTATGTTCTTACTAAAAAAAATATTCGTGGCTTTCCGGGGTCCCGCCGTACGTTACCGCGAACAAACGTTGCCTCTGTCAGTTGTTCCTTCGCTTGCCGGTCTCGACGATGGCAGCATAGAATCCCGCATCAACGGCTCGAACGCTCTCCTTCCCGTATTCGACATTTACCGTTGCTGCTCTCCACGCGCATATAAACGACACGCATGACGCACCATCCCATCCATCCCCATCCGTCATAATTAAAGCCAGACGCGCCGACAACGCCGTCAGGCAAACCTCGCCTGCCCGGCGATGTGTCCGTCCGCTCCGCGTTGTCCTCGTCTCTGTCTCTGCCGCCGTCGCGGGGTGCTTCGCGTGGAACGCCGTCCAGGCGCCGCCGCCGCAACGGACTGACGCCGGCGCCGATCCCGATGCCGCAGCCACGCCCGGTGCGCGTGACGCCCGCCGTCTCCGTCCAAGAAAGGTCAGTGCGCGCGCGCGCGCGCGAGAACCGAGATGCTTTTTTTTTTTTTGGTTGTCCTGTTGCGCTGCGGCTTGCGAGGGGGTTGTTTTCGTCTGCATGGTCGCATCGACTGACGGGGCCAAATCTTTGGTTTTCTTCAGGCGCGTGCAGATGGGCTGCGCATTTTGTAGGACATGGCGAGCGGGAGTTACCTGTAGGACATGGCGGCGCGCGCGATGGGCTTGCTAACGGCGATGCAACGACCTCATGGATGGCAAACGATGGTAGGGAACTGAGAGGGACAACAAAGATGTGAGGAGGCATTGCTAGGGAAGGAAACAAATGGGAGAATGTGAAATTGGGAAAGGAGGGAAGGAAAAAAGTGAATCATGTTTTGGATGGGCCCAAGAAAAGGTAGGGCGTGCATTGCCAACAGACGCTCTTAAGTAAACTTTTTCCTAGGGGATGACAACTAACATTAGATTGGTGACAGCACGGGTAGATCCAAACCTGAGTCTGAGTGGGCTTTAGCCCTGGGTGCCTATGTCGTAATACATGCACAATATTAATTTTAACCTTTTTTTAGGAGATAAGTAGTGTGATGCATGGTTTATTTGGGCTAGAAAGGTAAATATTGTGACTTCAAATCATAGATTTGAATATTTTGCTACAAATTTCTAAGCTAGTCATTCATTTTATCAACATATATTGTACAGTAGGTTAGCCCCCCTCCTCTCGGGTGGTTCTAGCTCTGCTAACGGGTGACGATGATGGATGATGACCAACGATGATGGCATCAATAGCAATCGAAATGAACAGACTGGGATTAGGTGTTGTGGCAGCGACACACTCGGGAGCAAGAGGACATAGTTGTTGTAGCTGAAGGTGAAATTGGTGAGAACAGGTGCTTGTGGATGGCATGAAATCGGCTGAGGATCATTGTCAGTAACCAAGGGATAGACGACACGGGAGGCAATATTCAACCCAACATCTCATGTGTCACGCACACGCTTTAAATTATTTATATTATTTATACATATATTATCCATGTGGAAGTGCAACCACCAAGGAATCAATGCGGCACATATGGTGGTGAATAGAATAACATCTAGTTTAAAAGGGTCAATTTTAAGTGGGTATGTACTAGCTACCCCTTTCATGTCAAATAAGGAAAGATTCAACACTTCTCATATAAAACCCAACCGTGTCCTTCCCATATTTGCTACCAAACCTCTTGCGCCTCCTCCAAAAGTGGTCGATGGTGATACCTTAATTAATTTATTCTTGCAACATGACCTACTACTACATTCGCAACTTCATTCGTCGGCATGGTCATGCTGCTCACCGTTGCCTAATTTCAATCATAATCATCTGTGCCCCTGTTGCGATATAGCTCGCAGTCTGTTAAGTTTTACCCCTTCATTGTCCATTACCACCAAACAATCGCTTACCGTTGTGGTGATAACTGGCCATTGTTTTGTGATCTAAGCTATACATAGACGAATCCTCATGCTAGCAACTTGATTGTTCTAATATAGAAGCAAAAGATGATGATGAAAGTGGTATCACATTTTTTTGCTATTATCCTAATTTTTTTGTGCTTTAATCCTAGCTACCTAAATTATGTGGGTTGATTCGATGATGGAAAGATATACTTGGTCAATCATTCAATACATAACTCTAAGTAATTTCAATTAGTTTCTAATCTCCCGGTTAATTTATAGGGGTGAAACCGGATCGAATACGGGCGGATATTGCTCGTTCCGTATCCTAACCCATATTTTTTCCGGATTCGAGTCGATACGGATGTCCTGATCTGGATCTGAATTCGGATTATTCGGATTCGGATCTGAGCGGATACACGGATTCGGTCGGGATCGGATATCATAATCGGATAGTAGTATAGTACATAATTGTGTACGTAAAAGAATGAATGAAGCATTAACCTTACAACATTAGCTTCAAGTCATAATTATTTCAACATAGGATAGTAGTATGGTTAGAGGTGCAATTTAGTGACTCAACTAATTTCAGTAATTTGAATAGAAAAGAAGTTTATCAAATAAGTTGAACAAATTAATTTAGGTAAAAACATTATGTTATCATTCTATTTGTTTGTTGATAGATTTGTTGAAGTTCACGCTTAATAACAAAGTAATGTTTTTAGTGCAAGTATCAAACAACTATTCTATCTATCCAATAATGAACCAAATTAATGGAAGAATAATTGATTTTATCCGGATATCGGGTCGGATATTTACCGGATATCGGATCAGATATTGCTCTTCCCATATCCTAACCCATATTACATGAGATTTTTCGGATACGGATCGGATATTGCTTTTCCCATATCCTAACCCATATTATATCGAATTTTCCAGATACGGATACGGATAACATCGGTACGGATTTTAAACGGATTCGAAATCGGATCGGGCGGATATTTTCTGTCCTGTTTTCACTCCTATTAATTTACATACCAGTGCAAAAGGGACCATAGAATGAATTCCTAGTGGTGAGAGCACTAACGCTTGCATCACCTTACCCAGTTTTGATACGTTTGCTTTTCGCCTCATTAATGAGCCTTGAGCCTAAACCCCAGCGAGAACTTTGCTGGTAAGCAAAAGCATCGGCCAAATTTTCAATCATAAATTCTTTGTATACAATGACAATGATAAATAGAAGGATGAGTAGTATTTGTAGTCATAACGATGTTAGCTAAGGGTACCATCACATAACCATTGTTAGTAAAATGATTAGCTAGATAATATGGAAGAGCATACACTGATAATTTGCTAGAAGCTAGCGTGCCCTGCTCAGATTCACCACCCTTCAGCATTGTATCCTTTACTTTCATCCACACACCACCCAAGCAGTGCCTATCATTCTCCTTCACTCCCTTCCCAAACTCTTTGGCAAACTCAAAAACCAAAGCCCTTGGAATTGTTTGTTTTCGTATTGGTGATCACAATTACGAGAGTGGGTCCATATACGATGACTTAATCAACTCTATATTTGATGAAATAGAGAACCATCCACAATGATTCTTTTCTGCACAAGACCAGAGTGAAAATAGGCTAGCTATGGTATTCTCATTCAAAGATGAGGATGAAGTGAAAGATAAATCAGAACATGATAACTTTCTTGACGAACTATGAATGAAATTGGATTTTACTTTAAAATCCATCAACATTTATTCTCACATAAGTGAGGAGGTACTTAACTTTCTACTATACCTATAAATCATTCCACTAATATGATACTTTTCACTACTACAGAAAAGCTTATAGTAGACATCTCTGTGATAAGGGATATCACTGATGGTTTCAGAGTGAAACCGTTAGTGATATCATCACAGACGGTTCTCTTCATAAACCGTCAGTGATATACAGAGATATCACATACGATTTTATACTAAAACCGTTAGTGATAACACCTGTAGCCATCACTTATGGTTTTATACTAAAACCATCTGTGAAGATAGTTGATATCACAGACAGATCTATAGTAGAACCATTTGAGATAACATCTCTGTAAATATACTGATTGTCGCGCAGGATACCCGGCTCGTTTTGTCTCCCCCAAACCCTAGCACCTCCTTCCGCGCACTGGTCTCCTTTCTCGCGTCACCGGCCTCCTCCCCCTCATCGATCTCCTCCCCTGCACAGCCATCCTCCTCTCCCGTGTTGGTCTCCTCCCCAGCACTGCCGGTCTCCCTCCCCGCGCTGGTCTCTTCCCCTACATCGATATCCTCCTCCACGCCGCCAACCTCCTCCCCAGTGCCTCCTTCCCCACACCGCTGGCCTCCTCCCCCACACCAATCTCCTCCTCCGCACTGCCATCCTCCTCCCCCATGCCACCGGTATCCTCCTCCACATTTTCATGTGAATGATAGAGCATATTGTTTTTCACGTGAATGGTAGATTTGTTTCATGTGAATGGTAAATATGCAGTTTGGCAACTTGTAAGGTTAAATTACCGTCACTTTCATCTCAAGAATGTATGAGTAAGATAGCAATGTAGCATAGTTTAGAAATTACGAAAGCTAGTGTTTTACCAGTGATGCTTGAGCCTTTAGATCCTCAATATTCCAAAAACCACTGCTCTGGCTGAAACATAGTTTTGAAATTGTGAACGGTAGATGTGCACCTTCATCTCAAGAATGTATGAGTAAGATAGCAATGTAGTAACTTTCTGCGAGGGGTCTAGCTAATCTACTCACTCACACAAATTATTACTATGGTTGAAACATGTTTTAATCATCTTCTTTAACATAAAGAAAGTCACATCATACCTTATAAGTGATCAATTTTTTAACATCGTTTTTAATCCAAAAAATAACAGTGAGTTACCACACTAATCTTGCATGTTGAATGATTCCTAAATCACTAATTCAACCAATAAGCCATTAACAAATAACAACATATTCATGCAATTACTTTATCCTTTCGATTATGTAGACATAATTCAATGTCAAGTCGACATAATACGTATGAATTGCCTTATCCTTTCAATTATGTTGTTTTTGCAAGATTTGAATTGTACACAACATATTGCTGCTCAATGATGCTATGGATCTATTGATGAACTAAAACAATTAAAGTAGCGAATATGACCTTAAACTATATAGTTGCTTCCAGTTAATAGTAGAAAGTGTTGTTTTTATTTTACTGTCTTTGAGCTTGATCATGGATGCTTTTATTACTACATGGATGCTACATGGATCAATGATGCTTTTACTATCTTTGAGCTTGATCAATGATGCTTTTATTTTACTATCTTTGAGCCCTTGTGTTACATGGATGCTTTTATTGCTTTTGGTTAATAGTAGAAAGTAAGCAGATGCTATGTTCTTAGAACTTCTAATCTTTCTATGATCATATCATATTTTGTTATATATGATCTATTTGACTATTATCTTAGTCTGTATGGGTAATTGAAATTGTCCATAGTGTTTTCTTTTCTGTATTTGTTGCTACACATATACACTAGAAGAAAACTTAGATACTATTTATAATCTAGTTTTAATGGTGCATAGTTTAATTAGGGAGGTAAGAGTTTAAGGCCCTATTTGCTTGGTTAATTATCTAGTTCAATTTTAATTACATGACTCTAGTATAGTGGAGGTAAGAGATTGTCTTTAACAGTCCTACACCTTGTGGGAGGTTGAAGGTCTAACCTTTAACAGCCCGACATCTGAGAAAACTCTATCATACAATTACTGATTAATATGTTAAGTAGACATAATTCAATATCAAGTCGACATAATAAGTATGAATTACTTTATATTTTTGATTATGTTATTTTTGTAAGATTTGAATTGTGCACATTATATTCCAATAACATCTAGATGTTTAATTTTTGTCATGATTCATCATATATACATTATATGTCGCAGTGACTGCAAATTGCACACATGTATAAAATGGAGTCTACAAACAAGATAAACAATATAGAAAACCTGTTGGATGCTAAACAAAAACTTGAGGTGGAGATAGAACAACTGAAGGGAAAGTCTGAGTTAATAAGAAAGATTTATGAGATGAAACAAAAACTACAAGACATAAATGACAAATCGCAAGATATTGATTTTTTTAATAAGGCACTCATTATTAAGGAGTGCAGGACGAATGTAGAGTTGGAAGAAGCCAAAGTTAAGCTTATAGAAGAAATATAAAGGTTTCTAGTATGTAATTCAACATGCAGAGGTAATATAAAGGTTTCTAGTATGTAATTCAACGTGGTTACTAATAATATTCCAAGACATCATTTTCACAATAATATGATCGCTTTTTTAGGGATTAAGATATGTAACTAGAAGTCAACCAGTTATTAGTGTCAAATAAATAGGTATTGTGCTGGAGTTATAGAACTTTAGGGAGAAAATGGCCTTTTCTTGATCTATCAAATAATTAATGTTGTTTCTCAATATATACTTGTTGATATTTGTGGTACCATATCATGTCAATGTATTGATTACTGAAATTATCCTTACTATTTGTTCATCTTGAATTAATCCAATTACTAAATAGTGTCGAGCTTGCTTGTTGAAACCAAAAGTTTTTCAACCTCTCTTAATAGAACTTCCATGATTAATATCTATTGTTCGAAATTGTCTTCTCTTTAGATATTTCTACAACAATATTTACAAGATACGACCAATTATAGATTTTGTAATTGAATATTAAAACATCCTAAATGCATTGAGGCAACAGTGTATCTAATGAGGATGGTCTTAAAATATAAATATTTGTAACACTTTCATCACCTTTATTTTCCTAATATTGATGGATTCCAAGACAAAATCTAATTCCATCCACAGTTTGTCCTAAAAGTTGTCATGCTGAGATTTATTGCTTCCACTTATCCTCATCCCCAAATAAGAATACCATAGGCAACATATTTTCACTCTGGTCTTGTGTAGGATCATGACCACTATGGTCCTATTCCTACATATGATTAGAGTGAAAATAGGCTACCTATAATATTCTCATTTGGGGATAATCATGAAGTAAAAGATATAACAACTTTTAGGATGAACTGTAGATGGAATTGGATTTTGCCTTGGAATCCATCAATATTAGAATAAGAAAGAGGATAAAAGTGCTACAAATGTTCATATTTTAAAACCATCCTCATCAAATAAAATGTTGCCTCGATGCATCTAAGATGTTTTGATAATCAATTACAAAATATACAACTAGTTGTGTCATGTAAATGTCGTTGTAGAAATATCTAAGGAGAAGAAAATTTCAAACAACATATACTAATCATGGAAATTCTGCCAAGAGAGTTAGGAAAAAAACATATTATAGACAGTTTTATATAAATACCATTTGTGATCAACACAACCATCTGTGATATGTGTTTTAACAGTTGATTTGAAAACTGTTTGTGATATGTGTCGTATTATCACTGACACATGCTTACAGACGGTTCAGAAAACCGTTAGTGATGATATTTTTGAACTGTCTGTAATAGTCTTATCTGTAGTAGTGTTTCTATAGAATATTGTAGTAGGTTATCAAAATAAATTGAACTTGATGCATGTCTTTCTTATGATAAAACTTTTATAAAGCAGAGTTGTCTATCACTTGTGCAATAGAATATTTCTATGACAACATTTTGGTTCAAACAAGTAAGGCACTATTCGGTAATTGGATTCAAGATAAGCAAATATTAAGGATAATTCAGCACACAAATGAAATGTTTATGACTTAGGAAGTTTACCTCAATCATATGAATATCCATAAACAAAGGATATTTTTAGATGATAATATATTAAGAAGATATCATGATAGCACAAAGATCAACAAGCATACATTGAGAAATAACATTATTTGATAGATCAGGATAAGGAGACCTTAGTTCTTGAGGAGCATGCAGTGAAGGGCTTGAGGAGGATAGTACTATTGAAATCAACTTGATCATCAATGATTACTTAGCTGTGGGGCATTCTCTAATAGCAATGTCCAAAGCTTAAATAGTGTCATGTGACAGTTCCCTATGCCTACCAACCAAGAACTACCACATACTCAACTCAGATATATTAACCAATTTAATGCACAAGTACACATATACCACTATAATTCATAAATTCACAGCACAAGTTTCACAAATTAACCCAAATGCTAATTCACAAATTCATAACATATACAACACTAACAATAAGCAATCAATAGGAGCATTAGAGCCTCAACACAGTGAGAAATAAACTAGTAAGGAATTAATGATATGACATTAAAACAAGAGAAGAAACAAGTAGTAGACGCTGTTATGCACGTATTTGGTAATAGCATATATAGAAGTTAACCTTCAAAAACATATCCTACATAGTTCAGGATATCTAAAGCATTGGTTCATTTGCACCGAACTTGAAAAATATACTATAGAGCAGGTCCAAAACAAAGTTGCATAACTCTCATCAAATCATGTAAACTGTGTAATAAAGGGTAAGTTCAAAAAACTTAGTGGTACAGTGTACCTATGAGGACAACAGGACTACAGGAAATTATGTACAAATGCTCATATCATTTTTCATATCCACCATCATATGAGCAATAGCTTTCATGAAAGAGGCTTTTCTGTTCTCCCTGAAGTTCCACAGTTCTAGCACAAGGTACTTTTCCACATAGATTGGCAGCTGTTTAGTGATGGACTAAATACAATAAATCTTCTAAAAGGAAAAACTCCACATTGAAGGCAATGACTATAGTTGTGTACTATGTCAACAACATGAGGAGACTCTGTTCCATTGGGTAAAAAAGAGGTATATTCCTTTTATTAGTTCCTAGTTAGACAGTTTTGGTTAAACTACGTGGTGTTTTGCCATGTTCTATGCACATAAGTTTTACTTTTTGTAATTATATGATATATTCGCAGTAGGATTCTTTGTAACTCTTTCTCGTACATACTAATTATAAAATAAATCAACTTGATAAGTTTCACCCTCTCTTTTGTTTTTCTTAATCCTCTGCTCATTGCCTTTCCTCTAACACAACTTGCTCAATTCCTCGTGACCTTGATTACACCTGAAACTCTCATTTGCCTGTACTATCCTAGCACCAGAACCACAACTTGCCTTCTCACTGCTCATGTTGTTTTGTTAATATTGTATTAATATCTCTTGCAAATAAAAAATAAACTAGTGATTATACCCATAATTTTTTTAGAAGGAGCAATCTATCCAAATCTATATATTTGCTAGTTACATTGAGAAGATATGATAGCACAATGATCAACAAGTATACATTGATAAATAATATTATTTGATAGATCAAGACAAGGAGACCTTAGGGCTTGGGGAGGAGGTGGTGGCGATGGATCAGGAAGGAGGCAGAGGGCTCTCATAGATTTGTTTGAGTGAGGAGTGCGGCGGGCAAAAACCCTATAATGATATATATCGTATATATATCACAGACGGTTTACTGAAAAAACGTCTGCAATAATCTGATATCATAGACATTTTGTGCTAATAACTACCAACGATATATAGTCATATTATAGACGGTTCATGGTACAAACTATCTGTGATACTTTACAAACGGTTCGTGGGATGAACCGTCTGTGATATCAGCTTATTACAAACAGTTCTTAGCATATCCAATAATTTAGATGGTCACGCTAATAAAACTATCTATAATTAGCTTTAACACACATGCTAGTAAATCCGCTATTGGATGGCGCGCACACACACATACACTGAGCTGGCAATGAATTGAAATATGCCGAGCATTTTAGGTTGGTGACTAACTATTTCACGGAGGTGGTTTACTTTAGAAAGAACTAATTAAAAAAGGGCAACATATCATGTACACACAGGACTTCCTGTGTACACACCGTGCACACCAACTAATAAAAGTCGTGAAAAACTCTGAAAAAATTTGTGGATGTACTTCATAGATTACTCTACCTATGTATAAAATTGCAGGTTCAAATTCATTACATATGAAGAGTTACAAAAAAGAGAAAATTCTGACAAGTTTAAACTATTATTTTTTCAGAGTTTTTCATGACTTTTATTAATTGGTGTGCATGGTGTGTACACGAGAAGCCTTGTGTACACAGGATATGTTGCCTTAAAAAAAAAGTGTTATGGTGAAACAAAACATTGACCCTAGTTGTCTTCCAAACGTGAATTAATTTGATGTTAGTTTTTATAGAACAATATAAGTATAGATTAAAAATATAATATAATAAAAAAATTAGCGAATCGATCATGCCTGTAAAATCCTAAATGCGTCACTGGATGGCAGCTATATATACATGCACGGGGCTGCCACTGAATTGAAATCTGTCGAACAGTACATATGGGTGGGTGACAAATGCAAGCCCGGTGAAAGGGAGACCGGTCTACGCACTTAAGTGGATACTTCCTTTCGCCAGATAAACATGTCGGCAGAGGGAACGAGCCTGCACAAACGGAATAAAGGAAATGCCAATTCGTACATTAAAAAAAGAATCACCAGTCGTCACAAGAGATAGATCACAATCACCTTCATTTATGAGAGAGAAAGAAACAAATATTAATTGAACGCATTTTTTTTTCCTCCTTACAGTTTCAGCATGCGTGAGTGTAACTGTGTAACATAGGGATGCCAATTTAACCATGCATCATGCGTGCTCAGGCAAAAAAAAAAAAACATAACGGATCAGAGCCACAACTCCACAAGGGCTTCAACTTTTTAGCAAGAAGTAACATTCGTAATTTCAGGTTAAAATGCACATCTTGCAGGATACGTGTCACCTCTACGCAGTACAGTTTGTTATTCAGCTTTGGATTAATGTCAGATGTGATAACGTCATTCATCACCTCTACTGCCCCCGGGGCGCTACAAATACATGGCCCAGTCCCTTGTTTTAATCACTCCCATCAGTGAGTGAGCGAGCAGCACTGGGTGTATCTCAATGGAGGAGGAAATGTTCGCCTTCTTCCGTAATGGCATTCGGGCCTTGCTTGTCGACGATGATCCGAAGTTTGTGAAATCGGCTACCGTGATGTTGTCTCTCTTGAACTTCAAAGGTACGTACATTTGCTTTTGCAAGTCTTTGAGCATAAGGTTTGCAGTTCATAAAGATTCCCTTTTTAGTTGTACCGTCATATCTATGAGCTTGCTTCTCATGTTGTTTTTAAGATGCATTTGAGGGTACATTTGTTTTTAAGTGTTTAATTTAGCAAGTCTTTCAGTATGAAACATTTTCAGTTTAGATATGTGTGTGTGTGCGCGTGTTGTGTACTTGTGTGGATAGGTTTGATATGGAGAACGAATTATATATGTTCATCAAATCCCCTTCAATTTTCTTGCCATCTCTGGTCTTGCATCTCAATGTTTAATTACCACTCTAAGATGCAAAGAACTAAGTGAAGATTTGATTTTTCTTTTTTAAAAAAGGAATGTTTTTTTTCCTTTTTCATCACTGACTACCCAGGACTTGGTCATGCGGTGCACGCTCCTATGCTTCCACCACCAGTAACTCATTTCGGTGGTCCCTAAATGATTTGATTACATATGATGTTTTTCTGTTCTGTATGGAGATTCTTCTGTGTTTTTTCCCCTTTGCAGTAGTTAGATCATGTTTTATACCAATGCTCTTCCTTTTTTTCCCAAGGGAAATATTCTAATTTCTTGGTCTAATCGAGATTCAAATCAAATTGCACACGATGGCCTTTCGCGCCAAATTAAGTTTTTTTAAAATCTTGATGTTATTTTCGCAAGAAATTAATTTCGATGCTAAAGTACCTTCTACTACACTGTTGTTCAACTTTGTCAATTATGTATGCTTAATAAGATCTATTTTCCCTAACATAGAAACATGGGGAATACTAGCGCTCGGACGTCCGATCACTATTCATCTCATCGGACGCCTCTAGCAACATTTTTTTTCTACGCGTGCAATATTTTTTTCCGACGCGTGCAACATTTTTTGTGAATGCTTGCAACATCCGTTTACTGTGGCGAATTTCACTGTTTGTCGAAGGAAAATGTTACACGCACTGGTAAGAAATGTTGCAGTGTATCTGAAAATTTCGGATGTCCAGACGAAATAGACTAATTCTTAACAAGGACAGGCTCTCACACCTCTTGCCTCTGCAGTGGCTACATGCGGCAGCCCAAGCTCCGCGCTAAGGCTTCTCACCGGCGACAATCCGAGAGACGTTGACGTCGTCCTCTCCGACGCTCACAAGGTAGCAACCTGCGGTTTTGACTTCCGTGACATCATCGAGCCTGATCTCCGCATCCCAGTCATCTACAGTAAGCGCACTGCAAGCACAAATCTGGTACCATGCATACATACATACGTTGCATCAAATCTCACGCAAGCAGAGAATCTCTTTGGATGCAGTTTTCTCGCCGGAAACCCCAGTCGACGCCGACGATATGTACGCCCTGCTCCGCACGATTCACACGGCAACCTACGTCATCAAGAAGCCGCTCGACGCCGGCGAGGTGGTCACTCTCTGGAGGGTCGTGGCGTGGCGCAAGTGCTTCCTGAATAATGCGAGGATGGCGAACGGTGGCGACGGCACTGCTCCAGCCATCGCCAGAGGCCAGGGCAGCAGTATGCTGCCACTTTCGGGCCGCGCTGCTGGTGATGACGACGACAGGGAGGAGGGGCGCGTCCACTTCAAGGTGGTGAGGTCCGGTGGCCGGAAGAAGCAGAAAAACAACAACAGCGGCGGCGGCGGAGGCGCAGGCCCTCCTGAAACCCAGCTGAAACACCAGGTCATGTGGACACGGAGCCTCAAGCAGAAGTTTGAGCGCGCGGTGCAAGATATCGGCATTGGTACAAGCTTAATATTCGCACTATCTCCGGTCTAAAATAGATTATCTATATAGTTTTGTGTTAACTGTACGGTCGTACAAAGTTAAAAGAATATCTATTTTAGACAAGACATATCTATTCTAGACCGCGCGCCGATAGTACATTTCTGAAAAAAAAAGATGATGATTATTATTAGCATTATTATGTTCTTCGGATTATTATCAAGTTCTTCTGTTTACTTCAAATCTTTTCTGCGGTATGCCAACCAGACGCCCACCCAAGCAAGATACTGGAGCGCATGAATGTGGGAGGCCTGGAGAGGAACCATGTGGCTAGCTACTTACAGGTGCCAATTCTTCCAAACTCGCCTCTTCATTTGTACCATTCTCTTTGTAAAAGCACCACTATTTGGAGTATTTCGTTTCATACTGCAGTTACTGTAAGTATTTGGAAGAATCCTCTTTCATCTTGCCTCTGTGCAAGCATACCAGTGGACTTTTTGCATGGTATACTACTAGCCACCATCTATGCACTAATTCGCTTACGCGAGACTCTTTAACACCGTGAGGCGTAGTACTACAATCAATGCAGAGCTTCCTCGATCTCCACGTTTTTATAGTAGACTCTTGCCAATCTATAGTTCTAGATAGAGTCGTACGCTACGTCGATCTGTGCGAATTTTGCTCTGGGGTTCTTTTTTGTAAGAAATAGTAGGAGGATCTAAATATAATTCCAGTTTTCTTAGGGTGTTTTTTGAAAAATGGGCTGGCTAGGTGTTGGTGGTGAATTTGCAAAATCATGGGGTCCTTTTTGCCAAAAAAACTCAGAATTTGCGAAACCACTAGTCCTTTTTGCCAAAAAAATAGGTGAAAGGACCTATACACAATTTTAGAATTTGTGAGGGAGTTTTCACCAAAAAAGTGATGTGGAGGGCCTCAGGTCGCGGCAATCTTTCCGGACATAAGAGATAGTATATATATGCCATATCTTCACTAGATACACCGAGTAGAACTCATTCGGTCTTGATATTAATATATATATACACACAGACTTTTTTATCGTCCTTGGGAGGTTTCAAAGTTTACATTGATATATCACTATGAGGTAGTAAAAATTTTAAGGATTGAGGTACCAAACTTTTGGTATCTCTTAGAACTACCTCAGTGCAAATTTTGTAACCACTCAAGGATGTTAAAATTAGCGGTAGGCAATTTTTAACTGAAACTGAAAAACTGAACCAAAATGAATTAACCGAAAAAATGGTTTTTCGGTTTCAGTTTAGTTTTTATTTCGGCACTATTCGGGTTCTGGTTTTTGGTTCGGTTTTGTAATTTTAGAAACCGAAATAACCGAGGAACCAAATAAACCGGGCGCTCTTCCAGTCTCTAAAAAGCCCATTTCGATGATTTCGTCCCGCACTGCTCATGTATCTATCGATCGAGCCCTTCTCTCGATCACTCCACTCGCCCTCCTCTACTCCTGCTCTTCCCACCCACCCGCCAAAGACGCGGCAGCGACTAGCTAGGGTTTTCCCACCTCGATGACTGACTCCCCTCCCTATCATCGGTGAAGATGTTCGGTTGCGCCCCAAGAAGAGCGACAACACCAATTAATTATACTACAAGATCCTCGGGGTGCCCATGAACGCATCCCAGGATGACCTCAAGAAGGCCTACTACAAGGCCGCCATCAAGAACCACCCCGACAAGGGTGGCGACCCCGAGAAGGTGTGATCCCCCCTTATCCCCCTTACCGTCTTGCTCATATCATGTCTGGTGATCAGATCTTGCTTGCTTGTCTTGTTTACATTTTGGGTTCCTCAGGGATCAATTTGATCTGGTTTGATCTATTACGGTAGATAGATCAGGGGTGAAAAGTTCGTGTTAGGTGCTTAGGTTTAGGGTGATTCAGGGATTATGTCGGTGTAGATGTCCTTGTTCCACATGTATCTACGATGTGGGTATGTGTTGGATTAGATGTGGCTTCATGATTTGATTCTGGCAGGATTTGTAGTTTGCATTGCATGTGCTAATATTTATCGTGAATAATCAGGCAGGCCACCAAGGATCGCTTGTCGGTTGCGGTTTCATGTGATGCGGTTAGCTGATTATCATCATGATCTTTGAGGGTGTAGGGAATTAATCCTTGTTTCTGCTAATTTGGAATGGAAAAATTCGGTTTACCAAAAAAATCAAATTAACCAAACCATATTTTTTCAGTTAATTCGATTTGATTTTTGAATTTGAACCAAAAATTTTGGTTATCCGTTTTCAAAAACCAAATAATTTTAAACCGAATAGATCAAACCGAACAAACCAAATGTCAACCCATAGTTAAAATGTCTCGTATACACCATGCAATATCTAATTAGTGGCATGCAATTAGTACTTCGACATGCGTGTTTAGAAGAAAAGACTAAGAAATTCTTACTACTTCGTTGGTTTTAGCATCATAATATTACACAAGAAAAGTTAAAGTAATTCATTTTCTTTTATCATGTATATGTGTGTGTTGTGTGACTTAACCTTAATTTCTAGCCACACCGCAGAAATATCGCAAGAAACTGCTGAAGAAGAAGAACGGTAAGTTCAGCACGTGCCATCACTCCTCAGGCTCGAACTGCCATCCTCCCGAGGAGTCCTTGTTCATCCAGGCCGAGCTCCCCATGCTCAATATTCCGCCGTACAACCCTCAGATCTTCGCGGACGGCGCCGGACTGAGCAACGTCGCCCCCGCCGCGGCCTTCGCCGGCAATGATGCCCACGCCCTGGCGCCGTTGCCTCCGGTGTTCCAGCAGCCCGCTGGGAACGTCTCCGACAACATTGCGCTGGCGGCCATGCCGGCAGAGGTGCAGCAGTCCTCTGGCGGCAATGATGCCCCCGCCCTGGCGCCGTGGCCTCCGGTGTTCCGGCAACCCGCCGGGAATTTCTCCGACAACATTGCACCGGCGGTCATGCCGGCAGAGGGGCAGCAGTCCTCCGGCGGCAATGATGCTCCCGCCCTGGCGCCGTTGTCTCCGGTGTTCCAGCAGCCCGCCGGGAACTTCTCCAACAACATTGCACAGGTGTTGTCCATGGCGGCAGAGGGGCAGCAGTCCGGCGGTCGGGTCGCTTTTTCACAGCTGTTCAACTTCTTCGGGCCCTTCACCAACCAGGGCCCGCCTCCATCTACAGAGCAGAACATGTTCCCGGTGCAAGACGAGATGGAGCAACAGCGTGAGGCCGAGATCCAGCCTCCATTTGAGCAGCCCCTGGGTGATCTTGTCGCTGGAGCAACTGCAACCATTGGAGCTGCTGCTGCACATGCAGGAGCACTGGGTAACTGCGCTCGCTCAGCACCAAGTGAGGCAGCAATGGAGGCGCTATTCAACATGGCCGAATCACTTGTGGAGCCCCATGGCGATGTTTCTGTAACTTCAGACGAGGACGAGGAGGCACTGATGGTAGCGTTCGGCAACAGTGCTGGACCATTTGTGGCGCTTCAGGTTCATGATCTTGCTGTGCCTGCAGCGGAAAAGAATGCTCCTGCAGTGGGAGCATCAGACAACAGCAACGATGCTCTGCTTCTGGCGTCTGGTCAGGGTCCTGCTGTGGCATCAGGTGAGGGTGAGCTCGCACCAATGGCTGCTGCTGATGAAGACTACATGTTTCCTCTGGGAGCTCTCCTGGGGCCGGACATGCCCATGGACATCGACGGCATCCTTGCTCAGCTGGGTGCAATTGACAGCGAAGCCGCCGCAGCCGGAGCTGGGGGCTTGTTGAACGGTGACGGAGGCGGCACGGGGAACTGGTACCTAGGGACAGAGGGTTTCACTCTCCTGGATGAGATTTTCAAGGACAGCACTGGGGATTTCATGATGCCGAATGACTTGACCGAGCGCAAGTAGTCAGTGCATAGAGTGCTAAACCTAGCTACTTATAGCTAGAGAGTGAGAGAGGAGATTTTCTCTTAAATAAACCAGCTTTCTGTAATGCGTTTAATAGCTGAGTGTTACTCTAAACATGGTATGCGCCCAGTTATGCTGGACAAAGGTTTATATTTCTGTTGAACCGTGCTTATGTATATATGTGTTCGTGTGTTCTTGCTTATTTCTTTTTTTTTTTAACGGAATTCCTGAAAATAGTTTTTAATAGAGATGAAGCTCTGTTTCGGCTTGAATTATTGGAACTTTGATTTGTGCTATACGCCTAAATAAATTGTGCTGTACGCCTAAATAAAATTGGTTATATATATATATATATATATATATAATTGCTAATGTGCTCTCGAGTGCTTTTGTGAAATCCGTGATAAAAATGATTGATTCGAACCGTTCATCTTCTTCATCTTGTTGAAATGTAGCTATAGACAAAATTTCGTATTTTTTTGAATTTTTTACTATTCATTTTGCATTTTCTAAAATCAGCGATCTAATTAGTTTTGGACCATCCAAAAAGCCTGATTTTAGAAAATGCCAAACAAATAGTAAAAAAATTCAAAAAAATATGAAATTTTGTCTATAGCTACATTTCAACAAGATGAAGAAGATGAACGGTTCGGATCGAATATTTTTATCACGGATTTCGTAAAAGCACTCGAGAGCACGGAAGAGCACATTAGCAATATATATATATAGGCTGCATATGTGGTGCAAACCACCCTTACGGTGAAAACCACCTGTAAAAGTTTTGAAAAATTCTCAAAAAATTACCATATGTAGGGGAGGTGAGCCTCTACAATCTTGCAAAATTTGAAGATGAAACTCAATCGCATTTGAAAGATATAAAAAAGTCAAACAGCAAAATGAATAGTGCTAAACAGTGAAAATTACTATTCATGCTGAATTTGTCTTTTTTATATCTTTCAAATGCGATTGAGTTTCATCTTTAAATTTTGCAAGATTGTAGAGGCTCACCTCTCCTATATATGGTAATTTTTTGATAATTTTTCAAAACTTTTACAGGTGGTTTTCACAGAGTTTTCACCGTAAAGGTGGTTTGCACCAAATATGCCCCCATATATATATATATATATATGGCGAAATATTTGGTGAAAACCACTAATTCCATGAAAACTCCGTAGAAACCACCTGTAAAAATTTTGAAAAATTCTCAAAAAATTACCATATATAGGAGAGGTGAACCTCTACAATCCTGCAAAATTTGAAGATGAAACTCAGTCGCATTTAAGGCACTATTCTTTTTGCTGTTTGTCTTTTTCATATCTTTCAAATACGATTGAGTTTCAACTTCAAATTTTGCAGGATTGTAGAGGTTCACCTCCCCTACATGTGATAATTTTTTGAGAATTTTTCAAAACTTCTACAAGTGGTTTCCACGGAGTTTTCATGGAATTGGTGGTTTTCACCAAATATTTCGCCTATATATATATATGGGAAAATATCATATGCAATCACTTATATGTGTGCAAGCGTGCAATCAAACGATCTAGACCATTAAATCAATATCCAACGCTGACTGTTGTTTTACGTTTAAACCCTTCCACCTCACCCTCCACCTCTTCTCCCTAAAATTTGCTAAACACTCCCTGCTACTGCCAGCGTTGGATATAGATTGGGTGCTCCAGATCGTTTGATTGCATGTTTGCACACATATGAGTGATTGCACAGGATATACCCTATATATATATAATGAATTTTCTCTTTTTTGTAACTCTCGATATATAATGAATTTGAACATACAATTTTATACATAGGTAGGGCAATCTATGAAGTACATCTACAATTTTTTTCAGAATTTTTCGTGACTTTTGTTAGTTGGTGTGCACGGTGTGTACAGGAAGACTGTGTATATATAAGACCTTTTCCGTACTCTCGGAGTACATACTCACAGTGTGTACAGGGATATATATATATATATAGGAAGCCTTTTCCGTACTCTCGGGAGTACATACTCCCATCTTCAATATACCACTTAAATGAAAGTATTATACTTCTTTATCATTTTCGATATACTCCAATAATGATTCTAAGATACTCCAATGTGACATAGTTGAAAAAAATCATCGGAGCTCTATATTTTTTTTGCTATATACACTTTTACATGTATAAAAAGAATATATAAACAAATTATGCTATAAATGGTGGATTTTGATGAAATTTTTTGTGGAACTCACTTTGGAGTATCTTATAATCAGTGTTAGAGTATACTCAAAAAGATAAAGAGGTATAATAATATCATTTAAACGGTATATTGAAGGTGGGAGTACGTACTCCCAGAAGTATATAACCATTTTCCTATATATATATATATAGAGAGAGAGAGAGAGAGGGGTTTGGCTCGGCCCGTTGTTGTGATAATCATGTTTTCTATTTGCAATCTAGTGCAAGGAAATCTGTATTTTCAATTATTGTGCGAAATGTTTAGATCAATCATAGAATTTTTTTTGTTACGAGTGACTTGAGGAAATACAACGGTCCAGCATTATAGCCAATTAGCTACGAGGGGTGCTTCTGTACATCTTTTTAAAAATTACACAAATATTAAAGTATAAACAAAACATACATGATTCCATCCTTTATAACGCAAAGAATTGCTGAGAGGAGAGGGTGTCCAGCTGTCACCTAAGGCGTTTTTGCGAAGAAGCCCCTCCATTTCTTCGAATTACGAATAGATCCTTCTGGATTACAAATAGGTCCTTCGCGATTTTTTGTGAGAGGAAGATATATTTTTTCCCTTCGTGTTTGGGTCCTGAGCGCGGTATTTTACGGAAAACCCTCCCGTTAAGTTCAAATCGCGAACAAGCCCTTTTCTAATTTTTCAGGATAGCGAATAGGTCCAAAAAAATAACAAACAAGTCCCTGCTTCTTACGTTCAGATCCTTTCTCCGTTTTTTCCGGAAAAAATATTTTCGTCACAAAAAAAACCCGAAAAAAATGTTTTCGTCACCCAAAAAACCTGGAAAAAAATGTTTTCGTCACAAAAAAAACACAGATTCGTCGAAGATTTATAACAACTTATGGATTTGCCAACGGGTCATAACCGCGGGTTTTTTTTTAAAAAAAATGTAGATTCGTCTGAAAATTTATAGCGACCCATAGATTCGTCGGCGAGTCCTAACGACCCATTTTTTTTAACAAACACAAAAAATGAAAAAACTAGATTCGTCGAAGGTTTATAGCGGTTCATGGATTCGCCCACGGGTCTGAGCAGCCTTTTAAAAAAGGAAATACATAAAAAAAACCGGCCGCACTTCTCTTTTAAAAAAACAAAAAAAACAGATTCAACCGCAATTTTCTAAATAAAACACGCATCAACAAAAAAAATACGGATTCGTCGAAAGTTTATAACAACTTGTGTATTTGCCAACGGGTCATAACCGTGGTTTTTTAAAAAAAAATAGATTCGTCCAAAGATTTATAGCGACCCATAGATTCGCCGGCGGATCCTAACGACCCATGTTTTTTAACAAGCACAGAAAACAAAAAAAAACACGGATTCAACCGCAATTTTCTAAATAAAACACGCATCGACAAAAAAAACACGGATTCGTCGAGGGTTGATAACAACTTATGGATTTGCCAACGGGTCATAGCCGCGGGTTTTTTTTAAAAAAAATGTCGATTCGTCCAAAGATTTATAGCGACCCATAGATTCGCCGGCGGGTCCTAACGACCCATTTTTTTTAACAAACACAAAAAACAAAAAAACGATCAAATATCCCGAAATACGTAAAAAACAACCACGATTTTCTAAAAAAAATACAGATTCATCGAAGGTTTATAGTAACCTGTAGATTAAACGCGGATTCATCGAATGTTTGTAATATCCCATGGATTCGCCAGCGAGTCCTACCGACCCATTTTATTTAAAAAATGCGGAAATCGAAAATTCGACAAATTTTATCAGACGACAGGTTGTAACCGCGGTTTTCTAAAAAAACCTAGATTCCTTGAAGGTTTATAGCTAACGACCTATTTTTTAAAACATATATGAAAACCGAAAATACGACCCCCATGGATTTGCCGACGGGTCCTATCGACTCTGCAGAACGGCGCAGCGTAGCGCGCTATTATTGCTAGTAGATATTAAGATGCATAGAAGCACCTCTTATTAACTAAATAGGCAACTGAGGACTGATTTATTGCCCCTTAAAAATATGTAGATGGTTCTAGATATATAATTCGTGAGATTGTCTTAGACGTATGATGTATGGAGTGTCATTTTTGTTTGATGCATTTACATTTGTTGGATTGAAATCGGATGCTAACGAGAGTGTGATATGTGGCGCTTTCTTATATTTCATTTTGTGAAGGATGGAAATCAGTAAATAGCGGGGGTGAATATGAGCCAATTAAAAATTTTCTCAAAAGAATCTCTTCTCAAAAGCATAAGTGCTATAGAGTAAACACTAGATTCAAGAACACCAAAAACAGGATGAATAGACCAAGAATTTTAGTAACTCAGATGTGAAGAAATATCAAACTTTACCATCAAGAAATATTAATAACTCTAGATCTACTCATCCAAAATTAATGAAACTTAAAACATAGCAAGATAAAGTCCTTAAAGTTATAATTTCAAAAAGGAATTTCATAAACTTGACACAAAGAAACCTCAATAACTCAAGTTTTACCTATTCAAACATGATGAAACTTGAACCATGACTAGAAAATGATCTTAGAACTATGATTCCAAAAGAAATGACAAGGTTATGCCCAAGGTCTCAACTTTACGTGCAAAAATCTCAAGTTGCATAAAAAATAATGATTTTACCTCAAGAACACGATGTTGCAAGCACAACTTGAGCAAAATAAGCTCTAATGGATTTTGATGGATTGAGACATATTTTAGATGAATTCATCAACCTCGTACACATTCTAGATCTAATAGAAACACAACAAGTAGAAGGAGAAGATGCAAAACTCAAGTTGCATGAAAGAAGCAAGAAAAAATATAAGAAATAAACTAAATTTCAGAATATAGATGAACTTGGATCTACATTGCTTAGAGAGGGATAATTATAAAATCACATTTCATGGTGAGCAAAGTTCAAAGGAGCATAAAGAAATAAAAAACCTTCTCTAAGACTTAGTATGGAGGCATCTCTCCACCCCTCTATTTATAGCACACTAGGAGCAACCTCCACCCTTAGATGATCTTCTTGGTCCTTAAAAAATCTCATCAAGGGTTGAGATTCACCCCCTTACTCATACATGAGCTAATTTGCAACCCAACAACATAATGGGTTTTAACCATACACTTGCACGCTTCTTAAAGCGCCACTTAAGTTTAAGATCTAATAACCCTTTAATACTAACTTAACTTCTACTCCACCTGTGAACCCTTGATCTAACTATTTTTCTTCGCTTCAGTAAGGCTTAAGTTAGCATCTTATCCATCTACTTGTCATCCCAGGATGTAGCAACTCTTCAGTCTTAATCATCTTTCAATGTTACCTTGATCATCTGGACCATAATTCTCTTAGCCTAATTCTGGTCTCCTCCACCTCACCATGGCATAGCTTCGAAGTCCTGCAACCATCTCAAATAAACAAAACTTCACATAGCATTGCTCAACATAATATGCAACACGTAATCAACACTAGTATCAATTCCCAATTAAGTGCATCGCAACTGAGATGGAGAAAAAGGAGAGTCAAGTGTGGCAGTTGAGGAATTGGGAGTGGGGCGCGGTTAGGGTTAGATGGGGAAATCGGTCGAGCCGGTTGGGCCAAAGTAATGGGCCTAGCCGATTTAATAATATATATATGTGTGTATATATAAAATAAAATATATAGATATACATATAAATAAATGAATAAATAAATAAATAAAAATATAATATAAAATAATATAGGTGTCTCTCAACCTGGGCCAAAATAAAAGTAAAAGAAAATGGGCCAAGGAAACAACAGAAAATGGACATTTTTATTTTCTTATTTTTCTCTTTCTTTTCTCTAAATTAATACAGCAATATTTAGAGATAAACACCAGATGCACATGACTTATCATAGGATGATTTCTGTCTTAATATTATAAATCCAAATAATTTTAACCTCTTGAATTTGAAGGATAATAATAACTAATCTATAGAAACTAAGGGTTCAGGTCATAAGATGAAACAGGAGCTTAATTCATGCTTTCATGCCACTAAAAATCAGTTCATGAATAAAAACTAAATAAGACATTTACACATATAGTCAAGAAACCCTAAACATGTTCTATGTAGTAGATTTCTATTTGATTTTCCATCTGATTTCTTTTTGCTCTTATTAAAAGTTGTTATTTGCTATATTTTCAATGAACTATGTGCAGACTCTGATGTTCCAAAGTTTGCAACGGTCGACTTTGACTACACAACTGAAATCAACAAGCAAGGTAAGCACCCCTTTAATGATGTTGATTCTAGTTTTGCAAAATGTTTTATTAAACCTTTTATTGCATGTGCTATGTTTAATAAACTCTGCTATATTGTGGGTACGGGTAGTTATACTTGTAGACTCATGGATACTTTCTTGATAAGTATGGATATGTGAACCTTGGAAACCCTAGAATAATATAGACAGTACATAATGTCAACATGGATGCTCTTAATTGTCGTATGGACATGTGAACCTTGGAAACCCTAGAATAATATAGACAGTGCATAATGTTAACATGGGTACTCTCAATTATCATGCTTAGCCATGCTTAGTAAAGAACCATAATGTTCTTTATAATTTAAAAAGGTTGGATATGACTAAAAATGTTGGATATGACCTTTTCTCAAGGTTGTTCGTATTTTGGTTAAAGATAAAAATAAAACTATAGTTTAGACGCAATGAGATATGGCAGTAGCTAAATGTGCATGGGACTTGCACGTAGTGTAGGTGGTATTCTCGTCTGGATCAGATTACGGGCTGAACTACTGTATTGTTTTCAAGCCAAGATAACCGTACAACCACAATACTAATATGGGATAGCCTTAACTTATTAAGTTACTTAGAACTGGCTTTGCACATTGGAAGGCTGTAGTAATACAGGCTTTCTGGATTGATCGCTCGAAGGGACATTCACACTGAGGTGATAATGGAATAAATGTTTACCGATGCAACGGTGTACGCTATAGTATGGGGACAAGTGGGACAATGGGGGTGTATAACCATTTGTCATACAATGAATGTATAAATATCTTCTGCCGCTATAGTATGGGTTTATCATCACCAGAGCTGGTGCAAAGTTAGGCCTAAATAATGTAACGGTTATACTATGATTTCTTTACGGCACACCAAAGGAAGCGTGCTAATAACTTGTAGAAAGAGATAGTCATTTCTTTATGGGTAAAGTTGTAAACCTTTACAGAGTGTGCATCTTTTCGAAAAGCCGTACCCATGGTCATGGGCACTTGGTAAAGTCACCTAGTTAGATGTTTTATTTTCATAAAACTCTAGTCTATGCCATATGGTGGCAGGAACTGGTTCACTATGATGATCACGTCTCAAAGGCCAGTGAATTTATTTACTTATACTTACATACTATTATTTCATGACCCTATCAATTGCTTTTACTAAAATACCGTTTGCAATGTATTATTCCATATTTACCATTCAAATTGGCGTTATGCAAAAATAACTATAGTAGCCTTTCCTTGGATACAACCTGCATATGTTATAGGTTTTAAAAAAGTCTTACGAGTATGTAAAGTACTCAACTTGCTATTGTTGTTGTTGTTAGGAGAAGAATCAGAATACCCTAATGACACGTTCTCTGATGTAGGATTTGGGGATGTTAATGATGAGTTTTTCTAGGGTTCACCTTGTCAGTTGCCTGTGGGGTTAATGGGTTAAAGGCATACTATAAGATATATATATGTCTCCACTACAAGAGTTTATTTTGGTTTGTAAGAATATTATGTAAGAACTGCTTCCGTTGTTACAATAATAATATGTGTGTGGTTGTGATATCAATTTGTGAATGTGCGTACTAACCACTGATCATGGGACTAGTACTGTATACACATGTTACCCATTATTGGTATTTACTATCAAAAATAGGGGGCCCTACAAGTTAGTATCAAAACTATATTGACTGTAGGATAAACCCTAGATAGATGGTCATTAGTATTAAGAATTGACCAATTTCAAAACTTTAATTTGAAAAGTTACTATGTTTGCAAGATGTAGCCATGGCTATCCTTACCTTCTTCTTTAGTTCCTACTTTTATCCCTACTTTCATTTCAATCTATATTAAGTTCCTCTTTCCTTAAAGTAATTTGCGGCCTTAGTCTAATCTCGTTATAAGCTTTTAAAGTCGTTCATAAAATACCGCTGTCATCCTTCTTGTCTGCCTGGCCAATGGAGACTCCAACTTCTATGTCAACAACCCTAAGGAGGCAGATCAGATGTCACCTATAAAAGACTAGTATCATTAGGACGAATAAGAACGCACTAGGCTAAGTTAAGAAAAATAAAGAATCCTAAAACCCTATATGTCTAAACATTATTTTTGGTTGAAAACTTTTTGTATTGCTTCTCGGGCTACACTCGTGTATGTTTGGCATTAAGTTAACCCTTCACAATGTGACAACACTTAATTAATAATAAAATTTAATTAAGAAGATTTTAAGGAACGAAACGTTGCCTTATAACCCAATAGAATTTCATCTAAATAACCTATCCCTTAATGATCATTGACACAGGATGCCTACAATAAGATCCTTAAGTTAACTAATGGAGGATGAGGCCACTCAAGGCTCTCAACCTGTAAGGTATAGCTTTCCAATTCCAGCCTAGCCTAATCTGCAGCATCCAGCTACTAGGGCATCTTCTTCACAATGCAACATTCATCATGGAACACCACTACCTCATCAGAATCTGCATGAATCTATTCCTGAAGAGCAATTTCCCGAACCCCCGACTATGGCACAAGTCCTAGCAATGATCGAGAAATGATGACAGATAAACACGCTTCTGCTCCAGCAACTTGTTCAAAACACTGCCAACCTTGGTGCAGCCATCGCCAGGGGTGGAAATAGTGATGTCGCTTCTCAATCCTAACTGTGCGAGTTTTTGAGAACTCGGCCTCCCACATTTTTAGCTTCATGGAATCCTCTCTATGCCAATGATTGGCTCCACTCCATAGAAGACAAGCTAGTCATCGCACAATGCAACGACTGGGAGAAAGTGTTGTATGCATCTTATCTGCTGCAAGGTACTATTGCAGCTTTGTGGGAAGGCCATCAAACAATGATTCCTAAGGGCCAAGTCATCACCTAGATAGCCTTCAAGGAAGCATTTCGTACGGCTCACATCCTAGCAAACCTGGTGGATCTTAAAAGACGAGAATTCCTTGATCTCTGTCAAGGAAATATGTCATTGATAGAATATCTTCATCGTTTTAATTATCTAGCCCGTTATGCCACCTCCGAGGTTATCTCTGAAGCGTGTCGGATCAAATGCTTTAGGCACAACTTGAATAAAGAAATCAAGTGGACCCTTACTATCCAAGATATCTACGACTTTCAGACTCTTGTAGATAAGGCAATCCGAGCAAAATTTAGCACTCGGGCTATCATGGAGAGTCAAAAAAGGAAATGGATGGCACGGAAGTCTACAAGTGCCAGCCCTTCAAGGCCTCACACTAGACAACCATCCAGTGCTAGACCCTCTGCTCTAATTCAACAACAAAGGCGTCAAGGTCAAGCCCCTTGGCCTCAAACTTTTTTAGATCATCCGACTGGTAATGTCAGCGGAAGGCCATCTAGAGTTCCAAACCAGGCGGCCAATGTCGCATGCTATCATGAAGAATTAGGCTTCATCTCGTCCGCAAACTCAAGGAACACCTCAGCGACCCCCAAGTCGACCTCAAGAATCTGGAGGCTCGTAAGCTCCCAAATCAACTCCTACTCCAACTCGGGGTGCTAATAGCAGTCATCTTCATCATGTGACCATTGAAGAAGCGAATGACGCACCCGACGTGGTGTTGGGTACATTTCCTGTCCACTCAATATCTACTTTGGTATTGTTTGATTCCAGAGCTTCGCATTCCTTCATTTCCAAAAAGTTTGATGAACAAAACTATATTAAAATTAATCTTCTCTCCACAAAAATGACAATCTATTCTCCCAAAGCTATTATGAAAACAATCAAGCTATGTCCTAAGGTTAGCATTGAAATAAGCGGAGTGTTATTTCCTGTCGACCTCATTCTTATAGAAACTGTAGGCCTAGATGTGATCCTTGGTATGGATTAGTTATCCAAGCATAAAGAATATATAGATTGTGCTAGCCGATCCATCTCTCTCATAAACCCTGAAGCAACCCCAATAAACTTCTCATCTATTCAAAACACTTCAAAACCACAATCTTTTCTCTATTCAGCCGTAGTAAAAGAGCTCAACTAAATACCCATTATTTCTGAATATCGTGTTGTCTTTCCGGATGAGTTACCAGGATTGCCACCAGATCGAGATATGGAGTTTGTCATTAATCTTGTCCCTGGAATAGCACCCATTTCTAAATGCCCTTATCGTATACCCCCAGATTAGTTAGTTGAATTAAAGAAGCATCTCAATGAGTAGCTGAGCAAAGCATATATTTCGTCCTGCTAGCCCATCCCTATAGGGCAGTCCAGTGCTTTTTGTTCCTAAGAAGGACGGTGGTATACGCATGTGCATAGATTATCATGCTTTGCATGAAGTCACAATAAAAAATAAGTATTCCCTTCCTCGTATCAATGACTTGTTCGATCAATTAAATGGTGCTCAAGTCTTCTCAAAAATTGATTTTAAGACATGGGTACTATCAATTGAAAATCAAGTCTAAAGATATTCCAAAAACTGCTTTTACCACTCGTTACGGATTATATAAGTATACCGCAATGTCCTTTGGACTTACAAATGCTCCAGCCAGTTTCATGTGCCTTATCAATAAGGTCTTCATGGAGTATTTAGATAAGTTCGTAGTGGTTTTCATTGATGACATTCTCTTCTACTCCAAAACCGAAGAGTATAAACTGCGCATCATTTGCATATGGTGCTCAAAAAACTCCAAGAGTATAAACTCCATGCCAAATTCGAGAAATGTGAATCTAGCTAAAATAAGTCGCATTTCTTGGGCATGTCCTTTCTAAAAGTGGAATTGCAGTTGACTCAAGTAAGATTCAAGCTATCTTAGAATGGGAATCCCCTCAATCTGTTCCTAAGATCTGAAGCTTCCTCAGTTTAGCTGGATACTATCGCCGCTTTATCGAAAACTTCTCTAAAATTGCCAGACCCATGACCTAGCTCTTAAAGAAAGAAAAAAAGTTTGAGTGGACTCCTGAATGTGAAGCAAGCTTTCAGGAATTAAAGAAGAGGTTAACTATAGCCCCAGTGCTACTGTTACCGGATGTCCACAAAAGCTTCGATGTCTATTGTGATGCATCACGACACGGTCTTATATGTGTATTGATGTAAGAAGGAAAAGTCGTAGCCTATGCCTCCCATCAACTATGACCTCATGAACTCAACCGTCATACCTATGATCTAGAATTAGCAATCGTAGTGCATACTCTTAAAATCTGGCACCATTACCTTATCGGTAATCGATGCGGCATCTACACAGATCATAAAAGTCTAGAATACTTTTTTACCCAACCAGACCTAACCTTGAGACAAAGAAGGTGGTTAGAGCTGATAAAAGATTACGGCATTAGCATTCATTACCATCTTGGTAAAGCTAATATTGTAGCAGATGCTCTAAGCCGTAAGCTACATTGCCTCTCTGTCTTACCTCATACCAATCAATCCAAGCTGTTAAGAGAATTCCAAAAGCTTAATTTAGGTATTGTTGAAAAAGGTTATCTTGCTGCACTTGAGGTGAGACCAACCTTAAAATCCTAAATTAAAGCTGCTCAACACAAAGATGAGACCATTGTCAAAATCCGAAAAGAGTTGAAGGAATTGAATCCAAATTTGTTGAAGACCCAGATATAGTGCTCATGCAATAAGAATCAAATCTATGTTCCTAATGATCCTGAGCTCAAAGACCTTATCCTAAAAAAAGCTCATGAATCCCCGCTCTCAATCCACCTCGGGAGTACAAAAATGTATCAAGATCTCCGATTGGAATATTGGTGGCCTGGCATAAAAAAGGATATTGTTGCATATGTTGCAATTTGCGATGTATGTCAGCGAGTTGAAGTCAAGCATCAACGTCCTGCTGGACTCCTTCAACCCTTGCAAATTCCTAAGTGGAAATGCGATGATATTAGTATGGATTTAATTGATGGTCTACCTAGGACCAGGAAAGGACATGATTCTATATGGATCTTCATTGATCGTTTAACTAAAGTGGCCCACTTTATACCAGTCAAAACCACTCATCCTTTAGATAGCTCGTTGAGCTATATTTGAAAAATATTGTTCGTCTGCATGGTGTCCCAAAAACTATCATCTCTAACTGAGGTTCCCAGCTTACATCTCGTTTCTAAAAAGTTTGCACGGTCTTCTAGGGACTAAACTAAACTTCAGTACGCTTACCACCCACAGACAGATGGTCAAACTGAGAGGACAAATCAAATCTTAGAAGATATTTTAAGAGCTTGTGTGCTGTCATATGGCACTAATTGGGAAAAAAATTTAGCATTCGTTGAATTCTCCTATAACAATAGTTTCTAGGCCAAACTCCAAATATCACGTTTTGAAGCACTTTACGAGAGTAAGTGCATAACTCCTCTCTTTTGTTCCAAAGTTGGCGAAAGAAAATTTTTTGGTCCAGATCTCATCCAAGAAGCCCAAGAGCAAGTAGATGTGATTAGAAACTAGTTAAAAGAAGCCCAATCTCGTCAAAAGAGTTATGCCGACAATTGTCGGCGTGAACTCAGTTTTGAAGTTGGCGATCACGTCTATTTGAAAGTTTCGCCACTCCGCGGAGTTTGTCGCTTCCAAATTCATGGGAAACTAGCCCCTCGATGCATTAGACCATATCGAATCCTTTAAAGGATGGGTGAGATGGCATATAGGCTAGAATTGCCACCTCAACTATCTGAAATCCATAATGTCTTTCACGTATCCCAACTCAAAAGGTGTCTCTGTGTTCCTACCGAGATCACCAATCTAGAGAATATCGATCTACAACCTGATCTATTCTATCAGGAATATCCAATTCGTATTATTGAAGAAGCAGGACCTTTGTGAGTTGAAGAAAAGCTTATAATGGTTAAGTGGTGGATCCTTAATTTTAAGTTTCAAAATTAATCAAACATGAAATCATTCGCAAATAAAACTAAAGTCAACAATTTCCAGCTCAGTTTTTATACATAACTACATCACAGTTCTGTAAAGACCTTACCAAAAACCAAATCAAAAGTTATGCTTACTTGCTCTAATGCATTCTCATACAAGGATATAATTTTAAGACAAAATTGTAAGGCACTACATTTTATTCACATGACCACATACACATGTATATCTACTCATTCTATCACCAATAGATATTTTGCATATTTTCATAACAGCACGTTCAATTTAAATCTTATCACAAGTAAGCATAATGTCAATAATCAAGAATATCACTTTCATTCAAAATTCATTCATAATGTCCAAAGACTTAAAACATAACCAAAGCCAAATAGCATACATAAAGGTTTACATTTCTATTACTACATCCCAAAGCTTATACAATAACCACAGTTCTCAAAAGAATACAATTTAGTTCAGTCCCCAAACTATTGCAAGTTACAGTCAAGTATAAATAATTACAATTCAGTCTAGTCTTCGCAAATAGATCCCTACTATCTTTACATCTTTACATACACGTGAATGCACTTTAATAAAAATGATCATGAAATTATTTGCGGCCTCTGTTTTTTCAGATGTGCACTCAATAGTATACTCACGTACGCACACATGTGGTGTGCGTTTATGGTGATGTGTGCACCTGTTTGTCTTCTAAACCACATATGACTTCTAGCTGGCTGCCCTGAAAAGCCACTTTCTAGAAGCTTCTGCTTCTTTTTACAAATAGACTTTTAGACTTAAGCAAAAGGCTGAACTAGAAGCCAATTTTTTTTAGCACAATTTATAGCTTTTATAGGAAAAAGCAAGTCCAGAAGCTATACCAAAGGGGGCCTAAGTGTGACTGGGCTGAACTAAACGTTTTCTTTCTTTATGAGTTGGCCTTTCCTGCAGCTAGTTAGCAGTGTGTATTTCTTGTGTGTAAAGAGGTAAAAATTGCAAAAATGCCACCCCTAACATTGCCTCTCGCTAAAATGCCACTCTTCTCTCATTGACATGCGGGACCTTCTGTGTCTATGACAATGGGTCCGAGTGGCATTTTAGCGAGGGGCAATGTTAGGGGTGGCATTTTTGCAATTCTCCCGTGTAAGAGCACGGGAGAAGGCTTTCCCGATCGGCCTTCTGGCCCAAGTCAAGAACAGATGGCTGAGATGTTCAGTAGACTCCCTCCCCCTTTATGGGGGTCTGGACCTGCACGAGAAGGATGTGACCCATGAGCTGAGACCCATGGGTGGTAGGCTAGCACTAGGGGTGGGCATATTTAAACCGAAACAAAAAAACCGAACCAAATTAACCTATTATTTTGGTTTTTTTGGTTTTCGATTTTTGGTTCGATTTTTACTCTAGTGCTATTCAATTTTCGATTTTCAGTTCGATTTCCAACTCTCAAAAGCCGAAAAGCCGACCAACCGATGTATACTCGACTCCACATCTCCACCAGAGCGAGCGGCCAAGCGCCTGCATTCCCCATTCCAACGGTGACTTCAGTCCTTCCCGTTCGCCCATTCAGTGTTGCCCATTCCTCGCCATCGGCACCCATCTCAGCCATTCCCCATTCGCCTTCACCAATCACCAAGTGCAGTACCAGCATGTCCCAGCCTCCATCCACAGCTCCACCTCCACGCCATGCGATGCCTCCCTCGCTGGCCTCGCGGACTCTGCACCACCCACGACCAGATCCAGCCACTCCACACAACCAACGACTAGATCCGACTGGAACTGATACGCGAAGACGACGCAGAGGAGCTCAACGACCAGATCCGACCGAGAAGGTTGTGGTGGCGGTCTGGCAGAGGCGGTACTGGACGGCGTGGAGGGTTGCGTCCGGTGGGGCGCTGCCCTAGTCAACGAAAGCGGAGGCGCTCGGCGGCAGCCAGATCTGACATGCGGAGGCAGTGGCGGCCTCGGCCGTGCGGTCCTTGTGCAGCAGTGGCCTTGGCCTCGGTGCGGCGCATCCTCCCCCAACGCGGTGGCGCCTCGGCCCTTGGTGAGTCCTGTTGGTGATATGCCCTTGAGGCAATCATAGAGATGATTGTATCACGTCTTATGTTTATGGAACAATATAATTGTTTGTCTTTCGAATAAATATCGATTGGATTAATCAATAAGTAAGTGACTTGTTCGTGGAGCTTTTTTCCATATATTGATATTATTCAAGTTATCTCTGATCGGCTTTCATAATATAGGACGATTATGATTCATAGATCAGCACAAATATTGATTGATGACCATGTTTCACGGGTCATAGAGATATGGAGATATCTAATCAATAATGTGGACACATGTTAGAGAACATGCGTTGGATAGACCCATATGACACTGCGAGAATTGTTATATGTGTCATCAATTGATCTCATGCATAGTGTATGTACGTTTCTTAGACTTGAGATCATTATTAGTTTCCTAGATGTGTAATGGTTTATTTTGGGGCTACCAAACGCTACTCTTTAACTAGGTAGTTATAAAGGAAGCTTTCAGGTTTACTATGAAACATACTGAGGTACATAAATAATCAAGATGGAATTTGCTCCTCCTTTATAACGGGAGAGATATCTCTAGACCTCTCTAGACCATCCACTTTTTAGAAATATTCCTCAAGATATTGGATAGCACCATCGAAAAAAAAGATTGGACAGGCTCATCAAATTTGTTGCATGAAGAAATGTACTTAGTCAAATTCAAATTTCGCCGAAGTGTACTCGGTCAAATTATGTCCGAAAAATCAAATTTCGGTCAAATTTTGTCAAATTCAATTTTTGTCCAAAAGTTTTAAAACAAAATTTGAAGCCTTGATCACAACTAGTGCATCCATCTTCATCCATCCAACCAAAAAAATTAGCTCATCCTACATCCACCTCTAACTAAACAGGCATCTGAATGACTCCGTTCCTAACAAACTAGATAACCATATCTTATCTAGCCTCAATCAAATAACCAAACGCGCCCTAACTTCCTCTCTTCACACCGCTGCTGCCCTGCCCTTGTGCGCCACCGCATCCATCTACCTTTTCCCTTTTATCCATCTATAATTGCTTGTTTTTCCTGAGTATTACTGCTCGACTGTACGAGATAAACAAGTTGTTTTACAAAAATGGGCACAATTGTTTGCTTGATTGCCATTTCTTCTCCCTGTAAACTATCAAATCTACGTCATCATATTTTACCTACGTGGACTTGAAATCCGAGACAATTTATTTGAATGTTGTCGGATTGTTCGATGACGATCCGCCCTACGTCATTTTTATACGAATAAAATTGCTACTTCAAATGCATCATACTAGTTAGATTTTTTGTCATACAAATCTGTTCTATCTTCAACTATAATGCGACGACGGTTTTCTCCTTCAAAACATGAAGGAAAATATAATTTGATAGATGAAGATGAATATGAGATAAAAACCTTAAGGTCTTTTCTTCGCTTCGTCTCAAGAGGCTATGCAGTGGATCGATCCCCAATAAAGCACCATCCAAATTGAGTTGTGGAAAAATAGCTCATATCTTGAGCTGCCATAGAGAAAAACATTATATCTTGATCCAGCAGCAAAAGGTCATAAGAGCCGTCAAACGGGATAAATCCAAAATTCGCTGGTAATTTATGTATACGCAATAAGATAGTACGAACTCCAAGTAGCCTTTGTGTGGACGTAGTAAGATTTTACCGATCAAATCTCATGTGCTCTGACGGTCTGACCTTTTGTTAAAAATAATGCATAGAAAAGTAGAAATCAAAGACACAAATTTTAGTGGAAAATTCTTTTCTGAAAATTACGAACGCACACTATTTTCTGAAAATTTTGAGCGCCCACTTTTCTCGTTTTCTTCTTTCCTTTTTGTCACTACGGGGCTGTTTGGATTGCTTCCAATTGTTGCCAATGTTTGTCTTATCAAATCTTGATAGTGTTGACTAAATTTGGCAAGTATTTGGTTTGCAACCAAATTTTGGCTAGATTCTCTTCTTCATTGGCCAAATTTGGCAACCCTAGTTCATTTTTTTGTCAATTGTTGGCCAAATGTTAGCTACCAATTTGGTGACTAAATTTTTAGCATGCTAATTTTTGGTAAAGTTTGATTTGACAAATTTGATCTTAAACCAAACAGCCCCTACATGTATGCGCGGCGGCTCCACCCGTGCGCACGGATGTGCCGCAGCGCTGGCTCCCTCGTCGAACCGTGTCATGTGGGCTGCGTTCCCGTGCGCCTTGGCCGACGCACGGCTCGGAACGCGCCCAACCAAGCACGCGGCCACGCAAAGACCTGAACCGTGGGTGCGGGGACATTTGCGCCTCTCTTTCTCGATCGGCAGTGCAGGGTGAAAGCTGTTCGGCGAATCCTCCCTACCCTCCCGGACAGTCCGCCTCGCTGGCCACAAGCCGAAGGTTCCAGCTTGTCCGCCGTGGGAGCCACGCGGCACGGGGAAGCCGTAGTCGAAGGACACGAGGCTACATCGCAAGCCGTAAGCGACAGGTGCAAGGTTACAATAGGCTGAAACTTTCGACTCGTCGATCAGCACGTAGCAGCTGTCTCGACCTCTCTGCCTGGATAGTTCGAGGTCTAAGGATTACAGCAGGATAGTTCAGAATTCCCCTCAAATGTTGTCTTGTGTGAGACAATGATTCCTTGCCACAAACTTGCTCTGGGAGCTGTCACCCCAGGACAGGACCCATCAATCCAAGGTTCATCAACCAACCGCTGCACACAGTTTTCTCCAGCAAAAACCGCACTCAAAGCACAAAGCATCCTGGTCCATATAGTACACGCATGGCTCATAAGAAGATACGTGGTACCAGCCAAACTGATGTCAATGATTCAAGTTCAGAAACAGTGTCATTGCAACACAGATGTGACAAGGACAAAATGACACAAGATATTCTTAAGTATACTCTCCTGAATGTTGGGAGGATCAGAAACAAATTTGATCAACTTGTAAAGCGCTATACACTGCAGCGTCTTGGATCAGAACACCTAACTCCACAACTTTGATAATTCAGTTTGGGGGTGTTCATTGGGCTCTGTGTGCGGCAAGAATTAGTTCATATTTACAAGGAACCAAATGGAGGTCGAGGGCATGTAAACAACAACAGGTTGACATTGTATTCATGATGCTGTCAGCTTCTCGGGCCGCCCCGGGTTGTGGCGAGGGCGAACCCACCTCGCTCGTACATGCGCTGGATCTCTTCCCGGTACTCGGTTAGTGACTTGTGTGGGAGGGCAGGGGTCAGCTCCACCACATCGCCCATGCACAGCTTCCGGTTCGGATCACTTATGGGCATGTGGTTAACCCTTGGTCGCAGTTCCTCTTTCAATGGAAAACTGCAAGGGCTCCATCTTAGACTGTTGGCCCCGATTCGCTCCATTAGATCAACTACAGTTGAGTTCGCTGGGAGCTCTTGGACAGACATCTAAAATTCACAAAAACAGTTTTGTCAGCCAACTGAAACAAACACAGTTATATCATTGCAGAATTATACTATTTCTTTTTTACGAGAGAATTATACCATTTTTTATGATACAAGTTGGAAATAAATCATAAGGAGAGACCTACCTTATCATGTTCAAGCATTATCACAAATATGGGACCGTCATGGTTGCACTGGCGGGTGTAAGAATAAGGGCAGTCCTCTGAATGCAAAGGAAAAGGACATGGTGGCCTAATGGCATCAGAGCTGCCTAAAGCTGAGGGTCGTTCTTTGCACATTGCTTCGCATTGCCATGTGAGCACCCATCTTGCCCATTCCACCATTTGGAGTACAAATGAGTGCCTGCAGCCACCTTCTTTGTATCTCCAGTGCGCAGCAAATCCATACTCTGCTTGTAGATGCATTTCTTTTGTCCGGATCTGGACTTCAAATGGGTGGACGCCCTCACACATGATGACGGTGTGCAATGATTGATACCTGTAACTGGTAAAATTAGCAGTGATTCTAGTTAAGATTTTCAAAAAATGATGAAATTTTTATTCTGCATACCCATTCAATTTCGGATGCAATATATAGTCCTTAAATCTTCCAGTAACCCGGGGCCACAGTTTATGGACAATGTCAAGAACTCGATAACAATCTTGCTCTGTCTCAACCACAAGCCGTAGACCATGGATGTCATGAACGTCATCCGTCGTTAAGTTCTTCCTGGAGACATAACAATTCACAAGCATAATTAGAGTATGCATTGTGAATTCCCATCGAATTATTCATTTTTATGAACTGTCAACAGTGTGAACGAAAGGAACTTTAGCATACTTTATCATCTTGGAGTATATACTGTACAGACTCTTGTGCCTCCCAGAAAGACTGTGATATGAAATGCCTTCATCTCTGAGACCTTTATCTACTTTATCTAGAGTAGATGTAAGAAGTGCTTCGTCAAAAGATATCACAAGTTTGGAGGAAAGCTCCTTGTGCTCCTCTGGATTCAAATGCTTAAAGCAAATATTTTCCAGCTGGTCTTTCCAGCTAGCAATTCCTAACCGATTAGCCAATGGAACAAAGATTTCCATAGTCTCTTTAGCAAAACTCTGTTGTTTGACCAAAGGCAAAGCTTGTATCGTCTTCATGTTGTGTAGACGATCCGCTAGCTTTATCAGAACAGCTCGTGCATCAGCCATTGCAAGAAACATTGTATGCAGGCGATCTGCTTCAACAGTCCTGCTTGCAGTATTGTTGTCCCGAGCAAGTTTGCTCAAGTGGCTTAATTTTGAGACCTGAACAAAAAAATCATACTCACGAATTTGCAATAAAAAAATAGTTTATAGACCAGATGTAGTCTAAACAAGTCAAACGATGGTGTAGAAGATGTGTTCCTAAACAACTATGCAGCATATGTAACAAGGATAGCATATGCAGCAACAAAATCAAATTTCTGTTTAGCAGTTGAGCAGGAGCGATGAGTCCCACAGTCCAGCTACTATTTTCCGTTTGGCCGCTATTGTTAGGTCTTAAAACTAAGACATATCAAAGACATAAAGGGCATGATGTTGGAAGAAATGGGTTCATGAATTTGTCCCTAAGCTGTGATGTTGGAAGAAAGAAACTTCAACAGAAGTGAAGCCTACACAATGGGCTTCTTCGACTTCATAAATGTGAAACTTTGTCACAAACTGATTGCCACAATTAAAAGAACAAATTAGTAGCATGCTATAGAAGCAAAGGTCAATCGTAACATTAGACTTCAGTAACCCCCCACCCACCCAAAAAAAAAACACTCTGGTTACTTAGTAGTAAAGCTATCCGCATGAATATATGATTGAAAGCTTGGGCAAAAGGAGCACATGATCCATTGACTTTGAATAAACAAGGATAACATACTAATCTATCTATTACTACACCTATACTAATTAGGCACTCTGAGGAAGCTCTCACGTTAACCAGAAAAATTTGGCCTTCTATCTGCCAGTCCAAGTTATAATGGTTTAGATTAAAAGAAAATAGTTCATATCAAGTACAATCTAATTAACAAAAAATTGGAATAAAAAATTAAGGAAAATTAGCAATCTGACTTGACTTCCATACGATTTCTAAAGTAAATTCATATATAAATAAAATTCAGAATAATAATTACACAAAAATTAGCAAATTAAAATAAAGAGTCTATGCCAATTACAAGCCAAATTAACTAAAATTCTGAATAAAAATAAAATAAAACTATCAATTTTATTTTCATACAAATTCCAAAGTAAACCCTAAAAATAAAATTCAAAATAGTAATATATAAAAATATAAATTTTCATATGAATTCTTGCATAAAACTCAAAAAATCCAGCCAAGTACGATTAAAAAAAATATGCAAACTCAGAATAATAATTACTCACTCCGTCCAAGTTTATACAGTGTATTTTCTCTTGGTACATAGACCAAGATGATATTGAAAATGACTAGACTATCCCTAATTATTATCCATATGCAAACTTAGAATAATAATCATTCGCTCCATCCAAGTTTATAGGGTACATTTTCTCTTAGCACATAGGCCATGATAATATTGAAAATGACTAGACTATCCCTAATTATTATCCACAAGCACTATATTCAATGCATGCATGTAGAGGATATAAAGTAAAGTTGGATACTTATTAGTGTTATAGAGGGAAGACCACACTAATTTTGTATTAGGATATGAAATACAATCTATATTTATGGACAAAACCATTCAAAACTATGTTCTATACTTTTTGACACAGTGAGTCTCTGCCAATTACAAGCCAAATTAACTAAAATTTGAAATAAAAAATTTACCAATTTGATTTCCAATTGAATTCGAAAGTAAACCTAAAAATAAAATTCTGAATAATAAAAAAATAAAATTAGAATATGGATTTTTATACGAATTCCAGCCTAAACTGAAAAAAATTCACCCAAGTACAATCCAAAAGTATACAAATTAGAAATAAATTAAAAGATGATTAGAAATCTGATTTGTACGTGAATTAGAATGCTAAATTCCAAAAATATTAAAATTCATAATATAACCCATGGCATTACCTATACTAAATATAAACTGCAAGAAAAATTTCACATTAATAGAGAAAGACAAGATTTAGTGTCCATCCAACAGACCTAGATTATAGCAGCGAGCCAAGTGGCTTTATCTCAAAAGCTAACATGTGCATCCGCACGGGTTACCGACTAGTTCAAATAATTAGCCGTGGATCCAGCCAAAACCTTCACTAAACTACCATGGGAGAACACCAAAATTATTCCAATCCATCTAAAATAATGGTCAAGATCGAGTAAACAAAGCACCTACCCCTTCAACGAGATCGGCCACGCGGGCACCAAACATCCGGAAGATATGATCGTAGTCCATGAAGGAATCATCAATTGTGTCGTGCAGAAGCCCGGCGGAGACGACCGTCGCGTTTGCGCCTATCTTGGCCAGAAGCACGGCGGTCTCCACACAATGCTGCAAGTACGGATCACCACTCGCCCGCGTCTGATGGCAGAACCAAAAACACAAACCCCACAACATTTATCAAGACACGAGAGAACTAAAGGGTGTAGTCTTGTGCGAGTTCTTGGGAATAGGGATTTCACCTGGTCACGGTGCGCCCTCTCGGCCTCGAAGAAGGCCTTGATGACGAGCTCATCGTGGAAAATGTGGTGGCGAGCCTGGGCGCCGGCAAGGAGGTCGCGAGCGTACTCTTCGCAGGACGGCTCTGCCCCCGAGGGGTTCTTGTCGAGCTCGAAGGCAAGCTCGCCCGCGCCGACGCCGGTGGCAGCGGTGACGCCCAGCGGTGGGGTAATGACCGGCGCGTAGTCGATGCAGGAGCCAAGCGCGTTGCGCACGAAGCTGGAGAATAGCCGTTCGCGCTCGCGGCCGGCGAACCAAGAAACCGACGGGCTCCTGGAGGTCGGCGAGGAGACCGGGCTGTGGAACAGCGAGACGGGGCTGTGGTGGTGGTGGTCCCGCCGCTTGAACGGCGAGGACAGCTGGAGGAGGTAGTAGCAACCCCCGCCCCCGCCGGCAACGGTCGGCTCGTCGGATCTATCGTGCCACAGCGCGCCGAGCTCGTCATGAGCCGCGGCGCTAGAGGCGGCGGTCGGGGAGGAGAAGAGGCAGGAGAGGCCGCCGGCGACGGCGGAGTGGCGGTGGGAGATGGCCGGCGACGGGGAGGCCGCCGTCGCGCACGGCGACGAGCCGCGGGAGCTCGCCTCAAGCTCCGACGACGCGTAGAAGGCGCCCAGCGGGCTGGTGTAGACGGCTATCGCCGGCACGGACATGGTCGCCGGGAACTCCCCAAACTCTCAACCACCCAACCAAACCGCACAAATCGGAAACCCCAAGCAAAAGAACAGCCGAATCGCGCCAACAAGCCCGGCAAAACACAAGCCTCGAGCCAAATTTCGAACTTGCCGACACCAATCGACGAGCTGGAAGCTCCCAGGACGAGAAGCGGACGGGGAGAGCGTGCTGCTACGAGCCAGAGACCGCGGGAGCAATCGAAGCAGCAGAGCACGAATTCGACGCCAGAACTCGATCTTGGAGAGCTCAAGCCGGCGAATTCGCGGGATTATAAGCGCGAGGAGGTGCGCAGCTGCACAAGGGAGGCGAAGGGGGTGGCTCCGTGCGCGCGTGTTTCTTGTGCTCGCTTCTGCTCCGTCGTCGGTTCGAGAGGTGCGGATTTCGGGGGCGTGAGGAGGAGGAGGAGGAAAATCTGGAGGGCTCCTCGCCAAAAATAGGCCAAAAATAGGCAGCGCGAAATGTCGGAACTGCCCATTTTCGGACAAAAGAATCTCGCAGGGATTTAGCTTATTCTATCTCATCCGCTCCTGGCACTTTTATCGGGCTCTGGATAAGATCTGCTCCTTCCCAGCGTGACACGCTAAATCCATGTACTTCATTACCGGCATCGTACGTACCAGGCTGACATGACTCGTCAGCTTGGGATTAATCGTGTAGGATATCGAACGCGATTAATTAGAGCTGTAGATGGGCTGTGAACGAGTCGTCACTCGTGAGATAAGAGTTATACCCATAGGTATATCAGTACGTACGTAAGCATCGATGCTACGAGATAAACACAGCACCTATTTTATGTTGAAAACAAAAACAGCTTTCTTTGCTAAGCACATCTTTTAAACACATGCACTGTACATGCTTTAAACATATTTTAGAGGTGTTGGGCACTGAACTTCGGAATTTAAAGCATATATTCCCTCTATTTTCAAATGCATGTCATTCTAGCTTTAAAATTTTGTTCTAAATATATCAACCTATGATTTCTTGGTGACTTTTTACTTTTTTTATTCTATACCCGTACCCCTAATAAATACGTGTATCTTTACTTTATATTTACTATATACATGTATTAGATATAGTATTTAAAGATAATAATTAAGGATATTCTAACAAGAAATATGTCCTATTAATTTAGACGCGCTGCAACCAATAAGCTCTCGGAGGGGTGCTTCCGTTTCTCCTCAAAATTGTCACTACCAGTGGCGATTTAAGATTTGTATGATCTTGTCAAACATTCGCGGTTCTGCCGCGCTTACTCCGGAAACACTTGTATGCCGAATTGGCGATATGATCTGTGAACGTCACCTACAATCTTGCTTGTTAATTAGCCAAGCCCAATGTTATCTCTGTACCCACCGAGCAATTCGTCAGCTGTTGCCAAGCACATCGAGCTGTTCTATGCCATTCTAGAAAGCTGGAATTGTCATACTGTAGTCGGCTTCTACTCCCGCATTGCAGCATTTATTTACCGGCCGGTCATGTCATTCTAGCAACTGTATGCTTGACCGTGGCCGTCTTTGGCTCCTAATTTGCCCCCGATTATTGCTTGACAAAATCTGCCTCCCAAGAACACATGGAATGGTGGAAATGTACGTCACGACTGATGCAACGAGTGCACGTTAATTGGGGTGAGAGGAGACAGATTGCCGCGCGCTGTTCTCGTTGCTGCTACTTGGATCTTGCTTGCATCTGTGAATTCATTCATTTCATGGCAGAGGTTTCGACACGCAAAGCTAGCGTTTAGCAGCATGCGTCGCCGAACATGCGTATGTGCTGAAAATACGGGCAAAATCTGTGCGATTAACTCCAGTGTTTAAGCTCTGGGGCAACATGGCCGGTGCATCGAACTGACAAGCCAGATTCGGTATTACAGTAAAATATCAAAATTCCAGCGTTTAAGCGAATCTGCTTTTCACTTCGCACGGTGGGTTGTACTCCCTGGCATGTGAAAGACTTCGTTGGTGATCCGTGCTGCTTCCCCCGCACGTCAATGCACTGAGGGCGTTTTATTATAAAATATAATTAAGGAAAAATCAAGTACACCAATAAAAATTTGCTTGCACTATTGCTGCTGCTTAGCAAATTAACATGGTAAAAATCGGTTAATTCAGAACTCAAAGGTACCAAATCTTAAAGTGGGGAGAACACACTGGATGTAGAAGCATTCTCATGTTATAGCAATCAGAACATTTATACTACTAGCAAAACAGAACATGAGACAATAGTACAAAATAATGCAAGGATTCGAGTCCAACAGATCACAGAACAGCAGCTCAAACACCACGTAGATCAGGAATGCATTTCACAAGAGAATTACCAGGAATACAAAGTGTTACATTACAGATAGAAGCTCATAGCTACAAGAAAAGCAAGCTTCCAAAAGAATACAGTTCTGCTTGGTATTCTCCTTCGGTAGCACAACGGCTCTGCAGTAAAGACTAATAATCATGCGTATATAAGAACTTGGACTAAGTTGATAGACCGTTAGAACTTTTCTCATTCAACTAGAGACTATAACTGGGCCGCAAGGACCTCATTCCAAGTATCTGGTACACCGGGAAGACACCAGTGCAAGCAATCTTGAACCCCTTGGGTGGCTTTAATGCTATACCGCGATATATGCCCTTCGTCCCTCAGACGCGACAGAGCCGTGATATCCAATAGCTTGACCCTTGTTCCCTTCACAGCATCCTCAGCATCAGCGTCATCAGAATGATTCTGGAAAATGCCACTTCCCTTGGCCAAAGGGCTTGTATTGTCGCAGCGGCCCCCAGTGTTCCAATCCCCATTGAAAAAATGCCGAGGCGATATTGATCTATAGAACACCTTCAGGTGGGGATGGTGAGGAAGTTGGGCATCCAACCACTTTGAAACACTGTGAATGGTGAAATTTTTCGCCTTCCAGATTACAGCAATATTCCTGTTGTTGTTTGGTGCTCCACCAAGATACATCTCCCACTTATTTGCCCTTAGTTTCCCTCGGTTCCAGTGGTGGCCAGTGTTAAGAACCAGAACATGGAACCTGTGAAGGTTATCCTTCACAAAAGAAGGTGGACGATCAAGGTGCATAGCGTAACTGGTGGCTGGATCTGATGGATTCAGAGGCTCCAAATCACACAGTGTCGATGACCAATGGTATAAAATGGTTGTATTAGTGCTTGGGAATCGGTAAGCCCAGCCATCTGGTCTTTTTGCACCTGGTGCTAAGACAAAGCCATACTCAGCACCAACATCTTCCACATCTGGCCGCTCTTTTCCACCAGTGACCATACACATCATTGATTGAAACATCTGTCTCCCTAAAGAATCACCCACATAAGCAATGGTTTTATCCTGCATTCTGAAATATGACCAAATTAGTAATTACCTAAATAACTCAAAAGATAATATCAGGCCAAAGAGTGCAGTATATTTCATCTCCAAATTCGTCTTGGGCAGACCATGGACATGTACCTTCTCAAGAACTTCGAGGCCTCAAACTCTGGCAACTCACAAGCTTCAGGCTGCCATCTAAATTTTTCATAAGCAAAATCTGTGCGCTGGGTTAATCTGCAGGCCCAGCTCTCAGAAAGCCATTGTTTACAGCCAAAACCAGAGTATAGAGGCCTGCGGGTGTCAGAAACCCATTTTCCATTCCTGTAGTTACATTCTGCAAGATAGATGAAGCAAACATCAGATAAAAGTAAAAGTATTAGAGCTGGATAACCCATACACTAACTTATGTACAAGGAGACTTGGAAAAAAAACAATCTTCAGGACATAACGAAAAGGAGAAATGTGACATTGGAGAATACAAGCATATTCTAGCATGCTCACAGAAGAAATGGAATCATGGTTCCTCCTGCAGTCATAGAAGAAGAGTAATCACCTTTTTTCTCAGGTGATTCTTCCTTTTTGTCTGCGACATCAACAGAATCGTCTACTATGGACAGTGGTGGTGCACCAGTAACTTGCTCTTCTACTTTAACTACTGACTGCGGCAATGAATCTGCACTTGGAAAGTCTTCTTCTGAGGATGTATGCTGATCTACAAACTTTGAGTTAGCTACAGAAGTTTGAAACAAATGAGAATAAAGATAGGTGTAACATAAAAAAAAATTAAGAGAACATTTCTGTGTGGTTAAAATGACCTGGATGAGTCAAAACCAACGAATCTGGATGGAGGATTTCGGTATTGTAGTATGTGCCTTTCTCCCATTTCCAGAGAAGAAACATCATGAAAAAAGCAAAAATGATAAGTTTAAGCTGTTTGCACCGCAGTCCATTTATACTCCCCAATCTCATCCCTTTATTGATGTTTTGGAACAAAATTGTTCTCTTCAAATTCAGTGTGTGCTTAGGAACCATCCATGTAAAAACAAGACAACCGATGATTGTAGAAACCTGTTTTTTGTATCAGAAAAGAGCTAAAATTAGACAAGTGCTATTATACCTAGTAAATGCGACATTTTGCACAAGAATTTTAACATGCAAGTTCTGTAAAAATGAAGGTTAAGCGGTACAGCAGACGGTTATTTCACTCTTCATTTGAACAATTTACTAATTTATCAACCACCAATATAATAAAACACGCTCAACTCTGCCTCACACCTGCCAACTACAAAACCATTTTCTGAGCCTGTTCCAAAAATTTTATGGGAACAGGCCACAAGTGTGACCTTCTTAATCAACCAGATGACTCTCCACACCATAGCACTATGATCACCACTTCGGAACTTGTGTTGACAACCAAAAATTCGATCGCAAGCACATAATGTGACACATCTTTGGATCTAAATTTCTTCCGGAACAAAGAAACAAATTTGATGCAATTTATCAACAACCCACGTTACAAGCGCATAGCTGCAGATAAAAGCATGCAAGTATAGCTTGCGACAAAACTCCCCCAATAATGAAACTACGAGCACAAGCTCTCATTTTTCAACAAGCAACAACGGCAGCGTCGGCTCACGCCACCGTCAAATCATCTTAATCTGGGGCAATGCAAAGTACATAGGCTGAAAATTAAACCTGCTCCTAGAAGCAACCACGGTAATCACAGCAAGACAAATCCTAGGGCAAGATCACACTGGTCGGCACTTGAATCGCTCGAATCGACGCAGCAAAAACTGCCTTCGATAACTACAATGTAGCGCCCAAATCTGTCAGAAATGGATGCGCCGCACACAGTCACAAACCAAATCTAGTGAAAAAAAAGAGCAAGAATTCCCGTTTCACGATTATTGCAACTACGCGCATACTAAAGCTAGGAAACAAGATCAACAAAGAGAAGAAGCCTCGCGAATCTTGGAACCGCACCGAAAATCTACCGCACGAAAGAAACCGCGGGCATCAACCTGGGCGAGACTCCGTACCTCACGCCGGGGGACTCCTCGCAGGATCGAGAGATTTGGACGCGGGGGAACGAATGTGCCACCTCACAGTGCGCCGGGGAATCCTCTCTCTCTCTCTCTCTCTCTCTCTCTCTCTCTCGCTCGTGTTTCTTCTCCTCGGCCGGAGAGGCAGGCAGGGAACAGTAGAACAGTAGCAGTAATTACCGGAAGGGTTAGAAGCGAGTGGGTGGCTTACCGCTGTTCTCTCATCAGGCCCTTGATCTGCTGCTAATAAAAATCACCTTTTGTTTAAGAAAAAGGAATTTTTATTGGAGAACAGAGAGGAGAGAGGACGGCGAGCAAATCTTGAAGAGGGAGGGAACAAACATTCCGATGGATCCACGCCCACGTCGCCCAGTGGCGGCGAGAGCCGTTTGGTGGAGTCGAGTCGGTGGGTGGGTGCTGCCATGGCCGATGGGCCGCTAAAGCACAGGCCTAATGGACTCTCTTGGTACAATGGTGCCTCCCTATCATCTATCATAGCAGTCCCAGCGCAGGTTCTCAACCCAAATATTCAGCCGGACTGGGCCAGGAGAAAACCAGCCGAGACATCGTGGTCCAACAAAACCGGGTGCTCGTCTACGTAGCTCTGACAAAACATGCACATCTACATCGCCACAGCAAAATATCATTACCATCTTGGGATATGCGATCAGCGGCGGAGCCTGACTGAAAATTTCACAGAATTTTCACTGTGCACTATCATAGTAATATATAGCGGTACTAGAAATTAAATCTGACAATTGATTTGTCGAGGGTATTCTGGTCTTTTGGCTTGGGGAGGGCGGTGCTGAATGCCATTTTGCTCAATTACCATTATACCCCTCTATGAGACACAGGGTTGGGTGCTGGCTCAGAAAATTATTTACCATTATACCCCTCAACGGGTTATACTACCCATACTACACATGGTAGTATAGTCAAATCTAATCTAATCTCAACCTTTGGATATAAAGAAATGGACGGCCCATATTCATTTTTGTGTATTGTAAAAGAGCTCAAATTTTAAGAGTCTGCGTAAGTTTAACTACGGTTAATAAATATACACATCACACAAGTAAGATTGCTAACCATAAAAAGTTTTTTTTACTAAAAATATAGCCTAACTAGCAATAATAGCGTGCTACGCTGCGCCGTTCTGTAGAGTCGATAGGACCCGTCGGCAAATCCATAGGGGTCGTATTTTCGGTTTTCATATTTGTTTAAAAAATAGGTCGTTAGCTATAAACCTTCAATGAATCTACGTTTTTTTAGAAAACCGTGGTTACAACTCGTCGTCTGATAAAATTTGTCGAATTTTCGATTTCCGCAATTTTTAAATAAAATGGGTCGATAGGACCCGCTGACGAATCCATGGGATACTATAAACCTTCGATGAATCCGTGTTTAATCTACGGGTTACTATAAACCTTCGACGAATCTGTGTTTTTTTTAGAAAACCATGGTTGTTTTTTTACACATTTCGGGATATTTAATCATTTTTTTGTGTTTGTTAAAAAAATGGGTCGTTAGGACCCGCCGGCGAATCTATGGGTCGCTATAAATCTTTGGACGAATCTACGTTTTTTTTAAAAAAAACCGCGGTTATGACCCGTTGGCAAATCCATAAGTTATTATAAACCTTCGACGAATCCGTGTTTTTTTGTCGATGCGTGTTTTATTTAGAAAATTACGGTTAAATCTGTGTTTTTTTCTTTTTTTTTGTGTTTGTTAAAAAAAATGGGTCGTTAGGACCCGCCGGCGAATTTATGGGTCGCTATAAATTTTTTGGACGAATCTACGTTTTTTTTTAAAAAAAACCGTTATGGATCATTAGGACTTGCCGACGAATCTATGGGTCGCTATAAATCTTTGAACGAATCTACATTTTCTTAAAAAAAAACCCGCGGTTATGACCCGTTGGCAAATCCATAAGTTGTTATAAACCTTCGACGAACCCGTGTTTTTTTTGTCGATGCGTGTTTTATTTAGAAAATTGCGGTTGAATCTGTGTTTTTTTGTTTTTTTAAAAGAAAAGTGCGGTCGTTTTTTTATGTATTTCCTTTTTTAAAAGGCTGTTCGGTCCCGTGGGCGAATCCATGAATCACTATATATACCTTCGACGAATCTGTAGATGGAAAAAGTGACGAAAATATTTTTCCCGGGAAAAACGGAGAAAGGACCTAGACATAAGGAGCAAGGGTCTGTTTGTTACGTTTTTGGACCTGTTCGCTATCCCGAAAAATTAGAAAAGGGCTTGTTCGCGATTTGAATTTAACGGAAGTTTTTTTTCCGTAAAATAGCGCGCGAGGGACCCAAACGCGATGGAAAAAAATTATATTCCTCTCACAAAGAATAGCGAAGGACCTATTCGTAATTCACAGGGACCTATCCGTAATTTGAAGGAACGGAGGGCTTTTTCGCAAAATGCACAATGTGATAGCTGGACGCGCTCGTTGGGCTTGAATTCCTCCGACTATAAAGGGTGCAACCATACATATGTGAACATTCTCTCAATGAAAACAAAGAAAGATGAGTCAAACACCTCACTATGATACTACCAATGCTTTGATGATTAGCAACAAAAAGTCCAATCACACAACAAAAGAGACTCTGCAAGATAGATATATGTTGATTAGTGCATCATATAACTTAAAAAAAATATATTCATATTGTAGTTTTAAACTAGTGCTTTACATACCACTAATGTTCTAATTAGGCCTAATACGACGCAAACTCATTTTCTATGTCTTATACTTTGAAACTGTTGCACTAGATAACTTTCTTTTATATATGCCCTTCTTGTTGCGGCCTGTGCAAGAGAGTTGAGGAAAAATAAATAAAAAGAAAGGTTGTGTAGCCTTTCCAGTCCAGGCCGTGCCAGTTCGAGCTTGTGATAAGGGAAATAGCAAGTCTCGTCATTTTTTCTATCACGGCAATAAAGACTATGCTTGTTCATTAGGATGGTCTATGTAGCCGGACTTCCGGTAAGTCCCAACGCAGAAAGTACAAACTCGATCAATAATAGTAGCATTGTTCTAGACTAGTGTGTCGCCGATGAGCCCAAGTATCTGCCCGTGCTGCCCGGGAGCTGGCTCCACCAATGTATGCGATGATGCAAGACTAATTAATGCAACAACATCAGTGCAAATTACAAATAACAGAAACAGGAGGCACACTAAAGGGATGTTTGGCACAGCTTCAGTTCCACCAAAATCCGTAGTTAGTGGAGTAGGGTATTTCTAACTCCAGAAATTTATAGAGCTAGAGCTGTGGGTACATTAAAAGTGTTTAGGTGGGTCATCTTGTTTATATTTTAAACTAAAAATATAAATATAATTCACTTTATTTTAATATAGAAGCTCCAGATCTAAAATAGAACTGAAATCTAAAACTCTGCCAAATAGGATCTAAACAACACCACCGTTCCTCTCTGGAAAGGGCAACTTAATCGGTCTTCATATACCACTAACAAACGATCGGGATCAGCCAACATCGATTAGCTACAGTAAATAGTATAGTGAAAAGTTTTTAAATAGTACTCTCAAAAGATCTATAGCATCGCTTTTTATTCAGCGTTTTATGCACAACCATTTTAAGTTGCAGGCTCTTTTAAGACCGCGTTGTATCTCAATTCCCCTCGCTTATTCCATCCATGTAGCTGAGCAGCTGGTGGCTATTTGATAGGCGGTCTATATACTAGTTTTGGTGGGGGGCTAGTTATGGGTGCAACTGCAGCGTCTTATCTTCTAAGAGCATCTCCAATAATACTAACTATAAGAAATATTCATGTCACCAATAGATAGCATATAGACAACCTCTCTAATAGATTAGCTATAGAATTGTCTATAAAATTAAATATTAGCCCACATATAATAGATAATAAATGCCTTCGAATCAGTTATAACCTCACTCTAAATTAGTAGCTAGTCTACATCTCTCTCCTCATTTTCTCTCTTCCACCTAAGCAAAATACTGAGATGGTATCCTTATAGCTAGCTGAAGTGGTACTATTGGAGATGCTCTAATGGTTGTTGGGACGAAGCAAAGAGTTTTCATACCATGTGGCAGTAGGAGATAGGTAGTTCTGGCATGATCTGTCTGTAGAGATGGCAACGGGTCGGGTCGGGTGCGGGTTTTACAAAACCCGACCTGACCCGAAACCCGAGTTGAAAAACCCGACCCGAACCCGAATACCATATCGGGTAAAAATCTATATCCGAATCCGAATCCGGAGGGTACCCGAAACCCAGTGGTACTTTCGAAATCTGACGGGTGCAAGCGGGTTTGTGTAATCTGGTGGCAATAGGTTGGTCGGTGTGGGTTTTGCAAAATCAACCCGACAAGAAACCGAACCCAAAACCGAGTCAAACCCGTGGTGCCAAACCCGACTCAAACCCGAATTGCCGATGGGTATATCGGTATTCGGTGCCGATGGGTACCATGATGAAAATTAAAACCCGAACCCGACCCGAACCCATTTCGGGTACCCGACCCGAAGAACCCGCGGGTAAAAATTAAAACCCGAACCCGACCCAATCGGGTGCAAAACCCGCGGGTACAATTGCCACCCTTATCTGTCTGGGATCATCGCACCAGTACCAACTTGTACTGCTTTCCCTGTTTTTCAATGTACTCTCTTTTAATACATATTATTCTATAATTTTAAAATAACTTTTAATAAAGAGAGATAATAGTCTTTTGTAGATATGTTTTGGTGAAAGTGCAAGAACTTAGAGTTGTATTTAAGCTCAAACAAAATACCAGGTCCGATGTTCTTAGAGCGCAACTCAAAAAACAACTAAATTGTACCAACCCAGTCTACATGTCGATTTGTTATTGGCAATATACAAATGAACTCCAACAAGGCAACAAATTTAATAAGTGCAGTTTGTGCAAACGAAAACCGGGACTCAAGATTTTCCAGCAGGTCAGGATCAGAGGCTGGTGCAGTTTCAGAGACTGCTGCATGCGCAGAACATTCCCATGTTACCTGCTGCTCTCCTGATCCTCATATCGCGTTATTGGCATGACATTATTTCTGTTCCAATTATCAGATGGATCGTCAGCATACCCTGTATATACTACAATATTGGCTGCTGTCAGGAGATCATTAGATCATCTAGTCCCAAGTAAATTATTCAGTGCTAGTAACAGCTGAGGAGACAAACCCATCTGGTTTTGTATGACAATTATTACCCCTGAACTGATCGTTCTCATGCACCATTTCAAAGCGCTGCAATGCGAAGACACAGCACGTTCCATCTGACCAGGAAACCGCACGCTTGTTCCAAAATCCAACAGCAGCATGCAGCGGCGCAGGTCGCTACCGTCTTCCTATTATTCCACGCATGCAGCTGCCGCGAATCTGCGATCAAACCGTTCGTTGCGATGCGGTCCACTCCACGAGCGGCTAGCTGCCCGTGCGCGCTGTCATGTCGCGAATAATCGGTTGGATTGGTCAGCGGGAAGATCGTAGGCTAGCATAGCAGCGCGGAAGTGCATGACACGTGATCACACTCCTCGAATTGGCTACAAATTGCCTTTTTTATTTGCTTGCGAATGCTTGTTTGTATCCTTTGAGCTACCACAACATCCGAGCTCGGCAAGAGGGGTAAGCTTGGTAAGATAGGGTACTGCAGCATCGATTTCGATAGATACCTACTGCGGTACCCGAGCTCGACAGTAAAATGGGGCCTGTCACCTGTCCTATTTATCGGGGAGTTGCTACGATGGACGAAATCACTATGGTGCCTATGACGTGACACTGTAAGTGACACATATCGTCTGTTGGTGCTTCCGCGGATAAAAAGATCATAGCAACAGAGGTGAGATTTATAGCCCTTTCCTACACGAATACACCGAAGTGTGGCCTTGCTTTTGCTTTCGGCGGATGGACGTGACAGAATGACGTGATTTAAATCATGCATGGCATGTGAACGATTAAAATTTTCCCCATACGTCGATTATTCACTTACCTGGCCCCCTTCATATTCTTGCGTTGTGTCCGGTCTTGTCTTCTTTTTTTCCCATCACCTGCGCGCTCAGTGTCCTTTTGCTTGCAACCGGTCCCGTGTCGCCCACGCCCAGTGTCTCTTTGCCTGCGCTCGGTCCTGCCTCGCCCGAAAAATTAGCGGCACAGTGACATCCAACAGTTCCAGTCGGCTGGATGTCACTGTGCCACTCTGTCGTGCGCAATTAAAAAAGTCCCAGCAAAATCAGAAATCGATCGTTGATAAAAAAAATTGCGCGGAGTTCCAGCAGACTGGAACCGCTGGAACTCACTTTGCGCGCAATTCCAGCGGTTCCAGACCGCTGGACGTTATTGTAGCGTCGAAAAAAGTAAAAAATTCGTTTGGTCGTAAAAAAATATAAAAAATAAAACCAGCGGACTAGATCTGCTGGAGGTGGCTAAAAAATTTAAAAAAATTGTTGCGGATCCAGTCTGCTGGATTCTTTTGTAAAAAAATTTAATTTTTTTTTTCGTGGACGGGTTTTACTGGAAGTTACTGTGTAGAGGCTATTTATAAAATTTTATCCGCTGCAAGGCTATTTACGAAAAATAATACGCAATGGAGACGTGGCGTTCCAAAATCCAACAGCAGCATGCAGCGGCGCAGCTCGCTACCGTTTTCCCATTATTCCACGCATGCAGCTGCCGCGAATCTGCGCGATCAAACCGTTCGTTGCGATGCGGCCACTCTTCCACGAGCGGCTAGCTGCCCGGCCGTGCGCTGCCATGTCGCGCAAAAATCGGTTGGATTGGTCAGTGGTAGGGGTGGATATCGAGCTGACTCGACTCGACTCGACTCGACTCGACTCGGTAGACTCGGTAAGGTAACGAGTCAGCTCGAACTCGACTCGTTATCTTAACGAGCTAGAAGTTCAACTCGACTCGACTCGTTATAAACTCGAGTTGGCTCGAACTCGACTCGTTAAGCTCGTTAGTAATGTGAGCAAGAGAGCATACATATTTGATTCATGTAGCTCGATTAACTCGTTAGCTCGGCTCGTTTAACTCGTTAGGGGATTTAGGGATTTAGTCATTTAGGGGATTTAGGGATTTAGTCATTTAGGGGATTTAGGGTTTTTTTCCATGTAGCTCGATTAACTCGTTAGCTCGCTCGATAACTCGTTAGCTCGGCTCGTTTAACTCGTTTTTTTAACGAGTTCAAAACCCAGCTCAACTCGACTCGTTAAGAAACGAGTTCAAGCCGAGTCGAGTCGAGTTTTCGAGTACTCGTTTAACTCGCGAGTTTCGAGTTTTTTTTCCACCCCTAGTCAGCGGGAAGATCGTAGGGTAGCATAGCAGCACGGAACTACATGACACGTGATCACACTCCTCTAATTGGCTACGAATTGCTTTTTTTTTTCTTGCGAATCCTTATTTTTATCATTTGAGCTACCACAGTCCACAGTACCTGAACTGGCGAGAGAGGTACTGCTGCACCTAAACTTCGCAAGATAGCGTACTGCAGCGCCGATTTTATTAGATACCTACTGCAGTACCCGAGCTCGATAGTAAAATAGGGCCTATCACATGTCCCATTTATCGGAGAGCTACTGCGGTGGACGAAGTCACTATGGTGCCTACGATATGACACTGTAAGTGACACGTGTCATCTGTTGGTGCTTCTGCGGATAAAAAGATGGCTAAATTTATAATTTCATTAGGGAGTTATATATATGGGAAAATGATTGTGTACTACCAGTAGTACCTACTCCTGATTCAGTCCACCGTATATATGTGCCAAATACACCGAGGATTCCAAGCAGCTGGTTGGTGACCTGGCCCGGCCGCACGTTGTCCTTGTAGTTGCTTGCCTTGAAACTCATCCGAATTTACGGGATTTGGTTTCATTTTTGAGCTTTCAAGTGCAGATGCTTGTGTGTTGTTGTCTTGTGGTTTCGTGGAGAGCAAATTTTCTATCAGCACTGACTAAACTACAGTAAGGGGTTTGCAAATCCATTTCCAGGGCACCTCACCAAATGTGCATTGCATTCATGACACATCTATGACTCGCGCGTTAAATTTTTTTTTTAAAAAAAAACTATTGAGGTGCCTTCTGAAGCTAGTAATTTGTCAAAACAGTAGTTATAAATTACACGTAATTTGCCTACGTAGTTCATTTCCGCCTCCATCTTCAAACAGATTACAAAATAAGTAAGCAACGGACAGGTGTAATCCGCACCCGAACAAAGAAGTCTTGTATTTGTACGACTCTAGGATAGACACAGAGTGGTGTCACCAAATCACACTCTCAACAGTGTACGTCTCACACAAGACCACGGCCACGTATGCTCCAAAGAAACCGCGGCACATGCAAAGCGAGCAACATATGACGAGACTAAAATAAAACGCTATAGTTTTCTTTGGCAATTTGGTCTGACTATGTCGGCAAGTTGGTAGTTCTAAACTTCAAATTGAAGATGTGCACTTTTGTTTCGTACTTCTTGATCTAGGTATCCATAATGTTTTAGGGCAGGTAGTTGGTGACCAGATTGTCCTATCCAGAATTCCAGATTACAAAACACTGAAATAGATAGAACATTCCTTCGGTGTTCCAGGGCTCCAATTTAGCTCAATGAACTGTTCACCAGCCAAAATGGATGAGAATTGTCCATAACTGAGTTCGAAAAAGGAAACTTCTTCTTCTTCTTTCAAAAAAAAATCTCTCTGTATTTTCTTTTATAGTGGAGTCCGGAAGAACTTTACCAGAGGATCACGTTGTTATTCTATTATTTTGATTTCAGATTTGTGTCTTCATCCAGAGCAGAGTTTGCTAACTCCGCTCTGGCAAAAGCATGAGGTAAGTTTGGCCATGGCAATAGGCCTCAGCCGTCAAAACCGTACAAAAATACTGGCCTCCATTTGGTTATCTGATCTTGCAGTTTGTCCGAACCCTCATGTTATGTTTATGTCATTTACAACCAAGTCTCATGTTGTCTCGCGTTAGAATTACATAAGGTTGACATGTCATTTTTGCTGCACTTGAATGGGAAGAAAGAAATTCCTTAATTTTGCATCAGAATGATGCGTAATTGCGTATTGCATGATCTCCCAGGATACTTTTCATAGACCGATAAATCCTGAGCATGACTCATTGACCGCCCAAAAAAGTTTCAGGATGGAATTGGTAGATTGATCGATTACCATGTCATCGATGACCTAATTCAGAAATCTCTAGAATGTGTCACCATCGGAAGCACAAACACCTCAAACATAGGAATAAAAATAAAATAATTTGGACTCCGATTGCCTCAGCTCCCGATTCTCGTTTGTTTGATTGGCAAGTAAGAGTGACAGACATGTTATGAAAGCGTGATGCGAATATGTACTATTTTTCTCTCTCTGCTGTTCTCGTGTTTAAGCATTATCCATGAGTGGAATTTGACCCATAGTACAATGATAAATTTCTAAGCTGATTATGAAAATACTCAAATGAAAGTATAATTATTACGAGTGCACGTACGTGCTCCAAATGGGAAATTTCTCCCTGCCACAAGCATCCTAGATTCAATTTCGGTGTCACCATCAAATGCTGTTCAAATTTCTTCTCCAAAGGAGCAACTTTGTGATTTATTTGCATGTATTGTTCTCTAAGCAGCTCTCACTAAATTGGCTTACCATAAGGCCAAGCTTCTGTGACACACGACTAATGAGAGCATGATGTGGAAACTCCTACCATCTCACTAGCTTGCTTCAGCCACACAATTTAGACCCACCTACTCTCGAATTTCGAACATCTGATCCATTTTTTCTCGGTCCGATATTTTTCTCAAATGACTTTCATGGTCTATTACTCTAGATATTTTGCAATTTGATGTGATGTATGATGACAATGACGGTAGTTAGCTGCTAATACGCAATGAAACAACTCTGTCCCAACAATGGAGGAGTAATTAGCATCACTTCCTGCTGCAACAGTAAGTGCACTACAATAGTAACTGTTGTACTGTTCTGATAGGTTTTGTCTTGCACGATATTAAGAAAGTTTACGTGTTAAAAGATGTATTTTGCCATATTGATGATCAAAAGGTTGACGACGATTTATCATGTGTGCATGGCAAGGTCAACTCGCTCGAAACATGAACTATTGCTATCAAGATACTGCAAAGCAACAAAGAAAAACTCAAATGGATCGGAATTTTAGTGCTGTACTCACTGCTTATTCAGAGCAAGTTGTCGTTTGCCTGTACACCTTAAGTAGAGTAGCAATTATTCTTGCGATAACTGGTTGAAATGGAAGTACAATTAGACAAATTACGTTGTATTTCCTCGCATGAAGAAAATCTCATTTTTCTATAGGATTTTTTTTCTAACCTAACAGTGTGGCACCTTGTCTCTCTGACCAATGATCGGAGTTCTCTAATGACAATAAAACAAAGCTTGAATTCTAATAACCTCCTGCCAAGTTCTTCTATGTCAAGATTAAAAAAAAGATGGAATTCTAATAAACTCATGCTAAGTATAGAATTGCATGCACCAACTTGTTCACCTAAAAGCTTAAATTGATGAAGAAAGGTGTACAATATAGTTGCTCTATATCAAAAGAAACAGGGCAAATCTCTGCTCCATGTGAGATGTTTGAGCTAGCTCTCCAAACATGAGTTTAGAATCAAATGTGTGGGAATTGGCAAATCAGGAAGTCCACAGCATGCCTCGACTAATGGTCAATCCATATTTGCTTTGGCATTGTATGACATCATGGATGACTTAGTTAAATGTCTCCATATAGTTTGTCTGCAACCATGTAGAATTGTTCATCCAACTAACGCTATGAATTCAAACAAAAAAAGAAAGATGAAGAAATGTTCCATAGTCAATATACCAGTTGAAACACAAAAATCATTGATATCTCCCCTGTGAATTCACATTACTTTCACAATAGAACGACTCTTTCACTTTTTTAAAAAGAAGGAGAAGGAGAAGAAACGCCAGTAGAAACTAGCAACACAACAGCATGCTCTTTCAAAAAGCAACACGACAATAAGGAAAACATTACGTTTGGCTGAATGTCTGGTTGGCCTTCCAGTTTCTGTCTAGGTGTTACTTTCAGGTTTGGTGATTGCCGCACGAATCTCCACTCGCGACCATGAAACCAAAAGTTCGATTACCGAGCTGCCAACGTCGTGTACATTGCGGGGTTGACTGGACATGTTGGAATTTCCAACAGGGCGTTGACGTGTACAATCGGTAGCCTCTTGCTCTATTGGTCAGTTAAAAGGTACTCTTTCTCAGTACATTGATTCTTAGCTTTTAAATTTTATTTTTAAATATATGTTATTTACAATTTTAGATGACTTTTTACCTTTTCATTTTATGTCTTTTTTCTTTAGCTATTTCTAATACTCCCTCCGTTTATTTTTATAAGATGTATTTTGACTTTACACAAGGATTAAAGATGCATTGAAATTGAGAAAGGTACGAGAGAAAATGATTTAGATGCCCTCACTTAATTGTCTTGGAAGATGAAAGATGTAATTTGTGTGGGTGGTAATGAATAAATTTGTATGGTTGAGAGAGAATAAATAGGAGTATAGAAGGAAAGACCTTGTTAAATCTATATGCAAGTTTTATATCTGTGAATAAGATCATTCAAAAAATAAGCTTTATAAAAATAAACGGAGAGAGTATCATTTACTATTATGAACTAAATTAAGACATAATATTCAAAGCTACAATGAAAAGAAGTGATATAATCTTTTGTAGATATACTGTGGTAACACTGTAAGAATATAGAATAAGTTATCTATTAAGCGTGAAAGGCTAGCCGAGCAACCACCGCATCCACGTCATCGGGTTTGCAAAATGCCCCTCCGGAAAATCAGGATTTGCGGAAAGGTCCGCTCCGTTCGTTTCGATGCCGCCGTTGGTTCTTCCTTCGTGAGCTGTTCGCGAATCGGAGGTATCCTTTCGCGATTCGTCGCCTCTCCCCGTTTCGCCCGTCCTTTCCTCTAATCCCCCTTCGCGATACCACCGCAGGCACACCTCCTCCCCCGATGACGACTCCCGCGGCGGCACCTAGGGTTAGGGTCCGGCGATCTAGGGCGTCAATCGCGGGAGAGATCCATGTCCACCGACCCGCCCCCGCTCCTGCCGCCGCCCGCGCCTGCTCTGACGGCCCGACGAGCTCCATTGCCGCCCGCCACATGCCGCGCTTTGCTCAAGCGGCCCGACCTCGCCTCCTCCGCTCCTGCGCCCTCACCCCCGACCAGCTTGCCCTATGTTGCGCCGCCATCGGAGGTAATCCTTTCGCTCTTCGTCGCCTCTCCCATTTCGCCCGTCCTTTCCTCTAATCCCCCTTCGCGGTACCACCGCAGGCACACCTCCTCCCCGACGATGGCTCCCGCGGTGACACCTAGGGTTAGGGTCCGGCGATCTAGGGCGTCAATCGCGGGAGAGATCCATGTCCACCGACCCGCCCCCGCTCCTACCGCCGCCCGCGCCTACTCTGATGGCCCGACGAGCTCCACCGCCCGCCCCGCCCTGTGCCCACGCCTGCTCCGACGACCCGACCTCGCCCCGTCCCTCGCCTCCTCCGCTCCTGCGCCCTCACCTCCGTCTGCCTCTTCGCCGTCTTGAGTATCTCCCTGCTGAGGTAATCACTCTTTCTCTTCGATCCTCTCTTCATCTCTACGCATTTTCCCCCAAATTTGCTCTGGATTTCGCAATCTCATCTCATCTCATGGCGACTGATTCTTGGTTTCCGTCATTCGATCGAGTCTTTGGGATTCACGAGGAGCAGCGTCGCGGACAATAAGAAGAAAGGGATTGTCTTTGCGGCATATCCGGCTGGTGGTGCGCAACACCGAGGAGCTGAGCCAGCTGCTGGGTGTCATCACCATCGCCGCTACCGGGATGCCGCCAGCATCCACCAAACGCTACTCCCCATGAAAATCTGATTGTAATGGAATATAGGTGAATCTTGTTCTTATTATTACTGTTTTGTGATTTGTTGATACCTTGGTTAGCATGCGTGGTATGATTGTTCTCTGGATCCTTGTGCTGGTGCATTGCATCGGTCTGTCTGGAGCGAAGTTTTTGTACTGGTGAATTCATGATTTACAGAAGTGAAGGAATATATTCGAGATTTGCTTCTGTAGTTGGTGGTTTTCCATGAGGGTGAGTAATGTTGCTCTTGCTAAATTTATTTATTTCATTGATTGTCGTGTTTCATGTATCGCACTTCTTATTTACATAAGCACGTACTTTGCCTAGATTATACTCACCATTTCCCAATTCTTTAAACCTATGATAGAGAGGATGTATGTGTTCCTATCAGAACAGGGAATTGGAATTGGAATCGGTTTTAGTTTTATTTATCGAACATAGAATCTTAAAAATTTACTTTACTTCTGGATATGGTTCCGTTGTTGTGTTGTTTCTTTCCTATTCACGTGATCTACTTCTGCCCTCATTAACATATTCAAATTGCAATTCACCTCAGTCTGTCAACTTAAAAGTTATTCTGTGTCACTTTCTGCCATGCCATTATTATTACTGTTTTGTGATTTGTTGATGCCTTGGTTAGCATCGTAGTCTCTGTTATTTAAGCTTATCATCTGTATCTTTTCGCTTGGTTCTGCGTAGGCTTTCTTGTGTTCGTAATTGGTTTGATTAGTACTTCCTCACCGATCTTATTTATGTGCTGATCAAAGGTTCTTACAAGGTAGGTCTTTATGTTACTCGGGTTAGCGGGTCTGATGTTACTGTTTTAATCATTAGCTTATATACCCTGTTATTAGAATGGTTTTATTCGGTTATATGTGTCTTGATTCTTTGTTATTAGAGTACTTTTACTCTGCTAGGTTACTAATCTGTTCGTGCGTTATTTATCTAGCTTATTCCTTGTTCCTCTCTATCACAGATGATGTCTGATGTTGCTACTTTAAGCGTTAGATTGTATACGCTGTTGTCTTGATTTTTTGTTATTAGAGCAATTTTATTACATTGCCTGTCTGCTTCTTTGTCCATAATTGGTTTCGGTTATTCCTTCCTTACCAGTCTTGTTTATGTACTGATCGAAGGTTGTCTTGATCCTTTGTTATTAGAGTACTTTTACTCTACTAGGTTACTAATCTGTTCATGCGTTATTTATCTGGCTTATTCCTTGTTCCTGTCTATCACAGATGATGTCTAATGTTGCTACTTTAATCGTTAGATTCTATCTGATGTTGTTGTTATTACGATACTTTTACTCTACTAGGTTACTAATCTGTTCATCGTTATTTATCGGCTTATTCCTTGTTCTGTCTATCACAGATGATGTCTAATGTTGCTACTTTAATCGTTAGATTCTATCTGATGTTGTCTTGATTTTTTGTTATTAGAGCAATTTTATTACATTGCAGTGTCCTTTGGTCCGCAATTGGTTTCGGTTATTCCTTTCTTACCAGTCTTATTTATGTACTGATCGAAGTTTCTTACAAGGTAGGTCCTTATATTATTCAGATTACTAATTTGTTTCATTGTCTCTGTTATTTCGCTTATCATCTGTATCTTTAGCCGTTCTGTGCAGGCCTGCTTTGTGGTCCGTTAATTGGTTTCGATTAGTACTTCCTCACCGGTCTTATTTATGTGCTGATCAAAGGTTCTTACAAGGTAGGTCTTTATATTACTCAGGTTATAGCCCATGTACGTTCTTGTCTAGATATATGTTTCTTCCTATTATTCATGTGGTTGCGTATGTTTTTTTCTGTTGTATATTCCACTGAATCTATGTTATCTATTCCTTATCGTATCTGTTATGTGTAATGTTGCTGATGCTTTTGTCATTGAATCCTGTACTGTCCTATATTGCTTCTCTGTTATCAGCACGATCTATTTATCCTGTTAGATATGTATCTGTGTATTAACCGTGTATATTGTTTGCTGTTGATTATTGGTCTATGGATTCTCTGAATTGGTTTGATTCCTGGTCTTGACTGAGGTTCCTTGCGTCCTTCAGCATTTCCTTTTGCCTTATTTGTTTTGTCGTATTTGTAGTCTGTTTCTCTTATCGGTTTTTAATATTTTACCTGTTCATGGTGTCTAATTATCCATGGCTCATGGTGTCTGATTATCCATGGCGTCAGATTATGAGGTCATTAATACTTACTGCTCTGAACCCCTAAAAAAAAAAGTTGAGAGTAACCTACATATGTTCTATCTTTTGGATTTGTAATGCCTGCTACACTTTTATTCTTGGCTAAATATATGTACCTTCCTGTTATCCATGTATTTATATATATAATATCGCTTCATACATTGTGTGTTCCTCGAATCTATTTTATTTATCCCTAATGGTTTGGTTCATGTTCTTGGCTCATGTTATGCTCCATACATGCTTTATGTTTGGGATTAGTGTTCCTGATTATTCTTTTTGTCTTGGCTGCATATATCTATTTCCCTGTTATGTGTATTGTTTGTAGATATCCTGGCTCAGGTTATGCTACATACATAATTTATGTTTGGGATTAATGGTCCTGATTATCCTTTTTGGTCTTGGCTGCATATATCTATTTCCCTGTTAACCATATTATTTGTATATATGCCGTTACTTACTTTATCTATTACCTGAATTAGTTTGCTTTACACTATTGCTTCGGTTCCTCCCTCATGCACATGTTATGTCTAGGAATTCTACTCCTTATTATGTTTTTGTTCTTGAAGTTTTCATAGATGTCCAGTCCAGTCGATTAGTAGTTTGTCCTAGCTATTTTCTTCCTGTCATGCTGTTTTTGTCTTGGCTGCATATATCTATTTCCCTGTTATACGTATTTTTGTAGATATCTTGGTTCAGGTTATGCTACATACATAATTTATGTTTGGGATTAATGGTCCTGATTACCCTTTTTGTCTTGGCTGCATATATCTATTTCCCTGTTAACCATATTATTTGTATATATGCCGTTACTTACTTTATCTATTACCTGAATTAGTTTGCTTTACACTATTGCTTCGGTTCCTCCCTCATGCACATGTTATGTCTACGGTTTCTACTGCTTATTATGTTTTGGGTCTTGAAGTTTTCATATATGTCCAGTCCAGTCGGTTTCTACTGCTTATTATGTTTTGGGTCTTGAAGTTTTCATATATGTCCAGTCCAGTCGATTAGTAGTTTTTCCTAGCTATTTTCTTCCTCCGCTTTACTTTACGATCTACACATTGTTCTATGTACATATATATATATATCCTTTTTGTTAATATTTACATTAGCTAACATCTTTCTAACTTCCTAATATTATCTCTGATTCATATATATTTCATTCTGTTTGAGATCACTTATATGCAGCTAAAAAAACCTGTTCTGTTGTTGACTCACAAGCAAACAATCATTACGTCTTACATTTTCGCTGATCTTACTGTTTGTGATACAATCTATTCATGATACAAAACAAACTTCGCTTATTTATATCTGTACCTTCTCGTTATATACATATATATATATACACATACATACCTCAAATCTTAGGAAAAAGTTGGGGCTACCACTGATTCATCTCAGGCAACACCGCCATCGCCCAAGGTAAGGCACTAAAATCGTTACTGAACTACTGACTCTTATTCCTCACCCTACCTTTGTTGGTGTTATTTGGATCTCACTCTGTTGCTTCAATTTGTTATCTACAACACAATCTACACTCAAGAGATGATTAAGTGCTAACGATCCAGATCTTACGGTACCAAAGACCATACTGAGTAATGTTTCCATTGATATACACCTGTGCATACTTTCCATAGTCATCTCTAATAAAGTATTGACATAATTCTTTCTTTTGTGCATATTATCTCAGCGTCATCAAGCGAGAAAACCTTTGTTAAGAAAAGCTGTTTCAGACAAACCACCTTGTTAAGTCATAAACCGGTAGATTCATAGATGCTCTTTTCCTTATTACATACATCTTGATTTATTATACTTCATTGCAGCACCTCCAAACGTTCTCTACTCATCGTGACCTAGATTTCGAGGCTCTTGAACACATTTTGTCTTCATCAAGAACACAATCGTAATATGTATACCTTAGATACTATATATACCTATGGTATCGTCTATCAACATGTTTCAGATCTTTGTAATATCAATCTATGTTAGCCGTCGGTTTCGTTTTGCTATATGACGTTCTGATAATATACTTCCTACTGAATACTTAATGACCCACTTAATTATCCATGTATTTGATTATACTTTGTCTATATGTTTGATTATACTTATTGATTATCTCATAACCTACCTACACTGAAGTAAAATACATACTTCCAAAATAGAATGTACAATATGTTCCACACAAAAAACCTTATATTCGTCATCCTTTTCAGACTCTACTTTGGTTGATTTCACTTAGCCTGCGCCAATAATTACACAGGGTTCTTTATTTTTTCCCTGCTCTATTAATCCTGATCATACATACAACTTAAATACATACGTGCGCAGCGTAGCGCGCAAAAATCTACCTAGTATGTTTATTCAGAAACCAAGGAAGTAGGATAAACCAGCGTTAGATTGACACGCCATGGCTCGTGATATTTGTCGGGGTAAATAGTTATTGTGATTGCAAGTACTACTATCAAGTACTGATGCTTACGCAACGCAATGATTCCAAGCAAACTAAGTACTGATGCCTCCACAACGTAATGATTTCTTAATCAATTCAGCTATCCTTAACAGTAACTGTTGGAGATAATTCAATATCTCAATTTACCATATCTTTTAATTCTATCCAAATATATTGTTAGTCCAAATCATTTACAATTAGGACTCTTTGGCTATATAAGTTAATCCTGTACTTGTAATTTTTGAAGCATTATAGTGAATTGTTTCCCGTGATTTTTTCCCGCAAGGGTTTTTTACGTTAAATCTTTATCTCCAATATTTACCATCCATCTATCCCTAACAAGTGGTTTAGAGCTAGGGTTTTCAAATCATTCACACAGCGTTTTCAGAGCCATGCACCTGGTATTCACTACTACAGAATTAACCTTCACAAACGGTCTAATACAAGCGGTTAGTTGCGTACCGTTGCGTACCGCTTGTACTCTCTGCACCACAAGCGGTTCGTGGGCAACGAACCGAATGTGGTCTCTAGAAGCGGTTCTAGATACAAACCCCTTCTAAAACCCTAGCTTTAGCAGCGGTTCGTGTCCTGAACCCCTTCTAGAGCTCTAGAAGGGGTTCGGGACACGAACCCCTTCTAAAGCCCTAGCTCTAGAAGCGGTTGGGGACACGAACCCCTTCTAGAGCCGGCTTTAGAAGGGTTCGTGTCCCCAACCGCTTAGAAAGCCCGCCAAATAATAAAGGAATGCATGCCCTACTCTATCGGAGAAACACGCGTGGGTGGGTTGGTTAGATGGGCGAGACGTGGGTCACGAGGAGGGGTGAGGAGGTCGTGGGTTCGAATCCCAGTCCTCACGATATTATTTGTCTTTTAAAGTGACTTCTACAAGCGGTTATAAAACCGCTTGTGATACTGACGGGGGTATCACTCGCGGTTGTTTACAAGCGGTTCTAAAACCGCTTCTAAAAATGGTTTCAAACCGCTTGTGATAGTCCCATCTGCTGCAGAGATTTCCGATCTGTTGCCCCCACCGTTCATCGCGCCGTCTACCGCCTTTCACACTACTACAGAATAGGTCATCACTGCCGGTTCGTCCACGCCATTACTGCCGGTTATGGGCGCCGGCAGTGATTGGTCGGTAGTGATACTCGGGGTTATCACTGCCGGCTTAGGAACCGGCAGTGATAATAGATATCACTGCCGGTTCGTTATACAACCGGCAGTGATATTCGACTATCTCTGCCGATTTACACTAGAATCCGGCAGTGATACTCGACTATCTCTGCGGTTCAAAATAGAATCGGCGGTGATATATGTATATCTCTGCCGGCTTATACGAAGAACCGGCGATGATACGTGTATATCCTTGCCGGTTCTGAACAAACCGGCGGTGACAACCGAATTCGAAAAATTTGTAGATGTACTTCATAGATTACTCTACCTATGTATAAAATTGCGGTTCAAATTCAATGCATATTAGGACTTACAAAAAAAGTTCTCTTTTTTGTAAGTCCTAATATGCATTGAATTTGAACTCGCAATTTTATACATAAAGTAATCTATGAATACATCTAAAATTTTTTCGTAGTTTTCGTGACTTTTATTAGTTGGTGTGCACGATGTGTACACGGAAGGCTGTGTGCACATGATATGTTGCCTTCAAATATATAGTATATAAAGCGTCGTTAGATCATAATTAAAATATATTAAAGCATCACAATATTTAGTTTTTACAATAGTTTGTTCACAAATGTAGTGTGAGTACATCTCGTTCACTTTGGATCGAGGTCGTGCGTCAGGAACTCGCCCTTTGGATCGATGACACATTAGTCAATGAATCGGCGATATGCTCTTGAATTGCTAAAATTTCTTTTGGCGATGGCGATTGGTTCTCATCTTGGAGCGCTGTTATTGAAGAAAAGAAATTTAATTAATGATGATAGATGTTAAATGAAAGAAAAGTAGGCATGAATGTGTAATTATATACCATGGCCGTTATAGCCGACACTCTTCGTGACAATTGCATGTAAATTTGTACATCGTAGTATCTTTATAAACTATTTCCACAGTCTGTCTCATGCATGGAAAGTCATTATTATTTTGAAAGTTGTCACAGTAGGGAAGATCACGGACCACCTTTCTTGCAATACCGTGTGAATCTTGTTGTGAATGATTTTAAATAGTAATTAATTAACCTTAAATACAATAGAATAAAATATTACTAGAGCAATAGCATAGCGATCGAGTTTACTGTTCATCATCCTCTAAAAATTATGTTCATACTCATCAAGTGCTTTTCTCATCGAGTCCAAGACATAAACCACGCTAGCTTCTAACTTCGATGTGAGGAGGACCCGATGATAACTAGACATATATGTTAACATAGCCTATTAGTCCCACACGTGTCACGCAAAAATAGTAAAACAATATTAGAAGTAGGGTATCGTCTTTGAAAGTTATAGGGTAAAAGTACGGAGGTTTTGTTTTTCACTTGAAGAAAGTCTTAGATATATATTCTTCAACAAACTTTGGCTTATCACGGACGAGTGTCTCGTTGACAAGCCCCGGATCGAGAAATCCTAAAGCTTCATCCTTATTTCTTCTACACATCTGTATCTCCATTCGCATATATAAAAAAAGTTAGACATACAGGTTGAGCGGTACAAGAATATACAATAATATAAATAGAGACTTACAAAGTCCACGGTCGACCCGATGACGCGTCGAGCATCCGCCGATTACAACATATACAATTCACGAACTCTAACGAACATGCCATCCCCATTGTGAAAATCCAAATCTTTGTATTTCACTTTGGGACCGCCCACATACCGCTTGGCATACGCATGTATCTTGATGGACCGCGCCGCAATTTTGTTGTTAGGTTCTTTAAATCTTACAGGGGCCAGCGGTTGCCCCAAAAAGTACTTCGAGTTAGACCTAGCTCGTAATTACGACGTTGTTCAGCGACATCTTTTGAGCTTGCGACATCGGCGCCTCGGCACTAGCTATCTTCAAGTTTTGCTTTACGGAGATCGCTCGTAGTCCGACATTTTCGAAGGTTGAAGCCCGCCTGTCTCTTTGGCTTTTGCCATACTCAAGAAAAAACTCCTGCGCATTAGCATCGACTTTAGTCTTCTCGGGTGATGGCACCTTTTGGAAGTGAGATGTTACCTCGGCCTTCGTTTGCTCTTTGCGTTCTTCTTGATCATATCGGCCGTAATTTCTTACGGTGTCTTTGCCTTCACAGATGGTGAGATTTGGTACAAGACGATCACGGACTTCGAGATGGTGCTTGATGTTCGATTCTTCTTATGTGCGGTGAGGAGTTGGACTTTTCTGGTGGTGCTTGGGAGGAGGAGTTGGACTTTTTCGGATGGTGCTGGCGGAGGAGTTGGACTTTTCTGGTGGTGCTTGGCGGAGGAGTTGGACCTTTTACGGATGGTGCCGCGGAGGAGTTGGACTTGTCCTAACTGGTGCCGGCGGAGGAGTTGCACTTTTCGTAGGCGACAAGTTTGCGTGTGGAGAGTGCGGTTCATCATCATCGTCGTCGTTGTCGGCCTCATCGTCCGAGGCGAACATAATCAAGCTCTTCGCCACGCAAAAAGCCATGCACGTTTTCTCCAAGTTTGTTTTTCCGTCCTCGCTAGGAATCTCTACCTCCATTTTGCGATATTGTCGGACTACTGTCTACTTCGACCTGGCGAATCCCGGTGGTATTAGGCGGCGGTCGCGAGAACTGCGAGGCGCGCATGGCCAAGCCACGCCATCAGCCACCTTGATGGTAATGCCATGTCGCGGACAAATGCAGCTTGCAGCAGTGTCGGTTACGTGATGTTATCCACTAGAAAATGGAGTCGATGCTCTCCGAAATCGTTGCGGACGCCTTGTTGCTCTTAAGAACACCGTGGTCGAGGTTCCGAGGGTCATCGAGTGGCGGTCGTGGTGAGAGCTTTCTGTCTTGCTTGCTCCACAACTTGATCGACTTCGCTCTCTCTTCCTCTAACGCTCTTGCCACGATTTTGTATTTGACTTTGCGCTTCATCTTCTCTTATTCTTTTCGGCCGCTTGTACTCCGATCGTCGGTGGGAAGCCTTCTTTCCACGGCACCAAACCAACTCCTCGGAGTGCGCCGGGATGCTCCACATTACCCGAGAGGCAACGATCGACTCATCATTCTCCTTCGTGGCACGAAAAGCCCTTGGGAAGACTCCACGTGAGCATCGATATTTTCTGCGACACCTCCGGGCTCTATCGCTCCTGAAGCTCAAGCTGCCATCTTCGAGACAAAGCCCCCTCCCAAGCAACGATGCTTTGATCGTGCGATGAACTTCGGCCGTCGCAGGAGTAACACCCTTGAGGTTAGCTCTTGTTCGCGCCTATCCCATGCGGTATTTTCTTCACGTAGCCACGATTGCCTAGTGTGTGAGGTACATATTCTTATCGCGTTAGCCTTGTTCTTCGACTCACTTTATGCAGGCTTCTTGAATTCTGTACTCCACAAAGTCCTTCCAAAATTCCCTTATCTTTGAAAACATGTTAAAATTTGGCATGACATTCTTCTTCACATAGTTCTTATTCATTGAGTCTTCCAATTCTTCCAAAGATGTGCACATGATACTTAGTGCACGTCTTTTGCAACCAACTCGCCCCTTGAAATGGAATACGTGTTTTAGCTTGCCCCATAGCGAGTCCTTGGTCATCGGGAACCACCCATGATCACCTTCGCGGCGGTCCATGATCTATAGATGATGGGCACATTATCCCTAACAAGTACTCCATGTTTGTCTGTCTGGCGCCATATGGCCGACGTGGGTATAGCAGTTCCCCGACTTCCGAGAGCTGGACTATGTTGTGAACGCCTTAGGCATCTTGCTCGGGCCACAACCTGCTTGGCGCTTTGTTCACCGACGTTTGAGCCTACAATTGGATTTTGTTATTAGTCGTATGACCCTACAATATTTTGGGAATCTGGCGTACTAATACTTTACCTCGCCCATGTTAGTCGCGTCAGCTTGGTCCATGGCAGTGGCGTCAGCTTGGTCCATGGCAGTCGCGTCAGTTTGGTCCATGGCTGTGGCGTCAGGTTGCTCCATATCAATATCCTGTCGGTTCAAGTAGCCACTTAGGCTACCCACTCCTACCGTCTACATTCGAGGCGAACTCCCTCGCACTTGTCCCGATTCGAGGCCATTCCTAGCAATCCAAAATGTTATTGGGTTAATTATATTGCATTCATTTATGGTTGCTACATGACATCAAATTTGTGAATTCAAGCGATGGTAATTTGCTAAAGTTGAGAGGAATAAGTGATGTTGTCACCTCATGCTACAAACATGTGCACATGTAACTTTAAAATGATACTTATACATTAGAAAAAATCACATGATACATATACATCTCGAAATGAAAAAAATTCATATATTCTTAAGAATATATTCCACACTAAAATGATTTTAAAAAAATAAGCCCTGCAAGTTCAAGAAGCATGGGTGTCACGAGGCGTCCGGTACAAGGCGAAGCCATGAGAGACATGCTAAGCTTGAAATGGACTTAGGACTTAGTTCTTTGTCTTCTTCAGCGTACCCTTGTCTATAGGCTTCCTCCGCTCCTCTTCTTCATTGATCATGGAGTCTTTAGCGTGTCCAACTTTTCCAATGAAAATGTCCAACTTTTCAATGAAAATTTCATGTTCTATATAGAACATGAAATTTTCATTGAATGAACCTGACTCCATGATCAATGAAGAAGATCATAGACAAGGGTACGAAGAAGACAAACACATACATTTTTGGTCAACAAAATATACATACACATAAAATTGTAGGATCAAATTCATTATATATAATTAGTTACAAACAAGAAAAATTAAGCAAGTTTAAACTCTATAAACTTGTCGAATTTTCTTTTTGTAACTCTCAGATATAATGAATCTTGAAATTTCATATAACTGCTTACTATTACAATTAGTGGCACAACTATTAACTAAATGAACTACAACTACTTACTATTACAATTAGTGGCACAAAACAAATATTTACAACACATGTATACATCTTTCTGAAACAAATATTTACAACACATGTATACATCTTTCAAGAAGATATACAAAGCACCAAATTGAAGTTTACTTTTGGCTGCAATATAAATAACCACAGAGCAAAATGATCAAAACAAAGACATGTGCGGATGTGAATTCACAAGGCAACTAGCATAAAGCTCAACTTGTTTATTTTGAGTGTTCTCGGATGTCGGGTTGCCCAAAGGCCCTCCTCGCCACAAGGGACGAGTAATAGACTAATTTGTGACAACCTTACCTTAGTAATAATTAGTTAGTCTTCCATAGCATGTAGCTATCCATGAACACATATATGTAAAGATCGGTGATGACAAGACCACCCAATGCTTGGACATCACAATTTTCAATAAGTCATGAATATGAGTTTAATAACAAATTGGAACCAAGTCTAAGTTTCTAACTCAAAGCATTTGGACTAGCTCACAACTCACAAGACATGGAAGGCCAAATGCCAAGTCTACCAAGGACGAATGTGAAAACCTATGTAGTCTGCATGCGAACTCTACAAGTTCACATGCATCATCCACAATTTGGAGGCAACCCCAGATTGCATTATAAAGGTATGCCAATATGTTCCTTGCGAAAAAAGGAAAAGAAAAGAAATGCCTATATGTTTATATCCCACTAGTAGAACATGAGAATAATCTTAGCCATAACGAGATCTTCTTTGGGCGGATGCATAAGAAGAAAATTTTGCTTGACATTTTGTTGAATCAAGTAGCATATATACGAGAATATATAATTCACAAACAAGATGTATGACATAAACAAGACAACAGTAAGCATGGTTAAGTCATACATAATATGAATTATACCTACTGTCTCAAAGACAATAAAATGAATATGGTGCTCTCAGATTTAGGGTTAGAGTAAAGATTAGAATCTTTACTACAACCACGAATCGGCTAACAATTTATTCTATGCATTAGGCCTTGAACTCTTACCACCTTAAATGCACAATTAAGAATCTACTGTCAAGAATTATACCCAGATCATAATTAATTCCTTGTTAACCGAAGCACAGGACTTCCATAGCATGTGGAAATGTCAGAATCTCTCAATAGTCGAGCAATGCTTTCATATTACCAATTCCAGTGATCTCTAATACCAGTTTTAAACAAACCAGTACAAGAATTAAGCGATTCGTTATCGCCTCAGACTACCTCGGTATTAAACAGGTTCGCGCAAGAACTAGAATATATTAATCAGAACTGAGCAAATATCAAACTAATCAAGAATTAATGAGTAAGTATCGATTCAGATTCAAACTAATCAAGTCTGCAAGAAGACACAAGGTCACGGTGACAGACTCTAATAACATCGAAACACGGAGCTAGCATAACAAGTCTTGACGAAAATATGATTCGAGAAAATAACAGGTCTACAGTTCAAGGCCTAAAACAGAGAGATAAATGTTACGGTCATACTTTTACCCTAGTTCATCACAGAGCAACAAACGAGCCTTGAAAATCTGAGATTAGTTGTCACAAATTGTCTATTGCGTCCCAAATCCTCCTCAACACTATACCCACATGCTAGGTCCCCAAGCCAAATGAATTGATGGCCCTTAGCATCTGCACATGCACATCTGAAACATTCACAATCACATGCACATTCACATTCACATCTGCACATTCACATCTGCACAACCACATTCGCACATCGCAAGAGCATTACCAAAGCGACGGGGAGGCGGTGGGAGGTCGAGGCGACGGCGGGGAGACGGTGGGAGGTCGAGGCGACGGCGGGAGGCGGTGGGGAGGTGAAAGCGACGGTGGGGAGGAGACGCGGGCCGCCTGAGTCGGGCGACGCTGGTCCGAGGCGAAGCGAGGCGACGACGGCCCGAAGTCGAGGCGGCGGCGGAGCTCGACGCGAACCGACGGCGGTGGTCCGGCGGCGGCGTCGAGGAGCTCAAAAGCGGCAGCGCCGTAAAAGTGAAGGAGGCGCGGCTAGGGCTAAGGTAAATGAGAGGAAGGCGCGGCGTTTCTATTTATAGTGGTGGAATATCACGCGGTTGGTCATACCAACCGCGATGATAGTATATCCTTCTTGCCGCCATTGTACAACCGGCGATGATAGTGGAATACTACTGCTGGTCCATTGTACAACCGGCAGTGATAGTGGAATACTACTGCCGGTTCATTGTACAACCGGCAGTGATAGTGGAATACTACTGCCGGTCCATTGTACAACCGGCAGTGATAGTGGAATATTACTGCCGGTCCATTGTACAACCGGCAGTGATAAGCTCTTTGCCCATATTCTGTTAAAATTTGTCTTTTTTATTACTCTTAATATAGGACGAATTTGATCATGAAATTTTATATGTAGATGGGGTAAGATGAGATGTACATCCATGATTTTGTTTCAGAATTTTTGGAAATTTTTCTTAGTTGGATTGTACGGTGATTGCACCAAAAGCCTGATTGCACCAGATATGCCCCCTACTATAGGACAGCTAATATTTCTCATTACCTGAAGTCTTGAAAGTAGTTTTTCTCCTCGTGAAACCTGAAATTCTTGAAGTAGTTCTCATCTTCATACAACATTAAATTTTTCATTGGAAAAGTTGGAGAGGAAGAAGAGATAGCAGCTGTAGCATGATTTACTAGCACAGAAAGGAAGTGAACATCATTGCCATTTTCCTAGTTACTTATGAATGTTTCAGTTTAAATCTAGTTACCCCTTCATATAAAAATCAGATTGCTAACTTTTTAATTGTTTTAATATTTCTAAAATCAAATAATCTTTGTCAAATTGAACAACAAATCTTTGTCAAATTCGAACAAATTCAAGTGCAGTCAAAATCACAAAAATCCAAATGCAGTAAAACTTTCAATTTGATCAAAAGAAAGCATAACCTCATTTTCCATTATTGCATATATTACATTAATTGTTACATATGAGAAAATAAAATGTCGTTCATACAAAAGAAAGCATACATTTCATTACTACAACTAAGCTACGATTAGACCTTCGTTATGATCGCGGCGTGTATGTAGTAACCGTCACTCTCTTCCATGGTACTTAGGTCAACGTCCTCTCCAAAGGGGAAGCTCATCAAATTGGTTGTACTCTTCCTCGTCGACAACATTTTCAACTCCGACAATCCTTCTTTTTCCTTGAATAACCACGTGGCGCTCCTTATTAGCCGGCCGGCCATACAAGAAGATTTGTGTAATGATTTAGCAAGTACGAATGGTTCTTCTCTGTATCCGACGAGTTTGAGGTCCACGGTAGTGATGCGTGATTTGTCGATATTCACGCCACGAAGTCGACCCATTGGCACCGAAGAGAGGGACCTTCAAAGGTCCATAGTCAAGCTCCCAAATCTCTTCTATGAATCAGTAGTAGGTTTGCCTATTTCCATTCTTTGTCATAGGCATCTATCACGGATACCGCTATTTTGATTGGTGCTCTTTTTATCTTGCGCTCTTGTATAAAATGTAAAACCATTTATGTCGTATTCTTGGAATGTCCGAATTGTAGTTGACGGTCCACGAGCCAACAATTTCAAGCGAGTGCGATCTGTCTCCGACGCATCATGTGTCTACACAACCAATCGCCGAAATTATCTCTATGCTTCTCATGAGCCAACCCTCGACCTCCACAGGTTTGTTTTGGATAGCACGTTCTTGTGCATGTCGACATATGGGGCCACCACAACCGATTGTCCCAAAAGCTGCGAAATGTGCTTGTGTAAATGCGGCTAGATTGCTAGTACGTCTTGATTTCTCGCCTAGTGTCCCTTTCCTGTAGCCTTCCTCATGCCGAGATCTGAGCACACCAATCGGTTTGAGATCCATATAATCGACGCAGAACTCAATGACCTCCTCGGTTCCCCGACCATCGGCAATGCACCTTCCGGTCGATTTGATTCTGAACATATTTCTTTATAACCCCATGAATCTCGAAGGGTACATCGATGTAGAAATACGGGACCAAGAATTCAGTATCTCTTTCACAATGTGAACAATGAGATGGACCATAATATCAAAAAAGATGGAGGAAACACATCTCAAGCACGCATGTGTGAACCACGTCTTCCTCAGACTTGTCTAGTATTAATGGATCGATGGCCTTCGTGAAATCGCGTTGAAGAATGAACACAACTTGATAATTGGGTCTAGGACTTTCTCTGCGAACACCCTAATTGCAATTGGAAGCATCTGTGTCATCATCACGTGACAATCGTGAGACTTAATACCAATTAACTTTAAGTCTTTCATTGAGACTAGTCTCTTTATGTTAGCGAGTAACGAGACGGAACTTTGATTCCGTGCAAGCATTCATAAACGCTAATTTTTCTTTCTTGCTCAAAGTGTAGCGAGTCATGGGGAAGGTACTTTTTGCTGTATCCATTTCTTCGTGATCGGCTCCTTCCTCGCCTTCATATCTTGAGGTCCATCCTTGCTTGAAGTGTATCTTTCGTTTTGCGGTATGTCGATTAGATACCAAGCAAGCTATCACACACGTTCTTCTCTATGTGCATGGCGTCGATTATGTGTCGAACTTCCAGTCTTGCCAATAAGGTAGGATCCAAAATATTGATTTCTTTTTCCACAAAGGAGCCTTATCCCGGAAGTCGGAATAGATGTCTTCTGGCTCCTTTCCGTGAATAATTGTAAGGTCCTTTACAGCGGCAAATATCTGTTTCCCGATCGATTCTTGAGCTAAGGCGGTCTCCTTTGTCCCGTCAAAAGCTCTCTTATTATTGCGGTATGGGTGATCCTTACGGAGGAACCTCACGATGCGCATGTAAGCCATTTTTTATTGTTCTTGACCACCGGCTAGTCAGTATCATCCGAGTAATCGGACGCATCCGTTAAAGCCTTTTGTCGTGCGGCCCGACAGTTGCCAAGAGCAGATAATCATTAATGGTTACAAACAATAATGCCCGTAGGATAAAGTTTTCTCTTTTATACTCATCCCATACCATACACCATCGGTCCACAATATTAGAAGATCTTCAACCAATGGTTTGAGGTACACATCGATATCATTGCCGGGTTGCTCGGGCCCTTGGATCAATAGTGGCATCATAATGTACTTTCGCTTCATGCAAAGCCAAGGAGGAAGGTTGTAGATGCATAAAGTCACCGCCAAGTCTTTGTGACGACTACTCATGTTGCCAAAAGGATTCATCCCATCTGTACTCAACCCGAACCTTATATTCCTCACATCATATGCAAAGCGCTTCTTATATTTTACGTCGATGTTCCTCCATTGCACGTAATCGGCAGGTGTCTGAGCATTCCATCCTTCTTCGCGCTTCGGCGTGCCATCGTAGCAATTGGGCATGCCTTTTGTTCGCAAACAATCGCTTGAGACGGGATTATAGGAAATACCACACCACCTTACGGGACACCTCTTCTTCTTCGCCTCACCCGACATCTTCGTTCTCGATATCGTGCCGCGTTGCTTATACCGCTTTGCTTTGCAAACAACACAGCATCCATGTTCGCAAACTCATTGCGATACAATATGCAATCGTTTGGACATCGTGTATTCTTTGTACTTCCAATCCCAGCAGCGGACAACCCGCTTGACACAGTGCGTAGTTGAAGGCAACACGTTACCCTCTGGAAGCAAGTCCCCAAGAGACATAACAACGAGAAAGCTCTTATCGGACCAACCATTGCTTGCCTTCAAGCTGCGAGGAAAGCACGGTATGCGACTTTCGTGCTCCTCCTGCGGCCGGGTACAATGGCGTTGTAGAGTCCTCTACCACACGCTGGAACTTTTGAAACTCCCTTTCACTCGTGAAGTCCCCTCCCCATCACGCACATTTGATCTAGATCATCTTCGTGGGTATCAACGAACGATCTTCCACCGCCGTCATATCGTTGTCTCCGTCATCTCCATCAATGTGTTGCCCTTCATGTACAATATCATCTTCATCAATGTGTTGCCCTTCATGTACAATATCATCTTCACCGTGCTCGATCCAACAGTATAGCGAGCCTTGAAACCCCTTCAAGCAAGTGTGCGTGTCGACTCTATGTTACAAAACATCTTCTCATTTTTGCAATCAACGCATGGACAACACATATAGTCCGCTAGGTTTCTCGACTTGTGTGCCGCATGCAAGCATTCGTAAAAACAAGTCACACCATTAAAGAACTCGCACCACGACGGTCCAGATCATACATCCACCTTCGGTCCATCTACGATTAATTATATCAAACTACATTTCAAAGATATGAACAAACGATATCAAAATAATTTATTCTTTACAGTAGTCATGCATTGCTAATTAATTAAAACGATAAACACATTATAAACACATAACCGCAAATAACAATATAATTGTAATTTGTCTACAACAAACAAGCCTATAATTGAATATAAGGATATATTTCTAAATAATTATTTATGTTCCAACTTTCATTATTGCAAAATCCATCTACCATTTTCCATTATTTAAATATTCAACTAGCAATTCTCACTATTTATAATTGATCATCTAGCAATCTTTACAATTAAAAATCCATATAACAATTTTTCATTAATTAAATTAATTACAATTATGCATAATTGTCCATCTAGCAATTTTTCTTACTTAAACATCCACTACATCACTAAAATGGATATGAATTTATCAAATAACAATATAATTGTAAATGATTAGTTTTACAAATACATCTAGCAATTTTGCCTATATAATACATCAAACCTTTTTCACTATTTAAATATCCATCTAGCATTTTTTAATTATTTAGAAGATTTCTTCATTTCATTTTGTTATGTAGCGCTAGCTATTAAATTAAATTAATCTACAACAAACAAGCATATAATTGAATATAAGGATATATTTCTAAATAATTATTTATGTTCCAACTTTCATTATTGCAAAATCCATCTACCATTTCCCATTATTTAAATATTCAACTAGCAATTCTCACTATTTATAATTGATCATCAAGCAATCTTTACTATTAAAAATCCATATAACAAATTTTCATTAATTAAATTAATTACAATTATGCATAATTGTCCATCTAGCAATTTTATTACTTAAACATCCACTACAATATGAATTATAATTTATTCAATAATTTAGCTAGATCTTAATTTGAGCAAGACTTACATAAACCTGCTCACACCGCATAATCAAGAATTATCAACATCTATAGCACTCAAGTAAAGTAAAATTTTACGACAAATATAACATACATCAAGTCAAGAACCTCGAAAAATCTTTATACAATTTTTCAAAGAAGAACTCGCCAAGATAATACAGCTCCTCTTTGTTACGCTTTGCCGGAGAAGATGTCGATTCGATGAAAAATATGAACAAAATATCGACACAAAATTTCGCAAAGACCTCTCCAGAAAAATACACCCGAGCAAAGAGCGCCTCTCTTCGCTTCTACCGGGAAATGCGCTCGGTGAAGATTGCTATATAAATAGCTTATCACTGCCGCTCTGCGAAGAACCGTGATGTGATCAGTCATATTACGCGGAAAATGCCTTATCAACGCCGGTTCTGCGCCGAACCGCCCATGATAAGGTCATAGCGCGGGAAAATACATATCACTTGCCGGTTGAATATACGAACGGCGAAGAACTTTAAATATCATCGCCGCCGTAATTTAAACCGCGATAATATATCACTACCGGTTATAGGTCTTAACCGGCAGTGATAGTAAGTTATCACTGCCGGTTAGTAATATAAACCGGCAGTGATACGTCCCACCCTTCAAACTTCCGCGCCAACGGCCAACCCAACCGTCGCTTTGCCGCGTTCCTCTGCCAGCGCAATCGCTTGCGCTTCACATTCCTTTGCTAATCTGTTGCCCTTCCCATTCTCGCCTCTATATAATACCACTATTGTTTCAAGAATGGCACCCCACACAATCCACTCTTGTTGCAAAATGGCACCCCCAAGAAGCGAGCACGTGTTGGGCAAAGCCCGCCCGCTGCTAGAGAAGGAGGAGAAGGAGGAGGAGGAGAAGGAGGAGGTGGAAGCGGAGGAGGAGGAAGAGGAGGCAAAGGAGGAGAAGGAGGAGGAGGGCGACGACGACGACAGCGACGGCGGCGAGAAACTGCGGCGTTGGGGTAAGACCAACTCCGCCACCGAATCGGATTCGGAGGAGAAGGAGGACGAGCACCGCCGCAACTCTGATCAGTCTTCAAGCGGCAGCTCCGGCGAGGAGGAGGAGGAGGACGACGACGACGACTTTTGGATATAGGGCTTCGCGCCATTGGCCTATTATAATTAGGACTAAATATGTAATAATAAACGATATACCTAATTATGTTTTGTAAATGTTCTGTATTTTAATTAATATATATCCCGCAAATTACAAATTTGCTTTCATATGTTCTGTTTTTTTAACATAATTATGCTTTCATATGTTCTGTGCGAGATAAATTACAATGTTTCTTATGTTCTGTATCGAACTAATTATGGGGAACAGTAATATCACTGCCGGTCTAGAGTAAAACCGGCAGTGAAAATTGTGTTATCACTGTCGGTTTATAGGCGAACCGGCAATAGTGTTATCACTACCGGTTGTACATATAAACCGGTAGTGATATCTTCTTATCACTGCCGGTTCTCTATAAAACCGACAATGATATTGCCTCCATTCCTGCGGGAAATTTATACTATTCATATCACTGCCGATTGAAGTTAGAACCGGCAGTGATAGTATTATCACTGCCGGCTCGCATCTACCCGGCAGTGATGGGGGTCGCGGATGAGGCAATCTGTAGTAGTGTCATGCCGTCATGCCGTCGAGACCATCGGTTGTCCTTGCTTCCGCACGGCCACCATCCGTGCACTGACCGCCGCACGCTTGCTCCGGTCACCTCGGCACCCCGCACCGCCGTCTCTTTGGCTTTCGACGCTTCCAGGCACCACCGACCGAGCTGTCCACCCCGCTCTCTGTTGCTCCTCCTGGCAGCGACGACGTGAAGAGCTGCAGCCGCTGGTCGTCAAATATGCAGTTCTGAAGGTTTTGCTCTTCGTTTACGCAAGTGATCCAAGCGAGGATTCATCAAAGCCACTGCATGTCATCTGCACGGCATCCAAGTTCAATTAGTAGATTGATTTTGCATGCAGTAGATCAATTCAATCTACCTTCGAGCTTTGCCTTAGCGTTGCCCCTCAATGATCGCCTCCGAATCTGACTCCGGGCTTGTGACTCTGGCTGATCGCCCTCCGTTCACCTGTGCCTGCCTGCTAGTCAACCAAAGAGGCCCGTGATCGAGAGCAACACCCGAAAGCCATTAAAGAGCTCTTGGACTCGAAACAAAGAGGAGTGTTACCTGTTGAAGCTTCTGATCTATGCCTAGACTTAAATCGCATCTCAATAACATATTGAATTTTTCTTTTGAGTCACGATTGATTTCGGCTCCAGAGCATCGATTTTTTTTTCCTCCGGCTCCAGATTATTTCAGCTTCTGTTGGCTTCCAATTGCTCCAGCTCTCGTGTTCAGTGGCTCTGAAGCAGAAGCAGCTCTAGATCATCAGCAGCTTTGGCTTCTGATTTTTCCAGCAGAATTTGCTACGTACACCCAAAAGTGTACCTGTGAGTGAGGGGAAAGAATTGTTTTTTTTATCCAGGTGACTGTTCTAATGCCAACAAAAGTGAGATTTTATTGCAATTCTAATTATTTAGCGGATTTTATGCACATTTCAGACTTTTATGTCTATTATTTTGTGTTCATTATTAGTGGATTTCATTAATTGTAATTAATGCTTTTATGCATATTCTTAGCGAATTTTATTGCAATTCAGACAGAATTTATCATTGAAAATTTATTCGACGTTTCGTCATCAATTTATTATTGGCGGTATTCATGCGAGATTAATCATAGGCATTTTCTTTGACATTTTATCGTTGATTTATCATCGGCAATTTATTCGACGTTTCATTGTCGGCTTTGAAGAAAAAAATAATGTCAATTGAGGAGACAACTGCATTTTGTGTTTCATCACCATTATCTTGGTGTTTTATTCACCGTTTGGATACATTGACCATTATGGAGGTTTTGGTAACGTTCATTTGAAATTTGATGACACCCTGATAGTACCATTATACTCTTCGGAGTTTTTCTAGTGAAAGTTTTGCTCCAATGTTAATTTGAGATGAATGTTTGAAGTGCAAGAAGGAGTTTATTTCTGCGTGAATACTATAACGTTCTTTTTTGTTGTTTTTGTTCGATATGAGGAGTCTACTGTAATTTATACTCCATTGACAGCATGACAGTTTTCCTTCATATTGATATTTTTTTAGCAGTTTTAACCATGTTATGGATTTTCAGTAGGCAATTTGCTAAATTTTATGTTCCAAGAGGACCATACCAAAAATCCATATTATGAGTTCTTCGCTATCTACTCTACACCACAGGTGATGTCTTGGCTTATACCATATGATGATTGAGTATTTGTTTTAGGAGGTCAATTGCACAGACTTAGACTTTACTAGGGTTATAAATTGTTGAAGACCCTGATTCTTCATCTACTTTGTTATAGCTGTATGTTTGGATTGGCCATTCCAGTTTTTCTCTCAACCTATTGGTGGTTTGCTCAATCTCGCTTTATTAGAAGCATTTGGATAAGACTGTTCCAATCTTTTATACTCTTTGTGGTTTTTTGCACTACAAGTATTTGGCTTGACTGTTCCAGTCTTTCTCGTTCAATAGTTTTTTGGACTTTTAACGCACTTTTATTCATGTGCTTAATTACCTTAGGGTTTTCAGAAACAATGTCGTTATATATTTTGAGTTAATGAGAGGTTTATTAGAGATAACTCAATATCTTAATTTACCATATCTTTTAGTTCTATCCAAATATGTTGTTAGTCTAAATCGTTTACAACTAGAATTCTTTGACTATATAAGCCAACTCTGTACTTGTAATATTTGACGCATTACAGTGGATTGTTTCCCGTAGTTTTTTTCCGTAAGGATTTTTTTCACATTAAATCTTGTCTCTATTATTATGCAGTGTATCTATCTCTAACAGTAACTTTGACCAGTAAGACTTTGAGGTTGCACTGGCTGTGTCCAAGCAGGAATGGGGCAATACGGAGATGAAGATAGGATAAACTCAAATCTATGCACCAGTACAGCCTTTTTTTAGAACTAATGTGGCAATTGAAACTTTTTCTTCGAGAGATGCTATTGGTTATTACAGTCATCCTTAGGGCTTAGTAACCGAGAGGTAACGTGTTCAAATCTCGAAAAATGCACAATAAACCTAGCTAACATGTACTCTCAAGGCGTAAATAGTTATCATTTTGGATATCAATAGGATCTCCAAAACATAGCTTTAATCACTAATTTTTATTATAATATAATAATAAAACCTAATAAAATTATAATATTATGAAAGTATTTTTCGAGAACATTTACATATGATTTTCATATATCTAATTTAAATATTTAAAAAGATTTTGACAGGCAAAATTTTTAAAATTTAACTACATCCATACGTAAAACGACGACTATTTATGACGGGAGGGAGTATCTAAGAGACTCAAACCATGACATTTAGCCATAATATCAATTTAACTAGCCACCGATTAGTAATATTACCCTACTTTTCTAGGAAGCCACCAAGGTCCTGATGCACGCACAATATAATGCCTATTTCTCCGTCTATTAAAGAGCCCCGTCTGCTCCCGAAGAGAAATCAGTATTATTTCTCTTTGGGAAGCTCACATAACACAACAATGGCGCCACGCGCGGATGCCAAGTTTTGACAGACTGGAACTACATTTTCACGATCACTTTCATGGTCGGTAGGAGCACGCGCACTGGCTTTGGTCAGGGTCGGAGCCTCGGAGTTGGCAGTGGACGCCATTGGCGAGCACGCGTGCTAATGAAGATGAACACATCGGGGAAATTTTGACTCTGACATCCTGAAAGATGTTGGATCTTACTTTGAACTTCTGACGGAAGGAAATGTAGGATCGGATGGCGTCAATCAGAGGGGGGTGAATGATTGCGCGGAAGCTAAAATCTTATTTTTAAACTTTTTGAAACACCCTAATTCAAACTCAAATTGCTTGAAGACCAGTTCACGAAGTTGGGAGACCAGTTTAGAAGTCTGGGTGACCAGTAGAGCACTTGGGCGACCAGTAGAACTCTTGGGCGACCAGTTTGAGCACCTGGACGACCAGTAGGACACTTGGGCGAGCAGGTAGGGCACCTGGGCGACCAGTAGAACACTTGGGCGAGCAGTAGGACACTTGGGCGAGCAGGTTGGACACTTGGGCTAGCAGTTTGGCACTTGCGCGAGCAGGTTGGGCGACCACGTGAACAGTTGGGCGACCACGCGCACAGTCTGGGCGAGCAGACCGATATACGTCCACTAAAGAAGAAATTCCCGAAGATCCAGCCGTTGGATTGACGTGAAATTTTAACTGTAGAAACTAGACTTAATTCCACAGCTAACACAAAAATAATCAGGTCAATCGGATCTACGGATCTAAAGTTATGTCCTTCGCAAGATGACTGAACCCGGGCGACCACGCGAGCAGTCGGGCGAGCAGGACATCAATCTGGGCGACCATAAATTACAGAAGATCTAACCGTTGGATTGATGTGAAATTTTAACTGTAGAAACAAGATTCAATTACGAATCAAATCCAACAAGAATCAATCCGATCGAATCTACGGATCAAAAGATATCACCTTCGCAAAGAACCGAACTCCGTGATGAACTTTGTGACTGCTGCGATGAACAAAACTTCAAGCGATTGATCAACTATGTCGAAGCCAAGAGCAAATCACAACCGCAAGAAGAGGCTCTCTGGAAGATTGATTTTTATTTCATTGTCTAAAGTACTCCAACACAAGAGTACAAACCCTCAAATCTGAACGCTCGCTCTCCAATAAACAGGGAACACTTCCCCCTATTTATATAGAGCAAACTCACAGAGATTGACTACAACTCCACTTCCAACATGGAAAGAGTTCGTATCTATCTCAACTTGGCCCAACGTGGTCAAAAACAACTCTTGCACGTATGTACAGCCCACCTACTGTAATTACGTGACTAACCAGCCTCTATGTGCATGTTCTATAGCCCGAACGTCCCGCATGACATCCTTGACCACCAAGACCTCGATTCCTCCCTGAATCTAGTCCCGAACCTCAGTTCCTTCATGAACCTAGTTCCGGTCCCGTCATCGCCACGTTAAGCCCTCGAGCAACACCTGCACATGAATAAACACAGAAACCGTGCACGAGCACAAGTCCACGACTTGACTCAAAGTCAATCCATGCAACCACTCACACGAGTGCATTGCATCAAGCATAATTCATCATGCTATCACCAGCATAATAATTATCTCAACATGGCACATGCACAAGCACCACACATGCTATAATCAAAGTCACTTTACAATGCTAATTTCACCATTCAACTAATTTTTCATCACATAATCTTACAATCTCCCCCTTGATGAAAACATTGACGACACCATTTGGACCTGAACATTGGCATTAACCTCACAAGAAAATTTTTTAAGAAATTTCATTTTAAAACAGAAAGCAAAGTGATTAACAAGCAAAGTGAAAAATCTCCACTTAAAAGGAAACCAAATTGTGTGTGAACTCCAAAATTTCTCCCTTTTGACAATAAAACATTTCACTTCTCACCCTGAATGTAAGCTTTCTTCTCCCCCTTTGACAATGATTTCAGCAAGGAAAAACAAATGAGTGCCAAGACAAGAACCAATGAGCTTCCTTGATCATATAACCTTATATATCACATAATAAGCATAATACATGAACTTAATATTATTTAACAAGTTAAGGAGTGACATGCATCTCAACCTCAATTTAATCAACTATAGCCAAGTACTAAGTAAAATCTTGACAGAAAACACTAGGCCAAAAAATGAAGCAACTAACAACTCAGGGCAAGCAAGTAGTTTCAACTCCAATCTAGTAGACCAATTTAATCTTGATAACAGTAAACTGCATGTGGCATGCTTGAAGCATACTTCTTTTATTTTCAATGAATGGCATGCTTGAAGCATACATCTTATCTTTTAGGGAATGGCATGCTTGTAGCATACATCTTATCTTTTAGGGAGTGGCATGCTTGAAGCATACATCTTGAAGCTTTTGCTTATTTTGATAATTTTGACAAGCTTCTTGCAGATTTGAGCCCCCTTTTTTTTATTCCCTTTTCTTTTATTGTAGACATGCAAAGAGATTAAATGGTCTATGAAAGAGTAAAGCTGAAAATACACATGTTTCATAGCCCAAATTTGTTAAGACGATTCATTATCAAGCCTATAGAAACAAGATATCACAGGGTATTAGCTATAGACAGTCAAACCAAGGAATTCCGCAATGTCACTTTTAGTTCAAGTAAAGCAATTTAGATTATCATATATAAGCTCAATTACATAATATATAAAGAAATATGATAAAGTAAGCTCATTAAGTAACAGACTTGGCATAAAACTCCCCCTCAAAACAAGCTCATGGAATGCACAATGCCCAGCTCTCCTCTCAAAAAGGCAAATCGAGAAGCATCAAGTGGTTTTGTGAAAATATCAGCAATTTGCAAATCGAATCAACAAAATGCAACACAACATCTCCCTTGTCCACATGATCTCGAAGGAAATGATAGCGAATGTCAATATGCTTGGTTCGAGAATGTTGCAATCGATTTGTAGCAATATTAATAGCACTAGTGTTATCACGAAAAGGGAACACTATCTAAGTTTAATCCAAAATCCTTTAAAGTTGATATCATCCAAAGCACTTGAGCACAACATGCGGCAGAAGAACATATTCAGATTCAGCGGCTTGAGAGAGCAATGTAAACTTATTTTCTAGATGACCAAGCTACTAAAGATGTACCAATAAAATGACATGTTCCAGAGGTACTTTTCTGTTAATTCTACAACCCGCAAAAATCAGCATCGAGTAGGCTCTAAGAGATAAACATGATGATGAGGAGTACCATAAGCCAAACTCTAAAGTGGATTGTAAATAGCGAAGAATTCGTTTTACCGCTTGTCGATGAGAAGCACGTGGGGAAGCTTGAAAACGAGCACACAAACACACCGCAAAGTGTATATCCGGCCTTGAAGCAGTGAGATAAAGAAGCGATCCAATCATGCTTCGATACTCCTTTTGATTAACTGGTTCTCCTTCTTCATCCGGATCCAAAGTAGTTGTTGTGCCAATAGGTGTGGAAATTGGTTTGCATGTTTCCATCTCAAAACGTCGAAGGAGATCTTTTGTGTACTTCGTTTGGTGAATAAAGATACCTTACCTTGTTTGCTTGACTTGTAAACCCAGAAAGTATGTGAGCTCACCCATCATACTCATCTCAAATTCCCTGCTCATAGTGTCTCTTGAAAACCATCTCAAGGGTGAGAACTATCCAAGTCTTGATCCCATCTCGCAAAAGACCAAGATCCACTAAGCTTCTGTTCTCCAACCCACTTCTGGAAAACCTACATAGCACAAGAAGATGTCGAGGCCTCGGTACTGGGGTTAGAAATAAAGCATTTAGGAAACCAGTACTGAGACACACGACGAGTAGGCACAACACGAGTATGCTTGTTCACAAAATCATATTTGCCCTTTCCCGTGTTTCTTGTAACAAAAGGTGTTTGCATCACCCTAGACACAACACGAGTACGTTTGTTCACAAAATCATACTTGCTCTTTCTCGTGTTTCTTTCAACAAAAGGTGTTTGCATCACCCTAGGCACAAAATGAGGAGTAAATTGTGCCTTCCTGAAATTAGACCTAGCCTTAGCCTTTTCTTTCTTTTGCTGTTTGGCTAGCCTAAAGCAAAAATCTACTAAATATCCATCTTTACCACAATGAGTGCAAGTGTACTTAACATGATGTTTAGCTTTAGTAACAGAGGTAACATTTGCATTCATCATAGTAGAAGATAACACACCAGCAGATTTGAAAACCGTTTTCTTAGGCTCATTTGCAATCTCAAGTTTTCCTCTTTCAAGTGTCTTAACAACAGTAGGAGCATGCGACTTATAATGAGTATAAGAATCAAAACCTAAACCTTTGTGATGAATACTGACTTTTGATTGATCCAAAATCAAGTTTAGGTTTTTCTTTCCTTTAGTGAAACGTTTTAACGATTTTTCCAAGTAATCAACCTTTCTAGACAAGGTTAAACAATTGTTACAGGGAACGTCCACTATTCCTTTCTGTTTTCGACAATTTGAGCAGGAAAGAATTTCATGGGTGAGCAAGGCATCTGTCATTTGAGAAACTCTAGCATTTGCATCATGCAACTTCAATTCCAGTATGGAGCATTTTGAACAAGAAGTTGAATCATGCAGATCAATGGTTGAACAGCTAGCATTTTTCATTTGTTTCTCATTTTCCCTATCTTGCTTTAACAGAGAAGCATATTCTTTCCTAAGTGAAACAAGCTCATTGTGAATTAAGTCACATGACTTACAGCATCATCATCGAATCAAAGATCTAAGCCTTGCAATTTCGAATTAGAACTATCAATTTCTAGATCTTTTTCTTTAAGAGCCTTCTTAGATTTTTTAAGTTCGAAGCTAATTTAACCATAGCATACTCAAGTTCATCATAAGAAGGTCCTACCTCATCAAAATCGTAATCACTTGTCACCATCCCTTTTAGCCATAAAGCACATGCCGGTGAAGTCATCATCAAGATCTCCTTCTTGTCCCGTGGCTCATTGTCACTCTCAAAGTCCACATCACTAAGATCACACTCCTCCAAGACAGCTAAGACTTTCTTAGCAACTTTTCAAAATTGGAACGCCTAGGAGTAGTACGCCTTGAGTCTGCGTTGTCTTTGGTTCTCTTTCTTCCTTCTTTTTCAACTTAGGACAATTTGCTTTGATATGCCCAGAAGACCACACTCAAAGCAGTTGAAAGGCCCTCAGAGTAGTACCTCCACGCCTCCTCATCCTCACATTGTTGAGTGCTTTGACAATAGCGGAAGAAATGAGCACAAGATCTTCTTCAGAAGCATCTCAAACTGCTCATCCAAAAAGAAGCTAATGCGCATAAGGAGACGAAGATGGTAATCTAGAAGACGTCTTCAAGTTAGCAACAAGTGCATGTGTAGAGGTTTTATCACTCTAGGTGATAAAGAATCCATCTCATAAGTTTTCAACCTAGAATACGATCATCCATGGTCAATGTATCCAAATCAACAGCTTGATTGATTGCAAGAATAACCATGCGCCATTCAAGAGTCGAGATCTCAAAATCTTATTAGCATTCTCCTCATCGATTGTTAACTCCAACACCACGCAAATTGCACAAAATTTTCTCAAATCGAGAGTAAAGATCATCAATTGATTCACCCGTCTCATAACAAAATCGAAAAATCCTTTTGGTAAATATTTTTGCGCACTTTCTTAATCTTAGTTGAACCTTCATGATAATCACATAATGTCTTCCAAATTGAATGTGCAGAACGTAAATGCGAAACTCGATCAAATTCTTTTTCAGAGATTCCTTGAAAAATCAAGTTTTTAGCTTTAGCATTTAAATCAACGTCTGCTTTATTATCATTAGTGACTATATCAGGAACATCATATGCAGTAGAGACTTTGCGCCAAACATCATTACCTTGAGCTTCAATATAGGATTGCATGCGACTTTTCCAGTAAGAAAAATTTGAATCATTAAGCATAGGAGGACGATTAACATACTTATCTGACGCCATACCTCAACCTTGCTCTGATACCACTTGTAGAATCGGATGGCGTCAATCAGAGTGGGGGTGAATGATTGCGCGGAAGCTAAAATCTTATTTTTAAACTTTTTGAAACACCCCAATTCAAACTCAAATTGCTTGAAGACCGGTTCACGAAGTTGGGAGACCAGTTTAGAAGTCTGGACGACCAGTAGAGCACTTGGGCGACCAGTAGAACTCTTGGGTGACCAGTTTGAGCACCTGGGCGACCAGTAGGACACTTGGGCGAGCAGTTTGGGCACCTGGGCGAGCAGGTAGGGCACCTGGGCGACCAGTAGAACACTTGGACGAGCAGTAGGACACTTGGGCGAGCAGGTTGGACACTTGGGCGAGTAGTTTGGCACTTGGGCGAGCAGGTTGGGCGACCACGTGAACAGTTGGGCGACCACGCGCACAGTCTGGGCGAGCAGACCAATACACATCCACTAAAGAAGAAATTTCTGAAGATCCAGCCGTTGGATTGATGTGAAAGTTTAAATGTAGAAACTAGACTTAATTCCGCAGCTAACACAAAAAGAATTAGGTCAATCGGATCTACGGATCTAAAGTTATGTCCTTCGCAAGATGACTGAACCCGGGCGACCACGCGAGCAGTCGGGTGAGCAGGACATCAATCTGGGCGACCATAAATTACAGAAGATCTAACCGTTAGATTGATGTGAAATTTTAACTGTAGAAACAAGATTCAATTATGAATCAAACCTAATAAGAATCAATCCGATCGGATCTACGGATCAAAAGATATTACCTTCGTAAAGAACCGAACTCCGTGATGAACTTTGTGACTACTGCGATGAACAAAACTTCAAGCGATTGATTAACTATGTCGAAGCCAAGAGCAAATCACAACCGCAAGAAGAGGCTCTCTGGAAGATTGATTTTTATTTCATTGTCTAAAGTACTCCAACACAAGAGTACAAACCCTCAAACCTGAACGCTCGCTCTCCAATAAACAGGGAACACCTCCCCCTATTTATATAGAGCAAACTCACAGAGACTGACTACAACTCCACTTCCAACATGGAAAGAGTTCGTATCTATCTCAACTTGGCCCAACGTGGCCAAAAACAACTCTTGCACGTATGTACAAACCCACCGCTGTAATTACGTGACTAACCACCTCCATGTGCATATTCTCTGCCCGAACGTCCCGCATGACATCCTTGACCACCAAGACCTCGATTCCTCCTCGAATCTAGTCCCGAACCTCGCCTTCATGAACCTAGTTCCGGTCCCACATCGACCACGTTAGCCCTCGAGCAACACCGCACATGAATAAACACAGAACTGCACGAGCACAAGTCCACGACTTGACTCAAAGTCAATCCATGCAACCACTCACACGAGTGCATTGCATCAAGCAGAATTCATCATGCTATCACCAGCATAATAATTATCTCAACATGGCACATGCACAAGCACCACACATGCTATAATCAAAGTCACTTTACAATGCCAATTTCACCATTCAACCAATTTTTCATCACATGATCTCACAGGAAACGTATGCACGAATAGACTTGAGTTTATTGTGCATGAGATCAAAGTCATGATGAAAAAAAACCCTTGCGACAAAAGAAGAAAAGACAAAAAAAACCCTCAAATCTGAGAAGTGGTTTCTGTCGATGGATGAAATAATAATGCAATATAGAGATGGTCTGTGATCAGAAACGGCGAGCTCACCGGCCGCCGCGTTGGACGTCATTGCTTGTGTTTGCGAGGTTCGGACTAGGGCGACGGTGAGATGAGACTGATCTGTAAGGGTACTCGGAACTCCCAACAACTTAGTTCCTCTAGTTATTTAGAGAGGAGCGAGAAATTACACTCCAACAACTTGTGAGTTGTGACTAGCTTGTATAGTTCAAAATTCCGGTGAAATTTTAGAAATTTCAGTTGAGATTTCAGATTTTGACCGGAAACAAGATTTCAAATCCTAGCAAGATAAAAATATTTGAATAATTCAAATTTCACTAAGATCTAGATAATTTTGACTTTTTTAGACCGGATTTGGGTCAATAACCCTTAAGAATGTTATCTTCCACGAAAATATTTTTTTTAAAAAAAAAGAATTTTTGAGACATTTTATAAAAATAACAGAAAGACCATTAGTTTTTTATAAAAATATACAAGATTGATCATGCTCAAAAAAATTTATGGTACCATCTTTAGTAGTTTAGAATCATATAGAAAATTTTTCAAAAGAATTAAACTTCATTTGTAATCTTTAAAAAATAAAAAATGAAGGAACATAAATGAGACAGTAAACTTGTCAAAATTTTATAAATTCGCTCGAATGTGATCATGATTCAAAATTTTGATGAGAGTTTAAGAATTGCCTTAACATCCTTGTCTAAAAGTTTCAAAAATTCTAAACTATTTTTGTTTACTCAATCAAATTTATGGAAGCAATACATGTACTCAGTTAGGCTTCTATCACGACACTGTCAGAATGTTTTAAAATTCTTTAGCCTTGATCGTCATCTAAAAACTTTATGAGAACATTATTGATGCTTCAAAACCATCTACAAAATTTTTGAAAATTTTCCAATATGGTTTGGATCATTTTTCATTTAGCTGAAATTTGTTGGTCAGTCTTTTCTTAGGACAGTAACACTGTCCAAATTTTTGAAAATTCATCAAGCTTGATTGTCATGTGAAAATTTTATGAAAACATTATTGATTTGTTATAACCTAATTTGGACTATTTTCTAACCTGATTTGGACTATTTGTCATTCGTTGAAATTTGCTAGTTAGCCTTTTATCAGGATAGTAGCACTGTCAGAATTTTTAAAAATATCTCAGGCTTGGTCATCATCTGAATTATTTTTGAAACATTAGTGATGTGTCAGGGCCATCCGCAAAAATCATTTTCACTCAGTTGAATTTTACCAAGATTTCGATAATTTCGACCAAAATTTCAGTCATAAATTTCGTTTAAGAAATTTCGAATTCAATTTTTTTTTTGAATTTTGCTAAAATTTCGTATTTTGCCCGTCTTCGAGTTGTGAACAAAAATAAAATTTCAAACCCTACTAGCTTGTTTCTAAAAAATCCAAAATAAATTAATTATTATATAGGATTCACATACCATCTTCTCTTTCCTCTCCCCCACTTCCCCACCTCTTTTCTTGATCCATGTGTCTAGCTCCTTACTCATGTAAGGAACAAACGAGCTCGCTCTCACTCTCTGTAACATCTCAATTTTTGATATTTTAATTATTTAATATTATTTTATTGCCATTTGTGATTTTTGTGATTTTTTTGGAATTATTTGGATTTTTTGAGATTTATTGGAATTATTTTGAATTAAACATATTGACTTTTGTCAAGAAATAATTTTAAAAAGAAATGTTTAAAATAAAGTTTTACCAAAAATATTTTATTTAAGTCTAGAATATCTCAAAGTATTTTTGAGATTTTTCTTGGAATTTTTAGAGTATTTTTATTACCCTAAATAAATCCAATTTATTTTCTCGAGTTATTTTAATTGGAAAATCCCAGAAAATCCTCGTGAACGATCGGGCTCGCCCATTATTTGTCTGGCGAGCCTACTGTTGAATCGGGAGGGGTAATATCGACCGTTGGATCGGGATCCAAGGGCTAGTATCAGCCCACGTCAATTAATGAAAACCCTAACGCTGCGTGCCGTTAGATTTTGATCGGACGGTCCTTATCAAGTCATACCGGTTCGGAGGTTATCTTCTATCCGAGCCGTCGGATTAAGATCGGGCGGCTGTTAGTCATCGTGTCCGAAGTCGAACCTGCACGCCGCCACCGATTCGGACTCATGCAATCCACGGTTTCAAGTATGCGCTACCGCCGAGGGTATTTAAGCGCCGCACGCCTCGAGATTCATCACGAGCCACCGCACCTTTTCTCTGTTGCGCCGCCGCCGGAGGAGCACCGAAGCCGTCGTGGGATCTCACCGGAGTACCGAGGGAGTTTGCGCCGGATTTAGTCGCCGATGGGACCTTCTTCCGCCGCGTTGAAGTCGGATCCGAGGCCGTCTTGTCGCGCCGCGTCGAATCCGCCAAGTCGTGGTCGCCGGAATACGCCGAGACGCCGACGGGTTGGTCGTCTTCCCCAAGCCCGGCGAACCAAAGCCGTCGCACTGCCATCGCCGGAGTCGAAGGTCTTCAGCCGTTGGATCATCATCGTGCGCACGGAAATCGTCCACGTCGTCGCAGTGCACTGTGATCCACTCGGGTAAGTTCTTAGCCGTCGGATTTGAATCGTAGGGTCACGGTGAGCCACGTTATTTAGGTCAACAGTAAAGGGCTCGGTAAGCGATAGCCGTTGGATTTGAATCGTGTGATCACGGTTGGGCCACGTCGATTAAGTGCACAGTAAACCATGTGGGAACGTGGGTCGTCCGATTTAGATCAGATGGCTGACATTGAGCCACGTAGTGGATTAATCGGGAACCGTTGGATCAAGTTTAAACGGTGTAGATTTTGCCACGTATTTACCGTACTGAGCCGGCGCCATGCTGACGTCAGCTGACGTCATAAAATCGGAATTTCCTTTATAAAATAATTTGGTTAAATCTAGAAATTCAATTTAAATTATTTTTAAACTTCTAAAAGCTATAACTTTTGCATACGAACTCCGATTGAGGTGATTCAAATTCCTAAAAATTTGTAAAATTGATATGTATCCAATGGTGATTTTTATTTGAATTTTTGAGTTCATTTGTTCTTTGGTTTTGGTGTTTATTTGCTATTTCTTCTCGATTCACGTAGACGTTGAATTGTGCGGGGCTTCGGAGGAGGAATTAGCAACTCAAGTACAAATTCTAGACCAAGACTAGGAGCTTAAGCAAGGCAAGTTGTGCTTTGATCATGTTGCACCCATGTTTGCAAAGTTGCTATTTTGATTTACTCTATTGCATGTTATTTTATGTGTATAAATGATTTCAACATAAATTTGGGATTAACTAATGTGCCCTTTGAATTATACCCTACCTTGTCATTTGTATGCCATGATCTATTATCGCCCTAGGTTGGTTCACTATAGTTGGTTAATAATGAAATCAACATGGATGGTTAGATCAAATTAGAATTGCTTAGCCATGCCACGTCATCACATGTACTTGAATCTTTGATAAATAATCTTGACTAATGGAATATGGAACAATGTTATGAATTTATGTGTCATGTGTGGTCACACGATGAGATTGAGTTGTGGTGGCAATGGATGTCATGCAACGATATTGAATTGTTGATGGCACGTGGTGCTTAGTAATCAACTGGGGTGGTTATGATTTTAGATCGGAGCAAGTGGCAAGGGCAGTATGCCAGGGTGGGCCCGATGGGCAGAGGGTATATGTATGTCTTGCTTTGGTCAACCCTAAGGACACCTTGCGAGTCTTTGACCTGAGTCGATCATGCAACCACATGTCTGTTATGGGACAGCCTAGCTGACTAATTTGCAAAGTCTTAGCTTTAGTACTATCGTGGTGGCGTGAGACCCGGGTAGTGGTAACCAGTCCACGCTCGGGGTGGCTCACATGGCGCAAGAGAGGGGCCCTGGATGTGGTAACCAGTCCCACCAGTGTTGAAACCTCAGCGGGTAGTACTGGGTTAAGATGATGCATTGTAAAGGCTTTGTCATGATTCTCTGCCGGCATACCAAAGGAAGTGTGCTAGTGGCCAGGCACAAAGAGATTATCATGTCGTGTGGGTAAAGTGCATAACCTCTGCAGAGTGTACAAACTATTCGGATAGCCGTGCTCACGGTATTGAGCAAAGCTCGGGGATTACAGTCAAGGGTTTAGACTTTTGCAAAATAAAACCTGGGATGGATGGCAGGTTGTCATGGAAAGTTGAATCTGGACTTAGGATGAGAAAACTTGGTTTACTTGAGAAATGCTGAATCTATCTATTACCGTTATTTGTTTTTACTGTCTTTTCAATCTATATACTGTACTTGTTTATAAATGCCGCCATCGCAAATGAACCTCTTAGCCTTCCTTTGGAATAAGCCTTGCATATAGTTATGATAGAATTGCATTCTGTGCACAACTTGTTGAGTGCTTTATGTACTCACCCTTGCCTACAACAACATCACCAGTGCTGAAGAAGGTGTACCATGAAGAGACGAATGTTTAGAGTGCGAGCCTTGTCAATTGCCTGTGGTATACTGAGGGGTTATCTACGTCTTCATTTCCGCTGCAGTTCAATTGGTTGTTCAGTCTTGTGAGGCATTGTTAAGTAAGTTGACCATAAGGTCATTCAACTATTAATATTTAATATATAATGTCTTTTATCTTATTTTCGCTATGTATGATTGTGATATTCACTAATATTGAGCCTGTGTGCACTAGCGTGATCCTGGACTAGTGCAGTATACACAGAGGGTCCGGATTTGCATATTCGGGTCCCGACACTCTCCTTCCTCGTTTTCTCTCTACGTCACTTAAAATCTGACGTAACAACACTATGTAAAATCTGCTCGTGTTCATTCTTGTTCTTTGATTCTTTCTTCAAATGGCTTTTGAGGTGCTCTTTCATTCCGATTAAGGCCCCCTGGTACAGGAAGGGCGGAAAGGCACTTCTAATCTCAGCCGATGATTGTACAGGACCAGGGATGGCAACATGATAAACGGGAAATAGGAAGCCGTGTTGTCCGCTCCATAGACGACAAAGCAATCACAAATTCACAATTACTAGTACCAAAAGTAAATCAGTCCAAGAACAGCGACAGGCTAGTACGGGAATAGAGGTGGGCACTGGGCTGGGCTATTTAGGGCCGGCACGAGGCACGTCCGACCCAAATGACCCATGGTCTCAAGACGTAGATTATTCTAAATGGTAGGGCGGCAAGACGGTTGTCCGGACCATACCGGGCCTGCCAATTGGGCACGATGGTGGTCCGCCCAAAGACGACATCCGGGCCATGCTTGGGCTTAAGACGGTCCAAACAGCACGCACTGTGTTGTATGTGTGGGTGAGCAAATCAAGAAGTAAAGGAAGAAAACTATGGATGGACTGGAGAAAAGGAAGGGAATGCATCCATATGTTGTATGTGTGGGTGAGCAAATCAAGGAGTAAATGTATGACTGCATGCATGTGACTAGAAGGAGCAACTGAATCAAGGAAATCGAGAAGAATAAATACAATAGGATTTTGTTTCGACTGGAGAAAAAGAAAGTCCTAGACAGATAAAGAAAGAAATCAATCTGTGATCATTTTCTCTTATAGTAATAGTATAAATGGGCGGATCGGACCGCACGACGCACGTAAACAGTACGGCGTAAATGGGCCGTGCACGGCTCGCCAAGGCAAGCCGAACCGACCGGCCGGCGAAAGCACTTAATTGCTTCCAAGTGATATCATGTCATTGTTTTGCTCTGATACTGATTCTTTGGATTTTATTGATCTTTCTTGAGCTTTCGATACCCGTGAGTATATTGCTCTGATTATGATTGCTCTGATACCCATCGATTTTATCGATTATTCCTTCAAGTGGTATCAATTCTTTGTGAGTTGATCCTAAGTGGTATCAAATTAAGCACTTATTCATTCTATATGCTTACAAGTGGTATTATTGAGTTTCTCGTTTCTCCAAGTGGTATCATGGATCTTAATGGTTCTTTTCTTCAAATGATATCCTTGATTATTTGAAATTCTTTTTAAGTGGTATCAGTGATTTCATTTATTTCCTACAAGTGGTATTTCATTACCTCTTTGTAGCATTATTGTGATACCCATATTCTTGAGTAAGAGTTTCCTCTCGAATTAAAATTGTAAGTTCAACCGCTTAAGATTTCTCTGTGTGAGAGCCTTTATGTGTTGAAATACATAAAAGAGAAAAATCTCCTGTTGAGCATTAGTCTTCAAATAAAATTTGAAAATGCTCACTTCTCTTGGATCTTCTTGCAAAACCCTTGAGATAATTTTTTTTACAAGTGGTATCTAATTTCTCAAGTGGTATTCTTTTTGGGTTCCTCGTTTAACCCGTTTAGGCAAAGTATTGGATTCTTCAAGAGAATCATATTAAAAATTTGCAAAGCCTAATAAAATGAGGAGTAAGTTATTTGAATTATTCATTTCAAACTCATTAAAATATTTCAAATAACCCGTGTGATACCCTTCCTTCGTTGTCTTTCATGCATATCTTTACAAGTGGTATCCATAATTGCAAGTGCTTATTCTTCCTTCAAAGTGGTATCCAAAATCCCGAATATGGTCTCTTTTCGAGTTTTCTTCTTTTGGTATCAGGCCATATTTCAAATGAAAACTTGTTTTATTCCTTGTATATTCTTTTCATTTGGGATTTCATTGCCTATCTTTTCATTTGGTTTAAGTTCTTCAAATTCCACTCAAAGGTCATAAGTATGCATTCTAATTCTTATATGACCTTCATTAAAAAGGGGAGAATGATTAAAGTAAAAAGGGGGAGAATAATGAAATACAAAGGGAGAATTATTTCTTAAGATAAATGCCAAAAGGGGGAGATAATGATAAATCTTATTAATGATAAATGTTTAAATGCCAAATAGGAGGAAGAATGTATTTCAAGTTAATCTTTTAGTTTTCCATTTTTGGTGCTTAATGCCAAAAGGGGGAGAATTAGGAAGCTTAATATCATTTGGTTTAAAAAGTAAGCTTAACATGATTAAGGGGGAGAATTAATATGCATATGTGTTCAATTAGCTTAAATTCTCTCGATATGTTAGTTTTAATCCAAATGTGCTTATTAAGCTTGGATTTGTCATTAATCACCAAAAAGGGGGAGATTGTAAGTTCAACCTTCATTAGTTATGGTTTTGGTGTTAATGACAAATCTAATCTTGTGTTAATGACAAATCCAATATTAAGTTTATTCCCTAATGCGATATTGTTCTTAATGACATATCTTATATTGAGACTAACATGTTTGCTTAGAATATCTTTGTTTAGTCTCATCGCATTGAAAAATGGAAAACCCAAGGTATGTTTGCATATTCATCTTAATATTAGTTGTATACTTTGGAGTCAAGTTAAAGTATGGATATCCCCGTTAACTTAACCACAAAATGTGCATCATGTTTCCCAATCCATATATTACATGGATGCACATATTTAGGGGGAGTTCACACTCTAACTTGAAGAGTCAATTTAAATGATAATTTAAATTGAGTTCATTTGTCTTGTTAATCATTAAAGAACACTTCATCATGTGTTGATGGTGTTTTGTGATTAATTAAGGACAAATGGATAGCTCTAAAGTATAATTAAGCATGTGTTGCATTATTATACTTAAGACACACAATCATTTCAATTGATTTAGGTTGTGCTCAATTGATCTAAAGGCATCCATTATGTGTTAATGGAGTGCGAGAGATAATTGAGACAACCATGCATCTTGGACTAACAAGTTTTATGAGTTGTGACTGAGTTAGGTCCAAAGATGGATGAGATGAATGAAAACGGGACAAAGACGACATCATAAGTTGATGGGCGTCAAGGATGGATCCCGAAGAAAAGAAGTGTGATAATCCCGGGGGAGCTTAAGTGAAGATCACAAAGACCCCAAAGGGGATTGCTTGCACGGCGGCGAAGGTATAACTAGATAGGCTAAGGACTTTTGTAGTCTTTGAGTCTAGTTCTTTTATCGCCGCATTATTAAGAGGGTTGCCTCTTTCGCTGAGCTTCATCATGTGTTGGTGATCTCAATCCCGCGTTCACTCAAGCTCAAATCTTATTTGATTTGGTTTTTGCATGAGGGTTAACCATTTGGCATGTGTTGCGAATGGGTTAAACTTATGCTTGGTTGCATTTGGTTTTCGCATAATGCTTTGATTTGCATGTGTTGCAAATAGGATAAGCTAATGTGTTGGCTTTTGCGTGAAGTTCACTTTTGCATGTGTTGCATTAGTTGACGCTTCATGTTTTGGTTCACAAAACTATCTTTCTAAAACCGTGTCGTTGCTTGGAGCTAAGTTTTGCATGTGTTGCAAAAGGAGAGAGCTCAAGCATGATTTAGTGTTTGTGTGTTTGGAGCTAGAGGCTTGCATGTGTTGCGAGTAAAGAGCTCATACGGTTGATTCGGTTTTGATGTGGAGTTGGTTTTGGTGTTGCATGGAACTAGAGAATTGCATGTGTTGCAATTAGAGAGTTCATGCATCGTGAATTGATGTTGCTTGGAGCTAGACTTTTGCATGTGTTGCAAAGAGTAGTGCTCAAGCATAAAATGGTTTCATTGTGTTATTTGCAAGTTCGTTGTGCGAATAAACTGAGGTTTATGAGTCCGGAATCCCGAGAGCATGTGAGTGGGGCTTGCAACGGGTGTTGGCAAGTTGACCGGGTCTTGTGTTGACCTTCACATGGCTAGGGGGATTAATCTCATAAACTCGAGTTTGTTTTGCTTAATACGATTTGCAAATAGTTCTTGAGTCAACCGCGAAATGTGTTTTCGAAATTTGGGTTGAATTCTTTGAGCATGGTTTGAAATGGTGCAAATGTGTTTTGCACGGGTGTATGATCATGTGTTGATCATTTATTTGCTCAAGGAATGGTTTTCGGTTTTCGGAGAATCGATTTTAGAGTTAAGTCTGAACTTCTCCAGTTCCAGTGTCTGTCGGGTGGTCGGACCGGCCCTGGTCCGGTTGGACCGGCCAGGCGTGCGGTCGGACCGCCTCCCCTCCGGTGCTTTGCCTCCTGTGCGTTGCGGCTGATTTCGGTTTCCTTGAGGGCGGTGCGACCGGCCGGCCTGCGGTTGGACCGGAGGTGCGGTCGGACCGGCCCTCTCGCGGTGTGACCGGCTTTGAAGGCGGTGCAACCGGACGGCGGTCGGTGCGACCGGCCGTGCGGTCCGACCGGCTGCAGTGCGGTGCGTATTTTCCAGAGAAGCTCATTTTCGGTGTTTTGCTGATTTGTGAAGGCGGTCGGACCGGTCGGAGGTCGGTTGGACCGGCCGTCCGGTTGGACCGGGGTGCATGCGGTGCGACCGGCCGTGTAACGGTCGGTTTTCCGACCGTTGGCATGTGAGGGCCGGTCGGACCAAATGAGGTCTTGGCGGACCGAAAAATGTCAAGCTTTCACTGCTTTGACCCCAACGGCTAGTTTTCCTTTGTGGGCTATAAAAGGGGACCTTGGGGGGCAAGGGCAGTGTGCTGGTGTTCTTGTGAGTTTTGTGGGAGGTAGTTGCATGTGTTGCTCTTCTCCATTTGCATCTTGAGCTTATAGTGAGCACTAATTGCATGTGTTGCAATTAGGGAGTGGATTGAGTGCCTCTTGTGCATGTGTTGCACTTGAGGAGGCCTTGTGCATGTGTTGCACTTGGTGATCACCGAGGAGCGATTCACAGTGCCGGTGAGGTTCAAGCGGAGGAGCGGCTTGTTGCTCTTGGAGGTTGCCGACTCCTAGACTGGCGTGGGCGTCGTCTTGCGCGGAGCTCTCGAGGTGTGAAGCCCCGGCAAGTTTGTGAAGGTTCGGGTTGAGCCTACGCATAGCGTGAAAACCACGACTAGTGGAAAGAGGCGGTGCTCGAGCGGAGCCGGTCCGAGTGGTCGGGCTAGCCTCAACGTGGACTAGGGGAGACCGGCAAGTCTCCGAACACCACGAAAAAATATCGGTTGTCCCTTGTCTCATTTACATTCAAGCATTTACATTATTGTATATTTATTGATTGCCTGAATTAGAATTGCTTAGTATTATTTGTGTGATCAATTTAGCAATTCTAGCTTAGAGACATAATTTAGTTAGTGCACTAGTGAGCCTAGTTGATTTAGGCTTTAATTGTCAAAACCTAGATTATCGCTTCCGCATTTATATTTGAGTAGGTTTTGATTTAGGGGTGTATTAGAGCGAATTGTTTAGCAAGAGATCGAATTTTGTAAATCGCCTATTCACCCCCCCTCTAGGCGCATCCTCGACCCTACAGACGTCCACCTCTATACGGGAAGGTCAAAAATCTAAATCCCTATCCATGGTCTCGGAAAAAGAAGTAAACATCACAAGATGGTAAGCTAGCATGCATGATCCACGTGCGTTACTGTATCACCCGCTCCACATCTCCAGTGAGGGCAGTCACAACCCTCCACCTCAGCTGGTGTCCATAGAATTAATTACGCTGCCAACTAAGCAAAAATCTGATGTGGCATAGGAATTAAGGAAGGGAGAGAAGGAAAAACAAAGAAACCGTGTCTCATGCATCTGCGCGCTTACCAAGCTGTGTTTGTGGTGCATGCATTGGTTTATTGCTCTCTCTCTCTCCTCTAGACATTGCTCATGGAAACCATGAGTTGAGAAACTATGCATTGGTTTATTGCTTTCTCTCTCCTCTAGACACTGCTCATGGAAACCATGGGTTGGGACTGCCCTGAGTAGTCCCTACACGGGACCTGCAGCCATTGCGCCACCCCCAAGCCCCAACCAATCACACAGCTACGGGGTGACGGGCGCTATCCCAGAATTTTCCCCCTCGTTTTCGGGTCTTCGCACGGCATTAACCCCGTGATGCTGTGCAAGGAATAAAATTTTGTTTTGAATAAAATTTCGCCCACGACTGAAATCCAAAATTTCGACGAAATTTAATCATTTCGAACGAAATCTCATCATTTCGAACGAAATCCATTCAAAATTCAAAAAAAAAAAATTCAAATCCGGTTTTTTTGCTACCGAAATTTCTGAAATTTCGGCCAAAAATCCAAAATTTCAGCCGAAATTCCCGAAATTTCGAGGAAATTGCACTCACAAAAAATGGTTCAAACGATGTCAAAAAATTTTGAATTTTTTTTGAAGGTTACTGAAACATTAGAAATGTTCTCATTAAATTTTCAGATAATTATCAAATCTGAGGAATTTTTAAAAATTCAAATATTGCTACTATCCTGGTAAAACGTTGACTGATAAGTTTGAACAAAATGAAAATAAAAAAAAAGAGGTTATAAAATTTTGAATTTTTTTGGATGGTTCTGACATATATATAATATTATCATAAAATTTTAAGATGATTATCAAATGTCATGATTTTTTTAAAATTTGAACAGTGCTACTGTCCTGTTAAAAGGCTTATCGGCAAATTTGAACAAAATGAAAAAAATATCCAAACCATGTTATAAAATTTTGAAATTTTTTTTGGATGGTTCTGATGTAGCATTAATGGTTATATAAAAGTTTTAGATGATTATCATGCTTAAATAAGTTTTAAATATTCTGACAGTTCTACGTCCTAATAAAAGCCCAATGATCAATACATAGATTTGCTTTAGTAATAAAAAAAGGTTTAAAATTTTTCAAAATTTTACAGAAGGTTGATAAGGAAATTATTAATATCTCATAAAAATTTTGAATCATGATCACCCTCCAGTGAGTTTATAAAATTCTTACAAGGCATAATACCATTTATGTTCTTTCTCTTTGATTTTTGAAATATAATAAACAAATAAAGTTCAGTGTTTACATAGATTTGATTGAGCAAAAAAAAAGTTAAATTTTTTAAAAAAGTTTATATAATGATACTAAGGCAATTAGTAATCTCTCGTAAAAATTTTAGATAATGATCACACACAAGAAAATTTATAAAATTCTGACAAGGTAACTATCTCAATTATGTTCATTCTGTTTTTGATATTTTAAAGATAACAAATGAACTTAAATTATTCTGTAAATTTTTTTGTATGATTCTACACTACTCAAGATTGTATCATAAAATTTTCAGCTCATTATCAAGCTTGTAAAATTTTATAAAAATCTAATAGTGTTTCTATCAAATTTTAAAAATATCTCAAAAATTCATTTTTTTCAACAAATTTTCATAGAAGATCACTTTCTTATGGGTTATTGGACCAAATCCAGCCCTAAAAGTTCAAATTTCATTAAAAATTCATGAAATTTCGGTGAAATTTACCGAAAGTTCGTCAAAAAAGAACTTTTACTGTAGCAATTTTTTAAAAAACAAAAATCGGCTGGTAGTTTGAATTTCGTGGAGTCCCAAAATCCGAAAATTCAGCGAATTTCGACGAAATTTAATTCCTTGATGCTGTGTACATTTGGGAAACCCTCCATCCACTAGTCACCAGCGACAGGGAGAGCGGAAAACGGTCGTGGTCACCACGGGCGGGCACGGCCGCCCGTCGCCATCTGATTGTACAGGACTAGGGATGGCAACATGATAAACAGGAAATAGGAAGCCGTGTCGTCCGCTCCATAGACGACAGAGCAATCACAAATTCACAATTACTAGTACCATAAGTAAATCAGTCCAAGAACAACAACGACAGGCTGGTACGGGAAGGTCAAAATTCTAAATCCCTATCCATAGTCTCAGAAAAAGAAGTAAACGTCACAAGATGGTAAGCTAGCATGCATGATCCATGTGCGTTACTGTATGGCACACCTTCCGAAAAAGCTCGACGCAGATATCACCCGCTCCACATCTCCAGTGGGTAGTCCCTACACGGGCCCTTTAGCCATTGCGCCACCCCCAACCAATCACACAGCCACGGGGTGACGGGCGCCGTCCCAGAATTTTCCCCCTCGCTTTCGGGGCTTCGCACGGCATTAACCCCGTGATGCTGTGTACATTTGGGAAACCTCCATCCACTCGTACCAGCGACCGGGAGAGCGGAAAACGGTCGTGGTCACCACGGCGGGCACGGCCGCCCGTCGCCGTCTCGGCACGTTTTTTAAGCGATCCATCGAGCGGTTAACCAACCCTACGACCCGCGACGAGCGTGCGTGTCGCGCTCGGGCGTCGGGATCGGAACGGCGCGCGCTGCTTTCCGCGCAGCCCTGCCTACGCGCGCGCGCCGGGTCTGGTCTTCCGGCGCGGCTGTCCCCCACGCGTCAATCCGTCGTCGCAGGCAGCTACAACGAACCGTGCGTGCAGGACCCAAGTGCTAGCGTACTACTTGTCGCCTCGGGCGTCGGGACATTTTGAATTCCATTCTCGGTAGCACCCTCTGGGTCCCACAATATAAAACCAAATTCATCGTTCCTATAGACTGAAAACATTAAGTTTGAGATAAAATAATGTTATCGTGCTCTCTTTGTCTAAGTTTTAAGACGTATTTTTTAACCGTCATGTCTATAATATATATGGCGCATTTCATATTCCAACCTAAAATTAATGTGATGTTCCCTCTATACCCTAATAAATATATATATCTTTGTTTTATATTCTCTACATGCATATATTAAATAAATATAGTGCTTAGTGATAATAATTAGGGATGATCTAGTCATTTTCAATATTCTTTTGTTTTATGTGCTAAGAATAAATATACATTATAAACTTGGACAAAGCAAATACCATATATATCCTTATTAAATAACATACTACAACTAAATAACATACTACAACTAACTATCCAATCTTTTCAGTGGTAAAGGGGGGAGTATGGTGAAAATATTACAATAACTAGATCAATGATCTTCATAATGAACTTACATTCCAAGACAATGCTTCTGGAAAATAACAAGTTATATTGTGGGATGAAAAGAGTAGCTTTATTTGTTCCTATAGAACCGTTTTCCATGTCTGAGGGAGAAGGGAGTATATGTTGATCTATCAGTCGAGTCGATGACTAAGGGCCTGTTTGGTACAGCTCTGGATCCCAGCTTCACCTGAGATCTGAAAATTGTAGGTTAAAATAAAGTGAATTAAGTTTATATTTTTGGTCTAAAATGTAAACAATACTGTCGACGATTCGGGACAGGGGTCCCTCGCCGAGCTTACTTGTTGAATGAGGGATCAACCTAAGGCCCCTTTCCCGCAAGGGTTGTACGTCTAAGGGTGCACCGAGCTACGGATCGGGTGGATAAGACAATCAAGAAGCACACGGGGTCGTTTTGTCCGGTTCGGCCTCTCACGGAGGAGATAATGTTTCTCGCCCGGTGGATTCACTAATGAGTAAGGAGCGAGCATAATGTGCTTGCTCGGAGGAGCCTCGAACTAGCCTAAGGACTCCAATGAACAAGCTCGTGTCCGAGTATGCGGGTCTTGAAAAGCCACCTCAATACATCGTGCGAGGGGTATTTATAGGGATTTACAGAGACAGTTATTTATTACAGGGCGCCATCAGAGGACGCGCTTGCGAAGAAGGCAAGCGCCACCACCACGGTACCACGCGACGTGGGAACAAAGAAGCGCAGACCAAGGCGGCGCGACCATGGCAATAGCAGATCCCGGCGGACGATCCTCGAGCAGCAAGATTTAATGCCACGCCGCCTTGTCGCGAGCCCCGAGCTTGGCTTGCTTTGGAAGGGTAGCCCGTGAGCCGGGCTATGCGAAGGTCGGTCTCCCGTGCGCCATCCGGGCAAGAGCGTGGTCGGTTGGCGCCGGGCTTCGATGGTCGTCTTGGTACAGTATATCCAATCCCCGACAAATACAATGCATCTAAACACTCTTAATGTACTCACAGCTCCAGCTCCACGGATTTGGTGAAGTTAGAAATACCTAGCTTCACCAGATTCACAGATCTGGTGGAGTTGGAGCCCTACCAAACACACCCTAATTTTATGGCCGTAGGCCGGCTTCCTAGTACTTAGAATTTGTAGGTGCTAATTGCCTCATAATCCGGCCTAGAAACAAGAGAAAGAAATAAAAACAAGCTATTCTATGTATACAACCGAAATTTTTGCTGACGCTGACAGCTGGGCCGAACAGTAGGATTCTAGATAACTTCTCCAAGAATCAGAATCTGATTTGTACACAGAATCAGAAGCTGTCACCCACCTGATTATGTGGATTCTGACTCAGATTCTGTGAGTTCCACCTCCCACGAGTCGTCGCAGACACAAGTGCTTCCACCGTCGTCCCTAGGCCCCTCCACCACTCTTATCTGCTCATCTGTCATCAACGCCGATCAACAATCAACATAGACAATCAGGATTGCCGAACGACCAGATTCTCCAATCAGCAGATTCTTCAGACAGCCACTTCTCCAGATAGCTAACTATAATCCAGAATTTGCATAATCAGAAGCTGTCCCAAAGGGGGACCCGCTTGCAGTGACTACAACTATTACCGTATTACAGGCTTTTTCCTCGGAAACAGAGGAAACAATTAGGAATAGTCTCTCTCCTCAAGCTAGGTCCTAGGGTACTTTACTAAGGCCCCGTTCGAGACAGCTTATGCACAGCTTCTGCTTAAAAGAAAAGCAGATTGTCTGTCGAACGGGAGGATTCTAGACAGCTTCTCCCACAATCAGAATTTGATTTGTACACATAATCAGAAGCTGTCACTCACCTGATTCTGCGGATTCTGATTCAGATTCTGCGAGTTCCGCCTCCCATGAGTTGTCGCAGGCACAAGAGCTTCCGCTGTTGTTCTTAGGCCCCTCCACCACCCTCATCTGCTCATCCGTCATCAACGCCGATCAACAATCAGCACAGACAATCAGGATTGCCGAACGACCAGATTCTCCAGCTAGCAGATTCTTCAGACAGCCGCTTTCTCCAGACAATTGACTACAATCCAGAATCTGTATAATCAGACTCTAGATTTTACTCCCTCCATTTATTTTTATAAGGGCAGTCCCAATCCATGGTTTTCATGAGCAGTGTCTAAGAGAGAGAGCAATAAACCAATACATAGTTTCCCAACCCATGGTTTCCATGAGCAGTATCTAGAGGAGAGAGAGAGAGCAATAAACCAATGCATGCACCACAAATACACCTTGATCAGCGCGCAGAAATGTCCAACACTGATTTTGCTCGTTTGTTGCGTTTTGATGCCCGCGCCGACCTAGTTTCTTGCATAAGACACGGTTTCTTTATTTTTCCTTCTCTCCCTTCCTTAATTCCTATGCCACATCAGATTTTTGCTTAGTTGGTAACGTAATTAATTCTATGGACACCAGCTGAGGTGGAGGGTTGGGACTGCCCTAAGGCCTATTTTTTGAATGATCTTGTTTACAAATGTAAGGTTTGTATGTAGATTTAATGAGACCTTTCCTTCTATGCCCCTATTTATTTTCTCTCATCCATATGCATTTATTCATTATCATCCACACAAAGTATATCTTTCATCTCCAAGACAATTAAGTGGGGGCATCTAAGTCATTTTTTCTCGTATCTTTCTCAATTTCAACGCAACCTTAATCCTTGTGCAAAGTTAAAATACGCCTTATAAAAATAAACGGAGAGAGTAATTAGGAACATAGTAGGAACCCATTTGGGAAAGTGTTTGTGCACATATATATATATACGAGAAAAGAGTACATAGTTTGCATTGTTGTTGCACATGTTGCCTTCTTAAAAATATTCAATTGAAACAATCAAGTGGGACAAAACTCAACTAAGGGAAAACAAAAGAGTACAACATATCATCCCAAAGATGATCACATATGAAGTTCTAATATCTCCCCTAAAGACTTCAGCTTTATAAGCCTTTTCATACTTATAACTTTCACATGCTTCTCAATCATGGAAGTCAGTTAGGCTTTAGTAAACATATTAGCTATCTTTTTACTAATCTGAATCTTCTATATTTCAAAATTCCTCATCCTCATAGGAATAGAAATACTTAGGAGATATATGTTTTGTTATGTTCATCTTAGCATAACTATTCTTCATTTGTACAATGATGCATTATCATTATAGATAACAGTGAAGATTTTATCCACTTCTACACCACATGACCCTTGGAAATGATGAATCAATCTTCTAAGCCAAGTGCACTCATGAGTCATCACATATAGTACAATTATCTAAAAATGATTAGTTGACGTAGCAACAATTGATTGTTTCACTTATTTTTAAGAAACACAGTCTTTTCACTTAGAAAAATATATCCAATATGAGATTTGGCGTTATAGGGATCAAACAAATATTCAGCATTGGACTAATCACTTATTTGGGTATCTTGATCTTTTTGGTAGAAGAGTCCAAGATACAGTGTACCTTTCAGTTACGTGAGAGCGTGTTTAATTTAGTCCAATGCTTCTTTGTAGGCTCAGACGTATATCTTGCCAAATAATTTACCGCAAAAGCAAAGTCAAGCTCGGTAAATTTGGCAAGGTATAGAAGTACGCCAATATAACTAAAATATGGAGTCGCTAGCCCCCAACTCATCCATATTCTTGTCTAGGACCACATGAATCTTTCTCTATATCCAATCCTAACGACCATGGGTGTTCTCAGTGATTTTACTTCATCATGAGCAATTTTCCACAATATCTTTTTGGTGTAGGTAGTTTGGTGGAGAATATATGCTACTAGATAGATTCTTAATCAGTAACAAGAGACAAAATTTGGTTCTGCCCAAATCTTTTATCTAGAACTCTGTCTGTAAGTATGAGCTAGCTTCGATGATATCCTTATTGGTTCGAACGATATTCAAATCATCTACATATACTGATATGATAGAGAATCTTATCAAATATTTCGTTATGAACACACAGGGACATATATTATTATTGATATATGTCGGGGACTGAGAAATCTCTGACAGGTCAACGCGCAGTCAACAGGGCCCCTAGCTCGGGACTGAGCAGCATGGGTCTTCGACCATGACCTAAGCTGCGCGATCCCCGCGCGACCTCGAGCTTGGAGAGTAAGGATTCAACTCTCGCACGACCTCGACCTTGGCTTGAAGGCGTGCGCTTACTCGACAGTTACCAAGACCGGGAATCCCGAAGTTAAGGCGGACGTGGGCGTCAGATCCGGGACGGTTGCAGCACGTCCTCAATGCGCACCATGCACTACTCCGAAAATATCTCCCGACCGTTTCTGGCAATGGCCGAGAGGGGTATAAAATCCCCTGAAGCAGATCGACGACACACAGGACATCAACGCACAAGCAGTAGGACAGTAGCCATAGCCAAAACACTCAAGCTCGAGCTGTAAACTGTCTCTGTAACCAAGCATAGTGAAGTTCTTCACCTCAGGGCAAGACTGGAGTAGAGCTATTACCCTCACAGGGGCTCGAACCAGTATATCTGCTGTGTCTCGCTCTTTTCTGTTTTGCCCCAACCAACATCGCAGCTGATCCGTTCCTCCATTGAGCGGAGATCGTTTTGGGTCCCTCATTCGGACTAACCCCATTTCACATTTGCGGTTAGGCGATCCCAATCGTTGACAATATATCATTTCATAAGAAGGAATTCACTCAGTCGATTATATCACATATGACCAGACAGCTTTAATCTGTATAGTGTCCTTTGTAATTTCATACTTATACATGTTGCCTCGTACTCAAGAAATGTCTAAGAGCTCTCGACCGATTGTCATTCGCGCTCATATGTGAGATCTTGGTTCTCTTAGGAATCCTCATATAGATTTTTGAATCAAGTGATCCATATAAATATTTAGTCACAATATCCATGAGTTTCATATTTAGATTTTTAACTACTACCATAGATATCAGGTAACAGAATGTAGTGTCATCCAAAATAAGAGAATAAGTTTCATCATAATCGATGTTAGGTCTTTGTGTGAACCCTTATGCTACTAATCTCTCTTTATACCACACCACTTCATTTTTTTATTCCTCTTACACACAAACTCCCATTTCTTACTAATGTGAATGATATCTCGAGTAGTCTTGATAACTTTTCCAAAAACCTTCCTTTTATTTGATGAGTTTAGTTCATTCTCGATTGCATCCTTACATTTATCCCAATCAGGGTGACTTTTGCATTCAATAATAAGCTTGGGGTCGACATCCGAATTCTCAATATAGAGAGCGATCTTAGATCCAAATTAAAAGTAGCTGATACTCAAGTATATTTCTCTAGTATCCACATAATTTGTGGCATACTCTTTATTCAAATTAATTAGCACTTCATTTAAATTAATGAGATCTCTATGATTCTCCAATATGGCAGACTGTGATTTCAATTTCCATAGTTCTAATGTCATTTGTTAAGTACGTGATTTCACTTAGTTTTGTTTCATCTCTCCTTGGCTGAACAACCGTCACATTTCTCCTAGAATAGACATTTTTATCTCTTTGACTCTGTGAACCAGTGTCTTCGAATGATTTTCATTCGTATTCGGCTCGTGGAATTTCTATTCATGTTCAAGTTGTTCCTTAAGCGAACATCTCCGCAGTCTAAGATCTTTAGAATTAGATGGTCACCTTTCTTCTTACGAAACAAAGGGGATTCCGAGATAGAACTCAAAGCCTGGGATGGCTCTACTCACTCAAGTGTATTCACAGCTAGAATGTGAAACTAGTTTCTCCCTTATGATCCATCAATAAATCTGATAGCTTGTTTACAAGATATTGCAAGTCAATGAACATCTAAACCTCTTATCCATCTTTTTTAGTGCATGGATCCATATTATAAAGACCGATATCATGCCATGATAATTTCCAACATTCCAATTTAGGGCCCTTTTCTCCCCCTAATGCTGCAAATAAGTCTTCATTAAATATGCAATCAGTGTATGTCGCTTTTAAGAGATCCCATGTCATGGGCTTAAGATATTTCAGAATCGACAAAGACTAAAATCCCATGAAAATTCCAAATTTACAGTGGGGGCACATTCACATAGGCTAAGGTGGTGAAAATGGCACATACACTTCGTAGATGAGAAATACATGGTTCTTTCCCATGTGCTAACTAGAAATGTGAAAACTTATGGTAAGCATATGGCCAAAGTTGTATCTATTCGGCAACATGTAAAACCTCATGTCTCCAACACATAGCAGGTAGCTTACAACTCATCAGTAAAGGTCTAGCAATCAGGTCGATCCTTTTAATTAATGATTCTATAAATTTGTTCGAATTATGAACGTATGGGATATAATGTTCCACTTTAATGCATAAGGCCATACAATAATCATTAAATGCTTTTGACTTGAACTCTTCAACATTATCCATTCTTACAGATTGGGTCTGATGATCCAGAAACTTGGCCCTTAGTGTAATAATATGTGAAATCAGTTTGGCTAATGCGTGATTTTCTAGTGGAAAGTAAACTCACATTCGTCTACTTAGTAGACGTATCAATCAGTACCATAAATTACTTAAATGGCACAAACATGAGCTCAATTGGTTCACATATATCCTCCTGAATTCTCTCCAAGAAATGAGGTATCTCATCCCTTATCTTCTTATACAATGGTCTCGTGGTCAGCTTGTTTTTAGCACAACCTTCACACACAAGTGTGATGGATTAGAGGTTTCATTGGCCCTCAACCTATGGCCAACAAAATGTTGTATGATCTAACACATCATATGGTATTCAGGATGACCCTGACATTCATGCCACATTCTGAAACAATTTGGTCCACTGAGCTGTATACTCATCGCAACATATTCATCATCACTTTTAATAAATATGAAGTACAATCAAGAGGTTTAAGTGGGAAGCCTCTCAAGTTTTCTCTCTGATATCCTACTTTCATTATTAAGAGAAGATATTCCGATTCATTTTGTTCTTCTGTTTCTAGATGCAAACCAATATTTTGAATATCTTTAAAACTCAAGAGATTTGCATGTTGATTCTAGGAATAATAATGTATCCTCGACTATTATTTTAGTTTCCATCGGTAACACTACTAATGCTCTTCCACATCCAACAATGTTACCATAGTTGACATCTATGATTAGAACATTGCCAGCCATCTTGCTTAATGTCTAGAAATAATTTCTCTCTCTAAGGATAGTATTCATGGTGCAATTGTCTACAAGATAATTTTCTTTTCCCCCTTCATTTGCTATACTTTCTATATAAACTGGAGATAAACAATTTCATATTTTAAAACATAGCAAAAGTATTAATACTAGTAAACATCAATAAAAAGGTATGCAAAGTAAACATCATGCATTAGCTTGAATCAAATTTTATTCATAGATATGAACTAAGATTGTACTTTAATTAAACTTTATTAACTATCTTTTAATAGACAAACCAAAAATTGGTGTTTTATATCTAACACCATCCTAGCGAATCACTAGTTCACTGGATGATTGTCCAGTTACTTGTGACTATCAATGGAGTATATTTATCATCATATAATGCGTCACTGTCATATGCATCAGTATCCTTTGCATCACGAGTCTCTTTCTCTTGAACCTCACTTCCTCCTGGAACTTGCTGGAAGTGGGTTTCATTCTTTGAGCCCTGGCCCTTCTTCTTAAGGATTTCCTGATATAGTTCAATCATATGCTTTGGAGTTTTGCAATTTCTAGCCTAGTAACCCTTACCTTTATAATTGAAGTAAGGTCTACACCCAAGGTCTTAAAATGCATTTTCTCTTTATTTTTGACTTGTTGTGTGTCTTATTCTTACTCATCTTATGTTTCTTTCCTCTAAATTTCTTTCCCTTGCTCTTATAACATTGATAACTTTTCTTTTTGAAAGTTAGCATGTGCTTCAAGAGCATCCAATGTACCCATAAGGTGAGCATTATGATTCTTCATCAAAAGTTCAATAAGCTTCTCTGTAACTAACACTAAGGAAATTAGATTAGCATGGTTTCCAAACCTTCTCTCTCTATATTGCTGTTAGAGCAATACATTGCTACCATAGAGAGTGAAAATATTTTTCTCAATCAGCTATTGTTCTGTACTCTCCTTGCTACAAAGCTTCCGTTGAGAAATTATCTTATGTAGCACCAAATTATATGCATCAACGTCTTAAAGTCTTGAAAGCATAAACTTGCCCACCCATGCTCCGCTTGTGGGAGTACCATCAGCTTTTCCTAATCAAAATGCCTTTGGAGAGGCTCTCAAAGGGTTAAAGAGTTATCCTCAATCATATCCGCATTACTGAGGTCCTTGTTCAAGTAACACCAAGGAAAACCAAAACCTTAGCTTTGCCATCATTGAAAGGTCTCATTTGAGACCTTTCCCTCATCATCTTTCACTAGAATCATTGTTGCACTTAGATTCTTTGAATCTAGATGAAATTTGACATCTAAGGCACATATGAGATAATTACTGCCATCCATGACCAACTCATCAAAATCTCTGTTTACAACATCAGAAAATGTTGCCTATCAACAACTATACCAACCATGGTTAGCTCAAAAGGGTTACCACTATTAGTCATGCAAGATAGTAAAATTCAATTTATTAACATGGTAAATATGAATCTATGAATTTCTAGCAATTTTTCAAAATTTTCTGTTAATTTGATGGATATAGAATCAATTTGTATGAATTAAAATAGTAGAAAAATAATTTCTAGTAATTAAATAAAGCCTAAAATACTTATACATAGTAACTAGCAACTTTTTAGGGTTTAAACCGCAAATTTACATGTGGTGGAAACTCTAAACTTTAAACCAAAAGTTTCAAGGGTTTCTTTTGCAAAACTTTGGGCCCTAGGGACCTAATTTCAATTAGAGACTTATTTGTCATTCTCCGAGGTCACATGGGGTTTTATGCAAAAGTTCCACCTATAGGTAGTTATGAGCCCTATCGAGTTCTTATCTAGATTTGACTCAATCTGATCCGAATCAAACTTGCTTTCTATCATAAACCTATCAGATCAATTTCATCCTGATTCCAATTGGGACCTCAACCAGTGGCGATGACATGCTCTTCCCCGTCGTCTCTATTGACGGCTTTAGTGGCTTAGCTTGCACGTCGTCCACGAGGAAGGTAGCGATAGTGCGAACCTGCTGCATGATGTGGCGATGCCTCGATGGCTCTTCCCCAACTTCGCCCTGACTCCGTACTAGCCTAGTGCTCCCCATGGTCCCACCATCTGGCGGTAGCCCACACAACCACTGTGCACGACAACAGTGGTGGCTTTGCTTTGGCTCGACATGGCTTGGAGGCATTGTATTGCCCGTATCCCACACAAGCGGCATACCAGTGACTTGCTGGCTTTCTCCCGCAGTGGAACACAACTTCATCTTGAACCCTTACACACGGCGAGGAAAACAATGACAGTGATATAGCTGACATGTGCTCATTCCATGGTGATGACAATGGTTCTGGCGGGACGCCCGCACGACATGTTGACTATGATGCTTGGCCATGTCCCACACACAGTAGAGATGGTGACGACATCTCAGGCTCACCTGCCTAGTGGATCGACAATGGTGGCATCCAACATTTCACCACAACGATATCATTGGTGACATCCCACGCTCACGGCGCGACGCTCGCCTGCTCTTATGGCGTGACAGAGACAACCTCCGACAAGCTAAGCCACAACGTGGGCTTAGTGTTGTTCCAGCATCCTCGCCACGGTGAAGCACACGGTGCTGGCATGAGCAAGGTGTGTCCTATCGGTCGGCCAACAACCATGCACAAGGCACGACATGACATCGGTGGCACCATGGCTCGATCCAATGGCTAGCATATTGATTTGGTGACACCACGGCGCTGCCTGATGCCAAGATCTATTCGCCAATCACATCAAGGCGTGACATGAACGCCAATCACTCCAAGGCGTGAATCGATAGTTGAAGAACCCGAGGCATGCCAAAGCATGAAACAACACCGATCGCACCATGGTGTGAAACGATGGCTGGCGTTTGGTCTATATATGCTAATCTCACCCAAGGTGAGAGTGAGACATTGGTTAGATTAGAAGAATAGAAAATTGAGAGATGTCAAATAAATCCGATAACTGAATTGACCAAGAAATATTAGGCAATAACATTTGAAGCGTGAATAGCTTTTACTCGAGAGTAGTTTCGTGCTGATAATGGTTTATGTCTCAAGATTGTTATTGACCAATCAAGATCGTATAAATACGATATTAGAATAGAGATACAAGATGTAGATCAACATCTCTCTTCTCTTTATTGATACTTTCTAGTGTGTATACAATGTGTCCTTATGTTCCTATTTATATATAGGAGACAACGAGACTTTTCTTGTAGAGGAAAAGAGTTAGATAATCCTAAAGTAATCTGCTAGGACTTGGAATCCTAATTAGCAACCCTATAGGTGTTCAGGTAGGAGAGTTTGCATGTATATGTGGAATAGGGTATTCCACCGCGTATACTACGTCATTGCTTTCGTAAAAAAAGTTTTTTTAACCACGTCAAAATAAACAGTTAATGCGGTATATACTGTTCAGGGGAAAAAGTGAACGAGCTGAATTGTTCATCACAGTAGAATTTTCAACACTGATTGATTGGTCATGAATATGCTTAGTGAGACAAACAGAAAGAGAATGAACTGCACGTTGGCATGTTTCTTTCACCACTGCTGTCTCTTGTCCCCTAAGAACAATCTCTGCTCCTGTTGCTTCGCATTCTTTTCTTAGTACTTTCCCTCGCAGCAGAAGCTATCAGAGTTCAGAGGCAACTAAACTAATCTTCCGGGGCAAGAAGAGGATGGCACGGACTGGACTGGAATAATCTAAGCCCCAAAGAACATTCTTTATCTGCGAACGTGTGAGGCTGTGTCCATACATGACACAGGCAGATCGATAGTATACAAATCTAGAGATAAGAAACATTACTCGCAAAAGCTCAACTGATAAACACGACAGCTAGGCTGAATTCTGGTTAGCAAACAGCTAAAACTTGAGGTCTCCAGCTTGCTTTATTCTTTAGGCAGGGCTCACAATCCATCATAATTTAAGTGCTTCTGCAGCACAAGATGTTCCCATCTCCTTGATCCGTAAATTGCAGTGAAGATTGTCTGTTGGGTGTTTCAGGACAAATGGAGAGCGTGCAGCCTGTCTGTCCGGCCGCAGAGCATTATTATCTCTCGCATGTGCCTTTCATGGAAGGATCATGCGAACAAAACATGATATGAAGCACACCAGAACGTTGCATTGCCTTGCCGTTGGAAGATTTGCAGGAATCAGATTCCCTTTACCGCCGCACTATCATCTTCAGGTAGCAACTAGATAGAGGCAGAGCTCATTCATGGCTTCGGCTCCTTCGCATCTATAGCTTCTATCACCTAGACTGCCAAGCCTTGGTTGTAGCGCTTTGACCCATTCCCTAACCCAGAAACACCCACAAAGAAGTAACTTGATAAAAATACTTCTACAGATTTTTCACATGATCTGAGCAGTTGCGATTACTTAATCTGCTGTAATCACAGTTAATGCCAACATGGAGCATGCGTGATTTCGTTATAAGCAACTTCAGTTTCCCCAATATAATTATCCACCTTGTTACATAAAACTACTTGCCATTTGTCAACGCCACGTAAAGCAGAGGAAAATATGACGCCCGCACCGAATACCACCCCATAAACCATGCTACCTTTCGTAGGAAGGATCAAAACTGGCGCTAAGAGGCTAGCAGAGGAGTCCTTGCTTAATTGATCCCGTTGACTTTTCTTTTCCTTGCAAATATAGTGCTTGTAAACATAATTATAAAAATAGTCTTCTATCTAATCACAAAAGCGTTAGTAGGTGATATGTGTCACCTGCTATACCCGTATACCATGACAAAAGGCTAAGGCTACGGCAGGCCGATCAATCGCAGCAGGAGCTGGTGGAGCCACCGCGACAGACACAAGCTTGTTGCCTCCTCGGCTCAAAAACAAGGTGCCGAGCACCATGAGCGCAACAACAGAGCAGCAGAGTTGTGCGATGAGGGACCAGTCATGGTGCCCTAGCACGATAGGGAAGGACATGTAGCAATCGCCGGCTTGACGTGACCCCGGCTTCCTCCTATGGTACACGGGTGTGGTAGATACCACTGCTTTTATGGTTAGAAAAATGATTATTTTTACAAATTTATTCATACGAGAGAAAGATTTGAAAAAAAAAAACAGATAGACTAAAGGTTAAGGCTCCAGCGGAGGCGTGAGAGGCTGCAGACTTTTACCGTTTTGTCGTGTCCAAAAGCCAGGAGAGGAGGGAGGTCTGAATACTCAAGCTCGAGCGCCGAACCAGTTCCCCTTTTTGAACTGCTTTTGTTTCGGTTTTGACACCGTTTTTTGCCGTGGTTTTGTGCCCCACGACAGGGTCAAGGCACTGCTCCGTTAGGACGCCCGGTTGGAGTGGCGACCAACACCAGCCCGCCGTTATATATGCACCCCATCCGCCACATATGCAGCTATGCTTCCTCAACTCTCTCTCTCTCTCTCGCGTCTTCTTCTCTCGCAATACAATTCATAGCTAGGCTCGACCAAGCAATCAAGCAAGCGCATTTGCACTCGGCTGTTGTTGTTTGGTTCTTTGATTCTTTCATTGCGCGATCGATCTTGGAGCTGGTGGTGATGGCTGCAGTACAGTCGTGGAGGTCTCTGCTCTGCTGTGTGGGCGGCAGCGGTGGGATGGTGGCCGGGGAGGACGGGGCGTCGCCGACGACGCGGACGCGGAGGAGAGGGGACCAGAGGTTGCTGTCGTCGGCGTCGTCCGCGTCAAGGGTGTCGCTGTCGAGCCTGAGCTCGACGGGCACGCTCACGCCGGAGGACCTGTCGGTGACGCTGTCCGGGTCCAACCTGCACGCCTTCACCTACGACGAGCTGAGGGCGGTCACCGGCGGCTTCTCCCGCGCCAACTACCTCGGCTGCGGAGGGTTCGGGCCGGTTTACAAGGGCCGCGTGGACGCCGGTCTCCGGCCGGGCCTGGACGCGCAGGCGGTGGCCATCAAGTACCTGGACCTTGACAGCGGCACGCAGGGCCACAGGGAGTGGCTGGTAAGATCGACCACCTAGAACCCGCGGCGTAATAATGCATTCCGCCATTGTTGCATCGCGAGCTCGATCGGTCGGTGTGCTGATTAACTTTGCCTTCTTCGAATCTGCAGGCCGAGGTGTTCTTCCTTGGGCAACTGAGGAACAAGAACCTCGTGAAACTGATCGGCTACTGCTACGAGAACGAGCACCGGATGCTGGTGTACGAGTACATGATCAACGGGAGCCTTGAGAAGCACCTGTTCAAAAGTGAGCACAAAGCTATTAACTGTTCATTTTCACACGTCTCGATCGTTTATTAATCCGGTCAATCAGTACGGTGTAATTTGGTGCTTACTTTAGTGGTTAAGTTAAGCAGGGTAGCTAGCCAAATCATTGGCGCTTACGCTAGCGCCGAAGTTTTTTGCTTGGAAAAATCCAGGAAGACTTGGGGAAGCTAACCTGAACCCCTGTCAATTACGTGCAGGTCTCGATGCCTCCCTGCCATGGAAGACGAGGATGAAGATCGCCGTCGGCACGGCGAGGGGCCTCGCCTTCCTCCACGACGCCGACACGCCGGTGATCTACCGCGACTTCAAGGCGTCCAACATCTTGCTCGACTCGGTGAGCGAACCCTCCAACCCGTGCTCAATTCTGTTTTCACTGAAGTGTGGCGGTAGTTTCAGATGGTTGAAAAACGAAATGTCAATTTGTGACGCAACGCAGCCTTGGCAGGCTCTCGCGTCGTCGCAGAGAGGAAGATGACGGCACCAGCCGTGTGGCGGCTGGTGCTGAACATTCAGCCTGCAAAAAAATACATTCTGATTTTTTTTTTCGCTTTCGAGTTCTGAAAATTCGAAACGAAATTGCTTTGTCGAGTTTTGTCCACGAATAGTCGTCCATAGGGGATCGATGAATGTCAAAGTCTGCCACGCGTTTCAAAATCGTTGGCTTGGAAGGTTCCTGGATGCTCAACTCTCTGGAACAGCTCTTGCGGTCTACCTAGATGGCCAAATACCTAATAAAAAATATGTATCTGCCCGCTCCGTACTGCATCATTATCTCAGTATGCCATAGCACTAGCCTGATACACAGAAACGTTGTCTTGCAAGTATATACCACAGTGGCGTACTAAACGGATGGAAGCATGGCAAAACTAAGCATCTATTTATTTTTATCCAACGTACACCATTGTATGCTACTATAAATGTCACCTGTGATCTTTTTCCTGACCTATCTGATTCTCTATTTTCAGGACTACAACGCCAAGCTGTCCGACTTCGGGCTCGCCAAGGATGGACCACAGGGCGATGCAACCCATGTCACGACACGTGTCATGGGGACGCACGGGTACGCCGCACCAGAGTACATCATGACCGGACACCTGACTGCCAAGAGCGATGTGTACAGCTTCGGAGTGGTGCTTTTGGAGCTCTTGTCCGGCCGGCAGTCCGTCGATCGGGCTCGACGTCCGAGGGAGCAATGCCTAGTGGACTGGGCCAGGCCCTACCTCAAGAAGCCCGATAGGCTGTACCGGGTCATGGACCCGGCCCTGGAGAGCCGGTACTCGTGCAAGGGGGCCCAAGAGGCTGCCTTAGTGGCGTACAAGTGCCTGAGCCAGAACCCAAAGTCCAGACCCACCATGAGGGAGGTGGTCAAGGCCTTGGAGCCCATACTTGACATGGACGACTACCTCCAGGTGGGCCCATTCGTGTTCACCGTCATAGTGGAAGACAGCAACAAGGACGAAGAGAGCAAAGGCAAGCTGGTCAACGGTGAGGAGAAGGTTGACATGAGGATTGAGACAACGGTTGAGGAGAAGCACCAGAGCCACCAGGACCGGCACAGGCACAAGTACCCGAACTCGGCGATCCACGCTGACATTGTCCTGCACCGGGATGGCGCCGTCGGGCCCTACACCACCGCGCTGCAGTGGCATCGGAGGACGCGGAGCTACATCAAGGAGAGGGGGGCGTAGGACAGATGGTCAGAGAGGGCAGATAGGAGCGTTAGAAAGCAGCAGCAAGAGGGAGGATTTTGTACATAATTGAGGTAAAGATCGTAAGAGGGGTGTGACAAAAGTCACACATCACCACATTGGTTTGGTTGAGAGAATTGTTCTTTCGTTCTTTCATAGTGACGCTTGGTGTAAGTGCTAATAGCGTGACGAAGAATCCGGTTAATTTGGATTTTTCATAAAGGTTGATCAAAGTACAGAGATAAAAGAGGCTGGTTAATTGTTTGCTATTGCTTTAATTACCTTCAGAACTTTGTTTTGCTCTCGTTGGTATTGTGATAAAGGGAAAATGTTGGCCTTGCGAAAGTATTACAAAGGGGAATGTTAACGCAACTTCAAGGATTCTGCAGTTGTTAAAATACAACTCTATTATGTCATTGTGTCGTCCAAGTTTTTTTTTTAAAAAAAAATCCAAATTACCCAAAGAACTTACATTTCTGTTTGTCAAAAAAAGAAAAGAAAGAAAGAGAAACCTCGCAACACTGCCACCGAAATCTGAATCAACCAGTAAGAATTAAGAAAAAGAAAAACGGCCTACGTTACTCTCCAGAAAAAGATGTCATCTCAAAAAAAAGTCTTAAGCTGAATTTCCCAAGGTAGGCCGATTAAACCCAAGTTCCCCAGCTGCTACAAGCAAGCATTTACAAAAAGCCCAATGAAGCAAAGAAACGATAATAGGGCCCTACAACAAAAACGGCTTAGTCTCCTCCGATTTTTTTATTTAATATTTATTTTAAATCTTTTTTGCAAAACTAATCGGCCGAACGAAAAAATTTAAAAAATAGGCGCCTTTCGCCCCAGTACGGGGCGATCGCCCCGGGCGATATCTAGTCTTTGTAACGGGCGGCTAACGTCATTGCCGGGCAGCGATGTACGTGGACGATCGTGGGCGTCGTCAAGCAAGTTGTGGGCGATCGCCTAACAAGGCGACGGGCTCATTTTAAATTGCCGGACGTGAGTACTGTTGCTCATTTGCGCCGGCCGACCGAGAGACCGAGAGGAAGCACTGCGCGAAAGAAGACGAGAGGAAGGAGAGGAAAAAAAGAGAGAGGAAAAAAAGTATTCGTCGTTTTTGTGAAGGTAAGTCCGAAAATTTTATGTGTAATATTTTTTTGAATTTTAGTATTGTGTAATATTTAGAAATGCAGAAATGTAGTAAAAATATTAGGTAATATTTAGAAATTTAATGTAGTAGGATTGGGTAGTAGAAATATTAGGCAATGTTTAGAGACTTAATGTAGTATTTAGAAATATTAGGATTGTAGTATTTAGAAATTTTGAGAATCAATGTAGTATTTAAAAATTTTATATGTAATATTTAGAAATTTAATGTAGTATTTAGGATTGTCTAGTATTTAGAAATTGTAGAATTGTGTAGTATTTAGTTTTTATTTTATGTGGTGGTTTTTAGGTAATATTTAGAAATTAATGTAGTATTTAGTGTTTAGAAATATTGAGATTCCATGTAATAGAAATATTAGATAATATTTAGAAATGTAATGTGGTAGAAATTTAATATTATTAATTTAACATGGTAGGTTAGCCATATGTTACGTGGGCAATGTTTTGAAAATTGCGACGTAGAAATTAAAGGACATACGATATATCATGTATATATACAGTTTTTAAGATTAGGACAAATGAATAATATATAGAAGTAATTTCGTAATGACAAAATGAGTGGTCGAATTACTTATTTATAGTTGGATTTCTTAGTATGATCACCATTCATTTTATACATTGTATTTTAGAGTATATTTAAAAACATGGTAGGCCAAAGAACATATCGTCAGCAATCGTATACGCTAAAAATTAGTAGAGTAAAAAAAATTAGAAATGTCAGGCACCGTTAAAAATCAGTAGAGTAAAAAATTTTGACAATATAATGTAACATTTATATAGTAATGCATGATGCGGTTAGATAGAGAAATGATGATTTTTTCGGTTCGATGTTGTAGACAGCATATCGAAGAAATTGTATTTTCAAATATTCTATGGAGATGGGGAGATAGCACAGGGGCCGGATGGAGTCGATTTGTCGGCATTTTCAACAGTCATACGGGGCATATCTAGGCCGAGAGATAGGACATACAGGGGTTTGTTGGAGTGGATGTTTCGAATGTTCAATTTGGATACCCAGAGTGTTCGGCTGCGGGCTAGAGCAGTTGTAAGCCGTGCGCAAAACTTTTTTTATGGATAGCTGGTTCCTATTAACGCGACATCGTCATGGAGGAGCTATGTTGGGTATGCTGTAGAGTGGGGCTGGCCGCTCATGTTGCTGGTAGAGTGGTACCAGGTACCTCCATCGGTGTCGGAGGTTCGTGATGTCGGAGTAGATATTACGGAGGAGGGGAAGACAGATATGCAAGAATGCGATGATGAAGGTGGCGAGGACCTCGGAGACGGGGGACACGAGGTTGGCGGTGGCGACGTGATCGGGGCGAGGAGGCAGTCGTGGAGGCGCGGGGGGTGGCCGACGAGGGGGAGGAGGTGGAGCACATAGTTGACTTGATGGAGGAGGAGGACCGTGCGGATGAGGAAGTCCCTGATGGCGAACGCTCGGACGAGGAGGACAATACTCCTGAGGTGCCTGTCCCCGGTGCGTGGACTAATTATAATTTCGAAGACCTAACAATGAATAAAGGGAACAGAGATGCATGGGAGTATCATGAGAACGAGGTCGCGCAGGGGGCCATATATAAAGACAAGGAGGCTATGATGGATGCGGTGAAGTACTGGTCAATGTCTCTTCGGCGGCAATTCAGGGTAATGAAGTCCAGCAAAAAAGACTACGACGTGAAGTGCGTAGTTGATTCGTGCCCATGGCGGGTGCATGCATAAAAGGGGAAGTGGAGGGACTACTGAAAATGTTTCATAGTGACGGAGCATAACTGCCAACTGGAGGAAGCGGAGCAGGAATACCGCAATCTGTCATCCACTTGGGTGGCAAATGTGTTTTATGGTCAGATTGTGGACAATCTGTACCTGCAGCCTCGATCCATTATCAGAGCCGTGGAGGAGAGGTTTCAGTACAAGATTAGCTACGGAAAGGCATGGAGAGCAAAAAGAACAGCTTTGCAAATACGGTTCGGGACATACGAGGCTTCTTACGAGAATATTCCACACTTACTCAGGGCAATATCAAGTAGGAATCCCGGTACGGTCATCGACCTTGCGGAGTTTCCCGCGGATGGTGCGTGCGCGGGTAAGTGGGTATTGCAGCGGGCCTTCTTCGCCCTCGGCGCATGCATAAATGCCTTCCGACACTGTCGCCCGGTCATTTGCGTGGACGGCACATTCCTCACAGGGAAATACAAGGGCTAGATTCTAACTGCAATCGCGGTGGACGCCAACAACCAGGTTCTACCGGTCGCATTGGCCTTCGTGGAGGGGGAAAACACGGAGAGTTGGTACTGGTTTCTTGAAAGAGTCAAGATGGCAGTTGTCCAGGACCGCCCTGATGTATGTGTCATCCATGACCGACATGCAGGGTTGCTGAGGGCGATCGTGGATATGCAACAAGGGTTCGACGTCGTGGGAGCAACAAAGTGGCCAGACCTGAAGAGCAGGTGGTGCATGAGGCACATGGGTGCCAATTTTTTCCGTCAGTTCAGGAACAAGGAGCTTATGAACATGTTCAAGCGGCTGTGCAAATAGAACCAGTGGAGGAAGTTCGACTCGCTGTGGAGGACGTTGGATGAACTAACCAAGAAGCAATCACTGAATCCAAGGGATGGTGGTAGTTCATCAAGGAACCCTATGGTCTACCACGAGCAAGGAGATGACCCCACAACCTTTGTGTGCTCTCCCGATCGACGACCAAACATTCGCGAGGTCGGGACAAGCATAAAGAGTTTCACGATCGGATAATGACACGAGCCATTGGAGAAATTGTCCTTCAGATGACGAGGGCGGTTCCCGTTATGGAATAATGACAACTGTAACATCCCAATTTTTTAGTTTTTAATTAATTAATATTATTTTAATGCAATTTATGATTTTTGTGAATTTCCTGAGATTTATTGGGATTATCTTAAAAGTATATTGCCTCCTGTCGAAAACTAATTATAAATAGATAAATTTAAAATAAAGTTTGCCTAAAAATATTTTATTTAAGTCTAGAAGGTCTCAAAGTATTTTTGAGATTTTTCTTTTTCCTTCTGGGATTCTTCCGGGTATTTTATTGCTTTAAGGAAATCAATCTATTTTTGCTAGTTATTTTAAAAGGGAAAATCTCGATTTAGCCATGGGAACAGTACTGTGCATGCCCAGGCCAGGCTCGTAACGGCCCACATGACCAGGGATTTAGATGGACCATTGTCAGCCGTCGGATCGCTTAGGAGTAGTGGGGATTGAACCGGATTAGGAAATTGATTGCTGGCCGGTGCGATTGGGAATAGAGTTCGCTGCATGGGTTCCGCCGAGGGAACTTCTTCCGTTTTCTCCAGCGCGTGGTCGATTTGAACTCTAGCGCCGGCGCCGAAGTCGACGAGAATTCGGAGTCCGTTCCGGGCGGGAGTAGGACATCCGGTCCTATTTAAGCAGCACAGGCGTCGCCAAGAAGAAACGAGCGGCAAGAAAATCATGAGCGATCGAGGAGTCGCGCCGTCATCCGAGGAAATTCGCGAGGGACAGCAGGCGTCGCCAGAAGATTTCCGAGCGCGCAGCCGAGTTGTCGCCGAGAAGTCTTGGAGATCGGTGTCGTTCGCCGTGTCTTGTCGAGAAGCATCCTGTGCGCACAGTCGTACCACCGAAGCATCGCCAGGGAAGGAGCTCACCGTGGAGGTCGTCGCCACAGGAGAAGAAGGCCATGTCATCGACGAACCGAAGCTCTAAACTCAAATCCGAGCGCGTCATTAGATCTGCGACGTCGAGGTGAGTCTGGAGGGGTGTCGTTCGCCCGCCGCCGGCTGATATGGCGCCAAGGTGGCGTTGCATTGGTACTGCATCGGTTGTCACGGGGGCGCGTGCGTCAGCGGTATAGGTCCCACGCGTCAGTAGGAGGGAGAGTAATAAAAACGATTTTCGTTTATAAAAAACAATTTGAAATATTTCTGATTTCTCCAATCTCATGAATTTAAATTTTCTGAGGGCTCGTGCTGCTTTACTGCAAATGAACCCTTAGCCTTTCCTTTGGAATAAGCCTGCATATAGCTATGATAGAATTGCATTACATGCACAACTTGTTGAGTACGTGTTGGTGTACTCACCCTTGCTTAACAACCAACAACAAAGGAGGAATCATCGTCGTTATTGGAGGAGGACTTTCGTGGACGCGGTCACTAGGCCAATCCTTGTCGACGCTTTGTGGTGTCTTGATGGGACATCTACGCTTTCTACCGTTTTTCCACGATTTGTTTCATTGGTCTTACTATTGCCTTGTGAGGTCGAGTAATTGTAAGTGATCATAAGATCGCACACTAGTTATATTCAATAAATAAAGTCTTATTATTCTTATCGTTGTGTATGATATGATGCTTACCGATGTTAAGCTGTGTGCACTAGCGATTGATCCTGGGACTAGTGCGGAAAAACACAGTGGATTCGAATTGGTGAATTTGGGTCCTCACAACAACCAACCTGGTGGAGATTTACAACTGGGTAATGAAAGGCGCGAGATGCGTTCCGTTGGTGGGCATTGTTGAGGGTGTGTTACTAGGCACCCAAAGATATTTCATTGAGCGGTACAAGGCCTCCGCTGCATGTATGTCGGACAATCGCTGTTCTACTCGACGGTTGTCTCTATGTACATGGCCAACAAGACACGGAAGGCACAGACACATCGCTGACACGGAGAGTGGCGTGGAACGGAGGTACCACGTGCATCATGCGTGACCGGGTCAAGAGGTGCCCACCGAGAGGACTTCCATCCGAGCATACTCCGAATCGCTGATCGCGAAAGTGCTCGCCGGAAACCACACTGCTGCACTTGCCGTGCTCGCACGTGATTGCCGTAGCAGGCGAGACACACCACTCATGTCGTCCGTACATCTTCCACTACTACTACAAGCAAAGTGTTTTCAACACGTGGCATAACGAGGTGTACTGCACGGAGTCAATGGATCGTTCACGTAGCCCCCTCCAGGCATCGATGGGTACCGGACATCCGAATGTTGAAGGTAAGGTCGGGCGTCGAAGGACACGGCGTATAGGAACGATATGGACGAGTCTTAAGCACGGCGTAATTGTGGATAATGTAATTCTATGTACCCGTTATTTGTTGTCCCCGTTATGTAATTTTTGATTCTATGTACCAGGTTATTTGTTGTCCCCGTCAATGTAATTTTTTATTCTATGTACCAGTTATTTGTTGTCCCCGACATGTAATTTTTGGTTGTATGTGCACGATCGAACATATATTTGAATATGCAACATTTCATTATTTGCTTATTATCCGGTTTGTTTTATTTGCCTCCTACACTTACTTATTATCCAGTTTGTTTTATTTGCTTTCTAACCATGAATTTGCTTTGTAACCACGCAGCACAAAGATAATGGCGCAAGTTAGGCGTCTTGCTCACGCTGTTCCCGAGCCGCTAGACCAAAGACGTGGATAAGACCCACCGGTCTAGGTTGTCCGCAGCTGAGGGTCGAGAGTCGGGACATCATGGTCTCGGTGCCAAGGAGTTTCTTCTGGATCGACCTCTGCCGGGTTCCACAAGAAGTCGCTAACTTTTCCTACTTTTTACTTACTGTTAATGGAATTTTAACGACGCTACACACTACGTGCAAGGTGTTACGAAGCGGCCGCTTACTTCCATTTTGTAGGATGGTGGAGCATAATCGCGATGGCCCGCACGTCTCACGGTGCTCGTGATGACAGTCCTCGCGACCGCTCCAGGACCGGTGGAGACCGGAGACACACACGTTCCACCTGCCCTGCGGAGAGATGGCTCCCACGCTGCAGGACGTGTCTTACCTCCTAGGGCTCCCCTGCACGAGTCGTGCAGTTGTGCCGCGTGACGCCCCTGCCGTGTGGCGTGAGCAGTTGGAGGCGCGCTTCACCCAGGTGCAGCAACACCCTGCAGCCCCCCCCCCCCGTACGTGCCCCACAAGACGGATGAGCGGCATGGAGTCCAGAAGGCATGGCTGCTCCAGTTCACGGTTAGTACCCCGTTCATTGCAACTTAACGGATACGCACTGAGCTGCTGACAATATTATACCGAATGCTGCAGGCTAAGCTTCTCCACCCAGACGCCGACGAGGAGGACTTGGCACGCCACCTGGAGGCGTACCTGCTGTTCGTTTTGGCCAAGACTGCTCTCGCCCTCGACGGGGACACGGTGGACCGGCACCTGATTGAGTTCGCCCAGTTTATCGCCGACACCCCAGCGGAGGAGGTAACACATTTTGTTAAAATATGACAGGACATGTCTAACTTTGCTGTTGTAAACAAATGGTGCAGTGGTCGTGGGGCTCTGCCGTGCTCGCGTGCACGTACAGGGGTCATTGCGAGGCTGTCTCCCGGGTATCAACAGAGGCGTCGTTGACGGGTTGTGTTCTACTACTGCAGTTGTGGTCCTGGGAGCACTTCTCCATCGGTAGGCCCGTTGTTGACCGGTCGCCGTACTCACAAACCTATACCACCACCACCACCAGATCGACTGGCCCACTATGGGCCTCTACTGGGTTCTGCGACAGGTATGCCCCCTTGTATCTAACCCCCTACTTTGGACACTTTAATAGCATGCACTACTTTTTTTTCCACAGCGGGTGTACGCCCACCTGCAGGTCTGGAGGTCGACTCGAGTTCGCTCGGGAGTTTGACAGTCAGCAGGGCGAGGACGTGTTAGGACACCGTGACAAAGACGCACAAGGTTCAGTCCGAGCACCTCACGGGCTGTCCGAGCTTTGCCGGCGTGACCATCACTCGCTCACCCGTAAGGTCCTCCTTCGACACATGCATCGAGGAGTACTCGCCGCACCGAAAGTGCCGGGCGCTCGGCCTCTTCCAGACCGCCGACTACTCACACTGCCTCACGTGGCGCGCACAGGTAGGTGTCCTAAGCACAATACTTACCATTCCCGCGGAATGCATGTTGTATGTAAATTGCCATTTTTGCATTGCAGGATGAACCGGGCGGGGTCTGCACTGGGCACTCCGTTCGCTCATCGCATGATACCGTGGGTGTTGCAGTACTTTTGTAATTTATTTATCTTCACCACCATCTTGTCTAACTATCTGAACTAAATGCTTGTATTTTTTTATGTTATCTTTTTTTAGCCATGTCGTACAGCTTATTTTTCTGATTTTCGCAACTTCGTACCGGAGCAACGCCCGGCTAGCTCGACAATAGATAATTGGTAGCCCACGTTGCATAGCTTTCGTGGGCACTCTTCTGATTTTAACAACATAAAACTCTTCGTTACGACATTAAACTAAGATGCGATCCGATTTTGGTCATTGCTATCCTCTTGGCTTCTACCGAGAATATTGAATGAATCTAATGTTGCTTGTCAGGTTTTTATCGAGAATAAAGGAAGGGGGTAAGAATGCTCTGATCGCCACAACTTTCTTGGTTTTGGCTAATGGATAAAGGAGGTGCATCTCATCGCTATTAACTCTATATCGCATAAGCAAGGGAAGAATCTTTATCGCTCCTCACTTCTACCATTTTATCGCTTTTACTTTTACTACTCTATCCTTACCACTTCACCACGCTTTGATGATTACATAGATAAGTGCTAGGCCACGATTTCTCGATCATAAGTTATCATGAAAATATAGTAGACCATACTCTTCATTACGACATAAAGCTAGGATGCACATCACGAACAAGGAAAATAATGGTTACAACTTCGCGTCATCGAGTGGATCGAGGCCACTTCCTTTTCGCCCATGCCTCGGTGGGGCTTCTCTCGCACGACGTGCCCTCTCTCTCTCTCTCTCTCTCCTCCTTCTCCTCCGCTTCCTTCGACGTGCCTCCTCGCGGTCGCATCACGTCGCGCTTTGAAGCCGCCGTCAACTCCTCGTCTTGGACGCTTTGATCAAGAAGCCTTTGGTCCTCCTGGATCGATCTCTATATCAAACCACTTCTCAAATTCACACAGCAGCGGAGGCGACTGCATGAAAAATAAATTAGCAAAGTTTCACATACAAATATTACGAAACACGTATGATTGTTACCACCATGGCGATTCTTCAGGCTCTTCTCTGGCGGTCGAATTCAGTAGTTGCAGACATCCAATACCTCCTCTTCCAAGTTGAATATCCCAAGAGCGACGAGCCTACAAGGATCTCCGCATGACACATCGGTGGTACAACCCCGACAGTACGAAGAGGTCCCTGCACGCGATGTTGCGCTACCACGCCAAGCGCCTACCTCTTTCTTCGCCTTCCCTTTCCTTTCCAATTGCACGCCTCGGATTTTCGATTGAACCTCTACTTATCTTTTTCCTCCTCTCCTTCCCTTCTCTTTTTTTTCTTTCTTCTTCTTCTCATTGCTTTGCTTTGAGGCCAGCGAGCAGAGCGAAGGTTATAAAGGGTAAATATCGCTTTGGTTTGGGGCGATCGCCGATCTCGGGGATAGGGCCCACCATATTTGTATTTAATATTTTTTTCAAATTGTTTTTCGTATAATAAACGAGGAAAAATTAACCTGCTGTGAAAATGTCAGGAGGCACACTGCCCGATGGTAAATATCGCCCTGAAATGGGGCGATCATACGAAAACGATTTTCAAAAAAATATTAAATACAAATATGGTGGGCCCTATCTCCCCATACAAAACAAGCATACTGGCAGTCAAAAATTAGATGTTTCGTGCCCGTGATTTCCGTGGTTTCGTGGCCGTGAGTGCCTTTTTCGATTTTCGCAACTTCCTGCTGGGGCAACGTCTGGCTATCTCGCCCATACGTAAGTGGTAGCTCGCTATGATCGCCTTGATTTTTCCCCAGATTTTTGAGCCAGATCCTCGCTTGTCTCATGGGCTACAAAACCCTAAGTGACCACGATTTACGTGGTTTCATGGTCATGAGTGCCTTTTTCGATTTCGCAACTTCTGCGGCAACGCTCGCTATCTCGCCCATACGTAAGTGGTAGCCCGTGTTGCGTAGGTCGCTCTTGATTTTTTCCTGATTTTTTGAGCCATATCCAGCCTGTCCAGCGGGGCTACGAAAACCCCTAAGTGGCCACGATTTTTGTGGTTTCGTGGTCGCGAGTGCCTTTTCCAATTTTCGCAATTTCCTGCCAGGGCAACGTCTGGCCATCTCGCCCATCCATAAGTGATACCTCACATTGCGTAGGTCGCCCTTGATTTTCCCGTATTTTTTGGGTCGTATCCGGCTTGTCCTGCGGGGCTACAAAAACCCCTAAGTGGCCACGATATCTGTGGTTTCATGGTCGCGAGTGCCTTTTTCGATTTTCGCAACTTCCTGCCGGGGCAACGTCTGGCTATCTCCCCCATACGTAAGTGGTAGCCCACGCTATGAGGGTCGCCTTGATTTTTCCCTCATTTTTTGGGCAGATCCGGCTTGTCCTGATGGGCCACGAAAACCCTAAGTGGCCACAATTTCGTGGTTTCATGGCACAGTGCCTTTTTTCGATTTTTGCAACTTCGCCAGGCAACGTCGCTATCTCGCCCATACGTAAGTGGTAGCCCGCTGCATAGGTCGCCTTGATTTTTCCCCAGATTTTTGGGCCAGATCCGACCTGTCTCCATGGGCTACGAAACCCTTATGGCCACGATTTCCACGGTTTCGCGGGTCATGAGTGCCTTTTTCCGGTTTTCGCAACTTCGATCGGGCAACGTCCGCTATCTCGCCCAACATAAGTGGTAGCTCGCTATGAGGGTCGCCTGTGATTTTTCTCAGATTTTTTCTACCATATTCATGGACCCTACGAGGCTATGAAAATCCCTAAGTGGGATGCGATCACTAACAAAGTAAAATAATTTTTCCTGGTTCAATGCAACAAGAAGTTTTTTTGGTAATTCTTCCCATCCAATACAACAATTATTGTACAAACAATTTACAACAAAAATTGCAAAAAAATGTTATAAGAACTAATCGCCCAGTCAGCGATCGGTCTATTTTTAATTTTTTCTTCTTCTGCTACATTTTGAAATTCATTGCTCACAGACCATCTATCGCCCCATCTTTGCGGGGGTACTTTTCAAATTTTTTCATTCGGCCGATTAGTTTTGCAAAAAAGATTTAAAATAAGTAACAAGAGACAAAATTTGGTTTTGCTCAAATCTTTTATCTAGAACTCTATCTTTAAGTATGAGCTAGCTTCGATGATATCTGCTGGGGACTGAAGAACCCCTGCCTGGTCAACGAATCAGTGAACAAACCCCTAGCTCGAGCTCGAGCTATGAGGCCTTTGACCGCGTCGTTGACCACGTGGCTCCCGCTCGACCTCGAGCTAGGGGGGTAAGGAACCAGCTCCCGTCCGGGGGGGTCAAGCTTGGGGATCTAGGTCGAGCATTCACACTGAAGGTTACCAGGATCCTTAAATGATGGAGTCAAGCCAGACGTAGGCGACAATTCCGGGGTGGTTTTGATCCAGCTTTAGTGCGCATGAAGCCACTCTTCCGGGAAATTCTCTCGGCCGTTTCTGGTAACGGCCGAGAGAGGCATAAAACCCCCCTGAGATGAACACAGGGGGAAATTCACACTCAAGCCTCGCATTTCACGACACACACACATACTCAGACTACAGGAGCTTGAGCTAGAGAGCATCCTTGTACTCAAGCATAGTGAATTTCTCCGCCTCTGGGCAAGACTGGAGTAGAGCTATTACCTGTTCTGAGGGCTCGAACCAGTATAATTCTCGATGTCTCCCTCTTTTCCTCTTTTCTCCGACCATCGGACCTGTGAGTCCTTTTTCTCGGTGAGTGAAGCCAGTTCCGGATCCTGCATTCACATCAACCCCCATACACTTCTCGGTCAGGCGATCCCGATCACTGACAATATCCTTATTGGTTCGAATGATATTCAAATCATCTACATATACTGAGATGATAGATAATCTTATCACATATTTCGTTATGAACACACAGGGACATATATTATTGTTGATATATCATTTCATAAGAAGGAATTCACTCAGTCGATTATATCACATATGACCACACAGCTTTAATTCGTATAGTGTCCTTTGTAATTTCACACTTATACATGTTGCCTCGTACTCAAGAAATGACTAAGAGCTCTCGACCGATTGTCATTCACGCCCATATGTGAGATCTTCGTTCTCTTAGGAATCATCATATAGATTTTTGAATCAAGTGATCTATATAAAATATTTAGTCACAATATCCATGAGTTTCATATTTAGATTTTTGCTTAGTACCATAGATATCAGGTAACAGAATGTAGTGTCATCCAAAACAAGAGAATAAGTTTCATCGTAATCGATGTTAGGTCTTTGTGTGAACCCTTATGCTACTAATCTCTCTTTATACCACACCACTTCATTTTTTTATTCCTCTTACACACAAACTCCCATTTTTTACTAATGTGAATGATATCTCGAGTAGTCTTGATAACTTTTACAAAAACCTTCCTCTTATTTGATGAGTTTAGTTCATCCTCGATTGCATCCTTACATTTATCTCAATCAGGGCGACTTTTGCGTTCAATAATAATCTTAGGGTCAACATCCGAATTCTCAATATAGAGAGCTGTCGGGGATTGGATATACTGTACCAAGACGACCATCGAAGCCCGGCACCAACCGACCATGCCCTTGCCCGGACAACGCATGCAGGACCGACCTTCGAGCACCCCGCCTCGCAAGCCAGCTCGGGGTCTCGATAAGGCGACGTGGCATTAAATGCATGGCGCTCATGGATCGCTTCGCCGATCCGCGCCGCCACGGCCCATGCTGACTTGGTCCGCGCCATCGCGCATACGCCGCGTGGTACCGGGCGGTGGCGCGGCATCGCTTCAGATACGCCCTCTACAAGAGCGCTACTGTAATAAATTATTTGTCTCCTATAATTCCCTATAAATACCCCCTCTCACGATGGATTGAGGGTTGGACCTTCAGACCACGCACACACTTACACCCATCGCTTGCTTACGGGAGTCCTTAGGATCATTCAGGGCCTCCCGAGCGAGCGATTGTAACCCACTTTCACATACTAGTGCAATCACCGACGAGGGTTATTATCTCCCGTGAGAGGCCCGAACCGATAAAAATGACCCCTGCGGTTTTACGATTGTCCCAGATACCTTCGCTCCATTGCTCGACATACTCTCGGACGATAACCCTTGCGGAAAAGGGCCCCAAGTTGATCCTCATTCAACAAGTAAGCTTTGGGGACCCCGCCCCGAATCGCCGACAACCGGGCGCCATCCGTGGGGACCGACTGAAGTCCTTCTGCAAGAAATCCCTGAGGATGCCGAACTCGCAAGACAATCAGGACCTCTCTGCGTCTTCGACGACGTGGAGGACGGCGATGAATACTACGCCAACGATGGCGTAGGCGGTGCGGCCGACCCGGAAGGCCACACCGAGACCGGGAGTCTTTCCCCGGTGCGCGCGCGAGCGCTTCTCCGCCGCAATCGAATACCCTCGCTCACGAGGAAGAACATGGCGACCTCGGTGGCGATCGAGCCACTCCCGATCGTCTCGAGCTCAGCCAGGGGAACACGGCATACGACACCACCCCTGTGTCGTCCACGCAGTCTTGGTATTCCCGCAGCGTCAACATGGCGGGAGGAGGACGAACAAGGCGAGCATCGCCCCCGTTTTCCCCACCACCAAAGACGATGTCGGGCGAGGACCGCCGGAGATGTCCCCGGCAGAACCCGTAATCGCCCACCGCCAAATTTAGTAGGGGGCGGGCGCCGGGGCTGGAGATCGGTCTCGCAAAGATCCCAGCGAATACCACTCCCCGGAGCACGTGCGCGACCGCTTTCCAAGATCGCCTCCCGTTGCTCCCCAGAGCGCCGAGCGCCGAGCGCCATTACGACGGTCGTGCGCGGCCTCCAAAACTTCTCAACAAAGCGGACTCGCAACCATGGGGCACTTGTGGTCGAGAACTCGAAAATCTCGCCGCCGATATAGGGCTTCAGGCCGTCTGGCGCCAAGGGCCCCGAGTGTTTCTCGACCACAAACACCTTCCCTCGTTCGCTCTCGTCACGATGCCCTCAAGTCCTCGCTTTAAAGGGCCGCGGGAAGCAAGAGCGGTTTCGTGAGGATGCCCGGCAGCTTCCTCGACAGATCATGGCGGACGGGCGACCACCGCTTATGAGCCTTCCGAATGTTTTTCTCGAGCGCCATACGGACGCTTTTCTCCGCATTGCCGCGGCGCTGAAGGACCGATCGGCCCCAACCGCCGTGGATCCCCATCGGCCGGGCCGCCGGATGTTCCGGTTTTCGGATGCCGGGCCTTTTCGACGTCCCTTCGTGAGGTGGCGTGGCCGAGCAAGTTCAAGCCCGGCCACATAGAGCGGTTCAACGGGACCCAGAACCCGGATGAGTTCCTCTCGATCTACTCCACCGCCATCGTGGCGACCGGAGGAGATGAGAGAGTCATGGACAATTACCTCCCCACGGTCCTCGAGGGCTCGGCTAGGACGTGGCTCTTCAACCAGAAAGAGGGCTCGATCCGCTCGTGGAGGCAGCTTTGCGATGCCCTCCGCGCGAACTTCCAAAGCTGCTACACTCGCCCGGGCAATGAGCGAGATCTGGAGCGGCTGATCCAGACGGACAAAGAGACCCTGCGCCACTTTGTCCAGAGGTTCATCAAAGTAAGGAACTCCATCCCGAGCATCTCGGACGAGGCGGTCGTCCGGGCCTTCAGATTCGGGGTCCGCGACGTTCGCTTCACACAAGATTTGGAGATTCACCCCGACCTAACGGCCAACGAGCTTTTCCGTATGGCCGACCGGTACGCGAACGCCGACGAGGCCGTACAATAGAAGAAGATGATCGACGAAGGCAGCCGCCGCCACCAGCTCGAGGGCTTTGGGCAAGAAGCGCCGCTCGGCTGAGAAAAAGGCCAAAAGAAGAAGAAGTTTGTGCAAGCCGCACGGCCGCCGCCATCGATCACCGTCCGCCTCGCCCTCCGCGGGACGAAGTTCGACGGCGATCAAGCCCGGCCACGATCATGCGCAGTAACTAAGACCCCGATGATCGTGGCCGCAGCGACTAAGGCCGTGGCGACCAAGGTCGAGGCGCCAGAGCGCGAAAGAAAGGGCGCCCGTGTCCGGCTTTTGCCAGACCATCAAGCGGCAGTCACGACCTCCGCAGAATCGCCAACCCGGGCGACGCTCGAAAGGTTCTACGACAAAGGAGGGTCCCATGCCCACACTCCCGGGACAGGTGGATAACAGCAAGGGCAAGGGCCCAGCGGAGGATGGCGACGGCGACATGGGATTCCAAGAGCCCCAAAACCACATCGCCGTTATATTCGGGGGCTCTCAAGATAAAAGTCCTGTAGGGACCTCAAGGAGGCGGCGGGAGGTCCGCCACATCACTCACGGCAAACCACCTGCTCAACACTCGTGGTCCGAGCGCCTCACTTTCCAAGGAGGATCGCCTTGGAATGACCAGTTCTAGAAGCTCCTGCTGGTCGTAAGTCTGACCATCGCAATGCTAAGGTCGCCGAGTCCTCTAGACGGCGAAGCTCTTCGACCTCATATCTGCTGGTCCCGGACGAGATGCGTTTCCTCGCTCCAGATCAAGAGCATCGCCGTCTCTGTTTACGGATCGCCCCGCACTTCGATCAAGCCTCGGCCGATCGCTTTGCCCGTGACGCCGGGGTCCGCCAACTTTCAAACCGAAATGATCAATTTTGAAGTCGCTTGCCATAACACCATCCTGGCGTGCTTGCCTGTCCAAGTTCATGACCGCCACGCACCACGCCTACCATGCCTCAAGGCCCCTGCCAAATAGCGCTATCACCATCAAAGGCGACCACAGGCGGCCTTGAATCGCGATGAAAAGGCGCTGACATGGTCGGGCAATGCCCCAATGTGTTCCCGACCAGCGCCGGCTCATTCTCGATCGAAAGTTACCCTCCACCCGAGGAGAAACCAAGGCGTCCCTCTCGACGAGGCCGACCTGGCCCAAGATCTTCCATCCGGGGTCTTCCTAGACCCCAAATAGGAACTCGAGCTCATTACTTTCCTCCGGAGGAGCGCGGACGTGTTCGCTCGGGAACCGTCCGACATGCCCGAGTCCCAAGGAAGTAATTGAGCACAAAGCTAGCTGTTCGCCCGACAAAAACCCGTCGCGCCAAGCTCAGCGCTTTTCCCCGAGAAGCAAGCGATCATCCAGATGAACTCGACAAACTCCTCAAGGCCGGCCGTCAGGAAGTCGAGCACTCGAGTGGCCGCAAACCCACCATTGTAAAGAAGAAGGGGGGCAAGTGGCGCATGTGTGTCGACCACACTGGCCTAAACGCCGCCGTCCGAAGACAACTTCCGCTATCACAAGATTGATCAACTGGTCGACGCAACGGCGGAATCCCAGGTAATGAGTTTTTTGGATGCCTATTCAGGTTATCACCAGATTAGCTTGTTCCCCGGGGACGAGGAGAAGACTTCCTTCATCACCCCGTTCGACACGTTCTGCTACACGGCCATGTCCTTCGGTCTGCGGAACGCCGGGGCGACCTTCCAACGCTTGATGCAGAAGACTTTCCAGGACCAGATAGGCCGAAACCTAGAGGTGTATGTGGATGACATCGTAGTTAAGAGTAAGCTCCCCTCAGGTCATGTATTCGACCTCGAGGAAACCTTTTGTAATCTCCGTAGGCATAGAATAAAGCTTAATCCTGAGAAATGTGTTTTTGGGGTAAAAGCTGGCAAAGTGCTCGGGTATCTCATCGGGCCGCAGGGCATCGGTGCCAACCCAGAGAAAATAGAGGCCATCGAAAGGATGCGCCCTCCGGGCTCCGTGAAAGAAGTCCAAACCCTGACCGGACGTATGGTAGCCCTGAGCCACTTCATTTCCTATTGCCGATTTAACGCTGCCTTTCTTTTAAGGCGCCCGCAGTACGAGGGCTTGGCTCGACAGAAGAAGCTAACCGCCTTCGAGGAGCTAAAGCGATACTCACGGCCGATCTTGGCCACGCCAAGGTCGGAGAGCCGCCCTACTTTACTCTCGGCGACACCCCATGCCGTAAGCGCGTGTTGGTGGTAGAGCGAAGGACGCAGTCATCCATTATACTACATCGTCAAGTGTTGAACGGACCAAAGGAGCGCACCGAGGTCCGTAAACTTCAGACTACCGCTCATGGCTTCCAGGAAGTTACGCCACTACTTCCAAGCCCACAAGGTCGTCGTCCCGACCAGCTTTCCGCTTAGGGAGATCCTAAGAAATCCAGACGCCAGCGGCCGGACAGCGAAGTGGGCCATGGAACTCACGGAGTTCGACATACACTTCTCTGCCCGCACGGCAATTAAGTCCCAGATCTTGGCAGACTTCAGAGTGGAATGGATTTAACCCCACCAAACCCACCACTTGAGTCTCAAGAACCCTGGACGGCCACCGACCATGTACTTGACGGATCCCGAGCCACGAGCCGGGGGTGGTGTTGTCTTCGGTGTCCCTCAAGGGGACCTACTGCAATATGTCATCCATTACACTTCGCCGCAACCAACAACGCTACCGAGTATGAAGGCCTCTTGGCAAGACTACGAGCGCAAGGCGCTCGAGTCCAAATGACCGACCGTGAAGGGCGATTCATTACCGTCGTCAACCAAGTAAACAAGGAGTATCGTTTCCGACCACTCAATGGCGCTTTACTTGGTTGAAGTGAGGAAGATGGAGCAGATTTTAGAAATTTCAAGTACTCTACATCCCAGAAGGACAATTCCTCGCCGACCAACTTTCCAAGGTCGGTTCTCGCAGCTTGTTCGCCCCCACTGGGCGCTCGTGGCATCCGCACAAGCCCTCCATTCCTCTCGTAGAGGAGGCGCCACCCCGTGATGCTCGCCACCGGCGCTTAGCCGAGCATCTGCGAAAGCCCTCCAATCCTCCTCAAGAGGAGGCACAAGAGACGTCGGTAACGCTCTCCTTCCTCGAGCAAGGCGCAGATTGATGGCGCCATTCATCCAAAGATCTTGCCCACGGACATTGCCCGAGGAAGAAGCTGTTGCCCTTGCAAAAGGCGGCCATCTGCTCTACAAGCTAGTAGACGGCGCCTTGTACCGCAAAGGGCACATGGAGTCCTCTCCAAGTGCATATCTCGAGAAGAGGGCTAATTCTTCTCGTAGATATCCATGAAGGAATGTGCGAAGCCCACTCGCCCTTCCGGACGCCAGAAGCAAGGCATTCCTACCGATACTATTGGCCATGAAATAGACGACGCCGGGCGATCGTGGTGACTTGTTCGGGCGTGCGCTTCCCACGCACGTAAGTCCCACCGGCCAAACAGACGCTACCGCAAACCATCCCACTCTCATGGCCATTCTCGACCGGCGGTCGACATTCTCGCCTTTCCCGTGGTCGAAAGGGTTGCAAATTCTTGCTCGTCACCATCGACACTTTCTCTAAGTGGATCGAGGCCGAGCCGCTTAACCATCTCGCCAAGCGACCAAATGATTTTTTGCAAAGAACGCAGGACGCGCTTTGGGTACCCAATCGCCTCATCACGACAACCAGCACTCGGCCACTAGTGAGCTATTTCAGCCCATCATGAAGACATCGAACACAACCGCTTCACCTCAGAGCCCATCCACAGAGCAATGGAGCAGCCGAAAGAACGAACGGCCAAATACTCCAAGGGATAAAGAAAAGAGTCTTCAAAGACCTCTCCCGACAAGGCGGGTCATGGGTGGACGAGCTCCCTTCCGTCCTTTGGTCCGTGCGCACCACCGCAAGCCGAGCTACGGGCGAAACGCCTTTCCAGCTCGTTTATGGTGCAGAGGCCGTCCTGCACGCCAAAATCGTGCTCAGGTCCCCAAGAGTGCACCTAGCCGACAACATCCACCAAGGTCGTGAGCGTCGCCTCGACCTCGATCTTGCTGAAGAGACCCGCCTAAAGGCACAGCTCCGATCAGCCGTCTACTAGCAAACCCTTCGCAAGCACGCGGCCAAGTCAATCCGCCCCGAGCTCGCAGTGGGCGACCTCGCCCCACGCCGAATCGTGACATGTCGAAGGCCAACAAACTTTCCCCCAAATGGGAGGGACCATTCACGGTCGTTTCGGTGTCACGCCCGGGCTCGACCCAATGGCTAGCATATTGATTTGGTGACGCCACGGCGCTGCCTGATGCCAAGATCTATTCGCCAATCACATCAAGGCCTGACATGAACGCCAATCACTCCAAGGCGTGAATCGATAGTTGAAGAACCCGAGGCATGCCAGAGCATGAAACAACACCGATCGCGTCAAGGTGTGAAATGATGGCTGGCGTTTGGTCTATATATGCTAATCTCACCCAAGGTGAGAGTGAGACATTGGTTAGATTAGAAGAATAGAAAATTGAGAGATGTCAAATAAATCCGATAACTGAATTGACCAAGAAATGTCAGGCATTAACATTTGAAGAGTGAATGGCTTTTACTCTAGAGCAGTTTCATGCTAATAATGGTTTATGTATCAAGATCATTATTGACCAATCAAGATGGCATACATACGATATTAGAACAGAGATACAAGATGTAGATCAACATCTCTCTTCTTTTTATTGATACTTTCCAGTGTGTATACAATGTGTCCTTATGTTCCTATTTATTTATAGGAGACAACGAGACTTTTCTTGTAGAGGAAGAAAGTTAATTAGATCCTAAAGTAAACGAGCTGAATTGTTCATCACAGTAGAATTTTCAACACTGATTGATTGGTCATGAATATGCTTAGTGAGACAAACAGAAAGAGAATGAACTGCACGTTGGCATGTTTCTTTCACCACTGCTGTCTCTTGTCCCCTAAGAACAATCTCTGCTCCTGTTGCTTCGCATTCTTTTCTTAGTACTTTCCCTCGCAGCAGAAGCTATCAGAGTTCAGAGGCAACTAAACTAATCTTCCGGGGCAAGAAGAGGATGGCACGGACTGGACTGGAATAATCTAAGCCCCAAAGAACATTCTTTATCTGCGAACGTGTGAGGCTGTGTCCATACATGACACAGGCAGATCGATAGTATACAAATCTAGAGAGAACAAACATTACTCGCAAAAGCTCAACTGATAAATTACACGACAGCTAGGCTGAATTCTGGTTAGCAAACATCTAAAACTTGAGGTCTCCAGCTTGCTTTATTCTTTAGGCAGGGCTCACAATCCATCATAATTTAAGTGCTTCCGCAGCACAAGATGTTCCCATCTCCTTGATCCGTAAATTGCAGTGAAGATTGTCTGTTGGGTGTTTCAGGACAAATGGAGAGCGTGCAGCCTGTCTGTCCGGCCGCAGAGCATTATTATCTCTCGCATGTGCCTTTCATGGAAGGATCATGCGAACAAAACATGATATGAAGCACACCAGAACGTTGCATTGCCTTGCCGTTGGAAGATTTGCAGGAATCAGATTCCCTTTACCGCCGCACTATCATCTTCAGGTAGCAACTAGATAGAGGCAGAGCTCATTCATGGCTTCGACTCCTTCGCATCTATAGCTTCTATCACCTAGACTGCCAAGCCTTGGTTGTAGCGCTTTGACCCATTCCCTAACCCAGAAACACCCACAAAGAAGTAACTTGATAAAAATACTTCTACAGATTTTTCACATGATCTGAGCAGTTGTGATTACTTAATCTTCTGTAATCACAGTTAATGCCAACATGGAGCATGCGTGATTTCGTTATAAGCAACTTCAGTTTCCCCAATATAATTATCCACCTTGTTACATAAAACTACTTGTCATTTGTCAACGCCACGTAAAGCAGAGGAAAATATGACGCCCGCACCGAATACCACCCCATAAACTATGCTACCTTTCGTAGGAAGGATCAAAACTGGCGCTAAGAGGCTAGCAGAGGCGAGTCCTTGCATAATTGATCCCGTAGACTTTTCTTTTCCTTGCAAATATAACGCTTGTAAACATAATTATAAAAATAGTCTTCTCTCTAATCACGAAGCGTCAGTAGGTGATATGTGTCACCTACTATAGCCGTATACCATGACAGAAGGCTAAGGCTACGGCAGGCCAACCAGCTGCAGTAGTAACTGGTGGAGCCATCGCGACAGGCACAGGCTTATTGCTATGCCTCCTCGGCTCAGAAACAATGTGCTGAGCACCACGAGCGCAACAACAGAGCAGCAGAGTTGTGCGATGAGGGATCAACCATGGTGCCCTAGCACGATAGGAAAGGACATGTAGCAATCACCGGCTTGACACGACCCCGTTTCCTCCTATGGTACACGGTGTGGTAGATACCACTGCTTTTATGGTTAGAAAAAAGATTATTTTTACAAATTTATTCATATGAGAGATTGATTTTTTTTAAAAAACAGATGACTAAAGGTTAAGGCTCCAGCGGAGGCGTGAGAGGCTGCAGATTTTTACCGTTTTGTCAATGTCCAAAAGCCAGGAGAGGAGGGAGGTCCGAATACTCAAGCTCGAGCGCCGAACCAGTCCCCCTTTTTGATACTGCTTTTGTTTCGGTTTTGACACCGTTTTTTCGCAGACCTCGCGAGCCGTATCGGCCGTGGTTTTGTGCCCCACGACAGGGTCAAGGCACCGCTCCGTTAGGACGCCCGGTTGGAGTGGCGACCAGCACCAGCCCGCCGTTATATAAGCACCCCATCCGCCGCATATGCTTCCTCATCTCTCTCTCTCTCTCGCTTCTTCTCCTCTCGCAACACAATTCATAGCTAGGCTCAACCAAGCAATCAAGCAAGCGCATTTGCAATCGGCTGTTGTTGTTTGGTTCTTGGATTCTTTCATTGCGCGATCGATCTTGGTGCTGGTACGGTGATGGCTGCAGTACAGTCGTGGAGGTCTCTGCTCTGCTGTGTGGGCGGCAGCGGTGGGATGGTGGCCGGGGAGGACGGGGCGTCGCCGACGACGCGGAGGCGGAGGAGAGGGGACCAGAGGTTGCTGTCGTCGGCGTCGTCCGCGTCAAGGGTGTCGCTGTCGAGCCTGAGCTCGACGGGCACGCTCACGCCGGAGGACCTGTCGGTGACGCTGTCCGGGTCCAACCTGCACGCCTTCACCTACGACGAGCTGAGGGCGGTCACCGGCGGCTTCTCCCGCGCCAACTACCTCGGCTGCGGAGGGTTCGGACCGGTTTACAAGGGCCGTGTGGACGCCGGTCTCCGGCCGGGCCTGGACGCGCAGGCGGTGGCCATCAAGTACCTGGACCTTGACAGCGGCACGCAGGGCCACAGGGAGTGGCTGGTAAGATCGACCACCTAGAACCCGCGGCGTAATAATGCATTCCGCCATTGTTGCATCGCGAGCTCGATCGGTCGGTGTGCTGATTAACTTTGCCTTCTTCGAATCTGCAGGCCGAGGTGTTCTTCCTTGGGCAACTGAGGCACAAGAACCTCGTGAAACTGATCGGCTACTGCTACGAGAACGAGCACCGGATGCTGGTGTACGAGTACATGATCAACGAGAGCCTTGAGAAGCACCTGTTCAAAAGTGAGCACAAAGCTATTAACTGTTCATTTTCACCCGTCTCGATCGTTAATTAATCCGGTCAATCAGTACTGTGTAGTTAGCCAAATCATTGGGCGCTTACGCTAGCGCCGAAGTTTTTTGCTTGGAAAAATCCAGGAAAGACTTGGGGAAGCTAACCTGAACCCCTGTCAATTACGTGCAGGTCTCGATGCCTCCCTGCCATGGAAGACGAGGATGAAGATCGCCGTCGGCACGGCGAGGGGCCTCGCCTTCCTCCACGACGCCGACACGCCGGTGATCTACCGCGACTTCAAGGCGTCCAACATCTTGCTCGACTCGGTGAGCGAACCCTCCAACCCGTGCTCAATTCTGTTTTCACTGAAGTGTGGCGGTAGTTTCAGATGGTTGGAAAAACGATATGTCAATTTGTGACGCAACGCAGCCTTGGCAGGCTCTCGCGTCGTCGCAGAGAGGAAGAAAATACTTCCTGATTTTTTTTCGCTTTCGAGTTCTGAAAATTCGAAACGATATTGCTTTGTCGAGTTTTGTCCACGAATAGTCGTCCATAGGGGATCGATGAATGTCAAAGTCTGCCACGCGTTTCAAAATCGTTGGCTTGGAAGGTTCCTGGATGCTCAACTCTCTGGAACAGCCCTTGCGGTCTACCTAGATGGCCAAATACCTAATAAAAAAATATGTATCTGCCCGCTCCGTACTGCATCATTATCTCAGTATACCATAGCACTAGCCTGATACACAGAAACGTTGTCTTGCAAGTATATACCACAGTGGCGTACTAAACGGATGGAAGCGTAGCAAAACTAAGCATCTATTTATTTTTATCCAACGTACACCATTGTATGCTACTATAATTGTCACCTGTGATCTTTTTCCTGACCTATCTGATTCTCTAATTTCAGGACTACAACGCTAAGCTGTCTGACTTCGGGCTCGCCAAGGATGGACCACAGGGTGATGCAACCCATGTCACGACACGTGTCATGGGGACGCACGGGTACGCCGCAACAGAGTACATCATGACCGGACACTTAACCGCCAAGAGCGATGTGTACAGCTTCGGAGTGGTGCTTCTGGAGCTCTTGTCCGGCCGGCGGTCCGTCGATCGGGCTCGACGTCCGAGAGAGCAATGCCTAGTGGATTGGGCTAGGCCCTACCTCAAGAAGCCCGATAGGTTGTACCGGGTCATGGACCCGGCCCTGGAGAGCCAGTACTCGTGCAAGGGGGCCCAAGAGGCCGCCCTGGTGGCATACAAGTGCCTGAGCCAGAACCCAAAGTCCAGGCCCACCATGAGGGAGGTGGTCAAGGCCCTGGAGCCCATACTTGATATGGACGACTACCTCCAGGTGGGCCCATTCGTGTTCACCGTCATAGTGGAAGATAGCAACAAGGACGAAGAGAGCAAAGGCAAGGTGGTTGACGGTGAGGAGAAGGTTGACATGAGGATTGAGACAATGGTCGAGGAGAAGCACCAGAGCCACCAGGACCGGCACAGGCACAAGTACCCGAACTCGGCGATCCACGCTGATATTGTGCTGCACCGGGACGGCGTCGTCGGGCCCTACACCACCGCGCTGCGGTGGCACCGGAGGATGCCGAGCTACATCAAGGAGAGGGGGCGATGGACAGATGGCCAGAGGGCAGATAGGAGCATTAGAAAGCAGCAGCAAGAGGGAGGATTTTGTACATAATTGAGGTAAAGATCGTAAGAGGGGTGTGACAAAAGTCACACATCACCACATTGGTTTGGTTGAGAGAATTGTTCTTTCGTTCTTCATAGTGACGCTTGGTGTAAGTGCTAATAGCGTGACGAAGAATCCGGTTAATTTGGATTTTTCATAAAGGTTGATCAAAGTACAGAGATAAAAGAGGATGGTTAATTGTTTGCTATTGCTTTAATTACCTTCAGAACTTTGTTTTGCTCTCGTTGGTATGGTGATAAAGGCAAAATGTTGGCCTTGCGAAAGTATTAGAAAGGGGAATGTTAACGCAACTTCAAGGATTCTGCAGTTGTTAAAATACAACTCTATTATGTCATTGTGTCGTCCAAGTTTTTTTTTAAAAAATCCAAATTACCCAAAGAACTTACATTTCTGTTTGTCAAAAAAAGAAAAAAGAAAGAGAAACTTTGCAACACTGCCACCGAAATCTAAATCAACCTGTAAGAATTAAGGGCCTGTTTGGTACATCTCCGGATCCCTGCTTCACATAAGATCTAAAACTTGTACGTTAAAATAAAGTGAATTAAATTTATATATTTGGTTTAAAATGTAAACAATATGATCCATCTCCGTGCCCTACTAAACATACCCTAAGAAAAACAAAAACGTCCTAAGCTACTCTCCAGAAAAAGAATGTCAACTCAAAAAAAAGTCTTAAGCTGAATTTAGACCCCAAGGTAGGCCGATTCAACCCAAGTTCCCCAAGCTGCTACAAGCAAGCAGTAACAAAAAGCCCAATGAAGCAAAGAAACGATAATAGGGCCCTACAACAAAAACGGCTCAGTCTCCTCCTGGCCCTGTCAATCTAGCACAGCCAGTAACCCTCCATCAACGCCTACAATTCCTTTCTAAAAAAAAGCCTACAGTTTCACCAGTTCCCTCCCTTCTACAATCCTTAAAAGCTGAAACGCCACGATTCCCGAGGCAACGCAATTTTCACTTCGTGGCGGATCCAGTATGAACTGTGGAACCCTTAGGAGGTGTTTTGATTAATGGCAATTCGTTTAAAATAAGGTGTTTTGATTCATGGTTTCGTTAAAGTATTTTAAGATCTAATTTAAATTTAAACTATATCTCAAAACCTCTAAAGAAATTACTACTCATCTAAACAAAAGTGGTAATCAGCCTCCGTATCAGTGCAATCAACAAAAGTTTCGAAAATTCTGAAAAAATCATGGATGTACATCTCATCTTACCCCATCTACATATAAAATTTCATGATCAAATTCGTCCTATGCTAGAAGTTACAAAAGACAAATTTGAGGTGCATTTGAACTTTTAAGTTTGTCAGAAATTTGTCTTTTTGTAACTTCTAGCATAGGACGAATTTGATCATGAAATTTTATATGTAGATGGGGTAAGATGAGATGTACATCCATGATTTTTTTCAGAATTTTTCGAAACTTTTGTTAGTTGGATTGCACGATGATTGCACGGGAGGGCTGATTGCACCACAGTCATTGCCTCTAAACAAGGGGTTAGTCTTTTATAGCCTCATGACACATGTTTTTTACATATCTAGCCTCTATATAAATAAATTTATAAAAATAATCATATCCTTGACTACAGAAGTAACGGTGGTGAACTGGTGATACATATCATCCACCGCTTCCGTGTACCGCAGCATGAGGTTGAGGCCGTGTCAGGCTAACGACTGCGGCAGGTTTCTATTGTGCTAGAGCACCATGGCAGGTCCTCCACTGCACTGCTCTGCCATCATACTACCGTGCCCATGGTGCTCAGCACCTGGCTGCTGAGCCGAGGGAGCATGGCAGCAAGCTTGCCACGATTGGGCCACTGGCTACTGCCACGGTCGGCCAGTTTGTCGCAGTATGACGCTTCTGTGATTAAGCAATAGGATATTTTTTAATTATGTTCGCACGAGGGTATATTTGCCAAAACAAAAAGTGGCAACATAGCTAATTAAGCCTAGGACTATAACTTGTGGCCTGCGGGGGCTTTTGCAAACAAACCTAAATCTTACCTATATTTACGTAGTAGCCCATGAATTTTTGAAGAAATAATCCCACTTCAAATTATTTAGTTACAATTGACCTTACTTAATATAAATCATGGCTTCGCTACACCACTCATAGAAATTTTTATTGTAGTAGCCTCTCCCATGTTTTTCCTTCCAAAACTAGCCTCTATGTGACGAGTTTTGCAAAAATGGGCTCTTGTCTGAGCGTAGAAGACCCGGTAGGTAGTTGAAGGAGAATCTTTCTTCAACTGCACCGATGTCACCTGCCATGGTTTGGAAGTGCGGAAGGGAGACGGAAGCACTAGTGCTTGCTTCTGTGCATGGTAAGTGCAGCATGACTCTATCACTCTACCCTGCCGCAACAGGTGCGGACAGGCCTCCTCCTCCTACGCTAGCCATGCGATGCCGCGATCCTGGCCCCAGGCACCCTACCATAGTTCCATTGCACAGTAGGGGATAGGTGTCCTCTGTTGGCTCTTCCGTGCTTAATAAAGAAGATACTTTTGCAATTTTTGTTGCACGGGGACTAGATCTTTTTTAAAAAAAAATTAGCTAGTCTACGTGGCCATTTTGCTGTTGAGTTACCATCCACAGGCCCGGTCCACGCACCTACTCCCATACACCATGGCTACCTCTTTTAACTACTCTGGTGTCTCTGCCTTTTTCGTGCCACCCTCCACAGATTGAAACCCTACGCATTCTCCCACACCAGTCATATGCACTTGCCACCCAAAAGCTTCTAGAAGGATCCAGGCCTACCCTAGGAATTGGAACCAAACCATGGAGGTGCAACTGATGCGGGGGCAGTGGTGGCCATCGCAGAGAGCAAGGCGTGGAATCATGCTTATCATGCTACGGGGGATCGTGTTTAGCATACAGGGCTACCGCTTGGTTCTCTTTGACGGTGTAACATCCTTCAATTTTGCTTTTAAAAATAAAAGGTTTGTTATTAAAATTCTAAAATATTATTTTATTGGCTTATGAGGAATTCCTGAGAATAATTCAACTTTCTGTATTTTCCTAATAATTTTCCTTGATTTTTTTTGACTTTTTAAAACACTTTTTCCTATTTTTGGAAATTTAAAAGTTATTTAAATAAAAATTAAATTGAAATATTTTATTAATTTAAAAATATCTTTGGGATTTTTTTTGAATTTTTGAAATATATTTGCTATTTTCTAAAGAGTTTTCAGATTTTAGAAATTGTTTAAAACAAAAAATTTCGAATATAAAAGTGTAAATAATTTTAATAAGTTCAAAAACTCTAGTTAATTTCTCTAAATGTTTCAAGAATTTTTGGAATTGTTCTATTATTTTTCCAAGTTAAAAAGAATTTTCAATATTTAAAAATTAATTGCTGTGTTATAAATAATAATTTTATATTATGTAAAATATTTATTCATGTTTTATTTGCTGAAATGGTTGTATCTTAAATTTCCCAAAATTATTAAGATTTAACTGCTATTTTCTCGAATTTAATTCGAATTCTTAGTGGAGAAATAATTGCTTTCGGGATTTATTATTTATTTTTGTTACTATTTACTGACCCGATCCGCTTCTCCGTCCCACCCATCAGCTACAGTGCTCTTAAGCTACAGTAACCAAAGGACCTGGCCCCCATTAAATCATCCGTTTCAACTCATTTATTCCCACGAACCCATTACTATTCCGATCATAACTCATCGAGTGTTTTATGACGATCCGCTGGTCCAATTTCCCTATAAATTAAACCCCAAATTCTTCTCTTCATTCCTCACATCTGCCATTTTGAGTTGTTTCAATCCATCCATCGGATCTCCCTACGCAAGGCATTCTTTCTGAACCCCAGCAAACTTTCGGCAAGCTCTCCCGGCCACTCCTGATCTCTATTTAGCCTTAAATTTTTATTGTAGTTTCCTCTCGATGTCCTCTATATTGTATAAAATCATATTTTGAAAATTCTCAATAGAGACCCACCGGCAACCATTTCTTCTCCAAGTCCGACGAGAGTTTAATTTTTGGATTCAAAAGGTCCGATCTCCTCCATCTTAAGTCTGATTAACCTTATTTTTCTTTCTAAATTCATACAAAATTATACTCTTCCTATTTATGCTAGTTTGATATTTTATTTAAATTTATTTAGATTTTATTTGAATTTGAATATTTTTGCGTATAGTTTTCAGAGAGTTGGAACGATTTGTGGCCGACGATCTTAGGCAGCTACTCTACGATCAAGGCAAGTTACACATCCTTGAACATGTTGATTCCAGAATTTAAAAATTATATTTTGATTTAAATTATTGTATGCATAGTTTTATCAATGTAATTTAAATTCCAGTTTTAAACGATTAGTTTTTCCTAATTGTTATGACCTCAATTGATTTTGAAATATTCATACCTTGTCACCTTAGAGCAAAATATCACTGGTTGATAAATTATTATAGTATTAACTAGTACTATATAGTTAATGGCTTAGGCATGCTTAAACATGAATTTAGAACTTTTAGGATTTATGCCAAAAAAATGATTTATATTGAAAATAAAGTTATTCCTTAGTGTCGGTGCACTATGGGATGTTATGAAAGATGATATTATTCAAAAGAAAGTGAAAATGTGGTTTAGACCAGGCGAGAATGGTTGGTAGGTGGGTGCGCGAGGCACGAGGTTGTGGAAAGCTCGCCTAGTCAGTTAAGGATCGGTCTATGTTATGTTGAATGTAAAGTCTTACCGTACTACCACAAGTCTGGAATGGGACAGATCTGGTTATCCGTATTGTGACATACCATGGACAATCGTGCCATTAGGTTAAAAGTGATAGTGGGTATAAGGCTGCCACTTGGCGTAAGAGGAAATTTCTGGACTGGACGGTTTAACCCTACCAACGGTGAAACCTTAGTAAGCATGACTACGTGGATGAAGCTTTATAGAGGTCTATCGTGATTTTATCTGCCAACATACCAAAGGAAGTGTATAGTTTGTAAAAGGAGACAATTATGTCTTGTGGGTAAAGTTGTACAATATTTGCAGAGTGTAAAATTAATCGATTAGCCGCACCCACGGTCATGGGCATGCCGAGCAAGCCTTTCACGGACTAGACTTTGTGCTTCAAAATATTTTCAGAAAAATGTGGAGAGAGTTCATATGGGAAAATTTAGAATGAAACTTCGGGGCGAAGTCTATGCTGAAAATTGGATTAAAATTCAGTTTTTACTATATCAATTACGTATTAAAAATTATTTATTATATTTGAAATATTGCTTTATGCTCAAATTAACCATATATGCCTTCCTTTGTGACCCTTCATTAATACCGTATTTACTGTGTGACTTGCGAAGTATTTTTGTACCCACCCTTACTTTTCTATCTTGTTAGAGAAGTATCTTTACGATGGTGAGGACCAAGATAATTAGACCGCTGCCCCAGTTGATTGCTTGTGGAGAATCTATTAGATTCTATTACTGATTTTATTTTGCTTCTGCTATAATCTTTTATTTGGCATGCGTGCTATATTTATTGTAAATTCTGATTATTAATAAAGTGTGTTGGATATATTATGTTACTATTTTTACTGTGTGTACTAGGATTTTTAGACTAGTACAGAATACACAGAAGATTTCGAAACACAGACCACACACTTGAGTTCGACCACTTCAACCCTTCTGCGAGGGACGGCCGCATCCAGGTCTGTAGGGATAGCTGCGTCGTCTGCCTTCTCCGGTAGTTCGGTTGCAAAGCCTTCGGCACTGCAGGCCAAGAATCTCCTAGTGTATTGTTTTTGCTCAATTAATTGGTTTTATAGTCACTTGGTTTTGTTGATGGAACTTCAGGTAGGGTTTACAATATCGAACCGACATAGAAAATCACCAACGGGTCGACATCGATGTTCATTGAAAATCGCTCAAAAATCAGTAGAAACCGAATGAATTGCATTTTGAATTCGGTGGTCAAAAAGCGATGAAAAATGAAAATTGAATGGTTTGACCGCTTTTGTTCAATATTTAACCTAGATCGGTATAATCAAGGACTGGTTTTGACTTTCAATTTTCGTTCGATTTTTGACCGATTTTGGCTGATTTTTGACCAGTTTACATCGAAAATTGGTGCATTCAAGGAAAATTAAAAAATTGAATTTTTAAAATAAATCCCAATTATTCTATAAAACACTTTAGGGAAATTTTTAACAATTTTTAATTCATTTAGTGCTTTTGGAAAATAAAACACAGAAAATAATGAAAAGGAATAGAGATACTGTCAGATTTCTATAAAAAATTACAAGATTTATCATGCCCTAAAATTTTAATTGTGTCATAAAAATCACCAAAGGATCTTGTAGTAAAATTTCTAGAAATATTAGATTTCATTTATTGCCCCTAGAAAATAAAAAACAACAATTAATGAAAAGGAATAGAGACACTGTTAGATTTTTACAAATATTTACAAGTTTGATCATGCTCTAAAATTTTAATGGTGTCATAAAAAATGCCCAAGGATCATGTAGTAAAATTTCCAAAAATATTAGACTTTATGTAGAGCCAGAAGAGCATATACAAAGACAATAGCACTGTCAAAATTTTTTAAATCCACAAGTCTGATCATCATCTAAAAATTTTAAGCATAATTAGCATTGCTTTAGGACCTGACTCAAAAATTTATAATATGATTTATAAAATTTTTCATTTTTTTTAATTTAACCAGTTTACTGACCGGTTCCAAATCTCAAACCTCCTCGATACGCTCTGGGTTCATGTATGCATTATAGGCTAACCGTTCAAACCCTGGGTTCAGGTATGCATTATAGGCTAACTGTCCAAATCTCGAGCTGTCCATTTTTCAAACCCGGGGTTCAGGTATGCATTATAGGCTAAATGTTCTGTTTGAGAATGACTATGAGTTTCCTTGTGCAGCGGGTGACTCATACTGATAAAAAAGACTGTTTTGGTGTTGTCTGTGTTCAGGACTAGGAACACTGGTTTATGATTTGCTTGCATCGATTTTGTAGCAGAACATACAGTAAAAATATACCAATTAATTTCCTGGAGAACCTTGTGTGTGTGTGTGTGTGTGTGATTTTACCACGTCAGATCATCACTGGGGCTTGGTGCTGCAGTGGAAGGGGTGTTGTGCTCTTCAGCAAATTAGTCAAACCGGTAGCTTTCCTTTTGATTAGGCACACATGGCATGGGTGCTTCGGTTGCGGTGACTGAAATTCTTACGTTTAGCACAACGTCTGTTCTTACTGTTTGTGTGAATTCACATTCAACTTTTAATATGTTTTGTTCGGGTTTAATTCTCCATTACTTGTTTGCTGATTCTACTTGTACTATCCTACGTGCTGTACTTTAGATTCTGGAAATGGGATTGTGTGGTAGCACTTGGAGGGAGGGGGCATTTTCGTTTCCTAGGGTACACGTTCTTGCTGATCATTGGGCAAACCTAGTGCAAATTCACAAAGTTTAATTATTCGCTGAAATGTCTTAACAGAAGGGGTATATCTTGAATTCTAACTATCCAACGAATTTACAGTGCTCTATCTGCTGTGTATGTAGTATGTTGGATTCTAATTCTCTAAATTGAGGGCCCTTTTTCTTTCTGAAGTACTTTCTGCAGGAGTCTAATTTACAAATTTGAAGTTCTGCAAACCGAGTGCGCGCTGGTATGATTGTATGAAGCCCCACGCCCTATGAGCCAGGATGCAAACACGAGGAATCAGAAGATAATTCCGCGGACAGTGATGCAGAGCCGAATGGTACTTCCCGTTCCAGTGACCAACGCATGGGCTCTTCGTATTAGTTTGGTGCACAATGGTTATCAAATTCTTGCCTTACGAAATTTTGTTAGCGATGACCAACACCACCCTCATCCGCTCATTCTTCACCAACGCCGATCAACAATCAGCACAAACAATCAAGATTACCGAACGGCCAGATTCTCCAGTCAGCAGATTTTGCAGACAACCATTTCTCCAGACATTGACTACAATTTAGAATCTGCACAATTAAAAACTATCCGAAAGGCTCGGGGACTTAACCACCGTTGTCTTACCGATGCGACCGTGGCATCGAGCTGCACCACTCCCGTTGCCGAGACCTTGGCTCGAATCTCACCGTTGCCCCGATGCCGAGCCTGGATCTCGTCATCGCCGCCGAGCCTAGATCCAATCGTTGCTGCTCCTCACTCCGCTGACGGCTCCTTCTCACTCCACCGTTGCCGTTCTCCTCGCTCTCTCACCTGGCCGCTGCCGTTCTCCTGGCGTGCCCAGCTCCTGCCACCCCCATCTCGAGCTGGAAGAGAAGAATCGGTGATGAGGAGCCGAAAGGAAGGTGCTACAGAACCGTATTTCATGCTTATACGCTTCCTTGTTGTTTAAACGTGATTTTTTTAATTTTACATTTTTCAGACCCACGTTCCCACCAAATACCACCACGGCTGAGCATTTTTAAACTGAAACCGAATTACTAAACTGAACCTAATTAATCCATTATTTTGATTTTTTCTGTTTTTGGTTTAGTTTTTATTTTTGTATAATTCAGTTTTCGCAATTCGGTTCGGTTTTTTACTTCCAAAAATAGAAATGACCAAATAACCTAATAGTCCATGTACAATACCACTTTATAATGTTCTTTCTAAAGCCACTAAAAAATTCTCATAATCTAACACATTTATGCATATGTTTGGTATATTTATATGTTCTATTGTGCTGACCTATGAATATTGTATGAGTTTATCCCTACTTTGCGTTGTGATATCAGAAAGACTATAAATTTAATCTACCTAATGTTTATCCATATTTTGGTTTACCAAAAAATTGAATTAACTGAACCAAAATATATCGGTTAATTTAGTTTGATTTTTATTTTAGTCCAAAAAATTTGATAGCCAGTTTCTAAAAACCAAATTATTTTAAAACAAAAAACTGAACCAATTAGTCCGAAAAACCAAATGCCCATCCTAGATATCACATCCTTAGACTTACCTGGCCAGACAAAAAAACATCAAAATTCCAAACTACCTCCACACACCACATTTTATCATATACAGAGCTAATGTAACATCCCAAAAATTTCAAAAATGGTAAAAACGAAAATTTAGAATTTCGAAAATGGAATTGAGTAAACATTTTAATTGAAACCAAGATTTTCATTTTTAAATATTATCTTTTTCTCCATTTTCTAGTTTGTCAACCAAAAGAAAAGAACAAGTTGCTACATTAAAACTTTTGGTCCAAAATAAACAAACTCTGAAAATGAGTGAGAACGTAATCTTACTTTGAATTCCCATCCTCTCTAAAACTTTTTCAACCTTAATAATTATTTTCGAATTTGGGTTAAAAGGAAAAATCAATAAATGAAACTAGTAAAAGAGTAAAAGTAAGATGGTAAAAGATAAAAGTAAAAAGTCAGAAAAAAATAATATTAATTCATTAAAAAGTCCCCATCACATCTTTTCAGCTGTCCAAAGATTTTAATGAGCTAGGTAAAGAAGTAAATAATAAAGTGACATGTTTTAACTTCAAAATAGTGGCATGACAGAATTCTTTAAAAGTAATAAGAGCTTATATCTCACCGAGAATTTTATCATGTCTTCCTCATAACATACTTAACCCATGGTAAAAATATCAAAAACTAATAATTACTTTTATAGCCGTTTAAAATTCTAAAACTGAGAACTTGAAAATCTGAAATCTGCAATGTCAGAATTTTTATTAAATAATGGAGTATGGTTTTGAGCTGAAAATTTTACAGAAACATCCTTAGGTCAAATTAATTTGAAAAACAATGTTTCAGAAATAATAGACTTTATTTACTCTTAAATAAAAATCAAAAACAGAAACAAGGATTTGGAGCAGTCAGTCTTTTAATTGCCAAATCCAACACCTTAATGAAACTCAAAGAAAATTCAAACAACATGCTATAGAAAATAATTTTTTAAAATACTAGAGACCAAAATATGAATAAAAATCAATTTTGCAGAATTTTGGCACACCATTTTCAGAGCTTAAAAATTCAAAAACAGATTGAAAATCAGCCAAGTTTGATGAATTACTGTTCTCAAATGACAATAGATATTGAGATGAAACTAAAGAAAATGGAAAGTAGATCTTCTAGGCTGCCTACTCAAAAATTTGCAGAATTTTTCATCTGAGTTATCACCACTTACCAAGTCTGCCCAAATGACATGTCAATTCAAAGACCTAAAATCGCTCAAGCTGCTGACATCACCGATTCACTCGATGAATCCTCAGGCTAAGCCTCCTCCGCAGGTGGTCCCAAGACGCACCTGGGCCCACTGGCCAGCCCCTCCTCCTCTCCTCCTCTCTCTCTCTCTCCCGCTTACGCTCGAAGCCGCCATGGCACAACTTCCGTCGTCACTTCCTTTGCTGCGCCAAAGCTTTTCTTGTGCCACGCGCTGCAGCAATGACATGATCTTTCACCACCTCACCAAGACGCCCACGCTTCACCTCGTGAGCTCCGTTGCGTTCAATAAAGCCACCAAGCCTCACTTCACTCCCTTTTGCTCATTGTTGTTGCTCACTTCTCCTGAAGTCATCCGGCCAGAGCAAGCAAGACTGAGCCAGTAATCCTTCAGCGAGCACTCGGGTGAAGCAATCGCTTGTTCCATTCTCACGCCTGACCTTTGCTCAGCCTCCCGACCATTTCCTTTTCCCTTGCATGCGGTACCAGAGTCTGCACTGGCGAGCACCAAGCCGGGCCATCCTCTTCTTCTCTTATACGGTGAGCGGCTCCACCAAGCTTTGTCGGCAGCAGAAGACTCGAGTGAGCAGGTCGGACTCAATCCTTGCTGAGTGCTGCTCCATCTCTGATGTGTTTCTCGCCTTGCATGCGCCAAGCCGACTCCAAGAACCTTCCCACTAGAGCTCATCTTCCCCAGCCTCCTCCTTCCGATTCGCCAAGTTCGAGCAGCTGCCATTGTTGGACTTTTGGAGCTCTAGGGTTCAGATTGGTAAGCCTAAGTAAATAAGCTTGAGACCTTGCCACAAGAAACACAATGGAGCGATGGTTAAGTGAAAGTGCATCTAGGCCCTTAATGATTTTGGTGATTAATGACAACAAGATTAAGTGACTAATGAGTGCTTTGAGTATGGTGAATGATAAATACGCCATGAAAAAGTCGCTAAGAAAAGAGGTCCTCAATTCAAGAAGAAAAGGCGTCGACCAAACTCAACGATCACAGTATGTACGCTTAATTTTATTTGAGTTTAAGGACTACCGTACTATAAAGAGGATAGGGCAAGAAATGGCTTTGGAATGATCTAATGTGCTCAAAGATGAATCCTAGACTATATATGGGTCAATGTGTAAAGTCTTAGGGTATTATGTTCAAAAGGTTCTGAGTATCCGAATAAATTTTCGGAATGTCCTAACTGCCCCCGGTTGTTCAGGCAAAATTCGAGTTGAATGTCCAACCTCTGTCGAGTATCCGAAATGACACTCTCTGGTCCTGTTCCATTTGGTTCTAATGTCCAACACTTGGTTCGAGTATCCAAACGACCCTCTCGCTTAGGGCTAAGTCATCTTGGTTCGGACTATCCAGAGTGTCGTCGACCGTCCAAACAATGCGTTCTGTTGCCCTAAGTTCTTTAGGGTTCGGACTATCCGAAGGGTGTTTCGGACTATCCGAACCTTGTGTTCAATAGCCTGAATTCAAATGTTTCGGACTATCCGAACATAGGTTCGGACTATCCGAAAAATGTCGAGCTGAAGTGAAAAACGGCTAGTTTTGGGGGGCTTTAAATACCTCCCCAACTCCCACCTACCATTCATGAAGTGCATTCAATACATTTTGAGCTGTGCTCCCTCTCACTCTTGAGCTCTAGTGTTCTTCCCTCTTGATCTCTTGATTAGCAAATCTTTGGGGGGAAATCTTGTTGAGAGTTTGAGAGATTTAGAGGTTGTGAGTCATCTTGAGCACTTGGTTCATCCTCAAGCGAATCTCTTGCCGGATCTTTTACTCTTGGAGGTTGAGGACTCCTAGACGGCTAGGAGTTGCCAGTGAGCCCCAAGCTTGTGTGGGGCCACGAAGTTTGTGAAGGTTGAATCCACCTCCATGGGAAGGATTCAAAAGTTAACGGGTGAGTGCTTGGTGCAACACCTAGAGGACAAGGGTTGAAAGAGACCCGGCTTTGTGCCGCCTCAACGAAGACGAGGATCACCTCAAGGATCCGAACTGGGATAAATCGGTTTGTCTCCTTGGTTCTTGTTTCTCTCACTTGCTCATATTGTGTTTAATTAAATCTTTGGGGATTCAAGGGTTTGGTGGCTTCATGCATTAGATATTGAGTGGATCTCATAATCTGGAAGTTGCCCTAGCTTAGAAACTTCATTTGGTAGCAATCTAGCCTCTCAAATAACTTAGATCTACTTTTGAGGGTTTTTCTTGAAGCGCTTGAGTATCCGAAAAGACATTCGGACTATCGAACCACTCGGACAATCAAGGTATTTTCGGACTATCCGAATAGTAAATTTCCGTTGCGCATTTAAATTTGAAATAACGCCTATTCACCCCCCCTCTAGGCGACATATCGGTCCTTTCATTAAGTCACTAGTGTTGGACTCAGGAGGTCCTGCGTTCGATCCTCACATCTGCGCTTAGTTTTTTTTTATTTTTCTTATTTTTTTTGCATTGCGCAATGAAACACTTATAACTTTTGCTGTGAAACTCCGATTAATGCAAACTCAATTCCTAATCTTGAGTTACTCAGTAAAGATTCAAAATATGCAATAAAAAGTTATATGTTACTTGCAGCAAAAACTTTTAATTAGAGTTTGAATGAAAGTCACCTTTTAGGTAATATGAAGCAACTATATAATACCTTGCTCCATAAATCATGAAATAAATATAACATGTTCCTGCAACCTTACATGTTCCATTTTTGCATAAACATTTAGATTTCAATGTGATTTGGATCAAAAATTAAGTGTAGAAAGCCTTTCTTTCATGCAAGATCCAAAAGGTTAAAATATAAATTAAACGAGCTTAAAATTTAGTGAAATCAATTTAGTTGTACTTCTGGGATTGCATAGATCATAAGTATACAAAAATATTTAGATCATTCCTTAGTTTGCCCTATTTGCTCATTAGCCAAACATGCAATCGGTAAAAGGAACAAATGGTCGTAACTTTAGCAAACGGACCTTAAACTTGACAAAATCAACTTCTATGACCCTAAAATGATATGCCCTAGCTTGCCATGCAAAAGTAACAACAGTTTGATCAACTTTGAGATAAGCTCATATTAAGCCTAAATCACTATTCATTGGAAAAACGCTTTGAACAAATGAGGAATATCACAAAACCAACTTTAAAACACTCTTAAGGATATTCCCTACTAACCCGTGAAAAATGGTTAGATTATCCCATTCGGTGTAGTCGCAATTGAAGAAAGAAAACTGAACCGCAATAACGCTAAAAGTGTGGTCACTTAAGCCTTTTCGGCGGTCCGTAAAATATCACATATAAACATAAAATTATGAGAAAATACCCTAGGATCAGTGTCTGATATCTATGATACCAGAATATGCAAAAATATATTAATTACAACTTCATTTGCATAATAATCTAATCACAAGAAAAACCCTAAGTGATCACAAACTGTGCAGAATCTTGTCACTTAAGCCTTTTCAGTGGCTTATAAAACAGCTCGTCTAAACACAAACTTTAGGGGAATCGGTCCAGAAACCTACTTCAATATATGGACAACCAAATTATGTCAGCATATCTTAATTACTACTTACTTATCAAATAAATTATGTTAACGCAAAAGCCCTAAATGATAACATCGTCGAACCGCTTTACGTGAACAAAGAAGAGTAGAAAGTCTTAGTCAATGTTGCCGCAATACAAGAAATCATCCCATGACCATATAGCAACAGCAAATGACTTTAAACTTCAGATCTAACTTGTAGAAATTGCTTCCATGCATGAACACTTAAAGATAAGCACTATTCAAGCAAACCTTTAAGTGAATGTTTTACTTTTATCGATCCAAACTATTTTTGCGTCTTGAATTCGAAGTTATAAACACTAAAACACACATTTGTAACCTCTTGGTAAGATTTAATTTGGTAATTTTATCTGATTTCTTTTTGTCCCATTTTGATTCGGTGTTATTTGCTTTTGTCTCGGTTATTATTATTCGACGCATAGACGACGATAATTCGGATTCGGTTATTAACGACATCGACTTTGATTCGGATTATATTCCCGATGAAGAGCAACCAGGCAAGCACCTCCTTTGACCATCTTGATCCCATATTTGCAATGATATTTTGTTTTATCAAAACTATATGCATACGTGTATGTTTTAAACTTGCTATATTGTGGGTGATGGTAGCTAAATCCAATTGTTGCATTCCCATTACCTTGACATTTGAATCACTGCCATTGTAACCTAGTAATGGTGTAGACAATAATTAATGTCACTTGGGTAAAACTTGTGAGATTAACATACGTATATGCTTAGACTTGCTCATTAGATTGGTTTCAAAATGATGGGAGATGTTTCAACTACATTGAGCAAACCTTGTTTAAATGGATGGAACCATGGTACGGTTTCCACTTAATTTGATGAAAAATCCAACTCAAACTTATGATTTTAGACGCGGGCGAGTTATTACTTAACTTGAGGCGTGAAAAGGACTTCACGCGTAGTTAGGGGGAGATCCTCGCCCGGGTCGATTAAGGACCGAACTTGATGCTATCACTTAAGTGTTTCAGTGCAACCACATGTGCTAGTATGGGATAGCCTAAGCTCACTAGATTAGCTAAAGTCTAGCCTTGCATTTTGGTAGGCCGGAGTAGTATGGACGATCCGATGTCTTTGAGTCGTTCTAGGTGCTCCTTCATCGAGGTGTTGGGGCCCAAGCATTCCAATACAACGGTGCATGCCTTGACATGGGGAGAGTTCGCGATGGGGCACCATCGGTCCAGATCTCCTAATCTGTGGCAAGGGTTTAACATCACTGTCGCCGGTGCAAGGCTAAGCTTTAACTAGTTGAACGGCTTCGTCACGATCTAGCAAATCTGCACTGCAGTGAGTATCGCGAGGCATGGTTGATATGATTGCTAGAATGTGTTATGTGGGTAAAGTGTACACTCTCTGCAGAGATTAAAATCTAATTAATTAGCCGTGCTCACGGTCATGAGCAACTTGGGGAATAATGTCAAGTATAGTTTTTGTTTTTGGCTTGAAACTTTTGGAAATGGTGTTGGAATGAGTTGGTGGATTGGGAAGCCATTGGTGGCTGTTTTTACTTGTCATTTGCAGCTATGGAGGGCTGTGAATTGCTGTATATGAACTCTACTTACTCGTTATTTAGCTTCATACTAAATGCTCTTTACAAATTCGTTACCGCTTTTATGAATCTTTTGCTTGCAAACAAAATCGCCTTATGCTGAAATGAGACTAGTGTAGAAGCTTAATTCCTTGTTATAGCCCTGCATTTATCAGATTTCCGTACACTAAAGTCTTGCAGTACATACGTGTACTCACGGTTGCTAATCCTAACAATATAGACGACGGTATGGAAGAACTCCCCGACGACCGTACTTTACTCCGGGTCCGATAATGTTGTTGATGGATGAACTTGGGCTTTTCCAAGTCGGTTGCCTTTGGGTTATTGGATGGGCATACCGCTGTCCTACTTTTTGGTATATGTTTAAATTCACTGCAATTTATTCTTTGACATGTAATATTTGGCGATCGGCCACTACTTGTAATAGTAAGTAGTTGTAGTTTATGTTTATGCTATTCCAACCGCTTAGATTCATGTGTATGTGTTGCGATACATCTCGAATGCGGGATATGTGGGTGCTAGGCGTTGATCTTGGGAACTAGCACTAGACACATATCCGCACTGAATTGTCATCAACCATCAATGCATACACTCGTGCGACCGTCGTTCTTTGGCTATTGCTCTTGCTCCCCTTGGAGAGTGCGGGCGATACCAAGGTCTTGAGACGGATGGCGAAAGCTATGCGTGGATGAGTTGGTTTCAATCCCGGTATGGTTGTTCGGAATGGAATCGAAACTCCCATGGACGCGTAAGTGTGTACGGTGCGACTATGTGGCTCATATTTGCTTGAGTGAGGGCCATTTAGTCAATACTCCGTGCACGGGACTTTTGGGTGGCAGTGAGCATACACTTAAGTGGAGTATGGGTGTCACCTCTAAGTCCAACGTACGTGTGAGGATCGATTCATATTTCCGGGTGCCCACAGCTAAGGTCGAAAAAAAGCTCAAGGCTCGATTCAAACTCCAAACAAGCCCAACTTGAACTTGATTCCGATCACATGAGCCTGATAAATATATGAATTATTTGTTAAATATTACTATATATTAACTCTTACAAAATTTACTCGAGTCACGTTCAAACTAAAGCATATTTTATTATTAAAAAATACATATTAAATTATTTATTGTTACTAAGCTTACTTGAATTGAGTTCAAATCTACTCGAGTTTAGATCAAACCGAGTTTAAATTTGGATTCAAGTTTAGACCCAACTCAAGCTCAATTCGAATTTTTCTTAAGCTTGAGTACGAGAAGTCAGGCCTTAGGACATGTACAATAAGGCTATTTCACCTTACTCTTAACATGTCCACGTCAGCTTTGTTTTATATGAAAAAGCGATAAAAAAAGAGAGAAGAGAGCTAACTCTCATTTAGTAATAAGCATTGCACGGGAGTATAGATAGATTAGTTATGTACAAGAGAAAAAAATAGTTAATGCACGGCATCTAGAGCTAATCTTTAGATATAGTTATTATACAAACTAATTTCAACACTTACTCTAATAATATAGATAAGAGATAAAATAAGCAATTGGCTTACGCTTATGAACCCAGAGCCCCCAACCAATTCACAGCTTTCCATTTTTCACGTGAAATGTTCCTCCCTCGGTCCCTCCCCTCTCGCTTGAGTTTCCCTCCCAAAATCGCCAGGTTGCAAACACACCCTGCCACCCTGCAAAACTACACCCGGTCCATACATCGATCTCTACCGCACGATTACATCGAGATCCGCAAAATGTATTCACCAGTCATCACGCCATTCCCCATCGCCCAGCCCATACATCACTTCTCCTTCCACAACTGAGCTCTCCGCCGCCTCATAACAGGGTTCCGGAATTTCCCCAACTCGAAACCCTTCGCCCCCACGCGAATCGCGATCGCGCATTTCCGGAAGCTGCGGGAAGGTTCGGTTCGGGGAGAGCACGGAGGCGCTTCTGACGCGTGGGGCGCTGGCGGCCTTGTCGAAGGACGAGGAGGCGGCGGCGGGGGTGCAGCTGGTGCTGCAGGTGGTCGGCGTCCGCCCGCTGTCGCCGACGCAAGAGAGGTACCGTATGTTGCTCTCCGATGGCGACCACCTGATGCATAGCATCCTCCTCACCTCCATGGACCACCTCGTCGAGGACGGCCGCCTCCGCAACGGTGCCGTGGTTCGCCTCCTCAAGTTCGTGTGCAAAACCATCGAGTGTCTGAGGTGCGGATTCGCTTCCCGTTAGCTCGGATGGTTTAGTTGTGCAGGAATTATTCGATGTCGATGCTTCTGCGCCCGTTAAGGTTCTCCCGATTTTCCCCTTGGGATGGTTAGATTTTGTCAACTTTTTGCGCTAATTGTTGTGGGGCTTATGACTGAGGTGTGCTATAGTCCATTTTGATTATTCTGCGTGGTGTCAGCATTGGAGTTTGGGTGGTTAGGGTTAGAGATGTGGAAAAGGGGAAGGAGGGAGAGATCCATCTGTCACAAAATTTTTCTGATTTTGGCAAACAACTAGTTGACTGATCACTGATGTGTAGACAGACCATTTTGATTTCTGGGAAAATGGCTATATGCAACTGAACTAGTCAAACCTTAATTTCTACGAATGCCATAAAAATCACTGAATTGTAAGTGTGCCACTGGTTCTGTGTAACCCTATGAAAATGCGCCACTGGTTCTGTGGTTTAGAATGGCATATTAGAGCAAGGCTAATAAGAGAGCCAACTGCAGACTTTATCTCATTGCCATATCATATACAGCCAACCTAACAGCTCACCCATATAATAGTTAGCCATACATACATACATACAAAGCCATTAATACTTGGCCCACATTCATCCACTCATTCTCTCACCAAGTTTCTTGGAGCCCGTGCTGCAGCCGGCTGTAGATCTGCAGCCCGCTTCCCTCCTTTCTCCTCTCCTCTCTCCTCCAACTCACCATAAATCTGATGTGGCAATCCTTGTAGCCTGCTTACCTCACCTTATTATACTTGCTCTTAGGGCATCTCCAATGGTGCCACTTCAGCTAGCTATAAGCGTGCCATCTCAGCATTTTGCTTAGGTGGAAGAGGAAAAATGAGGAGAGAGATATAGACTGGCTACTAATGTATAGTCAGGCTATAACTGATTCCAAGGCACTTATTATCTATTACGTGTGGGCCAATATTTAATTTTATAGACAATGCTATAGCTAATCTATTGAAGAGATTGTCTATATGCTATCTATAGATGACATGGATATTTTTTATAGCTAGTACCATTGGAGATGCCCTTAGGATGGTGAATAGCTTATACCAAAGCCTTGCGAGCTCTACTTTCAATGTAATAAATGTAACGACCCTTATTTTTTGTACGAATATTAAGAAAGATGATCAATATCATATAGTAATAGTTCCATGATCAGTAGCTAGTACGTATATTTACAATAATTAATAGCACATCTATACTTAATATTACATATGATAATGGTAATTTATATAATAAGTTCTTACAAAGCAGAGCATATTACAGCGGAAAGAAGTAAAAGTCTTGTAGTGTACCCATTCAACTCTTAGACAACCGACAAGGTATAAATTCTAGAAGATCGCATCATCGAAATTCCCGTATTCTGCGGCGAAGTGTATATCTTCAGGGGCTCTTCTTTAACTAAACCGATAAATAAGCATGGGTACTTTTGTACTCAGCAAGACTTAAGGTGTATCGCAAAAGTGCAGTAAATACAGGCTATGTCAAAGGAGGTTTATATGGTTATTTTGCGTAAATTGAAATTAAATGTGTAAATCAAGTAGTACTTTATAAAATAGAATTTCGTAAGAGCAAGTTTGACAGGTATGCAAATAAATAAGAGTAGCATAGTATAACTCACAGTCCTCTATGAATGTTAGAACGCGCACCATCATGTTGCCATTCCTTGGCATAAAGTCTGAAATAAAAACTTTCCAACACATATTTTCAAATCATCCATTTTTGAAAATGCCAAAATATCTAACTATGTGATGACTTTACCAAGTGTCTTTAATCGCGAGCGTGTTGGAGAGATTTAAACTCTGTAGAAGTGTACAGTTTTACCCGCAAGAAATGATCAATTCTTTGTGCAAGTTATTAGCACACTTCCTTTGGTGTGCCGCAGAGAGATCCAAACATAACCATTACATTACATAGACCCAATTTTGCACCAATCCAGTGATGTTAAACCCTTGCTATGGCAGCAGAAATAACACACCCAAGACATGATATCATTAACACATCAACCAAGGCAGTCGCTCCTACCATCACCGATTCTTCCCATAGCAAGTCATACACCGTTGTATTGATATGTGTTTGTCGAGACCATCCTTTTTGTCGTGGAATACCAAGGTCTCATGTGCACAATGTACTAGTCCCATGATTAGTAGCTAGTACGCACATTCACAATATTGTTATCACATCCATACACAAGTCCATAATACAGTAACAGAACATAGTTCTTACAACACAGCCTAAAAGCCAAATTGTAATGCAGCGGAAGATATAAGATCCAACGGTATGCCTTTGTCCAAAATACCATAGACAACTGGTAAGGAGTAAACTCTAGAAAAGCTTGTCGATGTAATCCCCGTGACCTGCGGTGAAGTATACTTCCTCGGGAACCTTGCTTTCCTCGTCCACTAAACCAACAAATTAAGCAAGATTGAGTATTTTCATACTCAGCAAGACTTGTAATGTATCACAAATGTATATATAATAAAATGCAGGCTATATCAATAGAAAGACTTTTAAGGTTATTTTGTAGTAAGCAGAAATGAACATGAATACAAAATAGTAATTTGCAAGCGAAATTTGTAAGAGTAAGTTTAACCAATATGTAAATAACAAGTAAACATAACATAATATAAATCACAATCTTTCATGATTGTGAGTATCACAACAATCTTTTGCCAATCACTGGCATAACACCTGAAATGTAGGTTTTCCAACAATATTTCCATAATCATCCCTATTTTGTAAAGTGATAAGATTTCTAACTATGTGATGACTTTACCAAGTGTCCATGATCGCAGGCGTGGCTTTTCGAAAAGTTTTACACTCTACAGAGGCATACATCTTTACCCCGATTCATGACTGACTCTTGGTGCAAACTATTAGCAAACTTCTTTTGATGTGCCACAAGGAGTCATGATATAACCATTACATTATCAAGATCTAACTTTGCACTAGCCCGGTGACGACAAACACTTACTATGGCGGTCGAAGATACTTGTACAATCAATGCACAACTAGTAGTTATACACTCCATTGCTCCACTTCTCCCCTAGTAAGGTACTAAGGCGTACACTATTGTATAAGCAATCGTTGTTCCCATCATCTTGGTGTGGGCGCCCCTTCGAGCAATCTATCTCATAAAGTCTGTACTATACCAGCCTTCCAACATGCAAGTTAAGACCTAAATAACTTATTAGGTTAAGGCTATCCCATACTAGCACTTTTGGTTGCACTAATTTCTTGGCTTGAAAAGAACACAATAGTTCAGTCCTTAACTGACCAGGACGAGGATACTCTCCTACACTACGTGCAAGTCCCATGCACACCCGGCTACTGCCATATCTCACCCATGTCAAACCATAGTTTTTATTTTGACTTTTATACCAAAATACTATACTCAACATGGCCAATGTTTCAAACTTTAGGTGAACAGTACACCCGACCATTCGTCACCCCAATTCTAAAGCATGGCTAAGCAATTGCACATATAATCGAATGTACCCATTTGACATTTCTATAATGTCTAATCCTAACTTAGGTTTAGTTAGGTTGACATGACAATACTTATTAAGAAAGTTCCATTAATTGAAATACTGGGATCAACATGATCAAGGGGTTGCTTGTCTTGCTCGTTGGATTCAGTGGTGAAGTCGGAGTCGACGGTAGCAGTGTCAGGGATGTGCGTCTATATGCAATTCATGCAAAGCAAAACAATAAGAGGCAAAAGAAGTCGAATAATGTAAACTCCAGATAAAATTTCAGAAACAGAGAGCTTTGGTTTTATATTGATTTTTACATTGTGGGTTCACAATTTTTGAAGTTTATGTAAATAAGTTAGGTTTAATTAAATTTTAAATTAGAGCAAGAAACATACTTATTAAGCAATAGGTGCAAACTAGTTTTGTTTTTACTCATTGTTATAGAGACATAGGCTTATGATTTTTGGGAGTTTTAGGCATTGGTTTTACCAATTTTGAATTTGTTTGCAAAAGCTATTCAATTTTGAATAATGCATGTATTGAATATTAACACTATTTAATGTTTAGCTCAAACTAGGTCCAAATTCAAATATTTTTGCAGAAATGAAGTTCTCATGGTCTCTAGAATTTTTAAAAATTTGCTTCAACAATTTTTGAGTTAGGTTGTGAAAATTCGTAACCATGCTTATCACGGCGTCGCCTAGGCGCCAACTAGGTGTCCAGTCGGTCGGCCGGGCTCGCCGTGCCTCGTCGCCTCGCTTGAAGCCGGCCAGGCGGCTGCCTGACCGCCATGGCATCGTGGCGGGGCCTAGCGTCGTTAAGGTTTGTCTGAGGCGATCGACGCTTGGTCAAGACTAAAGCTACGATCAGGATCGAGAGACTGCACTGAGAGGTACTCACGGGGGGAGTCGAGATCGTGGACCGGAGAGGCGGAGCGCAGAGGAACCCTAGCTTCGCGCCGCCGCCGCCGCTAGCAGCTTCTCCACCCCCGACGCTTCGACTCCGGTAATCCCTCCGCCTCGCGCTCCTCTTCCGCCTCCCCCTCCTCCTCCGCCTACCCCTCCTCCTTCGCTTCCCCTTCTCCTCCTTTGCCTCCTGCTCGGCTGCTCCTCCGCCTACCCCTCCTCCTCTGCTTCCCCTTCTCCTCTGCTTCCCCTTCTCCTCCTTCGCCTCTTGCTCATTGCTCCTCATTGATCTTGCAATGTGCTGCTCCGCTTCAGTGCTTGACTCCTCTATTGATCTTGTGCGCTCCTTTGCTCGATCTTGTTGACTCGAGGATGCCGAAATGCCGAATGGATGAGGATGACTGGATGAGGGCATGAGGCAGTGACGCAGTGTGTGTAGCACCGATTAAGTAGTAGTAGCAGCTATGTAGCACCGATTATTGGATTGACCGATTAAGCAATAGAGCACTAAGAGCAGTAGTAGTACCGACTGAATGGAATGGGCACTAAACAGTGTCAATACTCAATACTAATATTCAATAAGTAGTTCAGTGTTCAATAATCAATGAGTGCTTGAGCTTGACTGTGCCAAATGGGATGACGATTGAGTATTTGATTGCTTGACTGTGCCGATGAACTACTTATTGAATATTAGTATTGAGTATTGAGTATTGACACTGTTTAGTGTTTATTTTAGCTTATATTACTATATTAGTATTGAGTATTGACACTGTTTATACAGGACACATACTGATATATGGTCGATTTAAACAACAAGTACCGCCATTGGTGAGTCCTAGAATGCTAGCCAAGAGCAGGCATATGATCCATCCAAGGATCCAAAGCGGAAGGCCAAATCGAAGGATCCTGGGTGGAAGTATGGATTTTGGCCCGACATGACGAACAAAGATATGGTGCAATGTATGTCGTCGCGGAAAACAAATGCATTCAGCATCAAGAGATTGAAGAAGATTTGTCATGCGGGTTTTGGGGATGTTCAAAATGCCCCAAAACCACCACGGCCATAATGAGAGAAATGCAAGATTACATAAAGAAGACTGCAAGGAACAAGATGATTAATTTAGATGATGATGAAGAGGAAGGTGCAACTGCAGGTGATGATGTTCAAGAGGTTGAGGTTAATCAACAAGTATCCTCGAAGGCGTCGTCTTGTCATCCAAGTTCTGGGACAACTGCCAAGAGGAAGCAAGCTACCATTATGTTCAAACCAGTGGCCAAAGTAACAAAATCAGTTGCATCCATGATAAAAAAGACACCCGAAGAGGTAGTTGAGGAAAGGCATTCCAAACAGTTGTCCCAAACCACCATGGAGCAATGTATGAGGACCAAGGAAGAAAAAGAAAAGGTGGATGTGCATGTTGCTAATTTCTTTTATCAGTGTAGCATACCATTCAATGCTGCAAATTCTAGGAGTTTTGAAATTATGATGAAGTCTGTTGGACAATACGGGCATGGATACAAGCCTCCTAGTTTTCATGAGTTAAGGATGTCGTTGCTTGCTAAGGCAAAGAATGATATACAATCATTAAGAGAGAAGCAAGAGTCTGGTTGGAGGCAATATGGTTGTACACTAATGTCAGATGGATGGACCGATAGAGAGGAAGACATTTGATAAATTTTCTTGTCAATTGTCCCGAAGGGACTTTCTTCTTAGAGTCTCAGAGATGCATCCTCTCGCCTACCGATGCAAGAATGTTAGCAGATTTGCTTGAGAAGAGGATTGAGGAGATAGGCCCCGACAACGCTGCTCAAGTGGTCACCGATAATGGTGCCAACTTCAAGGTCAGCTTGGTAAGTATCTCTTTAGCAAAAAATATATATATCGAGCTGCAAATTGCTTGGAACTCAATCTTTTTCTTTGGCAGGTAAAATTCTTATGGAGAGGTTTCCCACTCTCTTCTAGACTCCTTGTGCTGCACATTGTTTGGATCTTATGTTGAAAGATATCGGAAAAATAAGTGAGTTCAAGAAGGCCATCAATCAAGCCAAGCATGTGACTATATTCATCTATAGGCACGGGAGGCTTCTCGATGCAATGAGGGAGAAGACAGGAGGGAGGGATTTAGTGAGACCTGCAGCCACTCGGTTTGCTACTTCTTTTCTCACTTTACAAAGTTTATATAAGCATAAGGATGCTCTGCGACTACTCTTTGTTAGTGAGGATTGGACTAGGGCCAAATTGGCTCACACGGAGACGGGGAAGAAAGTTTGTGATATTTTGCTTTCCTTGCGTTTTTGGCATGCTGTGGAGGATTGCATAAAAGCATCCCAACCTTTGCTGATTGTGCTCAGAATTGTAGATGGGGATGAAAAGCCTGTTATGCCGGAGGTTTCAGCAAGTATGGATCATGCTATGAATAAGATAAGAGAGTCTTTTGGAAGCAAACCAAGGGTACTAAAGAAGGTAATGGACATCATTGAGAGGCAGTGGGTGCACCAGATGGAGCAAAAGCTGCATGGGGCTGCATTGTTTTTGAACCCAAACAAGTTTTTCGATATCAAAGAAAAAGACATTGACTATGCTTCGAGGCTCCGGATTGCATTCAATGATGTGCTTGAAAAAATTGTTAATTGTGATATCAATTTGCTTAGAAAGATAAGTGATCAAGCGGATGATTATGCGAAAATGAGGAAGTGCTTTGGAAAGCAATCAGTTATGATGCAACAAAAAACAAAGAGCCCTCGTAAGTATTACACTTCTATGCTTAGTTGATTCAATTTTAAACATTCTAAGTTTCTAACATAGATACAATGTTTTACATTTTAGTTGATTGGTGGGATGCTTTTGGTGGCCTTGCTAGAGAGCTTCAAAAGTTTGCAAGGCGCATCCTCGGCCTTTGTTGTTCGGCCCGGTTGTGGAGCAATTGGAGCATCTTCAATTTGTAAGCAATTGTTGTATTTACTTCAAGGCTGCTCATATATTCCAAATATTTCTGTTGTTGATTAGTGATTCATTTTCAGATCCATACAAAAAAAAGAAACCGGTTGGAGCATCAAAGATTGAATGATTTGGTCTACATTCAATATAACCGGAAGATTGCCGAACGTTTTCAAAAGAGGCGTGTGGAAGGGACAAATTTCAACCCTTTGATCTTAGAAGAGTTCCAATGGGACAATGAATGGGTTGAAATGAGTACCGAAGAAGTCCACCACAGAGAAAATCTATCATGGACTCATGTTGATGAAGCCACCGATGCATCACAAATGCTTCAAGGTCGTAATATGCCTAGGATAGCCAGGACATACTCTCGACGTGGTGTAAATTTGAGCTCAACAGCTGAAGGAGAAGAGAAAGGCTCAGACGAGGATGAAGCCTATGAACCTTTGGTAGCCGACGATCTAGACATCGACGATGATTATAGCCAAACGCCACCTACTTCTCCTCATGAGAGTGGACCAAGTGATGGGAATCGTTAAGATGATTTAGACTTAGACGTTGATGTTTGAATGTTCTTGTCCTTGGAACATTATATTTATGTTTTAATGTCCTTGCCTTTGGAACATTATATCTATGTTTGAAACTTTCAATATTTTTATCCTTGGAACATTCTCAATTCTGCTTTCAAGATATTTTTGTAGTTTATATGAACTCCATGTATCCAACAATCTAGTGTTTCATACTTTCATCTTGCTGACAAAGTAAATCTCCTGCTTGTACCAGAGAAAATCAAGGCAAGCTGCTGGATGGATTGATCACATCAAAGATTCATACAAGGTACTACACACATCACTCCTCACTTCTACTATATTTGAGCTTGAATGATGATTTTGTACATAGGAAACTTAAACTATAATTGAGATTCAAATTTAAAATATTTGGTCGCCTAGGCGTCCAGGCGGTCCGGAGGCAACTCGCCTCGCCAGGGCGCCGTGATAACCATGTTCGTAATAGTACACATTCTAGGTTTCATTCAAATTTTAAGTTCAAAATTCTGAACAGAGGTTAAAAATTAAATATTTTTGGATATTTAGGAAGATCATGATTTAGACGAATTTAGAAACTAACTTTAATAAATTTGGAGCTAGGATGCAAAAGATATAAGGGATTGAATAGTGGTCAGTTTTGGAAATTCACGGAAAATGAGAAAATATGCTTCCTAAACTAGAAGGCGTATTTCGTCGATTGAATTGGGTCTAGTGACTCGCGCCCACTAACGAAGGGGTCCCACATGACGGTGGCATAGAGCAGAGCAAGTGGAGGGGAGGTTCGCTGGCGGCAAATGGCTAGTGATGGTCCTTGGTCAAGGGCGTGGGAGGCGAGAGGGGACCCTGGGGAAGCTAGCACGTGGGTTGACAAATGAAGGATTGGCGAGAGGGGTGTCTGAAGAATAAAGCGTGATGGCGACTAATCATGAAAGTTGAAGTGCGCCATTTCGAGGAAGAGGTGAATTAGCATTAAGGAGCCTCTAGAGTTCCATTTTGAGGTCTCACCTAGAGGGAGAAGCTTCGGGGAAGTTCAGCAACGGTGGCCGATCGTGGGGAAGAAGGGCGCAACCGTGGCGGTGCTTCAGGCCTTCGGCCCTGAAATTGAGTGAGGCGAACAATCAGGAGTGCCATAGGTGCTACTAGTTGCACGAATTTGGGAAATGGCTAACCTTAGAGGTCCACTCGGTTTTTGCCTTCGTGCTCTTGTTCACAGAGTTCCCTAGAGCTTCAATGGCGTTGAGGTCGGTCCAGGGTGAACAAAGAGCGCGGGGAGTTGTGGGTGGCTTTGGCGAAGCTAAGCAGGGTGGAGAGGGGGCTCGGCAATGGGACAGGAGACGCTCGGCTATGAGGCAGGATGGGCAACACTGGCGCAGCTTGGCTTCTTTTCTGCGAAATTCACAGGCACATGAGACCTCGGTGGGTAGTAGGGATTTGATAGGATGTCAATGGTCTGTGGCTCGGGGCTTGGCACGAGTTGGTGGCACAGCGGCATGGGCAGGGAGAAATCGGCAGTCGGTGGTGCAAGTTCTCAGGGAGGCAACGATTATGTGCTGTGGCAAAGTTAGGTGGGGCTCAAACTTGCCATGATAGAGGATTGATGGATGGGGTCAGCGACAGCCTGACATGGGGTCCTGGCGATTCATCGCGAGGTTGCTGTGGTAGTGGAATTGGCGCGAAAAGGCTACCGTGGCAGCGGTTGGGCAGGGTCAAAGCTTGTCGCGGCGAGTAACCTCGGCCGAGCGAGGTGCGAGGTCTTAGTGCGGCATGGTCGACTACTACTGACTGTCAAGTCTTTGCCACAATGAGGAATATCAACGAAATCGCTATGACAGAGGTTTGGCAAATGGCTCGAACAACACGAGGAGAAGAAGAGGAGTAGGGCACCTTTGGCAAAGGGGCCAAGAGAGCTTGTTGCGGTTGCCAATGGGCCAAGCAAGTCAGCAAGGTTACCCACTGCCAGCAGGGCCCACAAGACAGAGACAAGAGAGGGAAATGGAAATTCCAATTTTTTGAAATCTGGTAACCTGGGCTTTACAAATTATTTGAGCTAATAAAAGAAGTTTAAATTTTTTAAACTTTTTCACAAGGATCCTAGTGATCTATTTATGCTACCATAAAAAATTTAGATGATGATCAAACTCGAGAAATTTTATAAAATTCTGACAAGCCTACTGGTTCATTAAAATCTTCTACATTTTTTATTTTCTAAATTGATTAAATTGGGTCCAAATCTTTATTATCATGGCATTGACGCTTAGTCGTCCAGGTGGTGGGAGCTGGACGCCTGGGCTAGCTGCCTCGACTGGAGCGAGTTAGGCGCCCGCCTAGGCGTCGTGGTGGCTTGATTTGGATGAGCGCCCGCGACGCTAAGTTGAGTAGATAAGGTGCGGCCGTGCGGGACTTGAGCCAGAGGCCAGAGAGCGCTACAGAGCCAGAGGCTAACCCTAGAGAAGACGCCGCAACTCCAGAGCGCAAACGCCACAGCTACACCTCCACCGTCGTCGAACCCCCTCCACCTCCGGACCGCCTCCGCGACGTAGTTCAGTCGCCTCGGTGAGAACCCCCCTCTCGATCCCCCTTCTTTTCTTCCCTCTGCTCCTCCCGCTGCTTCTCCTTCCTCCTCCTCTGCTCCTTCGTCCTCCCTGATATTCAGTAGCCTTCGTGCTCTCTTCTAGATACTGGCAACTGAGTCTGACTTTGAGATGTGTTGTTCCAAACAACACTTCTGCTGGTTTACCTCTTGCAATCTATTGGCATTCTCATTCCATTGGTATGTGAACCAGTCAAGCTCATTTTGAAGCATTACCGTTGCTTGATTTAGAGTTTTTGTTCCCCCTTGTGTGAGTTTTGCCTCTACTTCTTTCCTTAGCTCCATCTCTTTAATATACATGTGTTCCCATCTCTTAGCCTTTGATGGTGATGCCTGATGCCTAGTTGATGCATGATGCAAGTGTGAGGTACTTGCTTGGGTCCTGCTAGTACCATACTTGGAGAGTTGCTAGAAGTTATCACTTGTTCCTATGTTTCTGTTTGAGATTAGCATAGTTGATGGTGGTTGCTGGACCAATGTGTTGTCTGATGCTTACCCTTCGTGCTCACTGATGAGTGCTATTGCTGATGCTTAGTTGCTTACCCTTCGTGCTTACTGATACATGGCTGGATGATTGCTTGATGATGTGTGTGAATTTGTTTTGTACGGATACATGGCTGATCAAGCACCAAGTGTCGCCGTTGCCAAGGGTGGCGATGCTACCAGTGCTGCCAATGTCTTTAATATACATGTGTTCCCATCTCTTAGCCTTTGATGGTGATGCCTGATGCCTAGTTGATGCATGATGCAAGTGTGAGGTACTTGCTTGGGTCCTGCTAGTACCATACTTGGAGAGTTGCTAGAAGTTATCACTTGTTCCTATGTTTCTGTTTGAGATTAGCATAGTTGATGGTGGTTGCTGGACCAATGTGTTGTCTGATGCTTACCCTTCGTGCTCACTGATGAGTGCTATTGCTGATGCTTAGTTGCTTACCCTTCGTGCTTACTGATACATGGCTGGATGATTGCTTGATGATGTGTGTGAATTTGTTTTGTACGGATACATGGCTGATCAAGCACCAAGTGTCGTCGTTGCCAAGGGTGGCGATGCTACCAGTGCTGCCAATGCATATGATCCAAGAAATGATCCGAAGATGAAGGCGAAGTCTAAGGATCCTAGATGGAAATACGGGTTTTGGCCGACGAGGACAAAGATTTGGTGGAATGTAGTCTTTGTGGCAAGCAACTGTACTCGAGGATTAAGAGGTTGAAGCGGCATCTTATAAGGGGTTATGGGGATGTGCAGAATTGCCCTAAAACGACAACTGCCATTATGAGGGAGATGAAAGAGTGAGTGAGAGACTTCAAGAAAGAAACATATTTATTCCTAGTAGCGTTTCTGTATCGAGTTGTCTTTTTGATTTAGTACACTCAGATGTTTGGGGACCGGCCCCCTTTGTTTCGAAAGGGGGTCATCGTTGGTATATCATTTTCATTAATGATTATTCTCGGTTCACCTGGATTTACTTTCTTAAGTCTTGTGATCAGGTATTAGCTGTCTATCAAGCTTTCTTGGCCATGGTTCATACTCAGTTCGACTCATTAATTTGGGTGTTTCGCGCTGACTCTGTTGGCGAGTACCTCTCTACTGCTCTCCGTCAGTTTCTTCTTGATCAGGGCACCCTTTGTTAGTACTCGTGCACTGGTGTTCATGCGCAGAATAGAGTCGCAGAGCGCAAGCACCGTCACCTTCTTGAGACTACTCGAACACTGATGCTCGCTGCCTCTGTACCTCCCCACTTCTAGGCAGAGGCTGTCTCTACGGCTGTCTGTCTCATCAACATTCACCGCCCATCGCTTCTTCAGTGCCACTCAGCTTGAGCGCCTCTATGGCAAACCCCTCAATCTGACCACCTTCGCACCTTTGGGTGTGTTGTTTATGTTCTTCTTCACCTTGTGAGCGAACAAAGTATTTCGCTTAATCGGTCTTGATCGCTTTCCTTGGCTATGACTCGAGCGAAAGGGGTTTCATTGCTGGGATCCTCTTGGTCGTAGGATTCGAGTCTCTCAGGATGTCACGTTCGATGAGTCTCGTCCCTTCTTTGACGAGTCCCGTTTCTTTGACTCCTCCTTCGACACCTCCTCCTTACTTGAGTCTCTCTCCTTTCTCAGTCTACCTGCCCACTTCACTGTCCCCTTTTCTTCCTCTTTACCACCTCCACCACCATCTCCACCTCCCACCATACCTTCCTCTTCTCCTGCACCTATTTCGGTTCCTCCTGCACCTACTTAGGTTCCTCCTCTACAACCTTCTCGGACACTTTCTCTTCTTTCTGTTTGACCTCCTGTCCGTTTTCACTACTCTTGTCGGACTCCTCCCTCCTCCTCGGATCCTTCTCCCTCTTCGGCTCCTTCTGCTGTGGATCCTGCCCTTCTTCCCCGTGGTACACTCTTCGTGATAGAAGCACGATTTCCTATCTTGACCGATACGGGTTTTCGCTACATCATCACCTCCTCTGAGCTCGCTTCTCTTCATGATGTCATTGCTCATCCTGAGTGGCAGTTTGCGATGGTTGAGGAGTTTGCTGCCCTTGAGTGCACTGGTACTTGGGATCTTGTCCTCTGTCCCTCCACCGTCATCCCGATCACATGCAAGTAGGTCTATAAGATCAAGACTCACTCAGACGGTTCCCTTGAGCGCCACAAGGCGCGCCTTGTCACTCGTGGTTTTCAGCAGGAGCACGGTAGTGACTATGGTGAGATGTACTCTCCAGTTGCCCAGAAGACTACTGTCGTCTCCCTTGTGGCTGTTGCTTCTGCTCGTCTGTGGACCATCTCCCAGCTCGATGTGAAGAATGCCTTTCTTCACGGCGAGTTGCGTGAGGAGGTCTACATGCACCCACCTCCTAGTTACAGTGTTCCTGATGGCCACGTCTGTCGCCTTCGTCGCTCTCTCTGTAGCCTCAAGTAAGCTCCTCGTGCTTGGTTTGAATGCTTTGCCTCTGTTGTTACAGCTGCTGGTTTTGTTCTCAGTTAGCATGACCTTGCTTTTTTTGTCCACACCTCTCCTCGTGGTCGGACCCTTCTCTATGTTGATGACATGCTCATCACTGGAGATGATTCTCAATTTATCATCTTTGTTAAGGCACGTCTTAGTGAGCAGTTTCAGTTGTTTGATCTGGGCCCTCTTCGGTACTTATTGGGGATTGAGGTTAAGTCCACACCTATAGGATCCTACCTCTCTCAGCACTGTTAAACTAGACTTGTATAGGGTGTTATTTGCCTTTTTCCATCCTCTCTGTACATGTATTCCTTTGGCCCATTGGCCCAGTTAATGAATCAAGCTGCCATTCAAACTATTCCAACATGGTATCAGAGCCCTAGCTAGGGTTTCTCACCAACATCAGAAGACCCTTGCCGCCACGGCCATCCTCGCCGGTGACGCCACCGCCGTCGCCGTAGCTTCCTCCGGCGGCGCCCTCCTCTCTTTCCTCTCTCTGGCGACGCCATTGCTCCTATCGCCAGGTCGCAAGGTCTTCGGTCGAGCGCCTGTGTCTTCCTCGGTTCCGTCGTTTGCCTCGGCCGTCCTCGTCGGCGACGCCATCACCGTCGCCGTCTCTCCCGCGCGGCGAAGCCCTCCAGTTGCCGCCGCCTCATGAGATTTGCTTCGTCAGAGCTCCAGCAGCCGACGCCTCCGCTGCCGCTCGGTTTGCCGTCTTTTTCTCCTCTCGCCGGCGTCCTCTCCGCCGCCTTCTTCTTCAACGCCGGTCGCCTTGCTTCGCCTTCTTCTCCGTCGAATAAATTGCCGCCGCCTATCGACCATGCACGAGAGCGTAAGATTCCAAAAAACACTTCTCTCGCCACCACTCCTTCCGTGCTCATCCAAGATGGCCATTGCATCTCGTACCTCCGGACCGATGCCTCTCCCGACAGTTATGTTTGATGGGACCAACTTCCGGGAGTGGTCCACTATGCTCCGGGTCTCACTTGACAGCCAACGTCTATGGGGTCATCTCACTGGAGTTTGCCCTCGCCCACCAGTTTCGGTTCGCCCAGTTCAGCCTATGGTCGGGTTTGATGGTGCTCCTGTCCCTGCAGATGTTCTAGCAAAGATACGAAAGCAGACATCGATCAAGACGTCGCGATCCGCAGACTCTTGAGGGCTAGCAGGCAGATGAGGCTCGTGCTGTTGCTGTCATCTTAGGTAGCATGAAGGTTGAGCTTGCCATGGATCTAGCCACTCTTCCTTCTTCTCAGCTGATGTGGGAGCGTCATGCAGCTCGCCCACCGAAAGCAAATGATGCTCTCTACACCTCTACACCGAGTCGGCGAGCTCTCTTCGTCGCCAGGACTCCACCGCCGATGCCTTCTACCAGCCAGACATCGACGTGTGGCGTCGCCTTGACTTTTGGAGCCTCCTTACAACCAGACCTGCATCGCTGTGGCCTTCATCGAGACCACAAGAGTGTTGTCGCCTCTTTGAGTTCCTCCGCCGACTTCGACCGAGTTCGAGCAACTCCGTGCTCACCGGCTGCCCGCCGCGACCGCCCCCGGTTGAGGCGCCACTCTGTCCGTCTTGAGGAGACTTCGCTTAAATGGCGTGCTCTCGTCGCCCTCGTCATCTGATCACTTCCACACCTCATCCTGCGACGGCCTGCGATCGCTCCTCTCCCAAAGACCTAGGAGGCTCCGATTCTTGTGGCGAAAGCACTGTTGGTGTAGTAGTTCGTCAGAATTCATCAAGAAGAAGACAGAGCACACCATTGAGCAGTGCAGGAGGCGGCCTCAGAACCGCAAGGGTGGAGGTGGTGGAGCTGGTACCTCTCGCCCACTTGATGCCCTGTTGACAGCCATGCAGGATGTGACTCAGCGCTTTGAGCGCATGGAGCGCCGCCTGGGGGCGACACCTTCTCCAGGACCGTCAGTTGCCAGTCTTCCTTCAGGTATAAAGTTACCCTGGATTCTTGATTCTAGAGCATCGTTTCATATGACATCTGATCCCACTCACCTTGGGCCACTGAGTTCTTCAGCTATACCTATGTCTGTCAGAACGGCTGATGGCACTTCCCTCTCAGTTGCTGGTCGGGGCAGTCTTCACACTTTTGTTTTCATGTTCCTTCTGTTTCACATGTTACTCGCCTCGATTTACAGCTTATCTCTGCTGGCTAGCTCGCTGACCTTGATTGTCGTATCATTCTTGAGGCTAACTCTTGTTCAATTCAGGATCGTCTCACCGGGACCTTGGTTGGTACTGGCCGTCGGGTCCGTGACTCAGCGTCTTTGGGAGCTTGACTGGCTTCGCCTTCCCTCCGCTTCCTTCACGCCCGCCTGCAGCAGCCAGTCGACTGCCGCCTCTGATGTCACTGTCCTCGCCACCCCTGCTTCCGCTAGTTTTGCTCAGTGGCATCATCGTTTAGGTCACATGTGTGGGTCTCGTCTTTCTTTGTTAGTGAGTTGTGATGTTCTTGGGAAGGTTTCTGGTGATACCTCCCCGTCTCCGTCTGGGTCAGAAGCTTGGGAAGCGACTCTACTACCCTATCCCACCAAAGGACTTCGGTGTCTCTTCACCGCTTGATTTGGTTCATTCTGATGTATGGGGCCCGGCTCCCTTCGTTTCGAAAGGGGGTCATCGTTACTATGTGATCTTTATTGATGATTTCTCTCGTTACACTTTGATCTATCTTCTGACCTCTCGGCATCAGGTGTTGTCTGCTTACCAGGCTTTCGCTGCTATGGTCCGCACACAGTTTGACTCGCCTATTCGTGTCTTTTGTGCTGACTCTGCTGGTGAGTACCTCTCCACCTCTCTTCGTCAATATCTCCTTGAGCAGGGTACCTGTGGGGGATATATACCCCGGGGGCCCACAAGGCAGACCTGCGAGGCCCAACCAGGCGAAACTAGGCCAGGCCGACTATGGAAGGCCGGAGGTATACTGGGCTGAGCGAGGCGTGAAGAGTCAGGGCAAACCCTAGCTAAGGAAACTGAGTCGTATTAGGCAATGGATGATTGTAATTCAAACTGATATAGATTCGGGATAGATACGAACGTGCAGTTTCCATCTCGTATCCGAGTGGGATTCCTTATTGTAACCGCCCTTCTCTGCTATATAAAGGGAGGGGCGGGGAACCATCGAGAGGAAACATCATCAGCAAATAAGTTAGCCACTCATAATTCCAGAGCACAGGACTAGGGTATTATCTCCACCGTGAGAGCCCGAACCTATATAATTTCTCGTGTCTTGTGCTACCATCGACTTCTTGATCCAAATACTTAGCCCCTTTTAATTATTGCTCAGAATTTAACATCGGCGGCTGGCACGCCTGTAGGGCTACGTTAGGATCAATCTTGGCAAGCTCGATGGCGATCTCCACCAAAAGCATGACCACTTCGCGCCCAGCGTTTAACCAAGCTTTGGATTTCATCACCGATTTATTTTGGTCATCTTTCCTTTCGGATTCGGATCGCCTAATCTGGAAGCGCTTTGAGGTTCCTTAGCTAGACAACTACTCGGATCGGGAACAGTATGGCCATCTCGTCTCGACAAGAAGCCAAAACTCGAACCCGCTCTAGAGCCTAACCACCGATGGCGGATCCCGAGTGGTCAAACACACTAGAAAACCACTCGGACTTAAAGGTCAGTGCCACTCATCTTCTTGTTCCTCCGATTCAGAAGATGAAGCGAAGATTTCTAGAACTTTCGCGGCATTTTTATGATCGAGGAGCCGCGAACAGAATCGCAACAGCAGAAGAACGCAGCGGACGCTGCAGAGGAAGAGCGTCAACGACAAGAAGGCCGTGCAAGACTCCTCCAGAATAGAGGCCGCAATGTCAATGAGGAAATTTTACAGACAAGGACGGGGAACCAATCGGTTTTCCATACTCAACAGAACATTATTACCTCCAAGACGCTTCTTGACACCTTAGGGCCACTGCTTGGTCCTGATAGCCCCGCCGCCCGATCGTAGCCCAAGTTCAAAGCTATGGTGGCGGCGGCAAGAAGCTCAAAGAAGACCAGAAGAACCAGTCGTACTCGCCTCGTTAACTCGCAGTCGCCAAAGCCGATATACGGCTCGCGATCGCCACAGAGAGAGCTTCGACGGGGAGGATGTTCGGATAGTATCACCGACCTTCGCATGGATCTAAATGCCAGCGCGTGGACCGAAGATGAAGAACGCCAGAGGCGCAGAGATAACTACTGAACGCTTTGGCATTGGCCACGACGACCGGACAATCACCGTAATGACCCCGCTATTGTGGAGGGAAAACGAAGACCGGCGAGCCAAATCACCCTATCGACGTTCTCCACGAAGGCGCGGCGACGGCCCTATTGAGGGCATCCGGGCTTTCACCCCTCGCCGCCGAGTGGTCTCGCCCGGCGATTCAACCCAAGAGCATCACCAAATTTGACGGAGAAAGAGATCCTCGGCTTGGCTCCAAGTTTACTCTCTTGCGATCATGGCGCCGAAGCGATCGCAACGTGATGGCCAATTACCTCCCAAATATGCTCACCTCTTCGGTTCAAGCATGGCTCACAGACTTCCCAAGAACTCCATAGATTCCTCGAGGATCTTTGTGAGCAATTCATCACCAATTTCAGAGACGACGAGCGACACGAACACAATGGGACCTGTACCAGTTTCGCCAGAAAAGAAATGAAACGCTCCGAGAATTCATCCGGCGCTTCATGCAAAAGAAGAATACGATCAGGGATATCTCGGAAGCGGTAGTCATCGCAGCGTTCCAGAAGGGTGTCAATGACCCCGACCTGATCAAGAAAATGTCTCGAAAGCCGCCATCCACCGTAAGGGAGATGTTCGAGCTGGCGGATCGTTACGCGACGGCCTCGGATGCTTTGGCCGAGCGGCAAGACGATCGCCCACGGCAAAAAGACAAGAAGGAGTACGCCGAGTCGTCAAGGCAACGAGACAGGAAGCGGAAACCTGAAGAGATAGTGGCAGCAGTCGAGCAAGGCCGGCATCGCGCGCCACGCACCGACGACTGCGATACGGTGATGGAGGCTATTTGTCCTTTTCATCCAAAAGGTAAACATGCTGCAAAAGATTGCTTCACTTTGAGAAGATTTGCCAAGGAATCCAGAAAGCGACCAGCCAGAGGCGAAACAAAAGAAGAAGATAAGAAAAAGCAAGATTCTCCTGAAGATGATGAGGGCAAATATCAGAAGATGGAACGGGAGCTCAATTACATCTACGGAGGTTCAATGGCTTACGAGTCAAAGCGGAAGCAAAAGCTCACGGCCAGAGACATCAACGCCGTCATGCCAGCAGCTCCCTAGTATCTCAGATGGTCCGAGGCCCCCATCACCTTCGACCGTTCGGATCATCCGGATCACATCCCTTATCCTGGAAGATTCCCGCTGGTGTTGGACCCGGTGGTGCGCAACGTTAAACTCAAGAGGGTGCTGGTCGACGGAGGCAGTGGGCTCAATGTTCTCTTCTCCAAGACTTTTGACGACATGAAGATCCCTCGATCTGAGTTAAAGCGGGGTTCATCACCATTCCATGGAGTAATACCTGGAACTTCTTCGGTCCCACTTTGACAAATCACCTTGCCGGCCACGCTTGGGAACCAAGGAGAATTTCCGACCGAGTACCTCAACTTTGAAGTAGCCGACTTCCAGACGGATATCATGCCATCTTAGGAAGGCTTGGCCAGCGGTCATGGCCGCACCTCATTACACTTACCTCGCCTTGAAGATGCCAGGTCAAGGGTATCATTGCCATACGTGATGTCAAGCGATGTCGTCATGCTGCAGAGAAAGTCGCGATATGGCGAAGCTCAAGAGGTGGCAGATGACAGAGAAAAGATCCGCAGTACCGACACCAAGAAGACAAAGGAGAAGTACCGGTCAAGAAGGCACCAAGGCAAGCCTAAAACCCGATGAGGGGCTAAGAAGGTAATCCTCGACCCGTCCCAACTCGCCCAGACACTGGACGGACAGCCTCACCCCAAATAGGAAGATCGCTCGTCACCTTTCTTCGCCAACCGACATCTTCGCGGAAACCATCCGATATGCCCTGTTCCCAGTGAGGTGATCGAAAGCACTTTTGAACGTTGACTAGAAGGCCAAGCCCATCAAGCAACGGTTCAAGATTTGCTCAAGATGTAAAAGAAGCCATTAGGGAGGAGATCGCAAAACTTTTAGCAAAGCGGGTTTCATAAAAGAAGTGTACAATCCTCGATCGTCAAGTAACCCAAGATTTGTTCGCAAAAAGAATAAAAGTCGCGCGATGTGCGTTGATTATACCGATCTCAACAAGGCTTGCCCAAAAGATCCTTTTGGGTTGCCTCAGATAGACCAAGTGGTAGATTCAACTACGGTCAGGAACTCCTCGCTCGATGCTTACTCAGATATCACCAGATCAAAGCTAAAGGAAGAAGATTGCATCAAGACTTCGCTCATCACTCCATTTGGCGATTCTTTCGCCACGATGCCGCTCGGTTTGAAAACGCCAAGAACCTATCAACGCTGACATAAATATGTTTTCACTCCCAGATTGGGCGCAACGTGGAGGCATATGTCGACGACGTCGTTGTCAAGACCCGAGCGAAGGAAGACCTCATATCTGACTTGGCTGAAACCTTCGAAAGCCTAAGAGCTTACAAAATGAAGCTGAATCCAGAAAAATGCGTTTTTGGAGTCCCATTAGGAAAATTACTCGGATTTATTGTGTCACAGCGTGGCATCGAGGCAAATCCAGAGAAGATCAACGCAATCCTGAAAATGAAACCTCCAACCAGTCAGAAGGATGTCCAAAAGCTCACCGGATGCATGGTGGTACTCGGCAGTTTCATCTCTCGGCTAGGATCTCGAGGAATGCCTTTTTTCAAACTCCTAAAGAAGCAGGGTAGCTTTCAATGGACTTCCGAAGCACAACAGGCTTTCGAAGAACTGAAGACATCCTTATCATCCCCACCTGTGCTGGTCCCTCCAATGCCCGAAGAACCCCTTTTGCTCTACATTGCCGCGACGACTCATGTAGTCGCCACGCAATCGCTGCAGAGCGGAAGGAAGAGGGCACCTCCGTAAAATCCAAATGCCGCCTACTTCATCACGAGGTGTTGGGAGAATCCAAGGTGCGCTACCCACAGTACAAAAACTATTGTCGCTGCCTTGCTCACCTCTCGCAAACTCAAGCACTATTTCCAAGAACATTCAATTACGGTGGTCACCACTTTGCCGCTGGGGACATACTCCACAATCGGAGGCCACCGGAGAATCGCAAATGGGCGAGAGCTCGGGCCTTTGAAATCTCCTTCAGTCATGGACGCAATAAAATCTCAAATACTTGCCGACTTCATCACCGAATGGACAGAATTGCAAATTCGATGACTCATCAAGAACTGAGTATCGACAATGTATTTCGACGGATCCTCATGCTCGGGCAGAGCCCGGCGTGGTCCTCATCTCCCCAACAGAGAGCGCTCAAATACGCCCTTCAAATCCACTTCCTGCGTCAAACAATGCCGCCAATATGAGGCACTCATCCACTCAAGCCAGATCGCGATATCCCTTGGTGTCGACGGCTAACTATTCGGGCGATTCCATGCCGGTAATTAATCAAGTCCAAAAGGATTGGTCGTAGGCCGAGGACAACATGGCAAAGATATTGCCCGGAGGTACTAAGCTAGAAGGCAAGTTCGACGGCCGAGTTTCATTCATGTGCTTCGCCGTGACAACGGCGCAGATGAATTGGCAAGGCTAGGCTCCACTTGACAACAAGACAAAATGGAGTGTTTGTTGAAGAACTCCATAAACCCTCAATATGCCAGAAACAAGAACAAGGCAAGTAAGAAGAAACGCCCATCGAAGAAGAGGTCTTGGTCATCAATGCAGATTGGACAACGCCTTTTCTCAATTACCTATTAAGGGACGAACTTCCGTAAGACCGAACAGAGGCAGAACGATCTCGAGATGCAAAGAAGAATTACATAATAGTAGGCGAAGAATTGTTCAAAAAGTGCCTTCGAGTTCTAAGGCGATGCATATCGAGCAAGAAGGAAGAAACTTACTCGAGAAATCCACTCGAATCATGGGCATCACGCGCCAAGCACTCGCGGGTAAGGCATATCGACAAGGCTTCTTCCGCCGATCATTGTGGACCGGCGTAAGACATTGTCCGAACTCGTGAAGGATGCAAGTTTTTGCCCGCCAAATACACGTGCCCGCCGTAAGCCGCAGACAATTTCGATCACTTGGCTGTTCGCATCCTGGGGCTCGACATGGAGTCTCCTCTCAGACGGCTCGTCTGTGGCCTCCACCATGGACGGAGCGGCGAAGGGTCAAGTCGAGCACGAGGGCTCAAACTCCGGCGGTCGCGAGGAACTGAAGACCCGAGCTCCAAAGACGATGATCCCGGAGGCGAACACACCGCCACAGAAGTGTCGAGGAGGCTCCAAAGCGCCGAGCCGACGCAGACACGCCATCGAACCGACGATAGAAGTCATCAACAGAGAATCCTCGCCAAGAGTCTCGCCAGCGAGAAGAAAGGTGTAGAGAGCTCGCCGCTTTCCGGTATCGGGCTTGCACGCATTCCCACATCACACGGCACTCTGTGTTGACCACATCGAGCGCGAGGTCAGTCAAGATGCCGCCAATGAGGGCGCGACAAGACGAGCCTCCGGCACGCCAATCCTCAAGGCGTTGAAAGGCGGCGTAGGCGCCAAGAGCACGCCAGAGGCTCGCACCGCGCATGGTCAAGACCGGCCGGGCCGACCGAACCGAGGCAACGCTTCGGTGGTAGGGCGGCGCCGTGAGATGCCCCAAAGACGCCGACCGCCGAGACAAACACGGCGGGGACCACTCACGGAAGTTGGTGCCGCCGAACCGGATCTGTGGAAGTGCGACCGTCCAACAACGCGAGAGGGGCCGCCATGAGGAATTGCTTCGTGTCCTTCACCTCTTCGCTAAGGTGACACGGTGTTTCAACGGCCTCGCTTGCTTTAAGTGCTAGCTCGGCCAGTACAGAAGGAAGTGGCGCCGGAGGTACAATGCAGCCCAGAGCGAAGGCCGAGGTCGAGGCTGGCCGCCCGGAGGGAGGCGCTCAAGGCCACGCCATGAGGAAGGAGCTCACCCTACGCCCGGAGTGAGGGAGCAAGATCACACAAGGCCCGGAGGAAGCTCGCTCGGCCGGAGGTCTGGGCGGTAGAGGCGAGGCCGACGAAGCCCGGAGCAGAGGCGAGCGCCAAGGCCGAGCATTGCGGAGCAGAGACGAAGCCCGGAGCAGAGGCGCAAAGCTCGGAGAGGGTGCAGAGCTCATGAGTCTCAAGCGGCGCAGGAGCTGGCCGGGCGACGCCGGGAGGTGGCGCGGCAGCACCAAAGTGAGCCGAGGCGGTTATGAGCAGAGGCGGCAACGACGGGAGGGCGAAGACCCGCGACGGAAGAGGAAAAGGGAAGGAGGAGAGAGAGAGGCCGGCAAGGCATGCATGCACAAGATGGAGGAGGGGAAACCCTAGTCTGATACCATGTTAGAGAAGTGAGAATGCAGCTTGCTATTCCTCAAGGGCCCAATGGGCTAAAGTACATGTACAGTAGAAGAGGTAAAAAGACAAATAACACCCTATACATATGGTTAATCTAACAATAACTACGTCCAACACTATATTTTTTGAGAGGTGCTTTTATACTTTTCTTTTGACAGTTGCACAAATATTAAAGTATAAATGAAGGGTAAACAGTGATTACTTACCCCTTCGTTTGCTTCAAGATTTATGCAACTTATATTGGGAGGAAAAGTATTGAAGCATTGCTCATATTTTTTCTGTCACGATTTTGTCAGTGTGTTATAAACTGATGATGCTCATTGCAGTGGAAAGTATGATATTTTGTGTCAATTCTAAAAATCCTCAGTTTTCAACGCACATTAAAGTATTAAAAAAGGATACGACCCATCCTGTTTGGTTTTCTGTAACTGAATTTAAGTTTACAAAAACTTCCGTTCTTTTGGCGCTGTGATTTCGGCTTACAGTTTTTTTTTTTTGGGTTCCAATTTGGGCCGAATGGTATGTTCGAAATTACTTTTTTATTTGCTACAGCACATCCTGTTTTGAAATTCTTAATGTACAGTCATAGGGATGATATTGGTACCAAGTGATTACGGAGATGGGTGGGTGGAAAGTTGTTACATTAGTGCCACACTCGTATTTCCCAACCCCCTTGGTTATTGTTAGCCCTTAGGTCGATCATGTGCAAGCTGAGAATTGTTATTGGGCGATGAACTAATATTATTTGTTGAATCTGTCTTTTTGCATCTCAATTGAGTACATATCCTGATTGGGTCTGCCGATGCCATTCAAGGATCATCATTTATCCACTTTTCAAAGTTCTGTTTTTTTAATACTTCATTTCATCCTTGACACTGGTTGCGGGCATTTCAAACTAGCCAAACATGTGATGCATTTGTTGGCTTGTTTCTGTCAGCTGTGCTTTAGTTGGATTAACTGGATTTCTTAACTTTATAGCAATGTTTCTTTTTATTTTCTGTGTGACTTAAACTTTTAGTGCTTAGTTAGGGTTAATGCTCAATTACTGGCTCCCCTATTCTACTAACTATGATAGGTGTCATGTTATAGATAATGGTTCTGGAGATGGGATGGGTGATAAGGTGTAGCATGTACGCTTTTGAAGGAGTGTCACATTAGTATTTTCCTGAGTCCTGGTTCTTGCGATCATTACGAACCTTGTCCATACTGAGTTTATTTCTTGAAAAATGTCTTTTGGTAGAGCAAGCAGAATAGTACATGTTTATGGTACTGTTAAGATTGATTGGTGCTATTTACGGAGTACTGTTTGTCCAACAAGCTCACAATGCTTTGTTGACTTACTGTTTTTCGTGTTGCATGTTGACTTCTAAATTCAGTATGATCGTTGCTATCCAACTTGAAGTACTGCAAAGTGCAAACAGAGTGTGCACTGATTGGTAACCCCAAGCCATATAAGCTCCACCGCATGGAAAAACCCTATGTACTTGAAAGGAAATGTGTAGAATCATATGCCGAATAAGTGGTCAATTCTGCTCAACCAAATAGTGGTGCCTATTCTAGTGGCCAAAACTTGAAGGCTCCTGAGGGTGCAGTGGCGGCGATATCAGAGGGTGAGGCGGCGGTGGAGCAGCAGTCTGTGATGCAGCTGATTCATGTGTCAGTGGTGTTTAAGTTCAACAGGTACCGCATGGTGCTCTCCGACGGCATCCACAGGCAACATGCCGTTCTCGTGGTCCACCTAGGGTGTGTTTGGTTGTCTGTATGGTGTCTGAATGTATGCGTGGATACAACTGTATCTATTAGATATGTATTTGGTTTTCTGTTCATTCAGGCCAAGTGGATACAATTGCACCCACTTATGCAGGATGAAGAAAATATAAAAATTAGGTTTCTCTCTAATGTAGGCCTTTGAAATACATAAACAAGCAACTAAACAACTTAATTTGCATCTACTTATGCAGGCTAAAGCTAGCCTAGATGGCTCATACGGGACAGACTAAGATGATGCAGACAACCAAACACACCCTAGTGACAAAAGGACACTCGCCTCTCCAGCGGCACGATAATCCGCCTACTCAAGTTCACATGCGCCACTGTCCGGAGTTGCAGGTATGGATCCCTTCTAGTTTTCTGTACTCGGTTACATGCCTAAGAAAGACTGGACATCAATTTAGATCATTCGGTGGGTCCTTTTGCAAACTCTCTCTTTGTGCCTGGTTGAAACAAGTCTGCTCGGAGAGCTGTATCACATATACATCTTAATAAGGTGGATGCCTTCCTTTATGCTTTCCAAGGCTTGGCGGTTTACCACTTCACAAGATGAACTCATTATTCTTTATGGAGTGTTTTCCAGTAGATAACATTGGTAGTAAATAGTGGTAGTAGAAATCAAATCTAGTTGTATATTTCTTAGGGGTATTATGGACTTTTGATCCTTCGCTACGTTACTCGTTAATCGTTATCGCTGACCTTCATTTTCCGCCGCCGCCACCATTTGTTGCATTACTCGTTATCGCTGCCCTCCTTTTTCCGCCGTCGTCGTCAATATGGTCATGTTGATGTCGTAGTCTCTGCCTTCCTGTTGGTGCTCTCCCGGATTGTGACCATGCTGCAGATGGCGCCCTCTTGCTTGATTCATGATGACGTTGTGGCCTCATATTAACACATTGAGCGCTTTGTCCTACGTGATCTACGAAGCAGTTTTGAATTTTATACAAAAGTACCAAAAAATACACATACGTTCAAAATTTAAAAAATGACTAATTACAATACTACCACTATATGATATACTACCAGCAAAAGTATAATTAAATCTTAGCTAATCTGATTTATTAGATCAAATAGAATAGACAACTAATATTCAATATTGTGTAGCATAAAAGTGCTCTTCTTTATTTACTTATTCTGTTTTGTGTCGGCTTGTAATTTCGGGTTTATCATGGTTCTCCAACATGAAATACTGCAAACAGTGTAAGCTGATCGGAAGCCCCAAATCCTATGTGCTTGGAAAGAGAGACGAGGAATTGGGTGCTGATCATGCTGCTCTACGGAACGGTTGATGCCATCCAAGCAGTGGTCAACATTGATTGGTTGATCCTATCCTTGCTGCCAAGTCACGCCAAGGTATAATGTTTTCTTTTGTTGTCCATGTAACATAATACCTTCGTACTGTTATCTGTGATGGCTGATACTCGTGGTTTGAACATGGTTGGATCTTCTCCATAGTAACTTGAATATGCTGCCGAACAATATCCGAATGTTATTTCCTACTTGCCTAGGAGGTGGTAGGCTTTTTATTGTTGGCTGTTGCATTAGGTCTTTTATAATTTACTGTTAGTTCATGGAATGCTCGAGGAACCAATGATCGATGTGTACATCAAATGATTGGGAAACAAAGAGGGAGTTTAATCCTGGTGGACCCAAAAAAAGAGTATATTGATACATTAGGTTTGATGAATTTTATAATGCTTCCGTGGATTTATTCCTTGAATTTTGATAGCAGAATATGTTTATTTATACGATAGGTTTGTGAGGCTTCCTGCTGGAGTGGTGTTTTTCGAAGGGATGTGATGCAGTGGCATTTTTCTGAGGTGGGACGATTTGGAGTGGTATATATCCAATTATCCTGATGATCTATAATTGTTGATTTTGCTTGATTTTTCTTTTTTTAATGCACGAAATTGTTTTATAATTTTATGTTCTCTTTTTACCAAGGATCTAGTCCAGAAAGTACTCATATTCATGACCATTATGAATGGGATCTGCTAATGAGCCCAACATTCAGTAACTGTTATTACAAAAGTTGCACATTGCACCATTATAAGTGACCATTATCACAAAAAAAATTCAAAATAAATTCATAACTATACATTTTTTAATTAAGGCAACAAAATATTCATTAACACAGGACTGTCGGTAATAGCTAAGCTTGCCCAATCAGGTCCGGTCTTGGGGCGGGGCGGCCGCCCCGGGCCTCCAAATTAACGGGGCCCTTTCCCTTGTGGCCTTGTTTGAGGAAGTGCATGGCAGAAATCAGGGCTGCACAGAGCCACACGAGTCTCCGGCGGCGGCCGATCCAGCGTTTAGCGAACAAAAGTTTTGGCGCTGTGCAGAGCAACTTCAAGTTCACGTGCTGGTTGACATGATCTCTCTTCTTTGTTCGTGGACTTGAACTGTACTCCGTGCTCGGATGGAGAAGCTACAACAATACCAAGCCAAGTGCATTGTTTGTTGCTGCTGAGTAATTCTTAACGTGAGTAGGAGAGTATTGCTGCTGTTGATTGATCGAGAGTTCGAGATAAAAAAGCAGGCCTGGTACTAATTTGTTTTGAGTTTTAGATTGATTCATTGTTCCATCGTGATAAGTTTGATTTGATCCATTCAAAACTCTTCTAGGGTATCACGTGATTGATCTAAAAAGTTTAATTGATTAATTTCTTGTATATTCTGATTAATCTCGTAATTAGGGTTTGATCAATTTTCGTCAGCTATTGGTACAGTTAACTTGCGTTGGTCATAACCTAGATCCGTAGATCCGATTGAGCTAATTCTTGTTGGGTTAGTTTCAAAATTGAATCTAGTTTCTACAGTCCAAATTGCATGTTAATCTAATGATGGAATTTTTGGGAATTAATATTTTAGTAAACATATGTCAATATGTTTTCTGTCGAAACCAAAGCAATCTTTAATAGTTTGTTTATGTTTTTTGAGAATTACAAAAAAAAATGGTTTTAGCTTCTGCGCAATCATTCACCACCCTCTGATTGCTATATTAGTGTATATTGATCCTACAGTTCATTGAAAAACAGATTTGAAGAATTCCAAGTATTCAATGGTATATTTGGGTCTTTTTTGAGCTCAACAACTTTGAAGTCATTGGATCATATTGAATTTAAAAGATTATTGTACTAAGTTGGCAAAAACTTTCTCTGTTGATAATTCATCTGATTTTGAGTTAAATAATCTAATTTCTGAGTTAAGAATACTACAAATGACTTTGCTAGATAGATCAATGTCTGCTATGGAGATTTTTGAGTTTGTAAGGGAAGTGGATTGTTATGCTAATATTTTTGTTGCTTATCGGATCTTATTTACTCTGCCGGTAATTGTGGTATCAGCTAAAACAAGCTTTTCAAAGTTGAAATTATTGAAGAACTATTTGATGTCTACAATGTCTCAAGAAAGGTTTAATGGTCTAGCAACTTTATGTATTAAAAAAAAGTTATTGGATGACATTAATGTTGAGGCCATAATTGATGATTTTGCATCTAGAAATGTTAGAAGATGTTTTCTAAGATGATCTCTACAAAATATTTGAAGTAAATAATCTCACTTTTGTATTTCCATTTATTTATCGTAATAATTTCTATAATACACTAAATATTATCTTTTCCGTTGATACATAGTAGTATAAAAATATTTTGATGCTTATGTTAGGAGGGCCTTCGTTCATAATTTCACTTCGAGCCTCCAAAATCTCAAGACCAGCCTTGTGCCCAATGCATTCAGCCAAATAACAAAAGATCTCGAAAAATACATATAATTTTGGACACAACAAAGAAGAAATGAAATGGTTGATTGCGAGAAAACGACGGTCATGACTCATGCCAAGACCGGCTTCAACCTGACGTACAACATTTTGAGACAGAAGTGCAATATATTGAGGCCAAACTGGAGGGTGGCAAAGGTCAAGAACTTTGTGAGCCAGACCAACCACCGTGCCACCGGAAGGAACAACGACGACCGGAACACCGTCGCCGAGAAGGCCATGTGAAGAAGCAGGAGGGCCAGGCCAAGGATGGCGGTCGCGAAGTTGGCCAGCTGATAGTACCTCTGCTCCACGTCCTCGCGGAAGCACCGGCCGTCGCAGGGGCAGTGCTGCAGGTAGGACGGCGAGATGAAGCCGTTGATGGCGACGAAGAGCGCCGACTTCGCCACGGCGAGGTTGCCGGCCAGCTGCTCGCCCGGCAGCTCCAGCCAAAGGAAGTTAAAAGCCATGGATCAGATCGAGGCAAAGCAAACGGAGGGACCGGGACCAACAGACGACGCTCGGCTTCTTGGTTGCTCGTGAGGTGGCACGAGTGAGCCGAGCCGAGCCCATTTATGTTGAGTGGCTCGTTAGTTTTAAGTCGTCGTTTAGCCAGGTCGCCGGCAAGGGCCTGGTCGAGCTTGCAGCGTGGAGGTCGTCGGAGTTTACCCGCGTAGCCGAAAGGACACGGTATTTTGCGCTGCTCTCGTACGTTACGGGGCGTCGTGACGCGGTTAACCTTCCAGATTTTGTGATATTCTCACCAAATCCTATGCGGGGACACAGATTTGGCAACTTACACGGTCCCATGAATCGTCTGATCTAAAATTGATGGATCAAATGGGTAATAAATACTGCACAGTTTTTACTGTAAGGGAATATTATTTATGGTACTGTAGCAAATACTGTTTATTAATTTTTTGTCTGATCTAACTCATCCATAGCTTTAATCGGACGATCTAAGACTACAGAAACTACTTAATATTTCCCGTAGCAACCTCAGCGAACCCTATCCGCCGGGGTCAAGTACTCAAGTCAATGGTTTTTCCTCACTCCGTGTCTCTCGGCCCCTTCTCTGAAAGGAAACGGTGTGGAAAGGGACAACGAAGGGGATTAGGTAGGATCCAATCTAAGCATACCTTCGATCATCTCAGACAAGGCATGTCAGGAAACGGGGAAAAAATATGTGTAACATCGCGTTACACGTGACGTTCCTAAGGGGTCCCAATTTTGCTATGAGTATTTTGAGTTTAACCTTAAACTAATAAATTTAAACACACCTTTTCTACCATACTATATGTCATCTTGTCTATTCATCTTTCCATACTTCTCCTATCTCCTTCCTTCTCTAACACAAAAATTTAAAAATAGAACATTTAAACATTAAAAATTTTAATTAGGAAGTTTCAACTTGAAAAAATTCAACTCAAAATTTAAAACTAAAAAAATTAAATATAAAATTTTCAAATTAGAAAGTTTTCAACTCGAAAAGTTTCAAATTAGAAAAATTTCAGCTCAAAAAGTTTCAAATCGAAAAAGTTTGAACTCAAAAAGTTTTAAACCGAAAAGTTTCAAATTAGAAAATTTCAACTTGGAAAGTGTCAAATCGAAAATTTTCAACTCAGAAAAGTTTTAATTCAAAAGCTTTTGATTCGAAAAGTTTCGATTTAAAATTCAACTTGAAAAATCTTCAATAAAAATTTTTCAAATTGGAAGGTTTCAACTTGAAAAAAATTCAATCGAAAAATTTCAAATTAGGAAGTCTCAACTCAAAAAAATTTAAAACAAAAAGTTTCAGCTTCAAAACACATTCAAATGAAAAACTCTCAGATCGAAAAGTTTTTATTGAACAAATTTTTCGTTCAAAAAATTCACTTAAAATATTTTTGAAAGTAGTTAAAAAATACTTGTTTTAAAAAAACTTGAGGGGAACATTTGAAATACAAGAACTATTTTGAATTTGAGGGGAAGGAAATGAATGAGGAAAGGAGGATGAAGAAGGTGATGTTATTTGTCACAAGGAGATGACCTTTGAGGGAAAAGGAAAGTAAGAGAAGGAAGAAAATGATACCACTTGTCATAAAGAGAAAGCCTTTAGAGAGAGATACTATCACATGTTATAAAGAGAATGTATCCTTACCAAATCTTTGGTGAGGATAACTCTAAATTAGCAATTCCCAATTTTTTTAAAGAAAAATCAATTTTGTTGCTAGGGTCGGAGCCAACTATGGCTTAAGCCTCGGGTCAAACCATGTGTTATTGAGCTATGGTCCGAGTGGACCATCTATTTTTACCATTTAAACTAGTCTTTTGATCCTAGATCTCATACTGTAGCTCAGGTGATCCGAGACCTATCTCTGCCACTGTCACTGCCACTGTTTGCTCCGAAAGAGTTTTGTTTGTCCCGCGACTGCAAACTTCCAGCATGGATCGTCTGGCAAGCACGCCGACCGCGCCAGGGGTAGAACCAGGATTTGAGCATAGGGGGAGCCAGGGAGCAAGCATGCAGAAATGGTGAAAGTGACTGCAATATAACGATATCTTTAGCCTCTAACATAGTATAAAATTAGCCGAAATGTCCAATGCTTTTGTGTGCTAGATATCTATTTAATAGTTGTATGACGGCCTTCTTTTAGCATCTTGTTAACACTACAGTAGATAGTAACATATAGGAACATATGTTTTTTGTTATACAATAGAAAATTACAAATATACTAACATAAGTTAGACTCCACTACCAATCATGTCATACATAGGGGTGTAAATGGGTCGGGTAATACCCGACTCGTACCCGTACCTGGATGCAAAATTACCCTAATGGAAAACTATTTTACACTACCCGCCGGTACAGTGAGGTAGTACCCGGTAGGTTAGGTTCGGGTTCGGTAGGGTACGGATCGGTAATACCCAGCGGTACGGGTCGGGTACGGGTACCCGGATAATTTTCACAGTTCGGGTACCTAGCGGGTACTACTAATTCCCAAATTTTGACGAAATTGCATTGACCAAAACATAGATCAAACGATGTCGAAAAATTTTGAAAGTTTTTTTGAAGGTTCCTGACACATCAAATATGTTCTCATTAAATTTTCAGCTGATTATCAAATCTGAGAAATTTTTAAAAATTCAAACATTGCTACTATCCTGATGAAACGCTGACCGGCAAGTTTAAACCGAATGAAAATTAGAACAAACGAGGTTATAAAATTTTGAAATTTTTTGTGAATGGTCCTGACATGTCTATAATATTGTAATAAAATTTTTAGATGATGATAAAATGTCATGAAGTTTTAAAAATTTGAACAGTACTACTGTCCTGTTAAAAGGCTTATCGGCAAATTTGAACGAAATGAAAAATTATTCAAACTATGTTACAAAATTTTTAAAATTTTATATAATGATACTGATGAAATTAGTAATCTCTCATAAAAATTTGAGATCATGATCACACACAAAAAATTTATAAAATTCTGACAAGGTAAATGTCTCAATTATATTCTACTTGCTATCAACCTAAACAAGAGGAGCACATGATCTGGTTTCCTAGACTACAGATGCTTGTGATTTCACGTTATTCAAAACTATTGTCATTACCTCCTATTCCTTTGGGATTGCCCCAAGTTCCTCTCCTCCAATTCAACTATGTGTTGAATTATATATGTGAATTTCACTTTATGTATTGGACTTTGTATTATGTGATGTACTAGTGTGATAGTTGGATTGTTTTCATTGCATGTTTCGATTCTAGGTATTTCGTGCACTACCCGATGAAGTACTGTTGTCTCAGATATACCCGTCCAAGACACTACCCGAACCCGATTTTTACTGTCGTGAAAATGCTACCTGCATCTGCATACCCTACCCGATTTTTACTACCTGTGCCTGCATGCATGCGGAGAAAAAATATTAGGGTAGGGTATAGGATGACCTACTACCCATCTGAACCCGACCCGTTTACACCCCTAGTCATACATGCCAACAATTTTACCAGAATACATGGCAAGATCTGAGAACAGAAATGGTATTATTGTTACTACATGGGCCTCAAACTATACTGAGCTTGGACGTCGGATGAGTTGTGACTATCAAATTTCGTTAAGGAGTTCCCAATTTAATTAAGCATCTTAGAAAACTAATACGCCCTCTCCCTCTGTCCAAATTTAGAAGGCATATTTTTTAAAGGAAAAATCTAGGATATACCACTCCAATGAATGGCACTTCAGATATCATTGAGATAATGAGTGGTATTTCCGGAAATACCAATGAATGGAGTGATATATCCTGAATTATCTTTGTTTGAATGCTTTTGTCCACAAATATATGATGTATTTCATATTTCAATGCAAAATTAATATGATGATCCCTCTATACCTCCAAGGATCTGTTCGGATGAGCGGTAATTTCTTAGAAGATTTTGGGATTTAGTTTAAATTTGAACTAGATCATAAAACATTCCAATAAAATACCCTTAATCCAAACACCCCTAATAAATATTCATCTTCACTTTATATTCTCTGCATGTATGTATTGAGTATAGTGCTTAATGCTAATAATTAGAGATAATCTAATTATTTTTCAATATCTAGTTATTTTCAATATTTTTTTAGTCTATGTGCTAAGAAAAAATACGCCATATCTTTACTATTATATAAATAAAAGTTGGTGGTGGTCATCCGTCATCCCACCCTTCCGCTCAGAGAAAAGCAGCGCGCCGACATATAGGCCACAAAATAAAAAAAGAAACTAACCGTATCTCTCTCTTTCCACCCACTCCCATTCACTCTGGTTGGGCTATTACTCACTTCTTCCCTATGACAATTCAAGAGTGCAATTTTTTTAAACACGTGGTATTATTTAATTATTTGGTTAAAAAACGTGTATTCATTGCAACGTGTGGGCAGTTGACTATTAAACTTGTACGGAGGGGGTCCTCGCTAGGACTGTGCTGATCGATATGTGAGCCAGGCCCCCGCCGCCCCCCTTCCCTTCGCCTTCTGGACCGCACTGAGAAGGCCTTCTAACCAAGCACGAGGATCAGGCCGAGCATGGCAGTCACGAAGTTGGCCAGGTGATAGTACCTCTGCTCCACACCCTCGCGGAAGCACACCGGCTGCTGCACCGGGAATTGCTAGAGCCCAGAGGTAGGACGGCGATGGAAGCCATTGACGACGACAAAGAAGCACCGAGAGGTACCCGGCGTCCCCGGCCAAATAAGGTTGAGAAGATCCATGGATGGATGGTTCGTGTCGAGGCAAGGGAGGGAATGGAACGAAATAGACGGAGACTGTTCGTGGTTATCTGGTTTGCGGTAAACCATGATTCGTCAAACTCGAGCCGATTTAGCGTACGGGTTTGTGTTTACAGTTAAAATTATAAGAAAAAGTTATGAACCACAAATCCAAATTCTGTACCACGACTCAAACAATCATGTTTCTAATAGCTATGATCCTGTTCATCTTGTTAGTTGACGGCGTGGGATGGATAGTGTTCCCTTTCCGCATAGACGTGTAAGGCGTGTCGTACGCGTACCCCCTCCGGACCCGGTTGTTCGTGCTGCTCTACGTTGGGGGTCGTCGTGACACGGTCAAGTTTCCGCGTCTGCGGCATCTCCCACCTACGAGTCCCCGGAACTAGATCTGTTAATAGACTTTACAGTCATGTACTGAGTCTCCGTCCCCCTACTCTATAAAGAACGGACGTTGAAAGAGACAACGAAAGGTAGGGAGGAAAAACTTTTGAAATCAAAGTAAAGTCAGATTCAATGATCCGAGACATGCAGGACGTGTTTAGGAAATGGAAACGCTTGATGCGATATGAGAAAAAAGAAAAAAAAAGAAAAGAGAAAGCGCTGCAGAGCGCCGCATGTATGTTGGAGATTCTCTGTTTTATGAGAGGGATAACAAATTCCCTCACAAAGAAGAAGAGGAAGAAGGAGGAGGGAGGGGCACAAAATCTGGAAGGAGAGGATCAAAGCAGAGAGGCAGGGTGGCGTTGCTGAGAGTGGGGTGCGCCGCCGGTGGCTGATTGTGCGAGCAAGAGATGATAGCAATGTAAGAAATCGATAAAGAAAATAATCAAAATAATCAAAACCAAAAGATATATAATTTTAACATGGAAAATCTTTGCGAGAAAAAAAACTACGAACGTATAACCGGTGATAATTACTATATGAGGAAGATGAATACCCTTCCGGGGAACCTAACATAGATTCGAGATTAAAAATCTCTTCATGGGGCACTTGCATGAAAACATTTGGCTAGCTACTCTCGACAATAGGGTAGAAAGGAGATGATGGGAAATGGGAGTTATTGGTGGATTGAGAGAGGAGCAGATACATGGGCTAGTTATATCTTTTTGCCGCAGCCTTCCTAACCTTATGGATAGGAGTCCTCTGGCTTAGTCGTCCTTGTCCTTATGGCCTGGCATACCTTGAAAGGCATACCCATGAGAGTTACAAAGCAGAAAATTTTACAAAGAGTCATCTCTCAATCCTGTGCAGCTACAAGGGTATATAAGGGTAAAAAAACTCGTTGTTGATAAGGAAATAAATTCGAAAAGATATGAACGATTTCCATACGAGGGGCTCACCTCCCAGACCTGGCTGTGGGTCAGCTTATCTGCCTATGGGTCGGTTCGTGTCCGCTCCAGGACTATCGGTCCTCCGCTACCACAACCACAGACCGCCATTTCTCACCGTAAAACATTTGGATAACATATTCAACCAGCTAGATATATGAGAGAGAAATGTTCCGCGGGGGGCGGCGTCGGGGAGGGGGGGATGTATTCCTCGAGTGACAATTGAGGGTTTGTAATTTTCCCAGTATAAAATGAACATTAATTATCTCTTTATGTTGAAGATCAATAAATTTTACAAGGTAAATAGCAAATGAAAAATGAGTGAAATGACTGAAGCATAACAACTCAATCCTCGCACTAGGGGCCTGAGGCTTAGTTTGGAATAGTTTCTGATTGTGCATATTCTAGGATTCTCCAAAAATCGAGTGAATGGCAGCTTATGATTTTGTGTACAAACCTACTTCTGATTGTAGGATAAACTTCTCAAGAAGCTTCTTGGAGAATCCATATTCTGAATTCTTGGAGAATCAGAAATTGTCACCCACTTGTGACGAGGACTGGGAAATCTCTGACAAGTCAACGCATGGTCAACCGGGGTCCCTAGCTCGGAGCGATGCAGCAAGGGGACCTCGACCAAGACCTAAGCAACGCTGGTGGCCGCACGACCTCAAGCTCGAGCGGTGAGGGATTCTGTCCCCGCCCGACCTCGACCATGGATCGAAGGAGAGTGCCTGCTCGGCGGTTACCAAGACTTGGGCAGTGGTGTCAAGGCAGACGTGGGCGGCACTTTCGGAGCAGTTACAGCCCACCTTCAATGCGCATGAAGCCACTACCCCGGGAATATCTCCTGACCGTTACAGGCAGCGTCAGGGAGGATATAAGGCCTCGCAAGGCATGTGTACAAGGGAAGAAACGCACTAGCCATAGACCATTAGACACAAACAGAGCGCACAAGCTCGAGCTGTAATCCACCCTCTGTATTCACAATTAGTGAATTTCCTCCGCTTTCGGAGAAGACTGGACGTAGAGTTGTTACCCTCGTGGGAGCTCGAACTAGTATAATTTCCTGTCTCCTACTCGCTGACGCCACGCACCGACCTACGTCTATACCATTGTTGAGCGAAGTGCTTTCTGGGTCCCTCATCCACACAGATCCCCTTTTCACTTTTGCGGTCAGGCGATCCCGATCGTCGACAGCTGGCCGCCCACCGTGGGGCCCGAAAGCTTCGTTCAACCGGAAGAAGTCCCGGATTTTCAAGGTATGGCGTCCTCTGCAGCAGCGTATTCCGCGAGCTCGAGGTCGAATACGGCCCCCGAGCATGGAAGTTCCACGTCTCTATTCTTCCCCTCTCCTCCACTGCGAAATCGATTCGTTCTCATGGCCGCTAGTCATGACGCGGACATTGAGGAGGGGGAGCGCAACCCGAAGACCCCTGAAGATGCTCACCGGATGGCCCAGGTTGCCATCAACCAGGTCATAACCACTCTCCGGCGAGAGGAGCTTGAGAAGATTGGAACGTCCTTGGGACGCTTCAGGCTCCCTCACTCGGGCGAGCACCTCCGTGCGATCGCACGAGTCATGACTGATCCCGCGCGTCCGACGTCGGGCCTTTTCGGCCGGGCCCTCGCGGACGAGTCGACAAGGCGGCCAATGAAGCTGCGCACACATGGCGCCAGGCCTCCTCGCTGGTCCGGCTATTGAGGAGCGACGGCAGCTTCTCGCAGCGCGCCAACACCTCGCGGGTCTCCGTGCATCGGCGATCTCGAGACTGTCTCAGACATCGCCGCCGCCGTTCTCGAAGCGTGACTACGGGCGGCGTATGGCGACGACCGGTGTCTGATTTCTCTCGCTCCGGCAACGGCACGTCAGGCCTTTCTCCCGATGTCCCACCAAGGCGCCGACGGGTCCATGAGCGCCTACAGTACCTCCCGGGTGACGCTCGGGCCCACCGTCGTGGTCGTCGAGGTCGCAGGGCGGGACGCCAAAGCGATCAGGAATCCAACTCCTGCGCAGAGCGAGAACCTTCGAGCGTGTTTCGCCCCAAGATACGGTGCGCAGTGTACTCCGACGACCTTTGGCGGGTGCGGTGGCCGGCTCGCTTCAAGCCCGCGTTGATCGAGCGATTCGACGGGACGAAGAACCCTGACGAATTCCTCTCGATCTACACCACTGCCATCCTCGCCACGGAGGCGGCATTTAGCACGTGATGGCCAACTACCTCCCTACCGCCTTGGACGGTCGCTTCCACCGGCTCTTCAACCGAAACCTGTACTTTCCGCTCGTGGCGCTAAATCCAGAGCGCCCTCCGCTCGAATTTTCAGAGCTACTACGAGCGGCCTGGCAGGGAGAAGGACCTGGATCGAGTAATCCAGGGAAAGAATGAACCCCTCCGCGACTTCGTGCGGCGGTTCATTCGCACTAGGAATCTGATCCCTAGCGTGTCTGATGAAGCTGTGATCAAGGCCTTCAAGTTCGGCGTTCGCGACCGGCGCCTCACCGAAGACCTGGAGATTACGACGAAACTTACCGTCGGCAAGCTCTTCTGCATGGCGAGCGCTACGCGGACGCGGACGACACGGTCCGCTGGAAGCGCGATTACGACCAAGGTAAGCTTGGCGTCAACTCGGGTGAGGCAGGTCCTTCAGGCGCCAAGAGTACCGACCAGGGCTCAGCTGCCAAGAAGCGAAAGAGAGACCGCAAGCGCAACGGAGGCCGACCTCGGGTGACTGTTTCAGCGGATGGTCACCGCGAGGTCATGGAGGTGTGGGACTCGGCTCAGGAGAGGCCCCATTCTCAGCAAACTCGACCACAGCCCCAACAGGCGCAGCGCCGATCTCGGCAGGACGACCGCCGGTCTAGGTCGCGACAGGCCGATGGCCGCCCACAAGGTTTTGAGGGGCGGCCTCGGTTCGACGAAGGTAAATTTTGCCTGTTTCACAGGACCCCGGGCCACGACCTGCGAGGCTGCAGGGCCTGGCAGACAAGCTCGAGGCCTTCTACGACGGGCGTGGGGAGATGCCTACGCTCCCGAAGGAAGGAGACCAGCCCGAAAGGGTAAACACTGGAGAAGACCAGGCCGACCTAGACCTGGACTTTCAGCAGGGCGACCGCCAGATCGACGTCATTTTCGGCGGCTCGTCAACGTACCAGTCCCGGCACGAGAACAAGGATGCCACGCGTGTGGTTTACCAGGCCATCATCAGGACGCCCACGGACCAGCCCCGCAAGTGGGCCGGGGCTACGATCACCTTCACGCCGGAGGATGCCCCCCAAGGTATGTCCAAGGACCTCAAGACTGCCTTGGTCGTGACCCCGACCATCAGCAACACCATAGTCGGGAGGGTCATGGTCGATGGTGGCAGCTCCCTCAATTTGCTGCTGGCTAGCACGCTCGACCGGATGCAAATCCCCCGGTCGAAAGTCAAGAGCATCGCGATTCCATTCTTCGATCGCCTCGAGCTCGACCACTCCTCTAGGGCGGTGGTTCTCGCCACACCTTCAGCGCCTCAGATAACTTCTGCACCGAGCTGATCACCTTCGAGGTGGTCGAGGGTGACCTCCCCTACAATGCCATCCTCGGGCATCCCGCCTTGGTCAAGTTTATGGCGGCCAACCACTACGGTCACCGATGCATGAAAATCCCGGGACCTAGTGGCATCATCACTGTGCGCGGCGACCTCAAGGCGGCGCACGGTTGTGAGACTCAAGCCTTGGCCCTCGCCGGCTTGCTGCCTCAGTAGGGCCCCACAGTGACCACGAAGGTCGCCCGCCAGAAGGTAGTCATCCAGCCCAGCGGGGCTACGAAGGCTGTGCCGCTCGAGGAGGGGGATCCCTCCAAGTGCATCCACATCTCAGCCGAGCTGAGTTCCAAATAGGAACTCGAGCTCGTCACCTTCCTCCGCGCCAACAAAGACGACCGACAGACATGCTGGGCGTCTCGAGGGAGGTGGTCGAGCACAGGTTGCAGGTGCGGCCCGATTGCCGGCCCGTACGCCAGAAGCTGCGACACTTGTAGGGTCGAGGATGCGCCTAGAGGGGGGTGAATAGGCGTTTTACGAAATTTGATCGCTCACTAAAATAATTCGCTCTAATCAACCCCTATGTCAAAACCTAATCAATTATAGTGCGGAAGCGATAAACTCGGTTTTGACAATTAAGGCCTAAATCAACTAGGCTCACTATGTGCACTAACTAAATTATGTCTCTGTACAAGAATTGCTAAATTGAACAATCAATTTATACTAAGCAATTCTAATCAAGCAATTGAACAATATACAATAAATGTAAATACTTGAAAGTAAAAGAGACAACCGATATTTTTCCGTGGTGGTTCGGAGACTTGCTTGTCTCCCTAGTCCACGCTGAGGCAAGCCCAACCACTTGGACCGCTCCCGCCGAGCACCCGCCTCTTTCCACTAGTCGTGGTTTTTCACGCTATGCCAGAGGCTCAACCCGAACCTTCACAAACTTGCCGGGCTTCACACCTTGAGAGCTCCTCAGCGACGACGCCTACGCCGTCTAGGAGTTGGCAACCTCCAAGAGAAATAAGCCGCTCCTCGCTTGAACTTCACCGAGCACAACGAATGCGCAACCGGTGATCACCAAGTGCAACACATACACAAGGACCTCCCTCGAGTGCAACACATGCACAAGAGGTCACTCAATCCACTCCTAATTGCAACACATGCAATTAGTGCTCACACTTAAGCTCATGAAGCAAATTGAGGAGTGCAACACATGCAACCACCTCCCATAAAACTCACAAGAACACCAGCACTTTGCCACTACCCCCCAAGGTCTCCTTTTATAGCTCACAAAGGAAAACTAGCCGTTTGGGGGCAAAATGGGCGAAATCAGCAAAAACCCGGTCCGACCGGACCTTGGCCGGTCCGACCAGCCCTCACAGCCAAGCGGTCGAAAAATCGACTGCAGATTACGGCCGGTCCGACCAAGAACCGTCCGGTCAAGATCAAGACTCCTACGGCCGCATACCGCCTCAAGAAAACCGAACGACCTTCTCTCGAAAAATCGCACCGCACGGGGCCGGTCACATCAAGACGCCCGGCCCGACCGGACCGGCCGTCCAACCACCCTACGGTCCGACCGACGAGGCCGGTCCAACCGCCTCGACAGACACAACTCCGATTTTTCCGCGATCTCTTCTCCAAAGATCCAAACACCATTCTTTGAGCTACTAGATGATCAACATATGATCATACACCCGTAAAAACACATTTGCACCAATTTAGCTCATGCTCAAAGAATTCAACCAAATTGCATAAACGCATTTTGCAATCAACTCCAAATCTATTTGCAAAACGTATTAAGCAAATCAAACTCGAGTTTATGAGATCAATCCCCCTAGCCATGTGAAGGTCAACACGAGACCCAGTTAACTTGCCAACACCCGTTGCAAGCCCTACTCACATGCTCTCGGGATTCCGGACTCATAAACCTCAGTTTATTCATACAACGAACTTGCAAATAACTCAATAAACACATTTCATGCTTGAGCACTACTCTTTGCAACACATGCAAAAGTCTAGCTCCAAGCAACACCAAATCAAGATGCATGAACTCTCTAATTGCAACACATGCAATTCTCTAGTTCCATGCAACACCAAAACTAAACTTCACACTAAAACCAAATCACACGTATGAGCTCTTTACTCGCAACACATGAAGTTATGGATTAATTATAAACTTGGTAGTTTCATATCTTACCAAGCGTTTACACACTTCCTTGTCCATAAGGTTTGTAAAGGATACGATGCTGGAAGACGTGGCACGTGACCTCGCTTTTAGCCAGTTTTGGACGCGCTGGTCAATGATCGAGGTAAATGGAGAGGAGGCCTCCTCGTCTTCCGTCCTTCATTGTGTGCTTTTACCCAGTGGTGCCAAGTATGTGGGGGGTGGGTGTTCTTTGACTGGATTGCCTTGTATGCTTCACTTTGATGCACAAATTCTTTCGTCATATTCATCTCAATAAATCTTTTCCATATGTCCTCATCATTGAACCCATACTTAGAGAAGGCAGTACTATCCTCCTTGATGTATTCTGTAACAAGAGTGCTCTTGAAGTTCTTTCACGCCTTTGCCACCACTAGCAGTGCATACCTTCGCACTAGGCATGTGGAATCTTCTGGGATCTCGAATGATTCAAAAATTTCTATCACCGGTTTATTGCGATGCTCATCGGTTAGCGACTTACAAAATGGATAGGTGATGGGGACCCATTCCTGTCTAACTATCTGTACAATGTTCGGAATGTTGTCGCTACCTTGCGAGGTTGGGTAGGGGCCCCATCCTGCGGATTGACCCTGTGATGGTATATCGGTCCATGGGCCATTTATTTGCTCCTCTTGGACCGCGAGTCGATTTTCCTTTCAATAGTTCATCACATTCTTTTCAGCGATGAAGAATAAGGGGATGCTATCTTCTTTTTAACTAGACTGTATTAGGTCTTCAAAGATCAGACAAGTTGGTAAATCAACAAGTCAAAATTTAAGTAGAAGAAAGTAAATTAGATCTTGATTTAAGAGAGTTAAATTTTATCTGGGATTAGTTTGGACGGTTGTCATTATTAGCACTGTATTTGCAAGATGAGAGATATTTTGTTCATTAGATAGATTATGGTTCAAAATGGGCTTCTTTATTATTTAGAAGAAGGAAAGATATTAGAACACTCCGCTCTTTTTTGCAACTCTATTTTACAAATATCTATCTAATGATACAAGAAGAAGAACAACGAAAACAAACTGAGTGTTCAGGCACTCAAAACCCCTCGAGACTATGCACTCGAGCCGCATCTAACATATAAACAAACATTAAGACAACGATCAAAAGAATAAAATAAGAAGAATGATAAAACAAATTTAGTGTCCAAGCACCAAGAACTCCTTGAGACCTCATGCTCGATCACCCCTGGATCCACGCATCCAAGCACGCCATAGACCATGTGTGTGTGAGCATTCTTATCCTTAAGCCCCATTTCTATTTGCTGTATTTAGTTATTTACACATACATATATAGACACACATCACGTTGTTTTCTTGCACTGTAAGCAAATTTATTATGACTTTAAATCCAAGCATAGGTACTCATAATCAGGTATTTAAGCATGTACTTTGAATAACAAAGTGCTCTCAGGTGTCGAGCTGCTAAGGTTGGATCTTCAGCCTCCTCACCACAAGGTGTAGGGCTGATGGAGATTAATCTCCTACCTCCACTACACTAGGGTCAATTAATCATTAGTTGAGTTAGACAATTATCGTATCAAATAAGGCCTTGAACTCTTAGCTTCCTAAATGATGTACCATAAGGCATTAAGTACCAGATTTTGCTTATTCACATGAAATAAGTTTAGAATAGTGCTATTTGGCCAAGATACAAATGAGAATATCAATATGACAGACCAAGCTGAACAAGAACAGAGACTACATATCAAAACTATAACTACAAGGTAATCAAGATATGCAGTGATAATCATATGAACAGTCAGTGAAGCATGAAATTAATACCTTCTAGTATTAACAGAAGGTCACCATCCAATTCAAGGTAAAGATTACTACTAAAATTATTTAATTCATCTTGTAGAGATCCTAATTACATCATTAAGCATCCAAGCACCATTCGATAAAATAACTGATAGACGACAAATCTCACAAACAACTGCACTTCTACAGATAATACTTTAAATTTTAGTTTTAACCATAAATTCTTTTTGAAACATTTTAAACATAATTCTAATCAGCATTTTCTACCACTGACTGGACAAGTCAAACTTAGACAAACTCACATTTCATATATTTGAGTCAATAACTGCCTTTTGGTTCTCATAAACAAAATGGCTCCCAAAAATCAACAAGACAGACAAGGTAAAGAAAGAAAGAAAGAAAGCATGTCTTCTATGAATCAAAGGATGAACAAATAGAGGGTCACAATAGTATACCCATTGTTCATTAAGAATTCTCCCTCAATTATTGTATTGAGCTTTTTAATTGCTCCAATCACTATTCCTAGTAGAGAATTGATCATTCTTCTACACTACAAGAGGCCCCCACTGAAGCCATTCCAACCAAAAAACACATTCAATCAAACACATGGTTCATCACAAATCCAATTCAATCAAGCATAGATACTTCTAGAAAAAGGTGAAGGATATGCTCACGGGGAGGATGAGCTCCAAGGGAGGACGCACGGGGAGGATGCGAACGGTTGGCACGAGCGGCACGGGGACAAAGGCACACAGGGAGGACAACGACGCAAGGGGAGGATGGTGCATGGGGAGGACGATGGCGCACGGGGAGGAGGGCACACGGGGAGGATGAGGAGGAGGAGGGCGCATGGGGATTGAGTTTGAGTAGCGGTCAAACCCTAGCTTGGTTTATATAAGAGGCATTATCTCAGACGATTTTAGTACAAAACTATCTGTGATAGTACCTTCCTGCTTATATGAATGTCCATTTCCCTTTGCCTGGTTTATTGGTGAACCCTAGAAATGTTCCATTGGTTGTGGGGCAGCTTCTTGATGATGAGTGCCCTGAAGATTTCATTAAGGGTGTAGGATTCTACTTGTTTGTTCTCTCCTACCTGTTGAGCCACTAGTTGATGAATGTGAGAAGAGGTTTGATTCTAGCTCTTATTGGTATTCATCCTGACATGCTTACCTCTAGCCATGAGATAAATTTTGAAATCTACTTGCAAAAACATTACCTTTGCAATATTTTCAAAAAGCTTGAATGCAGCATGATAGTGTACACTCAGTAACATAACATTTTATCGGTAATAAAATTCAGCATTTTATAAATTCAGTAAACAGAGTTATACACTCAGTACACATGATGACCTGATCATAACTACACTTGTTTATTTTTTTGTATAAAAATTAGCCCTTCACGATTATCGGTGTGTGTGTATCCAGCTTCCTCACTTTGTTCTTCCGCGATCGTTATGCCATTTTCAATAGGAGGCAACTTGTCAAATTGATTGTATTCTTTCTGATCTACTACATTCTCAATTCCGACAATCATTCTTTTTCCCTAAAGCACTACGTGACGCTTCTTGTTGGACGGGTCGGTTATATAGAAGACTTGAACAACTAGATTAGCGAGTATGAATGGTTCATTTTGGTATCCAACACATTCGAGGTTCACAATAGTGACGCCATATTTATCAAACTTCACATGCTCCGTAGACACAACGGCACCGAAACAGGGGTATCTTGAAAAGTACATAGTCGAGCTCCGAAATCTCCTCTATGAACCTATAGTAAGAGCTCCTCATCAACCTAGCGGTATTGAACATATCTATATAGATACCGCTATTCTAGTTTGTACTTTTTATATCCTAATCTCTCATGTAAAATGTGCATGCATTTAAGTTGTATTCTTTCCATGTTACAATTGTAAATATTGTCCCTTTTACCAACCATATCAATGTATCACTTGATGAGCTCCCAGTGACGGGTCGCTCCTTCAACCATTTGTTGAACTAAATGTTGTGTTGTCTTGTAATCCAAGACTCCTACCGTGCTGGATTCTCTTGCCGTAGTTGGTGCTTCTGTTTATCGATATACAAGGACACTACAGCCATGTGTTGCAAAATTGTGAAATGGGTTTGAGCATATGAAATTGGATCCGGTGTGATTGCTTTCCTTTTGATGGTCCTGATACCTTCGAGCCTCCCCTTATGGCGAGATCGAGGCATACCTATCAATTTGACCTGAGAAATGTAATCGATGTAGAATTCGATGACCTCCTCAATTGCATAACCTTGACAATGCTACCCCTTGGTCGATATTGATTTTGTACGCAGGACCTGAGAATTCCCATGTACCTCTTGAATGGGTACATACTACGTAGAAACACGGACCAGCACATCTTTATCTCTCTCACAAGACGTAGAAACGCAGGACTTGAGAATTCCCATGATATCGAAAAACGATGCAAGAAAATACATCTAAAGATTACATAGTCATCACCACCTCAGCCTATAGAGCATCTAGTCCTTCGGAATCGTTGATCTTCTAAGTAATTGTGTTAAAGAAACAACATAGTATTGTGATTATCTCCAAGACCTTGATTGGCAAAATACTTCTAATTGTGATAGGGAGCATCTGTGTCATCAGTATATGAGAATTATGAGACTTCATACCAATTAATTTCAAATCTTGCATTGAAACAAGTCTCTTCATGTTAGAGGAGTAATCGAACGGAACCTTCACATCATGCAAGTACTGGCACAGTTCAGTTCTCTCAATTTTGGACAGAGTGTAACAAGTAGGTTCATAATACGTTCGGCCTTTATCGGTCTCTTTTGATACTAATTTAGGTCTGATACCTATATCGACCAAGTCAAGCAGTGCGCTGATTCCATCTTTTGTTTTGCCCTTAACGTTCAGTAAGAGACCAAACAAGCTATCACATACATTCTTCTTTATGTGCATAACGTTGATGCAGTGGCGAATTTCTATATGCTCCCAGTAAGGTAGGTCCTAAAATATTGATCTTCTTCCATATGCTCTTCTCACGGGTTCTTATTTGTGTCCTTTTTCATACGCAAAATCCAACTCCTTAACCATACTATGAACATCTATCCCGCTTAAAGGCCTTATAGCTGAACCGTCCTCGTTCCTTCTATTAAATTGTTTTTTCATCTTGCGGTATAGGTGATTTTTCTGAAGAAACCTATGGTGATGCATGTACATGGTATTGTATAAGTGATTTAGACACACACTCTCGGTATCATCTAAGCAATAAGCACATGCTTTGACTCCTTTTGTATTCTGGCTTGATAGGTTAGCAAGGGCAAAAAAATCATTTATAGTGCAGAACAACAGGCAGTGCAAAGTGAAGTTCTCTTGTTTGTACTCATCCCATACCTGTACCCAAAGAAGACATAGTGTTTTCAAATCTTCCACCAATGGTGCTAGGTACACATCAATATCGTTCTCAGGTTGCTTAGGACATTGGATAAGTATAGACAATCAAATGTACTTCCGCTTCATAGACAATCAAGGAGGAAGGTTGTAAATCAGAGATTCACGGGCCAAGTACTATGAAGGCTACTCATGTTACCGAAAAAATTCATTCTATCTATACTCAATCCAAACCTTATATTCCTTGGTTCCGCACCGAATTCTTCAAACATCCTATCGATGTTTCTCCACTAGGCGGAATCAATAGTGTGTCTTAGCATTCCATCATTTTTACGCTCCTTCAAATGCCAACGCATTAGTTTTGCCTTCTCTGGGTTCACAAACAAATGTTTCAAACGGAGAATTATAGGCAGATACCACGCTACTTTAGCAGTAGGTCCTTTCTTCACCTCAATTCCCCCGCACTCATCATCTGAATTATTCTTACACTTGTACTAGGATGCGTTGCACATCAAACAAACATACAAGTTTGCGTACTCTTTGCGGTAGATGATATAGTCTTTCGGATATGCATGTATTCTTTCTACTTTCATTTCTAAGGGATAAAGAACTTTGTTGGCTTTGTAGGTGGTTGTCGGCAACTCATTTTCCTCAAAAGCATGTCTGCTAATAGACCTAATAGCACCGTGAAACTCTTACCAGACTAACCGTTGCTTTCCTTCAATTTCAGCAATTCAAGCACGAATGACAACCTTGTGTATTTTGACTTGTAGCCTGAGAATAAAGGTTTCTCCTAGTCGTCCATCAAGCCCTGGAATTTACCACTCTGTCATCAAGGTTCTCTTCTGCATCATGCAGTATCTGATCCAGATTATCATCGTACAATTTATCCTCATCGGAAGCATAATCAATATCATCTGGTATATCATTGACTTCATCAGTAATGTTCATACTACATACTTCATGTACAATCTTCTCATCACCGTGACCGGTCCAACATGTTTACCCCATTTGAAACCCCTTAGAATCAAATATGCTTCAATCTGCACTAAGTTTTGAAGCATCTTGAAATCCTCACAGTCAATGCATGGACAATATATAAATTGCACCCCTTATTAAACATATACTCCTCTGCAACTCTTTTGAAAGTAGAGACACCATTAAAGTACTCGACACTCACATGGTTTTTAGTGTACATCTAGCTTGTGTCTATCTAAGCTACGTATATAAAAATTAGTGTTAAATATTGAAGTACACTAGGTGTGTGCATACACTTATTTGTAAATTATGTACACATTCTTTACCAAGATAGCTACATCTTGAATATAATGCAATTATATAACCAATTACTTCCTCAGATCACAAAGAACAAATAGATCTACAAGCTAGATCTAAACAATCTTCAAATTCTCTCTTTACCAACTAATTAGATCTTGAATAGAATGCAATTAGAATCAATTACTAACCTTAGATCACCAAGAACACATGGATCTACAAGCTAGATCTAAACAATCTTCAAATTCTTTGCTTATCAAGCTAGATCTTGAATATAATGCAATTAGAACCAACTACTAACCTTAGACCACTAAAAACAAAATGGATTTACAATCACTCTTAGAAATCAATGATCGCCTTTCACCAGATCATCTCACAGCCATAGCCACCTCAAAGATAGATCCCAAAACTCTAAAAACACTAAGTGGGTTGGGGCTCTATATTATATATTGCTAGAAGCTATCACATATGGTTTTATTCACAAACCGTCAGTGATATCCATATATATCACTAACGGTTTAAGTATTAAACCATTAATGGTAGCTATAGATGTCAACACTAACGGTTTTTGTCTAGAACCGTCAGCAATATAGATTATCATGGATGGTTTTTCAAAATCATCTATGATGAGACATCTAATATAAGTCTTTCTGTAGTAGTGTGGTTCGATGGTTCGAATGTGTAAGAGACTTGGTAGAAAGTCGTTGGGGGCTAAATAGAAGATGACAAAGAATGGGTGATTCTTTGAGGTGAAGAAAATGGTCACTTGCAAAAAAAAGAAGAAAAGTGAGTTATTTGCAAAATTGCGATGGAGGCATAAGCGGATTAGGTCAAGGAGATTTCGTAGAGGACAAAACTATGGATTCGGACTATTGGAGCCATAATTGAACACAACACTTTGAGAAGCTTATGTGTGTGAAAAACTAGTTATTTTTGTGTTATCTAATTTACCCATGAGTTAGTGGACAAAATCCACTTTGTATTCAAATTTTAGTGTTTCATGTGAGCTTCCACTATATAAGGCGGCATTAGAGAGGGGGAGACCAAGTTTTTTTGCACTTGAGCCTCCAAGCAATAAACTAGGATGAGTGAGTGTTGCCTTTAGCGTTTTGTCATCCAAGAGGAGTAGCTGTAATTATATATCTTCAAGTGGTAATAGAAAATCAAACTTATTCTCTCATGGTTTATTTGCCATCTTGTATGGTTTTTTAGCTTTCTTGAGGCGATCTTGATCTCTTCTTGTTCTAGCAAATCCTAGGTTGATTTGGTACATGATTTGGTTTCCTAAGGCATGTAGGATCCCATCTTAGATGACCATTAGAAGCTAGATCTCGCAAACTTGAGTAGATTGTGATCTCTCTTCCTTAAACTACATGGATTGAGCTTTGACAGCGAACCATGATATTGTTGGTTAGAATAGGTTCATGATATTATAAGGTAGCTAGGTTTCAAAATTGGTTTAGTTTGATTTAGTAAATAAAAAGTTGGACAAGTTCTTAGTTTTGACATCTAGCTATTTTGAGTCAGTCGGCAAGGGAGCAGTCAGAAAATAGTTTTCTTGCAAATCAGATTGACCACCGATTTGTGGATGGTCAGACCAGCTTGGTAGGGAGGTTGTCATTCTTAGTGGTTTTTGATTGCTTGTGTTGATTTTCATGGCTTGCGAGATCAATTTTGATCTTCTTAGCTATATATAGCTATCGAAGCGAAAAAGTTATTTTTCAATAAAAACATAATTACTACATAACAATATAGCATTACTTACTGATTCGATGGTATAGCATCTAACCATCAGCATCGAGCGAATCTTGTAGCACTCGGACGCACTCTTGATCCCCAATCCCCTATCCCAAACCCTCGCATTCCCCATTATCTCTCTCTCTATTGCAACAATCAACATGTGTGCTTGCTTGGATGCAAGGTGGCTGACGGAGAAGCTGAGGTGACTTCAGGATTGCAGCCAAAGGAGCAACTACAGCTCACTTCATGACCAAAGGAGGAGCCATCATAAATGCGGTCTCAGCCGGAGGAGGAGACTAAGCAGCTTTGTGGAATGGTGATGTCGTAGATCATAGTTAGAGCACACAAACTTACGGCAGTAGCATGGAATGGGCCAAGAGCGTATGGATCCGGCTATAGTCCAGCGAGCTCACATCCAATGGCGATGGCTAGCTACGAGACCTGCATCCAAAATCGGTGATAGATGTGGTGGCTCTGACCATCGTATTCGTCGTAGACAATATGATCCAGCATATTTGGCGACATCGACCTCGGATCCGGTTGGACCTGACATGGTGTGACTTAGTGGCTCGGTGACATGGAGCACGGAGCTCAAAACAAGGATTCGATGGTGAGCACCGTCGATTGACTAGATAGCGTTCGGTAGTAGTTGAGGCTAGAGTTGGAGGGGAGGGTGTGTCGGCAGCGAACAGTGTAGGGTGGCCCTTGATGGTATGGTAGTACCATTGTAGCCAAGTGAGCTCACTGAGATTAGCTAAAACTTCTTAAAACTTTGCTTGAAACCTACTGAAACTTAATGAATTGAGCTTGAAATTTTGGGTTGGAACCTGTTGAAACTCCATGAAACTTGAGTTCCAAAATCTAAAATTTGTTGAAACTTTGGTTTAGAATCTTCTAGAAACACACGTAACTCACAGAAACACCGAGCTTTTCAAACATTCTAGCTTTGAAACTTAATGAAACTGTACGAAACTTTTATTATATATCATTAGTAGCACTTCTAACGGATAGGGTTAGATAGCACTCCAATGAAAAAAAAAACATGTCGGAATAATTCGCACCCCTCTAACTGCGGACCTGAATCCGACAGTTTTACCGGGCACGTCTACAAGACTACAACAACGGAAAACTAAGACGCTAACGCTGTTTGCCTGTCTCATTGTGTCATCCTTACAACCTTCAGAAAAATGCAGACGTCCTGTGCGAAAGCAGTAAGCGCAATGGTTTCCGTGAACCTGGTTAGGTGATCAACGACCACCTGGACAAACGGCGACCCGTGGAACGGAGGCAGCACCACCGTGACGCCGCCGAGAACCATGCCGAGGAGCAGCGCGGCGGAGTTGAGCCACAGGGCCCTCCCCACCATCCTGACGTCCGGGCAGTACTGCTCGCCGACGCACTGCAGGGACGCCAGCAGCACGAGCCCGGCGACGGCCACCGACAAGGCGCACCTCGCCGCGCGGGCCGGCTCGGCCCCGTTGTCGGCGAGGACGTCGCGCGCGTTCGGAGGGAGCGCGAAGGGGACGTACCTGCAGAGGAGGAGTACGAGCGAGAAGGAGACGAAGAAGGGCACGTCGTCCATTGCACTTGCTCGATTTGTTTCACTGATATTGTGCACACGCTGGAGCCGGTCCTTGTTGAGCTCTATAATATAGCAGTGTTCTCGCAGAGTTGTTCTACTTAGTTATACAAGGGTACCGCGTATGGTACGGTAGATCGATGGGTGGACTCCGACGCGGTCGTCACTCGTCATCGCCGCGCGGCGGACAGCGAACACTGGCTTGCACACGGTGAGCTCCCGTACCAAAAGCGGATTTTGTCCTCAAATATGATTTAGGGGTGTTTGCCACAGCTTTAACTCCATCAAAATCCGTGAAGTCAGTGAAGTAAGGTATTTCTAGCTCTAAAATTTATATAGTTGGAGTTATGGGTATATTAAGAATATTTATATGGATCATTTTGTTTATATTTTAGACTAAAAATATAAATTTAATTCACTTTATTTTAGTCTACAAACTCCAGATCTAAAGTGGAGCTGGGATCTGGAGCTCTGTCAAATAGGGCATTAGAATTGGATGCACTGTGTTCTTTTTTCCCCTTTGAAACTCAACTTAAACCATATGGTTGCATTTACTTGGTCAATATATACCGGGTGTTGTATCTAGATGTTTGCTGTATGCGATTCGTTAAATGGTGTGTCGATTGGGTCTTGGTGACTTGGATCGTTGACCTCGACGGTAGAAAGTGAAACCTTTGGTCATTGTAATGTTTCGTAAGCGCAATTTTGATCATCAGAGATTTACCAGAGTTGAGATTTTTTTTTCTCAACCGGATGAGAGAATTTTGCCAGAGATTTTAATTTTGCCAGAGATTTGAAGCCCTTGCAGCAGATTTAAGCCTCACGTTTAATAACACCAGCAATTAACGCTTTAATTTCATTTAACAGTTGGCGCCCAAGTTAATTTTTTACAGTAAGTACCATATGCTCGCAAAGTTTTGATCAAATCAATAGCCTAATAACTTAACAAGCACAAAAAGAAGAGTATAATAACAGCACTAATACATTAATTAATATCTAATTTAGCGGAAGCATCCACCGGCACGCCACGGATTACCGCACGACGTCCACCGGCATCCTTCTTCACCTGGGGCAGGAGCACACGCACCCGCATGAGCACTCGGGGCACGACGGCGCCGGCGCGCTGAAGCACGACCTACAGCAGCAGCACGCTCCCTTGCCGCAGCAGGAGGGCTCCCCCTCACAGCACGACGACTGGCACTTGCAGCAGGAAGGCTGCCCCTCGAAGCACGACGACCGGCAGCACCGCTTAAAGACGTCGAGGCAGCTGAAGCACCGCGCGCAGGAGCACTTGGGGGAGCAGCCGGAGCAGCTACAGCACCGGGGGCAGGAGCACGAGCAGTTCGCGCAGCTGCCGCAGCCTCGCTCGGTGCCGCAGCAGCCGCATCTCGGCTTGCAGCTGGCGCAGCCGCAGCAGTCGCTCGAACAGCAGCTGCTGCACTGCGGTCGGCAATGGCCGCAACCTGTGCCGCAGTCTGGCTTGCAGTCGCAGTCGCAGCTGGGAAGGCCGCAGGTGCAGTAACCGGGGCTGCAGCAACTGCAGTGGGATTTGCAGCACGAAGGGGTTTTCAGGCAGCTGCAGCTCGGTCTACAGCATGGCGTGTCGCAGCAGGAGCAGAAAGAACAACTGAAGCAGCTTGGTCTCTTGGGCCTTGGCAAGCACCGGCACCAGCAGCACAAGCAGGAAAAGCAGGTGCACAATTTTGATCTAAAAAAATTAGGTTATTTTACCTTGGAAGCTAAATAGTAAATATTGCAGTGCAAGTCATTTTGCAAGAAATGCTGAGTGGTATGTGTCGTGTAAATAATGCAGCAGTACTTAGAAGTAAGAACAGCATAGGCTCCCCTAAAGACTGTAAAAATGCTTTGATGCCAGTATGCCACTAGACCAGTACCATCAGGTCCATATAACTGATGTCAGATAGCCTCACTTTTCCCATCAAAAGAGGCAAACTACTGTCAGATATCATGTAGTATTAAAGTGTGACATATCTTACAGATTACTTTTTTGGTGTGGTAAGTTCTATCAACTGGGTGAAGACTTGATAAAAATCGGTTAAGAAGATGAATTCAGTTCGAGTGTTCTGCAACAACAGAACCGTAGATTAAAAAAGTATGGGAGTTTTTTTTTTTTGTTAGTTTTCCAAAGAATGGAGAAAACCTTGTAAAATACACCTATGTTCTCCATGATGACTATCACATGCAAATGGTGGTAAGATGGTGAGGACTGTTTACAAAGGCGCTTCAGCAGAAACATAGCAACAAACTGGTGCATTGTTTGTTATTCTTGTTACTGCAGTTTATCCACACACACACACTTTTTGTTAGTGCCTTTGGTGACCTATTTTACTTTTCACCAAATCACGTCAAAGCATAGTTCAATTTAAATTTTGTTCAAATTGAAACAAGCATTTAACAAGCTTGAATATTCTTGTCCATCAACCCAAAAGCATGTACAAGAGAAGAGCAACGAACCTCATCCACCGATAGAGACTGCAAGATCTGTGCTTTCTTTTGTTTCTGGAAAGTAAGGCCCGGGGGAAAGAGTGATCAACATTGGAAACTAAATTGATATGCGAGACATAAGTCCAGAGATCATACATTGGTATAAGTGGGTCTGTCTTTGCACCTACAAATTCGTTGATACTGCCAAATATTATAATAGTGCATTAGCAACTTTGTGAGCAACATCGGCATCAAATGATAAACATAGTACAATCCCAAAAGAAGAAAAATAAAAATGTAGGCCATGTTTGAGCAGTGCAGATGTTGACTATTGGACCACCAGCCAAAAGCTATTACTAATTATTAAGAACAAACATTCAAGGGAACCAAAGTATAGTGAATGTCGCAACTCAGGTGGGGCAGTTCTCCTTTTCAAAAAAAAATAATAATAATGGTGGGTTGACAAATATCTGTCAGGAAGTCTCTCCCTTTTTCTTGAAGTAATTTTCTCTTTTTCTTCACTTAAAGAGTAGAACGAGCAATATGCACTCTTTTTTACTCGAGCTTATTCTGTTTCAAGCTCCGAATATGGAATGCAGGAAACACAAGTGCAGAACTACTACAAATCAGACCAAAATCTTGTTGTATCCCTAAAGAAACTGAAAGCATGTTTCTTAATCAGACCAAGTGCAACAAATCAGGCCAAAATCTAGGTATTTACCACAAAAAAATGTGCATCTCAAAATCAAGAAACAACAAGGTTAATAACTCCGGAATCAAATAAGCACAAAGCAATGCGAACTGCTGTTTCTAAATGGCATTTAGCCTGAAACTAGAATGAACAAGAACAGGCCTACTTGCCACTTGCCCATCTGAGCCAAACAAGCACTGCCAGTAATAAGATTAGATTCCAGATGAGAGGCTAATGAGGAACGCAGAAAGGGAAACAGGGCATACTCTTTGCAACACCTCGAGACCGGCTGAATCCGCTCAAGTCCCTGTAGCTCTTGCTGCAAAAAGCGACTCCCAGTCAGGCCGAGACACATGGCTCCTACAGTCCTACTCCATGTGCCATGAACGGAAGCAGTAAACAACACAAGCAATGCGCAGCAGCAGCCTCTACCTATTGACCGCCAGTGCCAGTACCAGGTGATGTCACGACTCATAAGCAGCAGAAATCTTAAAAGTTTATTTTTTATCACTAGCCGATACCCCGGAGTTTCAGCAAGATGCAGAGAGCAAGAAGAGAATTTGGAAAAAGACTGCACTTGCAATCCCCTCCAATGTAATGCTCAGAAATCAAGTCCAAATGCTTGATGTCTGATTAAGCAGAAACAACGTCTTCCTCACGAGAGAGAGAGAGCAGAAACCAACATGTAGTAGAAGGAAAATGGCATTAGCTTATGGCTGCCCAAGGCAACCATGGCAAAGGTACGACATGGCACGTACGAACAGGGGAACCTGTCGCGTCGCGCCTCGGGCCTCGCGACGGACTCCCTCCGTTCCGAAACCCAAAACCAATGAACTCTCCACATCAACTTTTCCCGAGATTTCCTCCCTACATTCTACTACTCCCTCTTTCCCACATAGAAAGAAGAACAGAAATGCACGCTTTTTCTTTAAAAGAATCAAGATTCGAGAGTAGAACTACTACTACAGCTACATTGACATTCACAAAAGTGATATGAGCTCACCTCGAGGAATCCGACCTCCCGGTTGAGGATCTGCACCTCCAGCTGCAGCCGGCGGCGGCCGCACAGGTCCGGGTACGTCGGCGGCGACTTGGGTCTCGGCGCCTCCCCCATAGCGAACTTATTATCCACTACCCAAACCTACAAGGCAGGCAGGATAGAGACAGCAGCAGCTAGCTTATCTAGCCATTGGCGCGCTTCGGCGGTAGCTATGGGCTAGGGCGGGGCCAGGGGAGAGATGGGCTAGGGAAAGGTGGCGAGAGGCGACGACCGACGGTGCTTATGAACCGTCTCGAGGTCGACTCGAAGGCAGGCGGGGAGGGCAAGGTGGTTGCAAGCGGGGAGCGTCTGCACGACAGGTGCAGCAGCCAGCAGCTATCGTGCCGCAGCTCACAGCCGCTACGGTGAGCTCGCTCGGCTGCAGCGCGCGCGGGCTGCGTCGCGTGCGTACGACCAGTGGCCGTGGCCTGCGAGCCGTCCGGCTGGGCAATAATGCGTGGGCGGGTCGGCGAATGGCAACGCGGCATGGGGGTTTTAGTAGTTGGCGCGCCGTGCACGGAGATGGACGCGGGCTGAAGGTGTGGCGCGCGAAATGAACATTTTTTCTGGGGGAATATATCCTATGCAATCAGAGAGTTGGTGAAACTACGGTATAATTCAACTAGAAAAAGTTTCAAAAAATTTTGAAAAAAATCATGGATGTACATCTCAGCTTATCCCATCTACATATATAATTTCATGATCAAATTCGTCGTGTGGTAGAAGTTACAAAAAAAACAAAGGTGATCATAAACAGTAACAGTAACTGTTACTATTCATGATCAAGTTTGTCTTTTTTATTACTCTTAGCACAGGACGAATTTGATCATAAAATTTTATATGTAGATGGGGTAAGCTGAGATGTACATCTATGATTTTTTTCAGAATTTTTTGAAACTTTTTCTAATTGGGTTGCACTGTGGTTTCACCAGCCTGTCTGATTGAACAGGATATTTTTCCTTTTTTCTGACCTCTTATCTCGTTTTTTTAATATAGCATTTTTATAAATAAAATTGCAAATGTAGCCTCCTATCCGTGCCTCTCGCGCTCCTCTCTTGCGTCAGGCTGTCGCAGCTGGTGGGCTCCCACACCCGCCTCCTACGCATGGTTGTCGCGGCAGCGCGTGCTCCCGCGCTTGCCCTCTCTCAAGGCGATGCAAGCCAGCTCCCGCACTCTCGGGCACGACAGGCTCCACGGTAAGGGAGGGGACTAGTTTTGCAATTGACTTAGGATGGGTTAGATTTGACAAAAATAAGGTAAAAGAACTGAAAAGTGATTACTTTGTGGCACACAAGCACCGACCGATCGGTGCACCGTCGAGCACGTATGTTTGCTTAGATTGTGTTGGGTTTCTGAATGGTGTGAAGCCTCCTCACACCGCCACCTTTTGAATAAATTTATATAAAATTAGCTTTTCTCTTGATCACGAAAAATATAGATATGACATATATCATCTGTCACGCTCCTATAGCACAACAAGTTTTCCTAACTCGACATGTTCATTAATTAATCACCTTAATTAGTCACCTAATTAATCACTTTAATTGTTTAATCACTAATTAATTTCCTTTACTTAAACTGTTTAATTGACTTTACTCAATTAAATCACTAATTAACACGCATCTACCTACCAAGCTAGGCTTTATCGACAACACTGACCTACCAAGCCATGATAGATTTTGTTGTCATGGTATAAGAGCGCGATAAGTAACCTATGTGGCTGGTCTCATCTTCCTATCGATGAGGGGTTATTTGTTATAAATTTATTTGGAACGATAACAGATTTTTAAAAAAAAATATGTGAGGGAAAAAACGAAAAATTGATGGGTGTGTTGTTGGCAGTAGTACGAGACAATGTTCAGTTGTGTCATCATCGTCTCACAGAAATCACAGGAGCGTGGGGGCCGCCGGGCTCGTCAGCTATAGGGAAAGTTGGAGGAGACGGGGATGGATCAATGATCGATCCGGCCGTTTCAATTTCTGTACTGAGATTCGTGTATGGCACTGTGCATACGTGTTTTCTCCTCCAAGCAGAAATTCCTAGAGCGAAAGCTTTAGTTAGTCGAGAGTTTGACTTCGAAAAACTAATGCTTCGTTTGCTCCTACTGTTTGGCGAGTCATTGCCACCATACTTTTTTAGAGCTTTTGTATTTTTGCTCACTAGCCTAATTCTTTTGCATATTTAGTGTTTGTCTGAACAAAATTTCAAATCTACTTTTCTTTTCGACCACAAAACGATTGAAAGAAAGCACGTGTCATCTAGTGTGATGTGAGAGCACAATAGGTGATTACGGCAATTAAGAAGAGACATTTACATTTTCTTTCGAGTTGTACTCAAAATTGCAAAAAAAATCGAGCCAAAGACCCGGAAAAATTTGCTTTCACGTTTTAGGTCGCGTGCCTCGCTGGTAGGCACCTTTCTTGCTAGAGTCTGCTATACTTATGGTATGGTTTCTTGCTAGAGTTTGTCATATTTTTTACGGACGATTTGTTGATATGACGTGATCAATTTGTCAAATTATGTCTTACAATTAAACAGACCCTTGGATGGTGGATCTTAGTTGCCTAGTCAGCTCTCACAAAACAGAAAAGGAATTCCGCCAGATCTCCAAGGGTCAGTGACAAGCAGCGGCAGCAGGAATGCAGGACTGAGCGCCATCAAACTTGCTCTCGTACTATTAACAGTATTGAATTGAAGGAAAGTCGAAAACTAGCCGCGGTCTTTTTAAAGTGCTTTCTTTTCGGTAGCACAAGTGCACCGCTGCTACTGTCACCATTTTTATTGAAACTTTTATTCTTAGATTCTGTTTGAGGGGTGTGCGATCGATGTAGACATCCTAATCTCGCTACGAGAATTATCTTGTCCCAAAGAGACTATAATTTAGAGGGTGTACTAACTTCTTCTATCTCCGATCTCTATAGCCTACATCAATAGCATCCTACAGAGAATTAGAGATGCTACAGGAGGTATAACTACGGTGCCATCGGCATCGACGATGGGAATGTAGCTAGTCCCACTTGACTCACCGTGGGATCGGCACCTGACTAATATCTCTGCATAGCTCACTCCTACATCTGTACAAACGAAGCACTTGAATTTCCAGGCTCAACCAATAACAATAAGCAAACAACCGGCAGCTTCGTGCCTGCGGAAGCTTCCCGAGCTCTTACACCAAAACGACTTGAGATTTTTAGACAGGAGTGGTGTAATCCCATGTCTTGACTCTTGAGCCGCACGCGCGCTCACTTCACTTGCCTTCACCACCACCACCACCACTGCGCGACCTGCAGCGGCCGCAAGGATTGGGCAGCCTGCCTGCCAGTGCCTGGCCCCTGACATGAAACGGCACGGCTGCGCAAGGCAGCAGCAGCGCCACGTGAGGGGCTCTGCCGCGGCCACAGCTGCTAACGCGAGGGGATGGCAGGCATACTTATCACGCGGTCTTGTCCGCCGAGTTCATCATGAATTTTCCTCAGAATAGCGCCCGCCCTTTGCCCAACGGACGGACGGCGTTGGCGGGCGAGCGAGTCGCGGACTCGCGGTGCGGTGGTTTCGATGGTTGCTCCTTTGCTCGTACGACGTGAACGTGCGCCGGTGCGCGGCGCAGGTTGCAGTTGATCCGAGGAATTTTTTTAAAAAAATATATCATCCTTTTTATTGATTTTACAGCATTAATATGTCAAATAGACCTATGTAGCAATTTGAAATGACGATAGACACCCTGCTGCCATTTCAAATAGCAAGATGCATATATGATGTCCACGAAGGATTCCTGTCGCTAATTAAAATGGCTACGAAAACTCTATTGTCAATTTAATTACCGACAGCTTGTATTTAAAAATATTAATCAACGTGGTTTTAAAAAATACACACATCGACAAGTTTATTGTATACACACATAGAAAGGTCGAGTGATGTTTTTAGTTTGAACAAATAATTTGAAGCCAAACATAACCATCAATAAGAAAGTGCAAAACTATATGACACGTGGGGTTTGTGAGGTTGATATGTCTGCCTCGCTATTCCCATGGTACAAATGACAATATTCATAAATCATCAATCTGAACTACATCTAAGATATAATTACGTCTTTTGGAGTGGAAAATGTTGGAGGAATGACAAAGATGTAACAAGTCTTTTCGGCAAAGCCCCTACTGCGAAAATGGGAAATAGTAGGGAATCCACATTGAGTGATAGTCATCAGTGGCGTTGGCACGACTGGTTGTCGCGATAGTGGCAATCACAATTACAACTTGGTTTAGCACAACAGCATGTACGGGTGGTACTCACTACTAAGGTGGAGGACCTCCTCATTATTCTGCTCCCTAATCCTCTACCTTTGGAGCTCGTTGTTGTTGATCCTCTCTGTATGGAGCCCCTGCTACAACTCATCTAGGTGGATCCAGAGGGTGTGGATGCAAACCTAGGCAGGTGTTGGATATAGTTAATCTACTCACTTGATGAACTTGTAATCTGCGGTCTACGAGGAAAACAAGGTGGTTACAAGCGATGTAGTCATACATGCGTGAAAAGCATAGATAGGAAATGAATTACTTACCATGAACAAAGGGCAGTAAAAAAAATCAACATCCATGGTTCTCCTCATTGTCGAAACTTGGACCACCACATCCATTTTGTTCTTGCATTGTGGCCAATTCTCGGGGATATGTGGGTAGTCATAGAGAGGGTTTATTAGGGTATAGGACTCCCTGATTTGGAGCGAAAGATAATGGCTTGGGGGGTTGGGGTCTAAGGGATCGTAAGTGTGCATGTCTTCCATTCTTGAAACCTAGTCTCTGTCTAGTGTCCCCTCCCACGCCTTAAGGTACTTGCTATGTCGGTCATATTGTGGTTGGAGGAGCTACTTGTTTCGTGGATTCTTTGGCAAAGAAATTTACGGACCATCTTGTACGCGAGTGATGGACGTGAGGCGCATTGAATGTGCGGGTATTTCATTAGATGTAGTCAAGTCACTCTAACAAGACCATATGCTACAATGATCATACCCTACGATGACAAGACCCATTGTTATTACCTATGCCATGTAACTCCATTGATATTTACCACATAATTGATCTTCCCATGTGTTTTCTTAGTGACTTGACTACATGTACCAACTTTTGACTTGACCATACACACCTACTTTCTTAGTGACTTCACAATACACACCAACTTTTCATAGTGACTGGACACCACACACCAGTATTTATCAGTGACTTAACTAAATGAACCAGCTTTTCTATGTGACTTTGTAACTACCACCACCTTTACTAGTGATTGGACATCTCATAGACCTTTCATGTGGTCATAGATTCTTTCCAACAAACTTCACTGCAACTTCCATTCACTCAAATTTACTTAGGCAACACTATACAATAACCGCCTATAGAAATATGGCAGTCTTCACCAACACGGTAACATCCCACTCGACCTTATTCCTACAACGAGAGAAGAGAAGAGAGATAGATGAGATAACTCCGCCGATGTTGAGGATGTTGGACTATGCAGACATGCTTAGTAAGTGTAGGTGGGTTCCCAAGAAGATGGAAACCTACATTGATAGTTATTGCAAGGATGCACATATACCACCGGTGTTTTCACTGCCACTGTGCTAGTGTGGTGATCCCATGTAGATCATTCAGTCCACACATTCGAACATTGCCAACCAAACATACTACACATGCTTGGATATACGCGTAAGTGATTGTTGCGTGTTAATATTTAACATTGCATATTGCATTTTTATGTATCGCTAATATCATCTATGAATATTCCTAGTCTATAGAGGAATGCTACTTTTTCCAGTGGATCAATGGGCCCAAAAAGTATGATAGAGCATTCATTAAGCAAAAATACATGCTGAACTACACTAAAGTGTCTAAGACCTTCATATGTTGGAAACCTTACATCTCGGAGGACAAGACAAAGGCCGAGAGGGGGGAAGAAAAGGGAAAGGTGCCAATGGTCCCCGATGCCTTGCTCAAGTTGAGGTTATGTCATATTAGAACAAGCCTAAGCTGGACCTAGAAGACGAGTTTTGGGTGATTGGTATGGAAGTAATAGGAAGAAGGCCAATGCCCGCCACATGATGCTCTCTAGAGGAAAGGCACCAATGGACCCTAACATATATATGTATACCTGTAAGCTTGACTTCTTTATCATTCCTCTAGTGTTTCCATTCAAAAAGACGCAGATGTATCTTAGCTTATTTCGGGTTGATGGTTCGTGAATGTTGCCATTTGTACTTAAGAGTAGCAATGTGAACATATATACCTCATCAAACCCTACGCGCCATATAATTCACACCTTCATTATGAAGTGTCATGTCGGACTTCAAATTGTTTGTTTAAAATAAAAACATCACTCAACCTCCTTACATTTATACAATAAAGGCGATACAAAACATGGGACATATGTCGCCTACAGTAATTTCTATGGTCAATGAGGAGACTGTTTTTGCAAATTTATTCGAAATAGAGACAAATTTATTCTAATTTAAGGGCTGGTCTTTGTCGCCATTTGGCAATGTCACAAAATGGCAACATGCTCTGTCTCCATTACTATCATCCATTCATTTTATGACAGTGACTCTGTCGCTATTTCAAATATTGACATGGTATCAATCATCATTTCAAATGGCTACAGAAACCTATTTTTGTAAAAAAAATAGCATACTAATTATGTAAAATTGATAGAAAAAAGATGTTATTTTTTTTTAAAAAAAAATCTTGATCTCAGCGTGTGCTGCCTGGTCCGGCTGGCTTCTGGTCAGTTGAATGCTTGAAGCCCAGCCCAATCGATATGTGGGTGAGGCTGAAGTTTTGCTTACGTTTTGGGTTTATTTGTTCGATGGGCCTGGCATAGCTATGTAAATTTAATGACAAGCTCCCTTCACCATTCTTATGTTTGTTAATTTAGCCGTCTCCGTCGTGTTGGGCTTCATTATTATTATTTTTTGAAGGGGTGTTGGACTTCCCTATTTCAATAGTAGACTTCCCAGGAGCAGCCCAACTTAGACTCATGATTGGGTCTGTATTCCTTTCATTCTTGAATACATGTTATTCTATCTTTTATACTTTATTTGAAGTACATGTTATTCTATAATTTTGAGATAATTTTTAACTTTTTTTTGCATACATCTACTATTTATTATTTCCAACATTATTTATTACTATAGAATAGAGTAACACACTATTCAATAACAATAAGTGAACTAATAAAGGATAACGTGGTCATGGACTTAAAAGTTATTTTGGAGGCTCATAAGGGTTAATTTACAGAACAAGGCCATAAGGATCTTTATGAAATCCTAACAACATCATGGCATATTCAACTATCTTTTAACTTAGCTATACTAGGCTCTACAACCATTGTTGTAGCTCATCAATATATATTCTATGCCCCAATCCATTTCTAGCTACTAACTATGGCACACAACTTTCCTCTAGTCTTGGTCAGAGACCACTGTGTTCAGTGTTCACACTGGTGGTCTAACAAAGAGATGAACTAGTGGTGTGTTTCTCTCCATTATGAACGACACGCTTCGCTTGCACTCTCTTTGAATATTTCTAAGTGCACCTTAATTGAAGTGTAAATTCCTAAAACGTCGTTAGCTCAGAAACGAGAGGAGTATCTCTTTTTTTTAAGGGAAGAGAGATTTCATTGAATAAATATGAGCTATATCACGGTCAGCAAGCACCAAGTGCTCAATATATAACTTGCGAAACTAGCTAGCCAAACAGGAGAATGCTCATCCCGCCTACCAGCTTGAGCTGGCTCAGCTATTTTTTTTTATTAATTCTTCGTATGCCATTAGAATTTAGAAATAAAATTATAAATCTGTCACTAACATAATAAGTGTTGTATAAAGGATGGGATTAACATTCAGTGATAGAAGAATACATAAAACTCACGCACACCATACTCACACTTTACACATACACACCCGCGTACGCTTCCCATACACACAAAGAACTTTTTGAGATTCTATGACCATCACAGCATGGATAGACAGTGCCCTAGCTACTGAACAAGCGCTCGTATGTATACCCAAATTAAATGGTGAGCACCCGCGTTAATCTGGAGATTCAAACGCGGATAGACAGCACACACAATTGCGTGTTTGCCAACTGCGGCAATAAGTTCCCGAAAGTCCCGAATGCAAGCTGCATGGCTCGTGTGCTCCGTACCAGGGCTTTCACAAATATACGAAGTTTTAGAATTTAAGCGGCCAAACTTCTTTTATGTAAGAAACTATTTAGATTACCATATGAAATAAAATAGTACCAATAGATTTGTGATGAGAAGTACATTCAGAATACAATATCTTTATACTTTTATCTAACATATTAATACAAAAATTGATAGTCAAAGTTAGTTAATAGAGACCGCATCTTACCCAAAGCTTCATATATCTTTTAACAGAGGAGTATTTAGCATCCATGTGAGTTTTTTAGACCGACTTGCAAGACTTGGAAATGTCTTTATATATGAGTCCGCTGCTTACGATGCATTCCCTCACCGGCTTACCGCGTATGATACGACCCGTATCGTTGCATATATAGCTCGCCAAAAAAAATGAAAAATGAAAAAAGAAAAAAATAGAGGAAAAAAGAAAGACCTGCTGCTTTACGTCTTAATTTGTACTATATGGATTGCAATATATGTCACATTCAGCGTGGCAGAATTAAAAACGACACTACTAGAGAAACGATCTTTCATACCGATTCATCAGTCCCGATTAGCCACGAACCGGGACTAATAGTAGCAACAGTCCCGGTTCGTGGCTACTAAGCTAAAAGCGTGATTTTTCGCTCACATTAGTCCCGGTTCGTGCCATGAACCGGGACAGAAGAGTGCTTGGCAGACAGCTGGCACGGGCATACATTAGTCTCGGTTCGTGTTACGAACCGGTACTAAAAGTAAGGCTTTAGTCCCGGTTAGTGTTACTTAACCCGGACTAAAGGATTAAAGGTACCTTTAGTCCCGGTTAGTGTTACTGAACCGTACTAAAGGCTCGTTCAAAGATACTTTAAAAGGAATGCATATCCTAGTCTATTCAATACACGTGGGTGGGTGGGTTGGTAGTGTCCTATGGTGGCATGCTGGAGGTTCCAGGTTCGAGTCTTGAGTTCGTCATAATTTTTTGATATGCGAGAGGGCTTAGTCACAGACCTTTAGTCCCGGATGGGCTGTCCCGGTTTGGCAACCGGGACTAAAGCCCATTTGTGTAGTAGTGCGACGTCGTGTGTATGTATGTCTTTGTGTATATGGCAATCATATGGTGTAGGCTGCAGAGTAATATATTGAAACAAGATACTTCAGAGTAATGTAGGACTGTAGGAGTCGTCATCGTCGTCTGTTTCCGGGACCTCAAAAGTATCTCCGGATGACAAAATCACCTTTGGATTGCAGCCTTCTATTTTACGGTTTTGAGATGGATTCCAGTGATACGTAGAAATCGCAAACAGTAATGAATTTATTTGAACTATACTAGCTAGGTCATTCTATCGTTGCTGGCCTTATATTTGATATCTGTATTATTATTTGTAATATCTGGGTAATACCTTTCAATTGATGAATTAAACTGGAATGTCTAGTTTAGTTTATGTTAGAAAAGGTTGCTGATTGCAGGTATGGAGTCATGGATTTTTTTATTTAAATATTTCCATTACAATATAATACATATGAAATATATATTAGTACATAATTGAAACACTACTGAATTACAATCCTCCATAACGCTGCCATAAGTACTCTACTAGATCGTCTTGGAGCTGGTGGTGAGTTTGCCTGTTCCGAATGGAATGATGAGTTTGAATAAACTCAAAGAGTTCAGTGTATGTTCGTGTGACATCGAAACTGTTTCTCCCATTCCTTCATAATTATAGTTAAGTGGTCCTCCGTCTCGCTCATCTTCAACTATTATGTTATTCATGATGATGCATGCTATCATGATATCTCTTAGTGTTTGTTGATTCCAGAAATGTGCTGGTCCTTGAACAATTGCAAAATGAGATTGCAGAACTCAAAAGGCTTGTTCCACATCCTTCCTAGTTGTTTCTTGAGTTTGGGCGAAATATTTCTTCTTATTCCCTTGGGGAGATGGTATTGTCTTCATAAATGTTGCCCATGCAGGATATATCCCATCTGTAAGATAGTACCCCATTGTGTAATTATAACATCCCGAAAAAAATGCAATTAAGTAAAAATAAATATTTTAAATTTGAAAATATTTATTTCTGAGTTTCTTGGCATTATTGGTTTTATTTGAATTTCCCTTGGGGTTTTGCATTTCATGAAAAATCAAATAAAGAGAATTAAAGAATGAAAAAGAGAAAAAGGCAAAAATGTAAAAAGTAAAAATTTAGAAAATTTGCCATGAGAACCCTGATCGCTCAATTAAATCATTTTAGCCAGCAATTAAAATGTTATGCATAAAGAAATGAAGAGATAAAAGGAAAAATAATAATAATAACTTTTAAATCAAAATACGGTATTGTCAGAATTATTATAATTTCTATGAATAGTGTTTTCATCTTAAAATTTTACAGTAGGCAGATAACTGGCAACTCATCACGAAATAAATTTCTCATGAAGACTCAGATATGATAGATAACCTATCCATTGAGCTTTAACTGCAAGCGATTAGCGTACCAAATTCTCAATTTGGCTTTGCCTCCACCATGACCTTCACTGCCGTGTGGGTCTAACCGGTCAGGTTTTTCTCGTTCGCTCCTCCGCTCCTCCCTGGTTCTCTCCCTTCCTCGAGCTCTCTCATTGGCCTTGCTGTTCCCAATCGATCTCCCATTGGCCTCACTGCTCTCTCCGCTTTTCCATTGGTCTCAAGACTGACTAAGTCTTGTTATACCGCCCGAGGCACCCAGCGCAAAGACACTTCGCCGTGGCTTCCGAGGAGGCAGACAGCGATTCACTTGGGAGTTCCTCTGCTGGCTCGCTACAAAGGCCGAGAGCGCGTCGCCTAAAGCCTTCCGAACTATTTTTCGACTTCCCACTAAGCCAAGACCAAGTTCCTCACCCTTTCTTCCCCATTGCCGCCATGAACCGGAGCTCTGTTGCTCGGGCGCGAAGCGAAATCCGGGAGAACGGGTGATCCTCCTTCCAATCCCTCTGAGCTAGAGCATCCCCAGGCCACCAGGATCGAAACCCCTCACCTATTTCGAGAGCCCTTCATGCGAGAAGCTGCTGCAGCCGTGCGCCCTTCTTCCCCAAGTCCGGCCGCCGTGGGTAGAGCTCCCCGGAGCTTCTCCTTCCAGGTAAGCCCCAAAAATAGAACCACTAGTGTCCCTTGGTGCTTTAAAGGCCACCGATTTCAACCCTAACGCCGTTGCTTGTCTTCTCCACCGAGAGCCATTTCCGCCGCCGCACCGCTCCGGCTGCGCCCCTACCTGCTATCTCTTCCGACGAATTGACACCGCCAGAGTTCCTCGCCGAAATGATGCTTCGGTGCTGCTTCCACGGAGACCGCGCGGTCGCCCTACTTGGAGCCCTAGCTTCCTCTGTTCTGTCGCTGCGCAAGTCGAGCGGTCGACCATCGAGCGATCGACCCATCGCTGTGAAGAAGAGGCCGAGCCAGAAGACGCTTTCTCTGATGTAAGGCGTACTCCTCAATTCCCAGTCAGTTCCTGGCCGAAATGTATTTAAAATTTAATAGCTTGTGCGTTCTTAATTAGAGACCAGTGAAATAAATTTAGATATTTATCTAAATTCAGGAGGATTATAGATATGCAAAAATATTAAAAGTTTGAACTGCCAAAGCAATTATTTGGATTAAACTTTGAATATAACCTCAATATGGCCTTCATATTAAATCTGTGAACAATAGGTCAAGAAATAATAATATAAATTTGTATATGATGCTATGGTCAGGATGAATTTAAATATATAGAAATATTCGATTTTTGAATCATAGAACGATTATTGAAATCAAGAATGAGACAAATACACTATTTATGAGCATTATGGCATGTGAAAGATATAACTTTTAAAACCACAAAAAAATGAATTCTTGTGTGCCTCTAGAATCCTAATAACCCAAATATGCAACATCATCTAATGTTGAACTCAATTTAAAATATTTGCTTCATAACCATTAATTAACCTTATTATGGCCATTAACAAAATAATAGCTTAAGGCCTCACAAAATGATAATGTAATTTGTATTAGGTTCCTAAAAACAGAAGAACCCATGTATACAAAAAATAGTCGAATAAGGTTTAAGTTGCATTCTTCTAATGAAAGGAAATGTAAATTATAACGATAGATAATTAGATAACCTATTGCAATTAAGGTCAAAATAATGCAAAATCAACTTTAAAACATTTCTAGCATTTCTACCGCTAACACCTGAAAAATGAGCTAAGGATCTTCTATAATGTAGTCACAAACTCAAAGTGAAGTTAACCGATTTAGCGTATTCATCGTGATCATTTAGGCTATTTCAGCCATTGATAAAATAACTCGTCTAAACACTAAAATAGGTGAAATCAGTTTAGTAACGCTGTACAAAGTTTATACTACCATATTCTGTAAAAAGAATCTTATTCCATTAAGGTTTGCATATTAATATTGTTAGCCCAAAACCCTTAAGTGCTAACCTGTCATTTCCCTTTTTGGCCGATTCCGATAACGTACACTTTACAATACCACTTAAGCCTTCTCAACAATGAATGCAGTGTTGCGTCTAAATGCAAAATAGTAAAATAATAGCTCAACAACATTCTATGGTATTTATACCATCATAATATGTGAAAACATTTCATTTATCACCTTCTTCGCATATAAAACTTATCGTCGCAAATACCTTAAGTGATAACTGTTCACTACGCGTTTCAATTCGATTTCTTGTAATGTAAACCTTGATATCATATTAGCGTTTTCAACAATGAATATAATGTATCAGCTAAAGCCTAAAATTTATGGAATTAGCTTAGGATTGTTATACAAAGTATAAATCATCTTAGTATGAAGAAATAACGATAATCCATCATGTTTTGCATATTAATCCTAATAGCTAAATAACCCTAAGTAATTACATTTCTTTAGGCCTTAATGTGAATGAATACACTTTAGGTAATAATGAAGGAAACCTGGAGTTAAGTTATTTTTATCACCAGAACCTTCTCAACTATCATGTAATCTAAGTCAGTAGCCTAAATCAGTAGACTTAGCTTGCATGAAACTAATTCTAAGCGAAATCAATAAAAGATAAAGAACTATTTAGTCATACTCTAAATTGATCATTTAACCCTATTCATTAACTCGCAAAGCAATTCATCCAAATCTGAATTTAGTAATCGAATAGCCTAGAAATGATCTTCAAGATATAATCTACCATAACCTAAGAAAATATTCTTATTTCGTCTTTCTTTGAATCTAAATTCCCTTAGAGCAAAACCCATAAGTATTAAGGATTTGCGAAACTCACTATGAATAGTAAATCAATGAAAGCTTGCAACTAATGCTTAATTCTATTAATCTAACCAAATCTTCGCATCTTGAATTCAGTAAAATAAGATTAATAAATTCACAAAGAGCAATCCCTGTTCTTGTAAAGAGTTTTATTTGTTCTTGCTTTCTATTTCTTTCGTTCTTATTGAAGTTTATTGCTTTGCGTTGTTTCCGTTGTTCGACGAGTAGACCCGACGTCTCTAGCTTCGTCTTCGTCGTCGTCAGCCGCAATTCTCGTCCTCGTCGTATTCATCAATTAAGCAAGGCAAGCAATCCTTTGACCATATTGATCCCAGTATTTTATATTCCTTTTGTGCATCAAACTGTTTTATGCATGCATTTACTTTATGTAAATTGCTATCTTGTGGTTTTGGTAGTTATACCTGTTGTCACATGAATCTCCTTTGATGATTATGAATATGTGAACCTTGATAACCATAGATTGAGGATAGACATCACTTAATGTCATTTTGGGTATATGCGAACATATTTAACTTGCTTAGCCATGCTTTAGAATCGGAAAAGCAGATGATCATGATTAAAATTGTTTTCCTGAAATGTTTTATATGGAACCTGGATGGTCCTTTTTGGAAAATGGTTGCTGGTATCTTTGATTAAAAACCCAAAAAGAAAACTATGTGTTGATGCGGGCGATTATTGGCAATAGCCGGTTGTGCAGACGAACTTGCACGTAGTGTAGGGTGAAGTGTCGCCCGTGTCAAAATTAAGGACCGAGCAATGGGACGCTATTGATCCGAGATTTCCGTGCAACCACAAGGGTGAGGATGGGTTAGCCATAGCTTGTTACGCACTGGATATGGCTTTGTTCATTGGTAGGCGGAGCTTAGCACAGGCATTCCGGTTTGGTGCATGCGACGGGTTTCTACCCATGCAACGGTGTACGCCCTGCTGTGTCTAAAAACGTTGTGTTGAGTGTGTGAAAGTGGATCCACGGCTTGGGTGTGTGTTTCTAGTTCTACGGCGGGGGATTAACGTCCCGGGCTGGACCAAAGCCATGTCTAGGTAATGTAGCGAACTATGTATGATCTCCTGGACGGCGCACCTAAGGAAGTGTGTCGGGCAATGGTTGATCATTCCTTGTGGGTAAAGTTGTACACCTCTGCAGAGTTTAAATCTAATTAAATAGCCGCGCTCGCGGTCATGAGCACTCGGTGAAGTCATTCCAATGTTAACTGTTTATTATTTTCAAAAGGGTTGGTATCATTTGTTTTGCAACTGTGTTTTTATGTCGAAGGGCTGACATTGATGGATTTCAGGAATGTGAATGATTCGTCGCTCACGTCATGGAGGACTGTGAGTGTTATTTATGCTTTACTTATTTGTTATCAATTAAACATGCTCTTTTAAATTCCGTTTGCAAATAACTTGATTTACAAATGAAATTCGCTTTATGCAAATTAACTGTAGAGCCTGTTCCTTTGAAATGGCCTGCATGTATTGTAGGATTTGCTCAAGTCTTGCGGAGTACGAAAGTACTCACCCTTGCCTAATTATATGTAGGTGGTTTAGAAAGCGAAGCTTTGAAGTTGTTCATCGCAGGTTGCGGGATCCTCTTCGTTGTATTCTATCTGGAGTTTATGCCTGGTCAGTTGCCTGCGGGTTGGATGGGTAAACCACAAGGCTTGCTTCTTTTGCTGCTATATTTCTCTGAGTTGTAATATTAATTGTATTATTCGTTTCCGCTTAATTAATGTTTTGTATGGATTTGATTTCCAATTGTTGTAAACATGTGAGTGCTAGCTACTGATCCAGGGAATAGCACAGTAATCACATGGAGGTTCCTGTTCGTCAGAACGGGGTCTCACAGTAATTGTGACTGTTGATAGTATAATTCACTTCCTGCGCTTGTCCTTCTACTAGCTTTGTGAAGAGAGGGGAATGGTGAAGAACGTTAATATCATTGTGAGATCCTGGTAAACCAAAAAAAGTATGCCAAATCCATAGATCTTGTAAAGCAATGGCTTCTAGAATTATTATTGGCTTGTGTACATATCTAGTATACAAGCCTTGCCATGCTGTAGGGTAACTTTTCCACCTCTAGTTCATGAAATTTATGCTTCCTAGCATTTTAGGAAAACCTTTTTCCTCGCCGATTGCAAGTAATCTAGCAATATCTTTCTCATTTAGAGATCTCAAATACTCATGTCCAAGGAGGACAATAATAGCTCACACAAACTTTTTAAGACTCTCTATAGCAATACTTTCTGCAATCCATAGACAATCATCAATAGCATCTGCTGGTACTCCATAAGCTATCATCCGGAATGCTGCAGTTACCTTCTGTAAAGAAGATAACCCGACAATTCCAGCATAATACTTTTTTTGAACAAAATAATCATCATGGGCTTCTATAGCATGCAATATGCGAAGAAATAGAGAACGACTCATTCTAAATTTGCGCCGAAAAGAAGAATGAGTCATAGACAAGATGATCAACCAAAAATACAAAGAAATACAATATTTCTCATTGAAAACAAGCGGCAAAAGAAGGTTGGGCTATAGACCGGAGGTTCAGCAAAATAGTCGCGGTATAGCCTAGCATGCCCTTCCTCTCTATTGTGACGTATAATATTGATGGCCAAAAATAAAACCCCCATGACATCAAGTATTCACACACTCATCTTGTTCCTATGCTAGGTATGCTAATGTAGGAAGAGATTCATCATCATCATCCGACAATGAGTCCTGTGAGAGGAAATGCTGAACTAAGTTATGAAGATTCATTGAGATATGCTTGATAGTGAACATTCAGAAATGGATAAGATTTGGAAGTGCAAATGGCTATGTATATATAGCCTAAAAATATAGCCGTTATGCTGGCCGTTACAATAAATTTCAAATTTTAGATTTTTGCAATTAAAAATAGCCGGTCAAATTTGGTCCGGTAAAAAATAAATGTGGCTCATATAGCAGTTATGAAATATCATTACAATATAGGAGGGAGAAAATAGAGAGTGAGATTTGGGGAATGCTGTTGAAGAGGGAAGAAATATAGGAATGAATCTTTTTAGAGAATTTTGTATATGAGGATATAGGGCTCCGGATTTAGAGAATGTTGTTGGCAATGGCCTCAGCTTCTTTCTTCTAGGTCAAGGAGCAAGTTTTTCAATCTCTTGAAACTATTTGAACTTATTGCGAATTGCTGAACGTGCAACACTTCTGGGAAAAAAGAATCAAATCAACAGATTGTTTTTACAACAGCATAATGATCACTTCAAGAGACGAAGATCAAGCATCAACTCTTATCTAGAATTGACATACAGCAGGAGACCGCCATGAGCTGTTGTTCATTCAGAGTCAATACTTTCAAAAATCAAAGTATACACGTATTCTCGAAGAAGAAAAAACAAAGTATACAGTCGCTTGCAGTGCTTCACCAACCAATAATGAAGATCATTCAGAGTAAACAACGCTAGCCTATCTGACAAGGAAATGACAGGTAATGTTCCTTGTTTTTCACCTCCCATGTACTGCATTGTTTATAGAAAGTCATCAGACGCCAACCCTCTGCTTTCGACGTATCTCACATATCAGAAACTTCTGCTCAATCGACAAACAGGTGATCAGTAAGACTCCTCGTGATCTACAGAAATCACATTGCCCACTCTTTTGCCATCCCATCCTTTCCATTTCTGCTTGTTGAACAATTTGTTTTATACGGTACAGAAACCACAAAAAGATCTTTGACACAGAGACCACAAGTATTGCATTTCTTTGGGGAAGGTTATTTCTTAGCCAACCGGCCGGCCATACCCGAATAACTAAACATAAATACAATATAAGTCATTTTCATGAGTATGAAATGCAAGGATTAGCTAGAGTCGTTGCCATGCGTGTCACCCGAAGAGACAAGTTGCATATACGTAACACTTGATGGTTACAACTTACAAGGCAATCGAAAACTATACAAGCTCGCAGAAAATAACAAGGTACTTTCGCCTGGTTCGTAGCGCAAGGGACAAATCAAAGGAGCTGCAGACAAAAGATTGTTAAGTGGATTCTCAAATGGAATAAGAGTATAGTAGTGCTACTCTGATGAATTCAGTATGATAATTATCTCTATAATCCAACCTGTATCTCCACTGACTCCTCTAAAAAATGTTTGTCTCCACTGACTTGACTTCATAAGTTAAAAGATTTCAGTCATGTACACCCAACCAAGGATTCAAATTTCGTTTTGGATGAAATTTCGCCACGGGCTGAAATCCGAAATTTAAGTGAAATTTCGTTATTTCGGACAAAATCCGTTCAAAATTCAAAAAGAAAAATTCAAATCCGGTTTTTTAGTTAATAGAGACCGCATCTAACCCAAATCATCATATATCTTTTAACAGAGGAGTATTTAGCATCCATGTGAGTTTTTTTAGACCGACTTGCACGACTTGGAAATGTCTTATATAAGAGTCCGCTGCTTACGATGCATTCCCTCACCGGCTTACCGCGTATGATACGACCCGTATCGTTGCATATATAGCTCGCCAAAAAAGAAAAAAAAAAAAAAAAAGGAGACCTGCTGCTTTACTTCTTAATTTGTACTATATGGATTGCAATATATGTTACATTCAGCGTGGCAGAATTAAAAACGACGTCGTGTGTATGTATGTCTTTGTGTATATGGAAATCATATGATGTAGGCTGCAGAGTAATATATTGAAACAGATACTGCAGAGTAATGTAGGACTGTAGGAGTCGTCGTCGTCGTCTGTTTCCGGGACCTCAAAAGTATCGCCGGATGACAAATTCACCTTTGGATTGCAGCCTTCTATTTTACGGTTTTGAGATGGATTCCAGTGATCCGTAGAAATCGCAGACAGTAATGAACTCAGCTTCTTTCTTGTACGTCATGGAGCAAGTTCTTTTTTTTCGAAAGTGCAGCAAGAGAGTTGCTGCAAATTTCATTAAGAAGAAGGAAAAAACAGAGTTTCGGTCCTGTTTTTTAAGGAAAAAATCAGACCCGTGAAAAGACCTCACAATTACCCAGAACTAACAGAAAACATCAAAACCACTAGAAAGAAACGACTGATACAAAACGAAAAAACACCACCACTTTGCACTGTGTAAATCCCTAAACTAAGTTGACATAGCAAAATCACGGGTAAGCACTGCATCCTTGATCGCTGTGGCCACTTGTTCTGGAGTTCGAAACCTCCCTTGAAAAATTTGTTGGTTTCTCTCTAGCCAAAGGTTCCACCAAAAATAAATGAGAAGGCCGTCAAAATCCCTTCTCCGTTCTTTATTGTATTGAGTTCTCATCCTTGTCCACCACTTGTATACTGATCCACTATGGCTCATGTTCTGACACCTCTCCAATTTCCCCCATTGTACAAGAAGACCCCATACATGTCTAGCAAACACGCAATCTTTGCAGAGATGAGTTGGTGTTTCCGGCGATGCATTACAAAGACTACAAGTGGCATTACATGGCCACCCCTTCTTGAGCATATTATCTGCTGTTAATATTTTGTTATAAATCAATGTCCATGCAAAGAATCTACATTTTGGTTCAGCTTTTGCCTTCCATATGGGGCACAATTTCATCTTACAGTAAACGTTGTTGAACTGCACCATGTATGCACTCCTTGTCGTGTATTGACCATCAGCCGTCCACCGCCAGGTTATTTGGTCTTCCTTGCTTTCATCCCTATTGATTCTATGTATTGCTTCATAAAGCGCTACAAACTCTCTGATTTCTTGTTCTGAGTTAACCGGTGTGCAAAAGCGTATCCAGTATTTGTTTTTCAAGGCCCGGTGGACAGAGATGTTCTTCCTTCTCGCTATTTGGAAAAGGCTTGGTGCAATGTGATTCGGTGTTTTCCCTTCCACCCAACTTGATCTCCAAAAATCCGTAAGTTTACCGTCTCCCACCGTGACGACCGTTGAAGCATTGAAGAGAGCAATATCTGTTTTGTCGCATGGCAGATCCAAGCCCGTCCAGGCCCGTTCGTTGTTTTTCCATCTGAACCAGAGCCAACGAAGTCTTAGCGCTCTAGCGAAGCGCTCCAAATCTTTTATACCGAGTCCACCTTTGCTTTTTGGTAGGCAGGTGACTCTCCATTTGACCAAGCAGTGTCCGCCGCTACACTTTGCCGGCTCTTGTCCTCTCCAGAGAAAGCTCCGTCTAAGTTTGTCGATGCCTTTAATTAGCCACTTTTGTGCTGGAAAGACCGTCATATGGTATATTGGTTGGGATGTTAACACGGATTTAACAAGGGTCTCTCTTCCAGCCGTGGAAAGCAGTTTTCCTTTCCATCCTGCAAGCCTGTTACTTATTTTATCAATCAATGGTTGGATTTCGATCCTTTTGAGCTGCCTAAAGTGTAATGGCAGGCCGAGGTATTTCCCTGGGAAGGATGCTAGTTTCCCAGGAAAAACATTCAACAATTCTTGCAAGAGATCATCTTGGCATCTGATCGGGTAAATTTCTGTTTTGGTGATGTTGATCCTAAGGCCAGAGCACCTTCCAAAAATATCTAGAATTCGGGAAAGGGCTGTGAGCTCATCTCTATCGGCATTTAAGAATATCCGGCATCATCTCGCGTAGAGTGAACATCTCGAGTTTAGTGCTTGCGGGTAGTACAGTTTGAGGATACCCCAATTCGCCGCTAGCTCAAGTAATTTTGTAGGGGTCAATTGCCAAGATGAAAAGTAGGGGGATAAAGGGTCTCCTGTCGCACCCTAGCCAGCATGTCTTATTGTCGCATCGGTTGGCCGTTAATCAGATCCGTGAAGATGCGGTCCGAAGAATTGCAGCTACCCATTCACGCCATATTCGACCAAAGCCTAAAGCCTGAAGTATCTCGATGAGATATGACCAGTTTAGCGAGTCGAAGGCTTTTGAAATGTCCAATTTGATGAAGAGGGCTGGCGTTACGTCTCTGCGTGCGGTTGTCGACATTACTCTTTGAACATATAAAAGTTATCATGGATGCATCTCTTCTTTATGAAAGCGTTCTGTGAGACTGATACCAACTCATCAAGCTTTGGAGCTAGCCGGTTTGCCAGGATTTTGGTGATGATTTTCATGAAACTATTAATGAGGCTGATTGGCCTGAAACGTTCCAATCTATCTGCATTCTCTATTTTTAGAAGAAGGACAATGTGTGAAACATTCAGCTTATGCAGGTTTTTATGACGGAGGTTGAGGAAATCCCTAATTGCTTCCATCAAGTCAGTTTTAATGGTGTCGAGGCATGTTTTGTAGAAAAGACCGATAAATCCATCCGGTCCTGGTGCTTTTTGAGTTGGTAGTTCCCGTATGATGGTTGTCACTTCATTGTCAGTGATATTGGTTTCAAGTTCGCTGAGGTCCTTCTCAGTGTAGCCCAAGGAATCCCAACGGAGTGCTTTGTCCCTTACATGGAGCAAGTTTTTCAATCTCTCGAAACTATTTGAACTTATTGCGAATTGCTGAACGTGCAACACTCCAGGGAAAAAAGAATCAAATCAACAGATAGTTTTTATAACAGCATAATGATCACTACAAGAGACGAAGATCAAGCATCAACTCTTATCTAGAATTGACATACGGCAGGAGACGGCCACGAGCTGTTGTTCATTCAGAGTCAGTACTTTCAAAAATCAAAGTATACACGTATTCTCGAAGAAGAAAAACAAAGTATACAGTCACTTGCAGTGCTTCACTAACCAATAATGAAGATCATTCAGAGTAAACAACGCTAGTTTGTCTGACAAGGAAATGACAGATAATGTTCCTTTTTTTTCCTCCCATGACGCCAACCCTCTGCTTTCGATGTATCTCACATATCAGAAACTCTGATACAAGAGAACACCAGAACTGTTTTTTCTTACCACTTCTGCTCAATCGACAAACAGGTGATCAGTAAGACTCCTCGTGATCTACAGAAATCACATTGCCCACTCTTTTGCCATCCCATCCTTTCCATTTCCGCTTGTTGAACAATTTGTTTCATACGGTACAGAAACCACAAAAAGATCTTTGATACAGAGACCACAAGTATTGCATTTCTTTGGGGAAGGTTATTTCTTAGGCAACCGGCCGGCCATACCCGAATAACCAAACACAAATACAATATAAGTCATCTATACTATATACTAGCTATGTGCCCATATGTTGCAACGAAAACTTAATTTACGATAAAAAATTTATTTATAAAGAACACTAACCTTATCTAAATAATAATATTCACTCTGAATGTGCAATGGTTAAATGTTTAAATCAATTCATCGAAGCATACAAATTCCAAGCACCTATTTACAAACTCGAGCTTAAAATTATCTTTAATTTCATAAACTTAAATAATAACATCACAACACTTGGGATTGTAAATTTGTAATGTCATAATTCGAGATCGATCGATCAACCAAGAGAGACATCACCTGCTGCCCTATAGGCGCAAAAGCGTTGAAGAGGTAGGCATCATTCGTCTGTGGCTGCCACCATCAACGACGTACGTGACTCGTACGCCTTAATCTGGCCATACCATAGCCCCACCCTATGAACTATCTCCACCGCTTACTTGCCTCCCCCATTAGCGCCTCTCTCAACCTATTGACATCATCCACCGCAGTAAGCTCCAGCAATGCCAACAGCCTATCTCATCGCCCACCACCGCGTGACCTGCCTCTGCGCTGCATCGACGAGATCAAGAAGGTCGTCAATTACCTCTGCTCAACGGATAAGCTTAACACATATGTAAGAAGGCAAGAAGTGGTGGAGTTATATAAATTCAGCAACGAGAAGATATGTATGGAATCCAGATTAAGAAATCGTCGAATAAGGAAGGTAACAAAAGGGAAAGAGATGAGAAGAGACCCAACTCCATGAATCGGAGCTCTGCTTCCTTTAGAAGGAAATCAATTAATCCAATCCGAAAAGCACCGAGTGCAATCTCTGCTGATTCGAATGCTAGATCAATGGAAAAAAGAAAAGCAAGAAATGAGTCATACATACTTATTTACCTCCCGGGATGATTTAATCAAATCTATCGGGGTGGCCACTGTCCGATTCCCACTCAGCCATGCGGGTATACACACGTGTCGGGGTGAGGGTGGAGAACGGACGTACCACCACCAACCCCTAATTAGAATTAGTAGAGATAGAGATAACAAACTTATCTAGTCGTGTCATACATAGCTATGCGCATGCTACTAGCCGGCCGGAATCAAGTCCATACGTAATTAGATAAAAAAAAGATGATCTTATCTACACATGCAAGTAAATATTTAATGAAAAAGATGCATATGACAACTCAAAGGCACATGGTAACTCAGAAGTTGTATTTGTGCAGTATATAGAAAAAATCGACCGTGCATTATTTGGAAATAGAATCGGTTGATTGAGATAAGAGTCTGATATGCCGTAGATCACGCATGCATACATATCCAACCGAATTAAAACTTTCTCCGTTTTGTGGGTATGCCAGGGGAGGAGGAGAGAATAGACCATCACCACCAACTCGTAATTAGAAGTAGTAGACTTTATAGAGCTAAGGATTGAATGCCATTGAGGCGTGCCACCTCACCCTTCCTCGCGATTAGGCCCTCCAAAAAATTAAAAATCGCGTTTAGATCCTTTCGGCGCCTTTTTAATAAAATAGACCCAAAAAATATAAAAATTACGTTTAGATCCCTCCGTGGTTTGCATTTATGTCCTCCTTGTGGTTTTTAGCGAACGGACCCCGGAAAAATATATTTCTTCAGATCCCTCTACAACTTATGTTTGGCTCCTCTCAGTGGTTTTTTGAGAAGCGGAATCAATAACAAAGAGGCATCTCGACAAAAAAAACCAGATTCATCGAAGGTTTATATCAATCCATGGATTCGCTGACGGGTCTGAGCGACCTTTAAAAACGGAAATACATAAAAAAAATGCGACAGCACTTTTCTTAAAAAAACATAGATTCAACGGTGATTTTCTCAAAAAAACACATCGATAAAAAAACACAGATTCGTCGAAGGTTTATAGCAGCATACGGATTTGCCAACTGATCCGAACGACTTTTAAAAAAACAGAAATACATAAAAAAAATACGACCGCGCATTTCTAAAAAAAACACAAATCCAACCGTGATTTTTTTAAAAAAACACAGGTTCGTCGACGGTTTATAGCAACCCATATATTCGCTGACGTGTTCTAGCCACGATTTTCTAAAAAAAACACATATTCGTCGAAGGTTTATAGCAGTCCATAGATTCGCCAACGGGTTCTAACGATCCAATTTTTTAAAAAAATACGAAAACCAAAAATACAACCAGATTTCACAAATTATGTAAAAAAGCAGCGACGGTTTTATAAAAAAACACAGATTCGTTGAAAGTTTAGAGCAACCTGTAGGTTCGCCGACGGATCTTAACGCAAAAAATAAAAATACAAACAAGATTACATATATATATCCCTCTGCGGATTTCTCTCAAAAACAAAAAACACAGATTCACCGACGATTTATAGCGGTCCACATGTTCGCTGACGGGTCCTAGCGACCCTTTTTTAAAAAAACACTGATTCATCGACAGCTCTAGCAAACCAAAGATTCGCCGATAGCTCCTAGCAACCCATTTTTTTAAAAATTAAGAAAATCGAAATTACGCGGGAATTATGCAAAAAAAAATGAGAATACATTTAGATTCCTCTGCGTTTTTCTTTAAAAAAAATATAGATTCACCGACGGCTTTTAGCAGACCATTTTTTAAAAAAACCAATAAAACCGAGGTTACCACTTTTTTTATAGAAATATCTGGCGAACAAAATTTTATGCGAAGCAGCATCGCGGCTGAATTTTTCGAATTTTGCACGACACGTAATACGTGTTACAAAATTTCACACGATGTGGCGTAGCGCGTGGCACTAACTAGTTTTCATGAGTATGAAATGCAAGGATTAGCTAGAGTCGTTGCCAGGGTTCAACTTTTCGTTTTGTGAAAAAATTCGGACCCTCCCAAAATCCAAAATTTCGGTCGAATTTTGATTTTTCGACCGAATTACATTCAAAATTCAAAAATAAAAATTCAAATCCGGTTTGTTTGGCACCGAAATTTCCGAAATTTCGCCGAAATTACCCCGAAATTCGCCGAAATTTCGGACAAAATGCACTGACTTAAAATTGGTTCAAACGATGTCAAAAATTTTTTAAATATTTTTTGTAGGTTTCTCACACATTATAGATGTTCTAATAAAATTTTCAGGTGATTATCAGTTCTGTGTATTTTTATAAAATTCAAAGATTGGTACTGTCCCGATGAAACGTTGATCGGCAAGTTTGAACCGGATGAAAAATAGTACAAACGACGTTATAAATTTTTGAAATTTTTTGTGAAGATTCATGACATATCTATCATATTTATCTAAAAAGTTCAGATGATGATAAAATGTGATAAAGTTTTTAAAATTCAAACATTGGTACTGTCTTGGTAAAGCGCTGAGCTACAAGTTTCATCCGAATGAAAATTAGAACAAACGAGGTTATAAAATTTTGAAAATTTTTATGGATGGTCCTGACACATCCATAATATTCTCATAAAATTTTCATATGATGATCAAGTGTCATGAAGTTTTAAAAATTTAAACAGTGCTACTATCATGTTAAAAGACCGATGATCAATAATAGATTTACTTTAGCAATAAAAAAGGTTTAAATTTTTTAAAAGTTTTACATAAGGGTGAAAAGGAAATGATTAATATCTAATAAAAATTTTGAATCATTATCACGCTCCAGTTAATTTATAAAATTCTTATAAGGCACAGTGCCATTTATGTTCTTTCTCTGTTTGATTTTTGAAATAAAATACAACAAATTAAGTTTAGTGCTTACTGCATTGATAGATTTTATTGAGCGAACAAAGAAAGTTGAATTTTTTTAAAATTTTATATAATAGTACTAAGGAAATTCTTAATCTGTCATAAAAATTTTAGATCATGATCACACTCGAGAAAATTTAGAAAAATCTAACAAGTTTATTGTCCCAATTATGTCCATTCTGTTTTTGATTTTGTAAAGATAACAAATAATGCTAAATTATTTTGAAATTTTTTTTGTATGATCCTAAACTACAAAGGATGGTACCATAAATTGTTCAGATCATTATTAAGCTTGTAAAATTTTTGAAAAATCTGATAATGTTTCTGCCCAAATTTTTAAAAATCTCAAAAAATTAGTTTTTCAACAAATTTTCATGTAAGATTACTTTATTAGGGGTTATTGGACTAATTCCGGTCTAATCTGGGTATTAAAACATAAAATCCAGAATAAAAAATCGAAATTTCGCCGAAATTCCTGTAGCAAATTAAATTTTTTAAAATTTTAAATTCGACCGATACATCAAAATTCGGCATGCCCCGAAAAGCGAAATTTCGCGAAATTCAACGAAATTTTGATCCCTGTACGTTGCCATGCGTCTGAATTCTTGTCAGTCGTCACCTGAAGAGACTAGTTGCCTGTACGTAACACTTGATGGTTACAACTTACAAGGCAATCGAAAACTATACAAGCTCGCAGAAAATAACAAGGTACTTTCGCGTGGTTCGTAGCGCAAGGGACAAATCAAAGGAGCTACAGACAAAAGATTCTTAAGTCGATTCTCAAATGGAATAAGAGTATAGTACGTAGTGCTAGTCTGATGAAGTCAGTACGATAATAATCTCTATAGTCAAACCTGTAGTTATCTCCACTGACTCCTCTAAAAAATATTTTGTCTCCACTGACTTGACTTCATAAGTTAACATACTTCAGTCAGGTACACCCAACTGTACATTGTTGCATACTTGTGAAGTGTCACTCCTATCCAATCTCCTATAAGTATACAGCCACTTGCATTGCATATCTCCAAGCAAATCACTAGAACCACACGTCCTCTGTCTCCCCCAGCGCCAATGGAGCTACCACCATTGGTCACCTTCCTTGCCATGGTGCTCGCCGCCGTCCTCCTCCTCAAATTCAAAGCCACGTTCCGGCGCGGCTACAACCTCCCGCCGGGTCCCAAAGCGTGGCCCGTCATCGGCAACTTCAACCTCATCGGCGCGCTCCCGCACCGCTCCATTCACGAGCTGTCCAAGAAGTACGGCACGCTCATGCACCTCCGTTTCGGCTCCTTCCCCATCGTCATCGGCTCGTCGATTGACATGGCCAAGTTCTTCCTCAAGACCCACGACGTGCTCTTCATCGACCGCCCCAAGATGGCCTCCGGCAAGTACACCACCTACAACTACGCCGACATCACGTGGTCGCCCTACGGTGCTTACTGGCGCCAGGCGCGGCGGATCTGCCTCACCGAGCTGTTCAGCGCCCGCCGGCTTGCGTCGTTCGAGCACATTCGCGCCGACGAGGTGCGCTCGCTCGTGCGCGGCCTCTTCGCGGCGTCCGGGTCGTCGGGGTGCACCATGCACCTCAATAGGGACCACCTGTCCACGCTCAGCATGAACGTGATCACGCGGATGGTGCTGGGGAAGCGGTTCTTCGGCGAGGGCGCGGACGCGGCAGAGGGGCCGGTGTCGTCCCTGGCCGAGTTCAAATGGATGCTGGACGAGCTGTTTCTGCTCAACGGTGTGCTCAACGTCGGCGACTGGATCCCGTGGCTGGACTGGCTGGACCTTCAGGGGTACGTGAGGAGGATGAAGAAGATCGGCAAGATGTTCGACGCGTTCATGGAGTACGTCCTCGACCAGCACAGCGAGCGGCGGCGGCGTGAGGGCAAGAGCTTCGTGGCGAGGGACATGGTGGACGTGCTCATGCAGCTCGCCGACGACCCCACCCTCGAGGTTCACCTCGGTCGGGTCGGCGTGAAGGCGTTCACTCAGGACCTCATCGCCGGTGGCACGGAGAGCTCGTCCGTCACCGTGGAGTGGGCCATTTCGGAGCTCCTGAGGAAGCCCGGCATCTTCGCCACGGCCACTGAGGAGCTCGACCGCGCTGTCGGCCCCAGCCGCTGGGTCACGGAGAGGGACATACCCAACCTCCCCTACCTCGAGGCCATCGTCAAGGAAACGATGCGCATGCACCCGATCGCGCCGCTCCTCGCCCCGCGCGTCGCCCGCGAGGACGCGGCCGTCGGCGGCTACGACATCCCCAAGGGCACGCGCGTGCTCATTAACGTGTGGACAATCGGCCGAGACCCGGAGCTGTGGGACGCGCCGGAGGATTTCACGCCTGAGAGGTTCGCTGGGAGCAAGATGGACGTGAAAGGACAGGACTTCGAGCTGCTGCCGTTCGGGTCCGGCCGGCGGATGTGCCCCGGCTACAACCTCGGGCTGAAGGTGATACAGCTGAGCTTGGCTAACCTTCTGCATGGGTTTACGTGGAGGTTGCCGGAGGGGATGACGAAGGAGGAGCTGAGCATGGACGAGGTGTTTGGGCTGTCGACCACGCGCAAGTACCCGCTCGAGGTCGTCGTCGAGCCCAGGCTTCCCGCTCACCTCTATGTATGATGCATGACGTGTTGCCATGCAGCATGTTGTTGTCTGTAGACACGTGGTTCTGTATTCATGTTGATGTTGTCGGGTATTGGACAGTGAGTACCTTGAAAGAAATAAGGACACTGTTGTGTGTTCCAAAAGATGGATATATATATATACACACACACGTGTATGTGCGCCGATCAAGCGATCGACACCATGCTTGATTTGAATGACATTTTTCTTTGATAACCATGATTTGAATGGCTTGTGTCGATCGTCTTTTAAATAGGACGACTTATGTTTTCTTAAGTCTCACCTTTTATAACCACTCGATCGAAATACTCAGAATCAGACACACATATCAAAGCTAATCCAAATGCCCAGAAAATCGACTTACCAATAAAGAATCAAGCAACTTACAAATGGTAGAATCGTTTTTTTTTTGAGTGAAAAGGTCCAAAGCAATTGCTTCATCTTCGTTCTTTCTTGTTTACTGAAAATTAACCCATACGCCATGTATGGGTCCATTGTAGGCTACCGCCTATCTTGGTCAAAAAATAATCCTACAGGGCCTAGGTCTTGTACATGTGAGGTTGAACCCTTTTTATGATACATAACAACACTAATTTTAAAGTCAAGGAGTAGGGGTGCAATCGGATCGTATTCGGTCGGATATCGTTCTTTCCATATCCTAAACCATATTTTTTATCGGATTTGAAATCAGATTCGGATAGTACCGGATACGGATACGGCGCGGATAATATCGGTTGTGGATTCGAATCGAATACGGAGCGGAATCGATACGGTATCGAATAATTTTTGTCGGATAACGCGCGAAAACAGATACCGTATAAAGCACACATATAGTACTAATTAACCAAACTTATGAGTTCAACATGTAACAAGATTATCGCAGTCTGACAAGTCATTTTACCGGGCAATCCAACAAAATTGCAAAAGTACACTAGATTTGAACGGTACACATATGACAAGCTTCGGGATATGGAATGATTTATAAATAATATTACGATAAGTCAATAACATGACCATGAGTTGCATAACTCTATGTTTTCATGAAAGAGACAATACGATAAGTCGATAATATTTGGATTACATCATAAAGACATATAGATAGAAGATTGAACAATGACACAATCTTATATAAGAGTTCGAAGACCGAAATGGCTAAGTCAAGCTAGCAACATCTCAAGATATAATGAGTGCATGATGATAGTTACTCGTCCTCGAGAGTACTCAATCATTATCAGCCGTCACCATAATTTCATCCTACAAAAGAAAAGGTATCAATTTCTACTCAGTCATTATCAGAGAGTTTCAATTGCACTATTCAGGCCAAACAATGAAACCAAAGCAAAGAAAAATAGACAATATACTAGCTTGACCAAAACACAGGTTCACCCTCACGAAATGGTTAGCCATCACTTAAGAATTTTAATTTACAACAACGGTTAGCCATCAACGGTTTCAGTTGCACTATTCAGAAGTTTAATTTACAACAACGGTTAGCCATCACTTAAGAATTTTATTGCTGAGCGCTTAATATTTTTGCCCCCTCCGGTGGCTGAATCATGTGAACTTCTGTACAGGATTGTATTTGGCCAGTTTTTTATGTACTTATTTGTGTCATGGTTTGCACTAATGTAGATGCTTTTATACATACTAAAAGCAGGTATTGGACGGACTTCAACAAATGGGAGCATTTTGTCAATGATGATTCTACGCGATCATTTCTTTCACTAGAGGTGACAAGAACTGGGTTGCCAGATGTACTTGGTATTATTTGTGTGCACTGCTTATGCATTATACAGCTGTCACTACCTTGAAAAACGTCATCTGTGGCGGTTCGAATCGCCATCGCGATTTTTACCGCCACATATTTAGTGCCACGATAATCCAGATTATCGCGACGGCGGTTCTAGAACCGCCACGATAACATTATTTGTGACGGTTTGTGGCTCGAACCGTCACTGATACCCATGATATCAGTGACGGTTCGAGCCAAAAACCGGCACTGATACTAGTACTATCAGTGGCGGTTTTTGGCTCGAACCGTCACTGATAGTCCGACACATGAAAATAAAAAACTGGCATTTGTGGCTAGCCTCAGGCAGTGCTAGCCATGCCCTCTCGTGCGAGAATATATATAAGAGAATTGATAGAAGTGTCATACAGAAGCGAAATTGAAAGAAGTGTCATACAATAAGTCGACAATACAATATGAACAAATGAAGAATTGAATGAAATAGTATAAGTTGACAATACAAGGTAGAATCTAACAATGTTGGCAACTGTGCAATTCGAGGAGAGCGACAAAGTAACTTAGTAACTAATATTCGAAATTTCAGGACTAACCATCTCATCTTGTCATTGCAACCACCTCTCGAGACCTTTAAACATATACAATTAAGTGTTTGAGTTTCAATTCAAAACTGGTCTAATACCAGCAATTTCATAATGCATGAAATTACAATAGACAGTATGAATATTTTACAATGAGTGAGCAATGAAAGCGGTTTAAGCGTGTGAAACACGCATAGGAAACAAAAGGACCATATTAATCGCAAAGAAAACACGGAATCCAAGAGAAGTACGACCTCGCTCGAAAACAGGATCTGATTGTCGGGCAAGTTCTGTTCTTGTCCTGAAAATTTATAATCTTATTAATCTACAACAATTTATTAAGTATGAGCTAGGTGTCCAACTGGTCCACTATTGATATGCTCCTTTCCTGTTACGATGATTTCTATTTATATGCCATGTATGCTCCAATTTACTAATTAGCTACTTAATCACTTAATGTCACTAATGTTGTTAATATCTATATTTATGCTCATGCATGCATGTATGGTTTCATGATTAACCGCTAATAGTCTTAATGCAAAATATGCCAATGTTGATAGTCTGCATGCAATCGATCTGCTCATTTTCAACATTTCTTCATTTTTCCCTTTTCTCTTCTTTCTTTTTCTCCTTTTCTTTTTTTCTCTACTCTGTCACATCCTTCTTTTCCTTTAGACACAACCAAATCCCCATTCTCAAGCTCTATTAGTCGGCGCTGAACTACCCCCCTTACCTCATGAGCTAAGTTCCTTACCCATCTAATTTCTCTAGCTATTGGTCTCGAGATTCAGCCTACCTCACTAGTTCTAGGTTTTTGCAACTACACTAGACTAGACTTACTTGCTTCTTCTTGGTTTGGTCTTCGGGATGTTGAGGTTGCTAGGGTTGGGGTTGAAGCGATCTTGAAGAGGTAGCAGATCTTGAGCAGGTGGCCGACCCTTCTAGCTCCTCTTCTTGCTTTGCTTCTTGGCTGATTACACTTCTCTTCGGCTCCTTTTCTTGCTTCGGACCGAACTCCTTCCTTGCTCTTGGATGGTCATCCTCGATTGCCTCCTTTACTTGCTCTTGATTGGAATGGACAAGGGACGAATCTGGTTGTGTTCGGATGTGTTTTGGTTTGAGGGATAGATATGGGCGAGAATACACTAGTGGGCTAGTTCGGTTGCAAGTAAAATGAGGAAAGAAGTGGCTGCTGGTTGTCTTCGTTGTGGAGGTGAAAAGAAGTGAATCTTTGGTTAAATGGGTGTTGGTCTTGGTCAGTAACAATAGCATGATAGCTCAAGCAGACACTCCTTCCGAGACTACTCTTATCTCGGTCTTGGTTGTATCTGTGATTTACCCACGAGTGAAGTAACTTTTGCCTCTCTCTCTCTCTTTTTACTAAATCACTCTCCTGCGCCACCTCCCAACATGCAAATGCCAAGACACCATCTCACCGCCAAGACCCTCTCTTGCTGCCACATCCCAACATGAGATGCCAAGACTCTGGCATTGCCACACCCTCCTTCAACTGCCAACACATCTCATGCATTACTACCCTGCTGACACCTCTCCTAATGCAATGCCAGCACTCCCATCTCACTGCCAACACTCCTGCATTGCCCACACGTCTCCTGCACTGCCAGTACACTTCATGTACTGCCAACACCTCCTTTTGCATGCAGAATACTAATTACTATATGCTGATGCATGCATGCCATTGCATTAATGTTAATTAGCTACTAATGCATGCATACTTTGTACTTCTTCAGAAAAGAACCAATATATGTATGTTAACTTTGACTACTACTTCAGAAAAGAACCAATCTATGTATATTTATGTGTTGAGATATGAAGAGACAATGATAGATATATAGGGCAAACAAAGCTGCCATCTGAACCATAAACCATCAAATAATTTTCTCAAAAAGTATGTGCAATACATAAACCATGTGCCTGACAATTACCTCATTAAAGATCCGCTCATTGATTCCTTCTTCTTTTAATAGGAGAAGGTATTTGAAGACCAATCCAACAATGTCCTCCATGTGTTCTGAAATCATTGCATGTGCACATAAGAGGCTTAATAACATCAAAATGTGCATGAAAATGAAATGGTCGTGTCAATTGTAAAGAACAAAATCAAAATGGAAGCCGACCATGACCAAAGATCGATGAGCCTCATGCTTCTGAGAAAAGGAGTATTGAGTTCAGAGCTGCCCTCCCCACCATCAAGTTCATGGCCACCCTTGTAAATAAAAGAGAATACATATTAATAATGTCGAATTGAAGGATGATATTAATAAGGTCCGAAATATGAGAAGAATCATCATACCACGCCATCGGCGTCTAGTATAGTGGTTGTAGAAACAATATGCCTTTTTTCACTTGGTTAGTTTATCAAAGTAACCAAGTAATTTTTTCACTTGGTTAGTTTATCAAACTATTACATACACATGAAATAACTTCATATGAAAAAATAACCATGTAAGGCAAACACATGAAATATTTAGAAGTGCCACTTGCATGTGTGTACATATGTTCCTCAAGAAGACAAACATACATGCTACAAATGCGAGAACCACCGACAAGAGAAGTGGCATTGACGAAAGAAGGGCTCCCATTTCAAAGGTACAAAGAGTTATTTACACTTTGTAATGAAATAGAATTGAAGTAACAAAAGCCTAAACTAGTTTTCTAAACTAGAAGCCTATGGGTCTTGGAGCTTGGAGACACGCGATGTGAGAGATGAGTATGGAGGAGTGGATCGTTGTTGTCTTCGTCATAAAACTCGCTTTTTTGTTGAGTATTTCCTTCATGATGAAGTAGGCGAGCTGGCCCTGAGCGGCTTGGATTTGAGCAAGCAGATCCTCTCAGTAGATGACTTGAGTAGTCAGAGGTATGAAAAATGCGAATTAAGAGAGCATATAGAAATCGAGTGGCGCTAATCGATGTGTCATGTCGGCATGACCGACCTCCACGTCATTGTCTTTTATTGTGCAACTTAAGATTTCCGCATGTCTTGGCACACTAAGTACCCACATAGATTTGTTCCTTGCTTCGCTTGTGACATCGCGAAAATCGAATGAACTAAGATGTCGTCGAAGGAGCTATTTACTATGAAATACGATATAAGAATATTCCTTGCGTGCGTCGAAATTTAGTACGGATTGTAAGGGTTTTGTGGTATGGGCGGTGTCTCGTGCTCTTCTCACAATATCTTTTGAGCGCTGGTTGATTAAGCGTGTCATCACTTCATAGTCCGCTTTAGGTTTATCCGTGGATCCATGATCGACATCTTGCTCTTATGCGGATGAATTACTACGAGAATCGATGGAATCTGGATGCCATAGCCATTAGTCGTTACGTCGAGTAAATAACTGAAACCAACGAGTAATTTAACTTCGCTAGTGAGGAACTTACTTAAAATTGTATGGTACAAGTATAAACTCCTTGTCTTGTAGTTTAAGCAAAGCTTTATAGGCGTACTCCTCGACCTCCTTTGGTACTCTCGATTTCTTCTTGGCAAACCGTTCCTGGTCGAGAATCCCAATCGCCCCTTGGTTCTTCGTAGTTCTTGAATCTCGTATCTATATAACGAAATAGTTAGACATGACATTTATCGGTATTACGTGAATGTAGACCAAGATTGATATATTAGACACTTACGATGTCCGACATCTCAAAAACATATGTCGAGGCGTCATGATAGAACAAGTTGTGCATGTTATCGAATTCTATTAAGAAGTAGCCATAGCCCTCGTGGTGAAAATGTTCCTCACGGAACAACTGCAGCGATCACCTTGAGTACGTCTTGGTTGGATCGCTCCATGTACCATGCATGTAGTCGCGCATCATGGGTGTTAGACTGCTTAACCGAATCGGTGACTAAGGGCTTCCCAACCTCGAATTTCAATCTTGGTTGATTTTCTTGTTCATCGAGACTTCCCTTGCCCTTACTTTTTCACTGACGACATCATACTCGGTCCCGCTTCCCGATCTAGCCGATCGGCTGTCTAATGTGCCATTTTTGGGATCGGGGTTGTAGGTTTGTCCTTTGAAGTACCGGTGTTCTGAGTTTACTGCGTTGGAGTACTAACAGGGGCCATATTTATGGGGCCCTCAATGGATTTCTTTTCTACCTCATCTTGCTTCTTCACCATTTCACTCTCGAGTCTTTGGTGGTCGATCTTGCGGATGCCCGATGCAGAGAGAGGTGGCGATGCATGATCCAAGACGATGTCGAGAGAGGTGCCACCGCATGGTCCAAGATGATGTCACGCTTGCGCCATTGGATGAATGAGTGGGCGGCACCTCCCGAGTTGTTATCTCGTCATTGGCGGGTTTTCTAGCTGATATCGACAAAGCGTGCAACTACCGTGTCCACGGACCTTTGCATAACTGGCGCTATCGGGGCATTGTGCAGACACCCCTTGTTGGCACGGATAAGCTACCCTATGTGCACTGTAGAAAGATGTTCATCACGCACGTTGGTGACGGGGTGTGGGGTCATGTATGTAGCCCACGAGGATAATGGTTTAGGTCGCTTGTCTTTGGCGTGGACCCATAGCTATCGCCGACGACACTGTAGGGCCGGAGAGAGCGTTTTCGACTGCGTCGGCTCAAGGCTTCTTGTACTTGTCGTTGAACTTGTTCGTGAATGGTGGGTTGTAATTCTCGCAGAACCCTTTCCTTCATACTTTCCATTTCTGCTTGACTGCTCTTCTTTAGCTCTTTTCCGACTCCTATAAGAGTCTTCGTGCTCGAGAATCCCATCTTCCATGGAACCTTGACCCGACGCCTCGTGTTCGATCGGGTGCTCTTTGTTTCGAGGGCGTGATAGCTCGTCTTTCTCCTGTTTGGGTGGAAGGATCCTTGGGTGGATAGGCGTACAAGCGATGAACTCTTTGCGCCCTTTGCTTCGTCTTCGCCGCTCTTGAATGATAAACTCGATGAGACAAGAGATCGCGCCTCGCTAGCACGTAGTGCTTCACTCGATCGTAGTCCGACCAAGGGACTTGCGGTCTGTTGGATCACTTGTAATTCCCTGTCCCATTGAGCAATTTTACCCGTACCCACTCGTGCCAAGTCGTGGGGTGAGTATTCCTTCTTGCGATGCTAATGTGGTCCTCACTAGACTTCCTTGCGCTTGAGATTGCTTCATCGCCACGAACTCATCCCAATGGTTGTAATCTTGGGTAGTCTCCGACGGTGACCGGTTTTGCTTCACATAATTTACGTTCGACCTCGCCTTGAAGTTTCTCCACGCGCATCCATGGTCATCAATGCATCGCGGCGCGCGACTTCTTCGACTCGCCGAGAATGCGAAGGTTCCTTTGAGCTCATCCACAGATCCTCTTTGGTGGCTCGGGGCACTTTATGCCAATCCAAATAGGTGATTGGCACTTTCTCCTTACGATGTACCCGCATGTTGACCTGTATTTTGTTCTTTGCCTTTTTGATTACAACAGGGACCCGATATCTGAGACCTCCGTGATGGTGTACCGGCCTTGAGCTTCTTATTCTTCCCTCGTCCTCGGCGTGTTGCAGTGGTGGAGGCCTCGGGAACAGCGGTCGAGGCCGGGAACAGCGGTGGAGGCCTCGGCTACCGGTGGTTGGGTGGAGGGTAAGGTACCTGCTGGGGCTCTCCTCCATTATAGGCTCGATTTGGGCTCCATTAGAACTACTCAATAGAAAGGAGATATTTGAGAGAGGGAAAGAAAATATGTACTAACGATAGAATAACTAAGTGTATCATATTGAATTAGCACATTGAGGAAAATATGTACTAAGCGAGGAGTAAGATAGAAGATGTACTAGCAGGGACTATATTAGATCCTTAAAGTGCTGTCCATGGCTCATTTCGAGTCCATGTACTAGCGATGTACTAACAATGGCATGATCAGAAGAAATTTATGATTTTGCTTACCTTTCTTGGGAATTTTTTAAATAATATTATTTTCTTTTAAATCTAGTGGTGTTATTAAGAGTGGATGTTCTTCCTCTCCAACTTTTCCAATGTAAAATTTCATGTTCTATGAAGATGAGAACTACTTCAAAATTTCGGGTTTCACGAGGATTGCGGGTAAGGAGTACTCTCGGACTTAGGGTATGGATGAAGATAAGAATACTCAATGGAAGCATAATTCACAACCAACCAGAATGACTTATGGTTCATAATTCGGACAAAAGGCATAAGATAGAAGATGTACTAACTGAGGACTATATTAGATCCTTAAAGTGCTTAGAGTTATTTGGTTTTACAAGACTAAGTGAATTGTTCTGCGAATGATATCAACTATCTCCACTATACACAACTACTAGCATATATATACATATATAGACACAAGATCAAGCACATACATAAGAATATATATATATATAGACACAAGATCAAGCACATACACAAGATCAATACCAACATGATATTAAAGCACTCATCCACACCAAGTTGATTGACTAGCCTCTTTGCACAATAATTGACTCTAAGTAAATACAAAAATTACATCTTTACATGCACTTTTCATTTGGACCATGGAAATGCAGATTGCAGAAAGGTCTGGCTATTATGGAGGAAGCTAGCTAGCCAAGCCAACCCATATTCCAACCCATATTCTAGACAAGCATGTCAAATAATGCTACTATTGTGAAAGTCTAGCATAAATGACCACATACTGTGTATACTATGTCATGCTATGATGCAGAGTTAGAAGCAAGAAACCAGTTTATTTCTTAATTAATTAGAAACCAATATGATTTATGATTTGTGCTCTCAGATTTTGGGTGAAATTGAAGATTAGATCTTCAATCCAATCACAAATCGGCTAGACAATTAATTAGCAAGTTAGGCCTTAAACCCTTACCTTCCTAACATGCATAATGATGAGTTGATATTAAAGATTACTGTTCAGTTGCTCTAAGATCAAATTATATTCAGATCAGCCTACAGATTGCCAGCAAGTAGTTCCAAGTGTCAAAGTTCAGATTAGTAGTTTAATTGTAAACTAGCCAAACCAGAGATCGCATTCAGATTAGTAACACATTAGTATACTAACCGAACCAGCGTATAACATTCAGATCAGTATCAGACTATTATACTAACAAATGTATCAATCTAATCAATTGATCTTAGATTAAGCAATCAAATGGCCACAGACAGACAACAACTTGCAGATATCAAATAATGTCAGACTATAGCAAAATAGAGAAAGAACCAGTAATCTCTAGCATGCAGGACTATTAGTTCAAGGCCTAACTTGTAAAATTAATCATCATAATCATCTAACCCAATATCATCACAGAGCCACCCCTTTCTCAGACCCACAGGCAACAAGAGAAGTAATATGAAATACTCACAGAGGGAACAACACTTCCTTTATATATTCACCACCACAAGACCGTCAGCAATCAGCTCTGCTCTCAGAGTCTCAGGTAAGGTAATCTCAGCCACAGCCATTGTCATTTAACAGGTGCACCCCAGCCATTGAAAACTGAGTACACTTTAGTTTTCAGTGATTGCGGGTGCACATACAAAATGAATGATATGCTTAAGTCCTTCCATGATTGATTAGCCCTCTAAACATAAGTTCAATGTCAATGTAATACCAAACTAACTCTAAGTAAATACAAAAATTACATTTTTACATGCACTTTTCATTTGGACCATGGAAATGCAGATTGCAGAAAGGTCTGGCTATTAGAAACATAATGTCGAGTTGATTTCTTTCGTACCAACACTCAGCTTGCATTAGTTTGCTATGCTTTAAAGGTAATGAATTGACTACCAGCAGGTCAAAAGATACAGTTGTGAAAGCTTCAACATTTGTTTTATATGTAAAAACTCTCCTAACAGAATCAACTTTCATGTGAAGTTGATAAAACACAAGCAGTATAAAAATTCAGATGTCGGGTTGCCCCACAGTCTAGAATTGAAATAGTACAAGCTAAGCAGGTTGATTATGAGTGTATTCCTTTGCTTCCATCAAAACAACTCAAGCAACATAGACAAAATAATGCTTAGCAACATAGAGAGGAGATATGAATGATTTGCTCTCAAATTTAGGGTCACTCACGTCTGTCAAGCAATGATTCTTATGGGCTTGGATCCATAGTGTCACTCACGTGTGAGGCTTGGATTCATATTGTCAGACATGTTGTAAGAAACGATCAACTTTAAAACGATCAACTCTATTATTTACTTAATGAGATGCGATAGAAGATATAAGCCATTGGATCACACAAAATCAGTGGTTCGTGTTAGTATGGGTGTCTTGTGAGGGGGGCGGCGCCGTGTGGAGGGCGTTGAAGGGGCAAAGCGCGGCCAGGTGGGGAGAACGGGGACGGCGCCCGGTGTGGGAGGCGTTGAAGGGGCACGCCGGTGGCGGTCGCTTAGGCTGGGCGGCGCCTTGAGACGGATGACGGTCGGCTGGAGGCGGGCGGCCGTCTGGTAGCTTGTGGTGGCCATATGATGCAAGAAGCCTTGAGGGCGCAGAGTGGCGGCGAAGCTAGGGCACAAGTGGAGGGCACTTGAGTGGCGGCGGAGCTAGGAGCACAGGAGGCGGGAAGCGAAATTGCGAAGTCACGAAAGCGCCTGGTGAGCTATATGTAGAGGAGTATCTGTGGCGGTTAAGAACAATAACAAATCACAGATAAACGTTTATCTATGACGGTTATTGTTCTTAACCGCCACAGAGATAACGTTTATCTGTGACGGTTATTGTTCTAACCGCCACATACTCCTCTCACGCCATAGATACAGATGACAACCATAATAAACTCCAGAAGCATGCATAACAACATACATACCACATACTACATATATATCCTTTATTACGAAATACCCCAATATTGTGAGATATGGTACATGGAGTGACTACTCTTGGAATAAGAAAGAGGCATCACATACAGGAAAGTATATATGAACCCTAGGAAATAGTTAGAACACAATATATCCAAGATGTGTCCTATATAATATCAAGATGCAAAGAAAAAAAAGGCTTAATGAGGTACTATTTTCTTATAGGCATGTTAGTGATTTGCCACACCTAGCGTCAGGGCCCTAGGTCGTTGGATTGCAGTACACTCAAGAGCCCAACTGAAATAGCGGGCCAAGGTCTTTGGGCCATCTCCCCCAAAAAGCTAGCTTAATGAGGGGTGCTCCTCACCCTTATAAACCACGCTAAAGCCCTCTCCACAACCGATGTGGGACTATTTCCAACAATCTCCCCTCACACATCGGTAGAGATTATCTAGGAACCACAGGCCGCCTAGGCTCGATACCAATTGTAGGCCTAGGCACTTCAGGAGAGAACTCGCACATTGCTCTCTCTCTGTGGAACACACACACTTGTGAAGATGAGCAGAAGAACACGAGTTTTGGCGTGGCACAACTTGCATTTCCTCAAGAGCCATAGAAACCTCGAATTCAATTGAACAAGACTCCATCATCGCCTAGTCGAGACTTTGAAGTTTGAAGTTTTCTCATCAAAATCATGCATATTTATTTCCTATTAATTAAATGAAATGTACATTTCTTACATCACATTTCCATTACTCCATATAAATGGCGACATGTTGCCATTACTCCTAACTAATTATTTTCTTTCACAATTTGGCCTTCGTTGTGATCATCGCGATGATAGGTAACTTCTTGAGTGGTTTCTTCCTCGGGCTCGATCTTTGTCGCTGCGAAAGGAGGCAACTCATCAAACTGGTTGTACTCTTCCTCATCCACGACATTCTCAACTCCAACGATCCTTCTTTTCCTTGCGAACTACGTGGCGCTTCTTATCTCTTAAGTCGATTATGTAGAATACTTGTGCTACTTGATTACAAGAAATAAATGGTTCGTCTCTCTGTATCCGACATGTTCGATGTCCACAGTAGTAAAGCCGTACTTGTCACCTTCACACCATTCGGGAGTCGTACCCAATGACATCGAAACACCGGATCTTGAAAATCACGAGTCCACTCCCAAATCTCCTCTATGAACCCGTAGTAGATGCTCTTACGTCTTTGCTGTGTTGTCGTGGCATCTATACGACACCACTGTTTTGGTAAGTGCTCTTGTTATCCTGAGCTCTCGTGTAAAATGTATATCCATTGATGTCATATCCTTGCCATGTCGTGATTGTACACGAAGGCCCTTTTGCCAACCACCTCAATGTAACACTCGTTTCTTCACCGACATGTGCTCCTCTGAACCAATGGTGAACAAGCGATTGTGCTCTTTTGTTATCCAAATCTCGACTTTCCTCGGTTTTCCCTCCTTAGCTTACCCTTGTGTATGTCCATATACGGGCACACCTCAAGTATTTGTTGTAATCTTGTGAAATGGGCTTGTTAAGAACAAAATATTATCGTAGGAATTTGTAGATTTCTTTCCTATTACACCTTTCCCACCTAGCCTACCCTCATGGCGAGATCTGAGCACTCCTACCGGTTCGACCTCCTCCATGTAATCGACCACGAACTCAATAACCTCCTCGGTTGCATAACCTTCTACAATTGAGCCTTCCGTAGAGATCGATTACGTACATATTTCTTGTAACACCCATATACCTTTCGAATGGGTACATCCGATGCGGAATACGGGTCGCAAATATTTATCTCATTGACAAGGTGAACAATGAGATGAACCATGATATCAAAAATGATGGGGAAAATACATCTCCGGTGGCACGAGTCTTTACCACATCACCTGAAGTTCGTAAAGTCCAACGGGATCGATGACCTTCGTGAAATCGTGTTGAAGAAGGAACACAACCTCGTGATTGCCTCTCGGACCTTGTCGAGCAAAACACCTCTAATTACAACGAGGAGCATTTGTGTCATCATCACATGACAATCATGAGACTTCATGCCGATTAACTTCAAATCTTTCATCGATACGGTTTCTTGATGTTTGCGAGTAACCGAACGGAACTTTCACACCATGCGAGCACTTGCGAGTTACATTTTCTCTTTCTTACTCAAAGTGTAGCAAGTCGGGGAAGGTAAAGTCGGCCTTTCCTGTGTCTTGAGGATGTAGCTCGGCTCGATCTTCATGTCTTCCAGATCCTTCGTGCCTTGATCCATCCTTTGTTTTGCTAGGAATATTCAAGAAAAGACCAACCACGCTGTCACATACATTCTTCTCTACATGCATGGCGTCGATGCAAATGTCGAACTTCCAAGTCCTTCCAAGTAGGGTAAGTCCCAAAAGATGGATCTCTTCTTCCACGTGGTTTTCTCGATGCAGGACGCGATGTATTACCAGTACTCCCTTTCCGAGTACAACATTAAGATCCCTAACCATATCATACACCTCTTCCCCACGAAGACGCCTTGGAGCTAAACCGTCCTCCTTTGTCCCGTCGAATTGTTTCTTCATATTGCGTGCGGATGATTCTGCGAAGGAACCTCCGGTGGCGATGTACACTTATTTTCCTCGAGTTGTTGAGCCACACACTAGCGGTTTCATCCATGCCTTTGGGGCATGCTTTCGCTCCTTTTATAGTGCGGACCGACGGGTTACCAAGCGCGAGAAAATCATTGATGGTGCGTAACAACAATGCGCGTAGAGTGAAGTACTCTCGTTTGTACTCGTCCCATACCTGTACACCTTCGTTCCACAATATCACAAGATCTTCCACCAATGGTTCTAGGTATACATCAATATCGTTGCCAGGTTGTCTCGGCCCTTGGATAAGCAGGGACATCATAATGTACTTTCGCTTCATACACAACCAGGGTGGAAGGTTGTATATACACAGAGTCACGGGCCAAGTGCTATGAATGCTGCTCATGTTACCGAAAGGATTCATTCCATCCGTACTCAAGCCAAACCTTACATTCCTCGCCATTTCGAAGTTCTCCTGAAGAGTCTATCGATGGTTCTCCTTTGGCGAAATCGGTAGGGTGTCTCGATTTTCCATCCCTCTTACGGTCTTCGAGTGCCATCGCATCAATTTGGCGTGCTTTTTGTTTCCAAATAAACGCTCAAACGAGGTATTCTTGGCAAATACCACACCACTTTTGCGGAGCTCCTTTCTTCACGTCGATAAGCTTCGCTGTCATCGCCCTTACGCTTGTATCGCGGCGCTTTACTGCCGGACATACATGAATGTCGCATAGTCTTTGCGATAGAGTATCTGATCGTTTGGACAAGCATGTATTCTTTCTACTTCCAATCCCAAGGGACATACAACCTTCTTAGCTAGATACGTGGTTTTAGGCAACACGTTTCCTTCAGGCAGTATGTCCGCTAAGAGATGTAACAACGCCGTGAAACTCTTGTCGGACCAACCATTGGCTGCCTTCAATTTCAGTAGCAAGAGCACCGTGTGCAACTTTGTGTATTCCTCCTTACAACCCGGGAACAAAGGTTTCTCCGAATCCTCCATCAAACCCGTGAATTGATTAAACTCTCTTTGACTAGTGTAGTTCTCTTCTGCATCGCGCAACATTTGAGCCAGATTAATGTCGTCATCGACGACCAACCTATCCTCATCGGATCCATAACTGATGTCAGCTGCCACATTGCCGGCTCCGTCGTCGTCGACGTTATCACGTTCAAGTATGATCTCCTCTTCACCGTGCCTTGTCCAACTTGTATAGCCAGGTACAAAACCCCTCCGGATCAAGTGCAAATGGATATGGTTTTTGTTCGAAAACATCTTCTCATTCTTGCAATCAATGCATGGACGATGTATGTACTCCGTCTTCTTTTGCAAGTCGTTCTCCTCTACGCCCTTAGAAAAACAGATACACCGTCGATATATTCTTGGCTGCAACGGTTACATCGTACATCCATCTCCGGTCCATCTACAGTTCATTAATTTAAGCAATTTATTAATATCCAAAAATCTTAATTAAATAAATTGTTATTGAATATTCAACAATATGCACTAACGGGACAACATTAATACTAAGTAAATGTTGCAAACTTAATTAATTAATTTTAATATATACTCATACGTAACCAAAAATTATATATATATATCCTCAGGAAGATCAACATAATAAATTCCTCACCTCAAAATTTCATGATCACCCGACTACCATATTAAGTAAAATTTATTTATCATTCACATACAACAATCTTAATTACATAAATTGGGTTTATATGCTTCATAAAAATTCACTAACAATACCCACTAATGAAGCAAGATGTATATACGCGCTAACTAAAAAAATTAATGGTAACTAAGAAAAATATTAACTACGTAATTTTTATACATATCCTTGGAAGAGCAATATAATAAATTTCCTCATCTCAAAATGCATAGCAATTAACATCATGATCACCCATCTATCATATTAACTATAATTTATTTTTCATTAATATCCAATAATCGTAAATACATAAATTTGATATATGCTTCACAAAACATTCATCATCTAAACAAGGTAGACAACTTAATCTAATACAACAAGGTAATAAATTCATCATCTACAAATTGCTAGGTAAATAAAAAACAAACTAAATGTAGACCTTGCATCTAAACCTTAATTAAGCTAGGAATAAACCATTAATGGCAATTTTAAAGTACAAATGAAGAGAGGAGACATATTTTACACACCTTGGAACAATTCTAGGAAGTAGAAGCACAAGATCTTGCCCAAACAAAATCTGAAATGAAAAAGCTAACTTTTCTTCTCAAAGCAGAGGAGGAAGATGACCAATGACGATGGCAGCGGTGGCTTTATATAGAAAACATTATTTGTGGCGGTTTTAAATTAAAACCGCCACAGATAATATATTAGTGGCGGTTGTAAACCAAACCGCCACAGATAATTTATTATCTGTGTGCGGTTCCATCTACCAACCGCCACAAATAGTCACAGCGTTATCAGTGGCGGTTTCAAATATAAACCGTCACAGATAATGTATTATCAGTGGCGATTTTTGGATGAAACCGCCACAAATGGTCCTCCCGCCAATTTCCACAAAGAACCGCCACTGATACATGTATTTGTGACGGTTCGAAATGAACCGCCACAAATAGGGCGTCACCTATGTGCTGTTTTGTAGTAGTGTGTCAATGTGCCTTAGTTTTATATAGGCTCACAGCATGTCATGGGTAATAGATAATTGCAATCTGGAACAGGTAAATCTAACACCTTTCTTAAAAACAAAATATAGGAATTTCAGTTAGCAAATCATTCATCTGTGGGTGTTATCTGACATTTACACTAGGATTACTGGATTAGTGGGAATGTAAAATGAAAGTAGGTGCTTTTTATGTGTGGCAATATAGTAGTTTGGTTTGGAACATCGGTACATAATGAAGTAATCAAAATCAATGCCAGATTATTATGCTTAGAAGTGTTTTTTGTCACCAAATTTTGGAAAAAAAAGGTGTTTAACTGGTATTTGGTCATTTGGCAGAATCCTCGGCCACACATATCATGGGTGTGGGCTTGGGTGATGTTAGCTTCAAACTGAAGCAGGAAACTAAGGAGCTGGAAAAATATACACCTGACCAGCGTGAGCTCATCTCAAAATGTAATATGTGATGCCAGTTCAGTCGTGCAGTATGTAAAGTAGGCAAGAAGGTGTATGATATTGTCAAGTTGCAGACTGAAATAGCATTCTTGTGCACTTGGATTGTGAAATTAGTGAGTTCTGTAAGGTTAATCCCTCCCTATGGTTGCAACAATGAAATATAATGCACATTCAATCACTAGTTGCATGCCAAGTTCCAAAGCAAACAGGGAGACCAAAAGATGTTATTCCAAGTTTCCCACACGAGATCATCTCAGTGTTTCTTGATCCCCAGCTGTGTTTCTCTATTTTTTCCCCAAGATCAAGCAGTGATGGTTGTAGTTTCAACGATAACTCAATACACAATAACCATCACACAACCAGGATTCCAGTTGGGAAGTAAAAAATAATACATGAGGACAGTGATAGCAATATAACTACGTGAGGATTAAGAGACAGAGATGGCCGTCACTAGGATCCTTGGCTAGTGCTCATCCCCAGGCTTGCTTGCATTCCACAAGGTGAGGTTGTCACAAAGAAGTTGCATGATCAGGGTGCTATCCTTGTAGGAATCTTCCCCAAGGGAATCCAGTTCTGTGATAGCTTCATCAAAGGCCAGGTTGCGTCACCAAGAAGACACCTGAATCCAACAGGAATCAAGGCCAAAAATCATAAATACTGGCACATATCCGAAATTCAGGAGCAATGGTGGATGAGGAATTTCGCAAGGATCACAAAAACAAGAACCCTAAATCGGGAGACCAAATCTGGCCTAAGGGCTAAGGTACTCACCGTCGTCACCGATGTGAAGGGGATCTGGAAGGCCCGGAGGCGGTGGCAGGAGGGGGGTACTAGGACGGGCGGAGGCCGGAGGGAGCGAAGGCTAGCAGCTGGAGTTGGCGGCGTCAACGGATGGACCGAGCGCAACCGTGCAGGGGGCGAGGCGCCGGGGTGGGCGGCGGCAGGACGGCCGAATGGCGGTGGCGGGGCTCTGGGGCGGGGAAGGACCGAGCACAGGGGGCGGTAGGACGTGCGGAGGGCGACGGCAGGAGGACTGCGGGAGGGGCGGCGGAAGGGGCGAAGGGAGCGGAACGCAGCGACGAGAGGGACTGAGGGCGGCGGCGGCGATGTGAGGGCGCTAGGGCGGCGTGTGAGGGAAGTTGGGGGGGGTGGCTAGACGGGAAAGACTGAGAGTGAGAGAGAGCTAGGGTTACGCGAGTCGGCTTGTATTGATTATTTGATTTTAGTCCAAACGCCAAACGTACCTCCGGATATCCGAATAAATTACTTAGGATATATCCAAAAATTTTCTTGGAATATACTGATCCGACGGATAGTGCTCTCCCGAATCCGAAATAAAATATCCGAAACCGAATCCGAATCCGATCCAAAACTGTCCGGTCGATCGGTCGGTCGGAAATTATCCGATCCGATTGCACCCCTATCAAGGAGTGAGCTAACAAGGAAACACTACGACAAAAGGGGTTATATTAGACACGTCATCACAGACGGTCTTTTTACTAAAACCGTGTCGGGACCCGGATATGCAAATCCGAAACCCTCACTAGTCAGATCACGCTTAGTGCACACAAAGGAAAACATAGATGACATATCATTCCATACATCGAAATAACCAAGAAGCAAATTATTATTGAATAAAGCAAACGACCTTATGGTCAAAGTTCATACACCAATGCCTCTTGGCTTAAGAAACAAGTGAAACTGCAGCGAAGTATAACAACTTTAGGCTATCTGACATGCCACAGTAATCGTCTGGGGAACGCCTTCCTAGTCCACGAGTCTTCATAGTATTCCTCCTCATCAAAGTCTTCACCACAAATGTCTTCATCGCTTTATGGAATAAGCAACAATAATAAAAAGCGGGGTGAGTATGCAACATACTGCAAGTCTCTAAACTTAATGCAAGTAACTAAATGCATGGCTTAAACAAAGGAAGGCATAATAGGGTTCATTTGCGTAAAGCAATAACTTGAATTGAAATACAGTAAATAGATTGAAGGCAGATTAATAAAACAATAATAAATAACGGGTAAATCAATGGTAGACAACATGAACAGAATGACGAGGCATCACCCTACATCATTCGAAACAAGTATCAACCACACAATTCAACAGTATAGCTTGAGACAACAAAACAACAAAGTGAATTCCCTGCTCACATTCCAACAATTTCACATTTCAAGAAAATACTCTATACCCGTGTGAAATCCCCTGCTTGTCCATGACCGCGACACGGCTATTCAATAGTTTACACTCGCAGAGGTTGTACACTTTACTCACAAGACTGAACATCTCTTGGTGCAATCGATATTAACACACTTCCTTTGGTGTGTCGCAGAGATATCAAGACAAAGCCTTTACAATGCATGTCTAAACCCAAGATCGCCCTCTAAGGTTTCCTCTGGCCCCCTCTTGAGCCATGTGAGTCTACCCGCCCACCCCGAACCCACACCAACACGTGGCAAGACTCAAGACTAGACATTGCAAATTAATCACTAGGTCCGTCCCATACGGACTTGTGGTTGCACGGTTAGGCCCAGTTCAATGGCGCACAAGATTAAGTCCTTAAATTATCTCGTGCAAGACAAACCACATCCCAATGTGCTAGAAAGCACCCCTTTATCGCACGATCACTTGCCCGTGGGAAACATTTTGTTCAACCCAAAACCAATGGCATCCCCGCCATGGTACAACAAGTTTTACAACAAGGGTCAATGTACCACAATTCCATATCTCATTAAGTCAAGATTAACATTAATTCACAGATGATATGAATCCCATCGGACAACTAAGCATGGCTAAGCATAGCTACGTTAACCCAATGTTGGTATAATGATTATGTCCAACTAGTAATGTAACACCCTAGGGTTAACAATGGATTCATGGCATTCCAATAATCAAAGGGGCATACTCAATCAGGTGAATAGCTACTCTCATAAACTAGTATTGATACACAAATAGCATGCAATTGTATAAAACAAAATACTTTTGCAAACATGGGTTCAATATGATCAAAGGTCTACGACTTGCCTTGTTGTTCAAGTGCTGAGTCTTGGTCTTCAAATCTCTGCTTGTTCTTCTGGATTCGCGGCTTCACCGAAAATAAAGCAATGAAACCAAATAAATACAAAACAGAGGAGAAAACAAGCTCAAAATTGAAAATAAATGGCACTGGAACGTAGAGCTTGATTTTACAAAAATTTAGAAATTTGAATCACTCCAATCGGAGTTCGGACGAAGGAGAACGGGCTCCTGGAAGATTTAATTCAGAGAAAATCAAAGAAATTCACAGGGGTGACATGTGTCAGCACGGGATCGGCTGGAATTTCGGAAATTCGGAAAAATCACCGAAAAAGGGAAGGAAAATCCTCGAGCCGACAAACGGGACCCACGCTGGGCGACTAGGCTCGCGGACCGGTTCACGGTGACTCACGGCGAAGTGAGGTGGCGTACACACATCGGCGAACACGCGGCACCAAGTGGCGCTCGGGTTGTCGTGGCGTGACGGGCGGGTTAGGGCTGGTGGCGGTACGACGCGAGCAAAGGCGGCGACGTATAGCCACGCAAGCAAAATCCAGACATCGGATCCGAATCGGACGGCCACCGGGTAAGGAAGCGGGCGGTGGTGACGTGGCCAGATCAGATGCGTTGACGAACGATCCGACGGCCGGGAGCTTGCGAAGGTAGACGACGGCGAGAAGGGGTGGCGCACTCACCGGACTTGGGAGAGACGACGAAAGTTTCGGCGAAATCGGGCCGAAGTGGACGGAAGAAGTAGCGGGTCCGGAAGAGCTCGACGCGACGAGTTCGATGGTGCCACCGATCACGGCGGAGACCCACCGGAGAGGGAGGAAACGGCGGTGGAAGGTGCTCGGGCGGCGAGGAACTTCGGCGAGGGTGATCTTGGTCTTGGCAAAGCCTCTTGCCGACGAGGAAGGAGGCGGCGACTCGCAATAAGCGGGAACTCAGACGGAGGTGGCGGCGGCTTTAAATAGCCCTCGAGCCGTGTTCACACGGACGCCAAAAGGGCGGCGCGGCTAGGGTTTTGGGAGCGGCGGCGACGCGATGCGATGCGGGTGCATCTCGGCCAACGCGGGCGGCGACGAATCTGACGGCGGCGGTCAAGTTGGTTGAAGGAGAGGAATCAGCCGAACAGAAAATGTGGAGCGGGCCGACGAGGGAATAGGATTGGGCCAAGGGAGATTCAGCCCGAGGGAAATTTTGAGAAATAAAAACATTTTCCGAATAAACAAATTCCAGAAATTCAAATAACTCCAAATAAATTCAAACAAATAGCAAATAGATTCAGAAAAATCTCCAAAAATACAGAAAAATTCCTTGAGGCACAAGGAACCCAATAAAAACTGGAAACCTTTAATTTGACACATAGATTAATCAAATTAAATCTTTTCATTATTGGAAAATTCATATTAAGCTTCGGTTAATTCCAAGAAAAATACGAATGGTTCATTTTTAATTTCAAACATACCAAAACTCAAATTTTTGGGATGTTACAAACCGTTTGTGATGTGTTTCGGGTACATCACAGACGGTTTATCGATGAAACTATCTATGATGTATGATTATCACAGATGGTTTCATCAACAAACCGTCTATGATGAAAGCGAGAAGTTCACAGTCGGTTTATGGATAAAACCATCTGTGATGAGGGAAATATCACAGACAGTTTTATCGACAAACCAACTATGATGACAGGTATAACTTCACAGACGATTTGTCGATAAAACAGTCTGTGATATTTCCCTCATCACAGACGATTTTATCCATAAACCGTCTATGATGATCAATTTTGTCAGTGAATAATTGAAAACAGTAAACACACGAAATATGCCTTACAAAAGACTACTGGATTAATATAAGCTGGATTTGTCGGTGTATTCTACACTGGGGTACTCTCTCCACCGCTGTCAGGTGGGACCATGCGTGCAAGATACAAAAGAAGAAGGCCATGTGCAAGGAACTCAACCTGCTGAAGAGAGGCTTGGTGGGCGACTGTGTCTTGTTCTGGCGGCCCGCCACGTGGCCGCCCGTGACGGTTAGGCGACCAGTGTCTCATTTCAGCGACTCAGATCACAACCGCCAAGACCAGACACGCGTGGCGCCGACGAGCAGTCGGGCGACCAAGCCACGTGGCCGTCCGACGAGCAGGCGAGCCCATTCTCAGCCATCCGAGCAGATAGGGCTGGGAGGCTTCCGCCCGATGCATTCGCCAGGATCACAACGTATCATAGCCATTAAATGCGCATGGGAGCCATTCAATGTGCGAGGAGCCATTACAGTGCGCCTGGAGGCCATTAAATAGGCGTGGCTCCCTGACGCCATGATGACCTATCCCTCCGACTGAGCCAGCTTCACCAACTCCCGTTCCATCTACACTGCCCAGGGCGAGATGGGGCGACGCGTGTATCAAGCGTTCATCACGCAGCATCCGAACCCCTCCTCTCGGCGGTCCAAGACAGGCGGCGTCAAGCAACGGTGTAGACAATGAGGCTCTGAGGGACAGTAGCACAGGACTAGACACAGTCAATGTAATTAATGTAGAACTACTCCCTCTGCTTGCCCTAGCTAGCCTGGGAGTATATAAGGGAGCTAGTGTGCATGAGGCAGGGAGGTCGGTCGATCAGTTCACAACGGAGAGCAAGCCGAATACTAGAGCAACACGAGCTTGAGCAAGACGTAGGGCTGTTACCCGCATTGGGGGCTCGAACCTGGGTAAATCCCTGTGTGTTCCCTGTGTGTTCTTGAGCTTCCTGCCCTGCTCATCACGCGAAGAGAGTAGAGAAGAGAGCCGAGAGTGACGTAGCTGCGAAGACCCCCCTACCGAAACTTGGTTATACACTCGAACCAATACTGTCTGGCACAAACACGTTGACTCAGCGTGCCAGGTAGGGGTGGTAGTAGCTGTTTCACCCTTTGCTTTCTTTAGCGGACCATCAAGCACCGGTTGCGAAGATGGAGGTTTCACACTCCCATCAGGCGGGGGACTATCCGACGCCTTCCGTAGAAGGCGGGGGATTGTCCGACGCCTTCCGTAGAAGGCGGCGGTGCCCCCACCGCGGTAGGAGCGCAGCCGGTCCAACGGCGACTAGCGATGGAGGAGGTCACGCCGGCCCAGAACTTGCACGCGGCCCGCCTCCTCCTGGAGAACCCACCGGTGGAGTTGGGGGGCGACACCCCGGCAGCGCCATGGTTACAGGACATCGTCTGCCTCGTGGACGTGGCCCAGCTCCACGCAGAGGCATCAAAATGGCCGGATACCTCTGGTATCCCGCAGTTGAAGTTGCGCGCAGAGCGCACGCAAGCTTCGAGCCACCCAAGCGAGCAACGCTCACGTCATGGTGGGCGAAGCAAGGGAAAGGGCATTCAAGACGCATGCCCCGCTCTTGCCGGGGGTCGTGCGATGGCTCCAGGGCCGTCTCGCGCGTCCCCCGGGCATGAGGGGAGTGCCTGTGAAGATCTTAGGGCTCATTTGGAGGAGCGACGCCGAGCGCGCGGTGGTGACTTGCATGGCAAGTTGCACCATCGGCAAGCGCAGGAGTAGGACTGCGGCAAGCGGATGGCTCCTGAGGAGGACGGCTCCTCCCGCGACCTTGACTTCCCTGCGGAGGATCAGACCTTCTCCTCCGAGTCTTGTGGGAGCCAAGTCCCACACTCCCCGACGCGGCCCTCGGGCCGAGGTTCCGAGGGGCTGCGTGGTTCTCCCTATGGCGTGGGGTGCCAAGCGTTCTCCAACCAGCTGCACCGTGTCGCGTGGCCGGAAAGGTTTCACCCGGCAACCATCGAAAAGTACGACAGCACCACCAATCCAGAGGAGTTCCTGCAGATCTACACCACGGTGGTGCGGACTGCTGGCGGCTCCGAGAAGGTTATGGCGAACTATCTCCCGATAGCCCTGGCGGGCTCCGCCTGTTCTTGGCTGGTGAACCTCCCGAAGGGGTCGGTGCACTCATGAGCGGAGTTGTGTGGCCAGTTTGTCACCAACTTCCAGGGCTCCTACGCCTAGCCAGGCGTGGAGGATGACCTCCATGCCCTCGAACAAAAGAGTGGGGAGTCGTTGCGCACGTTCATCCGGTGATTCAGCCACTGCCACAACACAATCCCCAAGATGCGGGAGAAGATGGCCACCCGCGACATCGCCACCACGTCCGAGCTATTTGCCTTAGCGCACAAGTGCGCTCGGGTAGCGGAGGCGTGGGAGCGGACTGCCGGAGCGGACGGCGCTCGCGGCGGAGGCGAGGCCGAGACCTCGAAAGGTCCCAGTTCCGCAAACAAGAAGAAGCGTGCGGAGGCCGACTCCGGTCAGGTCTTGGCCGCCGAGCGCAGGCACAAGGTCGTCAAACCGTGGCGAGACGATCACCGCGATCGACAGGACTACCATCGATCGGAAAATAGGGGTAAGGTTTTCTTCTCTATCCATAATACTAATGCACACGATTTGGATAATTGCCAGGTCGTGCGCGAGAAGGTGGAGCAGCGGTTCAAGGAACGTCACCTCCTCATGACGACGACAGGGGCGACGACTCCGCCCAGCTGCCCTTCCAGCAGGCATAGCATAGGGTGGCCTACATCTACGACGGATCGGCCACCCTCGCCTCCAACACGAAGTACAAGCTCCTATGAGGGAAGTCTGCGCCGCCGTACCAAGTGCTGGGGTGGCTAGGCCGCTGAGGTGGTCGGAGGAGCTAATCACCTTTAGCCGCGCCGACCACCCTGCGAGTACCGCCGGCCTAGGGCATTTTTCGATTGTGATCTCGCCCACGGTTTGGAACGTGCAGCTTGGGCGCGTGCTGATCGACGGGGGGGCTCCATCAACATCCTGTCCCCCAGGGCGTTCCGAGCTCTTCAGATCTCAGAGCGAGAGCTCCGCCTGGCACTCCCCTTCTACGGAGTCACCCCAGGGGCTGGATCAATGCCCCTGGGCCAAGTCCGCCTTCCCGTTACTTTCGAAAACGTGGACAACTGTAACATCCCGAAAAATTCAAAAATAGGAAAAACATAAATTTTTGAATTTAAAAATGGAATTGAATAAAAATTTCAATTTGAATCAAAATTTTAATTTAAAACAATATCATTTCCTCTTTTTCTTGCATTCTAATCTTAAGAAAAGAATAAATGGCAATATTAAAACTATCTCTTCCAAAACAAATAAAGTATAAAAATAAATTTGAAGTGTGATCTTTAATTTGAAGGTTAATTTCCTGATTTTTCTTGAATTATTGATTTTTCTTGAGCTTTTGCTTTTAAAAGAAAATCCAATGAAGTGAAATGGTAAAATGGTAAAAGTAAAAAGGTAAGAACAAAATATCTAAAAAATGATAATAAAATATTAGAGAACTCTAGAATACCCTATGACCCTATCCTTGACGTTTAATTTGACCTGAACCAATAAAATATATTAAAAAAGATATTATAATCATGAGATAAGATATCAATTTTGATATTGTCAGATTTGTGTAGAAATATCCATGACTTTTCTGAAGACAAAATTTTTACCATGCCGAATTAAACTTGATATCTACCTCTAGTAAAAATATAAATAATTAAAACCTACATTATATCCTTTAAAATTCAAAAACAGAAAGTAAACAATTCTGGAAATAGCAATGTCAGAATTTTAATAAATTAAATAATTAACATAAAAATGTGAAAATTTTACACATGATAAATATTGTTATCATAAATATTCAGAAAAATCTAAATAAAATATATACCATGTTTTGATCTTAAATTAAATAAAAATCTAAAACTGGAAAATTAGACAGCATGCATTGTCAGAATTTTAGTAAAATTTTTACCAAGAGTTTTTATCTGAAAATTTTACTGGAATCTTATATTTATCTTGTAGACTCCAGTAAAAATCTTCATAAAATTTGGAGCCTTACTTCTTGCTCAATCTTACCGACCAAGCAAGATCTGTCCTGAACATCCTTGAGCTGTCCCCTCCTTGTTTCACTTACCTGTGGGTCCCTTGCCTTATTTGGCCCAGCCGATAGTCTCTGCCGACTGTATTCCCTGCCATCTGTTCCCACACATTAGCCCAATCTTCTCCGTTCTTCTTTTCTCCCACATCCCTCTCTGTTCTCTCTCTCGCGCAAGCCCAGTCGCCCGAGCCGCCTCTTCCTCTTGTCTCACCTGCGCCGCAACCCGCTGCCTGAGGCTGAGTTGCCATCCCTCTGTCTTACCGCTGCCACGCCAGTGCCTCGAGAGCCTCGCTCTACCCCCTGGCGCCTGCAATTTTCCAGCACCGCCTAGTTTGTTCTCTGCCGAGTTTCCGTCACAGCAAGATTTCTCGCGATAATTCCCTGCCACGGCACGAATTCGGCAGCCATTCATGAACCAGCTCACCCTTACCTTGCCAGAACTTGCCACGACAACCATTTTCGCTAAAAATCCCTGCCATGGCAACCATCTAGCAGAACCGGGCAACAATTGCGGCACGGCCTTAGTGACTCCAGTTCAAATCATGTTTTCGCCGCCTCCCAAACCTCCATTCAAACCCTGTACTGACCGCCCTACCTTCCTATTTAAGCCGAGCTCATGCCCTCAGTTCCATCCATAGCCTCGGCCGCACATCACTCTTCCCTTCCGACTCCGGTGAAACCAAAAAAGGGAAAACCTTGGTTAACCGATTTCAGTGAGCCATACCCAAATTCACTGGAGTTGAAGCTACATTGAGACCCCTTGAGCACACCTCGGACCTTGACCGAAACCCCTCTTCCCCGACGAGCCGCCACGCCGAGCTCCACCTTCCGCCTCAGCTATGCACGGTGAGAACCCCTCTCCCGCTACTCAATTTCTTGAATAAGTAGAAAAATGAAATCAATAGGACACCTTGATGCTCAAATCATTGAAAACGAAACCCGGGAAACACTAATTTAACAGCTTCACCGATCGGCCATGGCCGCCGCCGCATAAGCTCGATGGCGTGCCGTTTTTCCTTGACACTGGTAGCTAGGAACACCTCCCCTAGGAGTGCAATCATGCGCTTAATCTTTTAGTGCTACCCATTCATGCCCTCCGGCCGTGATTCGCCACTGGCGAGCCGAAAACCTGGGCACCCTGTTCTCTGTCACTACCTAGTGGGACCCCTTCGTCAGCCTCCCCTCACTGCACGTGAAACTGATCGTAGGGACCTAGTCGTCAGCCGCTTGCGCTGCACAATCGCGGGCCCGCTAGTCAGTTGCTCATGCACAGAGTTTTTCTACCATATGGGCCCAGCTCGTCAGCGCCTCAGCTCGGCCTCGCCCAAAAACGGAAAGAGTATTCTAGTTTCGAAAGCGTGCTTGCCCTTTTTGGCAAATTTCTGATTTTCAGTATTTAGTTAAAACCTAGCGCATTCAAATAATCATATCTTTTGCATTTCAACTCCAAATAAAATGAAATAAATTTATAAATTTATATAAAATCATGAAGATTCAGAATATCAAAAATAATTTGAAAATGAACTCTGTTTAAATTTTTAATTCAAATTTAAATAAAGAATTCAAAATATGCCATACATAGAATTTTTACAAATAAACTCAAAATTGAATAAAATAAATCTTGTTCTAATCCTTGAGCTCTTAGGAGTCTTAATATGCAAAAATACTTAGGTTTCACTATAGGAAATATTTGAATTATTAAATGTAATAAGTAGATAGTAAAATATTAATCCAAATGATTTTAGCCTCTTGTATTTGAAATTATAAATTGTGAAATAATTCATATATGCTCCTGAGACCCTAATAAAGACATTTGATGAGAAATATTTAATTTTTAAACTTGATTTGAATTATTTGAAGTTAAAAATCAAACAAACCCTATTATGGTTACCATTACAAATGCACAAACTATAATTCTTTAAATCATGAATCAAATTGTAAAATGATAATCCTGAGATCATGAGTATTCCAGATATGCAAAAATATTTAGATTTGAATTTATTTTAGATTCTTTCTCAATGCATAAAAATTAAAATAGTTGTAGTTTGAGCATATGAATTCAAATATTGGTGAAACCAAATCCTATGCCTCATTAGAACCATAAAACCCCTGTTTATGGAAAATATTTTATATTTACTTAAGTTGAATCAAGTTGGTAGTTCATCCTCCTTCAACAAATATATAAGAGTAATAAAGTCCCTAATTAAGAGCCAATGTAATCCATAAATATGCTATAGGTCTTCGATTAAATAAACTTGATGCAATGATTATATTTGGCTTCATAAAATCTAGTTCTTAGAAATAAAGTAATGCTTTCTTTATATAAAAAATGATGTATGTATATCTATAAGCAATAGGTGATAATATAAGCAAAACTAGTTCATACATGCTCTTAAAACTCAAGACCATCCTATTATGTAGAAGTAATTCTATTTTAACATGCTTTGAATCTGAATCTTATCAAAAGCCTAACCCTGCAAAATAAACTTTAAAATCCGTAACATCGAACACAACCTTAAGTAATAAGAAAACAATGATTGAAATATTTGTATCACCAAAGCCTTCTTAAAAATCATGAATATATAACCAGTAGCTCAACAGGTTTAACATATTTAAAACTTTGGCGAAATATTTGGTGAAAACCACCAATTCCATGAAAACTCCGTGGAAACCACCTGTAGAAGTTTTGAAAAATTCTCAAAAAATTACCATATGTAGGGGAGATGAACTTCTACAATCTTGCAAAATTTTAAGATGAAACTCAATCGCATTTGAAAGATATGAAAAAGACAAACAGCAAAAAGAATAGTGCCAAAACAGTAAAAATTACTATTCATGCTGACTTTGTCATTTTCATATCTTTCAAATGCGATTGAGTTTCAACTTCAAATTTTGCAGGATTGTAGAGGTTCACCTTACCTACATGTGATAATTTTTGAGAATTTTTTAAAACTTCTACAGGTGGTTTCCACGGAGTTTTCATGGAATTGGTAGTTTTCACCAAATATTTCGCCTTTAAAACTAACTCTTATACAAAGTTAATTTACATATATATATATCATACAAAAAAGTGACTAATGTTTAATCCTATTAATCCAAATAATTTTTGCATATTGAATTAGATAATATAAATATAATATATCTAATTTTAGCCTTTTGAATCAGTAAAATAAGGAAAATAAATTCATAAAATAAGAAACAGTATCATTGCTAACTATATGAGATCGATTAGAATCCGAATACGTAAAATCATAAGAACCCCATCTTAAATCACACTTGTTTTCTATGATTTGTTTCTATTTTGATTTCCATCTGATTTCTTTTTGTCCTTATTGTAAAGTTATTATTTGTTATATGTTATGTTCTTTGTTCGCGATGTGTAGAACCTGACGTCACTACTACCATCATCGACTGCGACTTCAACTTCGTTGAAGACATCAATAAGCAAGGCAAGCACCCCCTTTGATCATGTTGATCTCGGTTTTATAAATGTTTTATTAAATATTTTCATTGCATATGCTATTTTCATTTAATGCTGCTACTTTGTGGGTACTAGTAGATATACCTGTTGTCTTATGAAGTTCCCTTAGTATTGACATGTGAACCTTGACAACTCTAGAATTAAGATTAGACAATATATGATGTCAATTTGGGTATATGCGATGGTTAATAATTATGCTTAGCCATGCTTTAGACTTGGGATAAATCACTTGGAAAAATTGATCAGATGAAACTTGGAAATATTGAGACATGATGATAGTTATTGGTATTTTGGTTAAAAATGAAAATAAAACTATGTTTTTGATGCGGGCAATTATTGGCAATAGCCGGAGGTGCATGGACTTGCACGTAGTGTAGGGGGAGATTATTGCCCGTGTCGGATTAAGGACCGAACTAATTGTACGTTATATCCAAGTAATTCCGTACAACCACAAGTGCTGGTATGGGACAACCTTAAACCAATTAAGTTATCTAGTTTAACTTTGCACATTGGAAGGCCGGAGTAGTACGAGCTTCTTCAGTGACTGGTTGCTCGGAGGGGCGCCCACACCGAGGTGTTGGGAGCAACGTTTGCTGATACAACGGTGTACGCCATACTATGGATATGCTTAATCATTTATTGTACAGTGACAGTACAAACATTTACACCATAGTACGGGTTTAACATCACCGGGCTGGTGCAAAGTTAACCTAGATAATGTAAAGGTTTTCGTCATGAACATTCTGGCCACTACACCAAAGGTGCATGAAACATGCGGCAAAAAGAAAATGTCATGACTTGTGGGTAAAGCTGTACACCTCTGCAGAGTATAAATCTTTTCGAAAAGCCGTTCCCATGGTCATGGGACACTTGGTGCGCCTGCATTAGTTAGCAGTTTTGATATTTTCAAAATAAATTGGATACATTTGTTGGAAAGTATTTGTCTCAGATTTATGCCTTGTGTTGGCAATGGACGACTCGATGCTCACGTCGTGGAGGACTGTGAGTTATTACTTATACTTTACTTGTTTATTACTTTCGTATCAGTCAACTTGCTTTTATAAATTCTTTTTTGCAATTACTACTTGTTTTATAAATTAAATTGGCTTTATGCAAATTAACCATAGAAGTCTTTCCTTTGAAATGACCTGCATATATTATAGGCTTTGCAAAAGTCTTGCTGAGTACGAAAGTACTCACCCTTGCTTATTTGTTGCTTTTAGGTTAAGAATCAGAATAGCTCGACGAAACTTATTTGACGCAGGATTCGGGGATGTTAACGAGTTTTTCTTGAGATTATGCCTTGTCAGTTGCCTAAGGGTTGGATGGGCACACTACAAGACTTTGATTTGTTCCGCCGCATTACTCTGAATTGTAAGATCTTATTGTATAAATTACCATTATTATTTGTAATAAAGAGTATGGATGGTAAATATGCGTGCTAGCTACTGATCATGGACTAGCACTGTATGCACATGAGATTTCCATTTTTGCATTTATGTAAAAATGGGGGTCACTACAACAACTACCGCACGGAGTTGGTGGACTTCGACGTCGCCGACTTCGACCTCCCCTACAACGCCTTGCTTGGCTGACCCGCGTTGGTCAGGTTCATGGCCGCCACCCACTATGCCTATATGGTGGTGAAGATACCGGGGCCTAGAGTCCCATAAGCATCCAGGTGGACAAGCCGGAGGCCCTGCGCTGCGATAAGCAAGTCTTTAACCTGGCAGGCGCCACCTGCGCAAGGCAAGATGACGTTGTCTAGCTACTCGGGAGCCCCTCCGGTGAGGACCCGCACCTCGCCCAGCCTGTCCGGCGAGGTTAAGGTGGTCTCCCTGAGCGTGGCCGAGCCCGAAAGGACCGTCAAGCTGGGCGCCAACCTTGGCGCCAAATAGGAAGACACACTCGTCACCTTCCTTCGGTCTAACGCAGACGTGTTTGCCTGGCAACCGTCTGACATGACCGAGGTCCCCAGAAGGTGATCGAGCATAAATTGGCAACGCTCTCGGAGGCATGCCTGGTCCAGCAAAAGGTCCGGCGCTAGGCACCCGAGCGTCAGGATGCCATCCGCGAGGAAGTGGAGAAGCTGCTACACGCGGGTATCATCAGAGAGGTCATTCACCCTGAATGGCTTGCCAACCCCGTGCTCGTTAAGAAATCCAACGGGAAGTGGCGAATGTGTGTCGACTTCACCGACCTCAACAAGGCCTACCTGAAGGATCTGTACCCCTTGCCACGCATCGACCTGATCGTGGATTCTACGGCGGGTGTGAGCTGCTATGCTTTCTGGATGCGTACTCCGGGTACCACCAGATCAGCATGGTGAAAGAGGATGAAGAGAAGACCGCGTTTCTAACTCCTATGGGTGTCTATTGCTATATTCGAATGCCATTTGGGTTAAAAAAATACCGGTTCTACTTATCAACGTGCCATGCATGCCACTTTTCGACCACAGGTTGGACGAAACCTGGAGATATACATCGACGACCTGGTGGCGAAGTCTGAAAGGAGCGAAGGGCTGATTAAAGACCTGAGCAAAACCTTCGCCAACCTCAGGAAGAATCACCTGAAGCTCAATCCCGAGAAGTACGTCTTTGGCGTACCCTTTGGGAAGCTGTTGGGATTCCTCGTGTCCAGTCGGGGCATTGAGGCCAATCCCGACAAGATCGCGGTTATCGAACACATAAAGCCACCGACCAAACTCAAGCACGTCCAGTGTCTGACTGGCTGCCTGACGTCCCTTGGGCGATTTATCACCCGCCTGGGAGAAAAAGTCTCCCCTTGTTCAAGCTATTGAAGAACACCAATCACTTTGAATGGATGCCTGAAGCCCAACAAGCGTTCGAAGACCTAAAAAAATACCTCTCCTCACCCCCGGTGCTAGTCGCTCCTACTCCCGGTGAGCCGCTGCTCCTATATATCGCAGCTACCTCGGCGGTGGTGAGTGTGGTGCTGGTGGCGGAGAGGGAAGGCGTCCAGAGACCAGTCTACTACATCAGCAAGGTGCTATCCGATGCGGAGACCAGATATCTGCAGGCCCAGAACATGCTTTACGCTATTTTGGTGGTGTCCCGGAAGCTTCGATACTACTTCTAGGGACAGGAGATCACGGTGGTCACAACCTACCCTCTTCGAGAGATACTCCACAACCGTGAAGCCGAAGGTCGCGTCGCCAAGTGGTCGGTGGAACTAGGCGAATTTTGCCTCAAGTTTCGTCCGCGCACTGCCATCAAGAGTCAGAGGTTGGCCAAGTTCGTCGCCGAGTGGACTCCTTCCACTCCTGAAGTTGAAGGAGCACCCGCGCTCCCCCGTGGTCCTTGTTCTTCGATGGCTCTTTCCGGGTCAAGGGCGCGGGGGCTGGGTTTGTCTTGGTCTCCCCGACCAGGGACATCCTCCGGTACTTGATCATCTTGGACTTCAAGGCGACCAACAACATCGCCGAATACGAAGGGTTGCTAGCGGGGCTACGTGCCGCCGCCGTGCTCGGCATTCGGCATTTGCACATCAAGGGCGACTCTCTGCTCATTGTCAACCAAGCGCGAAAGGAGTTTCAATGCTTTGATCCCATGATGACCGCCTACTTGGCGAAAGTCAGGAGGATGGAGCTCCACTTCTACGGGCTAGGGTACATCCATATCCCCCGGCGTGACAATCATTTGGTGGATGAGCTTTCGCAGCTCGTCTCATCAAAGGCTTCTGCTCCGGTTGGAGTCTTCAAAGAAAGGCTTGCCCAACCGTCCATCGCTGCCCCCAGCTCCGACGGGGCTGATGGCACTATTATTCCAGCCCGCCCCTCCGAAAGGAGTCTCGTGAGACCATCTATCGCTTCCCCGGTCTCTGGCGGGGATGATAGTGCCCGACAGTCCATTGCCACCCGTCTTCGGCAGGGCCAATGACGGGTCGGTTCCGGTCCAAGTCTTCGAAAGAAGGTTTGCGCGGCCGTCCATTGCTACCCGTAACTCCGGCGGGGCCAATGGTGCGGCTATTTTGTCCTCCAATTCCGGGTAGGGAGGCACCGCACATGTCTCGGTTCCCAACTCTGGCGGGGCCGACGACGTGGCTGCCACGTCCCTCGATCCTGTGAGGGGAGGTGATGCATCTGTCTCGGCCCCCAACTCCGGCGGGGCCGACGATGCGACTGCCATATCCCCCGGTTCTGCGGGGGAGTCAACGCACCCGTCTCGGCCCCCAACTCCGGCGGGTCGACGACACGGCTACTATATCCCCTAGTTCCGGGAGGCGAAACGATAACACCGCCAAGGTGGTATTGGTGGAAACACCTGGCCAGGCGGAGTATCCAGGTGATCACCACGAGATCGCCACACTTGGTCGGGGGGTCAGTGGATGGATTCCATCCTGGCCTTCCTGTGTGATCAAGTGATCCTCGATGATGATGCTTCAGCTGAGAGAATTGCATGCAAGGCCAAGTGCTATACTCTGAGAGGTGGGGACCTATATCACCAGAGTAGAAACAAAATTCTCCTGAAGTGCATCACTCGGAAGCAGGAAGCAAGCTGCTCTCTGATATCCATGGGGGCATGTGCGGGAGCGATATGTCCAGTCGGACACTAGTCGGTAAAGCTTACCGCTAGGGATTCAATTGGCCTATTGCCCTCCAAGATGCTTGTGAGCTGGTAAGGAGTTGTGAGGCGTGCCAATTCCACGCCAAGCAGACCCACCTTCTGGCCCAAGATCTGCAAATCATCCAGCTCTCCTGGCCGTTCGCGGTTTGGGGGCTGGATATCCTGGGTCCGTTCCCACGGGCCACAGGGGGCTTCACCTACCTGTTCGTCTCCATCGACAAATTCACAAAATGGGTTGAAGCCAAGGCAGTGCGCGCCATTACGGCCTCCGCTGCCGTCAGGTTCATGCGCGGGATCTTCACTCGTTTTGGAGTTGCGACAACGACACCCAATTCACCAGTGAAGCGTTTCTGGATTTCTGTGAAGAGATGGGCACCAAGGTGTGTTTTGCCTCTGTGGCCCATCCACGAAGCAACGGACAAGCTTGAAGGCCCAACGCTACCGTCTGATGGGCCTCAAGACCGTAGCGTTTGTCGAGGCTCATAAACGCGAACACGATGGGCGGAAGAGCTTCCGATGGTGCTGTGGTCTCTCTGAACCACACCCAGCCGTGCGACCAGGGAGACTCCGTTCTTCCTGGTCTATGGCACTGAAGCGGTACTGCCCTCTGAGCTCTCCTTGGGCTCGCCGCACGTATCAGCCTTCAACGAAGAAGGCCCAGAAGACCGACGCCAAGACCACGCCACCCGGGTCCGTGAGAGAACACTAGCGGTAGGCGACCTTGTCTTGCTCCGAATTCCGCCGCAGGTGAGCCACGACAAATTGTCTCCCCATTGGGAGGGCCCCTTCAAGGTGGTCTCTGTCTCACGACCCGGGGCAGTTCGATTAGTCGCAGAAGAAGGTCGGGAGCTGGCGAACTCTTAGAATATAGTGCTGCTGTGGAAGTTCTACCCCTGAACTCGCCTCATACGGATGTCATTCACGCCAGTATCCCAGCGGCTCCTTGGCCATAACATGGACCCCCAGCTCCTGCGCTACGCCCGGATAGACACTTAGTAGGTGCGTGTGGCCTGGTGCACTGCGGCCATGCTCCGCCCACCATGGTGCTTCACGACAAAGCTCCGCTCACCATTTGCTCCGCCTCTAGCTACTTGCTCCCTTGCCCCGCAGTTCTTTGGCTTGGTCTCATAAAGATGGCAAGAGCATAAGTCCCGGACGGCAATGGAAAATGACAACCCAGCTAGCAGGTTGTTGCACTCTTCCCTGGCTGATCCCTGGCATCCCACATGCTCAGTATACAGTTGTCGGCGTGTTCAACCTGATAGGACCCCGTCAACGAACAGGGTTGTCTACTCCCAGGATGGAAGGTATGGTTCGGTAGAGGGCATCTTCGTGGCTGGAAACCCTAATGGCTCTCTACGATGGATCCCGGGGGTCGGCAGATCAATGAACACGGCGATGTACCCAGGTTCAAGCCCCCAGCGCGGGTAATAGCCCTACGTCCTGCCAGATCTTTGTTGAGAAAAGGTGTAGGCGATTACAATGGTTCTACTAGTCTTGTGCTCCTGTGTGTGTTATTTTCTATGCTTCTCCTTTGCCCCCTTCTCTATGCACCAAGGTGCCCTTATATAGATGAGCCAGCCCGGGCAGGTGAGAAGGTGACGCTATACTGATCTACGACTCATTAATTACACCCATCATTCGAGCCTTATCTCACTGGCCCATGACCCATTTATTACGCCCGTCGTTGTAGCCTTGTCCTTCAAGCCCCATTTAATGCCGTTGCGTGGCTCCGCCCGGTCCGCCCGGGATATGACACTCCTGCGACGGGTTTCGTGAGAGGTGTCAGAGGGATGGGTTGTCGTCATGTCGATAGCAGAATTCTCCACAATTAATGGCCCTGACGTAGCATGTCAGGGGAAGGAGACTTCGAGGCGAAGCCTTCTCCTTATTCCTTTGCTTGCCTTCGTGGCCTGACAAGGGGGGCCCAAACGCCCGCCCACTTGCCAGGCCGCCGCTTAAGCCGACGCTCGACGTGCAGGGCTTGATCGCCCACCTGCCCGCCAGGGCACCGCTGAGCCGTTCGCCCTGGCGGCGGCGTGATCGCCCACCGCCGCCAGGCCACATCTCTCGCCCGGCCAGGCTAAGCGTGCTTCGCCCACGCCCGCCAGAGCACCGCGTGGGCCACTCGCCCGAAAGCGGCGTGATCGCCCACTTGCTCGCCGGGGCCACACGGGCTCGCCGCCCGTGGCGTGATGTGACCGCCGCTGACCGCTTCCTTGGGCGAGCCTTCTTGGGCCCAATGTTCTGCGGTGGAGAGGGTACCCCGGTGCAAAGCACACCGACAGCAGTTGATTATCATTTTGATCCATTCAACTTGCTTAGGCTTATAGGGTTTGTGTCATACTTGGTTGTCATAAGTACCAGTAATCTGATAGCTCCTTGGCAATCCCTTTAAACCCCCAGTTTCTGCGCCGAGCTCAGGCGGGCGCCTAGCAGGTGTGTGTGGCCTGGTGCACTGCGGCCATGCTCCACCCACCATGGTGCTTCGCGGCTAAGTTCCGCTCACCATTTGCCCCGCCTCTACACGACCGACTCCCTAGCCTCACAGTTCCCTGGTCCAATCCCGGTAAAGTATGAGGGATTAAGCTCTGAATGGTGATAGGAAAATGACAACCTAGTATGCACTTCCTGCCCACTCGATGGCAAGGACTTTGACTTTGTTTGCCTGTTTGTCTATTTGTTCCCAAACAAGCGTGGTTTAACCTTGACTCGTGTTTGAAGCGGTTCTGTGTGTTTGCAGAAAAGACTCCTAAGTGTCGATTCACCCGGTCGCCCAAAAGGGTCTGTGCAAAATCCTCGGGGGCTAGTCGCCTGGCACTGGATCAAACCGATCATGAGCAAACAGGAGCAAGGGTAGGCAACAGGTAAAAGCCGACAACAGGTAAAAGCAAAGTATTTTCATTCACGATGACCGAAAGGCCTATGTACATGCTTACACAGAAGAAGAAAAAAAGAAAGAAGATGGCAAAGGCAGTCGCCCGGACTAATCGTCGGTGATCTCAATATTGCCAGCGTCCTCCCTGGCCTCTTCCTCTTCCTCGGCAGTGGCGTCGGCGGGCAGAGGCACCATCTCCATCAGCCAAGCTACGTACTCCGCCGCCTCGCGCACCCACGTTGGCGCCCGGGCGGGGTCACACTCCACCCCAGTGACGGCCGCCAGGGGGTCGAAGGAGTCATCACGGCGGGCACAACACATCAAGATGAAGGCCGCTGTGGCGATCGTGACTTCTCGCCCCTCCCGGGCGGAGCAGTTTGCCAAGGCGGCAGGAAGGCCGACGAGGGCTTCAACGATAAGGGTGATGCTGTGGGTATAGTGTGCCACTGATTCTTCTAGCGAACCGTTCACTATCACCCCCAGTGGCTGCAAGCTGCTGACCATGCACCTAAACGCGGGGCGGAGCATGGTGACAAGGTTGGGCAGATTGCGGCCTATCTGCACGCGCAACGCGTCGCATTTCTCCTCGACACCCTTCGCCCGCGCCACGCCAGCTTCAGCTCGGGCCACCAGTGACGTCTTCTCCACCTTCGCCAATGCCAGCTCCTCCCGCAACGACGTCGTCTGCTTGTCGTGGAAGGAGGTCGCCGTGGCTAACTCGGCGACCAGGCCGGCGAGCCGGGTGGCGAGCACGGAGGGAGCAGACGGAGTGGCCGAGCAGGAGGCGACCACCCCGGTGTGAGCAGCTTCGGTCTGGCCCAATGACTAGGCAAATGGAAGCTGCGGCGGCAACCCCGGTGGTGGCAAACGACATGGTCGTCCGACCACGTTCACCGCCTTGGGGGCCCGCCCTGAAGACACCAAGAAGTGGAGTTAGCACCAGCAAATGGAAGAACACGCCAAGAAAAGCAGAGAAGAAGCTTACGTGGCAGAAGCACCCCCAAAGCAGACGGAAGAAGCGTGAAGCGCTAGCCCACTCCTGGGCCCGGCGCTTTTTACCATTGGTACCAACACCACCGCTAGCACTGGTGTCGGTGCCAGAGGCGGAAGCGGCGGCGGTGGCGGCGCAGCGTCCTTCCTAGCGGAAGGCGCGGTGGCGCCAGTAGAAGACCCAGCCCCTGCAGTGCTCGACGGCACGGAAGGGCTGGGAGCAGAAGAGATGCCCGCGGCGCAGGGTCTCTTCGGGTCTAGGCCCGAAGCGTCGGCGGTGGCCGACCGTTTCCCTGTGCTCTAGGTCATCAGCAGGAACCGAACTCCCCCTTGTCGTCAGGGGGGCTCGAGGTGGTATCACAGCCTTCTCGGTGGAGTCCATCGAAGGGAAGCTCGTGATGATCGCGAGCCGCTCCGCCGATGGCAGTTGGCAAAGTGGCTGGGCTTCAGCCGGGAAGACCAGGCTGCTCGGCATTTGCGGAAGCAACCCGGTCATCCAGGCCTCGACCTCGACGGCGCTCAAGTTCCCGGCTCCTGGCAAAAGACAAAAGACATCAATCAGCTGTTGGCGACCGCGGAAGCAAGGCAAGCAAAAAAACGGGCGAAGACTTATGGCCTGAATACATGCGGGTCACGTCATCATCACCGGTGTACTGCCAGGCCGGCCTGACGCATCGCCGCAGGGGACTAATCCGTCGGGTCACAAAGTCCCCAACAACCAAGACCCTGGGCCGGTTTGGAAGCCCGCAATCGGGTCGATCACGGCCACCATGGACTGAAGTTCTGCCGTCTCCTTGACGTGGGAACCCCAGTTTTTGATGGCAGCTGTCGGCGCGGATGGCAACTCTAGAACATCGAGCCCACTGTCGTCAGCAATGTACAACCACTCGTTCCGCCACATCTTCCAGGTGCTCTTCATCTGGAGGGGGACGTAGCGGGAGGCTGAGCCATCACGGAGGCGGAAATGGCAACTCCCCACGACCGCACCGTCGGTGAGGCCGTGGAGAGTATAAAAGTATCGGAAGAGAGGAAGATTCGACATCACCCCCATGAACATTTCGCAAAGGTGTGCGAAGATGGAAAGGACGAGGATGGAGTTGGGGGTGAGGTGAAGATGGTGGATCTCGTAGAAGTGGAGAACGGTGAGGAACAACTCAGAGTAGGGTGGCATCAGACCCGTCGCCAGCACCCAAACGAAGGTAATAACCTCCCTAGGGTTGCACTTCGGCGCGACAGGTGCCCGCCCTAAGGCAGAGGGCCCCTTCAGGGGCCAGGTCGAAGGACATTCCCCAACCTTGACTCATCCATCGCGAGGGGGGAAGCGGCTGAGCCATGCGGCTAGAGTGCTGCTTTGGTGTCGTGACTGCAAAGAAGACAAAGGAAGCAAAGAAGCCTAGACAACGAAAGCGACAGGAGTGCGGATCGTGGAGGGGTGGACATGCCTATTTATAAGCCGTGCGTGGCATCAGGACGTGAGGAGTCACGCCCCCACAAGCCGACGGTTCGCAAAAAGATTATAATGGCGTTGGACGACAAGACCTGAAGAGTTGCGGCGGTTGCAGAGAGAATCTGTACGGTTGCATGCACAGGAGTATGACCTGTCCAGGACCGTGCCCAGATCAAAGAATATCTTCAAAATCTTCTAGGGCGCGCTCCAGGGCGGATCCGGGGGCTACTGTCGGTGTATTCTACACCGGGGTACTCTCTCCACCATTGTCGAGTGGGACTGCACAAGAAGATACAAAAAAAGAGGCCTGCGGGCTCAACCGGTGAAGAGAGGCTTGGTGGGCGACGGTCCCACCCTAGCGACAGACACGTGGCGCCCGGCGATTGGGCGACAGAGTCCCAGCCCTAGGCGACCAGGACACGTGGCCGCCCGGCGGGCAGTTGGACGACCAGGTCCCAGCCCTAGGCGACCAGATCATGACCACGGAAGACCGAGACACGTGGCGGCCCGACGAGCAGGCGAACCCATTGTCAGCCGACCACGTAGACAGGGCTGGGAGGCTTCTGCCCGAAGCATTCGCCAGGATCGCAACGTATCATAGCCATTAAATGTGCATGGGAGCCATTCAATGCGCATGGGAGCCATTCAATGCGCGGGGAGCCGTTACAGTGCGCCTGGAGGCCATTATATAGGCGTGGCTCCCTGACGCTATGATGACCTGTCCCTCCGACTGAGCCAGCTTCACCAACTCCTGTTCCATCTATATCGCCCCGGGCAAGACGGGGTGACGCGTGTACCAGGCGTTCGTCACGCAGCATCCAAAACCCTCCTCTCGGGCGGTCTGAAGACAGGCGTCGTCAAGCAACGGCGTGGACAAAGAGCCTCTGAGGGACATTAGCGACAGGACTAGACACAGTCAATATAATTAATGTAAAACCACTCCCTCTGTCTGCCCTAGCTGGTCCCGGGAGTAAATAAGGGAGCTAGTGTGCATGAGGCGAGGGAGGTCGGTAGGTCGGTTAGTCGATCAGTTCACAATTGAGAGCAAGCAGAATACTAGAGCAACACGAGCTTGAGCAGGACATAGGGCTGTTACCCGCATTGAGGGCTCGAACCTGGGTAAATCTTGTGTGTTCCTTGTGTGCTCCCTGGGTGTTCTTGAGCTTCCTGTCCTGCTCATCACGCAAAGAGAGTTGAGAAGAGAGCCGAGAGTGACGCAGCTGCGAAGACCCCCCTACCAAAACTCGGCTATACACTCGAACCAATACTATCTAGCACAAACACGCCGACAGGATTGTTGCATTATATATAAGAATAAGCTTCTTACTGGATACAAAAGTTTAACTATAAAAGACTACAAAAGTTTAATTACAAAAGACTAGGAAGATTACTTAATCGATCACTCATTGTCGCCATAGTCGTCGTTGGAGTCAGAGTCGTCCCTGCAACTGTCTGGTCCTCGCTCGAGTCGGCTCTGTCTAGGTCATCCTCCAGCTCCCAGCTGTCACGATAGCCCTTTGTCGGGACCGAATCAAAACCGGACCCTCAGGTATTCTCAGACTAGTCCAGATCACGCTAGTACACACAGGATAAACAGGTTGAAGTACCACAATCATACACAACGGAATTAATAATAAAGTACTTCAAACATGAATATAAATGAGTTACAGGACCTTATGGTCACCTTACAATAATTCGTCATGCAGGGCGATAAATAACAAGAGTAGCATTAGTTCAATAGCGGAAGCAAAAGTAAAGCAATGACCCCATCATATTGCCACAGGCAACTGAGTGCGGCTCAACCCTAATCCTCCTGACCTTCGTGGAACTCCTCCTCCCAAGCTGGCACGGCTTCTTCTTCTGAGGTTTTGTCGATGCAAGGGTGAGTATACAACATACTCAACAAGTCATGCACAATGCAGTTCTATTACTACATGCATGGCTTATTCCAAGGGAAGGGCTTAATGGTTATTTTGCATAAAGCAGCATTTCCTTTTTTTTAACAGGTAATCCTATTAGATTAAAAGCGGTAAAACCAATATTATTAATACTTAATTTCTCAATTCTTTTCCAAGAGTTTGGCACACAGCCCTAGTTTGATTCATCAGCTTTTGGCACACAGCCACCCATTCCATATTTTTATTTTGTGAAAATCTAACCCTTGACTGTAATCACCGAGCAATGTCCAATACCACGGACACGACTATTCGAATAGATTTAACACACACACTCTGCAGAGGCTGTACACTTTACCCATAGGATATAGTCGCTCACCACACAGGTGATTGATTGCAACAAAGTCTTTCAGAGACTAACATTTAACCGATGAACCCTCCAAGATCGCTTCTTCTAACGCTTCCCTCACACAGAGCCAAGCTTAGAATGAGTGAGAATCGCTGAATGGGTACCAAGCAGAGCACGTGCACGCTTCCCCAAACAATTACACTTGTGTGCATTGTCACCCCGAGGTATCAAAGGAAAGAGGTTAGAACCTTACTAAACTAAGTCCGTCCCATACCAGACAAGTGGTTGTACGCGAAACTCAGTTCAAAGGCTCGCAAGGTAAAGTCCTTAATTGACCCGGGCAAGACATCCATTTTTTATATCTCGGCACACAACCTTCACAATCTTTCATACATCCCGTTGCCACACAGGCCCACCCGGCACGAAGCCTTCTTGCCACTTGCCCCGGTCCAAAACATTTCCCACCCCGGGTTTGCATTTATGCAACACATGCCAATGCCCACTTCATTGCACGAGCAGAACCACATAGGTTGCTACCCTCAATTCCGTTTCATGACATCATCGCATTATTCCAAAATACGTTCCATAATTGTTTAGTCAGTATTGATTTGCTAATTGAAAGACATTCAACGCATACAAGTAGGCTAAGCGACTCATCACGGTCTAGCCTCCCGTGTTGGCTTTTATATAGCAACCAACATAATTTAGCATTCTAGGGTGACAAGGTGTTCAGGGCATATAGTGACATTAACAAGGTGGCATAATCAAAATGGTATTTTTAGCTACCTTTCCCAACATAAACAATTTCATTTTTAACTAACATAGCATGCATAAATTGAATCGAAATACATTTTAAAATCTAGGGGCAATATGGTCAAAGCATGACTTGCCTTCGAAAAGCAGTTGGTCCTGGTCCGAGATCTACGACGGGTCTTCGAATTCCCTCTCGGCGACTTTCGGCAACTCGGAGTCTACTCGCATCAAGCAATCACACAATAAATAAACGATACAGACAGCAAGACCATCACTAAAAATAAAATAAAAATCACCATTAAATAGTTCATATTTTTACAAATTTTTGGGCCCTAGAATCACCCAAATCCGAGTTAAAATGCAAAAGTTATAGCATTTGCAAGTTTTCTGAAATTCAAATAAAGAAAAACCGAATTAAATGATTTATTTTTCTACTAAAAATTCGGTTAAATCCTCACGGTGACACGTGTCGACACCAGAGACTACCACGTCAGCTCGGCCACTGACACGTGGGCCCCAAATGACGTCATGCTGACGTCAGCACCCACGGTGGTCTACCCACTGACAAGTGGGCCCGATGAACAGTACTTGGACCAACTAGAAGCTGACACGCGGTGCACAAGCATCAAACCACGTAGACACATAATCTCCCGGCCGTTGGATTCAAATCCAACGGTCGGTCGTCGCACGGTCGACCCTACACACGTGGCAACATCCACGCTGTCCATTTCAAATCCAACGGCTCTGGTTATCCGAGCAGTTTACTATTCCCGAGCCTATGTGGATGCACTAGAGCGGTCGGATGAGAATCTAACGACGGAGGCTAACCGAGCGCTGTATTGCTACCAAGCCTACGCGGCGCAATAGCGACGGTCGGATTGAAGATCTACGGCTGCGGTTACCCGCACGGTTTACTATTCATCGCTGCTACGTGGCTTAATCCAAGTCGCCCGATTGAGATCTAACGGTCATTTTCAAGGAACATTTATACGGCTACGCGGCACTATGGCGGCGGTCAGATTAGGATCCTACGGCCTAGATCTACCCAACTTAAACGAGCTCAGCTCTACGGTTAGAGGAGACGTGGCAATACCTCGGACGTCCGTCAGAATCGATGGTGGGGTTGCTCATGGCGTCGAAGAAGAAACGGCGGCGCTGGTTGCCGGACTTGGGGAAGATGAAGTCGGCGGCGACGTTTCAGGGCATCTCCGGTCGGAAGAAGTAACCCACCCGAAGTGCCTTGACTTGGTGAACTCGGTGAGGGTCTCGGCAACGACGGAGAGCGGCGGACGGCGGCGAAACGCGACGAAAACCGAGGCGGAGGAGAGTAGCTACTACGACGAGCTCGGGCGGGGTCTACGGTGGGTGGCAGGGCGCGAGAGAAGGGGCAAAATGAGCGAAAGAAAGTCACGCGTGCACTGGGGTATATCATCTGCTCGGGCGGGTCTTGGAATGCGCGCAAAATCTCTGACATGATCCTCGGCACCCTACCGGCGACGGCGGTGCGGTAGTGCTCTCTCCCGAGACTGCACAGTCACGTCGCAGATTGAATAACGGTTCGGTGAGGCTGTACCGCGCGTCGACATCCTAACGGCCGCTAACGCGATCAACGCCTCGCGTGCTTTCTGACGACGCTACCACCGTGACCGTCCGATCGATATCGCTGTGCGAAACAATGCGCTCTAGGGTTGCGGCGGCAAGAAGACATGTTGTTGGGCTCGCCCAATCTCAGAAGCTAGGTTATTTTCGTGTTTTGCCAATAAAAACAAATCCAATAAATCAAAGTAATTATTTAAGGCACTAAAATACTCGAAAAATTCCAAAAAATTCCAAAAATATTTGAGCATTTTGAGCCTAAATAAAATATTGTTATTAATTTTTGATAAATACCTTTTCTGATATTTAATTATTCAAGAGAAGGATATTTCAAATTGATTTTAATTAAATCCAATAATTCCCCAAAAATTCAGATAAATTCAATTAAATGCAAATAAAGGTTAATTAATTCATAAAAATTTAAATAACTCCAAAAAATTAAAATTAGGCCAAATTTCGGGATGTTACACCCTTCGACGAGTCGTAGCTATCGTCGTCGTCGGAGGAGGAGGAGGTCGGTGGTGGATGCTTCGCCGACGACGACGCTTGAGGTGGAGGAGGCCAGAGGGGTGCTACCCGACGCGACTGGAGACGGACACGATAAGTAATGGGCGGCCGACGAATTCATGGATATGGCACCGACGTGGCGCTGCAGCCATTGCCGTAAGGGTCGCAGGGGTCTCGGAGGTGGTTACCATCTCTAGGATGGCTCACTTTAGGGATTTTCTCAACATCAGGTTGAGCTTCTTCTACTGTCACGGGTAGTGTTCTCATTTATTTGGTTCTCTACTTTTGCGGACGTCTCTGCAGTATTGAGTCCTATGCACCTAGAGGCCTCCCCCTCTTCTTATCATGAGGGTCAAAAGTGGGTTCAATATCCTTCTAGGGTATTTTCACTTTTTCAGGTGCATATACTGCAGGTATCTGAGATCTTTCACTCTCTTATGACCAGTGAAAGCATTTAGCAGATTATTAGCTTATTTGTTGTAGATTTATTATCCTTCGAACTTCAAATTCGGTCTCTTTAATGCATGGATCTAAGGACTCGGCATTCTCTAATGTGGTACTTATCTCCCCATAATGTCGAAAAAATGTCATTAGTACAATCAGCGTACCAAGCTGTGTACAGATCCCTTGTCATAAGCTCTAGGTATTTTAATACATGATAGAGATTCATAACCTACATAGATTTTTAACTTCTGGTAAGGTCCTATGGTGGAGAGATTTGCATGTATATAGCACAACCAGATTCGTAGATGGGAAATACTTAATTCTTTTCCACGTACTATCTGCAACGAGGAAATTTCATAATGTGCAGTTGGTTTGAGTTGAATTATTTCCGCAGCATGCAACACTGCATCGCGCCAATAACCGGTGGGAAGCCAACTATTCTACAAGAGTGGCCAAGTATTATAATAAGTTTTGTTCTTTTAATATAATGACTCTGCAAGGCCATTTTGAGTGTAGACATTAGGTACGAGATGCTCTACATTAATTATCAGAGCCTTATAATAATCATTAAATACTTTGAGATAAACTTGCCAGCATTGCTCATTCAAATAGACTTGATCCTTTCTTCTGAAAAGTAGGCTTTTAACTTAATAATTTAGGCAATTAATTTTGGTAGAAGCATGGATAAGAGACCTAGATAGGACCATCTAATAGAAGCATCTATCAGTATCATAAAATTTCTTAGAAGGGGTCCCACAGTGACTGAATAGGCCCATAGATATTACTTTGAATTTTCTCTAGGAAATTCAGTGATTCTTCCCTAACATTTTAGGTAAGAAGATCTAAGTATGAGCTTTCCTTTAGCGCATTAGGGCATAAGAAAACTTCAGGTCTAGAAAATTTTTTATGCTATGGCCAGCGGAATTATAATTATCTTCTCATAATATTCAACTCAAGATAACCCAAACGATCTGCTAGATCTTTAAATATTTCTAGTTTTCATTGTAACACAAACTTCAGGTTTTATATATACATAGTATAACCCAAAGGAGAATAAATGAAGTTTTTCAACCACACATTTATTACACCCATTAAACTTAATCATGAGTAGGTATTCTGTACCATCCTCATTCTTTGCCTTCGTAAGGAAATGATTTAGACCAATGTCTTTAAAACTTAAGGGAGTACGACTAGACTCAGGGTATAATTTGGCATCCTTCCAGTGCTAACTATGAGAGTATCGCTTCTAGCGATAGTCATAATAATTCCAATTCACTTAGTGTGGTACAACTGTCTTCTAGACAGATTTTCTCCTCCGCTATCGGATTATACTTCGTTCTATATTAGAAGTATGATTTATCAATCAAACAATTGTTGCATCGGGAACAAATTGTAGAATATGGAACAAAACATAGCAGAATTAAACAAATATCTGGGAAATATCAATTTATTCAATTTTGAATGATAATCGCTTAACAGGAGCGTAGACCAAATGTTCAGTTAGGAACTAGGCTAAACTGATAAGGAGACTTATAAGGAATATGTGACATCGACTAACAAAGTGAAGAAATACTTAGGAGACTAATCCAGGTATTTATATGAGCCATATATGTCCTTCTGAGACTCCTCGAACTTTATAATTTCAAGAACCATATTATCACATTTCTCAGCACTCGTGTCAACAATAGGTTGAACGGTGAAGTATGATTCAACATTGTTTACCCCGAGTCTTATTGACTTTTTCGATGGATTTTGTGTAAAGGTCTACCACATGCTTCGGGATGCAATAGTAGTATGACCAATGGCCAATGCATCAATACCTAAAACAGGGTTATTCAGGGTTTGCAACCTTACTTCTAGAAGTCCCTGACCCTTTACCTTTATTTTTTCACTATGAATTGCCTCTTCATCTTATCCTTTTTTTATTTTACATGTACTTCGGGCATTGCAAGACTTCTATTAGGAGTTCATCATATTTTTCTACTTCTAGCAAAATACATATAAGCTCGAAGTACTTCTGGTACTCGGCATGACATTATAGCAGTATTCTCATATTGAGGTGGAAGGTGCATAATATCTTGTCAATCTTTTTACCATTAGTAACTTTCTGGACACATAATGTTAGATCAGTGAAAAGCTTGTATATGACAAAAATTATATGCTACCACAGCCTTTAGAATCCTGAAAATGTGGGAGGATCCATTCGCGTTGTGCTTCTGGCAACATGATGGATTTTCTTGGTTATATATTTTTCCTTCGAGGAATTCAAAAATACCAGTTAGTCATCTTCCATCAACTATTTGGCCTTTAGGTCTATATGAAGATGGTGCCTCAGGAAGAGTACGGGAACCAGCTTCAGGCTAGGAAAACAGTTGCTCCAAAAGATCGAGATATCAGATTAATTTTAGTATTCATTGCTAGGGTAAGGCAATTATTGCCATTCAGAGCAAGCTTGATAAGTTCCCTCTTTGCGATGTCCAACATATGCTATTTCTATTACGCAAAATGACTTTTACTACTAGTAAAATCATTATTGCATGCTCACTCTTCAATCGGTAAAGCTTGGTCTATATCTATTAAAAATCTTATGTGGCATAGTCTTACAGACAGCTGATATGTACCATTAAGCATGCCCTAACACCATTAAATAGCAAATGATAGGATAAATCGTACCAAACACATGTAACACAAAATAACCGTACTTACTAGATCACACATCAATGACAAGCTAGCATAAAGATATCACATATCATTACCACCTCCGTGGCCGTTATCTCGCCGGAGACCACCTTGTCCTCTCCTTACTTCCTCTCTACCCCCTTGACTTTTGCAGTTCTCCTCTCTTAGATCGATCTGATTGATCCATCAACTTCTTGTCCTGCCCGTCCCGAGCAAGGATAGAAATTCAAGTGAAATCTGGCGAAATTTTAGCAAAATCTTGGATTTTGGCTCCCATACGAGATTCAAAATCCCGTCCGAATTAAAAAAAATTCAAAATGCTACAGTAAATTCAAAAATCTCAGCCAAGATCTCAGTTATTTGGACTAGTTTTCACACTTTTTGACCAGATTGCAGTGATTTCAGACTGGATTTGGCTTCAATTTTTCCTAAAGCATTGTTAGACCATCTATGAGGAATACATGTGAAAAAGGTTAAAAAATTGATTTTTTGTTGGGTGTGGGATTCGAACCCACGCCCTGCCTACTTAGCGAGCCTTATCTCTCACATTACAACCAACTGAACTAAGTCGTGTTGCTTGTTGTGCTGCACATTGGATGAAATTTGTAGCTTCAGCCTCAAAGCAAACAAAATAAGCCCGAGTCATTTCCTCATGGGGTCACAAAGTACTCACACTCTCCCGTCAGTGTGCTCACTGCTTTGCTTCTTCCCCTCGGTGACCGACCCAATCCAGCTTGCTCCGATGATCGTCTGGCCCTCTTCAATGACAAAAATGGTATGTCTTGCTTCTCCATCCCGATATCCTGGCTAATATGGTGAAATCTCGGTGGGGCAAACCGAAATCTCGGTTAACAGAAGAGGGAGATCTAAGTTTTTTAGCGCGAAATCTAGGTGTTTAGGCCCGATATTTCATCATTTTTGGCCAAAATACATGGTTTAGCTAGCAGATTTGGCTGGGATTTTGGGTGAAATGCATGCATGCACAAGTTCTACTTGCTGTGATGAACAATAATGTTCTACCATCTATGATGACCAATAATGTTCTACTTGCTATGATGACCTAAGTATTGTCAGAGATGTTGCACAAGTATTGTCAGCGATCAAACACCATAGTTCTACACTTCTACTTTCTGTGATGACCTATAATATTTGTATTTACTTGCTTTGGGGGACTAATATTCCAAAGGATTATATGTTAACTACTTGATTATGTAGAGAAGAGAAATCAACCAGTTTGTTGAATATTTAAATATGGGGTATGAGCATGCACTGAAAACTCAAAAATTATACCATATATGCTCAAGTAAGCATTTAGAAACTTTGGATATTGTGGGCCTAATTCTACAGGATAAGATATACACGGAGAGGATATCTCTATATTGGGAAGGACTCGATCATTTTTCCGTTATGAGGAAACCAATTCAAGTTCACCTATATATTGGGAAGTTTGGATATACTACGAAGATCATGCGACGATAGACTTCCATCGGCTATGATATGGTGTCCCAAACCAATTACAACTCGACTTGAGACAAGGCTACCCCAACTATATAAGGATGAGGGTAGGCATCCCCAGGAAGAGGCAATTCTCAGACCACAAGCCATTGAGAGCTAGACAAGCGGAAGACCTTTTGAGCATAGCATCCAAGAGTCGGCAAACTACTCTTTGTTAAAACCTTTGCCGTAGCTTAGCCACCCCCCAAGTTCAATCTTCATTCTAATTAAAGCTAGGCGTCTTGCTTTGTACTCTGTTCATTGATTTCACATATCATCCATACAGGAATAGGGTATTACTCCATCCGAGGGCCTGAATCTATCTACATTGTGTGCCTTCGATTTCGTGCCTAACTTTGCTAATCCAAATGTATCAAAAGTTATAAGTTTATTGTCGATTTCTAACCTTCGACACGGTTCTATTATGTACTTAGGTGCATTGTTTCTTAAAAAATAAATCCTACAACTGACCTCTATGCATGATTTGTGATCATCAGCGAAAAGGACTTTAGTAATATGTATGATGGCTATCATTTTATATGGTGTATTTGATCATTCTCTCATATCATAGTATCATTATGATTGGCATCTTCTGTCCACCTCCCGCAAGTTCTCGTAATGGCAGATCGTGTAGGTATCGTATAGGAGCATGGGGAGTGTATCGGCTAAGGGTCAAAGTGCAACTATTGTAGGCATGTTATGAAGGGTGGAGGGGTGACTCGTCTAAAGGAACATCTGGCTGGTCTCACCAGCGATGTGAAGGCCTGCTCTGACGTGCCTAAAGTGGTTAGGTAGGACTTGTTCGCAGACCTCCGTGGTGGTCAAAAGAAGAAGGAGAAGGAGGCGGTGTGCCTCTGCAAGGACGAGGCTTGCGACGACTGTGCCACCTTGGCCAAAGTGTACCGTACCGAGCAGAAGCAGCTCAAGATGGCCATAAGGGTCTCGAAAGAAGAGGCCTACATCACGAGCCAAGGTCTGACCCTAGGATCGGGGTCTGGGAGTGGTGCAGCGAGGCCCTCGGTCCAATCCACTCTCAGCAAAATATTCGGTAAGTCCAAATCAACACAGGAAAGCCATGCCTCCATCAATGTTGACTTTGCATTCAAGTAGGGGGCGAGGTAGAAGTTAGGGAGGGCATGGTCTAAGTGGTTCCATGCTAATGCAATTCTAGGAAGGAAGGCCGAGTGTCTGTATTTCATAGGTATGAAAATATCTTATGTTTATAAGTTACAACTCTTGTGATAATTGTACTAACCTCTTATGCTCGTGATGGACAGGTGCAGTCTAAATGGCGCAAGAACTAGGTCCAGGGGTTCATGTATCATGGTGACACGATATAGATAGGAAGTACCTAAACGAGAATGGGCAGGAGATTGTCCAGTACCTTCAAAAGTTCAGAGATGACTGGGCCACATTTGGTGTGACAATCATGTGTGACAGCTGGACTAAGCCTACTTGACAGAGTATCATCAACTTCATGGTGTACTTGTCATATTTTTTCATAAGACCAGTAATGCCACAGGTACAATGTTTAGTTTAGTTTCTTACTCTTCCATACTAGAAATGTACGTACTAACTTCCAACTTGTTCATTCACAGGCAAAGTCCAGGATCACAAGTACCTACTACATGAGATAACAAAGGTCATGGCCAAGAAAATTAGGGCAGAGCACATTGTGCAGGTGGTTATCGACAACACAGCCAACTTCAAGAAAGTATGCCAGTTGTTACCAGTGGAGCACCCATGGATTATATGGCAGCTATGCTTGGCACACACTGAATCTTATGCTGAAAGATGTGTGTGACGTCTCATATATCAAACAGGTTGTGGAAGAGGCCAAGAGGATTTGCAAAACAACCATAAAAATCTGCATGCATAGATGAGGCAACATGTAGGTGGAGAGTTGGTGAGGCCAAATGCCACTAGGTTTGGCACATCCTTTGTTTTCCTAGATAGTTTCTTCAAAAAAGGAGAAGTTTCAGTAGTAGATGACATATCGAGACTGGACAGGTAGCAGGTGGGCTGGGATGGAGGAGGGCAAGTTTGCATATGACCACCTCGTGGACAAGGAGTTTTGAAAATGGGTGGAGTGGACCGTCTTGACCATAGAACCCTTGTACAAGATGTTAAGGTTTGCGGATCAAGATAAGTTGCCAACGATAAGTGGTGTCATGATGAAGTATGCAATGAGCGGAATGAGTATCATAAGCGCTTGCAGGAGCATGGAGACCAGTACAGGAATTCCTACAAGTCCTGGAAAAGAGGTTTGCTGAAATAAGGGAAACCACATTTGTGAAAGCAGGTTATTGAAATTAATATGTTCATTTCTACTGTGCTAATTATACAATGTTCACATCTGTTGTGCTAACTATACAATGATTAGTGTATTGTAGACTTTGTGCTCGACTCACAGTCTCAATTCTCGTACAATATATGCAGCACTCCCCAGTACATGGGAGTGCTCTCTGCTGCACTAGGCATTATAGCTAATGAGGACAGTAGCGCGGTGCAGGCCACACGGGAAGCTAATGTATACCGTCTTAGGAGGGGACGGTTTGCTACCCAACTTGCACAATCCAGCACCGCCAATCCCCACATGACAATAGGTACGTACGTAATTTCAGGTATTGTTACATTGTTGTTCCCCAAAGTAATGGCTTCATTAAATTCCAAGAGTAGCTTGCGATTGATTATCTCGTCTGTTTGTTAATTCAACTGCACAACTGCAATGTGGGTGCGGGCTAGGGGCCACTGGGAGTGGTTCATGGGTACATTTTCTTCGCCGTTCAACTCGATTTGGGCCTGTGCGGAATTGGTTGCTATACGACTGTGGCGTATACGTGAAGACCCACATAATTAATCTAAAAGAACAACAGTAACACCATTATTACTCGGAGGTAATTACACTGATCTCGATATATTAACTAACAAAATATCGAACACATCCAACACTTTATCAGTTAATACACTGTGTTTAGAGTGTTGTAGCAGAACAACAATTAGAAACTGAAATGGAAGCTTATTACAACCCATAGCCACGCAGGCCTACAAGTCTAGTAATACAAGATCCTACATAATATGTAGTACAACAAAATTAAAATACATAACCACTAAAGTACCCAGTAGATTGACGGTCGCTGTCGTATTGTCCATTACTCTACCTAGTCCTCCTCATAATCCTGACCCTGCAAGTAATCCTCACCCCACACCTCATAGGCATATCCATGAGGATCTATGTCCTAGCTGGACACCGAGCCACTAATGCAATTTTCTAAGCAAAAGGTGTGTTAAGCAAGAGTAAGTACAATAATACTCAGCAAGCATTAATAACAATGCATCGTATGAATTTTTCCATCATTCATCTCACATACATCTCTCTCTCTCAAATCTATTTATAGAAAAATAGGGTTTTATTAGGAAAACATTCAATTCATGTTTTAATTACTGAAATTACTACTAGCACATGTATATGAGGCATACTTAGCTTTTTTAGCATCCAATCTAAGAGACATCATGAATTCATGATTTGACGCTACGCAGGTTTTACCACTTTACCCATAGTATGAATTTGGCATCCTGTTTGCACTAGAATTTGGCAAGGCATGGTCAAATTGTTAGGCTAAATATAAAGGGATATTTTGACTGATATCGGATAAGAAAAGAAAAGTTAAAGATAGAATAATGACCGATATTGTTCCAAACTTGGAGATTGTTTGAGTAAAAGGCCGATATGTATTATAGTCGACAAAGCGTATCGAAGAGGGATACGATTGGCCAATGCACCATAAAAGATGGTCAAGGGTGAGCAAAGACAACAACACAATCAATCAAACAACTCATATTTACTTTTTATTTACTTTCATGTCAATTAGGAGTAACTCTTGTAATTTAGAATATTTCTTATAATCTGATCTTGATCAATAAAGTTGTGCATCGCCTATTGTTGATCTTCATTGATTACGCCAATTAGTTTCAGTTTTCTCTAATTTTTGTTGCGCATTACCTTCTTCAGGAAAGTCCACCTTTATCTACCATCTATTCAGCCCAAATCGGCTATTTAGACTTATCGTTACCATTGATTTGTTCAGCTTTTTTAGCTGATTAGATCTCTACCGATTGTTACGCTAGATCAGCTTTGAGTATATTTTCTATCTTACTGATTGCAGGATCAAATCAGTTGGCACACCCTGAACCCTGTGAAATCAATGTTCTTCATGTGTTGAAGCCGATAGATCCTTTGCCACATCTTTTGGCGCCAACATACTTTTAGCACGCCTAATGGGACACGGTGTCTTCTTCCGGGAAATTGATTCGGCCATCCGATCTCAACACCGATGCTATAATCATCCATACACTGGATGATTTAACACTTGAACAATGTAAAGAGATTGAAGATCGAAAAGTCATGCTCAAAGAGATGATGTTAAGCTACTATCAAAAAACTCGACGCGGCATCACGCAGAAGGCTGCATTGCCAACAATCAATGCTCTCGGGGATGCAGGGATTGCGAATACCTCGGTGAGTCAATACATGCCTACACAACCTGAATTATTGGCTATGATTAATCAATCAATCATCGGCTCTAGTTACAACTCTTAAGCCGATGATAACTAGTAGTGTAAAGACAATAGCTCAAGAGTTGGCATTAGCTGCAAGCCTACTCAATCCAATGCAAACCCTGCCGAATTACCTTGTGTATTCGATAGCACAAAGCACCTAAAGCCCTGTAGCCGATCCTAAACCATCAACTATGACTTCATCCCTGACTATGATGCTATCCTAGCCTATTGTCATATTACCGATGCTACTAAATTGGACGTACCAGCCAACTTACCATCATTGGCTCCATTCTACGCTATCCCCAATCAGTTCCATAGTCGATCGAACCCCTTAGCATTCGCAATATGCTGAGCCGATTCTGTAGAGGAATCTATCCACATACAAGGTTGTAATGTATTTGAAACCCTTCATTCTACTACCAGAGGCAACTGCTAAGAGAAATAATGGATACGAGCAACTTCTTTGGTACATAACGGCTCAACCAACCTATCAACCCGAGCTTACGCTCGAGGGCAGAATGCTCATTATGATCATAATTGACAAGCTCCTAACGTTGCATCGGCTAACACATCAAATTAGGCCAATCAGATATCCATCGTATTGTGAGATCAATTCGACATACAGCCCAAAGGGAAGGTTATCAGCTATCGGAAGCCATATCTTCATTACATTGACAAGATACCTTACCCTAATAACTTTAAGGTTCTTGATTTTGCAAATTTTTTGGGGATGACTCTGTTACTACTTTGGAGCACATCAGACATTTTAACGCGCAATGCGGTGAAGCTGCTCAGTCCGATGGGTTAAAAATTAGGTTTTTCCTACTATCTTTGTTAGGAGCTAGCTTTTATGTGGTTCACAAGCTTGCCTCCTAATTTGGTTCATTTTTGGACCATTTGGAAAGCTGATTCCATGAATACTTTTTCTCTAGCAGTCTGGAACTTAGAATTTCTAACTTGAGCTATGTTCACAAGAAATTTAGGAAATCAGTAACAGATTATATTTAGAGATTTAGAGAAGTGAGAAATTGTTGTTTTAGCATTACTTTACCTAATAACCAGTTAGCCGATTTAGCCTTCTAGGGATTAATTCCCCAGCTAAGGGAGAAATTCGATGGATAAGAGTTCACCAATTTAAGTCACCTGTTGCATAGGGTACAGGCTCAAGAAAGCTATTTTATTGATAATAGAGGCTTTGGAGATAAATTCAAAGCCAAAAACAACAATAAAAATAAAGAAAAAGCTAAGGGCAACCTCATTGAGCACTGTTCAAGTGAATCCTCTGAAGATGACGAGGCTGAGATAAAAATAGCCGAGTGGGTTAATGGATCTCAAAAATCCCTAGTCTGTTCTTGGCTTAAGCCGACTAAGAATAAGTCAGAAATAAAATACAATTTCGATGTCTCGAAGTGTGACTATATTTTTGACTTACTTTTACAAGAAAAGATTATATGGTTGCCTAAAGGACATGTTAAACCATTGGCCGACAAAATTTAAAAGTGAAGGTATTGCAAATGGTAGCATTCTTTTTCTTATAATACAAATGATTGCAATTTTTTCCATCAGCAAATACAATCAGCTATAGAGGATGGCCTACTCAAGTTTGCAGAGGAGGCGATGATGCATGTCAATGCTAATCCTTTTTCGATTAATATGGTTTGATGTTCTGGAAAAGAAAACGACCCAATATAGGATACACGGTAAGAAGTTGCACATCATGTTGATGATCAGTTGAATTCTAGTGGTAAATAGACCCTAAAATTACATTAGCTTACTACAAATAGAAACTAACCATGAAGGCAAAAGTTCAAAGATTGTCAAGCCAAAGGGAGATTTGCAGGTCGACAAATGGTATAAAGCTGAGAGAGCATCGCCACTGTGCAAGTCGATTCACAAGTCAAAGCCAACTTTTTTCCCAGTTGCTGAAAAATATGAAAGGAGAAATAATAGGTTGCGTTATCCCGCACGTCGGCCAGATAATCTGCACTGGCCTGATAACTTTAAAATGGCTCACCAACGATGCCCCTTTTAACAATTCTGTTGGGAGAGAGGGTCAGCTTTGCCGCCATCATATACGTGCCTGATGGAACGCTACCCTCGTCAAGGTGACTCGCAAAGGCGATCGGTTAAAGATAGAATATATAAGCCGATACAAGACCATTCTTGTAACATCCTATTTTTTGCTTTTTTTATTAAGTTAATGTGTTATTTGTGCATTTTATAACTTTTCTAGATTTTTTGGATTTTATTTGAATTTATTTAAAATTAAGTATATTGGTCTTTTCTGAAAACTAATTAATTATAGAGAAAATTAAAGTAAAGCATAATAAAAATATTTTATTTGGCTTCTCAATACCTTAGCATATTTTTGAGATTTTTTTGCTTTTTTCTTGATATTTTATTTTCTTTAAGCAAATTAAATTAATTATTAGAATTATTTTAAAAGGAAAAGCATTTTACAAAGCGGTAACAGTTGTGGGCCTAAAGTGGTAGGCCAGGCCACTTCATCTATGCCGCTTGGTTCGATGAGGTTGGGTGATCTTAGCCGTTCATTTGTTGTTCAGACGGTCAAAGTACTAGGGTTTCAATAAAAACCCTAGCGCTTCGTGTTCGTCGGATCGAGTGGGTGACAACGGCTGTGATTCAACTACATCAAGTATGTAGGGAGCATTGGATCGCTACACATGGACAGCTATGGTGGGTTCTTCTCCAAGGCACCACTAGAGTTTGTGTTTGTCACATTTACGCCACCGTATGGAGCTAGGTCTCCGATTTGAGCTCAATTGGGAAGGCTATTTAAGGAGCAAGAGAAAGCTCAAGGTTTGCCATCATCTACCATAGTTTTTGCCCTACAAATTAGTGCTTGAGATGCTTTTGTTTGGAATTTTTTGCTCACCGGAGTTAAAGATTGGAGCCACCATGGTTTTCATTGTTTTTGTCGCCTCGAGGTGTCATCGCCACAACGAGTTCCTGATCTGGGTTCTATGCATTGAGGTCATTTGGATCGGTCGCTTTTTTCCATCGGGAAATCACCAAAGCGCCTTGTGGTGAGTCATCCTCTTCGTCTCCGTCGGTCTCGCCATCGTATCCATTGCCGGACCAATGCAAGTGTCTAAGCCAACGTGGACGCTAGATCATTGCCACGTGGTGGCCTTATCATGACCACGTGCATGCCATGTAAAATTGCCTCGCTTGCGTGTGCATCTAGTCGGATGCCACATCACCACATCACATCAGCATTGTCAGGCCCACCTGTCGGTTTGGGTGATGCCGTGGACCGGGTCCATTAATCCAGTAGAACCAGTCCATGGACTGAAGGCCACATTTCGAGCAGCGATTGGCTTAGCTCGGTGATGACATCATTGTGACGCAATAAATAAGATTTTCAGCAGAAAAATAATTTGGATATATATTGATTTTTGATTTTCTCTTTTATTTGAAAATTTGAAGGCTCATTCTCCCTCATACGAGCTCTATTTGAGGAATTTTGAAAGCTCATTCTCCCTCATACGAGCTCTAATTGAGATCTATTTAATGGTGAATTTTATTTGATTTTTAGAGATTGTTTGCTCTCTGTTTGGTGTTTATTTGGTATTCTCTCTCATTACACGTAGACGTCAAATTGCTCAGAGTGTTCGAGGAGGAATCATGGACTCAAGACCAAGGTCCAGAGAAAGAATAAGGGATTTTCTAAGACAAGTTGTGCTTTGATCATGTTGAACCCAGTTTATAAAATTTCTATATTATTTTGCTGTATGTATGTTATTTTATGTGCATAAATATTTCAAATTAAATTGGGATTTAGTTAATTTGCCCAATTGAACTATACCCTACCTTGTCATTTGTATGACATGATTAATTATCACTATAGATTGGTTCACTACTAGTTGGTTAATATTAATAATCAACATGGGTTGGTTAGACCATGTTAATATGCTTAGCCATGCCACGTATGTCACATATCTTTTGTGATACCAAAAGTTAATCTTGACTAATGGAATATAGAACATGTTTATAAAATTGGTATGTTAGGTGTTGTCATACAATGATGTTGAGTTGTAGTGACGAGGAGGTCACACAACAAAGTTGACTTGTTGATAGTATGTGGTGCTTTAAAGCTATCACAGATATTCTTCTCTACGTGCATGACGTCGATGTAGTGCTGAATTTCTTGGTGCTCCCAATAAGGTGGGTCCTAAAATATTGATCTCTTCTTCTACATGATATTCTCATGGCTCCTCAATTTACATCCCTTTCTAAGCGCAACATCTAAGTTCTTAACCGTATCATGAACATCTATCTCGCTTAAAGGCTTTAGAGCTGAACCGCCTTTATTTGTTCTGTCGAATTGTTTCTTCATCTTGCGGTATGGGTGACTCCTCTAAAGGAACCTACGGTGATGCATGTACATGGTTTTGCACAAATGATTCAGCCACACACTCTTGATATCATTTAAGTAGTGAGTACATGCTTTGGCTCCTTTTATACTCTGGCCCGACAGGTTAATAACGATAGGATAATCATTTATGGTGCAGAACAACAGGCAATGCAAAGTGAAGTACTCTCGTTTGTGAGCATCCCATACATATACCCTAGGAGCCTACAGTGTTTTCAGATCTTCTACAAATAGTGTTAGGTACACATCAATATCGTTGCTAGGTTACTTTGGGTCTTGGATAATTATAGATAGCAACATATACTTTCGCTTTATAGATAACTAAGGAGGAAGTTTGTAGATACAGAAATTCATGAACAAAGTGCTATAATGGTTGCTCATGTTATCGGAAGGATTCATTCCATCTGTACTAAATCCAAATCTTTTATTCCTCGGATCTACACCAAATTCTTGAAATCTCCTATCATTGTTTCTCTATTGGGTGAAACTAGTAGGGTGTTGTGGGATGTATACATCCCGGGTATCTGCAAGGCAGGTCTGCGAGGCCCAACTGAACAAGGCTGGGTCGAGCCGGCTACAAAGAAATAGAAGCTATCATGGTTGCGCCAAACATATGAGACAAGGAAGCCCTGAAGATAGCAACCGAGCCGGATTAGGTAGGATACGATTGTAATCTAAACCGTTGCCAAAACGGATAGGTGCATAAGATATAATCCCTACTTTGTATCCGACTAGGACTCTCTTTGTAACCGCCCTCCTCTGCTATACAAAGGGAGGGACGGGAGAACGTCACCATACAATCTCATCAGCGAATTAGCTAGTCACATATAATTCCAGAGCACAGGACTAGGCTCTTATCTCCTTTGCGAGAGCCCGAACCTGTATACATCCGGTGTCTTGTGCTACCATCGAGTTTGGATCCATCGTCTAGTCCCCTTTTGATTATTGTCGACAACAAATGCGTCGACAGTTGGCGCACCAGGTAGGGGTTGCGCTAAGATCAATCTCAGTAGGCTCGATAGGGATCTTCAACGAAATCATGGCCACCTTCGCTCCGGCCCAGGCGTTCCGCTTCGGAAGTCTAAACTTCATCGCCGATGATCTTGGCAAACTCATCCTTTCGGATTCGGATCAGATCCAATCTGGAAGTGATTCTGCCGCTCGCCCAGTCGAACAACCACTAGGATTGGGGTTAGGCATGGCCATCTGTCCCCGGACGGTAAACCAAAAGCCTATTCCCCGGTTTGAGCGAAGACCGGCTAAAGGCGAGCCCCGAATGGTGAAGAACGCTAAGAAACCACTCAGATCTAAAGGTCAGCCCAACTTGTCTTACTGTTCTTCTGATTCAGAGAGTGGGGCAGAAGACTCTCAAGATTTTTGCGGTATCTTCGTGATATAAGATCTGCGGACTGATTCCCAGCAGCAGAAGGATGCTACGAATGCCGCAAAGGCAAAGCGCCTTCGTCAAGAAACCCGCGCAAAGTCTCTCTAGGCCAGAGGCCGCAATGTTAATGAAGACATTTTGCAGATGAAGATGGGGAACCAATCGATTTTTCATACTCCTCAACAGAATATCGTCGCATCAAAGATGATCCTCGACACATTGGGACCAATGCTTGGTTCGATAGCCCAGCCGCGCCGATCGTGGCCCAAGTCCAGGCCATGGTGACAGCAGCAGCGATCCAGCAACATCAGGAAGAACCAGGGGAGAAGGAGCACTCCCGTACCCGCATAGTCACTCGGATCGCGGCTGAAGAAACAGCCGCGCATCGGGCCATGCGTGGCCGACTAGAGCTTCGACGAGGAGAAGATGCCCGGCAAAGCATCAGCCGTGACCTCCGCGTGGACCTGAATGCCAGGAGGCGGGATCGGGAGGATGAAGAGCGCCGCAGGCGCAAAGATGACTATGAACGTTTCGACATCCGCCATGACAACCGAGACGACCGCAGAAGCCATCACCGCCGCGATAAAGGCGATAGTGAGGACCGCCGAGTTAGATCACCTTCTCGACGCTCCCCACGACGCCACAATGATGGACCTATTGAGGGGATTCGAGCGTTCACTCCCCAACTTCGCCGAGTAGTCTGGCCTGAAGGTTTCAATCCCAAAGACATTACCAAGTTCGACGGAGAAAGAGATCCAAAAGTTTGGTTGCAAGTTTATTCCCTTCTGATCATGGCAGCAGGGGGCGATCACAACGTAATGGCCAACTATCTGCCGGTCACGCTTACCCCTTCGGCTCAGGCCTGGCTCACCGGACTTCCAGCGAATTATATAGATTCCTGGGGAGATCTTTGTGAGTAGTTCATCACCAACTTCCAAGGCACTTATGAGCGACCTGGGACTCAATGGGAATTGTATCAGCTTCACCAGAGAAGGAGCGAAACACTCCGGGAGTTTATCCGGTGCTTCATGCAGAAGAAGAATACGATCAGGGATATCTCAGAAGCTGCAGTCATTGCGGCATTTCAGAAGGGCGTTAACGACCCAATCTAATTAAGAAGATGTCCAGGAAGTCGCCGACTACGGTAAGGGAAATGTTTGAATTGGTAGATCGCTACGCTACAGCCTCGGATGCTTTGGCCGAGCGTCAAGACGACCGCCCGCGGCATAAAGACAAGAAGGATCATGCCGAGTCCTCTAGGCAGCGGGATAAGAAGCGGAAGCCTGAAGAACTAGTGGCGCCGAGCGGGGCCGACATCGCGCACCACACACGGATGATTATGATGCAGTAATGGATGCAACCTGCCCTTTCCATTCTAAGGGGAAACATGCTGCGAAGGATTGCTTCACTCTAAGAAGATTCGCCAAGGAGTCCAGAAAACGACCGGCCAAGGGAGAAGCAAAAGACGAAGAAAAGAAAAAACAAGATTCCCCTGAGGATGACGAGGGCGAGTACCGATGACGGAACGTGAGCTCAACTACATATTTGGGGGATCGGCTACTTATGAGTCCAAGCGAAAGCAAAAGCTCACCTCTCGGGACATCAACGCAGTTATGCCAGCAACCCCTAGTACCTCAGATGGTCCGAAGTCCTGATTGCCTTTGACCGCACGGATCATCCGGATCATATCCCATATCCACGTAGATATCCTCTTGTTTTGGACCCTGTGATTCGTAGTGTTAAACTCAAAAGGGTGCTGGTTGACGGGGGGAGTGGACTCAACGTCCTCTTCTCCAAAACCTTCGACGACATGAAGATTTCTCGCTCAGAGCTAAAGCGGGGCTCATCACTGTTCCATGGGGTAATCCCTGGGACCTCTTCGGTTCCACTCGGGCAAATCACCTTGCCGGTTATGTTCGGGACCAGAGAAAATTACCGGACGGAATATCTCAATTTTGAGGTGGCTGATTTCAAGACGGCATACCATGCCATCTTGGGAAGGCCAGGCCTAGCCAGGTTCATGGCTGTACCGCATTACACTTACCTCATCTTGAAGATGCCAGGGCCAAAGGGCATCATCTCCGTGTGCGGCGATGTTAGGTAATCATTCGCGTGTGACAGAGAGAGCTGCGAGATGGCAGAAATTCAAGAAGCGGCAGCCGATAGAGAGAAGATCCGACAGGTAGCAGCACATCAACAAGATGGAGGAGAAGTCCCGGCCAAAAAATAAGCCAAGGCAAGCATGAAGCCTGACGAGGGGACCAAGAAGGTAATCCTCGACCCGTCAAACTCGGCTCAAACGGCCTTGATCGGGACAGGACTCAACCCCAAATAGGAAGACGCGCTCGTCACCTTTCTTTGGGCCAACCGGGATATTTTTGCATGGAAACCTTCCGACATGCCCGGTGTCCCTAGGGAGGTGATCGAGCATTCTCTCAATGTGGATGAGAAGGCGAAGCCCATCAAGCAATGACTCCGACGATTTGCTCAGGATCGCCGGGAGGCCATCAGGGAAGAAATCACTAAGCTTTTAGCAGCAGGCTTTATAAAAGAAGTGTATCATCCCGACTGGCTAGCGAACCCAGTTCTTGTTCACAAAAAGAATAAAAGCTAGCGCATGTGCGTTGATTATACCGATCTTAACAAAGCATGCCCGAAAGATACTTTCGGGCTGCCCCGCATTGACCAGGTGGTAGATTCAACGGTAGGTCATGAACTCCTTAGCTTTACGGATGCCTACCGAGGTATCACCAGATCGGGCTAAAAGAAGAAGCGCATCAAAACCGTTCATCACTCTGTTTGGGGCATTTTGCTACGTCACAATGCCGTTTGGTTTGAAAAACGCTGGTGCAACCTATCGGTCATAATACAATGGTGTTTTCACACCGTCGAGCATAGCGTGGAGGCATATGTTGATGATGTCGTCGTCAAATCTCGTGTGAAAGAGGACCTCATATCCGACTTGGCCGAGACATTTGAAAGCCTAAGGTCTTACAAGATGAAGCTCAACCCTGAAAAGTGTGTCTTTGGAGTCCCCTCAAGAAAACTGCTCGGATTCATTGTGTCACAGTGGGGCATCAAAGCAAACCTGGAGAAGATCAATGCAATTTTGAAGATGAAATCTCCGACTAGCCAGAAAGACGTCCAGAAGCTCACAGGTTGCATGGTGGCACTCGGCAGGTTCATTTCTCGCCTAGGATCGTGGGGAATGCCCTTTTTCAAACTTCTGAAGAAGCAGGGAAATTTTCAGTGGACGGCCGACACACAGCAAGCTTTCGAAGAGCTCAAGGCATTCTTATCCTTGCCACCGGTGCTGGTTTCACCAATGCCTGAAGAACCCCTTTTGCTTTACATTGCTGCAACGACTCATGTAGTCAGCATTGCAATCGTTGTAGAGCGGGAGGAAGCGGGACATCTCCAGAAGGTCCAGCGGCCGGTTTACTTCATCAGCGAAGTGTTAGGAGAATCCAAGGCACGGTATCCACAGGTACAAAAATTGTTGTACGCCGTATTGCTTACCTCTCGCAAACTCAAGCATTACTTTCAAGAGCATTCAGTTTCGGTGGTCACCGCTTTTCCGATTGGGGATATACTTCATAATCGGGAAGCCACTGGGAGAATTGCAAAATGGGCGGTCGAGCTTGGAGCTTTTGAAATCTCCTTCAGGTCGCGAACAACAGTAAAATCTCAAGTACTCGCCGACTTCACCGCCGAGTGGGTGGAATTGCAGACCCCACGACTACTAAAGATCTCGAATATTGGACAATGTATTTCGACGGCTCCCTTATGCTCAGCGGCACGAGGGCTGGTGTGGTGCTCATCTCTCCGACGGGCGAATGCTTGAAATACGTTCTTCAGCTCCATTTTCCAGCGTCAAACAATGCCGCCGAGTACGAAGCACTCATCCACGGACTTCGTATCGCGATATCTCTCGGTGTTCGACAACTGACAATCCGTGGCGACTCCATGTTGGTGATCAACCAAGTGCAGAAAGACTGGTCATGCATCAGTGACAACATGGCTGCATATTGCCAAGAAGTGAGGAAACTCGAAGACAAGTTCGACGGGCTGGAACTCATCCACGTACTCCACCGCGACAATGAAGCAGCAGACGAGCTTGCAAGGCTAGGCTCCAATCGGGCAACAGTACTGGCTGGAGTGTTTGTTGAAGAACTCCACAAGCCTTCAATAAGCCAAAAACAGGAGCCAAGCAAATCAGAAGAAATACCGACTGAAGAAGAAGTCTTAGTCATCAATCCCGACTGGACAACTCCTTTCCTAAACTATTTGTTAAAGGACAAGCTCCCCGAAGACCGCGTAGAGGCAGAGCGCATCACACGCCGATGCAAGAGCTACGCGGTAGTCATTGAGGAACTTTTTAGAAAAAGCGTCTCCGGAGTCCTAAGGCGTTGCATATCGGAGCAAGAAGGGAGAAATCTCCTCAAAGAAATCCACTTGGGAATTTGCGGGCATCACGCTGCATCAAGTACCCTGGTGGGCAAAACTTATCGTCAAGGTTTCTTCTGGCCGACTGCCGTATCCAACGCGGAGGACATTGTTTGCACCTGTGAGGGTTGCCAATTCTTCGTCCGACAAATACATATGCCAGCGCAAGAGCTGCAAACCATTCCAATCACCTGGCCTTTCGCAGTCTGGGGGCTCGACATGGTCGGCCCTTTGAAGAAGGCTCAAGGTGGTTTCACTCATCTCTTCGTCGCCATTGATAAATTCACCAAATGGATAGAGACAAAACCCGTCGCCACAATAACGGCGGTCAAGGCCAAGGAATTCTTTTAGGAAATCGTGGTAACATTTGGCGTACCAAACAGGATCATCACGGATAATGGAACTCAATTCCGTGGAGAGGAATTTCAAGACTGGTGCGACGAGCTCGATATCAAAATCTGCTTCGCCTCAATGGCTCATCCAAAGAGCAACGAACAGGTGGAGCGGGTGAATGGCATGGTGTTACAAGGGCTAAAAGCAAGGATTTTTTATCATCTCAAGCCATATGCTACAAGATGGGTAAAAGAATTGCCCTCGATGCTCTGGGGGCTGAGAACTACCCCCAGCAGGGCTACCGGTGTCGTGCCCCGAATTTGCAAATCCGGACACTCTGTGTATTCTGTACTAGTCCAGGATCGCGCTAGTGCACACAAGCTTAACAGGGTTTAAAGTACCAACAACATACCCAGTGGAATAGTAATAAAGTACTTCAAACATATATATAAACGAGTTGTATGACCTTATGGTCATCCTTACAATAGTTTGCCATGCAGGGCTTACATAAATCAAAGTCACAAGAGTTCAACAGCGGAATAATAAACATCGTAGTGCACCATCTCCTGCCATAGGCACCCTAACGAGGCTTGCTTCTCTAGTTCTCTGGCTCTTCGATGAACTCCTCTTCATAAGCAGGCGTAGTCTCCTCCTCTGGTAAATTTTGTCCGCAAGGGTGAGTACACACCGTACTCAACAAGTCATGCACATAATGCAGTTCTATTACTATATGCATGACTTGTTACAAAGGAATGGCTCAATTGGTTATTTTGCTTTGCGCCAATATTTTAAATTACTATTTATTTAGATGTAAAGCAACAAAACCTTAATAATGTAATAAGCTTCTCAATTATTTTCCACATAGTTTTGGACACACAGTCCTTAATCAACTTTCATCATCAACCCTGGCACACAGCCTTCCACCCCATTTTATTTTCAAAACTATACCCCTTGACTGCAATCCCTGAGCATTGTCCAGTACCGTGGATTCGGCTATTCGAATAGTTTTAACACTCTGCAGAGGTTGTACACTTTACCCACAAGATACAATCGCACGCCACAAAGGCAATTGACCGTAACAAAGCCTTTCAGAGACTTCTATCTCCACCTAGGAACCTCTCCGGGTTGCTTTCACTATCACTTCCCTCACTCAGAGCCGAAGTATAGGACCGACAAACACCGTTGGATGGGTACCAAGCCGTAGCACAGGCACGCTCCCCCATACAGTTACCCCCGTGTAACTACCACCCCGAGGTATCAAAGGTGAGATATCGGAATCCTACTAAACTAGGTCTTCCCATTCAGACATGTGGTTGTGCGAGAGACTCAGGTCAAAGGTTTGCAAGGTGAAGTCCTTAACTGACCAAGGAATCATTCTCTCAGAATTTGGCACACAGCCCTCACAACACTCAAAACCCCCAAATGCCACGAAGGCCCACCTGGCACAAAGCCTCGGTCCACTTGCCCCAATCTAAATCAATTTCCATCCCAAGTGGTTTAACGGTGCAACTCATGCCCGTAAATCATCCTTCATGTAGAACCACACAGATATCTACATTCTGGTGTCAATACCAACAACATTCCACCTTTTACCAAAATGCATTCACTATTCTTTAATCAATGTTGCTTTTGTATTCCAAAAAGATTATTCACGATGTAAGCATGGCTAAGCAACTATTCACGGTCTAGCCTCCCGTGTTGGCACAATATTATCTACCAACTAACATTACCAAGCTTAGGGCATCAAATGGAATCATGGCATACAATTACTAATGACAAGGTGGCATTAACAAATAGGTTGATTTAACTAATTTACCCAAATTATTTAAATCATTTTTAATTGAATTAGCATGCATAGTTTGAATCAAAATACATTTTCAAATCATAGGAGCAAAATGGTCAAAGTACAACTTGCCTTCAAATAGTGACTGATCCTGATCCGGAGCTTGATCTTGTGCTGGAAATTCTCCCTCGTAGCTCTCCGGCAAATCAACGTCTACTCAAATCATATATACACACAATAAATATAATTTATAGAGAACAAAATCAACTTTAAAAATTCCATAAAATTCACCAATAAATAGATCTTAATTTTACAAATTTTTAGAAATTGGAATCACTCAAATCGGAGTTAAAACGCAAAAGTTATAGTCATTTGAAGTTTGAAAATCAATTTAAAAGAATAAACCGAATTTCTTTATTTATTTTTATACGGGAAATTCGGAATTATGACGTCAGCATGACATCAGCACCGGATTTGATTTTTACCGAATTATTTTCCTAAAGAAAAATCAAATTATTGCGCAAGCGTGACGTCATCATCTACAGTGCCACGGCTGACATGTGGGTCCCACTGATGACGTTAGCTGCTGACGTCAGCATGACACGTGGCACGATCTGGTCGTGACACGCGGCGACGAACTATCAACCCACGTCTTGATCTAATCTCGTCTGTGCGATTTAAAATAAACGGCCACGATCGATACGTCGGTTCGGCTCTGGTTTACTCCGGAGTCGACACGTGGCACAATCTCAACCTCTGGATCTAAATCGAACGGCAACTATTTAATCGGGCGATGTCAACAACGACCGACGGCGCTGTCTCCTCATTTTTCGAGCGACACGCGTTAACACGGGACTGGACCGGTGCGCGGCGGAATCCGATCCGTTCATTCAAATTTCAACGGCCCGGATTGAATCCAATTCACGCATCACGATCGGCTACGTGGCTACCTCGGTGCACGACGCGTGGACGCATCAAAACCGCACAACCAGAATCCAACGGCTCACAATGGTTCAATCCTACGCACTAGATTACTGCTACGTGGCAACATCTAGACCATCTGATCTAAATCCAACGGTGATCTTTACCCGAGCTCATCACTGTTGACCTAAACTACGTGGCGAAATCCGTAGTGCTAAATCTAAATCCGACGGCTACAATCCGACGCATCTAAGGAACACGTGGGCAGTCCCGAAGGTGGGCATGTGTCCGAATCTAACCCGTCCATCGAAATTTCTACGGCCAAGATCTACTGCTGCACTGCTCTGGTTTCTACCGAGAGGAAACACGTGGACTCACCGGAACGGTAGGATGCAGATCCAACAGCCGACGATGCTTGCGAGCTCGGCGATGGCACGGCGGCGTTCGAAGACCGGAGCTGAAGAAGACGATGTCGGCGAAGACGTTGCGGGGCTTCTCCGGTGACAAGGGATGGTTCTTCGGACGCGTCTTGGTGCGAGGATCACTCCGGTGGCCTCAAACGCGACGGAGAACGATCGGCGGCGGCGCAACTAGCGGTGGAGCGCCTCGGAACTACGGCGAGTGTGATGGGACAAAAGGAGCGCAAGGCAAAGGAGAGTCCGGTGTGATGATCATCTGGCTTTATAGCCTCGGCGTGCGTGCTCAAACATCGCAATAACACGGCGGTTACTCGTCGGAAACGACGGCGGCGGTTGAAACGCTCGGGCGACATGGATGCATCCGAATCGTCCACGCGGCGATGATCGAATGGTGCGGTGCGGCGAAGCGACGCGGATGATTCTCGGCCGTCTGATGCGGATCGGACGGTTAACAAACGGTGATGTTTAGGGTTCACGCGGCGTGGGCTGAGCGGCGGCACAGTAACGGGCTGGCCCAATACCGTTCATCGGGTTTTTCTAGTTTTCCGAATAAAATTAATTCTCGAAATTCATTTAAATCATTTGAGGCTTATAAAATATCAGAAAAATTCTAGAAAATATTTTAGAACATTTTGGACTCAAATAAAATATTTCCATTTATATTTTGTATAAACTTAATCATTATTTAATTAATTTCCAAGGAAAGATTAAATTCCAAAAATTCCAATTAAATCCAAATAAATTCCAAGAATTCTCAAAAATTCAAAATAAATTAGAAAATTCAAAATAACCAAATTTTAGGATGTTACAACCGGGCAGTCACCTTTTTTCCTAGTATACGGCTCAGAAGCAGTCTTACCCACCGAGTTGACATTCGGATCCTCTCGGGTTCGAAATTACAAGGAGGCCAAGTCGGAGGAGAACAGGATAGAAGATATCGACCGATTGGAGGAGGCCAGAAGTCGCGAAGAATCCAATGGCCAAGTACCTCGAGGCTTCATTGCTACCACGGCCAAAATGTTCGGGGCAGCTTTCTCTAAGGAGATCTGGTCCTAATAAAGAATCAAAAGTCGAGCACAAGCTCTCTCCAAGCCGAAGGCCCCTACATCGCCGACGAGGTGACACGCCGGGGCTTCTGAGACTTAAGCGGGAAGATGGCGCTATCATCAGCAACTCATGGAATATAGAGCAGCTACGTCGTTTTTACTCTTAAAGATACTGTACATTAGCTATGCTGTTCGTGAATAAAGTTTTTGACTTGCTACTCAATTGATACTCAATTAAGCAGTAAGTCGGGGGCTACACCTAATAGTGTTGCGCATGCGCAACCCTTCTTGTGAGTCATTTACTGTTTCTTCTCCTTAATGGTCGCGACCAAGTCGAGTGCGCTGATTCTAAATCGTGAAACTCTGAACCCATGAACAACGAACCCTAGCTACTCAAAAGCGCGTGCCTGGGAAAAATAGCCATGTGCCGACACCTGACGCCAGGGGGCTAGGTTAGTTGGGCAGAGTGCTTAAACGAAAAAGGATGAGAGCCACTCGGGCAAATGCCATGATCAAAAGGGAAGAAATTTTATTACAATCACTTAGGTCCGAACGTTACATAAGATTTTTTAGGAACCTAAAGTCTCACGCCGACACGCGTCCCATCGCTTCAATAAGGCGTCCCTCGCTCGAAAAGCTTCAGACTCCTTCGACGTGGCCGACAATTACCAATGTCAAGGACCACGGCCTCTTCTTCCGCAAGTTCAGCCAGCGCGCGGTCGTATTCGGCCCAAAGTTCAGCTAGAGGGTCCTCCTCCTCATCAGGCGCCGGTGGAGCCTCATCTTCAAAATCAAAGATCAGTTCCTCCGCCGGGGGGGGGAGATGGTGGAGCCTCATCGCCGGACAAAGAAGATTGGGATGAAGAAGCCATCGGAGGTTCAAGAAAAGAATGTTGAAGGTTGTGGAGAAAAGTTCTAGGACGGGGGTGTTCGCTCAAGCAGCGGTGACACACTTATATACCCAAGGCGCGGAAACCGAACGGTTCAGAATAAATGCAAGTCTTGGGAAGTCTGGCGGCCATCACTGGACCTCGGCGCCGAGAAGATGCACGGTCAAGGGATATCAAATCAGGCGCGGCGCATGCAAACATTAAAATCCGAGAAACTACTGAAGACACAATGAAACAATTAAAGGCCAAACATGGCCCAATCGCCAGATGATTTTTCCCCAAGGCGCAAAAGAATGATTACAGATCAAGTTTTAAACAAATAGAAGTCTACGTGGTGCCCAAATGCAAGTTCTCAACTAAGGTAGAGGCGGTATCCCTAACCTCGTCAACCAGGGCAAGCGCTTGATCGTCGTTAACGGTGCAGGCGAAGCCCTCCTTGATGGCTTCGAGTTCCACTCGTGGATACAGGGACATCACAATGGCCAATGCTTGACAGGCACTTGCGGTCGTTGTTTCCTTTAAGTGTGCCACCAGCTTCTTTGGCCCCTCCTCCAACCGTTGGATCGTGGCGTCCGCATCATATGGAACATCGCTGGGCCCAGCTTCGTCAGGACTCAACATCCGCAGCATTCTTTCGGAGCCCTCCTAAAGTGTATCAACCCGCACCTCAGTAAACTTGATCTTCTCATCAAGAGCACGGTACTGAGCCTGCGAGTTGACTCGATGCACTGCAAAACCAGTCGGATCAGCCCGAGGCTGCTAAAAGGCATAAAAAAAGGAACAAAGAACGAGTCGGGAGTAAACCTTCCAGCTCTTTCTTCATCTTCTCCGTCTCGGTTTTGGCGTCCTTTCCGGACTTCTTTAGATTCTCGACTTGCTCGTTGGTGGACTCAAGTTTTCCCCGAAGATCTGTAGCAACGAAGACCGAAGTCAAGATAGGGAGGGCGAGTTAAGAAGCAAAAGGCTAAAATATGGACCAAGGCAGTCGGACAGGGGAATTACCACTAAGGGAGCTCATCAAATTCAGTTTCTTCGCCTCGAAGGCTTGGACCTAAGCCCAAAGCTTCCCCAGCTCCTCCCGGTTATCCACCCGGACTCGGCCGAGTTCCTCCTGCAGCTCGACGCGGACCCGCTGGACCTCGGCCTCATAATCCTTCCTCACCTTGGTCTTCGGGAGTATCTCCCGGAGAAGGGCGTTCCTGTCTTGGGCGCGCTCCGCCAGACGCTAAAGGCGACAAAGCGAACAATGAAGTTACGACGAGCACCAAAGACAAAAAGGAGAGAGCTTTAAAAACAACTCGGCACAAGCAACTTACATTGCCAAGGCGAAAACAATTGTAAGCAACGTCACAGAGCGATGCCCATTCCTTAGCCTCGTCTTCGTCATCGTAGGATATCCTGTCGCCATGTTTGTTGAAGAAGGCAACCCGTACTGGAGAATTTGGGCGGGGGGCCGAGGGAGTTCCTCTGGCGGAGGCGAATGGTGAGAGGGCTGGGGAGTTCTTCCGGCTGAGGCGAAGGGTCAGCGGCAGGATCAGGAGGCATGGTTTGGCCATCGGTCCGGAGGAGTCTGCGACCGGGGGCTGTTCGGGTCTGAGCCAACCTCGGTGTTCGGGGTCGTGGAAGCAGTCGGAAGAACTGTTGCCGATTGCTCCGAAACCGCACCTGGGGTGATGTGCTCGGCCTCGACCGGTGCCTTGGTTCCTGGTTCGTTTGAGGCGCCAGATGCTTGCCCGGGGCCTCGATCGCGGCGTCTCACAGAACCCGTTGATGAGCTCTCTGGAAAAAAGCAACAGGGGCATGATCTGGAAGAATAAAGAAGAGCGAACAAGGAAACCAACTTGTTGGATCTCGTTATTTTAAACCCCGAGCCCTTCCAGGCTGAAGGACCTCCGGTAGAGGAACCAGTCTGCGCACCTGGAGTGGGGGACAAAGGGTCTCTAATCAGGTGCAAAGGCGAAGGCGCGCCACCGGCCAAGTGCCGGGTTGGGGGCTCAAGGGCCTTTGGGTTCACAGACTGGCTTGAAGACGAGGAAGTCGCTGGAAGAGGACGTGCGGCTACCGAGTCCCGAACCTTAGGGCCTCCAGTCGCACGCACGTTTGCCGCCGACTACTTCTTCTTGGATTCATGGGCGACTGAACGTTTACCCTTTCCCAAGGGGTCTTCAGCTTCACTCGCCTTGCTTTTCTTGGCACTCGGAGTCAGGGGCAAGGTGCGAGCAGGGCGTTTTCGCTTAACGCTCTTATGCACAGGGAACTCGGGCAACGGCGCATCAGAAAAGAAAGCGTCACGGCCCTGCAGGTATAGACAAGACACATGCTCAATCACAGCCAAGCAAGAATCAGAAGGCCCAATCTTGGGAAATAAGAAGGCATCTTACTGGAGGTGGAGGGTTTGACTTCTTGAAGGGTTTTTGGCATCTGTCATTGACGATCTGGATGCCCGGAGTGAAGAAGTTGACCAGGCGACTAAGGAGCGCTTTCCTTGGAATCGGCTCGGGAACCTCCCGAGTGGGATCGGTCGGTCCTTCATGTTCATATCCTAGATGAACTCGCTCCTTGAGAGGCTGAACTCGGTGGGAGCCAAAGCTCAGAACGATGGCCACTCCGGTGAGTTCGTTCTCCTTTAGTTCAGCAATCATACCCATAAGATCTACCACCTGGTCCATCCCATCACCCGAGGGAAGCGATGTCCAATTGATCGAGGGCTTGGGTGGCGCTCTGGAAAAAGCAGGCAGGGAAGGCTTAGGGTTGGAACAATAGAACCATTCCTGATGCCAGCCCTTATTCGAGGTTTTGAAGGGAATGGCAAAATAGGCTCACTTCAAGCCGTCCCTTAGCTGGAATCCAGCGCCTCCAACTGCTTTGGGGGAATTCTTGCTGGGGAAAGGCTTGAGGAGGAAAAGATGACGAAAAAGATTGAAATGTGGGCGAATGCCAAGAAAAGCCTCGCAGAGGTGAACAAAAATGGCAATTTGAAGGATGGAATTGGGATTAAGATGAGTCAATTCAATTTCATAGAATTCAAGAAGACCGTGAAAAAAGGCGCAGGCGGGAAGGCCAAATCCGCGCAAAAAGAAAGATTCGAAGACAACCACCTCTTCAGTGCGAGGCGTGGGGCAAGATTCACCTGCAGCAGGTCGAGCAGAAAGCATCACCAATGGGGGGAAAATACCGGCGCATACCAGTTCCTCCAGTCGCTTATCCGTCGTCACAGAGGTGGCCCAATCCTTAGCGGCGGATGAAGGAGTGTTTGTGGGGGAAGGAGAAGACATTTTTTGGGCAAAAGAAACTTGAGATCATGATGGATTGGGATGGCGAGAAATGCTAACCCTAGCGGCGGAAGTTGCTAGAGAAGTGCTGAAGATAGGGAGACGAAGGGGCAAATGAGAATAGTGCGCGGAAAGACATTTCATTTGCACCCAGTTTCATATTTATAGGGAGCGATGCTAACTTTCGCCTTGAGCGGGAAAACGCTTTGCCTTCCGCATATCTTGGGGTTGCCCTAGGGCGTGCTTCAAGATGGGCTTGTGGCCGTGTACAGTGAACCATTGTACAGAGGCACAATTGGGCCAAAACTAATTTGGAAAACGGTATGCCCCATGATGGGCCTAAGGCCAATGACTGCATTTGACAGGATTTGGGTACCTTCCAAATGAAAATATACTCTTATGATATGCCTCATGACAGGTTATATGCTGGATACCATTCAAAACGGGATCAGATATCATAAAGATAGTTCTAAATAGAGATTCCAGAGGTACTCATGACAAAGCCAAAAAGCATGCATACTGGTGCACAAGTACCACTCGGCTAACAGCCAACATTGGATGGAGATATACTCCCTGCCGAGTCAGGTGCTGGTTCAATAAGTTGGGCTAGGAACCACTCGGAATGATCACACGTGGAGTTATATTGAGTTCTTCATGACCTTTTTGCCTACTACAGAACACTCGGCTGAAAAGTAGGCCAGTCGGGAAGTCTTGACCAAAAGAAGGCAATCCGATCGCGAAGCACTCGGGGGCTACTATGGGATGTATACATCCCGGGTATCTGCAAGGCAGGTCTGCGAGGCCCAACTAAACAAGGCTGGGTCGGGCCGGCTGCAAAGAAATAGAAGCTATCAGGGTTGCGCCAAACGTATGAGACAAGGAAGCCCTGAAGATAGCAACCGAGCCGGATTAGGTAGGATACGATTGTAATCTAAACCGTTGCCAAAATGGATAGGTGCATAAGATATAATCCCTACTTTGTATCCGACTAGGACTCTCTTTGTAGCTGCCCTCCTCTGCTATATAAAGGGAGGGACGGGAGAACGTCACCATACAATCTCATCAGCGAATTAGCTAGTCATATATAATTCCAGAGCACAGGACTAGGGTATTATCTCCTCTGCGAGAGCCCGAACCTGTATACATCTGGTGTCTTGTGCTACCATCGAGTTTGGATCCAGCGCCTAGCCCTCTTTTGATTATTGCCGACAACAAACGTCGACAGGTGTCTTAGCATTTTGTCGTTCTTACGCTCATCTAAGTGCAACCGAAGTAGTTTTGACTCCTTTGGATTTCGCAAATAAACACTTCAAATAGGGAATTACAGGCAGATACCACACCACCTTAGCAAGAGGTCCTTTCTTCACCTCGATGCCCTTGTCATCGTCATCTGATTGATCTTTACGCATGTATGGGGATGCGTTACACACCAAACATGTATACAAGTTTGTGTACCCTTTGCGGTGGAGGATACAGTCGTTCAGACATGCATGTATTCTTTCTACTTACATACCCAATGGACAAAGAATCTTCTTGGCTACATTTAAACTTTCCAATTAACCTACATATACCATGCTAGATCTAAAGAACAAATGGATCTATAATATTCTACATATAAGCTATATTTAAACTTGCCAATTAACCTATATAGCTTCTTAGATCACAAACAAATGTGTGTGTGCGCGCGCTATTCTTCGGCGGCATGTAAAATTGGATATTCTACACGCTAGCCAGTATCCAACCGAGTTGCCAAACCATGGTCCAACCTAGCCACTGTACATGGTCCAACTGAGCTGCCTTTTGGATTTGTAGTTGTATGGGCCATTTGGATCTACAAGCTACAAGGCATAAAAACTAGTTAAAGTTTTCATTGTTTGTACACAAATATGATTTTTCTTTGTTTTAGCTATAACTTTTTGTTGGTAGCACCAATTCATTAACGGTTTTCATCAATAGTTTACTGACGACGAGAGGAACAAAATGGTATAAATCATGCCAATAAAAGCTATATAAATTAGATTTACTACGAATAAACATTAATTTACTACTATATGATTGTAAAATCTATATATACAGATAATAAATTGAAGTGCATTTCGTAGAAACTTTAGAGTAAATCTATCCATGATTATAATATGTCATAGTGAGGTTCGGTGGTAAATTAAATCTAAAGACATGCCTAATAAATATCAAGTCTATGACCGATGGACCCATGCCTGTGGGTGAGTTCAAAGCTGGATCAATCCCAACAATCAATCGGATGCATGCATGACTAGCTAACTAGTAAGTGCTAGTAACCATCGGTTCTAAGTTCTGATAGTACTAGTAAGTGCTAGTAACCCAATGACAGCTTTACATAAGTAAGATAACCTCACCTCTGCTAGCTTCAGAACTGATCATTACTATCTTATTTACTATATTTTATTATAAGACACCACGATCAATTTACCCTTTAACACCATGATCATCTTTATGCTTTTTTTACTAACAGTCGTTGATAATGATCATCTTTATGCTTTTTTTACTGACGGTCGTTGATAATTTTACAAATTCAGACAGTAGAATTTACTACCTTGTAATTTTGTTGTATGCTAATGTCGCACGTGTATGATTTTTCTATCATGCTTCTTATCTTACACTACAATGAAAAAGTCATAACTTTACTAGCAATCTCATTTTTGACCAACTAATAAATGCATGTAAGTTTTGACCGAGCCATGCATTACTATCTTATTTACTACATTTTACTATAAAACAACGAAACAAAATTATTATGAATTAGTAACGTAGTCAAACCTACTAAAAAATGTGTTTCGTAGTTTGTACATGTATCTGTTTGTTCTTTACTTTAGTCATAACTTTTTATTCTAGCTCATATTTACAAACATTTTCATCAGTAGATTACTCACGACGAGAGGAACAATATGACATAAGTCTCGCTAATAAACAGTAAATTAATGTTCATTTAGCAGTAAAATTTAATTTATGTGAAGTTTATGAAACTTATATTGTGTTGTTCCTTTCGTCATCAGTAATCTACCGGTAAAATTAGTTCATGAATTGGAGCTACGAATAAAAGGTTATGGCTAAAATAAAGAAAAAACATATTCATGTACAAACTAGATAACGCATTTATTAGTTGGTTGGTCATAGTTCCGATAGAGTAATAGCTTCATTAGTTCTTTATAGTCAAATGTAGTTAACAAGGTAGCAAACGTTAGTGTATAAAATAGTAAAAGGCAATTACTGATCCTACACAGATTAGTCATTTTAGCAGTAAAATTCTATAAAAACTATATGTACAAGTATACATAGATTTTACTATCATGCCAAAGAATCTAGCATCCTGTACGGTAGTAAAATCTTACGACATATTAGGTAAATTGCCCATAAAACCTCATTCATGTGGTATTTATTAGCGAGATTTATATCATTATATCATTACGCTTGTTCTCTATAACAAGTATCACCCCCATATGAGGTAAGAATCCTGTTCTACAGCGTTTCACGTACATTATGAGAGGTTGATGTGTGATGTAGTGAATTCATTTTCCTTTTTCTTTTACCAGTGCGACATCTTAGTCTCAAAAGGACACTCCCCTGCTGATCCCGATGCCTTGACACTACTTGTAGAGGATGCCAATTGCGATTGTAATTTGCTCGTGTGTACAAGATGCCTTGAAGTTAAGAGTGTAATCAATTTGGATAAACACTTGTGAATGTTGACAAGTAAGCTACCACAACAATAGCATCAACATGTTGATGAGCAAGCCAAACAGCGAGGCATCTTACTGTGCATGTACCATGTATGCATTATATTGTCCGTATATACAGATTTGACCATTATGAAGAGAGTTCAGCAGCTTATGTAGTATGTGCTTATTGCCAATAAAAAGTCTTAGTATGATAGTAAAATCTATATACGGATAATAAAATATATATATATATACAAATAGTAAAATCTGATTTTACTATTATGCTAAAGGTTCAGCTAGTCGGCATTGCAAAGAACATCCCGACTTTGCATCCGAGTATATATATCCAACCTGATTATCGTGAGGGCCTTTTCAAAAGCTATCCTCCATTTGGAATCTCTCCCATGCTGCTCTCTACATTTCTGCGTACCAGTAGAATCTACACATCACAAATGATATAAAATAGCAGCATTCATAGGATTAAACAATGTGTGTACTGACAAGGAAAATGAACACCGCTATGGGTAATTCTGGTCCTAATTGTAAGGCTTTTCATGATCGCATACTTGTGGTAGCTGGGTTGAAGCAATTAATTAACAGTCCAACAGCACCATGGTAATATGCACTAGTAATAGCATGATATATGCAGCAAGATTTGGATCAGAAACGTAATGTGACACGTGAAGGTATAAGTGAACCAAACAGAGAACAGATCAGAATGCGCGCGTTAGCTAGCATGAATTGCCATCAACTAGTTCGATCCAATCCAGCACTCGACCAAATCAAAACATATCCACATTGCACCTTACTATCATAGCAGTGAGTAGTAGTACTTGTACATCTACATCCAATAATTAATCAATACTATGCTTCTCCATAATTTTTACTGTTAAATGAACTCTAATTTACTATCCTCATATATATATATATATATATATATATATATATATATATATATATAGGAAAGATGTTTTGTACTCTCATGTGTATGTACTCCCATACCTCAATCCCATTGATTTACTTTATCATGCCTCTAATTAGTTCGTACGCATGCATGGATAACTACTCCCATTCAGCGGTTGCACACTGTTCTGGCGGTGGATTGAACCGAGTATGTACTCCTAGTAGTACACAATCATTTTCCTATATATATATATATATATATATATATATATATACACACACACATATATATATACATACACATACATATATATACACACATATGTATATGTATATGTATGTATATTTGTGTATATATATATATATATATATATATATTACTACTATATAGGCTACACAGGCTGTTGAATACTCTGGTATGGTAGTAAAATTTATGTATACGAATAGCAAAATCTGATTCATACGATTTTTATTGGCGAGACTTATATCATTATATTCCTCTTGTCATTAGAAAGCTACAGGTAAAAATTGTTTGTGAATCAGAGCTGTCAATAAAAAGTTATAGCTAAAAAAAGAAAAAACATATTCATATACAAATAAAAAACGCATTTACTAATTGCCTAGCTACATAGGTAATTGGCTTAGTCAACACGCATCACGCGGGCGTACGTGGGATGGTTTTTGGACCGTACGCTCTGCCTTGTTTTTGCATGATGCTCGGTTATGATCGACGCGTAGAATAGCTATTATATGCGCACGCGTAGAATAGTGCCACCGTACACACACACATATTTCTTTACTTAGCTAGCTACATCTTGAGTATAATATAATTAGAACCAATTATAATTTTAAATCACAAAGAACAAATAGATCTACACCAAGCTAGATCAAAACTATCTTTAATTCCCATTTTACTAAGCTAGACCTTGAATATAATGCAATTAGAACAATTACTAACCTTAGATCATCTTAGCATCTTCAATTGTTTGTTTACCTAACTAGTTACATCTTGAGTATAATGCAATTAGAACTAATTACTACTTTAGATCATAAAGAACAATTAGATTTACACCAAGTTAGATCTAAACCATCTTCAATTCCCTCTTTGCCAAGCTAGATCCTGAATATAATGCTAATTGGAACCAATTACTAACTTTAGATCACCTAGAACAAAAGAATCTACAATCAGACATCCAAATCTATGGTCTTTTTACATTAGATCGTCTCTCAATCGCAGCCACATCAAAAATAACTCGAGAAACCCTAAACATACTAAGGAGGCCGGAGCTTTCTGTACTTATTTCTAGAAAAAAACTCATCACATATGGTTTTTGTCTGTGATATGGTCCTCATCACAGAGTCTGTGATGAAGCTCATATCACAGACGGTTTTAGCTAAAAATCATTTGTGATGAAACAGACGGTTTTTAGATAAAATCGTTTATTTTGTGGGCTTTTTCACATACGGTTTTACCTAAAAACCATCTGTGATGACAATTAACTCATCATCAACAGTTTTTGCAAAAAAAAAAACACCATTTATGGTGACAATTAACTCATCACTGACTGTTTTTGCAAAAAATACTATAAGTGATGATCAACTATCATAGGCGGTTTTTTAAAAACCATTCGCGATGTAGGGTCTCATATGAATCCTTTTGTATTAGTAGTACACACTCGTGCGCACATCCCATACACACAAAAAATTCTTTTTAAGATTTTCAGGCCTCCAGAGCATGGATATACAGTACCCTACTGAACACGTACTCGTGTATATACCAAATTAAATATGGTGAGCACCCGCGTTAATCTGCTAGCTGATTCAAACGCGGATAGACAGCACGCACAATTGCGGGCTTGCCAACTGTGGCAATAAGTTCCCAAACGTCCCGAATGCAAGCTGCATGGCTCGAGTGCTCCGTACCGGGGCTTTCACAAATATACGAAGTTTTAGAATTTAAGCGGCCAAACTTCTTTTATGTAAAAAACTATTTAGATTACCATATGAAATAGTATCAATAGATTTGTGATGAGAAGTACATCGAGAATATAATATCTTTATACTTTTCTCTAACATATTAATACAAAAATTGATAGTCAAAGTTAGTTAATAGAGACCGCATCTTACCCAAAGCTTCATATGGTTGCACCCATTATAGCGCAAGGGATTGGAGAGCAACCAGCCAAGCCACCTGTCATCGCACACCATTTTGCAAAAAAAACCCTCCATTTCTTCGAATTACGGATAGGTCCTTCGCGATTTTTTTGTGAGACGAAGATTTTTTTTCATCGCGTTTGGGTCCCTGGCGCGGTATTTTACGGAAAAACCTCCCGTTAAGTTCAAATTGTGAACAAACCCTTTTCTAATTTTTCAGGATAGCGAACAGGTAAAAAAAAATAACAAACAGGCCCCTGCTTCTTACGTCTAGGTCCTTTCTCAGTTTTTCCCAGAAAAAATGTTTTCGCCACCAAAAAAACCAGGAAAAAATGTTTTCGTCACAAAAAAAACACAGATACGTCGAAGGTTTATAGCAGCCCATGGATTCGCCAACGAGTCCTACCGACCCATTTTATTCAAAAAATACGAAGATCGAAAATTCGACCAAATTTTCCGTTTTCTAAAAAAAACACAGATTTCATCGAAGGTTTATAGCAGCCTATGAATTCACCGATGGGTCCTATCGCCTTTGCAGAACGGCGCAGCGTAGCGCGCTATTATTGCTAGTATCTTTTAACAGAGGAGTATTTAGCATCCATGTGAGTTTTTTTAGACCGACTTGCAAGACTTGGAAATGTCTTTATATATGAGTCCGCTGCTTACGATGCATTCCCTTACCGGCTTACCGCCTACGATACGACCCGTATGGTTGCATATATAGCAAAAAGGGAAAAAAAAACTGCTGATTTACGTCTTAATTTGTACTCTATGGATTGCAATATATGTTACTTTCAGCGTGGCAGAATTAAAAACGACGTCGTGTGTATGTATGCCTTTGTGTGTATGGAAATCATATGGTGTAGGTTGCAGAGTAATATATTGAAACACATACAGCAGAGTAATGTAGGACTGTAGGAGTCGTCGTCGTCTGTTTCCGGGACCTCAAAAGTATCGCGGGATGACAAAATCACCTTTGGATAGCAGCCTTCTATTTTACAGTTTTGAGATGGATTCCAGTGATCTGTTGACATCGCAAACAGTAATGAACTCAGCTTCTTTCTTCTAGGTCATGGAGAAAGTTTTTCAATCTCTCGAAACTATTTGAACTTACTGCGAATTGCTGAACGTGCAGCACTTAAGGGAAAAAAAGAATCAAATCAAACAGATAGTTTTTACAACAGCATAATGATCCCTTCAAGAGCCAAAGATCAAGCATCAATTCTTATCTAGAATTGACATACAGCAGGAGACGGCCATGAGCTGCTGTTCATTCAGAGTCAGTACTTTCAAAATTCAAAGTATACACGTATTCTCGAAGAAGAAGTAAAACAAAGCATACAATCACTTGCAGTGCATCGCCAACCAATAATGAAGATCATTCAGAGTAAACAACGCTAGCCTATCTGACAAGGAAATAACAGATAATGTTCCTTTTTTTAACCTCCCATGTACTGCATTGTTTCTATATAGAAATTCATCACACGCCAACCCTCTTTCGACGTATCGCACATAACAGAAACTCTGATACAAGAGAATTACACCAGAAATGTTTTTTCTTACCACTTCTGCTCAATCGACAAACAGGTGATCAGTAAGAGCATCTCCAGCAGAGCCCCTAAACCAGCCCCTAAACCTTAAAATAGGGAGTTTAGTAAAAAATACAGGTCCAGCAGGGCCCCTAATCCAGCCCCTAAAATTAGGAGGCCCCTAAATTTGGCTCCTCAGCCCCAATTCCTAGGGAGCCCCTAAACCAGCCCCTAAACCTTAAAATAGGGAGTTAAGTGAAGAATGGCTTGCATTAGTTCACTGCAGCTGAGCGTGTTTTTGCTGGATGAGTTGCAACTGTTGCATCTGCATCTGCTGCTGAAAATTTTGAAAATTTTAATTTTGAAAATTTTAAATTTAAATTTTAAATATCATGTTTTAAATTGTAAATGTTAATATGCTTATGTTTTATATATTATAAATATTTTTGATTGAATTTTAGTGGTGTCAAATGAAGATTATACATAGCGGATATGTCAAAATAGGAGAAAAGGAAAATAGGGCTGAGATTTAGGGATGTTGCTGGACTTGTGCTTTGAAAACAGTACCCAAAAAAAATAGAAGTCCTAAATCAAAAATAGAGCCTGTTTTAGGGGCCTTTACTGGAGATGCTCTAAGACTCCTCGTGATCTACAGATATCACATTGTCCACTCCTTTGTCATCCCATCCTTTCCATTTCTGCTTGTTGAGCAATTTGTTTTATACGGTACAGAAACCGCAAAAAGATCTTTGACACACAGACCACAAGTATTGCATTTCTTTGGGGAAGGTTTTTTCTTAGCCAACCGGCCATACCCGTATAACCAAACATAAAATACAATGTAAGTCATTTTCATGAGTATGAAATGCAAGGACCAGCTAGAGTCGTTGCCATGCATCATAATACTTATGTCACCCGAAGACAATAGCAAGGTACTTTCGCGTGGTTCGTAGCGCAAGGGACAAATCAAAGGAGCTGCAGACAAAAGATTGTTAAGTGGATTCTCAAATGGAATAAGAGTATAGTAGTGGTAGTCTGATGAAGTCTGTACGATAATAATCTCTATAGTTAAACCTGTAGTTATCTCCATTGACTCCTCTAAAAAATATTTTGTCTCCACTGACTTGACTTCATAAGTTAAAATACTTCAGTCAGGTAAACACAACTGTACATTGTTGCATACTTGTGAAGTGTCACTCCTATCCAATCTCCTATAAGTATACAGCCACTTGCATTGCATATCCAAGCAAATCACTAGAACCACACGTGTCCTCTGTCTCCCCCAGCGCCAATGGAGCTACCACCATTGGTCACCTTCCTTGCCACAAGTATTGCATTTCTTTGGAAGGGAAGGTTTTTTTCTTAGCCAACCGGCCGTACCCGTATAACCAAACATAAATACAGTGTAAGTCATTTTCATCAGTATGAAATGCAAGGACTAGCTAGAGTCGTTGCCATGCATCATAATACTTACACTACTACAGAACGACACATCACTATCACTTTATCTGTGTCGGTTCTTAAGTTTTTCAAAAAAAACGATTGTGATAAGTAACTTCGAGGGTGTTAGTAATAATCACTATCGGTTACGAGATTATAAGTGATTGTGATATAAAGACTGACACATCCGAATCGGTTCTCTACTAAAAGTGATAGTGATGTGCACGATCATCACTATCGGTTCTTTTCATAGAAGTGATAGTGATGTGCACGTGATCATCACTATCACTTCTATGAAAAGAACCGATAGTAATAACCTGCACATCACTATCACTTTTTACTAGAGAATCGATTATGATGAGCACATGGTCATTACTATCGGTTCTTTTTATAGAAGCGATAGTGATGACCGTGCACATCACTATCGCTTGTTGAAAAGAACCGATTCTGATGTGCTCGTGCTTATGACTAGTGATGGTCGTGCACATCACTATCGCTTTTTGAAAAGAACCGATTCTGATGTGCCTCGCTAGGTTATATATACCACTCGCACTGAACTCTACTATGTTGTTGCTCCAGAGGAGATTTCTCCGTCACCACCCGAGAAAATAGCTCATATTGTGTTGTTGGAAGCAATACTTGGGTGAGAAAATTTGAAGTCCTCATGGGTCGGTTTCTACTAAAGTGATGATAAAGCATCAGTATCGGTTTTATTAAAAAAGTGATACTGATGATTAACATCAGTGTCGGTTTTTATTATAAAAGTGATACTAATGATAAAGCATCAGTGTCGGTTTTCCTTAAAAAAGTGATACGGATATGTGATTATCAGTGTCGGTTTTATTGTAAAAAGTGATACGGATACTGATAATCCTTCGGTTTAAGTGTTGCGGATACTGATAATCCTTCGGTCTAACCCTAGCTTATTCATCCATTCATACGGACAACGACGCCCGCCACGCCTTTGCCGCCCGACGCCGCGCCCCATCGCCCGACCCGACGCCCGCCGCCTCTTTGCCGCCGCCGCGCGCGCCCATCGCCCGACCGATGCCCCGCCCGACGCTTCCCATCGCCTGCCCCGACGCCCATCGCCCGCCAAGACGCCGTCAGTGATGTAAGAATATCACGAGCGGTTTCTAAAGATAACCGTCTGTGATGTCTCTGAAGATTTATTACAGACGGTTTCTAAAGTAAAACTGTCAGGAAATCACGACGGTTATATAACACAACCGTCTGTAATATCTACATAGTCATTACAAACTATTATATTTAGAAACTGTCTGTGATATTTCTTACATCACAGACGGTTCTGTAATATAAAACCGTCTGTGATAGCTCACGTATAAACAGACGGTTCTAGCCAAAAACTGTCTGTGATGTTCACCACATCACAGACGGTTTTAATTTGAAACCGTCACAAATAATAAAAAATAGAAAATTTTAAATATTGATAATTACCTCTCCTGCCTTCTAATTTGAAAGAATTGAAATTAAATAATATTATATTTGAAATAATTGAAACTAATATTCCATTTGCAATAATTAAAAAGAAAGGCCGAAACATATTCAAAACTTCGGAGGCCGTTTTGAGGCCCTAAACGACATTTTTTGGAATTCCGTGCGCAAGATGCGCCAAGACAAACTAGCAGGATCCGACCATCTGATTTTGCTACTTTTCGTTATCTTTCAAACGAGCCAAAGAACGCTCCGATCGGAGTTACGAGTCAAAAGTTATGACCATTTTAACAAAAGTGCTCGTATTTCTTATTTGCAAACTAGAATCGGTGTCCAAAAGAATATAATCGGAGAGCTCATCATGTGATGATTCCGGAAAGCTCAAGAACACCAAAATCGAAGGTACGAGTCAAAAGTTATGGTGTTTTTACAAGTACCGTGAATAGTAATGGCACATATATTCAAGCATCATTAATAGTCAAAAGTATGAAAAATAAATTTGAAAGCTTTATCGGTGTTCAGGGTGCTTCACGGGGTTAAAAGCAGGAGGGAGACATAATATGTCAGATGTTATCATACCACCATTAAAATACTGGATCTTATAAGAACTCTGAAGTTAAACGTGCTTAGACGAGAGTAGTAATAGGATGGGTGACCTCCTGGGAAGACCACACGTGTGGTGTTAAAAATGTCTAGGAAGATCACACGAGTGGTAAGAACCGATTCTGATGACGTTTTATCACGATCGGGTCAAAACCGATTCTGATAGCTCCACCTCATCACTATCTAAAGACATCGTATCGCCACTAGAACCGATTCTAATGCTAAAAAAGAACCGATTCTGATGTGCCGTTCTGTAGTAGTGTTATGTCACCCGAAGAGAAGTTGCATGTCGTAATACTTGATGGTTACAACTTACAAGGCAATTGAAAACTATAAAAGCTCGCAGAAAATAACAAGGTACTCGAAGTTTTTGGCTCCGATTTAATTTCTAGTCGATTAGCTTGTACTTGTTTTTTCCTTTTTTCGGCCCTTTGGCTGGTTTAAGTGGGGTATTTTCCTGTTTTCGTAGATCGTGTGGTGTTGTCAGGTTTTTTCTCCCTGTTTTTTCCTTAAAAAACTGGATGTAACCCCTCTCTTTCTCTTCTATATAAAATTTGCAGCAATTCTCTTGCTGCCCTTTCAAAAAAAAAATAACAAGGTACTTTCGCGTGGTTCGTAGCGCAAGGGACAAATCAAAGGAGCTGCAGACAAAAGATTGATAAGTGGATTCTCAAATGGAATAAGAGTATAGTAGTGCTAGTCTGATAAAGTCAGTACGATAATAATCTCTATAGTCAAACGTGTAGTTATCTCCACTGACAAAAATGTAGATCACAAAGTTAGATATTGACAATCAAAATAAGAAAGCATAATATAGATCACAAAGTAATATCTAATAGATAAAAAAAATTAAATACTCATAAACAAAAAAAACACTTAAGTGCTATTTAGCAATTTCCATCTCCTATAAGTATACAGCCACTTGCATTGCATGTCCAAGCAAATCACTAGAACCACACGTCCTCTGTCTCCCCCAGCGCCAATGGAGCTACCACCATTGGTCACCTTCCTTGCCATGGTGCTCGCCGCCGTCCTCCTCCTCAAATTCAAAGCCACGTTCCGGCGCGGCTACAACCTCCCGCCGGGTCCGAAAGCGTGGCCCGTCATCGGCAACTTCAACCTCATCGGCGCGCTCCCGCACCGCTCCATCCACGAGCTGTCCAAGAAGTACGGCACGCTCATGCACCTCCGTTTCGGCTCCTTCCCCATCGTCATCGGCTCGTCGATCGACATGGCCAAGTTCTTCCTCAAGACCCACGACGTGCTCTTCATCGACCGCCCCAAGACGGCCTCTGGCAAGTACACTACCTACAACTACGCCGACATCACGTGGTCGCCCTACGGTGCTTACTGGCGCCAGGCGCGCCGGATCTGCCTCGCCGAGCTGTTCAGCGCCCGCCGGCTTGCGTCGTTCGAGCACATCCGCGCCGACGAGGTGCGCTCGCTCGTGCGCGGCCTCTTCGCGGCGTCCGGGTCGTCGGGGTGCGCCGTGCACCTCAATAGGGACCACCTGTCCACGCTCAGCATGAACGTGATCACGCGGATGGTGCTGGGGAAGCGGTTCTTCGGCGAGGGCGCGGACGCGGCAGAGGGGCCGGTGTCGTCCCTGGCCGAGTTCAAATGGATGCTGGACGAGCTGCTTCTGCTCAACGGTGTGCTCAACGTCGGCGACTGGATCCCGTGGCTGGACTGGCTTGACCTTCAGGGGTACGTGAGGAGGATGAAGAAGATCGGCAAGATGTTCGACGCGTTCATGGAGTACGTCCTCGACCAGCACAGCGAGCGGCGGCGGCGTGAGGGCAAGAGCTTCGTGGCGAGGGACATGGTGGACGTGCTCATGCAGCTCGCCGACGACCCCACCCTCGAGGTTCAGCTCGGCCGGGTCGGCGTCAAGGCGTTCACTCAGGACCTCATCGCCGGTGGCACGGAGAGCTCGTCCGTCACCGTGGAGTGGGCCATTTCGGAGCTCCTAAGGAAGCCCGGCATCTTCGCCACGGCCACTGAGGAGCTCGACCGCGTCGTCGGCCCCGGCCGCTGGGTCACGGAGAGGGACATACCCAACCTCCCCTACCTCGAGGCCATCGTCAAGGAAACGATGCGCATGCACCCGATCGTGCCGCTCCTCATCCCGCGCGTCGCCCGCGAGGACGCGGCCCTCGGCGGCTACGACATCCCCAAGGGCACGCGCGTGCTCATCAACGTGTGGACCATCGGCCGAGACCCGGAGCTGTGGGACGCGCCGGAGGAGTTCACGCCTGAGAGGTTCGTCGGGAGCAAGATGGACGTGAAAGGACAGGACTTCGAGCTGCTGCCGTTCGGGTCCGGCCGGCGGATGTGCCCCGGCTACAACCTCGGGCTGAAGGTGATACAGCTGAGCTTGGCTAACCTTTTGCATGGGTTTACGTGGAGCTTGCCGGAGGGGATGACGAAGGAGGAGCTTAGCATGGACGAGGTGTTTGGGCTGTCGACCACGCGCAAGTACCCGCTCGAGGTCGTCGTCGAGCCCAGGCTTCCCGCTCACCTGTATATATGATGCATGATGTGTGCAACATGTTGTTGTGCTCATCATGTTGTTGTTGTCGTGTACTGGACAGTGAGTACCTTGACGTTCGATCTGTATCATGTTGATATTGTCGTGTACTGGTTAGTAGTGAGTACCTTGAAAGAATAAGGACACTGTTCTGTGTTCCAAAAATGGATATATATACGTGTGTATGTGCGCCGATCAAGCGATGGACACCATGCTTGATTTGAATGACATTTTTCTTTGATAACCATGATTTGAATGGCTTGTGTCGATAGACTTTTAAATAGGACGACTTATGTTTTCTTAAGTCTCACCTTTTATAACCACTGGATCGAAATACTCAGAATCAGACACACATATCAAAGCTAATCCAAATGCCCATAAAATCGACTTACCAATAAAGAATCAAGCAACTTACAAATGGTAGAATCGATTTTTTTTTTTTGAGTGAAAAGGTCCAAAGCAATTGCTTCATCTTCATTCTTTCTTGTTTACTGAAAATTAACCCATACGCCATGTATGGGTCCATCGTAGGCTACCGCCTATCTTGGTCAAAAAATAATCCTACAGGGCCTGGGTCTTGTACTGTTGTACATATGTGAGGTTGAACCTTTTTTATGATACATAACAACACCAATTTTAAAGTCAAGGAGTGAGCTAATAGGGAAAGTTAATATCATAAAATGTTAATGCAACGTAAGAGCGTCCAACCTCACGTATGTAAGACCTAGTTAATTATGTAGAATTATTTTATGGGAGTGTATAGGTATCATCCGGATGTTTTTGTCTTAATTAACATCCAAATTCACCGGGCCGTTGGATCTAACATCTCAATTCACCGGGCCGTTGGATCAAATCATAGGATTGGATGTGGGCCGTTAGATCTAACATCCAAATTCACCGGGCCGTTGGATCAAATCATAGGATCGGATGTAATCGATACTCCCGAATCTCAACAATGATCCAATGGTTCTAGATTTGGGTGATTTCAACAAAAAAAACATCCGATTGATGTTTATCAAATCTCTTATTTTATAGCTAAGTCATCAAGAAAAGTAACATATTCGAAGTTGAGTTTGTTTGAAAACATATATCTGAACAAAGAAATAATCAAGAACACAAAAGTCACATTTCTAACGTGGAAAACACAAATCAAGAAAAGAAAGGGGCACAACATTGATAATAAACATTATAAGTAGGGGATCGATGTGTAATATCAAGAGCTGTTCTTCAAGTTTTGGATTTTCGATCAGACTAGCGTAGGCCCCTTTTTCTTTCTCGCGAGTGCTTGAGGGTTGTGGGCGTATCTCAGGGTTAGGGTTGGATTGGTGGGTGTGGTAGGGGGTTTTTCTGAAATTTCCCTCCCCCACCTAATTTCCCTACCTAACCTTGCCCCTTTTCCTTCGTTCCCCTTTCTTCCATTTTCCTGGCCATCTCTTGGCCGAACACCCTAGTGGCCCTCCTCCTAGCGTCGCCTCGAGTTCCAAATGATGCCTGCAGCCTCGGCCGACTTCCCTCGGCCGGCGCCTCCTGTCCTCCCACAGTGGCGCCTGCCTCCCGGCCCCTCCTCCCAGGACCGGCGCCGCCTCTTCTCCAGCCATCTCCAGTGGCGACGGCAGCCCCTCCAGTTGGCCAGCAGCGCTTGCTGCTCCCGACCGGCCGTCCCCAGGCGCTGCTCCCTGCACCTCCCTCCTTCCTCCATGTTCCTTTGAGGTAAAAACCCTAGAAATTTGGGGGTGAATTTGCTTGCATGTATGGTGTTTGATGAAATGCTTAGCTAGGGTTCTTGTTTTGCAATACATTTAGTTGAGGGATTTAGAGTCTAGAGTGTTTTTGGAGATTTCTGTTTAAGCCAGATTCTGTCCCGCTGTTAGAACTGCTATTTGAAAATTCTACAAGCATTTCCTGGAGGTCTAGCTATTGCAAAAGTTGTAGATAATCGAATTACCTTTCAATAGAGACTGAAATCACTAAATTCCATTAAGCCGTTTGGAAGTTATGGCTATTTTAGCGAGTGCTGTATAATTCTTGTCGCGATTGGCACAGTCTATGTTCATCTTCAATCTGGGAACTGCGGGTGCATTGGCTGAGTGAATGGTTGTGATATATATGTAGTTTGTCTCCTCACGGTCGTTATGAGCACAAGAACTCAAAAATCCAATAAGCCAATCAAAAGTTGCGCTATTTAGAAGTCTAGATGCTGAAATTGGAAATCTGCAGCATGCTCCATTTTTCGGTCGGAGTTTAGTGTTCGATTTGGAGGCCCCCGAGGTATCTCCCGCATGGTTGGCTTTGAGATAACTGGAGGTCATCCTCTTATGGTTAATTAGGAGCTGAGTTCACTCCATTTGGTTAAGTGAATCAAAAGTTTGGCTCATTGGAAGGCGGCTATCCCCTTTGGTCAAATTTTCTATTTTCCGGGATTTCGGAGTGGGTTTTAGAGTCGATCTCGCGCTAAGTCTTGCGATTGTTTGGTTGGCATGTTTTTGAGTGGATTGCCTCTACTTGCAGGTGGTGGGACCCCAGAAGTGGCATCAACTTCTCGCCACCCAGTTTCAAGAGGTTTAAGGTAAGTGCATTGTATCGGTTGTGGCTTAGGTGGCCACTAGGTTTTACAATAATACAGTTATCCATGTGTTACTTTAATATTGTCATGTTTGATTTTGCATGCGATATGATGAATGAGAATGGTTAATTGGTTATGTTTTTATTTAAAACGAGTTTATATGCAAGTGCAACCCGTATATTTTTTATAGGGTATTTAGTTAATTGTGTGTTATGTTTGTGCTTACGCTATGGTTGCATTCGTGTTTATAAGCACGTCTGGTAAGGTAATTGTCTTTTGATAAAAAGAGTAAGTAATCTGATACAAGTGCATTGTTGTTTGAACGTGTTATGATTTGTTTGATGAACTTTATATGCCTTGCCATCATGAAATTTTGCTGCATCCCTGGATTGAATGTTATGTGCGATGTTTAATGAATTTCGTCTAGATGCCATGATGACATTTTGCTAAATTTTACTTTTATATTCAGGTTCACTAGTTTGATAGGCTAGTGAGAATACTAAAAGTATGGGATTGGATTGCGAAAATGATTTGATTTATGATCAAGATAGATCGAATTAGTAATTACTCGAGAATTGGTGATGTGAGTATGATTATGAGCATTGAGAATGTGATTTTGAGTGTTGAGAATGTGAATAGTAATTTCTGGATGTGAGAAGTGGTTGATGTTTATGTATTTGACTATGGCTATGCAAATGTGAGAAATGAATGTAGTTTGCAAATTTGTTTATGTCAATTGCATTTGTGCATTCATGATGGAAGAGGCGACCCATTCTGATGCGGGCCTCTGTGCTCACATGTAGTGAGTACGAAAGTCCTACCTCGTAGTCTCTTACACGTGGTTGTATGGGAGCGAGTCAGTAAGAGTAGGCACCCTCCACCACGGGGTGGAAGGGAATGAGAGGGTGCACACCGACGGGTGTGCACTCGGCAATACCGGTATGTGCTAAAAGAGGAGATGAGACATGCATGATGCATCTTATGCATGAAAATTATGAAATCTGCATTGCATAGACAATGATGAATCATGTTTAATGAGTTGATTGTGATGTATGGATGTGAGATTCTTCTTTTGTATGGCATACTTGCATCTGCATTGCAATGACAATGATGAATCATGTTTAATGAGTTGATTGTGATGTATGGATGTGAGATTCTTCTTTTGTATGGCATATTTGCATCTGCATTGCAATGACAATGATGAATCATGTTTAATGAGTTGATTGTGATGTATGGATATGAGATTCTTCTTTTGTATGTTTTGTGCACTTGAGCATGAAGGCAGCGAATGGAAACTGTTAATGGTTAATCGTGGAGCTAATGGCATTTATAGATTGAGGATTGAGTCGTGGACTCATCCAAAAGTGGCTATCGAGATATGAGTAAAGTTTAAATAATTCTTGAGATGGTTGTGGTATTTGGGATCAGTTTCCGGTTCATTTATTTACCAATTCAGTCAAGTATTTGAATATGTTATGTTTCAAGGTATTGGTATTTCGTTTGATTCAGTTGCGTTTCTTTATTGTTGTACTTTGCTGAATCTTGGACTCACGCTTGTTTGCTTCCTTTTTTAGGTACCTTGAAGCTGATTCGTCTGGTTGGGAGTAGTATCACGTGCACGACTTCGGTCTTCAACAATTTATCTAACAAATTCAATAGTTCTGGATGTAATTAATGAGGTTGTAATATGTTGTTCGTCGTGCTGGAGTTGATTAACTTTTATTGGGGGTTTGATAGATTAACTAAGGACCTGCTAGAATGTTTCTTCCTATTTTGAGTGATTGATATATTATATGACTGCTATCATTCTTTTGTCTGTTGAGTGGATGTCCTCTGTTCTAGAGAGGTCATGCCGAAATTTTGTAAATTTCGGTGGCTTAGTTTTAAGCCGGTTTAAGAGTTTAAAGATTGAATTCATCTTCAGTCTTTTCGTAGAGGTGTCATTCTTTTAAATGGGTTTTTGGGTAGCATTCTCGGTGCGTTTGGCGCCGAGGTGTTACACGATGCTAGAATGATACATCACGCAAATTCCATACGGCTACAGAAGAAATATACTGCTTTCGTTCTTTTTGTACTTGATGTCTTCTATTTTTCACGGTCTTTAAAATACGACTTTGATTGTTACTTTTATAACTCTATATTATTATATGCTTATAAAATTATAATATTGTAAAAGTATTTTTAATGATGATTAAAATAATATAGTTTTTATATAGCCATTCTACATCGTTTGAAACATATTAGTAGTCAAAATTTAGAAAGTTTACAGCGCCACAGATTCTAGGACATCAAGTAAAGAAGAGCAGAGGGAGTATGGCCTAAGGGTAAAACATAACTTCAAATTGGCAATATACATATCCAAAAATGATACCAATCAATGTCACACAATTTAGATTTTAGAAACAGGCACACAGCTGCAGGAAACAAACGAGAAGGGCAAGCCGGCCGTACCATGTCCATGTACCATCGCTACGCGCAGGCGCATGGGGCTGTCAAGCTCGGGCACGACGCCATCCTCCTCCAAGCCGCGGAACGCGAGGTGCCCGGCCACTAGTCCCGCCATGAACGCTTCAGGACTTGACGGACAGCATCAGGACTCAGGAGCTAGAGGTACCCGGCCGCAGAGCTCAAGCCGAACAGCACAGCCGCGGCAGGCCGCGGCGCCACCGTCCAGCGCTTGTCACCGTCACCCCTCGCGCCGGAGGCAACTACCAAAGCTCGCGCGCCGACCGTGGGGATGGGCTTGGAGGAGAAGGCCACGCGAACCATGAGGGCGACACGGAGTGCGTCGAGGTACTGGTCGAGCACGGCGGTGGGGAGGAGCGCGAGGAGGGAGATATAGGAGGTACTCCGGCCACGCGGACGTGCACCAGCCTTCGAAGAGGATCGTGACGGACGTGCCCCACACTTTTATACATAGGTAGAGTAATCTATGAAGTACATCTACAATTTTTTTCAGAATTTTTCATAACTTTTTTTTAGTTAGTGTGCACGGCGTGTACACGGGAGGGCCTGTGTGCACAGGATACGTTGCCACAAAAGAATTACAAAGACTTAGACGTCTTATCATTGACGGTTTTAAAAATTAAACCGTCTACGATAAAATATCATCACTGACGGTATTTTACAAAAACAGCAGTAATGAGTCTCGGGCATATTACAGACGGTTTTAGTCAAAAATCGTCTATGATATTGCCCCTCTCATCACAGACGATTTTTGACTAAAATTGTCTGTAATGAGGGCCACATCACAAACGATTTTAGCCAAAAACCATCTATGATTTGGATCTCAATATATATTTACCCGCCGCGTCGTTTTCCCTGCCCAAACCCTAGCCTAGCCCCACAAGCACCGCCCCCCCGCGTCCCCGACACCCCACCCAAAGGCGTCCCCCGACCTCACCCCATCGACTCTTGCTTGGTGCCACGGTGCGTCCATAACGCTGCTCTCCTTCCTCCTTCTCCTCTCACCGACCGATAGCATCTTCCTCTTCCCCTTTGTTGGATCCTACTCACCCTACACGCACCGCCCCTGGTACTTAGAATCGTGCCGTGCGCTGTGGGAGGCACTAGGATCTGAATGCAGGCCAAGGACCAGCCGTTCTATGAGGCCGTCGTCGCCAGGACGCATGCCGCGGTGGTTCCTGGGGGAGTGCGACACCATCGAGCTGGACGACGCGCTATCGTACGACGCCAAGATGGAGTGCCTAGTCGTTGATCTCATCTTACCCAATATGCTCATCATCTAGGTAAAAGGAGGGGACTGTCTTTCTTCCCAACATGCAGTTGACTCAATAGCGTTAATTTCAATTTAGCTCCTTAGCATTTCTTGGACAAATCAATCTACACATAATTGAGCTTAAAAGTTGGCTATTTTATGACTAACATCACTGCAAATACTAATGGATGGCGTAATGTTTGGGTCATCCGTGTGCTCACCGGAGGAATTTGATGGAATTTTTGTCATTTGGGGGCAATTTTACTTATGTGCTCATGCATTTGCTAAATCTAGTTGTTTTATGGGCCATATTTAGGTAAATGTTCAATTTTACCATGACTTGAATAGCCAAAATTTAGCTGTCTAATTTTACCATGACTTGAATAGCCCAAATTTAGCTAAGTGTCCAATTTTACCAAGACTTGGATAGCCCAAATTTAGCTAAATATAGTATCCAAATTTAGCTAAATATAGTTTGCATTACATTATACAACTTTAGACAATATCTTGAATAATAAGGCATATTGTTCTATGTTTGTATGTAACCTTTTTGTTTCAGAGGACACGTCATCTAGTGTGACAAGGGTATATCACAGACGGTTCTAGGCTAGAGCAACAGTGATGAGCCCTCATCACAGACGGTTCTAGCCTAGAACCGTCTGTGATTAGCTCTCATCACAGACGGTTTTAGGATAGAATCGTCTGTGATGTTAATTTTCACTGATGGTTCAAAAATCGTCTGTGATGATCTATTGTTATTACTAACACTTCGATACAGACGGTTCACAAAACCGTCTGTGATGTGGTTTGTGAATCGTCTGTGATGTACGATTGTCTAGTAGTGCCAGTACAAGATCATTGTTATGGTCCGCTGTCCATAGAACCCTAGTCGTCTCCACAAGGTCTTGTAGAGTAGAACATGGGAATATGTAAAAATTCATGGTACTAATTTTGATATCTCTTGGTATTATTTTAATATAAATTTTGGTACCTTATGTCTAAAATCCATCTTCTTTGATGATCCATAACGACATCGTTATGGATATTATTTTATTATAAATTTTGGTACCTTATGTCTAAAATCCATCTTCTTTGATGATCCATAACGACATTGTTATGGAGTGCCTCTTAAATAATTTAAACTCGCACCAACCGCATCACTTAATTGAATCGAGTCCAACTTATTGCCCTTGCGTGCGATTCCTTCCCGCCACTGCCTTCTTCTGCAGCATCTCAGCCATCCTCTCGCCCATCGCTTCCAGCACAGCTGTGGCAGTCATGTGCATCATCTTGGCTGGTCGGATAAAGCTCTCTCTCTCATTGCGGCGGGCGACATGGCCGGAATTTAACGAGGAAAGGATGAATCTAGACCCCTGATTTTGGGCTCATACCAGAAGGGTTAAGAGGTGATTTAACGTGCTGGCCGATCACATAGGTACAGGTGGGAGTTGGGTCATGCTGTGCTCGCACGGTACGGCCCAACGGGTTTTGGGCTGAGATATGCCATGCCTATACGGCATGGCCAATTCGCCATGCCATGTCTGGCTAATTCACCTTCGGTGAGGCTCAGGCATGGTCTAGGACACATTATGCCAGTTCAGGTTTTGTTGTGTTGGACATGTGGAGTTATAGACATTGTCATCGTCGGTATGTTGCTTTTAACACCTACATATCTGCGCTCGAAAAGAGTAATCTGAATGTAAATTGGCAGGGAAGCTTTTAACAGTTGGATAAACGCCCAAGGGCTAGTAGATGTCGGCATATGAAACAGAAAATTTAAATTGGATGTCGACCAACAGAATTGGATGGAGCAAACAAGACCCTTATCCAGTATATCTATCCTAAATTTAAAACTAAGACGTTTGAGAGCTCAGATAAGATCATGGTGTAGACAAAAAAAGAAGGCTTGCTGATCTGACCTCGATCAACAAAAAGAAAAACCTTGGAATTCTGTCGAAGAATGGAGGCCACTCGCTACTCTAGAATTCATCTTGAGAAAAATCTTCAGCAACTAACCTGGTTTTGGTCACTTAAATGGCAAAGAAGACCAAAACTCAAATGATGTTAGTTCGGAGATGAGAGCACTTTTCCATATCGCAAAGTCGGCACGGGTCTACGCTGTGCCATACGTCCCCGGTCCCCCCGCCCCAGCTAATCAATAAACCCCCGCGACCCAGCTGCTCAAGGAGCCGAGCCTTCGTGCCGATGCCCACGGCCGCGCCCGCGCCCGCGGCAGCGTTCGTTGCCCGTGTCGCAGGACGTCTCCGCTCTCGCCGACCGACTCATCTCCTGCGCCGACGCCTGCCCTCGCGCGGCCCGCTGGCTGCGGATGTCACGACCTGAGGCGTAACTATGCGTTATGGTGTTTAACGTGAGGCGGTGTGTGAGTGCTAACTCTTGTGTCCCGGAGAAGGGTTGGAAATTGGGCTAAGCCCATGTAACGGTTGTTGGTCCGGGACTTGGCTATATAAGCTCGAAGGACAGATCGGGAAGCGAGCAGAATGAAATCTCTTTCTTGATCCCCAATTCATTTCTCTCTCGCGGCTTGCTTCTTCCACCCCATATTTCTCTCCGCTCGCTGCGTTGTCGATCGATTACGAGGAACGTTACATTTGGTATCGAGCCACCGCTGCTCACTCTGCGCCAAGAAGAAAGTAAACCGTTCGAAGAGAAGTTGTCGCAGACCTGCGATTTATGGAACATCAAGGTGAAGCAACGGCGATGATGTTGAAAGAGCTGTGCGATCAGTTCAAGGCCTTCCAAGGATCGCTGGACGAGGTCAAGGAGAATCAAGGGCGACTTCGAGATCGAATGGAGACATTGGAGGCGAAGATGTTGGCTCCTGGACCTCGAGGCCTTCCCACGGGGCAACTGATCACAGGATCGTCGTCGTCCGCAGTCGGCGATCCCACCCTGGGGCCTGATGGCCGCCGCGAAGACATGCATCATCGGGAAACGCCGCAGAATCACGGGAATTCTCACCTACCGGCCAAGGGCACGACCGCCTCCAATTTTTTTATGCATGGGGATGACGGGCGGGGATGATTATCGCGGCGCGGCTGGGTCTACTCCGACCCTAAAATGGATTTCCTAAGTTTGATGGGGATAATCCACGGCTTTGGCAAGAACGGTGTGAAACATATTTTGCCATTTTTGGAGTTCAGGACTCCTGAACGCTGCTTTTGCGCCCTGCATTTTCATGGGTCAGCCGCCTTATGGCTTCGTAAAATCGAGGCTCGTGGTCGTAGGAGGATTGGGGCGAACT